>OY740792.1:52718909-54042536 GCA_963514005.1 Raja brachyura
TTGGGTCCTGTCTGTGTAGAGTTTGTACGTTCTCCCCACTGCTGTGTGGGTTTCCTCCGAGTGCTACGGTTTCCTTCCACATCCCAAAAACGTGCAGGCTTGTAAGTTAATTGGCCTCTGTAAATTGCCATAGTGTCGAGAGAGTGGATGTGAAAGTGGGATAAAATAGAACTTGTGTGTTCACATGATCGATGGTTGGCATGGACTCAGTGGGCCGAAGGGACTGTTTCTATGCAGAATTGAAAAACAAAGTTCCATTTCTTTTCAAATGCCATTTCAGATCAGGAACACGTGGGACACATTGAGTCACCTCAAATCAGTTTTTTGGACTTATTTGTGATATACACTAATTTTAGATGGGATTCAAAAATATCTACACTTTCATTATTGGTTTACTGGAGTGTTTATCTCACTTCCTGCCATTTAGCAACTGTAGTCTATCTTTTTAGAAAACTGGACTGCCATGCAGTACTAATACTGTAACTTTGTCAAACACTACTTTTAATCTGTACTCACTGAAGTGGCAATGAAGATTTGTAAGTTTATATTGTGTTTGTTGTGGTTTGTGAATTGCACATTTTCAGAAGATTCGTGATTGAGGTTCCATTCATTGTGTACATCACACAGTAAATCCTTTGGCACAGCCATCCCCTGCTTGCATCTATGCTCCGCTGCAGACTCCTCCTCTTTCCTCATGTCAATCTATCAACACAGCTATTTCAATGCACAACACTCCCTGTTGTAGAAAGTTCCAAATGCTCATCAATCTTCAGCATGGTATTTTCAGAATTGTTCACTGAATTCCTTGGTGAGGACTTTATACTGATGGCTTGCAGTTGTGCTTTTTCCCACAGGCAGAAACATTTTCTCTGTATCCACTCTTTTAAAACTTTTCATATTTTTAAAGATCAGATAAGTTTGTCTTGACATTAATGGAGCCAAGAGGTTGGATTCATACTAGAAAATGGTTTTGAGGTAAAAAGTTTACAAGCATTTTATTTATTGCAGAGCAGCTGTGAAAGGCTTGCCTTGCCACAATTTTTTTCTTTTTTGCCCTTCAACCTATGCTCATGAGAAACGAAAAATCAAGTCTGCTCATCCTTTCCTGACATTAATATACTAGCATTGCAGGCATCATCATTTCAGGTTTTCTCCATACCTATTCCAATGCCTCCACATCTGTTTAACGTTATGGTTCTCATGCGAAGGGCTAGTCAGAGCACTAAAGACGACATGGCCATCCACTGCAGTCAAGAAATCTCCAGCCGTGATTTTTTTTCATACCACTGGACTCTGACTTCTGCGGCCGAGAGCTTCTCCACCTAAAACTCATTCACGCACAGGTTTTTGTGTGGCCCTCTTCTCATTCCTAAACATTGCCTGCCCTCAACGAACTGGCGAGCGAGCCGCAACTGGCAGTTTAACCCTCACCTGCGGTCGAAACTATAAACAACAAAAGAAACTTATCTTGGCCACATGGAATGTACGCACTCGTATGGACAGAGACACCCCAGCAAGGCCCCAGCGAAGAACAGCCCTTGTAGCCAGGGAACTGGTTCGGTACAGGATCGACATTGCTGCACTCAGCGAAACTGTTTTCGCCAATGAAGGATCAGTCTGAGAACCGATGGGTGGTTATACGTTCTTTTGGAAAGGCAAAGCAGAGAACGAAGATCAGATCCATGGGGTTGGACTGGCTATAAGGACATCCCTCTTACAAGCGCAAGACATCTAAGCCTCTCCATGCATCATTCAACGCCGAGATGCTCAAACGACCAGATGTCTCTGAGACGTGCCAGTCCCAGCTGGACAACAAGCTGACTGCTCATGGACCACTGACAGGCGATCCAATTGAAAAGTGGAACCAGTTCAAAGAGCTGATGACCAGAGTCAGCTAAGGAAGTACTTGGACGCAGGCAGTGAGTGCACCAGGACTGGTTTGATGTAAACAATGATGAAATGACAAAACTCCTAGAGGAGAAACACAAGGCATTCATCGAGTGGCAGAACGACGTATCCTCAATCTGTTGTGTTTCAGCTGTAATAACTGAAGCCTTACACCATGATAAAGGACCAAAGACTTTATTAACGACCTAGCATATATAACTTCATGCTAGCACGTCTTTCTAATTCTAAAGGGAACAGTCAGGGAGGACTAGTGCATGACTCATAACATGAGTGACACTGATATACATCCTCCCCTCAAAGAATCAATAACATGACAAACCCATTAACTAATTAGGCATGCACAACAATTGATAATAAATTGGTGAAAAGTCAAACATAGTCCGGATACTTTACAAACAATATACAAACACGACCAGCACGTGTACGATAGAGACCATCTCCATTCTTCCCCCCAGGTGGTTTCACAGGTGAGGGAAACTGGACCAGCATTCCTGGAGACGAAGCAGGAGACTATGGCGCAGACTAAGACGTCACGGGCAGAGGAGCCATTGCAGACATGGATTGTTGTGCTGGTAGAGGCATAGGAGTGCCGCTAGACACAGACGGAAGTGAACTTGTACGGTCTGGATAATATGGAGGAGGAACTGGTTCATTCACAGGCAGGATATGTTGTCTGTTACGCCTATAGGTGCTGCCATCAGCACTGACGATATACGAGCGTGGCTCCGAGGCAATTCCAGGAATCACTCCAATACGGTCATGGCCTTTGTAATCTGTAAGCGGACCACCTGCCCCATGGTCAGTGGTGGCAGTGGCCTACTTGTTTTGTCAAACCATTGTTTTTGTATGTCACACTTCTGTTGTAACCTGGAGTGAACCTCCTCAGGTGGAAAGAATCGTTTCAAACACCTGCAGAGCAAGGCACAGAAGGAGCTACGAGAGATGCAAGACAGCTGGTGGGTGAGTAAAGCTGACGAAGTTCAACATTACACAGACATGAACAACTCTGAGCAGTTTTGCAGCTTAATCAAGGCTGTGTATGGTCCACCCAAGCTGACCACCTCCCCCCTCCTTGCAGCGTATGGCAAAACCCTGCTCAAGGATAAAAGCAGCATCTCAGGCAGATGGAGAGAACACTTCGCCAACCTCCTCAATAGACCCTCTGCCGTTGACCCAGTGGCTTTCGACCAGATCCCACAAAAGCCAACACTTGATGACTTTGACCTCCACCCATCTTTGGAACAGGTCAACAAGGCCATCAATCAAACCAGCAGAGGCAAGGCATCAGGCATGGACGGAATCCCTATTGAACTCTACAAGGTAGCAGGTCCTGAGACACCAGACGCCTTCCACAACATCTTGACCAGCATCCGGGAGACAGAAAGTATGCCCGATGAATTCAGGGACGCCACTGTTGTCTCCTTGTTCAAAAACAACGGTAGCAAAGCTGACTGTGGCAACTACCGAGGCATCTCCTTGTTGTCCATCGCTGGAAAGATACTGACCTGTATCATCCTCAACTGCCTAATCAATAAGGTCGCGGAAGCAAGCTTGCCGGAGTATTGTTGTGGTTTCAGACCTGGTCACAGCACTGCGGATATGATCTTCACGATGAGACAGATATAGGAAAAATGCATCGAGCAGAAGATGGACCTCTACGCAGTCTTCATCGATTTGACAAAGGCCTTTGACACGGTGACCCGGGAGGCTCTGTGGTTGATACTTCACAAGCTTGGCTGCCCAAGAAAGTGCATCCAGATCATCCGCCTCTTCCATGATGGCATGACAGGAACAGTTCTGGTCAACGGCAAAACTTCTGCACCTTTTGACATCTCCAATGGAGTGAAGCAAGGTTGCGTTCTGGCCCCTGTACACTTCAACGTCTTCTTCGGCTGCATCCCGAGTCACACACTCCAGGACCTCATAGCTCATGACGAGTCTGACCTCCAGTTGATTGTGACAAAATTTGCGGAAGCAGCACGGGCTTTTGGTCTCATATCAACCTCAGCAAAATGGAAGTCATCCACCAGCTGGCTCCAGACTCTGCAGCATCGCCCCCAAGTGTGCACATTGACAGCACACAGCTGAAAGCCGTAGACTCCTTCAAATACTTGGGAAGTGTAATATCATCTGATGGCTCCCTGCAAATCTAAATGAAAATCAGCAAAGCCAGTTGGACAACTGCGTACACGAGTGTTGAACCACCACAACATCAAGCTGTCAACTAAACTCAAAGTCTACAAAGCAGTTGTGCTTTCCAGCCTGCTCTATGGCAGTGAAACGTGGATCTTGTATAGGAACCACATATATCGACTTGAAAAGTTCCACGTGTGCTCGTTACGGTCCATCATGGGCATTCGCTGGCAGGACAAAGTGCCAAATCAAGATGTATTGGACAGATCCAGCTTCACAAGCATCGAGCAATGATCATCAAAGCACAGACTGGGCACGTCATCAGGATGGATGAACCCGCATGCCTCGACAAGTCTTCTACGGCGTGCTCTCCCAGGGACAAAGGAACCGTGGCGTCCGCGATACAAAGATTACATCAAGGGCCATCTCCACTATTGTGGTCTTGCGCCCAAGCAACAGGAAACCTGGCGCGCAGCAATGCGAACAGCAGCCAGCAGCTTCGAGGAGCACCACATAGAGCAACTTACCAAAGCCAAGGAGAGGAGGAACCCGACAGCAATGAACCTTCATCTGCCCCCATTGGACTCGTGAGTCATGTCAGAACTCACCAGAATTGAGACTGCACAACCCGCTATCGTCGTTACCGACAGGCCACCATCACACTCATGCTATTACAATAATTCTCCAACACTTTTTGTGATTGGTGTTATTTGTGTTTCAAGATCTCTTTATATCTTCACCATCTAGGTTTGCATGTTTCAAATAATAAAAGACCTCAACCTCAAATGTACTAGCTCAAATATGTCTGTGTGAACTTAATCTGTGCATTGTTCGCCTATTTTGAAGTCCTGACATTTATTTAAACCCTCAATATTATTTTGTCACCCCTGTTGATCTTGCAAAGCCAAACTCTAGCACACTACAATTCAGTGTCATATACAAGTTAAGAAGTGTTTTTAATTTCAATCCAAGAATTATTCAATTTTACTTCGGAGTCACGTGAGTGATTCCGTGAAGAAGACCCGCCATGCCGCATACGCACCAGTACGTCAGCCGCATTTGACGCACGGAGGCTGCGAGGAACCGAGCTCCTCCAGCGGTAAGTATGCAGACTCCAGGTAAGTTTAAAACTTTCCACTGGAGCTTGAATCCGTGCTGGCCGGTACGCTATACCGAGTGCTAGCATGGAAAAAACAGGGAAGGGAAAACGGCGCGTTTCAACTGGCCGCGGCAGTTCAGGCTTGGAAGCCCTGCCTCATACCCCTGTTCAGTCGCTAAGTACAGAAACAGCGACTGCAGACTTAGTGCTACACAGCACAGAGCCGTTGCCATTAGGGCACAAGGCAACAGATAAGTCTGCTAGGCCCACGGAGTCGGGAGATTATTCCTCACCGGGGCTGGATAGCGTGTGTACACGGCTAACCGAAGTGGAGGAACTGTTGCATATAGTCCTCCAAAGAACTTCACTCCAAGAGAAGGAGTGTCAGCGCTTAGAAAATGTAGCAACAATGCTGCCAGAGATTCCTTATCAATTTGATGAGAGTGCAATGGGCCAGATTAGTCCTGAGCCTGATTCTGATGGGGAAGTGCAGCCAGGAGAAACAGAACTACCAAATGTTCCACCACTGGCACTTCCATTTGCTGTCCCATCAGGAGCAGGTGAGTCGCTAGGTGAAGAGCTGGCTACCACAATTAATTACATGGTGTCTCATCAGCTTCAGGAGCTTACCATGGATGAGACAGCCAAAAAACACGAGCCTCAAAGCAACTGTGAGTTATTTAGAGTTCCAACAGTAAATCAAGTCATTTGGGGTCAGATGGGACCCGGTATGCGAAGCCAAGAAATAAAAATGCAAAGAATGTTTTAATTATTGGCTGCTGGTATTACAGCTTTCACAAGAACAATGGATGGTGGTTTTGTGACCAGAACACACCAACAGGCTCAACACACACTTTGAGATCAATAGTCTCAGGAAAGGGCTATAAGGCCCACCATTAATCCTAGATATGCTGCGCTTTGCAAGCCAGCAAGTATCCAACCACCTGATCTGCTGTTTGGCGCAGATCTAACCAAACAGGTCACATAAATAAATGAAGATGCTAAGACAATGAGTCTGATGAGACCAATGATGCCGGGCAGACAGCTGAAGAGAAATTATCCCAACAAAACCACCTCAGCATCCGGGCTATTCCAGGGACAAGCCGGTCCTCATCACAAGGACGTCGATGGTATCCCTCAGTGGGAGCACGAGCAACTATGGGAGCTACTGCCAGAAGCTGGAGTCAGCAGGGTGTACCAGTCACCAGGGAGGTAGTGGACCTGGTTCTCATAAAAACCTATTTAATGTAACTCAAGGAAACATTGGTGGTAGATTATGGCTTTTTTTTATAATGAATGGAAGCAGCTCACTTCAGATCTATTTATCAGGAGTGTAATTTGAGGGTTTCGGATCAAATTTATTCCAAATGGTACTTTACCTTTCCAACATGTTCCTGTTAGAACACTTTATTTTTCACAAACAGAGGTTATAGCGGTTCAAGCTGAACTCACAAAATTATATAACACAGGTGTAATTGAAAAGACGGATCATCAAGTCCATCAATTTGTGTCAAATATTTTTCCCCGTCCCAAAAGAGAAGGAGGATGTAGAATCATTTTGGATCTAACAAAATTAAATCCATTTGTACTCTATAGACACTTTAAAATGGAAATATTGGTTACGGCCAAGCAACTCGTTTCTAAAGGTTGTTATATGGCTACAATAGATCTGAAGGACGCTTACTATTCAGTGCCTGTTCATTGCGAGCATAGAAGGTATTTTAAATTTATTTGGATGAATCAATTATGGCAGTATAAGACATTGCCAAATGGATTGACCTCAGCCCCTAGAGTATTTACTAAATTGTTAAAACTAATTTTGGGGTTGCTTAGAGGTCAGGGCCATGTTATTATGGTCTATTTGGATGATATTTTAATAATTGGACAAACAAAAGCTTTAGCCGAAATATGAGTGGCAGTTGTCAAATCTACATTTGAAAAACTGGGGTTTGTCATTCATTTGGAAAAATCCAAACTTACGCCAATTACCACAATTGATTATTTGGGGTTTTCAATTAACTCTATCAAAATGGTAATTACTTTGCCAATTGAAAAAAGTACAGATCTAATTGAGGATTGTGTAACGCTTTTAAACAAGCATAAACCTTCAATTAGGCAAGTGGCAAGGCTTCTTGGGGAAATGGTTGCAGCCTTTCCAGCAGTAGAAATTTGGGCCTTTGCATTATCAGCAATTACAAAGAGCAAAAGAACAGGCACTTAAGGTGCAAATTGGGCATTATGATAGGCCCATGCAATTATCAGTTGAAGCAATTACTGATATCTTATGGTGGAGTCAACATGTCTCCAGTTGTTTTAGCACAATAGAGCTGGAACAACCTTCCATGGTTTTGCAGACTGATGTAAGTGCACTTGGATGGGGTGCCAGAGACACAAATACAAGTTGTGGAGGAAGATAGAGTTTAGAAGAAGCTGTGCTTCTGCACACATGGTGAATTAACCATTTAGAGCTTTTTGGAGCATTTCATGGGCTCAAAGCTTATAGTTTTTATTTTTTTACCTTTGCAAAGTCTTAATATTTTAATTGGTTAATGAGATAATTACTGATCCATGTAATACAATGTAATTGAGTAAAATCAGATCATCCTTTCAAGACTGACCATTCTGAATGGTCTAAGATTTTTTGTTTTAATATCTTTATTTATTAGTGGTACTGTATGTTACATCAGTGTACATCCCTTGTATTGTATTACAGTCATTGTGCTCCTTAATTTTATTTTTATTTTAAAGCTTTAGAAAAGAGAGAATAGAGAGAAAAATAGCAGCATAGAAAGTAGAAAAGTGAAAATGAGATGTGAAAGTGCCAAAGCGTGACAGAGGGAAAGGATACCCTTGAAGAGTTAGAAACGGGAATTAAGAGATAGACCCTCGAGAGGAAAAAAAAAGAAAGAGGGAAAAATAGAAAAAGAAAAAAGAAAAGCCAGTTACTTTATTATAAACATCTCGCAAAAGGAATCTACCAACTCAACCATTTTTCTTCCCCCTTTACCAAGACCCGACACCGGTACTTTTTTGAGGTATTCTTGCACCTTATCCTTGTAATAGATTTATAAATGCAGACCACGTCTTATAGAAACAGTCGGATTTTCCTGCTAGTCGGAGTCTCATATCTTCCAAGTATAGTGTTTTGAACATAGATGAAATCCACATATTGACTGTGGGTACCAGAGAATATTTCCAGAATTTTAAGATTAGCTTTTTTCCAGTTATTAATCCATATTCAAATAGAGTCTTTTGAAACATGTTTCAAAAACATTCAGTGCAGTCTTCCAATATCCCGAAGATTATCCAGTCTGCTTCTGGGGTCAGATTTATTTAAAATATTTTTGTGAAAATTTCAAAAATGTCAGTCCAAAATGTTTGAATTTTTGTACAAAAGACAAATGAGTGCGCTATATTAGCTTCTTGACATTTATCACATATAGGAGAGATGTTGGGAAAAAGTCTTACATTAGTTGAACATTTATGCACATTTAATAAATATTCTTCCCACCTTTCTTTGGATATTTTTCTACTTAATTCTTTTTCCCAGTCTTTCCTGATACCATCTGTTGTTGGTATTTCTGCATTTAGAATATATATGTATATATATGTGAGATATTAGGTTTGCTGATTCTGCCTTTGTATTCATTACTTCTTCCAGTAAGTCTGGAGGCATATGGTGATAATTTTGTGTGTATTTTTTCAAATAGTCACAGATATGGAAATATTTAAAATACTGATTGTTTCCCAAATTGTATTTTAGTTGTATTTGTTTAAATGATAATAGTTTTCCCGATTCATACAGGGGATCTCCGAAGATTTTAATTCCTGCTCTTTCCCATTGTGTAAATGCTTTATCTATAGTTGAAGGTTTAAATGAGGGGTTTTTACCGATAGGAGATAAGAGAGATAAATTTCTTAATTTTAGATTGTGTTTTATTTGTTTCCAAATTCTGATTGTACTGTATATAGTTGGATTGTTGTTGTAATTTATATTATTCATCGATATTGGAGAGAGAGAGTATTGCTTCAATATTATAAGGAGAGCAATCCTCTCTCTCCATAATCGTCCAATCTGGTTGTTGGGGAGAGTTATCCAGTAATTCGATCATGTATCTGATATTTACAGACCAGTAGTAATACATAAATTGGGGAGTGCTAATCCCCCTATTACTTTGGGTTTATTCAGATGAGCTCTTTGTATTCTGTGGGATTTATAATCTCAAATAAAATTTGTGATATCTGAGTCCAGTTTTTTAAAAAACCTTTTGGGTAAATATATTGGGATAGATTGGAACAGGTATAAAATTTGTGGTAGAAAAATCATTTTTATGGCATTTATTCGGCCTATTAAGGACATCGGAAGCGTTTTCCAAAATTTAATCAAGTTACATAGTTTCTTAAGTAGAGGGTTATAATTTTCATCAAACATATCTTGATATCTTCTAGTAATTTCGATGCCCAAGTATTTAAATTTTTCTGTAGCTATTTTGAAAGGAAACTGTAAAAGATGCGTAGAGTCTTTAGGTTTTATTGACATGATTTCACTTTTATTCCAATTTATTCTATATCCTGAGAATGATCCGGTCCTCTATTAATTTTAAAATATTTGGTATAGTAATATGAATTTTTGTGATGTACAATAGTACGTCGTCAGTGTATAGTGATATTTTATTATTGGAATATTTTGTTTTATATCCATGAATATTTGGATGAGTTCTAATTCTTTCCGTTAGGGGTTCAATTATGAGGGCAAATAACAACGGTGATAATGAACGTCCTTGTCTATTTCCCCTTGACAAATGAAATTTCGTAGATAAATTATTGTTTGTTAATATTCTGCCCATTGGCTTATTATATAGTAATTTAATCCATAGAATAAAATTCTCTCCCAGTTGAAATCTTGCAATGCCCTGAGCATATAATCCCATTCAACCTGATCGAATGCTTTCTCTGCATCCAACGATATGATTGAGAGTTTTTGATCTTCAGTTTGGTGTGAATGCATTATATTGAACAGACGTCTCAAATTATTAAATTATTGTCTCTTAGGGATAAACCCCGTTTATTCCGGATGTATTAATTTACTAGCATATTTACTTAGTCTTCTAGCTAGTATTTTCGCTAATATCTTTTGATCTGTATTTAACAACGCAATAGCTCTGTATGATCCAGGTTCTTCCACATCTTTATCTTTCTTAAGTATTAGTGTGATCGTGGATTCTGCTAGTGTTTCAGGTAGTGTTTGTTCTTTGAAGGCATAAGTATACATTTTCTGTAGGCGGGGGGTAAATATGTCATTAAAACTTTCATAGAATTCATTACTAAATCCGTCGGGACCTGGTGTTTTTCCATTTTTTAATGAGATTATTGTTTCTTCTATTTCCTTATTTGAGATTTGTGCTCCCAATTCCTCTTGTTCCTGCAACTCTAATTTAGGAAGGTTACAATTAGCCAAGAACTTTGTTGGTGTCCATTATCGCTTTAGATGTATACAGATTCTCGTAAAATTGTGCAAATCTTTTATTAATATCACTCGGCAAGGTCAATATTTCCCCTTCGTCTGATTTAATCTTTAAAATTGTGTGATCCTTTTCTCGTTTTTTTAACTGATGTGCCAAAAGTTTGTGGGGCTTATTGTTCTAACAAAAACAGTCTGCATGTTCAGCTCCAGATTGATAACACCACGGCAGTGGCATATGTCAACCACATGGGTGGTATCAAGTTGGTATCTTGTGACAGACTGGTAAACCAAATCTGGATCTGGTGTATTGATAAACACATTTGGCTTTCAGCTATTTATCTGCCAGGAAAACTTAATACAGTGGCAGACAACAGGTCACGGAAATTCCATGACAACATAGAATGGATGTTGAATCACGATGTGTTCAAAGACATCATTGCCAAATATGGAACACCAGATGTCGACTTGTTCGCATCTAGACTAAACCACCAGGTTTCCAAATATGTGTCATGGGAACCAGATCCTGGGGCAGTAGCGATTGACGCTTTCTCGCTGAATTGGGGTGGTATGTTTATTTATGCATTTCCACCTTTCTGTCTCATAAATCGATGTCTGCTTAAAATCAAGCAGGACAATGCTTCAGGGGTACTGGTTATACCCGACTGGCCTACTCAGCCATGGTATCCTTTGATCCGACAGCTGACGACACAACCTTTGATGGCTGTTCCTAAACGAAGGAATTTATTGGTGAATCCAGTGACTGGCGAATGTCATCCGTTGTATGACCGTATTGATTTGTTAATTTGCAGATTCTAAGAAGGCCATACCTGGGGCATGGATTGTCGGGTCGAACTGTCGACATGCTTACTGAATCTTGGAGATCGAGTACTCAAAAGCAGTATTTTTGTTATGTAAAGAAATGGGAAGTTACTGTGTACAAAATGATATTGATTATTGTACAGCATGTATTTCACATGTTTTGGAATTTTTGTCAACGCACTACTATGATGAAGGACTAAGTTATAGTGCAATCAATACAGCAAGAAGTGCTTTATCGTCCTATTCAGTGATGAAATCAGACAATCATGCAATTGGATCTCACCCTCTTGTGGTTCAATTTATGAAGGGAATTTTTAATTACCTCCCAAACCTAGATATATGGCTATTTGGGATGTAAGTATAGTCCTTAGGAAACTACGAGAGTGGTTTCCTATATCATCTTTGACGTTGACCAAAATTACCATTAAATTGGCCATGCTTATGGCATTGCTTTCAGCACAAAGGGTACAGACGTTACAAAAATTACAGTTAAATAGAATGGAAACTGCTGTGGACAATGTTGCGTTTTACATTTACGACCTCCTCAAACAGAGCAGGCCAGGTGTCACAGGATTTAAAATAGTATTTGCAGCATATCCTACGGATCCATCTTTATGCGTAAAAACACATTTGATGCAATACATTGCACTTACAGAGAATTTACGTAATATGGAGACAGGATTGTTTATCAGTTATAAAAAAACACATAAGAGAGTGTCAGTTAACACTATTTCCAGGTGGCTGAAACAAGTTTTGATTGATGCAGGTATTAACACAGATGTGTTTACATCTCATTCCACTAGGGCAGCAGCTACTTCGGTGGCCAAAACGAAGGACGTGCCCGTCGACCATATTATGGCGGCCGCCGGATGGGCAAATGAGCTGATGTTTCAGAATTTTTATCATTGCCCGATTGTTGACCCAGGGCTGTTTGCTAATGTCATTTTAAGTTCTGTTTAAATGCCCTGGTATTAAAGAATACTGTAGTTTGTTTATGTTGTTAAATAAACCCTATTACTACATTGAATGCAATGTTACTACTAATGCATTATTTCTCATTCGAGTCAATCAATGCAGTGGGATGCCGAGTTTGTAATCTGCGGCATGAAATCACAAAACTTTGAACTCTTCACGGAATCACTCGCGTGACTCCGAAGTAAAATAGTAAGATTAAACGAGAACTTACCAGTTTGATCTTGATTTTATGAGGAGTTATGTTGGTGATTACGTGCCCACCACGCCCAACCCTCTCTCATAAAAGATCATCTGGTAGTTCTCGAGTCACTGACCTTACTGTTTACTTCGATGTTGTTTATTTGTGATTTCATACCGCTGCTTTGAAGATTGGTGCGCATGTGGCCTGGCGGGTCTTCTTCACGTAATCACCAACGTAACTCCTCATAAAATCAAGATCAAACTTCAAACTGGTAAGTTCCCGTTTAATCTTACTATTAAACCACAAACATCAGCACCACCCTCTTTCATTACGATCCATCACTCCCAGTCTCCACTTTATATCTAGAAGTCAGCTAGCAATTCATTCTGCTACTTCCATTCTGTGTCAACATTCCCTGATGTTGTTATTTATGAAGAGATGATCCTATCAAAAACCTTTTGAAAATCCAGGTACATTACATTCAGTATACATTACCATTGTCAATCTTTTGCTTCTTTCAATAATGTCTGTCTGTCTATCTGTCTGTCGAAAAAGGTAAACGATAGCACTACGAGATTTTTGGCCACCTTACTCACCATTGTCCTGTGCTGTAAATGCACCATGTTTTGTTCAAATCGATGGTATATTTTAAAAGTTATTAAGGTTTAAAGAAAAGTAAGTTAAAACAGTGCTCCCACCCGCACATGCGCATTTTGGGGGGAGTTCTCGTGCGCGTCTTTACTGGCGTCGCAAAAGGCACCTGACGGGTCGTCGGCCGGGCCTGCACAGTTGGAGCCTTTCTACAATTGAGATTGCGGCGGTGGTAGGTGAGAGGCGACAGTGGTGTCAGAGACGAGAGGCTAGAGGAGGCGGAGGAGAGGCCACTCGACGATCCGGGCCTTGGGCGCTGCGGCTGGCAACGGCGGCCCGCTCTGGCTCTGGGAGCGGGCTGTGGATCCGAGGCCTGGGCGATGAGCCTGGTTCTGAAGCCAACGGTTGCTGCGCCTCCGGGCATGCAAGGAGGGACAGGTGCGGCACCCTCAAGATCTTGGGGTGGTGAAGGAGGATCGGGGGATTGAGGGGGTAGGGAGGGAGAGAGGTAAAGTAGGGGAGATGAGAAGGGAGAATGGGGAGGAGGGGGAATAGAGGGAGAGGAGTGGGGGAGATAGTGAGTGGGGAATAGAGGGTGAGGAGGGCAGTGGGGGAGGTGAGGAGAGATAGTAGGGGAGGTGAGGAGTAGGGGAGGTGAGCGTTAGAGGGTTAGGAGGGAGGTAGGGCGGGGAGAGGAGTTGGCGAGGAAGGGATTGGGGAGGGGAGGAGGAGATGGGAAAGAAGAGGGAATGTGAAGAGGAGGGAGTGATGGGGGATGGGTCCCAAGAGTGCTGCGCCTGCACAGTTGGGCCCTATGGGTGAGTGGTGGTGGAAATATTGCGTTGGGGGAACGGGTGGAATATTGCGTTCATACCCCCCCCCCCCGGGTTATACACATTCCCCTCCAGGTTATTCACACCCCCCGCACCCTCCCAACCCCATCCCCGCTGCCTCAAAAAGGCAGTCAACACCCCCTCCCTCTCTACCCCCTCCCCCTCCCTCTCTACCCCCTCCCACTCCCTCTCTAACCCCCCCTCTCTATACCCCCTCCCTCTCTACCACCTCACCCTCCCTCTCTACCCCCTTTCCCCCTCCCTCTTTACCCTCCTCCCTGTCCCTCTCTAGCGCAGTTGGGGGCTATGCATGTGGATAGTGCTGGGGATGGGGGAAAAGAAGCGAATGAATAATATTAATATAATATCAAGGTGGGGGGGTTAGTGTGTGCATGAGGTGGGTAGTCTGTGTGTGTGTGACGCCAAAGGCCGCCCCCGCCCCCACAACCACACGTTGAGGGGACGGGATCCAACGGGTCCCACTTGGTCTAGTATCTATCTATCTATCTTCTATCTATACATAACTAAAACTCTGATCTTGTTATGTTCCAGTTTGGCGGTCATTCTATTTGCGCAAAAACGGTACGCAATAGCGCTAAGATTTTTCTCCAGCTAACTCACCGTTCTCCTTTGCTGCGATCGCACCAAGTTTAGTTCTAATCAGTGGAAGCTGGTAAGAGTTATCGAGGTGTAAAAATCATAAAAACGCGCATGCGCAGATCGATTGCCTCTCTTGCCAGAGCCACGTGGAATGGTCCCTTCTACTGTCACTCCGCAAGATGGTCCGCCCATTCCTGTGCCATCGCGTATTTACTACAGCTGCGGGAGGCTCTGGATGGGGAGTGAGCAGCATGCGGGCTGCTTCTGTGGCGACCGGCATGACGAGCCGGGATCCGCTGAGTGGAACCGGGAACCGTGTAGTGAGGCCAAAAGCTGAAGTTATGGGGTGACCAGAGTGCGAGCTGCGTCTGCATCACACAGCCTCCCTACCCCACATCCCCCCCCCTCCCCCTCCTATGGGTGAGTGGTGGAATATTGCATGGGGCGAACGGGTTGCATTGGGGGAACACGTGAGTGATGGAATATTGCGTTGTAGAATGGGTTGCATTGGGGACCAGACCTCCCGTGAGACTGGGACCCAATGGGTCCCACCTAGTCTAGTATATAACTAAAACACTCATCTTGTTATCTGCAGGTCTGCGTTGTTGTTCTATTTGCGCAAAAACGGTACACGATAGCGCTATGATTTTTGCCCCACCATTGTCCTGTGCTGTAAGTGTAAGTTTTGTTCAGATCGATGGTATATTTTAAAGGTTATTAAGGTTTAAAAACCGCACATTCGCAGTTGGGGGAGAGTTCCCATGCACATCTTTACTGCCGTTGCAAATGGAACCCAATGGGTCCTCAACCACGCCTGCGCTGTAGGGGCCTTTCCAGAATTTAGATCGTGGCGGTGGCGGCGAGAGGCCACGGCGACGATCCGGGGTCTGGGTGCTGAGGCTGGTGGCAGTGGCAGCGGCGGCCGGCTCCAGGGGCCGGGGGAGAAGGAAGGGGAGGGGGATGAGGGGAAATGAGCCGCGCCTGTACAGTTGGAAGCTATGGGTGAGTGGTGGTATATTGCGTTGGGGGAACGGGTAAATAGTGGAATATTGTGTTGGCTAACAGACCCAATGGGTCTGCACTTAGTCTAATATAAGCTATGAACAACCTGTAGTTCCCTAGCCATGTTTACCCACCTTTCTAAAGTATAATAACATTCCAAAAAATTAAGTATATAACTTAGTGCACTACTTTGAAATGGTGCTCCATTAACAAGCCCTTGCCAATATTTATTCCTAATTACCCAGACAGATGATTATTTTGATAGTTCAGTGCTACTTGTAGAACTCAATACTTTAATGGATGTAAAATACCTTGACTGCAATACTTAAGATTCGCAAATATGTTTTTTCTTTCATTTCACTGTAATTGTGGCAGTGCACCTCTGAAGCAGCCAGGCATCTCTCTTGTTGCTTCTTCCAGAAAACACAGCTACAGCTTAACCAAAAAAGTCTGATAAATGGGTTCAGAGACGATAGCTGCCATGTGAATACAGCAGAACAGTGACATGCCAAATGAAAGTTCTTCCCCAGCGAAGATGAAGGACCAATAAAATAGTTCAAAGTCAGGATGATGTGAATCTTGGAGAGAAATGTGCAGGTGGTAGTTTTCCCCATGCACAATGTAGGCCTTGCACAACAATGTTGGGGGAAATGAATGTTAAGGTAGGGGTTAATGGCAGTGGTCAAGCAATAGGCTGATTTGTCCACTATGTTTCTTAAGTGTTGATGATGCTGCATTGATCCAGGTAAGTGCAATACATTCTATTGAGTTCCTGACATATTTTGTGGATGGTAGAAGGGTTTCAGGTTATCAGCACATCAGTTTTTTGCCACAGAATACCCAGCCTCTGACCTGCTATTGAAGCCATTTTATTTGTGTAGCTGTTTCAGTTTCTGCTTAATAATACCCTCATGGTTTTGGAATGTTGAATGGCAGTTCACAGGATGGCAGTAAATAAGTCCGAAATTATGCCCATTTAACCACGCATTGAGCACTATATGTTATTTATTTGACCGAGGAAATGGACAAGCGGTGAGAACAAAAGTAGACCCAATTAAAAAGGTTTTAAAAACTTGGATAAGCAATTAAGTATTGATGCCTCTTACAAATCCCCAAGATCATCGCAGTCTGTTATCTTCAATGGACATTACATGGGTAAGCAAAAAGTACATTTAAAAAGTAAATCTAAAAACAGTAAGAACTGGAAACTCCAGCTGTGGAGTGTTCCAATAAATTATAACTGATCTGAAGTATTAAATCCTCAAGTGCTGCCAGATTTTCCAGTAATTCCTTCTTTCAATTTTTATTTGAAATTGAATGCATACTGGAAATGGGAAAGGTTTTAGTGATTTGACCAGGACAGTGAAGTGGACACTGCTATCATCACCTACTAATTTCTCCGAGCAAAGCTTTGCAACAGCCCAGCAGTTCTAAGAATTTGCTCTCATTTTTCATAATTCAGTCACTGTGTGATATTACACCACAGTTCCTTGTGCTGGCAATCACACCATCAACACCTGCTTCTGCCCTTAGAACAGACAACACCATTCAGCTACCATCTGGCTCCACGTAGATTGTATTTAACTGTTCTGCAAATTGATTTCACATCGGAAGCATTTCCACCTACTCCACCCCCTTGCTGACAACCTGCGGCTTCTCAGCATCACAAGAAGCTAGATTACAAATTTTCATAAATATTTCAAACGCCGCATACCAATTTATCTCCACTCTTCCTACAGGATGATGAAGACGAGTTGGAAAAAGAACTGAAACAAAAACTGCTACAACCGTCCAATTCTCATACTGATATGGATGCAGCCAGGAAATTACTGGCACAGGCGGGATGCTGAGTATTAGAAATGACAAGTCTGATGGTTAAGTAGGACAGAGCTTTTTGCTATTTCTGTGACCTTTCTTCTTTCTCAATCCCATGAAGATTGGTTGAATGTGTTGTGGCTATTTTCTCCCACCGGTTTCTGTGTGAATATCAAGAGAGCTGTCCATGGGGGCCCTGGGGATTTCCGGGACCGCAGGGCACTGTGGGGGGTGGAATGAATCCTTAATGATGATAATATAGTTGTATAATAGTTTATTTAGTATTGAAGTATTTTGTTTCTCTTGTATTACAGTGGTGGGTTTTGTTTTGATTTATTTCGTACTGTACATATTATTGTAAGTAATTGATTAAATTATTTTTGGTTTAAAAAAAAAAAAGAATATCAAGAGATTAGTATATCGAAGTACAGAGGGGAGACAGGAGTTAGGAGCAAGTTAAACTCAAAAAAGCTTTTACTTGAATCCTGATAAACAAGTATAAAGCTCAGCATGAGAAAAAAAAAACCCTGAACAAGAGTACAAAATCCAAATATTGCATTTTGGATTTTAAAGATCATAGTCGTTGCAGTTAAAAGGCGTTCATTGATTTGACTAATTTGAGAGCAAGTTGCTACAGATTTCCCCCCCATGTTTCTTGGCCTCAGCTTGCTCAAATCTCTACCTTACCATGCTGCATGCACGATTCTTGAAGACTGCAACCACCTTGGACCACACCACTGAAGATTTAGCTACAGTAGGGGCACATTAATGCTGCGAAATTTATAAAAATGTCTTTTGAACGTGGGAGGTTTGTGACTGACCTCAAAATCTGGGTTAACAACTTTTAGGTGCATTGATAAAGAGTGCTTCACTGTTATAACACATTCTCTATGTTCTGTAATTTTTCTTCTCTTACCTTCCAATAGTTTCACCAACAATGCTTGGAGCGAACCTAGCCACATAGGAAATTGTTTCTTTTGGCTTAACTACCAAACAGGTGTCTCCTGTAATTCCATCTCCATTCAGCGTAACATCCAGTGTCAGGGGTTTATCAATGGGATTAGTTATCATGATCTTCACATCAATGGATTCCTAGACATGGGAAAAACAAATTGCATGAAAAAATGCTGACTCCAGATGTCTTGCGGGTTATTTTATTTTTGAACATTTCACACACCTGGAAAAATAATGTATAATCTAACAACTAATTTCTATAAATTGAAAGGGTAAATATTGCAGACCAAAATGAAGATTGCAGGCTGACTTAAATAAAATCTTAATAACCCTGGTATATCTAATGTTATTTAATTATAGAGATCAGGAGATACAATTTTATCACACAGTAAATCTAAATAAACTGATAGGATTTAGTTAACGTCTTTAGTATCTTTGCATACAGATTCACGGATGATATATTTAGAAAAACTTCAAAGAGCAGTACAATCATTTCAGGGGCTTTGAGGTTGAATTATTAGTGGTCTGAACAGAGAAAGTGTGAGTAATTAAGATATTTAAATTGAATAGTGTTATAACATCTGTAAGTTACATAGCTATTGGGTGGTACTTTTCCTCAAGATTATTGTTTACTGGAACAATTTGCCAAGCTATGTGGTATAGAACTGATTATTGCATGGCCCAATGTATTATTTGAATTCCTCAATAAAACTTAACAAAATATAGTAAAACTACATGCAACTAATAGGTTAAATATTCAAGCATTTAAAGCATCAGGCATGAGCATTAACTAGAATTGATTAAGATTTGTATTGAGCCCAATGTTTTTACAGATTTATCAACCTAATTCTTCATATCTCTTTGTGTAGGAAAGAACTGCAGATGCTAGTTTAAATTGAAGATAGACACAAAATTCTTGTGTAACTCAACGGGACAGGCAGCATCTCCAGAGAGAAGGAATGGGTGACATTTTGGGTCGAGACCCTTCTTCAGACTCTGAACAAGGGTCTCAACACGAAACGTCACCCATTCCTTCTCTCCAGAGATGCTTCCTGTCCCGCTGAGTTACTCTAGCATTTTGTGTCAATCTTCATCTACTTTGCTGCATACTTTTATGCATCAGATATGGAAGAATCAGGGACGGAAGGGGAATAAATAAGTTAAGTAGTTTCTTTATATGCATTAGTGAAGGCTCTGAAAGGTTCTTGGAAGCCAAACAATAACATGTTTCATTATCTTCATGAGTGGGAATGAAATTTAATATTTCAACAAAATTTGATTTCAGCATTCATCTCCAATATCAAATTATGGTGAAATTATAAGGTACAGTGAAATTTGAGTTGCCATACACCCACACTAAATGAAAAGAACACAATACACACATAAAATAAATTTAACATACACATCCACCACGGTGGAATCAACATTCCTCGCTGTGATGGAAGGGAATAAAGTTCAGTCATCTTCCTCCTTTGTTCAGCCTTAGTGGTTGTGACCTTTAACCCTCCACAGTCGCCACAGCTGACGGTATGATGTCCAAGCCCTTTCGTCGGGATGATTGAAACTCCGACGTTCTGACGGATTGGAACACTCCGCGGCATGGAGCTCCCGAGTCGGACACTTCTTACCGCAGATCTCTGAGACTTCACAGTGTTAAAGTCCAAAGGCCCCGTGGTCGGAGTTCTTATTCTGCCGATCCTCGGCAGAGGATCCCCGGCTCTGCGATGGTAAGTTCTCGCCACACCCACGGCTTGAAGCTCCAGGCCGGTCTCCAGGAAAGGCCACACCTATTCAGGTTGTTAGGCTGCAAAGGGCGGGGGGCGGGGGGGGGGGGGGTGTAGATGCGACACGGAGAAAATTGCATCTCCGTCGAGGTATGTGACTGAAAAAAGTCTCCCCTATTGCGCCCACCCCACCCCCCACATAAACTAACCAAGAAACATTGAAACAAACTTTAGTACATACTTTAAAAAAAGAATCAGTAGAAAGGACACACAAACTGTTGGCGAGGCTGCCACGACGGCACCACCCGGTGTTAAATATCTGCCTTTCCCAAGATTAGTCCAGTATAAACATTGGTTATGTTGATTGTGCATATGTTGGTATCATTGATGATGAAGTTTAGAAGTTAAGAACGTTGTGAATCGGAGCAGTAGGCCAATTGGCCACCTTCCATGGGCGAAAATTCCGGGGGGGGGGGGACACGCATGCCCTCCATGTTTTGAGAGGTGGTGGACAATCCCCCCATGTTTGGTAATCCGGAATTTTAAATTCGGTGAAAAAAAATCAATTAAAATCTCTGCTTTCCGCAAGACAGTGGAGGTGTCTCTATTAAGTGCTTGTTAAAGGTCTCCATCAACATCGTATTAACACGATATGGCACCAATTGTGTTTTGACCTTCAAGTATTACTGTAGGTATTCACGGAAAATTTCTTAAAGCTGTCTGATGCAGGTACAATTACCATTTGACCTAATTGGATGTATTGGTGGATGGGAAAGATGTAAACGTATAGGATTTAAATGGGTCGGGTCATTAGGCTCTGGTTGAACGTGTTTCCTGGCTTGCTTATAGGTAAGTCCCTCATTCAGGTCACTCGCGTTATTTAGTATGCTTTTCCCATCTCTCCCTTTCTCTTTCCCCTGCAAGGTTGGTTCTTCTGTTTGCCTTTATTTGCTTCAGTTTTATTTGTTTGTGTTATTTATTACATTGCAGCTTTTGAAAGATTCAAGCGGGTATCAGACGCTTTCAAAGAGCTGACTCTACCCGTTTGCAGGGCCTTTCATTGCCCGGCATGGCTTAAAATCAACCTGCTGCATCAAGGCGATTGAGGCTCCCAATGTTGAAGCTCCCGTTGGCTGATTTTAACCAGGCGATGAAAGGCCTTGCGAACGGGCTGATTCAAGCCCCACGATTCGGTGCAGATGTAGCTGCTGTTGCTGGAGTTCGGAGTCGGTCACCAACCAGGTCAGCTCCCGAACTGGTCTGAGGAAGGGTCTCGACCCAAAATGTCACCTATTCCTTCGCTCCATAGATGCTGCCTCGCCCGCTGAGTTTCTCCAGCATTTTTGTCTATCTTCGAATTTTCCAGCATCTACAGTTCTTTCTGAAACAGGTCAGCTCCCGATGTTACCGTCCACAGGGCCCATGGCTGAAGCCTCCAAAGCCTTGCGCGGGAAATTGTGTTCCCCCTCCCCCGTTTTGATAGCGATTTCCGCCGCTGGACCTGTGCCACCTAATAGTTATTTAGACTAAGATTAGTTGGTGTATGGAATAAGCTCCAGAATATGTGGTAGAGGCAGGTACAATTACAATGTTTAAAATACATTTGAACAACGTATGGATAAGAAGGGCTGAGAAAGATATGGCGTAAGCACAGCAAATGGGACCAGCTCGGGTAGGCATCTTGGTCAGCATGGACCAAGATGGTGTATAACTTTATGGTGTATAACTTTGTGGTGTGTAACTCTATGGGGGTATGGAGGAAAAACAGGACTACGGTACAGTTTCTGGATGATCGGCCATGATCATATTGAACGGCTGACTCAAAGGGCCGAATGACCTACTCCTGCACCTGCTTTCTATGTTTCTATGACTTCATTATCATCAGAGCATTAAACTGGCATATTCAAAGTACTCACTGCGTTCTATTTTAAGACTATGAAAATCTGAGATCTGTTCTACAAAAATATTAATAAGGTATTACTGACGTCAATACATGACTTACAAAATATGTTTAGTTCAGTTTAGAGATACAGTGCGGAAACTGGCTCTTCAGTACACTGCATCTTCACCGACCGGCGATCCCTGTACACCAGCACTGTCCTGCACACTAGGGACAAATTATACTTTTATCACAGTCAATTAACCTACAATCTGTATGTTTTTGGAATGTGGGAGGAAACTGGAGGACCCGGAGAAAACCCACGCAGTAACGGGGAGAACCATTGCGCCACTGTGCCATGTTGTATATGAAAAAAATTAAAATTTTGGTAGAGAGATCGGATGCGCTGAAATGCTCTTCCATTTTTTAGTCACTTTTAGAATTAATGTTTCAACCCTCTTCTGACAGGCTCCCAGCCTGCTTTGACCATGTTTTCACTCATCCTAGTCTTCTGTCCATATCCTATCCTGCATTGACTCCAGCATACCTTTATATCTTGTTGAATTGAATGGACACCCTTCTATCAGCGCCTCAAATTTTAGAATTCTTATCTAAATTTTATTTTTCCCTCATTTGTAACATAAATTTATTGCACTCTAAAAGTTGAATGACCCCATGACATTTTCCTCTTTCGTATCTGTCCTTTCTTTCAGGCACGTGCCGTGAGTAATTACTTTCTTTCAGGCACTTGCCGTGAGTAGGCAGTCAGTCGGCTTTTAAAACAATCTTGAAAACCGCTCATGCGCAGATTGTTCTCTACTCCGTAAAGGGCCTGTCCCACTGTACGAGGTAATTCAAGAGCTCTGCCTAGTTTTTAAAAAAAAATCAAACGTGGTAAGCACGTAGAATGTACATAGCAGGTACGTCGGAGCTCGTAATTTGTTACATGTACTGCGGATGAAAGGCACAGGAGAATTATGCCTACTTAAGAGATCGATCTCTTAGGTAGGCATAATTCTCCAGTGCTTTTACTATTTATACTTTATAATTACCATTTTATAATTTTAGTCAGGGTAGGCACTGACTACCTTGCCTGGTGGCACGTGCCTGCTTTCTTTGCTCCTCTGCATTATTGGTAGCCATGCCATTAACTATCTAAGCACAAGTTCCACAATTCCCTCCCCATAGATTTGTCTCTTTCCATCTTCATATTCAGATTCATATTTTAATAGTCTCTGTTAAATCTCTTTCATTACCAGTTGATTCACTGTTCCATTGTTTAGGTTTTCTTCTTTCATTCAGATATTCCTCGATATCAAAAGATCCTTTGGAAAAACATGCCATTGCTGAAACTTATTTCTACTCTTTTTGGCTGTTGACCAACATGCTCAGAATTGCAATTATATTCTGGTTTTATTTCATGAGTCATCTACTGGAAACTTGCTGCACAAAATTCATCTATTATAAAGGAGACATATAACTAAAATTAAAAATATTTGACTAGATATACTGCTGTGAGCAAAGTAACCGCATGCAGTGAAAACCCATTGATCTAAATGCATCACATTCCACAGAGTTTAACTGAAGGAAATGGATTTAATGCTTCCACTTGGAAACTAAAATAATGATTTCAAGATTGTGGATATTATTCAAAAATTATTTTTTGCCATGAAGTACATGGATCTGGAAAAAGCTTGTGCAGTATAGAAATTATTTAAAAAAAATTAACATATTTGTGACAAAGTGGGATAAAATTGCATGCTGCAAAATATATATTTTTTCTTAGAATCATACTGAAATGTATTAGATGTCCAGAATAACTTTATCATTTCAGGTTAAAATAGCCATTGCTTACAAAAATAAAACACTTTTAAAGAGATAATAGTTCACAAAAGTATTCAAAAATTCCACTATCAGCATCTGCACTTCTGATTTCAATCTTAAATGTTACTAAGCATAATTGTCTATCTCACTGAATCACTTCCAGATAATAGCTATCAAAAATTAAACAGACTCTAGAAATGTGCATATATACAAGATTGTTAAACTTACCTCATCAGTTGTCAACTGGAAAGATCCATTTAGGAGGATGGTTTGAGTAGAATAAATATGATGAAGCTTCTTGAGAACAAATACCCATTTTGCAAATAAGCGCTTCGCTGACAGTAGAATACTTTTGAAAAAACACTGAAATGTCTGAATAGTTTACAACAATGAAAAAAATCACCATAGAATGGCTACAGCACAGGAGGAGACCATCCAGCCACTGGATAGCTCTGCTTTTCCACCTGAACAAAAGTCCCATTCCCTGGTCTTTCTCAATAGCCTTGCAAATCTTTTTTTGCTTTATCCACTTCTCTCCATAAGGCCGCAATTAAATCTTTCTCTATCATTTTTGCAAAAAGTACATTCCTCATTCCAATCACATGATGCATTAAAATATGTCCTCACATCTCCCTTAATTCTCATCCCCTTTATATCTGTGACTTTTCGTCCTCAACAATTCCTTCAAGTGAAATAAATAGCCTCTCACAATCTATTCTGGCTAAAACACTCATTTTATATAATTTAATCAAATGTTCCTTCAACCTCCCCGCCAGATAAAATGTAGATGAATGCCATGCATATACACAGTTGTGTGTGTGGCCTTAACACAGTTATCCATTAATAGGTGTATTCAGGGGGCATCAATAATAAAGCCCTGCTGATGTTATCATGTGTCTACCACTGCTTCCTTAACATTTAAATAAATATATACATTCCCTATGTTTCTTCATGTTACATATTGTCAACTTATGCTTAAAGCAATTTTGTCAAAAAAACTCGAGTGAGCTGATGATTTAAAAATTATATATAAATGTGCATTAATACGTGGGAAGAAACTGCAGATGCTAACTTCAACAATTTCAGTTTGATGCTTGCATCACAGATGCATTAAGATAGTAAAACATCTTATCAATAAAACAGTTTGGGATGAGATTCAGGCCATTACCGAAAGTCAAGATGATACAACAGGTGATGATATGGAGTTGACAGAAATATTAATCCATTATTCCAGTTTAGTATTTACTCGAGAGATAGAACACGTGGACATAACATGAGATGGGTAATATGTGCATGTTAAGGATCAAAGAGGACTCATTAAATTAATCAATTCAATTCAAAGAGGATAATACATGTAGTCTGGATGGATTACATCCATGTAATTTTTAAAATCTTGGGAAATAATTGCAATGCAATTATTGTGCTTATTTAATAATTCTTTAGAAAAAAGTGTGGTGCCAGGCAGGTGGCTAACATGGTATCTATATTGACGAAGGGGGTTAGAACATATCCAGGCCACTGTAGACCATTTAACTTGACGTCAGTGGTAAGAATGGTAATGGAAACCTTATTTCTAAGAAAATAGGTCTGAAGTTCAAAATTACCATAAGCAGATAGCACAGATTTCTTCAAGTGAAATCTTGCTTGACCATCCTAATTGAATTTTTTGAAGGGATAACAAAAGAAAATAGGTTCTCGTAATTCTGAAGATGTAATATATAGATTTTCAAAAGGCCTTGAATAAGATATCTCATTACAAATTATGAATGCAGAGTGCAGATTCAGGAACGGGTACCAAATTGAATTGCTTGCTGGCTTCAAAACATAAAGCACACAGTTGCAATAAAGAGTAGCAATTCATAAGTGGAAGGTGGTGACTCATGGTGTTCAACAAGAATCAGTATTGGGACCACTGTGGTTTCTACAATTAATATTGCAGATTTAGACTTTGGGATCAAGACCATATTCACAATTTGTAGTAGTTGCAAACTGTAGGGGGTGTGGAGGGGGGTGGGCTTAATCAAGTCAAGGAGGATTGTAATAAATTGTGAGAGATCAAAATACATCTGTCGAATAAGCAAATAATTGGCAGATGAAGTTCAACATGGATAAAGAAAAGGTAGTTCATTTTTGAAGGAAAAATATATGGTTAGTTGGAAAGTGCAAGATGGGGAAGGGAACAAAGGCATCTCAACATACTAAAACAGCACTGCAAGTTAGCAAGGCAATAATTGAAGTAAATAATTTCTACAAATATTTTCACGTCAGAAAGAGCATAATCAGACAATATCAATATAAGACAACTAGAAATCCCATAGGTATTTCATAAGAAACAAATTTGCTTCCATCAGGAGCAGTTGAAGTGAATAACATAAATGGATTTAAGCGAATGTTGGGAAAGCATCTGATGGAGAATGGAATTGAGAATTCTGCTCGTAGGCTTAGATGAGGAATGATAGGAGGCGGTCGAGTGAACATAAGTGTCTGCATGGACTGATAGGGTTGAAAAGCCAGTTCCCATGTTAAAGATACTAAGTAATGCTAGACATAGACAAAATGCTGGAGTAACTCAGTGGAACAGGCACCATGGCTGGTTAGAAGGAATAAGATGCTGCCTGTTCCGCTGAGATAACCCAGCATTTTTTCTCTATCTTTGTTGTAAACCAGCATCTGCAGTTCCTTCCTACACTATGCAATATTTTGTTGCTCCTATTGACTTTGCAAAATATTGTTCAGAAATTGAATTCCATGGTTTTTCCAATTCCAAGACTTTGCAGGCCACTACAATATGAGTCGCTACTTTCTGTTACTATTTCCTAATCTTCGATTACTTGATAGTATGTTGGATTATTCTCATGACTAACAATCACCAATCAGTTATTTCCTCTAGACCTACAATAAAGATACACAAACAACTTCTGGAAAATGATTGATACGGGGCAAGTAAAGTTTTTAAATGACGATTGTCACCCCTTGAACAAGATAAAAAGCAATTTCACAAATATAGCAATATCACTGGTTTCACCAAGATCATGCTGAGAAGAATTTTGAATGTAGCAAAAAATGAGAATAATCAGCATAAATATTACATTGTCTTCAACATTTAGCTGAACCCAGCTGTGCAGCTGACATGATCTGCAGCATAAAATTGAGAAATTAACAGTACGATTTCTCCTCACACCAGGAAAGGAAACCTGAACTGACTTTTGCATCGAACAATTAATCAACATCAATGTGGACAATACCTAACCAAAAATCATTGTGATAAGATTGAATGTCCACTGCCAATCTCTCTCACTGTAATATTAGCATAGAAATTATTTTGCGGGAACCATCTGCAGGCACTTGACTAGATTGTGATCGTGATTTTGGGTGTGAAATAATTTATTCAGAGGTTGGGTTCTTCCTTCAACAAGCAAAAAAATTTCAGAAAGCCAACCAGCACAATTCTTTGGCTATTCACTGTGATTAAAATTAAAACTAAAATGGTTGAAGTTATTTGGTGCAATGTTGGCTTTGGATAATAATGTAAAACAAATACCATTAATCCTGTTGCATCATAAACTTATGGAATGGTTAAAACAAAAAAGGGGCATTCCGCTAAATATGTTGTGCCACATTGCTACCGGGGGGGAATCAAATTGCCGGAATGTCTCTATTCTCAACTAGAAAATAAGGTAATCATCAGACTTATTCATCAGACTGTGGTGGCTCGAAGTTAAATGTTTGAAAGGTACTGTTCATATTTATATTGGAATGATGCACTACTTGCAGAGCAAGGGTCTTAAATTATTTGTTAATTAATAATTAGTGAACAGATGACCCCCATGTCACAGCTGTTCAGGGAATGGAAATTGCCCTGTACAAAATTCACAAATCACTACCCAAATATTTGAGATACGGCATAACATTTGCTCTTACAGAACTTACAGTATGTGTAAAAATGAGTAAATATATCAACACAAAATTATTTTTCAATTCACATTTCTCAGTGCATTCTCAGATGCTGTGGCTTTGTGTTTGCGAAAATTATGATATATTGTAGGTCTGGAGTTTTCTGGAACACAACTCCACCCTGCACCCACACTGTGGGAGGTTACCAGTAAACTGAGAATATATGTCATACTGAGCTCACTTGAAGGTTCATATCAGTTTCATATAGAAAACAAATCTATTCGGTTCTTATTTGAGAATCCAATGACCCTGATTGTTTCATTGCCATTGTTCACATGAATGCCATTGTTCCAAAAATAATTCTGCTCTTCTCTTACGTATAAATTACTATGCTTAAAGATAGTACTATCCTTAAAGAAGAAATAAGACTCATTTCACAAGAAATTACTTAAATCATTAAGAAAAGATGGAAGGTTTTGCTCAAAAAAATATGTTCTTTCCTAAGTGCTAGGTTAATAGCTATAGCAAAGGAAAATAAGTTGTGTTTGAAAAGGTGATTAAATGCTAAATATGGCGATAATTTATTTCATATTTTAAGGTGTAACATTGTTGCCATGTGATTGAAGGCTCTTGTCTTTAAACAAAGATGGCCCATTTACAAAGTTCTTATTTTACCATCCATAACCCTGCTCTACAGTTCTGCCTGCAAGCCTCGTTCTCTTCAGCTGTGTTTAAGTTGCCAACAGAGAGAGGGGAACAACACAATGGAAGAAATATTAAGAACTGGTGAAAATGTTGTGCAGTTTGGAAGTAGCCATAGCAAAACAACCCAAATTCTTGTCTCAAAAGAAAGTTACAAGACTAGTAGACAGCCAGTGAAAATGAAAATAAACTGAAGATGCTGAAAATTCGAGTAGAGAAATATAAAGGGCGGAAAAACATAGCTGTGCACATAGCATCCATCAAAAGCAAAGCAGAGTTTATATTTCAGGCCCAAGAATCTTCGTCAAAACTGCGCAAGGGAAAAAACAAGTTTTTGTGGCAGAGGGATGAGTAGGACAAAAGAACCTGTAATAAGGTGAGACCAACTGATTTAAAGCGACAGTTAGAATCTCATTATGCTGAGTAGTTACTGGGGAAATTAGGGCAGAATATTGGTATAATGGTAGAGTTGCTGCCTTACAGCACCAGAGGGGTTTGATCCTGGGTTTTCTCCGGGTGCTCCGGTTTCATCCCACACTCCAAAGACACACAGGTTAATTGGCTTTGGTAAAATTGTAAATTGTCCCTAATATGTAGGACAGTGTTACTATATGGGATGATCACTGGTCGGCGAGGACTCAGTGGGCCGAAGGGCCTGTTTCCCTACTGTATCTCGAAAGCCTAAAGTCTAAAAAAGGATTCCATGTGAACAGCAGTTGAAGTGGCACTTTTAAAATTGAAGAGGTAGGCAAAAGTCTCTGTTGGTCCCAATCAATTGGAATCAAAATTCAAATTCCTGGCCTCAAAGAAACAAGCATGACCCACAGTGAGAATTCACCTTTTTCTAACGAAAGGCAGGGTTTCCTGGAATGCATATGGAAACACTGAATTAGGATCAGTATAGGCCTCCTGTTTGTAATTAAATATTATTTTGGCCTTTGTAAATATTCATATTGGACGAGATCCAGATAATAAACAAGAAAGAGGATTTGGAAAGAAAATCTTCCAGAATGTTTCCCTTTATAAATTCTGAGCTTTTGCAATATTATAAAAACTTATATTCAGTTAAAACGACAGAAAACCGGATAGGAATAGAAGCATTTAAAAAAAAAATGTAATCTAAAAGGGTTGGATTTAGAAAATAGAGAATCATTAAATGCTGAAATAACAGCAAAAGAAATCGAAGAATATATCAAATCATTAAAAAATGGTAAAACTCCGGGACCAGATGGTATTGGTTCGGAATTTTATAAAACATTCTATGATCTGATTGCACCACGTTTGAAGACACTTTATGAATACATTTATACCCAACAGAAATTACCAGAAACCTTAAATGAATCTATTATAACACTTATACCTAAAATAGATAAGGATCTGGATGATCCAGGGTCATATAGAGCTATAGCTCTTTTAAACACCGATCAAAAAATATTAACTAAAATACTAGCACAAAGACTAAGCACAGTGATCAACAAATTAATTCACCCAGATCAAACAGGATTTATACCAAAACGATATTCCTCATATAACTTGAGACGATTATTCAATATTATATATTCGAAAAGAGGTATTAATAAAGATCTAGTAATTATGTTGTTAGATGCGGAGAAAGCCTTTGACCAGGTGGAATGGTCTTATCTGTTTTCAGTCATGGAAACTTTTAAGTTGGGAGAGAAGTTTATATCATGGGTTAAATTATTATACGCTAATCCAACAGCTAGAATACTAACAAATCAAATGTTATCAACTAAATTTAATTTATTCCGAGGCTGTAGACAAGGTTGTCCCTTATCCCCACTATTGTTCGCACTCGCAATTGAACCATTAGCTCAAAGCGTGAGATTACATCCTGAAATATATGGGTACGAAACTAGAGAAACTGAAAATAAAATCCCCTTAGATGCAGATGATGTATTACTTCATATTACAAAACCGGAAATTAGTATTTCAAATTTATTAAATTTAATAACTGAATTTGGCTCATTTTCAGGATATAGCATTAATTGGCACAAAAGTGAACTTATGCCAATAATGGTAAATAACCTACATATATTACAACAATATCCTTTTAAGATAGCAAAAGAAAAAATCAAATATCTTGGAATAAAATCACGTAACAGAAAGATATGATTCTTTATTTAAATCTAATTTCCCACCCTTACTGAATAAATTACATAAGAATATCTTATATTGGAAAACATTACCTATTTCAATGTTAGGTAGAATTAATGCAATAAAAATGATTTTTCTTCTGCAAATACTATATCTTTTCCAATTGATACCAATATACCTTCCTAAAAACTTTTTTAAGAAGGTTGATTCCATAGTCACCAACCTTATCTGGGATTATAAGAGCCATAGAATAAATAAAAAACACTTATGTAAATCATAAATAAATGGAGGTCTAGCACTGCCAAATGTTATGTTTTATTACTGGGCAGTTAGTATTAAAAATATGAATTTTTGGCTGGATGAATTAGATAAACAACCAAATTGGTTAAAAATGCAAAAAGAAGATTTTTCATCTTTTGACATTGGCTCGATTTTATTTACCAATGCTAAACTAGGCAAGAAAACCTATAGAGAAAACCCTATAATAGAAAGTGGGATACGTATCTGGAAACAACTAAAGAAAACATTAAAATTGGAATGTATGCCACTAGCTCTCCCCATTGTAAACAATGTTACATTTAAACCTTCAATGATGGACCAAGGTTTTTCACAATGGAAAAATTATGGAATTAATAAGATGGGCGATCTCTACAGGGAAAACTCCTTTCTTTCATTTCAAGAATTACAACAAATTTATGGATTACATCCAAAAGATTACTTTAGATATTTACAAATTAGAGACTATATAGATTTTTTTTCAAATATATCTGCCATATGTGATAAATGTCAACACTCAGAAGCTAATTTAACGCACTCATTCACAAACTGTATAAAAATTACTAACTTTTGGACAGAAATTTTTAAGATAATTTCGAATGTTGTTAATACAAATTTGGTTCCTGACTCAAAATTAATAATATTAGGAATATTAGAAACAGATCAATTAATAACAATGAATCAAATAATTTTTATCGATTACAGTTTAATAATTGGGAAAAAACTAATCAAAATGTGGATCACTGGAATGTCAGAGATACTTCATCTGGAAAGATTAAGACTTGTCCTTCTGGGCAAGTTGGATCATTTCAGAGGGATATGGTCTCCATTTATTGAATATTTAAAGGGTCAAAATGGTTCGGTGCGAGAACCTGACTGAAGCCTTAACGAAGGAATGGATGAAGATTTACACATAATAATCCATGGAAATATCTCCAATGATGTATAAACCGTTTAATACTTCATTAATCTTTTTGAATTTCTATTTTTACTTTATTTTTCTCTTTTATTTCCTACCTTTATTAAAAATGAAAAATGCATTTAAGTACAAATTAGAAATAATTGTTAATATTAATAATATTAAGAATGTATGTGACATGTATATTCTTCCTTTGGTATGTACTTCTAATAAAAGTATTTAACAAAAAAAAAAAAATTCTGAGCTTTCTCATGGATTTGGTAGACGAGAAGGTCGAAAAGAAAATCTGGCTGAAGATAATCTGGCTTGACATAGATCTCCAGCACAAATTTGTAAATTACAACAGTATGACATCATGGTGAATAAACAAAATCTCTGCAACATGGGTGGCACAATAGCACAGCAGTAGTGTTGCTGCCTTACATTGCCAAAGACCCAGGTTCGATCCTGACTACGGGTGCTGTCTGTATGGAGTTTAAACGTGCTCCCTGTGACAGTCTGGATGCTTGGGTTCATTCCAAAGACATGCGGGTTTGTAGGTTATTTGTCTTCTGTAAATTGCCGCTAGTGTCCAGAACTAGAACTAGAACTACATATAGAACTAGTGTACGGGTGATCATTGCTCAGCATGGACTTGGTGGGCCAAAGGGTTTGTTTCCACACTGTCTCTGCAAACTAAACAAAATGTTCCTTAAAACCTGTGGTTAACCATCAACATTTGTTAAATGCTCTCAAAGACGTATAGGAACAGCAAAATCAGCCATGACAAGTGTGATCACTCCATTCCCATGATCAATGGAAAATTTGCATATATAAAGATTGAAGATGGAGACATAAATAAGCACTTTTCTCAGGGAAAGATGTGATTTATGAAGATCAATGGCCAAATACCTAAACAGAGTTGGCTTGTTGAAGAGGATTGCCCGTGTAGTAGAAACTAGAAGTGCTACCCCCAATAAGTAGTGATGGAGGAATTGGAAGGATGTTTAGAAGGCACATGTCTAGACAATGAGAAAATGAGAGATAATACTGGATAGTGAATAACTGAAGTCTTGTTGATGCAGTTGGGAAGGACTGAAAATGATATGTTGAAGACTGAGTGGGAGTGAGAGCACAGCATCAACTTGAACAGAACAAAAATTGCACCAGGATCTTGATCCGTTGGCCAGGTGGGCTGATGAATGTTGATAAAATTTAATAAAGAAAAATGTGCGATGTTGCATTTTAGGAAGTCCAACATGGACTGGACCTACACTGTGAATGGTAGCGCTCTGGGGAGTGGTGTAGAACAGGGGGATCTAGGGGTGCAGGTACATAGTTCCTTGAAGGTGGCATCACAGGTGGACAGGGTGGTCAAGTAGGCTTTTGGCATATTGGCCTTTATCAGTCAGAGTATTGAGTATAGAGGTTGGGAGGTCATGTTGCAGTTGTATAAGATTTTGGTGAGGCTGCATTTAGAGTATCGTGTTCAGATCTGAGCACCATGTTACAGGAAAGATGTTGTCAATTTGGAAGAGGTACAGAGAAGATTTACAAGGATGTTGCCAGGACTCGAGGGTCTAAGCTATAGGGAGAGGTTGAGCAATCTGGATGAGGGGTGATCTTACACAGGTATATAAAATCATCAGAGGAATAGATTGGGTAGACGCACAGAGTCTCTTGCCCATAGTAGGGGAATCGAGAACCAGAGGACATAGGGTTAAGGTGAAGGGGGAAAGATTTAATATCAATCTGAGGGTAATGTTTTCACACAATGGGTGGTGGGTGTATGGAACGAGCTGCCAGAGGAAGTAGTTGAGGCAGGGACTATTGCAACATTTAAGAAACAATTAGACAGGCACATGGAAAGGACAGGTTTGGAGGTATTTGGGCCAATACAGGCAGATGGGACTAGAGTAGGTGGGACATGTTGGTCAGTGTGGGAAGTTGGGCCGAAGGGCATGGTTTCATGCTATATGACTTTATGAGTCTACTAGACTAAGTGGGGTACCCATTATGTCCCAGTCACACGGAAGGCCTGGTCCCCCAACGCAAACCCATTCCCCAATGCAATATTCCACCACTGACCTGTCCCCCCAACGCAACAGCAGGAGCGTTCTGTAACCGGGGGACAGGGACGGCTTCAGACGAGGATCGTCCTGCAGCCAGAGGAGGGGAGGGGGATGGCTTCAGGTGGGGCCTGACAGGGGCTGGGGGAGGGGGGATGTGTGGGGGAAGGGGGGGTGCAGGGAGGGGGGGTGCGGGGGAGGAGGGGTGTACAGGGAGGGGGGGTGTGCGGGGGGAGGGGGGTGTGCGGGGGAGGGGGGTGTATCATGGGGAGGGGGGATGTACGGGGGAGGTGGGGTGTAGGGGAGAGGGGGATGTGGGAGAGGGGTGTGTGGGCTTACCGGTTCCTCACCCCGGCTCTAACCGCACTCCACGGCTCTGGACTCACTCAGCGGCAACCGTCCCCAGCGCCTGTCATGCTCACAGCCCCCCCCCCCCCGCAAACACAGTCAGCCCCCACCTGCGAACACAGCCAGCCCGCAAACACAGCCAGCCCGCGGACAGAGCCCGCCCGCGGACACAGCCAGCCCGCGGACAGAGCCCGCCCGCGGACACAGCCAGCCCACGAACACAGCCAGCCCCCGCCTGCGGACACAGCTGGACCCCCCCCCCCCGCGGACACAGCTCACACTCCGCCCCTTCTGCTTTATTCTAGGTGATTGACAGTGGGTGCCGGAAGGGGCGTTGTTGTCCCGGCGAACAACAGACCAATAACTTTTGTAATATTTGACCGATCGGAACAAAACCTGGTGCGCCTGAGCAGAGGAGAACGGTGAGTAAGGTGGCGAAAAAATCCTAGCGATATAGGGTACCACTTTTGTGTGAATTTAAAAACAACGCAAACCGGAAGAGGACAATTTGAGAGTTTTAGTAATAGTATAGCAGATTAATAAAAATTAAAATGTCTTCTTTTTATGGCTGTTTAACATTAAGACTACATTGTAAGAACGTCCTTACTGGCTGCAATCACACTGAACATTCGCAATGAAGAACCATCAGCTCGCAATATTGTACAGGTCAATATGGCTCCCAACCACTTTGTTTGCACCTTGCAAGTCAAATGCCTAACTTCCCATTCGAACACCAAGCACAAGGCAGAACTCAGACATGCTGAGCTGAAGGAATGGATGCACTTCAGATCCAACTCATCAGCTTGGTAACTTGAAATGGAGGCACCAAACAGAATTGAAGATGCAGAGAAATGCTATTTCTTCTAAATAATATTAATGTTGTAAATTAATGTGTACTAGTTTAATGCTTTCCAGGAATTATTTGCAGTTATTTAATATGTTTTTAAATTCATTTAAACTATTTTTATATGTTCCTGAACATCATTGACATTAGGAAACAGTTGGGAATATCCCCGGTAGCACAAAATTGCAAATCTCCACCAGGTCAATCAAACAACAAAGCCTCGCAACCTGGTTCAATTCTAAACCGGCAGTTTCAGTTGGCTCCAGTGTGACATAGACCAGAGTGTCTACCACGTTTTGATGAACACATAATATACTGCTTAAAATGAGTAAAAATCCTCATAATTTACAGATATATTTAGGATACCAAGCAAATTGTAAATCACCAAAATTTACTGTGTAATTTGCATAACTAAGCTATTATCTTTGCAAAAATGACATCTGAAACTTCATTTTCAATGAATTTTATGATGTTGTTCCAACTGCATATCAAATGTAGCATAATAATAAGAATTTAATGGCGGAACTTAAAACATTTGATCATTGTTAATTATTGCCATCAGCTTCACTTGCCAAGAAAGTGCATATGTTTTGTGGAATCTGACACATTTAAAGGAAGTGCAAAGGAAGTAAACCTTTGAATTTGTAATATTTTTGTCCTATTTTCTGTTGCTTTGTCCTTGTTCTCGTTCCTTATTTTTCTCTCTGGGCTATTTTAGCAACCAATTCTTCCCTAATCTAATTCACATTGAAACAAGCTTCCAAAATAGAATCCTCACCTATTCCCTTATCAATCCTTAAATTTTCTTGCTTATGTAAGAATGTTCATCTTCTTGTTTTTTAAAGTGCCAAATGATTTAATACCTTTCTGCTATTAACCTTGTGGGTAATTAATGCATACATACGTTTCATTAAGACACATTAAAGGGGCTGTCCCACTGCAGCAACCTAATTGGCGAGTTTAGGAGAGTTTGAAAAATGTCATGTTGAAGACCTCCTTCGACTATGTAGAAGACCTCCTTCGACTATGTTGAAGACTAGCTTCGACTAACTTCGGGAAAATTGGACACGGAATAGTGGAGAGTGAAGACGACATCCTTTGATTTCCGACGACCTCCCTTCGACTATGTTGAAGACTATCTACGACTACCTTCGACTACCTTCGATTACCTATGAATAACATGCCGACCTTCTACGACCTACTTCGACTAAACCTACGAGTAAAAAAAGTATCGATTTTTTCCATGGCAACCTTTTTTTACTCGCGGGCATTTTTCAACACGTTGAAAAAACCGCCACGACCTAGCTGAGGCTTCGAGTACGCAGGGACTACTCTTGAGCATGAAGGAGAGTTACAAAGACCTCCTAGGACCTCGTGTCGACCATGCTGTGAGTATGAGTCAAGGGAAAACTCGCCAGAACTCGCGGATTAAGTCACCGCAATGGGACACCCCCTTAAGACACATAAGATCAGCCATGATCACATTGAACGGCGGTGCTGGCTCAAAGGACCAAATGGCCTACTCCTGCACCTATTGTCTATTGCCTATAATTGAACTTCAAACACCAGGAAATACTAGCCAATATCTCGCAAAGTATGAGAACACTGTGCACCTGTATTATATGTTGCTCAAATTTTTCTCCTAAAGACCAAGAGAATCTACAATATTTTGAAGCTAATTTCTGCAGAACATTTCTAGAGACACAGCGTGGAAACAGGCCCTTCGGCCCACCAAGTCCATGCTGCCCAATGGTCACCCGATTCTATGTTATCCTAATTTCGCATCCTACACGTTAGTTACAATTTACAGAGGCCAATTAACTTACAATCCTACACATCTTTGGAATGTGAGGAGGAAACCAGAGCACCCGGAGAAAGCCCATGCTGTCACAGGATCATCCAGTTCCCATTTCTTTTAATCTTGTATATATTTATACACTCGCACACTTAAGGGCCTGTCCCACCAGCATGCGACTGCATGCGGCTAGCGCGACCTAACGTGGTCGCTTGAGCCGGTCCCACTTTGATCGGTGGAGGCGTATGGAGTTGTGCGGGGCTGATGTCACCGCACGGCGTGCCGTTGCATGATGACGTCACCGCCCGACGCCGTGCAACGTCCAAATTCAGTCAGCCCGCCTCCTGCCCAGCTGATTGGTGAGTATGATGTTGGGACCAGCCCTGCACAACTCCATAAGCCTCCACGGTTCGAATTGTGACTGGCCCCGTGGGGCCGTACGCCTCAAGCGACCACATTTGGTCGCGCTAGACGCATGCAAACGCATGCTGGTGGGACAGGCCCTTTAGACCCCAGGTAGCCATCTTGCCAAAGGTTTGCTCATTTCATTCTGTGAGCACTGCACACAAAACAGGAAATTAACCAAAGGTAAAAATGAAAATTGACAACCAAAACAATACTTTAAATAATATAATCAGAAAAAACAATGTATTTCAAATTTTAAAAGTAGTAAATGTTAGAATGCAGCTTTTTGCACATCATCGAGTCACTAACAATGACTTTTGGATTTGCATACATTCGCGTGAAATTATTTTGCATCTGTCGCATCAAAAAACAATCGCAAACCCAGACTGTTTAGAAGACAATACCTTGGTCCCAAAATTGATCATCTCAATCAGCTTAACATTCACGTGCATTAAAAAAGTTAGTTATTTGTTTCCAATTATTGCTGAGCAATGGGATTTTTTTATTCTGAACTACACTACATTAGAATACACTGAAGACTACACAGTCTGAAGAAGGGTCTCGACCCGAAATGTCACCCATTCCTTCTCTCCAGAGATGCTGCCTGTTCCGCTGAGTTACTTCAGCATTTGTGTCTACCTTTGATTTCAACCAGCACCTGCTGTTCTTTCCTACACTGATAGTTTTGATAACTCATATTTTCAGTGTCAACCATTCTGCGTCAGACTATTGTTTGAATAGACTAAGTTAAATAGAGTTAATTGAATTGCTTTCCCACATGCACAAAGCAGTTTGGTTTTATAAACAGTTCAAAATGTTTCTATATTTTTTGTACCAGCCTACAAATAACCAGAATCAGTTGCAAAGTGTTTAAATTCTCATTTTCTGAATTCCTCACTCATTCATTATCAGAGACTGACATGGGTAGAAAGCATGATATCCACAAACTGTTTACATAAATGTCAGCTATAAAAATACACAATCAAAATTACAATTAACACAAGTCTCCCCTAATGTTTTTAATGGGGATGTCATGTATAGAGATCTTGTTCACCAGTATTCACCAAAGCAGGAATCAAAAGTTGCAGTACAGAAATAAATATAACTGGTATACCATTGCATTTTAATATGCTGTAAAGACATAAAGGCAAGAATGCATTTGAGGGCATAATTAGATATAAGTGTAACAAATTTCAGCATAATAAATACAGAGGGAATAAACATTTGAACGTTGCTAAATTAAGTTATTATCCCACAGATAGGTGTGACCCCATTGATTTTAATAGAAAATGTACAGCTGCAGGGAAGGAAACAAAGAAGAAGCTAAATCCCTTTCCAACATTATTTTATCTTGGTTAAGTGCAATAACTATTTAATGTGATTTTCTTATACAATTTTAGTTTAGTTTAATGATATTATTTATTTAATATGATCACTTGATTTGAAGTGCTTCACCATATAGATTAATCTGATTGTAATTGACTAAATATTTTAGTTTGGATCTATCAGAATTCGATTCTAACATCATTCATAATATTCATATCCCATGTGGCCGGAAGTGGCGGCGCTGCCTGGCAGCTGCGGCTCACCTGCAGTCCGTCTGTTTTTTATTTTATTTTTGTCTTCTTGTGTCTGTTTTAGTGATTATTTTGGTTTATTAGGCTGTGTATGTGTGTTTGGGGGGGGAGGGGGGGGGGGGAGGGTGGGAGAAACAGGGTTTTAGTCTCTCCCTTCGGGGGGATGCGACTTTTCTTGTCGTGTCCCCCGTCACCGTCTCCATCTGTGCTGAGGCCCTAATGGCAGAGCTGGTGGCCTTGGAGCTATGGCGGCCTTCCAGCTTCCAGCAGCGGCGGCACGGCTTCGGTGCTCCAGCGGCGACCTGGCTTCAGAGCTGCGGTGCTCCAGCGGCGACCTGGCTTCGGGGCTGCGGTGCTCCAGCGGCGACCTGGCTTCGGGGCTGCGGTGCTCCAGCGGCGACCTGGCTTTCGGGGCTGCGGTGCTCCAGCGTTCCAGCGGCGGGCCCTGTGGCGGTGTTCTGGCATTCCGGCGACGGCAGTGGCGGCAGCCCGGCTTCGGAGGCTCGGCCGCGGGCATGGTGGACGGCAACATCGGAGGCTTGGATCTCCTCAGCGCAGAAGGAGAACAAGGAGGGAAGAAGACAGAGACTCTAAGACTTTAGCCTTCCACCACAGTGAGGAGGTGTTTGGTGAACTCACTGTGGTGGATGTTAAATTTGTGTTTATTGTGTGTTTTTTGTTACTTTTAATATATGTATGACTGCAGGCACAAAATTGTGTTCAGACCGAAAGGTCTGAATGACAATAAAGGTAATCTGATCTGATCTATGTGCCTTTCACATAAGATTGAAGGTGATTTTGTACAACCTGCCTCACTTACCTGAACAGCACAGGTTACACCAAAGGACTGCTCGGGTGGACCTGGGACAGAATGAATCTCCAAGTAAAACCAGATTCTGTATATTTTGTTCTTCTTTACTGTCATTGAAATAATAAAAACAGGTGTTTTCACAAACAATATTTGAACAGCATCAACATTATATATCCTTAACAAAATTGAAGCAAGTGCCAAATGATTACATACATAACTTTGGAAGTCTAAAACCAAAAATATATTATCTTTAAAGAATTTATGTGTTTTGTGTATGATATAAAGATTAATTGTAAATCAAAATTATTGGCATCCTGAATAATAGTCTGGATTAAATCTCCAGTGGTCTAAATGTGTCTCGTGGGAGCCAGATCCAGAAGCATTAGTGGTGGATGCATTCTTGCTACATTGGGGAAGTATAGTCTTTTATGTTTTCCCCATTTTTGCCTGATTAGGCAATGTGTCACCAAAATAGAGCAAGTCTCCGCTGCAGGCGTTTGGTGGGTCCAAACTGGTATTGCTTCTCGGCCTTTCGGCTAAGATCAAGGTAGTATCTATTCTTATCAGTCCCTTATCTAGTCCCTTATCTAGGGACCATTACTACACAGGGATCATTACTACACAGCCATTGTTCCCTTTGGTGCTCAGAATGATGATTCATGACAAATTCCAGGTGCAGTAATTGTTGGTACATCCAGTAACAGCAGAAGTCATCCATTACATGACCATATTAATTGTTAATCTGCAGGTTCTGATGGAATGTTGGATAGGACCATGGATGTCATAACTGCAGCTTGGAGAGATAGCACTAAGAAACAATATATGTTTCATATAAGGAATGGGAAATATTTTGTATACAGTCAGATATATTTTATCATACTGCAAACATATCGGATGTATTGGAGTTCCTTGCTATGTTGCACCTGAGTTATAGTACCATGAATGGAGTTCGGAGTGTTTTGTCCTCCTATTTAGGACAATTTCAGAACGACAATTTATCGGGTCTCATCCGTTTATATCCCGATTTATGAGAGGAATGTTAATAAAATCCTACCAAACCCAGATGTACAGAAATCTGGGATGTCAGTATAGTTCTTACATTGATTCGGCAATGGACTCCAATTACGTCACTGTCTTTTCAGAAGTTAATATTTAAAATGGTTATGCTCATGCCATTAATATCAGTACAATGAGTACAAACATTACAAATGTTGTGGTTAGATTGTATGCAGTTGTCTGTAGATAAAATAACGTTTTATGTCAATGATCAAACAAAGCAAGCCAAGAAAGGCTGGAACCAATGTAATTTTTAAGACATACTCTGTCAATTAAACATTGTGTGTGGTTAAGCATCTGACTTAATATATATAGAATTAAGAGTCTCCGAGATTGTGAGACACCAATGTTCATTACCCACAAGAAACATATAAAAAGTGACAGTACAAACTATTCTAGATGGATAAACAGGTTCTGGATTAACTGGAGTAGACACTGATGTGTTAAATCTCACTCCACAAGGACGGTATCAATGTCCGCGGCGAAGGTGCAGGGCGTGCCGCTCGACCAAATTCTGGAGATCGCAAGATGGCCTAAAGAAGAAACTTTCCTAGATTTATGATAAACCTGTTGTTATAGTGCCAGGATTGCACATGCTGTGTTGGGTTCTGTTCAAAATTGTTTGCTTTGTTGCATATCATTTGTTGTTATTTCCCCTGGGATAGAGGGGTTATTATTTTTCTTTTTATTATCATTATTAAAATATTGATTGCATAATTTCAAGCAATATATATTATTTACTCACTACTGTGTAAACTGAAGCAGTGTGTCCTATGGAATGATCTACGCCATGAAAATCACAGAGCTTTAAAATCTTCACGTAGTCACTCACGTGACTCCGAAGTAAAATAGTAAGATTAAACGAGAACTTATCTGTTTGAAGTTTGATCTTTATTTTATGAGTTACGATGAGGGATTACGTGCCCTCCACTCCCGACCCTCATAATCTAAAAGATCATCTGGTTGTTCTAGTCTTGTGTGAGCCTTACTATCTTACTTCGGCTATTGGTTTTGTGTTTTTCACGCCACTGCTTTGAAGTGGGCCGAGCATGCGCCTGGCGGGGTCTTCTTCACGTAATCCCTCATCGTAACTCCTCATAAAATAAAGATCAAACTTCGAACAGGTAAGTACTCATTTAATCTTACTATTTCTGCTCATTGACTCTCAAATACATAGGTTGCAAACTTAGTAGCCAATTCAGACCCACAATCTTTCATTCTGACACTTGCATCCACTTGGATGTCTTGCTGAGATTCATCTACAATTATGTTGGGAATTGCCTTTCAAATCCTGACTTTATCTGAACCCATTGATTTCAATAGAAATTGCAAGTCTGTGGAGAAGTAAGCAAAAGGTACATTCCTTTTTTTAAATTATGCGTTAAGGGCCTGTCCTACAAGCATGCAACTCTATGCGATTAGCGCGACCTAACGTGGTCGCTTGAGCCATCCGGCGTCGCGGGGCCGGTCCCACTTCGATCACCGGAGCCATGCGGAGTTCGTCCCGACATCGCGCGGGGCTCCAAAAAACTGACTATGTTCAAAAATCCCGCGCGGCAACGGCTTGTCGGCTCGCAGTCGCCTCAACGCATTAGACACCGCCCCGACATCGTGCCTCCGTGAACCTCTCTGTAGGTGCCTCCGTGGCCCTCTATGTGTGTGGCTCCATGGCCCTCTGTGTGTGTGTGTGTCTCTGTGTGCCCCTCTCTGTGTGCCCCTCTCTGTCCTGGCAAACTTGCCTTAGACTTCGCTCCAAGTTCGCCTCACTTTGTGCCGCGTTGTGCCACTCACCTCCGCGCGGCCCTTGATGCCGGTTTGGTCGCGCTTGCCGCATGCAGGCACATGCTGGTGGGAACGGCCCTGTACAGGGGATCACCCGACCTCCGCGCGGCCCCCGCTTCTAGTTTGATCGCGTTCATCGCATAGAGTTGCATGCTTGTAGGACAGGCCCTTGAGTGTTTATAAAGACTTACTAGAATGTTTTGATGTTTAAGAAAAATGTGTTTTGTTTAAAATATAGTTTTTACAACATACTTTGTCAAAGTTTGGAGTGAAAGTTTGGCAACTGTCAAAAATATCAGGCCATTCAAGGACAGGTATTGATGGCAAAGTTAAGGGCCTGTCCCACTTTTCCGAGTCCTCTGCCGAGTTGATCTTTAACAAAAAATCAAGATTTTTGTGATCTACGAACTCCTCCTCCCGACTCTTTTTACTCATGGACTTTTTTGTCATGCTGGAAAAAATGTCCCGACTTACCTGATGCCCCGAGTACCTGCGACTGGCATAACGAGCCGCTACAATATATCTACGGACTTGCTACGGACATTCTCCGAGTTTGAATCAAAGGGAAAATTCGGGATAATTTGTGAGTAACTCGGGAAAGTGGGACAGGCCCTTTAGTGTTTTACCCTGGTTGCACTTGAGAAGATATGGTTATTGAGGGGGGCGGGGGGGGGGGTCTTGTTCTCTCATTATTGCATTGTATGTGCTGATGGTCAGATTAGAACTGTCATTCTTTAAATCGATTGGATACACTAGGACATTTTGTCAGGTAAATTAGGTCTTCAGCACCAAAACTATTGGGATTCCTTGTTTTTGAAATGTTGAATGCTTTCAGCTATTTATTGATGAGAAATTTAGTCAATCAAACTAACAATTTGCATTTGCTGAACTAGAGACCTCAGGGTAATATCTTGATCCAGGCATAAAGCTGAAAAAAATGTGAATGTTTTAGCCTTTAGCGTTTGCACACAGACATTGACATAATTTATATTTGCAACATTCATGAAGCTTCCTCATCCTAGTCATTGATTCATTACTGAATATGCCAGGACTGCAGATATTGATAGATCTATTCAATGTGGATGTGCAGTCAGAGAAAGAAACAAGGGGATTATAGCTAGTTAATGTAATATAAAATATTGGGAATATAGTAGAATCTAAAAGTAAAGATGGAACATCTTGAATTTTTTTATTTAATCAGAGAGAGCCAACATGGGAATATAATGGTCTGATGAACCTACTCCGTTTTTTAAAAAATAAGTAGTGGATTGGGGAATACCTACACAAACTTCCTTAAAACATCTGATAAAGTCTCTCATAGGAGACTATTAGATAAGGCTGGTGCATGGAATTCAAGGCAAATTTTTGAATTTGTTATCACTTGAGTGGCAGGAGATGAGACTACATTTCATGAGAAGTTACTCAAATTTGACAAGATGTGTCTTGTGGTTTAATACAGGTTCTCTTTTGCGGCCTCGCCTATTCACTGTTAATAAATGAAAGAAGATGGGATTATATAATCAACTCATCCTAGTATAAAGATGACAGAAAAAAAAGCAGAAGAGTAAAGAACCATTGAATTACAATTATAAGGATTGATTTACTGAATGGACAAATGGCAAATACATTTCACAGTAGGATAAAAATGTATCTAGTACTTTTTAACTAGCCGACAATGCAAACATTTTTGTTTGCTGAAAAGCTAGAAAATTGATATTGAAAATGGGATTGGACCAGGGTGTGTGGGTGGAAGTGGAGAGAATCCATTAAATAGATTACTAAATCTCATGAACAGGTGCATAAAAATTGGAGTGTCATCCATTTTGTATATTAAGGATTGTAATATGAAAATGTAGAAATAATGCTAACACTGTGAAAAGCCCTGACTTGATCATACTTGGATTACTGTGCGCCACAGTCCTGTGAAAATCCAATGCATATTCCAGATTTCAATGTCATTAATTTCTTCACTATCATTATCTGTTGGGTTCCTTGCACTATACACACATATTATTTTCCTCCACTGCAAATGCTATTGCAAAGTATTTTTTGAACATATTCACCAATTTTCTTATTTTCTGTTACAAATCCCCAGTTTTGTTTTCGGGGAAGACCTGTTGCTACCACAAGGTTTAGCTCTTGAATTCCTAAAACCTTTGTAAGATCTTTATTATTAATAATGATGCAATTTGTAAGTTTTCTTTTCATATTCACATACAGTTGTACAATCTGTTGTGCTGTCACCATTTGCTATACTTTGTATCTTCACCAATAACCAAAATATGTGCAAGTATTTGGCAATATTAAGGGATTGAGGGACAGAGGTTTAGGGGTAACATGAGGGGGAACTTCTTTACTCAGAGAGTGGTAGCGGTGTGGAATGAGCTTCCAGTGGAAGTGGTGGCGGCAGGTTCGTTGGTATCATTTAAAAATAAATTGGATAGGCATATGGATGAGAAGGGTATGGAGGGTTATAGTATGAGTGCAGGCAGGTGGGACTAAGGGAAATAAGTTGTTCCACACGGACTTGAAGGGACGAGATGGCCTGTTTCCGTGCTGTAATTGTTATATGGTTATATGGTTAATATCTGTTCTCTTTTTCTCAAGCGTGTGTTGTCCTAAACCTATTTACATGGTAGTTGTTATTGGCAATTTCTATTTTTATTCTTCAGGCTAGATCCCCTCTGCACCACATTCATTATTTTTTGCACATTTATCACCAATCAGCCTTTTAACCCATTAACTATTTTGCCCAGTTGACAGTGAACATGTCTTATCAGGTAGCTATCTGCCTTAGCCAAATGCAGAATCACAGGCTATTGTTTCACATATCATCTCCCATATTATGATTTACATCAGATTACGATTTAGTCATTGGATAATGGTCCATGTTTTAATTATTGCCAAACATAATAAGCCCATTACTCTTATGTTGAGCAAATCAAAGTTACCAGCTTTCTAACATAAACCAGTTTACTTATCCCACTTTAAATGAAAGCAAAATCCCCCCCCCCCCAATATACTGGAGACATAAGGAACTGGAGATGCTGGAATCTTGCGCAAAGTGCTGGAGGAACTCAACGGTTCAAGCATCATTCGCGGATGAAATGAACAGGCACATTTTCCGAACATTTGGGAACCTTCTTCAGACTGATTGAGGTAGAGGAGAGAAAGTTGGAAAAGGGTGGTAGGGGTGGGACAAAGCCTGAAAAGTGATAAATAGAAGAAAAAGAGAAGAAATGGAGAGAAGAGGGAGGTGAAGCCAGAGGAAGTGATATACATGGAAGGGGATGGGGGAAAGGGGGATGGGATAGTGGTAACAATGTATGCGGATCTGAGTAGGGCACATTGAAAAGAGGGGGGGAAAGGGGGGAAGGATTGGCTTGTTCTCTGAAATTTGAGATTTTAATGTTCATACCATTGGGATGTAAGCTACCCAAGAGGAATATAAGTTTGTGTTCCTCCAGTTTGGATGTAGTCATACTCTGGCAGATAGGTCTGTGTGAGATTGGGAAGGGGATTTAAAATGGGTAACTACCGGGAGGTCCAGCAGCACTAAATGGATAAGGCACAAGTATTTGGCGAAATAGTCGTCTGGTCTATGCTGGGTCTCATCGATGTAAGAGAGGCCGCATCAGGAGAATGGAATGCAGTAGATTAGGTTAGAGGAGGTGCATTAGAAATAAGACACAAGGATGTCAGATAAAGAAAGAGGAGCAAAATATAAAGCCCGAGGGAGGGATATAGTTGGAAGGGAACAGTGGGGTTAGGGAGAAAAGGAAAGATGACGGGAAATATACTGTCGTTTCTGTCACCTGCTTGTCTATCCTTATGTGTAATGGCAAATTTCCAACTCTTCCAGTGTCCTCTTTTCCGTTGTCATTATTGCACAGGTAAGTAGGAGTGATCTTACGCAGACCAAATAGAACAGATCTTCCAGTCTTTATTTCCAGTTTAATTGGTTGTTTATTGAAGTAGTTGCATAAACAAAGAGATGAACGTACCAGGTTTTCCTTATTCTGTATATTTCGTAGCTGGCTGTTCTCCCCGGTCTGGTGAGAACTGTACGCTCTCCCTCCCTGTATCTGTCACTTCCTGTCCCCTATGCCCATATATATACACCACTCTGTGTATTTAAAGACCACCCGAAGTGTCCAAAATAATACGGTAAGATGTATCTAGACAAAATAATATAATATGCAACAGTAGCTAGCCTAAACATAAATGGCTCCTACACACCGGCCCCATATTGTTCTACGTATATAACTAAACAATTACTAATAAACATTAAAAGGAGCTATAAAAACTTTACACATTTCCAAAAAAAATGTATGTACTATGTGTTGGCATTTATTCTTCTTCAATCTTATTCTCTTCCTTCTTCTTATCCTTATCTTGCTGTACCTGGTTCTCGGCTTTTTGGAGCAGACATCTTTGTTATCAGTCTTTCCAAGATGTTGCTCTTAGTCTGAAGTCAAACTGTGCACACAAGACCTTGTGCATCTGGTATGGTCTCCAATAGCCATGAGCCTCGTGGTGCAGTGGAATCAGCCACCACAACAATGTCATCTGGAGCAAAGCTTCTCCTCACCCTTGACCATCGTTGTCGTTCTTGGATTAGAGGCAAGAATTCTTGTGGAATGGATGCCAATACAGCACGGCTGTTGCTGATCCACCTTGACAGCATAAATCCTCCCATTTGGCAGAGGGAAGTCGGGTATCTTGCCATTTGAAATAGCTTCCTGTTCCGAATGCATGGATTTTAAACAATCATCTACATAGAAGTTGTTCTTTACTGTGTTTGTCACCTCTGCTGGTGCGCTTTGTTGTCTTCAGCAGTCTTCCTTAATGCAAAGTTTGCACAACTTGGTGATGACACTGCTCCAAAAAGATGCACCTTCATCCGGTATTCAACAAGATCTTGCTGCACATCGCCCTCGGGCCACCACAGGAATCGCAGATAGTCAATATGTTTTTCTGATACCTTGACCTGATGAAACATTGCTTTGATATCAGCCATCAAAGCAACCGGTTCTTGTCTGAATCTGATGAGAACTCCAATGAATGAGTTGGTGAGGTGTGGACCCTGCTGCAGCTAACAGTGTGATTTTTCTTTGAAGACTGTATCACAGTCAAAGACCACCCTTAAGGTTACTTTCTTTGAGTAATACACCCCGTGGCGAGGGGTGTACCAGCATTCTCCATCAGTTTGATTTAGCTGGTCCACTGGTACCATGTCAGCATAACCATTGTCAATTATTTCTGTGAGGAACATACATCATGAAATTTCTTATTCTTGCCAATTTCTTATTCTTGTGTTTCAGGCTCTGGATGAGCTGCTCTGCTATGTAATGGTTATTTGGCATGTTGACACTTTCTTGTTTGAAAGGTAAAGGGCCTGTCCCACCCACCAGCATGCAACTCTATGCGATGAACGCGATCAAACTAGAAGCGGGGGCCGCGCGGAGGTCGGGTGATCCCCTGTACAGGGTCGTTCCCACCAGCATGCGCCTGCATGTGGCAAGCGCAACCAAACCGGCAGTAGGGGCCGCGCGGAGGTCGGGTGACGCAACGCGGCACAAAGTGAGGCGAACTTGGAGCGAAGTCCAAGGTAAGTTCGCCAGGACAGAGAGGGGCACACAGAGAGGGGCACACAGAGACACACACACACACACAGAGGGCCACGGAGCCACACACATAGAGGGTCACGGAGGCACTTACAAATAGGTTCACGGAGGCACGATGTCGGGGCGGTGTGTAAATGTCGAGGCGACTGCCATCCGACAAGCCGTTGCCGCGCGGAATTTTTGGACATAGTCGGTTTTTCGGAGGCCCCGCGCGGTGTCGGGACGAACTCGGGACGAACTCCGCACAACTCCGGCGATCTAAGTGGGACCGGCCCCGCGACGCCGGACGGCTCAAGCGACCACGTTAGGTCGCGCTAATCGCATAGAGTTGCATGCTGGTGGGACAGGCCCTTAAGTCTAGACAATAGTGTCGGGTGGGAGATTGCAACCTTCACGTGGTCCGCCCTGTTTCAACCAATGCAACCAACCTGGTGTGCACAATCAAATAAGATCAATTAGAACAAGTTGTCCTACAACTTTAGGCTGTGCACGCCATACGCAAGAAGAAAAAGACAATAGTGTCCATCTATCATCTTTGCTGAACGATTCATAATATCCAAGAACTTTACCTCTTCTCTGGACATTTCTCCTGTTTCCTGGCTGGTTCTTTCACTGAAGTCGTGATTGTATTGCTTAACCAGTAGCTCCTCTAGGTTTACAATGGATATTTGATTGGCAGCAGCAGCAGGGCAGCCATTTTCATCCCTGCTTTCGTTGTTGCTTCTCAGGGGACCATAGATGACCCACCCCAGTAGGGTCCTCATGGCGAATGGTCTATCCTCTTGGCTGTTGACCAGCTCTATCCTTATGTGTAATGGTTCCAATACCTTTGAAGCATTTGTCCCAATGAGTAGGTCAATGCCAGAGTCTATTTCAGGAATCTTGATATCCTTCAAGTAAGGCCATTGTATCATGTCTCCTGTCTGGGAATGTTTCGCTGAGAAACAGGCATGATCTTATGTGTGGACACATCAGATCGATGGATAAAATCGTCTTTGTCCAGACTAGATATTTCCAAACCTGAGATATGATGACTGATCACAGGCTTCACTTGGTTCATGGTACGCATGAGAATATTGGTCTTTTGTCCTGTTATGTTCAGCCTTCTCATCAAGCTTTCTGTGCAAAAGGTAGTTGAACTTACATGGTCCAAAAATGCATGTATTTGCAACATTATCTTGGTCTTATCAAACATACGATTTAGCACTACACGCTACCAATCCCAGCTGTGGAGACATTGGTTTAGTTGTCTCGTTGTGGGACACTGATCTTTCTTTTTATTCTGGATTTTAAACCATGCATTGTGTTTTTGTATATAATTTATGATGCTCTTATAAGTAATTTACTAAGCTTTTATATGTATTTTATGGTGTTGTACATGTAATGTATTCTATGTAATGTCATCTTTTATCTGGACCTTGAGTCTGAAATTTTTTTTTATAATAATAATAACTGTGTCCATCTTGTGGCTCTTTACCTGTACTGGTACAATGGAGAAGATGCAGGTTTCATCACCGGTCCCAATATGTCCAATCGTATGACGTCAGGGAAAGGCATTACTCATAATTGGCTTCTCATTCTGCTCTGTATGCTCCGGCTTCTTCTCTTTGAACGTTTGTTCAATGTGCTGTTTTTCAGGATGATTATGGTTGCACACATCACAAGTCAAACGACTCTTGCAGTCTTTGCTCATGTGTCCTATCTTCAAACATCCAAAGCAGACTCCCTTCTCCTTTAAGAAGTCTATGCTTTCTCTGTGCCCCTTCATCCTGATTCGTGGACACCACCCCAATGTGTGACCACTTTTATTACAGAACAAACAAGAACCTCGAGAGTTGGTGGTAGATACATTTCTTCTCATTCCATCTGTTGTCAGATTTTCTTGCACTGCTGTTTCTACAGGTATCACAGTTGGTGCAAAACTGCTTCCTCTGGATCCTGACCTTTCCCTTAAAACTGCTTTCCCTTGGTCCTGACCTTTAGCAAAAATAGAGCATTTGATAGCTGCAATTGACCTAGCATCCTTGATGTTTCCAAAAAGTGGATCTGACAGAATCTTCACTTAGCTCTCCATGAAGTCCACGTCAGAAAATCTAGCTCGATGTCCACTCCTTTTCTATAGCTGACCTGCCCTATCCGTCCACTTGTCTCTGAGCTTGTAAGGCAGTTTTAGGATAGTCTTCATATTGGAAGCAACATTCATTTCCTCCATATAGGTGAGATGTTCCATAGCATTGCAACAACCTCTAAGGAACAGTGAGAAAGCTGGCAATGCCTTCACATCCTCTTGTCTGATCACAGACCAGGCAAATGCCTTGACCATATATGCAGTGGCAATCTTATGTACATTACCAAAATGCTCTTTAAGTAGATCTTTTGTTGATAGCCCTGGGCTGGAGGCAAATGTCAGCAACTGCAGACTATCGCTCCCCCGCTTTCCCTGGCCCCCGCCTTTAAGGGGCTGTCCCACTGCAGCGACCTAATTGCCGAGTTTAGGAGAGTTTGAAAAAGTGTTATGTTGAAGACCTCCTTCGACTATGTAAAAGACCTCCTTTGACCTCCTTCGACTATATTGAAGACTAGCTTCGGGAAAAGTGGACACTGAACAGTGGAGAGTGAAGAAGACCTCCTTCGATCTCTTTCGACCTCCTTCGACTATGTTGAAGACTATCTACGACTAACTTCGACTACCTTCGACTACCCTCGATTACCTACGAGTAACATGCCGACCTACTTTGACTAAACCTAAAAGTAAAAAAAATCGATTTTTTTCCATGGCGACCTTCTTTTACTCACGGACATTTTTCAGCATGTTGAAAAATATGCCGTGACCTAGCTAAGGCCTTGAGTAAGCTGGGACTACTCTCGAGCATTAAGGAGAGTTACAAAGACCTCCTAGGACCTTGTGTTGAGCATGCTGTGAGTATGAGTTGAGGGAAAACTCTTCTAAACTCGCCAATTAGGTCGCCGCAGTGGGACAGCCCCTTTAGATGGGTCATATCATGAGCTCTAACAGATGATCCATGAGTTGTTTGTTTTGGACTAACAACTTGTTGCTGGGAGGAAGATTCAGTTCCCATCAACACATTCTGTCTTTGTTGCACTTGATCAGGCAAGTATTCATCTGCCTTTGGATTTAATTTAGCTGACGTTTCCCTTTGAGCTCTATATATACAGAGACTGTATATACAGTGTAGGTCCACATATAATTCCATTAAAATCTTAAATAATTTCTTATTTCCAATTCTATCCCTAGCTTTCAGTGGTTCATACCTTTTCTTATCCCCTCTATCTGCATTGAAACCACTTCATCCTTAGTCACAAAGCTATTCCTTCTTCTCTGCCATTTTTCTCATAGTCTTCAATGATATTATAATCAATAGTTCCCACTCTCAATCTCCTTGCTATGATGGTTCAATGATGGCTACCATGTTTTGGTCTTTTAGTTAAATTTACCCTTCTTCAGACTGATTGTGGGGGGTAACTGGAAGCAAGAAAAGACCAGGGCAAATTAAGGCCGGCAACAGATGACGTCAGACAGAGTGGTTCCGATAGGCCGATTGTTGGCTAAGGGCAGTGTGATCCCAAAAGTGATAAATCATTGCAAACTGTGGAATTGGTTAACCAAATTTTAAGGGAAGGAGAGGGCAGGGGAGTGTTTGTATAAGTTACCTAAAATTAGAGAATTTGCTTGATTGTTCACTACATCCAACCATTGGGTTGTATGTTGTTTGGTTGTCTCTATATTAATAAATTGTTCTTCTGCTCCTCTATTTTACTCTTTTTATTTCCAGTTACTTAATTTTGCATCTAATAGTATTTCTAATAACGCTAACGTAATATTCTTCTCCTTCCTCTTTGCTTTGTATTCATGCCACCACTTCCCACCATACCTCTCCCCTGTTCTGCCATTTAGGAGTCCTTTTGATCATCGTATTAATCCTTTCCACTGAGACAATGAACTCAGTTCATGCAGAGACACGATTCTGACAGCCATACTTTTATTCGTGTGCCAATTGGCTTCTGGCTCAAATAATCAGAGATTTAAATTCCTTGGGTCTGACCTTTAATATTTAGTGCCTGCTGCTGTCCATACTTCTCCTATGTAGTTCGTTCCAACATGAATCATGGCTTTTTTAAATTATTTTTGGAGATGTGGGTATTCATCAATTACTCCTAATCACTAATTGCCCTGGAGAAGTTGGTGATAAATAATCTTCTAGACCATTGCAGTGGTGTTGAGAAGATTCTTTTACAGAGCAGTTAGAAGAGTGGTGTTCTTCTTTAAGACCTCCTAAAAGAGTTTGTTTTAGGAGGTCTTGTAACTTGGAGAGATATTTTCATAATGCGTTGTGCCTATGCTCTTCTTAGTGGCAGAGGTCACTTGTAAGGGTAGTCTATCATTGTAAGTGAATCAAGTGAATTAAGTATATTTTGTCAATGGTACATTTTGCAACTATGGTGCACTTAATGTGAAGGAAATGAAGGTTGAGAGCAGTTAATAGGGTGCCAATCAATTGACTTGCACAGTGTTGAGCTTCTTGAGGTGTTGTAGTTACACCATACCAGTAATTGACAAGTGTTCCATCATGCTCCAGATTTATATTTATTTAGAAAGTGGAAAGGCACTGGAATCTTTGGAGGTGAATTATTCATGCAGTCCCTCGCATGTACTTATTCACATAGTGTTTATGTGAGTGGCTGTCCATAGTGAATTGCAGTATATATTGATTGTGATGAACCTGGTATTAACCTACTGAGCATCCTGGATAGATAGTTACAGACTGCAGTTTAAAATGGTAATTGCCCAGCATTTATGTGGGGCGAATATTTCATGTCACTTAGCCACTTGTGCCTGAATATAGAATTGGTCTTGCTCCATGCAGGCACTGACTGTTTTATTTCCCAAGGAGGTTCCCCCAACCTCTTTTTCCAATAAGATTTCAAGTTGCTACAGAATATCCTTTAACATTGTATGAGGAGACAATACTGGATTTTGAATCTGTTCACAATGAATATCAATTGAATCTGTTCATAATGAATATCATTATCCCCAAATTGTTCAATATCAGGAAAACCATAATTGGTGTATTTTATGGATAATGGTGAGTCAGAGTAAAGGAGGGAGATCGATCGTTTGACTGAATGCTGCCAGAACAATCTAGTTCTCAACGTCAGTAAAATCACATAAGATGGGAGAATCCCCAAACCTGCCTTCATCAATGGGACGGTAGTGGGGAGAGTCAAAAACTTCAAATTCCTGGGCATGCATATCTCTGAAGATCTGTCCTGGATCCAGAACACTGATGCAATCATAAAGAAAGCGCATCAATGCCGCTACTTCCTTTGAAGATTGAGGAGATTTGGTATGGCGATAAATACTCTCAACATATTGGCTGGTTGCAACACTGGCTGCTTCAGCAACTCGTACGACCAGGAATGAAGAACATTGCAAAAAGTGGTGAACACTGCCATGTCCATCATAGTTACTAACTACAGCACTATCGAAGAGATCTACAAGAGGCACTGCCTCAAAAAGGCAGCCAATATTATCAGGGACCCACACCACCTCTTATTTCACTCCAGCATCGGGAAAAAGGTGGAGGTACTTGGAAACTGCAATGTCCAGGTTCAGGAGCAGCTTCTTCCCAACAACCATCAGGCTATTGAACACGACAAACTCCAACTAAACCACAAACTACAAACTTCCCTGATTGCTCTAAGGACTTGAGGCAGTTGGGGGCATAGTTTTGTTTTGGGACAATTTTGTTTGTTTTTATATATTTAAATTGTTGTCTACTGAATACTATATTTACATATCTGTTGCACTGCTGCAAGTAGGAATTTCACATTTCCATTTTGGGACATATGACAATAAAACACTCTTGACTCCTGACCAAACTCCATCTGCCATTTCTCCAGCCATTTTTTATAGCTGATCTATATCCCACTGTACACTTTAACAGCCTTTCTCACAGTTCATGTCTCAAGCAATCGTGGTGTAATCTCTAAATTTATTAACCAACCCATCTACATTTACAACCAAGTCAGTTAAACAACAAAGGTGCCAGCACAGATCCCTGTCATAATCCACTGTTGCAGATCTCCATCCTGAATACCGAACTTTCAACACAACCATCTGTCTTTTATCAGTAAGCCAGTTCTGAATCCATAAGATCAAAGATCCTCGTCAAAACTCCTGCAATCTTCTCTCTTGCCTCATTCCAGTAACCCTGGGATAGAGGCCCTGGGGATTTAACCTTAATGCTCTTCAAGAGCCCACCAACACCTTCTTCTTAATCTCAGACTGCCCTTGTATATTGGTATTCTCCACTCTGATCTCATTGTCATCCATATCCTCCTTGATTAATATAAATGCAAAGTAGTTGTTTAGTACTTTTCCTACATTCCCTGATTCCAAGCTCAAATTCCCTCCTTTATCCTTGAGCAGTCTTACATTTTCCCTGGTTACCCTTAAGGGCTTTAATCTATATTACTAAAAGTCTGATCTTGACCACTTCCTGGTGTTCTGTATATTGATTTTAGGGAAAACGCTGCCACGTACGGCTGTGAATTTTGGCCATCTTACTCAGAGTCCCCCTCCGCTGCGCAGGATAAGCGGATTTTTCCCATCAATGAAAAATAAAAGAGTTATTAGTATTTAAAAAATGTTGAGATTTTCTCTCCTGAAGGCCACACCCCTTCCGGAGGGACTATAAAACCCTGAAATGTTGAGTGCCTCAGTCAGTCTCTGCAAGATGGGGAAGCGAGAGGGTCACGTCTCTCAGTCTGAGCTGTGAATAACACTGAACACATGTCTACTAAACTGAAAGTGTGGTTTTACTGACCTTGAGTGCCCTTAATGTGGGTTGAAAATGAAAATGTGGTTGGTTTGAAATAAAGCACAGCAAATGGTTGGTGGTGGTTGGTTTGGAAATAAACACAGCAAATGGTTGGTGGTGGTTGGTTTGAAATAAATCCCAATAAATGGTTGGCGGTGGTTGGTTTGAAATAAAGTACAGCAAATGGTTGGTGGTGGTTGGTTTGAAATAAAGCACAGCAAATGGTTGGTGGTGGTTGGTTTGAAATAAAGCACAGCAAATGGTTGGTGCTGGTTGGTTTGAAATAAAGCACAGCAAATGGTTGGTAGTCTAAACTTGACAACGTCCTGTTTGTACTGTATATTGATATTAGATAAAACACTACCACTTACGGCTGTGATTTTTGGCCATCTTGCTCAGTCCCCCTCCGCTCATCACATGCAAAGTATTCTTCCCAATGAAAAATAAAATTGTTATTAGTGTTTAAAAAATGTTGAGAACCTCTCTCCTGTCAATCACGCCATGAAGGCCACACCTATTCCGGTGGGAGGGGGGATTATAAAACCCGGAAGTGTGGGTGTGGCTCAGTTTCTGCAAGATGGGGGAGGGAGAGGTCACGACTCTGTCTGAGCTGTGAATAAATTGAACACACTGAATGTCTACTGAACTGTGAGTGTGGTGTTTTGTGGTGGTTTCACCCTGCTTGAAATGGTATGAAACTGCATTTGAATATGGTGGCCTTGCACCCTGCATGAAATGGTATGAAACTGCATTTGAATTTGGTGGCCTTGCACCCTGAATGAAATGGTATGAAACTGCATTTGAATTTGATGGCCTTGCACCCTGCTTGAAATGGTATGAAACTGCATTTGAATTTGGTGGCCTTGCACCCTGCATGAAATGGCATGAAACTGCACTTGCATTTGGTGGCCTTGCACCCTGCTTGAAGTGGCATGAAACTGCACTTGAATTTGGTGGCCTTGCATCCTGATTGAAGTGGCATGAAACTGCACTTGAGTTTAGTGGCCTCGCACCTTGCATGAAATGCTATGAAACTGCATTTGAATTTGGTGGCCTTGCACCCTGAATGAAATGGTTTGAAACTGCATTTGAATTTGATGGCCTTGCACCCTGCTTGAAATGGTATGAAACTGCACTTGCATTTGGTGGCCTTGCACCCTGCTTGAAGTGGCATGAAACGGCACTTGAATTTGGTGGCCTTGGACCCTGCTTAAAGTGGCATGAAACTGCACTTGAGTTTGGTGGCCTCGCACCTTGCATGAAATGGTATGAAACTGCATTTGAATTTGGTGGCCTTGAACCCTGAATGAAATGGTTTGAAACTGCATTTGAATTTGATGGCCTTGCACCCTGCTTGAAATGGCATGAAACTGCACTTGCATTTGGTGGCCTTGCACCCTGCTAGAAGTGGCATAAAACGGCACTTGAATTTGGTGGCCTTGGACCCTGCTTGAAGTGGCATGAAACTGCACTTGAATTTGGTGGCCTTACACCCTGGTTGAAGTGGATGAAACTGCAATTGAGTATGGTGACCTTGCAGTCTGCTTGAAGTGGATGAAATTGCACTTGAATTTGGTGGCCTTGCACCCTGCTTGAAATGGCATGAAACTACACTTGAATTTGGTGGCCTTGCACCCTGCTTGAAGTGGCATGAAACTGCACTTGAATTTGGTGGCCTTGCATCCTGATTGAAGTGGCATGAAACTGCACTTGAGTTTGGTGGCCTCGCACCTTGCATGAAATGGTATGAAACTGCATTTGAATTTGGTGTCCTTGCACCCTGAATGAAATGGTTTGAAACTGCATTTGAATTTGATGGCCTTGCACCCTGCTTGAAATGGTATGAAACTGCATTTGAATTTGGTGGCCTTGCACCCTGCTTGAAATGGCATGAAACTGCACTTGAATTTGGTGGCCTTACACCCTGGTTGAAGTGGATGAAATTGCACTTGAATTTGGTGGCCTTGCACCTTGCTTGAAGTGGCATGAAATTGCACTTGAATTTGGTGGCCTTGCACCCTGCTTGAAATGGCATGAAACTACACTTGAATTTGGTGGCCTTGCACCCTGCTTGAAATGGCATGAAACTACACTTGAATTTGGTGGCCTTGCATCCTGATTGAAGTGGCATGAAACTGCACTTGAGTTTGGTGGCCTCGCACCTTGCTTGAAGTGGCATGAAACTGCACTTGAGTTTGGTGACCTTGCAGTTTGCTTAAAGTGGTAGGAAACTGCACTTGAATTTGGTGGCCTTGCACACTGCTTGAAGTGGTAGGAAATTGCACCTGAAATGGAATTTCAAGGAATAGCCGTGAGCCAACTACCAGCCCATCTGCCGTGAGTGAGCTGCCAGCACATCAGACTTGAGCGACTGAGCTGCCACCCCAAGAATCCATTTGGCCCACAATGTCCATACTAGCCCTCTGGAAACCAGTCCCTTCAGCCCACAACACCCATACTAGCACTCCAGAAAGCCCCCCCCACCCACTGGCCACCAATATTGGAATTGGTGGAGAGGTGGAATATTACGTTGGGGGACCAGCCCTCCCGTGTGAACATGGGCTCACTTAGTCTAGTGTATGTATAAAAAGCCTTGTGATTTTCTTTAATGCAAGCTGCAAAAGCCATTTTGTCAACCCCTCTTATCACCCTTCTAACCACCAACTTGAGTTCTTTCCCCCTGGCTTTATATCCCTCAAAGGCTAAAGGAGCAGATTAATTCAGGGCAGATTAGGGAAATGATTTGTAAAATGAATTGGCAAATATTCTCAAAATGGGAGCATGGACGTTGTAAAAAAGATGCAAATGTTTGTGCAAATAATGATCACGATCTCATTGTAATGTTGTAGTGACCATTTAATGTGGCTGTAGCTGAAGAAGTAAGAAGTTCAAGTAGCAGAGTATGAATGGGAATATTCTCATATTTACAGTAACCATCGCTCTGGCTTAAAATGTCACCAACTTTATAATGTAGTTAAACTTTTTTTTTTAATTTGTGAAGTTGGCAACTCGTACTAGTAGTCCTTCAGGAAATCATTCAGATGACCTTATAATTAAATGTGTGTATCCTTATTGCTGATTGTATTCATATAAAGTAAACGAGAAGAACAGAGCAGCTGGCCCATTTAGCTATATTTGCCTGCTGCATATCAAGTGCAGGGAGAAATAATAATAGTGTCTTGAACTAACAAACGCATTTTTGTGCAAGAAAATACCCAGGATGTGAATATTCTCAAACAAATAATAATCTGCTCGAGAACTCAGCGGGTCAACCAGCACGTGTGGAGGCAAAGGAATTGTTGATGTTTTGGGTGGAAATCCTGTATCAGGACTAAAAGTGCACAGGCAAGAGAGAGGGACTGTGATAGTGGTTGACAGGCAGATCAAGGAGGTGTGAGGATAATGGGTTGAAGGAACCAGATGGGGGAGAGGGAGGGGTACCATGTGGAAACAGAAGCAGGTGGGAGATAAATGGAAGCAGACAAGGAAAGGAAAAATAAATGGCATTTGGAGCTAGGTGGAGGGAATGGAAGCTAACGATGATGACAGAGTCTGGAGGATGAGAAGCAGGTACTCAAACGCTGCAAGTCTGGGATCTGAGAGGTAAGGAAGGTGATAATTAAAACCATTAAAATAATTAAAAGGGAGAGATGAAGACCACATGAAATGAGATTTGGGGATGGGGAAAGGGTGAAGGTGGAGGGGAGGCTGGATGATTATCAGCAGGGATAGCAAGGCCACTGGTGCTAGAATCTTATAAGTAAGGAAGACGATAATGGGAAGCATTAAGGGAGAGATGAAGAATACTTGGAATGAAGTAGGGGAGGTGATACAATGGGTGAACTGTGGGTAGTAAGTGAATGGATTTAAGAGGGGATGGTCTTGTGTGCCGTCCATAACAAATTCAAAAATTCCTCTATCACATAGAAAGAAAGAGCTGCAGATGCTGTTTTATCAAAAAAGTCACAAAGTGCTGGAGTAACTCAGCGGGTCAGGCAGCATTACTGGAGAACTGAGATAGATGATGTTTTGGGTTGGGCCCCTTCTTCAGACTAATTGTGGGAGGGGAAGGGGAGAAACCTGGAAGAGAGGAGGTGCAGGACAATGCCTAGCAAGTGATAGGTGGATACAGGTGAGGGGTTTGGGATAGGTAGATGATTGGATAAAGGCCAGAGATGAAAAGACATGAAAAGGTAATGAGATAAGGATAGCAGAATTGACAATTATGAAGCCACAGTAAGGAATGTAGGTGGAAGAGGAAGGGGAGGGAAGAAATGGGTGCATCGGGTGGGGAACAGGGAAGAGGGAGAGGGGAGAGTTTGTAAGTTACCTAAAATTGGAGAATTCAATGTTCATACCACTGGGTTGTAATAACCCAAGTCTACTGGACCTCCCAGTTGCTATCCATTTCAACTCATATTCCCATTCCCAAACTGACTTTTCTGTTCTGGGTCTCCTCCATTGCTCGACCTGAGGCCACGCGCAAACTGGAGAAACAGCGCCTCATTGATAGCGTACACCCAATGGCATGAACTTTGAATTTTTCAATTTTATGTAAGTTACCATTCAACCCCCCCCCCCTTACCCCACCCTCTCTTCCCTGTGCCCCACCATAACGCACACCCATTGCCCCCCTCCCCCTCCACTTCCACCTGCATTTGTTCTGGCTTCACAATTTGCAATTATTCTATCTTTATCTCATATCTTTTCCTCTCTGACCTTTGTCCATCTGCCTATCCAAAATTCCACTCACCTACATCGACCTATCTCCTGCCAGGCTTTGTCCTGGCCCTCCTCTCTTCCAGCTTTATTTACCCTTGCTCCCTACCTCCCCCCCCCCTCCCCCACACCCCCCACCACCACAATCAGTCAAGAAGGGTCGAAACTCAAAACATCACCTATCCATGTTCTCCAGAGATGTTGTCTGACCTCCTGAGTTACTCCAGCACTTTGTGGAATTTTCTCTATAACTCCAACGCGTGACATATCTGAATAAAATAATTCAGAATGAATTATCAATAATGTATGTTAAATAAATAAATATTTGGAAACATATTAGGGAGGTGATCAAGCTGAAAAACATGGTGTGAAAAGTGCAACTACGAGAAGTAAGGCAAGATCAAACAATAGAGTGCTCTGGAAAATACTTGTTCATTCTTGTGCCAGCAGGCACAGAGGATTAAAAACATATTTGTAGAAAAGGTGCTACTAGGGAAGGGTTTACAAACAAAATGTACACTGAGCTACAAAAGGAGACTGGGAAGCTGTTAAACCTGGAGATACTAAAAATCAGAGTTGAAATAAAACGGATCAGTCTCTCTCTTCTCGAGGGCCTGCTCCTCTATTCAAACCTATTCCATATCATAACTGCGTGTACTAGCATTAGCCCTGTTTCCTTTAAGCCATAGCTAACAAAAAGTTACTGATTGCAGATTGAATACTATTGGGCAGAACTTGTTAATAGAGGAAGACGCCAAGGATGTCATGGAACAAGATCCTGACATTCTGCAGCATTCAAAAACTATTCAGAAGTATCACCAACAAATACAACATCAGAAAATGTAAGTCATTTACCACTAATTCATTTTAAAGTATGAAATTAGCCATCTCTCTCCCCTGTAGCCATTTTCCATTCGATTGAAAGCTTGTTTTTACTGTACTGTCTATTCTGAAGCTGGACAAATACAGAGTCCAATACTAAAGCACAATCAGGAAATTGTGGACTGAGTCAGCCATGTTTAAGGCTTCTGGATTTAAACAAAAGTCCCAAACTTTGTGATTTGCACGTTGCCATAGATCTGCCTACATTTCCCAGTAGTTCTTGCCTAATGATTGTGCTTACATCTATTGCACCTTGTGAGACAGAGGTCTTCACTTCTTCCACTCCTGGCATGAAGTGTTTTCTTGCTCTCCTGAAAGACCAAAGTCAATATACTGCATCCCTTTACCTCAGAGTGCTCAGAACTGTTTCAAGTACTCTAGAAATGGTCTAAAATATGTGGGGAAAATTAGTAAGGGAATGGGATTGCTATGTGGGCTTATAGACTTGATGGGTCTTCTATTTTAACGAGGATCAACGGTTAATATGGAAATGTGGAAACCAGGATTGTAGAGTTTTTTATGACTTTTGACGCTGCCTAAAATAGTAACATGTTTATCAAAATACTCAAGTAAATATTAATTAATAGTTATGGTTAACTCGTTGTCCTCCATATTTCAGGAATATCCAGCAAATAGAAAGGCACATAGTTTTCCATATTCACCACTTGCAGAATTTGGGAATATGTTTCTAACAAGCTTAGTTTTATATTGCAAAAAGTTGCTTCATATTTACGATTTATTTTAATTGTGCTGCAAGCTAGTTCAAAGAAGTTGCGTTCTAATCCAGCTAACATAATTGATGAGAAGAGGAGGAGGAAATATTTCATGAAGCAAAGTTTTCAATTTTACAGTCATCTGCGCCCACTGAGGTCAAATATGAAACCAACATAACTTACCTTTCAAAATGAATTGAACACATAATGCATCACCAAATTATGAATTTAATGAATGTACCCAAAAACTATTTTCGCTAAATCAAACGTTATCCAGCCTCAGTTAATTAGCAGTAATTATTTTCAATTCAAGCTTGTATGCCTAGTCAGGGGCACAACAATTAAAAATATAATTTGTGCCTGTGGCAACACAACCTATCTAACAATTCCTAATTTTACTCATTTTCATTCTGTCAAAACTATGTAAAACAAGCTTTGAGCAGTCGTTTTCCAGACCCAATGGGTATAATATGCCTCCACCTATAACAGAGTCTAGTCACATGTTTGCCAAAAAAACTGAATTCACAGCACCTCGCAAATAGATATCTATTATGTATTATTTCGTCAAAAAATAGATCAAGTGATATATAGCAATTACTGAAAGAGGACATTGTACAAACCAGAGTTAGTATCCCCAGTTGTTTCAGCTGCCATTGATGTCACATTCATTACTGGCTGTTCACCATCTGGCTTTTCCACTGCGCCACTGCTGTCTGGCAGCTGGCCCTGCTGTAGAGGATCATCTCCAGCCACAAATGAAATGACACCTGAAACCAAGAGGTGACAGATTCTCTGTCAAATGCTGCAATATTTAAAATGGGTAAATTATTTCCATTATAGAATCATAGCGACGTATAAAACAGAAACGGTCCTTTTGGCCCATAACGACTGTAATGCCCATCCACACGTGCCCCATAGACACAAAAAGCTGGAGTAACTCAGCTGGACGGGCAGCATCTCTGGAGAGAAGGAATGAGTGACGTTTCGGGTCGAGACTCTTCTTCAAAAATTCCCAGGCAGGGTCTGAACCTCTCTACTCCTTTCCTAGCCAAACTGTCTAAATGCCTTTTAAACAGTGTAATTGTATCTGTTTCTGTCACATCTTCCAGCAGTTTGTTCCAGACATTCACCACTGCCTGTATGAAATACTCAGATCTCATTTAAATTTCTCCTCTCTCACCTCAAATATGTGACCTCTCCTTCTAGACATCCCTGCCAAGTGAAAAAGATTCTGATTATCTATCCGATCCTTTCCCCTCATCATTTTATAAACCTCCATAAGGTCATCCCTTAGCCTCCTATGTTCCAATGAGAATAAACCTAGCCTATCTAACCTCTGCTTATAACTGCGACCCTCCATTCCAGGCAGTGACTTCTGAATTTATTGCTACCACATCCTTTATATAGTGCAGTGACAAGAATTGTATACAATACTATAAGTGTAGTCTAAGCAATGTTTGGTACAACTACAACATGACACCCCTTATGTATTGTTTCTTGGAGTTACTTTTTGAGTTTGGTGTCAGGTATTTGGTGGCAGGTTTTTTAAAACCAAATATGGATTGGGTGACCACTTTGGAGAACAACTCCATTCAGTCCACGAGCTGATCTTGAGCTTCCAGTTGTCTGTCACTTTAAACTTTAGGAATGTCTTCTCATCTTTGATCTTCAGACTTAACAATGACATTAAAACATTTACAACAAATGCCTTCTCCATTTGTATCAGAACTGGGCAGTTCAGATGAAAACATCAATCTGAAATTTGACCTCAGATTTTCTATTTCCACAGATGTAACTAGACATTGTATGTCCACCATTCTCTGTTTATATGTTTGATTTCCAGTATTGCCAGATGTGTTTCACATGTGTACTGTCACTCAAAGATCCCAATTTTATTTTCTTCTTTTTATCTCCTGTTTTTATTTATCTCCTATTTACATATTTTTCAGAAAGGTCATCCACAATTAACAAGCCTCCATCACTCTCAATTAACATTCATACGACTTATTTCATTCAGTCTCTAATGGCCACCCTATCATTTTATTCCCTTTTTCATTCCACCCCTCCCCTGTCTGCAGTTTAAACATGTTTAATTTCTAATGTTTCTCAATTCTGATGAAAATTCATCTGCTTGAAATGTTAATTCATTTTCTCACTTCACAACTGCTGCCTAACAGGCTGAAGATTTCCCACAGTTTTTGATCTATGTTTAAAATAGAACATTTCCCCAAGCGGAATTGAAACATCTGATTTTTTTTTTGTTTAGTTTAGAGATACAGCGCGGAAACAGGCCCTTTGGCCCACCGAGTCTGCACTGACCAGCGATCCCCGCACATTAACACTATCCTACTAGGATCACACTATCACACTAGGGGCAATTTTTACATTCACCAAGCCAATTAACCTACATACCTGTATGTCTTTGGAGTGTGGGAGAAAACCAAAGTTCTTGGAGAAAACCCACGGTCACGGGGTCGAACCTGGGTCTCCGGCGCTGCAAGTGCTGTAAGGCAGCAACTCTACCGCTACGCCACCTTGCCGGCCTGTGTGTTTATTAATATGAAAAATATCCACCAGCAGGGAGTATGTTCAAATATTTTTTCCCTTCAAGAGCTGGCTAGAACAACGGCTTTGAATACACCTGTTGATGATGTCTTCTCCATTGGGAGCACACAGAACAATTTGGTGATCAATGAATCAGTATCCCAGTTAATGGAAACCCAAAGTACTTTTATAAGATATAGATTTTTAGCAATTCAATTTTACACCGAAAGGAATTCCTCTCTGCAAGGTAGCATCGCCATTTTTAAAAGATTTGCTATGCCATCCTTTGGCTCAGTATACTGTCTTCAATAACTTCCCCACTGACCCATGGCACCAATATCTGTGGTGATGAAGTGCTTTGAGAGGTTGGTTATGGTGCATATCAACTCCTTTCTCAACAAGTACCTGGACCCACTACAACTTGTCTACTGTTACAACAGGTCAACAAACAATGCTATCTCACTGGCTCCCCACTCTGCACTGGACCATTTGGACAATAAAAACATGTGCATCAGGCTGTTGTTCATAGACTACAGCTCGGCGTTTAACAACACCATCCTCCCCAAGCTTGTTACCGAGCACACGGAACTGGCTTTCTGCACATCCCCGTGCAACTGGATCCTTGACGTCCTCATCAACCGACCACAATATTTCCTCCTTGATAACCATCAGCAAGGGAGCACCTCGAAGCTGTGTGCTCAGCCCCCTGGCTCTACTCACGCTATTCTCATGAATGTGTAGCCGGACGCAGTTCGAACTACAACTTCAAGTTTGCCGACAACACCAGAATTGTTGGACGAATTACAGATGACGAAGAGTTGGAGCATAGGAGGGAGATTGTTCAACTGATCAAATGGTGCCAGAACAACAACCTTGCTCTCAACATCGGTAAGATGAAGCTTTAAATTCCTGGACATACATATCTGAAGATCTATCCAGAACTCAGCACATTGATGCAATCATAAAGAAAGCCCATCAACGCCTCTTTCTTCGGAAGATTGAGGAGATTCAGAATGTCAATTAAAGCTTTGTTGAATTTCTACAGATGTACAGTAGAGAGCATATTGACTGATTGCATCACAGCCTGGTATGGCAACTCAAACGCCCAGGAATGAGGAAGATTGCAAAATGTGGTGAACACTGCCCAGTCCATCATGGGTACTAACCTCCCCACCATCGAGAGGCCCACACCATCCTGGCCACGCATTAATTTCACTCCTGCCATCAGGACGAAGGTATAGGAGTATGAAAATTGTAACATCCAGGTTCAGGAGCAGCTTCTTCCTGCCAACCATCAGGCTATTATATACTGAAACCTCTAAATAGGCTCAGATGGATATAGCTTTAAGAGTATTTTTGGCTTTGCAAAATTATTGTCTATTTATTTGTCTTTTTTTAATATATGTATTGAACTTTTTGTTGTTTTATGGGTTTTATATGTTTACCTATCTGTTGTGCTGCCGCATAAGAATTTCATTGTTCTATTTTGGGACATATGACAATAAAACACTCCTGACTTGTCACACACTGGATGGTCATGTCTACTTATTATCCCTCTCTGTCACTACATCCCAATTCTATTTGTCATTTCTTGGCCAAAATTATGTTTACATCTATTTCACTGTTACTTTGCTTGCATTATCTCACAGAGTTTTGGCTTATTATTCATCCAGGTAAGATTCAGGTTTAGGTTAAAGAAACTTTAACAATAAATCAACACTCATCTGCACTAAACAAAACAAATTTCACAAAAGTCACAACAGAATCCCTGCCTACTTCAATGTTTAGTTTAGAGATACGGCACGGAAACTGGCGATTCTGTCCACCGAGTCTGCACCAACTCGCGATCCCCGCACACTAACACTATCCTAAACACACTAGGGACAATTTACACTTATACCAAACCAATTAACCTACAAACCTGGATGTTTTTGGAGTGTGGGAGGAAACAGTAGATATCGGAGAAAACCCACAAGGTCACGGAGAGAACATCCAAACTCCGTACAGAAAGCATCCGGGTTGAACCCGGGTCTCTGGCGTTGCATGCGCTGTAAAGCAGCAACTCTGCCCACCACCGTGCCGTTGGAGTCAAGATAACAACAAGATAATTCCAACATATTTTGGTGGTTCCACAATGACAGCCACAAAGAGGATGAAGAACTAAAGCTTTTAAGTCAAAATACTGAAAGCTGAATATAGAGATACAAAAACACCTTCATAGTTAAATTCAATTACAATAAGGAACAAGTGAAAGAGAGAAATTGGTTACAAGTAAATGCATGCATGATCAAACCCTAGAGGCATGATGTCGAAATCTTTCATATAAATGGAGAATAAAAGCAGTTGTAATAAAATGATTTGTATTACAACATATTCTAGATCAGAGCAACTTCTGCTTTCTACCTTTCAACCATCCCCACATTAAACTCTCCAATTTCTTGTGAAACTTTGGCTTTTAATTTCACGTTTCTCAAGCGATATTATAATTGAATGTATAACATACCTGTAAAGTTCCCTTGCTTCCATGGTAAAATGTTAATCTCATAGGGAACAGTTTGTCCAGCTTTTAAGGTAACATGTGGTACTCCACTCACCATTGACAAGTCTGAAACAACCTGGAAACATATTTATGACCATTCTTATAAAACAAGTCAAGTTCATTCATGAAAGTAATATAAATTTACCAATTATTGACAATATTGGAATAAAATATTTAATATTACTACAATTTGACTGCAATTAATTGCCAAGTATGTCACAATAGATTAATATATAGATTACTGAAAAGATGCAACCAATTGGATGTTTATGTATGCTATTGACTATTTATGTTACATTATTACATTGAATAAAATCAATTTTGTAAAACACTGATGTACATTATATCTTTATCACTGGATCATTAACAAGACAGAAAACTCTGAAGTTCATTTCAGTGTTCCTGCAATCTGCATGTTTCTGACACATCTAGTCAGAAGCAAATTTGAGCAATTAAATGTACAGTGATCAATTAAATAAAATTAAAATTGTCTATCCCCAATGTGCAGTTATGATGCCTAATCCAACAAAATAATTTAAGAATAACAGAACATCTTTGGCCTAACCTCCTGTAAAACTGCTTAGAGTAAATGACATTATCTGGACCAGTGAGGTTCTCTGAAGGTAATACAACTTTATTTGCATTTTAAATGGGGTATGTTACCGAAAAAAGGATTGAATCAAAATAATCTTTACATATTGCACAAGGGCAAAAATGCTGGAGCAACTCAGCAACCTTGGAGAGCATGAACAGGTGCAATTTTGGGTCAGGCCACTTCATCATACTGATTGTAGAGGTGTGGGGGGAGGGGATAGAAACATAGACATAGAAACATAGAAAATAGGTGCAGGAGTAGGCCATTCGGCCCTTCGAGCCTGCACCGCCATTCAATATGACCGTGGATGATCATCCAACTCAGTATCCTGTACCTGCCTTCTCTCCATACCCCCTGATCCCTCTAGCCACTAGGGCCACATCTAATTCCTTCTAAAATATAGCCAATGAACTGGCCTCAAGTACTTTCTGTGGCAGAGAATTCCACAGATTTACCACTCTCTGTGTGAAAATATAATTTCTCATCTCGGTCCTAAAAGACTTCCCCCTTATCCTTAAACTGCGATCCCTTGTTCTGGACTTCCCCAACATCGGGAACAATCTTCTTGCATCTAGCCTGTCCAACCCCTTAAGAATTTTGTAAGTTTCTGTAAGATCCCCCCTCAATCTTCTAAATTCTAGCGAGTACAAGCCGAGTCTACCCAGTCTTTCTTCATATGAAAGCCCTGCCATCCCAGGAATCAGTCTGGTGAACCTTCTCTGTACTCCCTCTATGGCAAGAATGTCTTTCCTCAGATTAGGAGACCAAAACTGTACGCAATACTCCAGGTGTGGTCTCACCAAGGCCCTGTACAACTGCAGTAAAACCTCCTTGCTCCTATAATCTAATCCTTTTGCTATGAATGCTAACATACCATTCGCTTTCTTCACTGCCTGCTGCACTTGCATGCCTACTTTCAATGACTGGTGTACCATGACACCCAGGTCTCGTTGCATCTCCCCTTTTCCTAATCGGCCACCATTCAGATAATAGTCTACTTTCCTGTTCTTGACACCTAAGTGGATAACCTCACATTTATCCACTTTATACTGCATCTGCCATGCATTTGCCCACTCACCCAATCTATCCAAGTCACCTTGCAGCCTCCTAGCATCCTCCTCACAGCTAACACTGCCACCCAGCTTCGTGTCATCCGCAAACTTGGAGATGTTGCATTCATTTCCCTCGTCCAAATCATTAATATTAATTGTAAATAGCTGGGGTCCCAGCACCGAGCCTTGCGGTACCCCATTAGTCACTGCCTGCCATTCTGAAAAGGACCCGTTTACTCATACTCTTTGCTTCCTGCCTGCCAGCCAGTTCTCTATCCACATCAATACTGAACCCCCAATACCGTGTGCTTTAAGTTTGCATACTAATCTCTTATGTGGGACCTTGTCGAAAGCCTTCTGAAAGTCCAGATATAACACATCCACTGGTTCTCCCTTATCCACTAGTGTACCATACCATTGGGGATAAGAAAGCTGGAAGAGAGAAGAGAAAAGACAAAACCTGGCAGGTAATAGGTTGATACAGGTGAAGGGCAGGGGGTTGATAGGCAGATCCTGGACAAAGGCCTGAGATGAAAAAACAGAAGGTGTGTGACAAAAGGATTGAAGAGTTGTGAATTGTGAAGCTAGAGGAAGGAACATAGGTGGAAAGGAAGGGGAATTGGAGAAATAAGTGCCAGTCCAGGTGGATCACAGGGGAGAGGGAGGAAAGGAGGGGTTAGGGGTATGAAAGGAAAGGGGGCAGGTTTTGTAGTTATCTAAAATTGGAAAATTCAATGTTCATAACATTGGCTTGTAAGCTACCCAAGCTGATAATGAGGCTTTGTTCCTCCATTTGCATGTGGCATAACTCTGACAATGGAGGAGGCCCCAGACATCTCAGTATGGGAATGTGAAGTGGAATTAAAATGATTCCGGGTGGACCAGGTGCAAATATTTGGCGAAATGGTTGCTGAGTCTCTGCTTGGTCTCACCAATGTACAGGCAACCACATTGGGAACACTGAATGCAGTAGATGAGGGTAGAGCAGGTGGACATGAACCTCTGTCGCCCATAGAAAAACTGTTGGAGATCCAAGATGCAGGAGAGGGAGGCGGTGTAAGAACAGCTGTTTCATCTCTTGCAGTTGCAGGGGAAAGTATCTCTGGAGAGGGTGGTTTGGGTGGGAATGGAAGTGTAATCCAATGAGTTGCGGTCTCTGCAGAAGGTGTAAAGTGGGATGGGAAGATGTGACTGATGGTGGAATCATGTTGGAGGAGACAGAAATGTCGGAGGATGATGTGTTGGCTGGTGAGGTGAAAGGTGAGAACCAAGGGAACTCTATCTGTGTTCCGTCTGGAGGAAGAGGGATCAAGCACAGAACTACAGGACGCAGTTGAGACATGTGAGGGATTCATCGAGGAGGGCAGGGGGGAAGCCACGTTGACTAACGAACAAGGGCATCTAAGATGTTCTAGAATGGAAAGCCTTATCTTGGGAGCAGATGCGGCAGAGACTGAGAAATCGAGACATATTGTACAGCCGAAACAAAAACAGAACGTGCAGGTCAGGCAATATATATGGAGAAAATGAACATTTCAAGTCAATGATCCTTCTTCAGACCTGAAATCTCTCCATAACTGATTGATTCTTACTCTGGTTTGGTGCCAAAATTAGACAGATGCTTTGCTCACCCGGCAATTACCTATTTTAACGTTCAGACCATCAAATTTAATGCTGATTAAGGCAAGCAATCCCAATTATTCCTTAATTGGAGTATCGGGCTCAGTTTGTGTTATCCTGTTATATGAAAGATGTTGTTAAGCTGGAAAGAGTGCAGAGAAGATTTAGGAGGATGTTGCCAGGACCTGCGGACCTGTACTATAGAGAGAGATGGGGTGGGAGATTGCAACCTTCACATGATCCACCCTGTTTCGACTAATGCAATCAACCCAACGTGTAAAAACAAATAGATCAAATAGAACAAGTTCACCTACAACTTTAGGCTGTGCACGCCATAAGCAAGAAGAAGATAGGGAGAGGTTGGGCAGGCTAGGTCTGTATTCCTTGGAACGTAGGAGGATGAGAGGTGATCTTCGAGAGGTGTATGTGATCATGAGGGGAATAGATGCACAGTCTTTTACCCAGATTAGGGGAATCAAAAACCAGAGGACATAGGTTTAAGATGAGAGGGGAAAGATTTAATTGGAATCTGGGTGGTCAACTTTTTCACACAGAGGGTGGTAGGTATATGGAATGACTTGACAGAGGAAGTAGTTGAGGCAGAAACTATAACGGCGTTCAAAGGCATTTGGGAGGATACATGGATAGAATTGATTTAGAGAGATTTGGGCCAACCAGTGTAGATGGCACCTTGGACCTGGACCTGGACCTGGACCTTGGACCTGGGCCTAGATGGCACCTTGGACCTGGCACGAGCAAGCTGGATTGAAGGGCCTGTTTCCGTGCTGTAAGACTATATGACTGTAATACTATATCCAAAAAATTTAAGCCAACCCTATTTACTAATCTATTACTATTTACAGTAGGTTATCTCATAAGCTAACAGCTGAAAGCATATCAATATATATATTAGTTCTTATTCTAAATACAAAAGTGCCAGGATTATAATGAATCACCAAGAGACATGGGGAACTGCTAATATGCACACATATTGCTTTTGCACTTTCTTTAACAACCACACATACGTTTTGTGCAATCATGTGAAACATATTTACAAGCACAATACTGATTCCCCCATTTTTATTAAAAGGTTTACATATTCAGACCATTTAAAAATGTAACCTCTTTTCTCAAAGGAAATAATATATAATGTAATAAAGTCAGAAAATTCTCACCTTACAGGTTAACTTGGTTTGAGTGTAATTGGGAACTGATAGGACTTTCTTTGTAGTCTGTCTTACTTGACAGTCTATCACAATATGATCTATTGCCACTGGACTTTTGCCTATCCCTTTGAGATTGAAGATACGCTCAGTACCATCTGTTTGGTTTGTCAGAACAAGTTTACCCTTTGAGAAAGGAAACATTTTAGGAGAAATTTAGTTTAAAAAAAATAGAATTCTATTTCATGGTTAAGCAGTTACTCCTCTGCTTTTCATTAGCAACCATATATTTCAGAAGCTATTTAGGAGCTATTTCCTTAAAAATATATAAACTAGCAAAATTAATAAAGCTGATGTAGGTAACTAACATATACTACTATGTAAATACATAACCTAAATAACTTGAATAGTGCACTGATTTTTGTAATAAACGAAAAGTATGTTAAGAATAATAAAGTGCAAGAAGAATTGGAAGTTAGAAGTTAGTTTTCTGACCGGATTACTTAATAGTTTATAAAGTACAGACATAATTACATTTTCAATGAAGATAAAATATTATTATCAACATTATATCAAATGAAACAAAGTGAGAAACCAAATATTTGTTTCCTAGTTTCTTTGTATACACTATTCTTAAATTCTACACATCAGTAAATCCCAGAGCAAGATTATAAAGGCCATGACTGCTCTTTCATCCAGAAATAAACTCGATCTGCCTCATGCCTGTTTAGTGAAACAGGCCCTTCGGCCCACTGTGTCCGCGCCAACCAGCGATCTCCGCACATTAACACTACCCTACACACACTAGCGACAATTTTTACATTTACCAAGCCAATAAACCTACAAACCTGTACGCCTGTGTAGGATAGTGTTCGTGAATGGGGTGATTGCTGGTCGGCGCAGACTCAGTGGGCCGAAGGGCCTGTTTCCACGCTGTATCTCTAAAATCTAAAACTCTCTGTGTAAAAAAACTTGTCCATAAAATCCTTTATAAAACATCTTTCTATCTCATTAAACCTATCCATCTTACTTTTGATACCCCTATGATGGGAAAAAAACTGATTGTCCATTCCATTTATGCTTCTTATAATTTTATATAACTCTATCAGGTTACCCCTTAGCCCCAAGGAAATACACGCTAGGCCTACATTCTTCTCTCATCATTCAAGTCCTCCAATCCAGGAAGCACAATGGTGAATCCCCTCTGCACTCTCTTCAGCACAACAACATCCTTACTAAAGTGTGGCACCCAGAAATGCACACAATTATTTAAACCGCAGATTCAACTACTCTGTGCAGTCTAATGAGAGCTGCAGTTGGACACACCTCACTAAAGTACTAAGCCGTTCAGCCATATGGATTATCAGAGTGAAACCTAAAATTTACAACATTGAAAGTTCATCTCTTCCTGCAGCAGTGCATTTATCATCTTTGAAATTAAAACAATCTTTGGCAAGAATCCCAGAACCCTTATGGGGTTGTCCCACTCTACGAGCTAATTCAAGAGTTCTCCCGAGTTTCCCCTGATTCGAACTCGGTAATAGCTGCTCGTAGGTACTTGGGGCTCTCGTGAACATTTTGCAACATGTTGAAAAACCTTCACGAGTCTTCACGAGTTTACCGTGTTTCCCGAGTACCTGCCGTTAGCGTTACGAACCATTAAGAGACGTCCCGAGCTCCGACGTACCCGCTACATTCTACGTGCTTACCACGAGTTTGATTTTTTTTAAAACTCGGGAGAGCTCTTGAATTACCTTGTATAGTGGGACAGGCCCTTAAATATGTAATTACATGAAACAAAAAGCTCCATCAATGAACTGATGCCAGTATATATTATCACCTGCTAGTGAGGCTTTTTGTTGCAGACTCATTTTCTCTAGTTGCTATTTTGTTTTAATTACATGAGAAGACATTTGCCTGCATAACAAAGCCTTTGAGGAATTCAACCATACAAAATTTAAAAACAGTTAGAAATCTTACCATAGTCACGCATTCAAAATCTGGTTTGAACATTAATGGGTACATTGACGTTTCACAAGCTCGAGTAATAAGCATCGATGGGCCAAAGAAGCCCCTCCCTTCCAGAACAGCTAGAATTGTCCAGTCTTCTTGAGTGTCATTATGCTAAAAAGCAAATTATCTAATTAGAATTATAAAATTAAACAAGATGTGTAGATTATACTCGTGTACAGTATACCACTGCACCTCCTGGATCATTTTTAAATGTCAATTAATTGAGAAGTATTATTTTTTGCTTTAGTCTTTTAAACAAAATATACCATAAAGCAAATAATATGGTGGACAACATGATATATAAGGTTCTGTATTAACATTCAACATTTTCTATGTTCACATTTTGGTATTTCAAATACCTAAACTAATAAAGGAAATACTTTTTTCGCCATTAAACTGCAGATGATGGCCTGTGCTTATGGGCTCCCCGATCTCATCTCACCTCTTCCATTGTTGACTCTCTCCTGTCTGATGAAGATAACACTGATGCAACAATTAGGGCAGCTACCTACAGCTCCAGCAAACAGAGTTTGATCATGACTCTGGAGCTTTCTATGTGAGGTTTATGTGTTCAAGTGAGCACATTGCTTGTAGGTATTGCTTGGGAGGACCAATTGCCTTCCAGACCTTTAAGACATACTGATTGATTAATGAATCTCTGCAAGTTATCTCTATGGTAGGTCAATGGTAGACAAATTATGAACCAGTTTATGGTACAGATTACAGTGAAACCAGTGAAGGACTAGGATACACTGGGAGCAAGCATAATTTATGATAATTTAATTTAAGGTCACTTTATGACCTTGAAGTATCCCAATGTGCTTTAATCAATTATATATTTTTGACGAACGGTGACTGTTGTAAGAGGTAAACTATAGGAGGGCAGTGGGTATATAAAATCAGCTTCTAGAGGAAGTAATTGAGGAGGGTTTTAAACAGCATTTAAAAGAAAGTTGAAAGTGTACATGGATAGGTAAGGTACAAGGGGATATGGGTCAAATGCAAGCAAATGGGACCAGCTTAGATTGGGCATCTTAGTCAGGTCTTGTTTCCGTGCTGTTTGTACCTATGATTCTATAATTCCACGGCTCAAATGACCTTCACTTATGTCATAAGAAAGCACGTGAATATGATGGAGGTTGACAACAATGTGGGCTAATAACTGCTGAAGCCCTTGCTCCTTGCTACTTGCACTACAGGAATGCTATGAGCAAAGACTGTGCTAAGTTCAGGTGTCCAGCGTACAAGTTTCACATGGGGAGCAGTGGAGCAGAGGAATTTATGTAGAGGTTACGACGACGCACTGTCTTTGACAGATGACACCCCCCCCCCCCCCCCCTCTGGTAACAGAGAGCTTTTGATTAATGGGTGGCTTGCTTGTCTCATATTTTTCAAGAGCCCTGAGTCTGCTGCATAAAGGTCCTGTTGCCATTATGGTTATGACTCATTGTCAAAGCTGATGAGTAGCCTTTTCTTAATGATCACCAGACCAGAAGTATGGCTGAGGTCTGGGAAGTGGTAAAGGAGCACTGTTGTTGAAAATCAGAGAAATTATATCCATTAAGAATGTCTCACAATCATAGGAAAGGGGAGTCATACATAGATACATAGACAATAGGTGTAGAAGGAGACCATTCAGCCCTTCGAGCCAGCACCGCCATTCAATGTGATCATGGCTGATCATCCACAATTAGTACCCTGATCCTACCTTCTCCGCAAATCCCTTGATTCTGCTAGCCCTAAGAGCTCAATCTAACTGTCTTTTGAATGCGTCCTGTGAAACGGCCTCCACTGTTTCTCAAGCAGAGAATTCTACAAATTCACAACTCTCTGTGTGAAAATGTTTTTCCTCATCTCATTTCTAAATGGCCTACCCCTTATTCTTAAACTGTGGCCCCTGGTTCTGGACTCCACAAACATCAGGAACATGTTTCCTGCATCTAGCGTGTCCAATCCCTTAATAATTTTATATGTTTCTCTAAGATACCCTCTCATCTTTCTAAATTCCAGGGAATATAAGCCCAGTTGCACCATTCTTTCACCATATGACAGTCCTGCCATCCAGGGAATTGATAACCTCATGAACCTATGCTGCCCTCCCTCAATAGCAAAAATGTCCTTACTCAAATTAGGAAACCAAAACTGCATACAATACTCCAGGTGTGGTCTCACCAGCGTCCTGTGCAACTGCAGAAGGACCTCTTTGCTCCTATTCTCAACTCTTCCCGTTATGAAGGCCAACATGCCATTAGCTTTCTTCACTGCATGTTGTACCTCCATGCTTACTTTCACTGACTGATGCACTAAGACACCCAGGTCTCGTTGTACTTCCTCTTTTCCTAACCTGACACCATTCAGATAATAATATGCCTTCCCATTCTTGCCACCAAAGTGGATAACCTCACATTTATCCACATAAAGTTTTGTTCAGAGATTGAAGAAACTATCTAATTTAGCTGAGGAAACAATTTCCTTTCAACCTATTGCACATAAAGTAGTTGAATTAATTAACTTCCCTAAAATCAATTCTGCTTAATCCAGATATTGACTGAAGTAATTCATTTTGTTGCATTAGCTTTATTTTTATATTTTAGGACATCAGCAAAATTATTTTAACCGGAACTTTGATGCCGTATAAAACAGAATTATGCAAATGTAATGGGATTATTAAAATTATCATATTTAATTCTAAAATAACTAACAAAATACAGCATTCTGACGATCACCATTTTTATAGAACATGATTGTGCCTTCTTTACAAGCTAAATTTGGAAATATTGGGGGAGCTATCAAAAGGTATGAAAAATCATATTTTTGCTAATAATTAAAGCAATTCTAATAATTACAAACTTGAATAAGACCAATGGAGGCAAAGTACAGTCTAATGAAGATTTGCCTCAGTAACAGCTCTTCAAGTAATTTATGACGTGTCATTCCAGAAATGCATTTTTGAAGGAGGATGATGTTCTTTTTTGTCAACGATCGCAATGAACATTTGTTGAACATTTTGCTCAGGAGTTTTCCAATGTTATTACTCCTTCCTCCCACAAGGTCGTGGAACCATGCAGCTTATGGTCATCATGTTGAAAAGGTAATTTTCAAAATAGAATTGATGGAAATTGGAATTAATTGGAACTATAGTCTTGCAGAACTGAAATCTTGATACCCTTAAACCGCAGTCCTCAAACCACATCCTGACTTTCTTTGAAATATGAGTACTTCCAGCTTCTCACAGTATATTATGGAAAGACACAAAATACTGGAATACACAGCAGGTCAGGCAGCATCCCTGGAGTACATAGATAGGTGATTTTCAGTTGGGACTCTACTTCCCAACCAGAAACGTCACCTATTCATGTTCTCCAGGTTTGCTGGCTGACCCGCTGAGTTACTTCAGCCTTTTGTGTCTTTCCTTGGTAAACCAGCATCTGCAGTTCCTTGTTTCCACAATGTACATGCATCACCAAAACCCTGGACAGGATCTGTCTCCACAGATTACTGAACTCGCTGGTCCATGCTATCTAGCACATTCTGAAACCATTAATGAAGAGCAGCTTAATTATTGATAACATGGTCTGTAATGTTGCCTGTCGTGGTTGCTTTTGAGAACTCAGCCACCAGAGTTCCAGTCTGTGGTTTTGAGAAGAAGGCATCATTGTCTTCTGACCAATTCCTTGAAGTCTCTGTTGGACAACTGTAGGCACAATTGTTAAAACTTCTCTTCAGAATCTGCCTGTAAAAAACTTTGATGTTCCACATTTCTTTTCGGTGTGTGGTCTGTACTGATTCTCACACTGGTTCTCTCTTACCCTGAATGGTGTGTTTGCCTTGTCATCATAATCATTGCCTTCAACATTTTATAGTCAATGAACAGTAAATTCCACCCCTAATATCCATTACAATAGTCTTGCATTGTGCAAGAAGCCAGCTGTAAACACCATGTTCAAACTTTCAGAATTTGTTTTAAAAATAATAAATTGAAGAGTGCATTTGATTTCAGAACATTGTTTTTGTAATAGAAAATATTTTTATTTATCATTAAGATGATTTGCAACTAATGTCAAATCTAGTGGGCAACTTCAATCAGCACATAAAGGGCACCAACTGCACGTTATGTTCAGAGTTACAGCTGCAATGTGGAGATGATGAGCCTGATGTCTCTTGGATGCCATGGATGTTGCAAAGTATGCTGAAACATCTTTTGCATATTAATCCTATTTTGCATGAGGTCCACATTATGCAAATAAATTGGCATACAAGATCATAACAAATCAACTCTATAAAGAGTTGCTGATTGCAACTCCGCCTGTCAACATCAATTTGCAACAACCTTCCCCGTAGAATTTCATAATTGTTTTTAATTTTTGGAGATACCGCATGGAAACATGCCCTTCGGCCTACCAAATCCATGCCGACCAACGATCACCCATTCATACTAGTTCTATGTTATCCCACTTTCTCATCCACTCCACAAAGTGCAAACTCCACAAAGACAGCATCCGAGGTAAGGATTGAAGCCGGGTCTCTGGCACTGAGAGGCAATAGCTCTAACCTGTTGCACCACTGTTCCACCCTTTGATAGTCTCAATCTGTTTCCCGTACATACTTATTGATTCTCAACTATGACATGATAATTAGAGAAATAAATCTGGAGATCCATATCATCTGAGATTTTGTAGCATGTCAAGTCAAGGGAAGTCGAGTTTATTGTCACATGCACAAATGCGGTGAGGTAAAAGTACAATGAAACTCTTGCTTGCAGCAGCGCCATAGACACATAGATAACACAAAACAACATAAATTCAATGCATCAATCAATATCAATGGGAAATTCAGATGTGGCTTAAAGCACTTTAATTAAAAAGTAAGACCCAAGTAATAAATTCTGTGGTTGAACATTTGATTCCAGTACTCATATTTGTAGAGTGTATTTCTTTTTTTTTGGTAAAATGATAAGGTGATGGGTGTATTTTAAATGACTGTATAAGTTTACTTCTTTGGTTACAGCTGATTAGAAACTAATTTAAATCATGTAAAAAAGATAGAAACAAAATGCTGGAGTAACTCAGCGGGTCAGGCGGCTTATGCGCTTCGGGGTCGGGACTGACTGTGGGAAGAGGGGCAAAATCAATCCTCCCTTCCCCCCACAATCAGTCAGAAGCAGTGTTCCGACCCAAAATGTCACCTATCCATTTAATTCGGAGATGCTGCCTGACCCGCTGAGTTTGTATTTATCTTTGGCATAAACCAGCATCTACAGTACCTTACATTATAAATTATGTACAAGTTGGGTGAAAACTCTGGGCTTCAGCATTACAGAAACACCATGAATATTATAAATATCACTGTGGCTAATCAGAATAATTATCCAAGGTCTGAGATCACATGTTTTGAAATATTGTGAGCAAAACATGGGCACCACAAGTCAGGAGGAATACTTTGAAAGGAGTGCAGTACAGATTTGCTGGTTGAAATCAAGTTCCAATTGTTAAATTATGAAGAGAGATTGCTTATAAAATAATTTAGATGATTAAGATAATTTCACATTTTTACAAGATTAAGGGAGACCGTCAAGGAAATGTTTTCGGCTGGAAGGGATTTTGGAACTAGGCGATGCGGTTTTAACATTAAGGTAAAATTCAAAAATACTTGTGCATGCACTCACTGGTGAAATTGGATTTTTTTCACAAATGAATTTGATAAAAAATCTATTATTAGTATACAATGTCTGCTGGAGATATTAAATGCATTTTTTCCCCCACATGATTTAAATGCTGTAAGGACTGCAACCAGGACCATATTTTAGAATTAGGGCCACCCATTTAAGACAGTAATGAGGTTGAATTTCTTCACCTGAAGGATTGTAAATCTTTAGAATTCTCTTCCTCTGAAGCCCGTGGAGGATGAATCATTGAGTATATATTTAAGGTCTAAATAGATTTTTTTGTTCAGTGGTGAATCAAAGACGATTGCGAATAAATAAGAATATAGAATTGAAGTCAAGATCAGATTAGCTGTGAATTTATTGAAGGTAAATTCTGACATAGGGTCCCCAACCTGTAAGATTGATTTTCTTTCTCTTTCCGCAGATGCAGTCTGACCTGCTGACATTTTCAAGCGTTTTCTGTTTTTTTTCTTAGTATCTATGCTTTTTTAAAATTTTCACTAACTGAATGGCAGAACAGGCTTCAAGACCCATATGACCTATTCATGCCCCATTTCTTATGACTGTACTTTTATGTTGTCCAAGGCATAAGATATTAGGTATATAACTAATTTTAGTATCAAATAAGAACCTGATTGATGAGAGATATCGAGGCTCTGGTTTTGAAAAAGGAAGACGCATAAGTCAAATATAGACAGCTGGAATCAAGTACTTTAGACTTTAGAGAAACAGCACGGAAACAGAGCCCTTTGGCCCACCGATTTCGCACCAACAACAATCTTCCCATACGCTAGCACTATCCTACACACAAGGGACAATTTACAATTTTACCAAAGTCAATAAACCTACAAACCTATACGTCTTTGGAGTGTGGGAGTAAACCACAGCACACCCATAGAAAACTCACAGGGTCACAGGGAGAATGTACAAACTCTGTACTGTCAAGCACCCATAGTCAGGATCAAACCTGGGTCTCTGGTGCTGTAAAGCACCAACTCTGCCACTGCGCCGCACATAGTGAATCACTTCAGAAGTATAGGGGGTTAGCAATAGATTTAAGACAGCAAACAGAGAGCAAAAGAGAGGGCATGAGATAGTTTGCTGATACGGTAAAGAAGAATGCAAAAAAATTCTCCATGTATGTTAAGGGAAAAAAGGTAGCGAGCGAGCGAATACAGCTCTTTAAATCAACAACATTGTTAATGTGTGGAACCACAAAACATTGGCGAGGTGTTAATTGAATATTCCTCATTTGTGCTTCAGAAATGATGCATAGGAACTCAGGGAAGTTAATTATAATGTCCTAAAGAGAACCTGTCACTCAACAGAAGGTGCTTAAGGTCAAAAAATTAATTCAGAAAGATAAATCCCCAGGAATTAATGATGTGTATCGTAGGATGTAGTGGGGAGCGAGGGAAGAAATTTCAGGGCCATGGGCTGTGATATTTGTATCATCAAAAACATGATGGCTGAGATGCCAGAGGACGGGTGTGGCTAATGTTGTGACTGTATAAGAATGGTGGCATGAAGAAGCCTGGGAACTATAGACCGGCAAGTGTTATGTCAGAGGTGGGGAAAGTATTGGAGGGGATTCTGAGGGACAGAACCTACATGCATTTGGAAAGGCAAGGCTAGAGAAGGGATACTCAGCATGGCTTTGTGTTTGGAAACCATTTCTCACCAATTTGACTGAGGTTTTGAAGAGGTAACCAAGAACATTGATGAGGGCTATGAAATAAACATTGTCAACATGGATGTTAGCAAGGTACCACATTTTAGGATAGTCTGTACGATCAGCTCACATGGGATCCAGGGCAGGCTAGTGAATTAGATAAAAATTTGGCTTGATGATAGGAAACAGAGGATGGTGTAGAGGGTTGTCTTTCCGATGGAGGCCTGTACCAGTGGAGTATCAGACGGATCATTGGTGGGTTCTCTATCGTTTATTATCAATATTAACAATTTGAATGTGAATGTAGATGACATTGTTAGTAAGTTTGAGGATGACACTAAAATAGTAAGATTAAATGAGAACTTACCAGTTTGAAGTTTGATCTTTATTTTATGAGGAGTTACGATGAGGGATTACGTGAAGACCCCGCCAGCACACATGCGCGACATTCTTCAAAGCAGTGGTGTGAAATCACAGATGGCAACGTAGACTAATATAGTAAGATAAGAGAGAACTTCCATACCAGTTGATCTTTATAATAGAGGGCTGGGAGCGGAGGGCACGTAATCCCTCATCGTAACTCCTCATAAAATAAAGATCAAACTTCAAACTGGTAAGTTCTCATTTAATCTTACTATTTTACTTCGGAGTCACGTGAGTGACTACGTGAAGATTTCAAAGCTCTGTGATTTAATGCCCTGGAAACTCCATGCTCACACACCGCTATGCTGGGATAAGAGGATGAACGTAATTCAGACATAACACTGGCTGAAAAATAAAATTGGTATTTATTCATACCAAACACAAAAATATATATCCCATGAAGGGTAAATTATTTGGCAGAGCTCAAAATTCTCCCTGCATAAGAGTCAGTGGAGGCCACGGGTTTATTATAAAAGCGATGAAACGTCCTCTCATTACTCCAACCCGCTGTGGCTAGGATGTGGTCCAATGGTACCTCCATCATCCTAGCCGCCGACGTGGATGCCGCCCTGGTGGAGTGAGATTTAAATATATTAGTGTCTATCCCCGCCGCATCCAGAACCACCCTTATCCATCTAGAAATGGTTTGCACCGTGACTTTGTGGTGAGGCTTTTTGTGGCTTATGAGCAAAGCTTTCTCCGTGCCCCTGAGATTTTTTGTGACTGAGATGTATCGTGATAATAAAGTGACAATGCAAAGTCGAGTATCTGCCGGGTAGGCTAGAAACTCTAAAGTATGTCCAGACGTTCCGGGTCGATCTTGTTTTAACAGCCCCTGCACATAAAAGGTGATTTTGTCATTGGATATGGACATGGCATCCAGATTTAATTTGTGCAGGGACTGGACCCGTTGTGCCGTGACGAGTGCCATGATCATTACCACCTTGTAGGTAAGCTTGTCCGGGGTAAGTCCTGAGTTAGCATCTCGCAGCATAGTTAATACTATGCTGATATCCCATGTGTGGTTGTATCTGGGCCTGGGGGGATTGGAATTGTATATTCCTCTCATTAGTTTTGATACTAATGGATGTGATCCAATGCCCAATTGGTCACTCCCCTTGCCCAGTTAGGTCGATAGGGCACTCCTGGCACAGTTAATGGCACTATAGCTCAGTCCTTTGTCATGGTGAAGGGTTGCCAAGAATTCCAGAACTTCTGTGATGGTTGCTGATTCGTAGATAGTGTTGGTTGCAGAGCAGAATTTTTCCCATTTCCTGATGTAGGTCAGGTACTGCTTACGGGTGGACTCCCTGCACGATGCTGAGATGGTATCTATGGTTCTGCTGGTGAGTCCGTACCCCAAAAGTGGCTGTTTCAGAACCTGCAAATCAACAGGTCCATGCGGTCATGACATGGGTGGTGTTCTCCTGTGACGGGATGTATAAGCAGGTTAGGTCGTTTATTGACCCTAATACAAGGTTCTGTGGCCATCTTCTGTACCATTGGGAACCATGGTTGGGTAGGCCAGTCGGGCACAACCAAAATACCCGATGCGGAGTCTTGTCTGATTTTCTGCAAGACCCGGCTGATGAGGGAGAAGGGGGGAAATGCATAAGAGAACAAGCCCCCCCAGTGTAGCGTGAAAGCGTCCATTGCTACTGCCCCTGGGTCTTGTTCCCAAGCAACATATGTTGGCAGTTGGTGATTTAATCTGGACGCAAAAAGGTCGATATCTGGTGTCCCATAACGTTCTACAATATCTGTGAACACTTTTCGATCCAACATCCATTCTATGTTGTCGTTAAATTTGCGTGACCTGGTGTCTGCCACTGTATTTAGTTTACCTGGGAGGTAAGTGGCTGAAGTCCAAATTTCTCTTTGCAGACACCAGTGCCAGATATTGTTAGCCAATTCATCACACGATATCGACTTTATTCCACCCATGTGGTTAATGTAAGCCACCACTGTGGTATTGTCAATTTGTAATCTAACATGTATTTTGTGCATGTCTGAGCAGTATGCCCTAAGGCCATGAAATGCTCCCAGCATTTCTGAATGGTTAATCCCCAGTGTGTTGAATTGGGTTAGTTCTAGTGCATTCCATCTACCTCCACAATTAGTGGTGGTATTAGTTGCTCCCCAACCTTGGGCACTGGCATCAGTTTGTAAGATGATCGAGGGATTGATGATAATGATGGGTTTTGAACAATTTTGAGCATTCTCCATCCACCAATTTAATTCGGTTTTTGCCTTTTCTGGCAATTTCATAGGCCTGCCGAAATGGCCTGCATGTCTTTTAAGAGCTATAATTTTAGCTCTTTGTAGGTTTTGATAATGTAATGGTCCGAATTGTGCTGCGGGAAAAGCAGCCACTATCTTCCCAATTACCCTGGCCACCTGCCGTATGGATGGATCCCTGATGCCAGTAAGGCTCCTGCAAGCCTCTATCAAGTCCACTGCTTTATTTGGTGGTAAAGTGATCGACATTTGCACCGAGTCAATGGTAAACCCCAAGTAATCCATGGTGGTTGAGGGTTTCAGTTTTGATTTATCTGGATGTATGATGAATCCCAGCTTTTGGAAAAGATGTTTTGTGGCTAAAACTGCCAATGTAGCCACTTCCAAATTCTCCCCAACAATGAGGATATCATCAAGATAGGCCATTACAGAGTGATTCTGTTTTCTTAGGTAGGCCAAAGCTGGTTTCAACATTTTGGTAAACAGTCTGGGTGCTGATGATAACCCATTGGGCAAGGCTTTGTATTGCCATAGTTGTTCCATCCAGATAAATTTTAGGTATTTCCTATGATCCTTGTGTATTGGTACTGAATAGTATGCATCTTTGAGGTCAATGCATGCCATGTAGTACCCATAGGCTATTAACTGCCTAGCTGTGTCAAAGGTATCCATTTTGAAATGAACATACTGAACAGAAGTATTTAGTTTGGGCAGATCTATAATTATGCGGCACCCGCCATCGCTTTTATTTTTGGTAAATATATTGGATACGAACTCCTGAGGCTCTCTGGTGGTTTTCTCAATTACTCCTTTTTCAATTAGCCTCAACAGTTCAGCATGCCCTGCCGTTCTTTCTTTTTGTGAAAGTATAAACTTCCGGCTAGGTGAATGCTGGACCGGGGTAGGGAGTTCGTAAATAAATTCAATTTTGTGGCCCTGAATACTTCCGAGTATGTAAGGATCAGAGGTAAGTGTGCGCCAAACTTCATAACACAAGTGCAACCAGCCCCCCACATTTTGTAAATTTAGGCAAGGAATGTTCCTGGGGAAGCCAGACCCACCTACCTCCATGGTTATGGTCGGTGTTGTGGCCTCTGTCCTTGTTTCTTCTGTTGAGTTGTCACGGTGTAGGGGTGGCATATTTTCCAAGAAGGCCGGGCTGGGCCATGGCCTAAAAAAGACCGCTGTGCAGGTGGACCGGCCTTCGAGCTTTCACCACCGGCAGGTCTGTGATAAAATCGCTGGCCGGTGGGTGTGTAGGGGTGCTGCCATTGTGGCTAATGAGGTTTAAATGAACCGGGTACCTTGATGAGGCCTAAGGCCTTGGCCTCCTCGTCCAGGTCTTTCACCTGTTTGGGAAGGTTGTCCCCAAACAGTAGATACGGTGGTTGAACGTTCCCTGGTTTGCACAACCCCGCAAATTTGGGGTTGAGTGCCGGTTTTATGATGCTCTTCCTGAAGTTATTAATCTCATATTGTGTGTTGCACAATAGAGCCAGGGCATCTTGTAATTCCTCCGGTAACTCAATTCCCACTGCAGTTCTGGCCACTGCCGTAATTCCGGCGGTCAATAGCTTCAGGATCTTCTGCAGTTTGACTTCTTGCCCTCTAATCATGGGGCTCATGTTCCCCCAAATGGGGTTGTTCACCGTAGGAACATTTAGGGAGTTGCAATTCTCCGGAGCTAAATATTTTCCGGCTGTGGTGTGAATAGCCTGCTCCTGGAGCTGGTTTGTAGTCATATAATTTATGCTAGCTGCCAGCTTTGGATGGATAGGTAGGCCTTTCTGAGAAGGCACTGCATGTTTGTTGACCATCTCCAGCAACTCTTCCTGCACCCCAGACACTGTAGGTTCTTCAGCCAACTCCCCCTCTTCGGGGTCAGCCCAGTTCTGACCCCCAATGCTCCCCTGCGAAGAGGGCGAGACATTAGGCAGTCCGTGATAGGAGCCTGCCGTGGGCCTGCGAAGAGGCCCACCGTGACTCTGCCCCTGCAAAAGCAGGTCACGCTGGAGCATTTGCTCCATCATCCGCTCCATGCGGGAAAGACGACCTCCGTCGCTTTCAACGAACGGGGTGTCCTCGGGTCCGGACTCAGCTGAGTCAGCGGCCCCGGCCGACTTTCTGGTGGAATTGCGACCCGACCGCGGTGTACCAGACGCTCTTCTGGGCGAAAAGTCGGGAGCTGCAGGTTGTACCTGTAGCTCGGGAGAACCAGCCCGCTGCTGGCTACTCTCCATGGCGGCAGCTCTAGCCGCTGCTCGTTTAGATTTCCTTGATTCCATCTTCTTTCGTCGACGCTCACCCTCCGGTGAGACTTACCTTGCGTAAGTTTTTTAAACTTACGCTGGAGGAGCCCCGCTCCTCCCGACTGCCGCTTCCGCATGCGTATGACGATATGTCGCGCATGCGTGCTGGCGGGGTCTTCACGTAGTCACTCACGTGACTCCGAAGTAAAATTGCTGGTACAGTGGATAGTGTAGGTTATCCTAGTTTACAGCAGGATCTTCATCAAATGGGTGAATGGAAGACGAATGGCAGATGGTGTTTAATTCAGATAAATGTCAGTTTAGTTTAGTTTAGAGATAAAGCATGGAAACAGTTCCTTTGGCTTTCAGTGTCCATGCCGACCAACGATCACCATACACTAGTTTTATCCTGCACACCAGGGTCAATTTACAGAAGGCAATTAACCTACCAACCTACAGGTCTTTGGAATGTGGAAGGAAGGTGGAGCACCCGGAGAAAACCCTATGTGGTTACAGGGAGAATGTACAAACACCGTACAGACACCACCCAGGATCGAACCCAGCTCTCTGCTGCTGTAAAGCAGCAACTCTACCAATGTACCACTGTGCTGCCCAGTGAGTTGTTGTGTTTGGTAGGACAAAGCAGAGCAGGATTTACACAGTAAACATACAGTAAATGATAAGGCCCCATAAAGTGTGGTAGAACAGAGACCAAGGGGTGCATGTACATAGTTCTATGAAGATGGCATCACAGGTGAACAGGCGAGGCGTTTGGCAGGCTTGCCTTGCCTTTATCAAGTTATTGAGTATAGAGTTCATACATAATGTTACAGCTGTACAAGACACTGCTCAAGCCACATTTATAGTATTGCATATACATCCGGTTGCCCTGCTCTAGGAAGAATGTCATAAATCTAGAAAGAGCACAAAAAACATTTGAGGATGATATGGCATATGGAGGGTTTGCGTTAGAAATAGAAGCTGGCTCTTTTTTCCGCGGAGTGTAAGCCACTGAGAGGTGACCTTCTAGAGTTTTGTAAAACACAAGGAGCATAGATAAGTAGAGTAGCCACAGTCTTTGTCCCAGGGTAGAGGAGTCAGATACTAAGCATACATTTAAAATGATAGATTTAAAAGTTTGCTGAATGGCAACTTTTTCACACACGGAGTGCTACATACACACGTAGAATGAGCTGCCAGACAAAATGGTAAAGGTGGCTACAATAATGACATTTAAAAGATACTTGGACAGGTAAGATACAGGCCAGGCAAGCGTGAGTAGGACTGACTCAGCAAAACAATTGGATCTGGTGGATAAATTCAGCTTAAACGCCTGTTTCCATGCTGTACAGCTCCATGACTATGAAGTTTTAAAGAAGGAACTGCAGATGCTGGAGAATCGAGGGTTACACAAAAAGCTGGAGAAACTCAGCGGGTGCAGCAGCATCTAAGGGGCGAAGGAGATAGGCGACGTTTCGGGTCGAGACCCTTCTTCAGACTGGTCAGGGATCAGGGAAACGAGAGGTATAAACAGTGATGTGGAGAGATAAAGAACAATGAATGAAAGATATGCAAAAAAGTATTGATGATAAGGGAAACAGGCCATTGTAAGCTGTTTGTGGTGTGAAAATGAGAAGCTAGTGCGACTGGGGAGGGGGGGGGGGGGGGGAGATGGAGAAGGAATGTCAGGGCCCGAGGGCTGAGGGAGAGGTGGGGAGGGGTGGGGGCAGTCTGGGTTAACAGAATTGAGAAAATTCAATGTTTAAGCCCAGAGGATGCAGACTCCCCAAGCGGAATATGAGGTGCTGTTCCTCCAACTTGCGGTGTTGCTCACTCTGGCCGTGGAGGAGGCCCAGGACCGAGAGGTCGGATACGGAATGGGAGGGGGAGTTGAAGTGCTGAGCCACCGGGAGGTCGGGTTGGTTATTGCGGACCGAGCGGAGGTGTTCGGCGAAACGATCGCCCAGCCTCCGCTTGGTCTCACCGATGTAGATCAGCTGGCATCTGGAGCAACGGATGCAGTAGATGAGGTTGGAGGAAGTGCAGGTGAACCTCTGTCGGACTTGGAATGACTGCTTGGGTCCCTGAAAGGAGTGGATGGGGGAGGTGAAGGGACAAGTGTAGCATCTCTTGCGGTTGCAAGGGAAAGTGCCCGGGGAAGGAGTGGAGCGGGAGGGAAGGGAAGAATTGACGAGGGAGTTGCGGAGGGAGCGGTCTTTGCGGAAGGCAGACAGGGGGGGAGATGGGAAGATGTGGCGAGTGGAGGGGTCACGTTGGAGGTGGCGAAACTGGCGGAGGACTATCTGTTGTATGTGCTGGCTGGTGGGGTGAAAGGTGAGGACCAGGGGGACTCGGCCCTTGTTGTGAGTGGGGGAATGGGGAGAGAGGGCAGTGTTGCGGGGTATGGAGGAGACCCTGGTGCGAGCCTCATTTATAGTGGGGGAGGGGATACCCCGTTCTCTGAAGAACGAGGACATTTGGGATGACCTGGTGTGGAACCCACATCTTCCCCAGAAGATGGGTCTCGACCCGAAACGTCGCCTATCTCCTTCGCCCCTTAGATGCTGCTGCACCCGCTGAGTTTCTCCAGCTTTTTGTGTAACCCTCCATGACTATGAATATTGATAGACTTAATAATCGAAGTATTAAACAAGGTGGTGATATTATATTTACGTTATCAATCAGTCACAATCTCTCACAAGGATAATCATGTTTATATGAGATGTGTAGGACAATTATTTTTACAGTGGTGGGTACCTGGAACATGCTGTCAGCGGTGGTGGTGGTGGAGGCAGATATGAAAATGGCATTTGAAAGGCTTTTCGATAGGCATGTAGATTTGCAGGGAATGGAAGGATATTAATTACATGCAGGCAGAGGAGATTAGTTTAACTTAGTATCATATTCAGCACGGACATTGTGGGCTGAAGGGCTTGTTCCTGTGCCATTCTGCTCTATGTTCTAATGTACTTGAGAAACATAACGGTGTATCCCTGTTATTATGTCCCCATGCCCAAGCATTACAAGAGTATCAAGGATAAGAATATCAAATAAAAAAAGGAAATGCTGGAAACTGGATGTCAGGCAATGAAGGTAGGATGTCAGGCAAAATGCGGGAGTAACTCAGCAGGACAGGCAGCATCTCTGGAGAGAAGGAATGGGTGACATTTCGGGTCGAGATCCTTCTTCAGACAATAAAATATGACTAGAGAAATAGAGTGAACATTTCAGGCCACTGACTTGATAGCAGAACATCTACACACTTGGCTAAAATAATCTGAGGATTTTCAACCCCAGTCAAATTAAATATGTTCTTAACCTTTGAGCAATTTCCTAGACTTCATCCTAATTTTAACAATGAGTGAGTCTGCTCAAGATAAATTAAAATATTAATTGACATCTCCATGATCAAGGAATTCAAATAGAGTTGATCAGAATCATTTAGAAAAGAGTAAAATGTTATAACATGCTGGATCAGAAAATTCACACTCAAAAATTAACATTTTCAATAAATTTAAGAAAGCAAATTGGTGACTAGAATCTGCATGAAATATTAAATACAATATTTTTCTTGAGATGGTTTATACTTTTCCATCTTCTTTTACATGATTATGTAGCTCTGTCTTTTATTATGCTCACATATTTTTTACACCAATTCAAAAATAATGATTCAAAATGATCATTTCATTTCATTTCATTGAGAATAAATATATTACTTCATGCAGTGATTAATGAACTTTCTCAAAATTAGTTTACATTTTCAGCACTTACCAAAAGAATATTTTTAATGACGGATTGGTGGGTAGACGCAGCAATTTCCAACTCAGTCTCAAAGTACTCTTCAGGATTTACCACACACAGAATGTTATACAAACGGACATCATATTTGGACTGTAACAGGATCTTACAAGGATAGTGGCCTGGCCCTTCTGATACAAATTTCATTGGCAGGCTGGCTGAAGCTTCTTCATCTAGATTGAATGAAAACAATGAAAATCTCATTTTCCAAATTTCAAAGCTACTTGACATAAGCAATCTAGAGCTAAGTACAACTCTCATTAATGATAATTTAGCACAAGTTTCATCTGGTCCTATTCTTTGCATTTCAAAACTTTTTCCTGCACTTTATTTACTTACATTAGCGAGTGATTAGCCAAGTAAAAATAGAGATATGAAACTAATATCAAAAGGAGTTCTCTGTCCACAAACTGAACTCCATCAAATGGGTTTCAAATTTGATCCGAAAGTTATTTATTTTTGTTGCCTCTCAAGAATATTACAAAATATACCATTTCAATATTTATAGAGTGTAGGTAGGAGCAACATATGCTGGTTTATAACAATGATAGACGCAAAAAGCTGGAGTAACTCAGCAGGTCAGGGAGCATTTATGGAGAAAAGGAATAGATAATGTTTCAGGTCGAGATCCTTCTTCAGACTAAGAGTCAGGGGGGAGGGAAACAAGAGATATGAAAAGGTACATAGAACAAATGAATGAAAGGTATGCAAAAGGACAAGGAAAGGTGGAGCCCACAATTGTCCATTGTTAGCTATGGGGAAACTGGTAACAAAGGATACAAACAGTGGAACTCAGCAGGATGACAGTAAAACTAGTACACCAACTAGGGTGGGGGAGAGATGGAGAAAGAAGGGATGCAAGGGTGACTTGAAGTTAGAGAAATCAATGTTCATACCACTGGGTTGTAAGCTGCCCAAGCAAATTATGAAGTGATGTTCCTCCAATTTGCATTGCAGATTGTAGAACAAAAGAGTCATGGAGTCATACACTTTAGAATGGGGTCCTTTGGCCCACTGTATTTTTGCTGACCATCAGGTGCCTATCCATGCATTCTGGCCAGATATTATTTTCTTTCACCATCACATTGCCAGTCTGACCTGTTTTCTATGGTGTTCTACTGAAACTCATTGAAAAATAACATATTTTGAAATTGTCCCATTTCAGATGAAATATCATTGACTTGACACATTAACATTAAAAGGTGTTTTCTATTTCTATCGCAAAGTAGTCTGGGCCACAATACAGATGAAAATTATTATTGGTGAGGAAAGCAATTGCAACAATTTCTAGATCTATGCACAATAATGAAAATACATGTAGTCTTTTCCATTCATGACCCATGTAAGCACAAAAGCACACTGGATAGCCACCAAGTGGTCACAGGAGTGGAAGGCAACCTCATCTCAATTACACAGCTACATCTCCTCACCAGATAAAAGCTGTCCAGGGTCAGACCTCCCCAGAGGAGCATGGGTGAAGCTCAACAGACTTTGTACTAGAGTTGGGCGTTTCAATGCCAGCGTGGAGATGGGGACTCCGCCAGAGCCCAGCCTGTGAATGCGGAGCAGAACAACAGACAGCCAACCATGTCATCTCTGGGTGCCCGCTCTACCACCCACCAAATGGAGCTCAGGGCCTAGCAGACATTGACACAGAGACAACAACCTGGCTGCTCAACACCCGGCTTGAGATATAACTATTTGGTTTATGTTTCATTCGCAAGACGAACAAGACGCATGTAAAATTATGTTATTCCCGTGTATAGTATTAACTGGAAAATTAAGTTGCATGCTCTGTGATGTGCTTGATGACAGACATATTTCAAAGCAACCGTGTTTTAACGGCTGTAGTCTCTGAACAAGGTACATGGAACATCACTCAAATAACTTCCCTGACTATCCCTTTCCTCTGGGATTCTTCCTCTAGAGGACTTCACCCTTCTTTCTTACTCCCATCCACTTTCTGAACTGTCTATCCCTAGTCCTCTTTTATTCCATATTCCAACTGCTCCCGATTACCAACAACAAGACAATTTTATCCCTAAATCTCACATCCTGGTTTCAACTAGTTTAATTATCCACAGAAGCTGAATAAGGCTTTATTGGAGCAGAAAATTGAAAATGACTGCAAAAGAATGGGTCACCAGCAGTGCAAACCTACAACAATCAGGTTCTATTGGCTTCACTGTTTTCCATTGCTTTCTAAATTCTTCTGTAGACATGTTCTTCTGTAGCATTTTGTAATTATTTTTATAAATAAATTATATTGGTAATTGAATGACTTATATATAACTCAATGTTAACATTTCATAACATAAATCATAGTGCAATTATGAAACTGCATTACTATTAATAAGTGCCTTTCAAAGAAACTTTCATATGTATGAAAGCCAATTGTGGTTGTATTATTCAAATCACACACCTCATGATTGCTTCCATGGAATACCCACGCTAGAGCAGTGTGGGTATTCATCTCATCTAGGATCCCTGGATGGAGGTGCAGGAGGAGAAGTAAGGGCTGATGTTACATCTCCTGCGGTTACAGGGGAAAGTACCTGGTGGGGACGGTTTTTGTGAGAATGGTTGAGCGAACCAAGGAGTTGCAGAGGGAGTGATCTTTATGGAAAGCAGAAAGGGGTGAGGACAGGAAGATGTGACTAGCGGTGGGATCATGTTGGAGGTGGAGGAAATGACAAACAACACTGGTTTGGACACAGAGACTCGTGCGGTGCAAGGTAAGAACCAGGGCAACACTATCCTTGTTCCATCTTGGGGGAGAGGGAGCGAGAACAGATCTACAGGACATAGATGGGTGACATGGGTGAGGAATCTATTCACAACACCAGAGGGAAACCACATTTACTAAAGAAAGAGGACATCCTGGATATTGGCATGCACCTTCTCTGACCTCATCTGCTTTATTCGGTGCTCCGGATGTGGCCTTCTTCACACCGGTGAAACCAAATGTAGACTAGGTGACCGTTTCGCCGAACATTCACACTTGGTGTGCCTAGGCCTGCTGGATTTCCCAGTTGCTAACTATTTTAACTCTCCCTCTCATTCCCATACTGACATATCTGTCCTGGTCCTCCTCCATTGCCAGAGCTTACAACCTCAAGGTATAAACATTGATTTCCAATTTCAGGTGACACACCACTGTGTTCTTTTTTTTCTTCCTCCCGCTGTTACCTGACACTGGTGTGCATCCATTCCTCCTCTATCCCATCCACTTTTTCACCACGCCCAACCTCCCGTTCCCGTCCGCTCCTTTATCACCCTCCAGCTTTACATTTCACTGCTCTTTCAAACCTCTTCCCTCCTTATCACCTGGTCTGCTTGTCACCCTTTAGTCACATTTGCATCTCTAGCCTATGTCCACCCATCTGCCAATCAAATATCCTCCTCACTGTATCCAACTACAGTATCACTTGTCAGGCTTTACCCGCCCCCACCTCTTTTCCAGCTTTATCTCCCCCACTACAATCAATCATAAGAAGGGTCCCAACCCAAAACATCGCCTATCCATGTCCTCCAGAGGTGCTGTTGTCCGACTGAGTTACTCAAGCACTGGTGGGTTTGAAGCAAATGGGGATAAATATGTTAAATCTCCTAATAATTCCACCTATCCAGGTGACATGGAGTGGTGCTAAGGGAAAGTTAGCCAACCTGTTCCCGAATAAAAACAAAATATCCTGAAAATACTATGCTGGTCAACCAGCAACTGTGGAAAGAGAGTTAATATATCAGGTCCAGAATAATTTGTCGGCAGATGTTTATCAGATGAAGGGGCTTAAAACAGGGAACAGAGGTTGCCCAACTTACTGAACATTTCCAGCATTGTCTATTTTTATTCAAATTTCCACCATATGCAGAGTTTTCTTTAAAAATGTATTTTGTTACTTTCAGGAAAATCTGGCAATTCAAATATTTAATAAAGTTGATACAAGCTAATTTAACCAGCTTTACACCAGTCTGAAGAAGGGTCTCGACCCCGAAACATCACCCATTCCTTCTCCCCGGAGATACTGCCTGTCCCACTGAGTTGGGCATCATCCTGGGCCTCCTCCATTGCCAGAGTGAGGCCCAGCGCAAATTGGAGGAACAGCACCTCATATTTCGCTTAGGTAGTTTACGCCCCAGCGGTATGAACAAAGACCTCTAATTTTAGAAAGCCCCTGCTTTCTCCCTCCTTCTCCTCCCCTTCCTAACTCTCTCCACAAAGCCTCTTCCTTTCTTTTTCCCGCCCCCCTCCCCCCCCCCCCCACCCCACCCTCCGACGTCAGTCTGAAGAAGGGGCTCGACCCGAAACGTCGCCTATTCCTTTTCTCCATAGATGCTGCCTCACCCGCTGAGTTTCTCTGTCTACTTTCTACCAATGTTTTTTGTCTACCTTCGATTTTTCCAGCATCTGCAGTTCTTTCTTAAACACCACTGAGTTACTCCAACATTTTGTGTCTATCTACGGTGGAAACCAGCATCTGCAATTCCTTCTTACACAATGAGTACTGCCTTCCAGGTTAGGACACAGCTCCCCCACCCAACTAAATTACACCACCCAACTGCCAAAAAAGACAATTTCTCAAGCTGCCCGTCACACCACACCACCACCTGCACATCCCCAATTAAAAGGTCTCCTGGATTTGATGACTGCTCTCCAGTCAGATCATGAATCAGACTCCTCCATGTGAAGAGAGCAAATACCTTTGGCCAACAAAATCAGATTCTAAGTACCCTCCCCCCCCCCCCCACCCCCCCCCCCACCCCCCCCACCCCCCCGCCCCCCCCCAACCCCCTCCATCCCCACTTCTAACAACCTCCCACTCCATTCACCCTGGAATCAGATCCCTATCTAACCCAGAATTGCGGATTGGTCTAATGGATTTATGACCTGATCTGGAAGCCTCGCATCTCAGACAGGCTGTTTACCAGGCATCGTACCTATTAGCGAGACAAATCACAGGAATGAAAATGCTACATGTAAGCTATCCAGACTTGTTTCCCATGCGAAACACCATAAATAATGGCCATGAAACTTGCTCCTGTAAATATACAGGTTAATGTTCTTATAAAAATTGGATTCTATTATCAACAATACTGAAATTCATCAAAACAAGGAAAATTATTTTTAAGAATAATTATCTCACTATACTTACCACACTGCACTGGAGAATGATTTTCTAACAGCATGTCGCACAGGGACATGCAACTGCACCTCATTTGCAGATTAATGGACTGTGAGGAGCTAATACACTACTATTCCACAGCAGAAAAGCCAATGCATTTGCATTACATTGCATTTGTATTGGTGGTTGCACAAATTCCATTTTAACTGAATAAATTGTCCTTAGCTTCTCCAAAGTCTGAGATGAATTTGTAAGATTATGTGCAAATAAATATAAAATGATCGAGTAGTGCTGTTCAGACTCATTATGAAGTGACAAGCCATGAAGTCATTGTTCTGAAATGCATCATATTACATGTGAAACAGTGTAGAGTTTAAAATTAATACCGCATGGCGAGCGAATAAGCAAGCCACGCGTGGTGAATCAAAGAGATCTTTATTGCTGAAGTAAAGAGAACAACACACGCGAATGGGGGAAGGCTGACCCGGGCTGAATATTTATACTAGGGCACACCCCTAAACCTCATGACAACTACTTCAGTCACCTGACCGTACCCCCAACTGCCGAGGTTTCGCGTAGTAAGTGGCCTAGCCACCGCCCTCCCCGCCCCCCACCCCCAGACCCAGAGGCGCCAAGTCAAAAGGGTAGACAAATGAGGCGGCCGGACCTCGTGCACACATCCCCCCCCACAGGGGACTCCCACGAGGAAGGCAATGGCGGGAGCAGACAGGACCGCGGACGCCGCCGATGACGAGGCAGGGCCACGAACACAGGTTGACTCAAGTCGACATGGGCAGGCTTCAACCGAGCCACTGATGCAGTCTCACACCGACCCCCCCGTCCAAAACAAAAGTCGTAGGTCCCCGCTACAGCACCCGGAAGGGCCACTCGTACGGCCACTACAGCGCAGTGCGATGTGCGTCACGGCGCAGGAACACAAAAGAACAGTTGGAGAGCAGCTGGAACGTGGCAAGGCTCCACACCGTGGCGTGACGTTGGAACAGGAGCAAGCGTGCCCACGTACTCCCGCAAATGAACCAAGGTGGCTTCTGTGACCCACGTGCTGCCAGAACGAAATCCCCCGGAACTGTAAGCGGAGCACCATATACCAACTCCACCAACGAAGAAGCCAACTCCTCCTTAGGGGCAGTCAGAATCCCCTGCAAAACCCAAGGTAAGTCGTTCATCCACTCTGGCCTTCAGATGACGGTGAAACCACTCCACCACACCGTTGGATTGGGGATGGTAGGCCGTGGTGGAGCTGAACACCCAACAGGCAGGCCATAGCTGACCACAACTCAGAGGTGAACTGAGCCCCCCGGTCCAAGGAAATGTCCACAGGAACACTGAAATTAACAATCCAATGGACAGCAAGGGCACGGGATGCAGCAGAGGTATCAGTCAACGGGACAACTCCCGGCCACCACGTGAAACGATCCATCACCATGAGGAGATGCGTGACACCACGGGGCGGAGACAGCGGACCCACAATATCCACATGAACGTGGATGAACCACCAATGAAGCGCAGCAAAATCCTGAATAGGCGTCCGGAAGTGATGCAGAGCTCGAAATTACCGGTTGCCCATGACCACCTAAAGTCCCACCGGGCAACCTAAAAGCCGTGTCATATTGCCAGGCTTGGCAAGCAAAAAAAAAATCAAGTAGGTCGGGATCAATCCCTGAGTTAGGGAGATGCAAATTCCTGGGATTGGGACAAAATTGCCCGTGTGCGGGCGGGGTTAATGAATAGGGACAGGGTTGCAGTCCGGTGGTTGCGGTGCAGAAATGGGATGATCCCGGATTCCTGGGCACAGGCATGGGATTTCCCTCTTATTTAGCGGGAATCTGACCTGCAGCCGCGGCCCCGGCGCTTTGTCGTGGTTCCGGGCCTGGGCCTAGGTTGTCGGCTGTGCTGCCAGCGCACGGGCGCCGCTCTCAAAATACACGGGACACCTACCGTTCAACTCTGAGCTAGCCCCCCTCTCTATCTCTCTCTCTGTCACTCTCTGTCTCCGCCCACCGTCCTTGTCTAGGCCGCTGGGTCTCCACTCTCTGGCCGCTCCTCATCCACCGGCATGGCCGACAGCCTTGCACATGTGCACTGCCACGGCCAGCACATCCACCCTCTGCACATGTGCACAACCACGGCCAGCACATCATCGTCCGCCCTGCACATGCACATTGCCACGGCAACTGGTCGGCGCCAGGCACTTTCTCCCTCCCTTTGCATTGTTGAGATCTGGCCGCCATTGCAGTCCAGTCGCCGCCTCGCCGCGACCGCTGAAACCCAACACAGAATCACTCCCTGCAACCGGAGTAACTCCCTGGAGTAACTCTTGCTTCTTGGTTTCCTGGTCCTCCAAAAATATTCCCAATGGAATTTAAACTGGAGGTGGTGGAGGGTGGACTTAAAAAAGGGTTCTTGGGGAAAAAAGAACGACCTTAAATTTAGTTGCGTCTGGTTGGGTAACTATGGTCGGGTGAAGACTATTCCATGCTTTAATTGTGCGGGGGAGCAGCCAGCATCTCTGGATAGAAGAAATTGGGTGATATTTCAGGTAGAGACCCTTCTTTCGACCCCCTCTGGTTTTAATGTTTTTAGTTCAATTTAAAGATACAGCGTGGAAACAGGCTCTTCGACCCACCGAGTCCACACTGACCACCAATCACCCGTACACTAGTTCTATCCCACACATTAGCGACGTAAGTCAAGAGTCAAGAGTGTTTTATTCTCTCACGTCCCAGTTTTAACAATGAAGTCCTTACTTGCAGTAGCACAACAGAATATGTAAACATAGTACTCTGAAAACAATGTTATAAATGAGAAAACAAAACAGTGTATACTTATATATGAATATATAACTATATATATATATATGTGTGTGTGTATAATATATATACCCACACACACACATACACAATTTCCCTCCTGGGATTAATAAAGTTCTATCGTATAGTGCCGTGTGTGCAGGAAGGAACTGCAGATGCTGGTTTAAACTGAAGATAGACACAAAAAGCTGGAGTAACTCAACAGGTCAGACAGAATCTCTGGACAAAAGGAAAATATTATGTTTTGGGTTGGGTCTAAAAGATTCCTGCACACCTTGGGAATGAGGTAGGAAACACGAGCTCCCGGAGAAAACGCATGCGATCAAAGGGAAAAGGAGCAAAGACAGCACCCATATTCAGGATCAATTCTGGGTCTTGTAATTTTAGGCAGCAACTTTATGGCCAATGTACTGCCCCATAGTCTTGAATTGAAACATCCAGTAGCTGTAAAGAGGGTCATAGGGTGACTTAAGAGATTAAAGACTGAAAACGGATAGTTTATTTTTTTTAGTAACCAAAGTTATTAACGTATAATTTTTTGTGTGTTGGAAAACAAAATATAGTGGCACAGCTGGTAGACTTGCTGCCTCACACACCAGAGATCTGTGTTCGATCGTGTCCTCGGGCACTGTCTGTGTTTAATTTGCACATTCTACCTGCAAGCTTGTGGATTTCCTTCCACATTCCAAAGACACATTAGCTTTGTAGATTAACTTGCTTCCGTAAAATTACCCCTAATGTGTAGGGAGTTGGTGAGGAAACAGAATTTGTGTGAATGGGTGGTAGACAAAAAAAGCTAGAGAAAATCAGCGGGTGAGGATGAATAGGCAACGTTTTGGGTCGAGACCCTTCTTTAGACTGATGTCGGGGGGGACGGGCGGGAAAAAGAAAGGAAGAGGCGCAGACAGTAGGCTGTGGGAGAGCTAGGAATGAGAGGGGAAGGGGGGAGAAAGCAAGGACTAACTGAAATTGGAGAAGCCAATGTTCATACTGCTCGGGTGCAAAATTACCCAAGTGAAAAATAAGGTGCTGTTCCTCCAATTTGTGGTGGGCCTCACTCTGGCCATGGAGGAGGCCAGGGAAAGAAAGGTCGGGTTCGGAATGGGAGGGAGAGTTGAAGTGCTGAGCCACCGGGAGATTAGGTTGGTTATTGCGAACTGAGTGGAGGTGTTGTGCAAAGCGATAGCCAAGCCTGCGCTTGGTCTCACCGAGGTTGATCATACGCTGAATAATCCAACCACATTTTTGTTTGGAAGTGGAAAGAAATAATAGAAATTGCATTCATTGCAACGTGTAAAAAGAGTTGAGATACTGTATTATAATTTTGCTGCATGTCATTGTGTTATATATCATGTCTTGATTGGTGAATATGTTTAGTTTGTGACTTTATTTGAAGCAGAAATAATATGTGAATGCTTCATTGAGCATAATTCCAACTGGTAACTATGCACTTCGACCGAGCACATTATCACACGTGCCATGCAAGCCGTCTTAAATGACCACCTAAAAGTAATTTGGCAACCTAAAAAGCTGCCTAGGTTGCCCGGTCAACAACAGAGAGAAAAAGTTGTGAGAGCCCGGTGACGTTGGACCTTTGACGTCTGACACGGAACACATGCCCAGGCCCAGTTACCGACCTGCTTGCGCAAACCATGCCATATGAACCGGGCCGACACTAACGCAATCGTCGCACGGATGGAAGGATGCGCCAACCCGTGGAGTACGTCGCACCTGCCGGCGCCAGGTAGCCGGAAGGATGGGCCGCGGGTGACCAGTGGAGACATCGCACAGGACAGTGGTAACCGCTGGGCCAAATGGCACGTCCTCTAACACCAGCCCGGAGATGGATGTGTGGTAGGCGGGCATCTCGGCATCCTCCAGTTGAGCAGCCGCCAAGGCAGAAAAGACAATCCAGGGCCGCATCGATGGCGGGCTGCAACAACATGTGGTCAACCCGGTTGTTTTTACCCTCGATGTGGCGGATGCTAGTGGTAAACTAGGAGACGTACGCCAACTGCCGCTGCTGCCGAGCAGACCAGGGATACTACACCTTTGCAAGCACGGTGAGAGGCTTGTGATCCGTGAAGGCGGTAAAATCTCGCATAGTAAGTGGCCTAACCATGATGTACTCCAAAGCTCCATTGCGAATATAAGTGGCAACAGTAGCTGTTCTACTAAACACAACATATGCATAATTATTAATGTGCATCAATTATTTATCATTCTTTTTTTTTTATTTAACTCCAGTACACACATTTGCTTCACAATAAAATGAGCCAAGTTGATTTAGACTAAATTGAATGTTGTGCAGTTTGCATTTATCATTTAAAATTGGAATTTTGTCCTGAAAGGAAAATAATGCATTTACGACATTTTTAAAGATCTGTACATTTGAACATAAAAACTGATGTCTTGAATGGCTAATCCATGATCTTCTGCCCAAGCAAATGGGTCATATTATTCTGGCCAGTTCATTACCATGATTACCCACCAGGCCTGTTGAAAGTGGAGGCAAATAAGACTGGCCCTCCACATCCAGTACTCAGTTTGCGAATAGACAATTGACAATAGACAATAGACAATAGGTGCAGGAGTAGGCCATTCGGTCCTTCGAGCCAGCACCGCCATTTAATGTGATCATGGCTGATCATCCCCAATCAGTACCCCGTTCCTGCCTAATTCCCATATGCCCTGGCTACGCTATATTTAGGAGAACCTATCTAGCTCTCTCTTGACAGCATCCAGAGAACCTGCCTCCACCACTCTCTGAGGCAGAGAGATTCGGAATAGGCTGAGAGCCCAAGCCACCTCAGGGCAAGGATCAGATTCCAGCGGAACATAAGAGACTGCAACATCTTCTATCTGACCGAGATATGGCTGACCCCGCTGGTGCTGGATGAAGTAATTTGCCCAACCGAGTCCTTCACTGTTTATCATGCTGACAGAACGGAAGAATCTGGGAAATCCAAGGGTGGAGGAGTTTGCTTCATGACCAATAATAACTGGTGCAACACTGGAAATATTAAGACGCTTTCTCATTCCTGCTTGCCGGACCTGGAGCATCTGACGATCTCATGTCGCCCACTCTACCTTCCCTGGGAGTTCAGCTCAGCGATCATCACAGCCGTCTACATTCCACCGCATGCGGACACTGAAGAAGCACTATCGGCCCTACACAATGTGCTATGTCGACACCAAAACAAGAACCCTGATGCAGCTATGGTGGTGGCTGGAGATTTTAATAAGATAAATCTCAAAAAGTTCATGCCTAACCTCTGCCAACACATCACGTGTACCACCAGGGGGAAAAGAACTTTGGACCACAGCTACACGCCGTTCAGGAAAGGCTACAAGACCGTTTCTCTCCCTCCTTTTGGAAAATCTGACCATGCTGCCATATTCCTGCTGCCGAAGTATAAACAATGGATAGTACGGGAGTGTCGAGGGATGTAAAGCGGTGGTCCGACCAGTCAGAGGCCATGCTGCAAGATGCACTGAGCGATGTTGACTGGAATATGTTCCAAGCAAGTTCCAGTGACGTCAGTGAGTTTGCGGAAGCGTCATGGACTTCATTGCAACAATAGCCGATAACATCGTCCCCACAGTAAGGGTTAGCATCTTTCCTAATCAAAAACCCTGGGTGGACAGGTCCATTTGCGTTGCCTTGAATGCTCGCACCGCTGCTTACAACTCCGGCCTGGCATCCGGCAATATGGACGACTACAAGGCAGAGTCCTACCGACTGCGAAGGGCGGTGAAGGACCCAAAAAGGAGGTACAGGGACAGGATGGCATCGCAGATGGAGCAGCAGGACACCAAACGCCTTTGGCAGGAGCTACGGACTATAGCTAACTACCGGAGCAGCCCCCCCTCAACCGGAAGTGCCGGCACCACCCTAGCTAATGACCTGAACTCTTTCTACGCACGATTCGAGACGGGCAACATCACCCTTAGCTCGCCTGCTAACAACAACACCGCCAGCGGGCTGGCTAGCGAGGCTGCAGGGAGGTCCACCGCTGGGGATGTGCACACATTCTCGTTGTCCGAGCACGACGTGAGGAGGGCTCTGACACGTGTGAACACGAGGAAAGCTGTAGGCCCAGATGGTATATCTGGGTGAGTACTTAAGTCTTGTGCTACTCAGCTAGTTCCAGTGCTCACCACAATATTCAACCTCTCCCTGGCCAAGTCCATGGTCCCTGCCTGCTTCAAAAGATCCATCACTGTACCTGTACCAAAATGCCTCTCCAGCTTGCTTGAATGACTACCTACTGGTGGCCCTCACCTCGGTAGTCATGAAATGCTTCGAGAGGCTGATCAAGAACCATATCTGCGCCTTCCTCCCTCGCAACATGGACCCGCTATAGTTCGCATACCGTCTGAACAGATCCACGGACTATGTGGTCTCCCAGGTTCTGCACACCGCTCTCTCTCACCTTGACAGCCAGAAGGGGGGCTATGTGAGGATGCTGTTCATTGACTTCAGTTCAGTCTTCAATACGATAGTCCCCAGCAGATTTGCTGAGAAGCTGCTGGAACTGGGGCTTAACACTCCCCTGTGTGCCTGGGTCCTGGCCTTTCTCACTGCCAGACCCCAAGTAGTCAAGATGGGAAGACATACATCGAACACCCTCACCCTGAACACAGGATCCCCCCAGGGTTGCGTCCTCAGCCCCCTACTGTACTCTCTGTACACACATGACTGTGTGGCCAGGTTCAGCTCCAACTCCATAATCAAGTTTGCTGATGACACTGTGGTGGTGGGCCTGATCTCCAATAACGATTAGATGACCTACTGGGAGGAGGTGGTTGATCTGGCACTCTGGTGTCAGGACAACAGCCTCCCCTTGAATGTCATAAAAACCAAGGAGCTGATTGTGGACTTTAGAAGGGCACAACATCCGAGGACATACACGCCAATGGAGATAAATGGGGCTACTTTGGATAGGGTGAGCTGCTTTCAATACCTGGTAGTTCACATCATGTAGGATCTGACATGGACAATACACACTGCCGCACTGGTGAGTAAGGCAAGGCAGCACCTTTACCACCTCAGGCAGCTGAAGAAATTTGAGAGTCTCTCTGAGGATTCTTCAGTGCTTCTTCTCTGGACCTGTAGAAAGCATCTTGTCCGGCAACATCACAATCTGGTTTAGGAACTGCTCTGCCCAGGACAGGAAGGCTCTGCAGAGAGTAGTGCGTTCAGACGAACGCACTATGGGAACTGCACTCACCCCCCTGCAGGACCTATACATCAGGAGGTGCAGATCCAGAGCCCGCAACATTATGGGGGACCCCTACCACCCCAGCAACGGACTGTTCCAGCTGCTACGGTCAGGCAAACGCCTCCACTGTCATGCTGTGAAAACAGGGAGGATGAGACGGAGTTTCTTTCCACAGGCCATCAGGACTGTAAAATCTTATCTCACCAGGGACTAATTTATTGTACTAATTCACTGTTGTGTTGTGTCTTTAAAAATTTTTTTTTTTTCCTAACATGTAAATACTGATTCTGTTCTATTCCGTTCTGTAGTTTTTGCACAATCCGCAGGCATTGCCACTTTCATTTCATTGCACATCTTGTATGTGTATGTGACAAATAAAGTTGACTTGACTTGACTTGTATATCGAACAAGCTGCCAGAGGAGGCAGCTGAGGCTGCGACTATCCTAACGTTTAAGAAGCAGTTAAACAGGTAAATGGATAGGAAAGGTTTAGAGAGATATGGACCAAGGGACTAGTGTAGCTGGGATATGTTGGCTGGTGTGGGAAAGTTGGGCCGAAGGGCCTGTTTCCACACTGTATCACTCAATGACTCTGAGTCTAAAGTTGGGCCAATGTTTTGTCTTGCACCAAAGCTGTGAAACTGTTTTAAGTTTTAATTGGCTCTGTCATTCAGCAACATTTAGAAAATATTAACCCTGATGCAAATACTGTAAAAAGTAATGGTTTGAATTGAAATGAATTAAAAAACACAGGAAAAACGCAGAAAAATAAAAAACATTCAAGTGAAGTGAAACCACTTTTAAAATTAAAATGTGTCCGCAGACTGACTAACTCTCAGTCAAAAGAATGAAGATGCTGATCTCACAGCAGGTCTGACTGGGTAGAATACAGTAGAAATACAATTTCTCAGCATTACACTGCTGCAGGTCTTCATGTGGAGCACACGATCAGAGCAGTGACAGATGCAACAGCAGTTCATTTCAGAAACATTAATCAAAACCAAGAGTATTGCATCCATCATGTTTTTAAAATCTGCCCTTAAAAGTGAAATATATTGTTGATCATATGCTTGTTTAAATAACTGCAATTAGCTATTTTATTTGCTGCCTTTAATATATTGAAACAGCCCAAAGCCTGGAATTTGTAGATTTTAGATGAGGTTTGGCATCCCGCCACATTTGCAATGATACTTTTTGAACTGCATGCATCACCACATTTTGTTTTACTTTTATGGTAAAAACAGTAATTTGTTCTCTCTAAATTATCACTATAGATTCCTTATTTATTCCAACCTCTGGCAGCAGCACATTTGAAAACTGCAAGTCTGTATTTTGAGTGACAGCATATATTTTCTCAACTATAAAAATTACATTTTCTTACAAATAAAAAATGCTGTGGGAAGTAGTCAAATACAGGAGCCAATTTTTACTAAGTAAAATTCTAGCAACAGCAATGAAATAATGATCTGCAAACATGCTTTTATTCTGCTTGATGATCAGTGTCATCTAGCACGTCAGGAGAACATCCCATACCAACTTTATATCTCTAAATGAACATATAGGGCTGCAGTTTAACAGATCATCTGAATCATGATACCTTCGAGGCAGAGCACTTCTATATTCTATTTACATCTTTTAACTCCTGCAGTGCAACTTGAATAATGAATTTCCGACACAAAGTGAATCATGATACAAACTAGCACAGTGCAAGCTTCTACTGGTTTTCTAAGCACAGTTAAAATCAGTTGTTCGGGTAAATCTTTTTTTATAACAGGTAAATGATTATGGCTGAACTAATTTAATAAATCACTGGGAAAAATAATAAAATCCAGCATCTGGTTGCAAATTGAATGGCTCATAAAATGAGAGTCAATTCACTCCACTAGATCACCACCAATAAATAAACATATCTGTTACCATTCAACGTTTATACGAACACTAACTCTAATATCGTCACTAATTGGGTGATATTGACATCTAACTGTGGCAGGAGGACAATATCAAGCCAGAATTTTAACCAACCCACCCACATAAAATTAGCAGCACTGCATTAACCATTTATATTACAAACCACATAACCTTGAACGGGCTACAGGGTAAGATGTAAAACAGTGAAGGGCCTGTCCAGCTTGGGCGTCATTAGCGCGTCATTTACGCGACATCATTTACGCGACATCATTTACGCGACATAATTTACGCGTCATGACGCATGCGTGATGCGTGCATGGCGTGCATTACACGCGCATAGTGTGTGGTGAGGCGTGTTGTCGTAGGCAGTGACGCGCAAATGACGCCCAAGTAGGACAGGCCCTTAATTCTACAATTAACAGTAGACTTAATGATAAATTTTCCCGGTGCAATCCCAAAGATTCCAAAACAACGTTTATGTACCCCAATTCAAAAAGATTCCCTTTTACTGCCACCATCCCAATACTGCTGCTCCCCTCACCTCACTCCCCGCAATGTCGATGGTGATTTTAAAAAAGAATTGTGACAATTATATTGACATTTCAACCATACCCAGTTCGAAGCATTTCCTACATCCATTTGAAAACCTAAATGGAAAATTATGAATTACAAGGTACATTTATTTCCTAACTTTCCATGGTATGATTATGATTGCTCAGTAACAGAAGAACTGCACGACTGTATCCAATATTTTGAAATAAAATGGAACATGCCAAGAGTCAGAGTTTATATTGAAGCTTTGGCAAGCATTTATTTATAAGAAGGGAAGAAATAAATCACTAGATGGTGCTTATACTGAAACTTCAAAAATTGACTGTAGTGTCATCTGGTGGCAAGTGATGAAATATTCTTATTTAGCCGGGGTTTTTCCTGGCGAAAAACACAGGAATGTAAGGCATTGTGGATAGAAGTGGCTCCAATTTACAAGAATTTACAGGTAATGCAAATTGAGTTGCTTTGTCTACATGCTTTTGAAGCAAAGGATAATTGTGCAAAATCAGAATCACACTATAATGCATCTACTGCATTCCTCAAGCAGTGAATTGTCTGCATGTACTGAAGTACATTTAGACCTTCTAAATGGGTTACATCATTCGTTAGCCATTGGAGGGATATACAACATGATTTCCTGGTATACATATTTGCATATCAAGAGAATCACGAGTGTTTGATTGTTACATGTACCAACAATGGAACACTGAAAATTGTCAAATGTACCAACAATGCAACAATGAAATTCTTAGTTGCAGCGGCTTAAAAGCCTGTAAACACAATACGCATAGATAATATATAATATAGAAAAAATATATACTAATTTAATAACCACAATATGTGCAAATATAACTTCAAAGTCATTACTGCGACTAAAGATAGTCCATATAAGTTCATAGTTGAGGTTAGTGTTCTGTACTGTTCAAGAACCTTATTGTTGATAGGAAGAAACTATTCTGGAAGCTAGTGTTGCAGTTTTTAGACTCCTGTACCTTCTTCCCAATGGCAAGAGTGAAATGAGAGTGTAGCGAGGGTGATGTGATTCTTTGATGGTAATGGTTGCCATTTTGAGGCACTGCCTCCTGTAGCTTCCTTCAATGGTGGGGAGGTCAGTCCCTGTGAAGGACCAGGCAATGTCTACCATTCTCTATAATCTCCTTCATTCCCGGGTGTTCGAGTGATGAACCAGACCATGATGCGACCAGTCATTATGCTCTGTATTGTAGACCTGAAGAAGTTCAAGAAAATATTTGTTGAAGTACCAAGTCTCCACAATTTCTAAGGATGAAAATAAATTGTTGGACTTTCTGTATGATTGTGCTGGGCCCAGCACAGATCTTCAGAAATATGCACACCTAGAAACTTGGTTATTGACTCTCTCTGCCACCAACCCATTGACAAAGTCAGGTTCATGAATATCAGATTCAAGATTCAGATTCAGATTAGTTTATTGTTATATCAAGATAAGTGTGAGAAACGCAGGCAAAGATGGACGGAGACAGTGGAATCAATAGATTTCACACACTCCAGCCGTCAGGCGTGGCAAACCACGAATAAGCTGATGGGCAGGTCGACAATCCCCAGCACAGTGTCCCATCACTACAAATTCCATCGCGTCGCTACTGCTGAGCAACGGCCGCTTCCCCAACGCAGACAAGGACTTCACCAGAACACCAATGGCGAGAGTACACGAGCAACACAGGGCCCCGAGCTGCGACTCCAACCTATCGCACAATTTCACAACACAAGAAATCGAGCAGGCCATCCAACGGCTGAAAACCAGTAAGGCACCAGGCACTGACGGCATCCACACGGAATACACGGCCGTGCTCCTTCTTCTCCACTTGTTTCCACTGCCTGAAGCAGCCAAAGATCTGGCGCCGTGCCAAGGTGATCGCTCTGCCGAAGCCAAATAAGCCTAGTGATGACCCCAAGGGATACCGACCCATCTCACGGCTGTGTGTTCCATACAAGCTCCTGGAACGTCTCCTCCACACACGTCTCAATCCAGTGATCAACCCCCAGCTGCCTAAAGAACAGGCTGGCTTCCGAAGCGGTAGGTCAACGGCGGACCAGGTGACCCTCCTGTGCCTAGACATAGAGTACAGCTTCCAGGCAGGGAAGAAGGCTGGCACTGTCTTCTTGGACCTCACAGCTGCATATGATACTGTCTGGCTGCGTGGACTACACATGAAGCTTCTGGAAACTATCCCAGACAAGCACATGGTGAGCTTCATCATGCAGATGCTGAGCTACCGCAGTTTCAGGCTACACAACAGCAACGGGCAATGCAGCAGGGTGAGGAAACTTAAGAATGGCTCAGTGTTGGCACCAATGCTGTTCAACATCTACATCCATGACCTGCCTGCAACTCAGTCAAAGAAGTATGGCTATGCTGATGACCTGGCGATCCTACTCAGTAAGCCATCCTGGGAAGCAGCAGAAGAGGGCCTCTCTGAAGACATGAACATCCTGTCTTCATACCTGAGGAAATGGCGCCTCAAGCTCAGCATGGGTAAGACAACATCTTCAATGTTCCACCTCAACAACAGGGAAGTAACCTGTGAGATGAATGTCATGGTGGATAACGCCCAGTTACGGTCCCAGCCCATCCCCACGTACCTCGGTGTGAAGCTCGACAGAACGTTGTCATTCAAACAACACCTGGAAGGTGCCAAGGCAAAGACAAGCGCCCGTGCGCACTGATTCGCCGCCGGCACCACATGGGGAGCCACGACGAAGACACTGCACAGTACACAGTGGCCCTGATGTTCTCAGCAACGGAGTACTGTGCCCCAGTCTGGTGCCGTAGCCCTCACGCCAAGAAGCTGGATGCTGCCCTCAACAGCACCCTCCGGATGCCTACGAGCCACCCCAGTAAACCAACTGCCTGTCCTAGCTGGCATCGACGCAACCAACATCAGACGAGAAGCAGCCATGCTGGCCCTCTCTCGAAAGGCGCAGACCAGTGAATCCCACCTCCTTCATCAGATCGTCACGGAGACACCACGACGAGTGCGCCTCAAGTCACGGCAACCCTTTGCCACACAAGCCCAAGAGCTGCTCTGCACAACACCGGCTGACGCTTCTAAGGCCGCCTGGGTCAAAACGAGATGGAGAGACCAGTGAAAGTCAGCGGAACCATCTAGGCTACACCATTACATCGATGACCCCATGGACGTCCCTGGCCAGGACCTGCCCCGAAAGCAGTGGACAACCCTCAACCACTTGAGGACAGGCATCGGACGCTGTGGAGTAGCGATGAAGAGGTGGGGCCTCGTGGACAGCGCCTCCTGCAAGTGTGGGGACCCAACACAGACTGTGGAGCACATAGTCACCAGTTGCCCCAAACACCGGCCACCGGATGGTGAATGAGGTCTGATTGACCTGGACGATGACACGTTGGCCTGGCTCACCTCAACGGAGCTGCAGGTCTAACAGACATACGACCGAAGAGATGAGTGTAAAATAGCCAAATGCTGCGATTGTAGTGAAAAACTATGCAAAGAATATTAAAGTTCAATCAAGTAATAACTGAATGAGGTACAGTTAAGAATTACATGGCAGCAACACCGAGAAGGAGTGTGAAAGAGGTGGTTGGTTCCAGTACGTTAAACTGTTCCAAAGTCTGGACATCCACATTTCTCTTGCATGTTCTTCCAGAATGTCCAGGGTGACAGGCATCCTTAATGAGCTTGCGATAGACCAGGCTGTGTTCACCAATCTCTGCAGATTCGGGTGGTGAAGACCAGAGCAGCTGCCATACTAGACATATATGCATCCTGCATACTTTCTACAGTGCATCTGTAGAGATTTGTGATAAACCTGGCAGGCATGCCAAACCTTTGCAGATGCTGGAGAAAGTAAACGAGCTGATGCACTTTCTTGATCATGTATCAGCATGAAGGGACCAGGCTAGATTGCTGGTGATATGAATGCCTCAGAACCTGAAGCAGTCAACCATCTCCACAGCAGCTGTGTTGTATTCACCCCCTCGCTTCCTTAGGTCAACAACCAACTCTTTCATCTTGCTGACATTAAGGACTAGTTTGTTGTCCTGACATCATGACACGAGGTTCGTGATCTTATTCCTGTACTGCATCTCATCATTTTTGTTGATTCTCCAGACAGTAGTGGTATCATCACCAAACTTAAAAAATCAAATTGGCTTAGCAGTTGGCTACATAGTCATGGGTGTACAGGGAGTAGAGTAATGAACTGAGCACACAATCCTGAAGGACGCCATTGTTGAGGATCAGCATGGAGGAAATGTTATGACCACGTATAAGTAACTGAGGCCCGCCAGTTTGGAAGTCCACAGGCCAGTTGCAGATGGAGGCCACAAGGCCAAGATCCAAAACTTAATGAATTAACGTATTCAGTATTATGGTGTTGACGGTTGAGCATGATTCAAGAGCAGCATGGGGTGGAAGATTGCAACCTTCACATGGTCTGCCCTGTTTCGACTAATCAACTCAACGTGCACAAACAGAAGATCAAATAGAACAAGTTGTCCTACAATTTTAGGCTGTGCACACCATACGAAAGAAGAAGAGCAGCATCTTGATGTAGGCTTATTGTCAAGGTGATTCAGAGCTAAATGTAGAGCAGGATACATGCCGTCATCCATACGCCTATTTTTCTTAAATGCAAACTGGAATGGAAGACTAAAGGGCCTGTCCCACCAGCATGCGACTGCATGTGGCAAGCGCGACCTAACGTGGTCGCTTGAGCCGTACGGCCTCGCGGGGCTGGTCCCACTTCGATTGCCGGAGGCATATGGAGTTGTGCGGGGTTTGGTCCTGACATCGCCCGGGGCTCCAAAAAACTGACACTGTTCAAAAATCCCGCGCGGCAATGGCCTGTCGGTCCGCAGCCGCATTGAGGCCGCTTGCAACACCTCGACGTCGTACGCAGCGTCTTGACGCCGTACGCCGAGCGCATGGCGTTGCGCGATGACATCACCACCCAGCGTGCCGTTGCGCGATGACTTCACTGCCCAAATCCGTGCGACATCCAAATTCAATCAGCCCGCCTCCTGCCCAGCTGATTGGTGAGTATGATGTCGGGACCAGCTCCATATGGCTCCGTGGTTGGAAGTGGGACCGGCCCCACGAGGCCTTACGCCTCAAGCCACCACGTTTGGTCGCGCTCGCCGCATGCAGTCGCTTGCAGGTGGGACAGCCCTTAACACTGATACGGGACATTACCAATCTTTCAAATGCTTCATTATGGTCGATGTTATAGCTAATGGGCGGTCATTCAGACAGGTCATTGTATTCTTCTTGGGGACAGGAATAATGAGCTTTCCTTGGAGCAGATGTGGACTGTAGATTGCTGAAGTGAGTTTGAAGATATTATCAAAAACTGTGGACAGTTGAATGGCACACAATTTCAGAAACCATACAGCCATTACAATTGGCCAGCCACTTTCCAAGTTTTGGCTATTATGCAAGTAGTTCTGACTTCAGCCACCGAGATGTATGCGACAGAGCCAGCGGGAGGTAGAGGGTCATATCCAGGTGGTATTTTCTTCCCTGTTCAAACTGGGCGTGAAAGGCATTGAGCTCGAGGCAATGTGTCATTGCCAGAGATTTCCCACAATTTTGGGTGTTATCCCATGATGGTATTGTGGCTTGTCACAGTTGCCCGGTATCCACTTGATTGAAATGAGCCTCCAGCTTGGTTTACAATCCTTTTACAGTGAAATGGCAGAGCACCGAGGAGTGTTGTAGGGCAAAGAGGGGTCAGATACATAGTTCCCTGAACAGGTAACAGGTACGCAGAGTGGTGAAAATATTTTGGTACATTGGCCTCCATCAGCCAAGGTATTAAGTACAGGAATTGGGATGCTATGTTACAGTTGTACAAGATGTTGATGAGGCTACATTTGGAGAATTGTGTTCAGTTTTGGTCACCCTTCTATAGGAATGATGTTATTAAACTGGAAAGATTGCAGAGAAGATTCATGAGGAAATTGCCAGGAATTTACGGCGTGAGCTATAGGGTGAGATTGGGCAGGGTAGGACTTTATTCCTTGGAGCACAGGAGGCTGAGTGGTAATCTTATTGAGGCATATAAAATTACGAGATCAATAAATAGGGTGAATGCACAGTCTTTTAACCAGAATAGTGGATATGAAGAACGGTGAGGGGGGAAAAGATGTAATAGGAACCTGATAGGCAACATTTTCACACAGAAGGTGCTGGGACTAGCTCACATACACAACTTGGTTGGTATAGATGAGCTGGGGCAAAGAGCCTGCCAAAGAGACAGTGTATTGCATGACTTGACTGCACTGAGCCATTTGATAACAATTACTGGAGCACTGGAATATGCCTACTCTCCCTCCAAATTTATTTATCTTTCAAATCCAACATAACTTTGGCATTCTCATTGAAATAACCAGTATCAACACATTCCAAAGATAAATGGGGAACTGTGCAATTTATACCATTATTTTTCTGAAACTATGACCTAACTTTCAGGTCGGTGTGTTCATTTCAGAAACTGAAATGACAGATGCAATTTGGAAAATGAAAAAGAGTTGCAATTGTGAAAATATAGAGAAAGAAAAGGTTTGATTACAATAAAATCATATGCATGAGTAATGCACACCAATTTAATCTGATGCCGATTTCAACTGATATTCATGCATACCTCTCATTATAATAATTGCAGCATCCAACCACTATCATCCATCTTATTGTATACCTTGAGGAATTCATTCTCACCTGAGGCTAACCACTACTGAGAGAAGTCACAAGAATATCTCATAATGGACTGAGGGCCAATACCATCAAATGCTGCTGGAAGTCATAATGCATTATCGGAAAGTTCTAGAATTAGAGGGCCTATCCCAATTTTCAGATGGCTGTTCCAGCACGACATTACAGATGGTGCTGGAACTGTCATGGGTATAGAGAGATAGAGCACACAGCGTTGAGGAGCTGCTGTATTGATGGCTATCGAGAAGGAAGTGGTGTAGCCAAGTGGTACTTATTTAGTCAACTGATGAGGAAGTCAAGGATCCAGTTGAGCAGAGACCCAATTCCCTGAGTTTAATGATAAGTTTGGAGGGGATGATGGTGTTGAATGCTGAGCTGTAGTTGATGAACAACGGAAGAGAACTGGCAGGTGCCTAGTTCGCCACTGCAAGAAGATATGACTGTTTGATGACTTGTCGGTGCCAGAAATGTGGCGACTCTTTGTGTACTGTCTAGGTGAGGTCCACTATATGATTTTACTGGATTGTATGCAAAAACAAAGAATTCCATTGTACCTAAGTACATGTGACCATAAAGTATCATTGAATCTCATTAAAGTATCATTGAACAGCCTGAAGGACATGTTCTTACAGACACATCTCACAGACGTTGCGCACACACACACACTAAGATCCACTTTGTGCTCCTCAGTGGGATAGGATAGCATTTGCCACTAACACTAACCATCGTTGCATCAATGTATGAACCTAGAAGAATCTATGCTGGTTTATAATGGGCAAGTCATCAGCAGTGCATGTACAGAGATCATTGTACATGGCTGAATTCTCACATTCCTGTTTATGCACAATTTCTTCTGATTTACAAGATTCAAGTGGTTTCTGAGTACTTGGGACAGACCCCTTCTTACTTTCAACATTCAGAAAGCAGAGACATCCCAACTAGCCAGATTCCAGCTGCTGAGTCACAATGCAATGAAGAAAACTACATTCTTAAAAAAGGGTTCTTATATTTTCTATTCCATTTTTATGGTTGTCCTACCTTTGTGGTCTGATATTCACAGGAGACGGACAGAGTTTATTCATTGGTGTAATCAGCCAAAGTTCCGGGCAAGATCCAGTATGATATATAGCTGCTATTGATACAAGTCTTATCATTCAATCTAACATTTAATCTGACAAACTGAAGATGGAGATCCAACTGTACAATTACTAATTAATAGCTAAATATTTATCAAACGTGCACAATTAGCAGTGAAATTAAAATGTTCTCAGTGATTTCTTTCTTCGACTCAAGTTGTAGTTGCTTTATAATAAAAAAATGCAGAAATGCATGCATTTCTCTTGAAAGCTAAGTAGCCAAAAAAAACCACACTCCAACCTTTCAACCATCTGGGCACCCGAGTAAAGCATAAAAAGGTTAACGTGACCTGCCTGCAGTCCATCATTGTGGGATGCAAAATGGCTGATGAGGCCAATGAGAGATGGCAGCATCTGTCACAGATGGCACAAGGAGGTTGAAAGCAATGATGGATGGGAAGTGTCTGAGTTGGTGCAACTATAGTCCCAATGCAGAAAGGTTGGCCTGAGCGATGAGGCCGATGTACATTTGCTCATTGTCTCAGTAAACTTGAAGGATTTTGCAGGTAGCATTGATGTATCTCTCCCTGGGGTAAGTCGTCCACATCTATGAGGAGTACAAGACGGAAGATACTACTGCACATTAAATAATGAGACTTTTTGCCCATTTTGAGGAATTGTTCTTCAAACACTTTCCTCAGATAACTCAAGGCCAAAGGAGCAAACACTACAACACTGGAGACACCCTCACCCTTTATTGTCAGGGCAGGTGATTGGGGGGGAGGGAGAAGATTGTGGTCATGTACTTAAGGGGAAGCTTCGTGAAGGATTCATTTTATTTGGATGCTTGGCATAAGATCCATTCACTTTAGCATTTCAGTGACATATTTTCATATATGGAGGATGAGTTACTTTCAACTCATCCTCCATATATGAACATATGCAAGTGGACTCTGCATTCCAGAGCTCACTGACTAAGTCCATGGTGTCATTGGTTCTGGAGTGGAGTGGCATAAATTGAATAGTTTCACATTGATTCTGTAGATTATCTACACTGCTGCAACAAGCTTGCCGGGTGTGAGGTGGAAGTAATGAGACAAGTCTTGTTTGATCGCATTTTTAATTGGGATAGTCTGTTCAGAGATTTCAAACAAGAAAATGCTGAAAAAACTCAGCACGTCAGCAGGGCAATTGAAAGAGAGACATTCAGCATTTTCAGCCTGATACCTTTTGCTCCAAACAGTGTCTCACAGAACTTCATCAGACCCTTGATATGCTCAAAGCCCTGTCATTTTCCAATTGACACACAGCCTTTTCAATTTTGGGCAGTCTGGTTTGGCAGTGAGACTGAACCATTTTCCTGTGGGATAGCACGGAGCACAGCATAGAGTTTCATTTGAGTTCTTCTTTAAAGTGCTAGGATAGACTGGCAAATTATACTTAAAGGGTTGATGGTGGAGATGCAATGGCAAAAATTTAAAGATGAACTCCAAAAATTGTTCATCCCTGTCTGGCGAAAAAATAACACAGGCAAGGTGGCTCAACCATGGCTAACGAGGGAAATCAAGGATAGTGTTAAATCCAAACAAAAGGCATATCATTTGGCCAGAGGAAGTAGCAGCATTGGGAGAAATTTAGAACTCAACAGAGAAGGACAAAGGGGTTAATTAAGAGGGGGGAAAAAGAGCATGAAAGAAAGCTTGCGGGGAATATAAAAACTAATTCTTCTTTAGATATGTAAAAAGGAAAAGATTAATGAAGACAAATGTAGGTCCCATACAATCAGAGACGGGTGAATTTATAATGGGAAACAAAGAAATGGCAGAACAGTTAACGAGTACTTTGGTTCTGTCTTCACTAAGGAAGACACAAACAATCTCCCAGAAATACAAGGGGACCGAGGATCTAGTGGGAGGAAGGAACTGAAGGGAATCCACATTAGTCAAGAAATGGTGTTAGGTAAACTGTCGGGACTGAAGGCAGCTAAATCCCCAGGGCCTGATTGCCTTTCATCCCAGAGTACTCAACGAGGTGGCCCAAGAAATGATGGATGCATTGGTGATCATTTTCCAATGTTCTCTTGACTCTGGGTCAGATCCTGCGGACTGGAGGGTAACCAATGTAACCCACTTTTTAAGAAAGGGGAGAGAAAACGGGGAATTCTAGACCAGTTAGCCATACATCGGTAGTGGGGAAGAAGCTTGAGTCGATTGTTAAAGATGTTATAAGCAGCGCATTTGGAAAGCAGTGACAAATTGGTCAAAGTCAGCATGGATTTATGGAGGGAAAATCATGCTTGACTAATCTTCAGCAATTTTTTGAGGATGTAACAAGTAGAATGGATAAGGGAGAGCTATTGGATGTGGTGTATTTGGACTTTCACAAAGCCTTTGACAAGGTTCCACACCTTGGTATAGAGAATAGAGCACATGGTATTGGGGGTAGGGGGTAGGGTATTGACATGGATAGAGGACTGGTAGGCAGACAGGAAGCAAGAGTAGGAATTAACATGTCCTTTTGAGAATGGCAAAGCAGTGACTAGTGGGGTGCCACAAGGCTCGGTGCTGCTACCCCAGTTATTTACAATATATATCAACGATTTAGATGAGGGAATTAAATGTGACATCTCTAAATTTGCGGATGACACTAAGCTGGGTGGCAGTGTGAGCTATGATGATGCTATGAGGCTGCAGGGTGAATAATGTGGATAAATGTGAGGTTATTCATTTTGGTGTCAAGAACAAGAAGGCAGATTATTATCTGAATGGTGTCAGATTAGGAAAAGGGAGATGCAACGAGACCTGGGTGTGCTTGTACATCAGTCACTGAAAGTAAAGGGCTTTGTCCCACCAGCATACAACTCTATGCGATTAGCGCAACCTAACGTGGTCGCTTGAGCCGTCCGGCGTCGCGGGGCCGGTCCCACTTCGATCGCCGGAGCCGTGCGGAATTGTGCAGAGTTCGTCCCGAGTTCGTCCTGACACCGCGCGGGGCTCCGAAAAACTGACTATGTCCGAAAATTCTGCGCGGCAACGGCTTGTCGGCTCGCAGTCGCCTCGACATTTACACACCGCCCCGACATCGTGCCTCCGTGAACCTATTTGTAAGTGGCTCCGTGACCCTCTATGTGTGTGGCTCCGCGGCCCTGTGTGTGTGTGTGCCTCGGTGCCCCTCTCTGTGTGCCCCGCTCTGTCCTGGCGAACTTACCTTAGACTTCGCTCCAAGTTCGCCTCACTTTGCGCCACGTTGCGCCACTCACCCGACCTCCGCGCAGCCCCTACTGCCGGTTTGGTTGCGCTTGCCGCATGCAGGTGCATGCTGGTGGGAACGGCCCTGTACAGGAGATCACCCGACATCCGCGCGGCTCCAGCTTCTAGTTTGATCGCGTTCATCGCATAGAGTTGCATGCTGGTTGGACAGGCCCTTAAGCAAGCAAGTACAGCAGACAGTGAAGAAAGCTAATGCATGTTGGCCTTCATTGCGAGAAGATTTGAGTTATGGAGCAAGGAGATCCTACTGCATTTGTACACGGCCCTGGTGAGACCACACCTGAAGTATTGTGTGCAATTTTGGTCTCCTAATTTGTGGAAGCACATTATTCCCATTGAGGGATTGCAGCGTAGGTTCATCATGTTAATTCCCGGGATGGCGGGACTGACATATGATGAAAGAATGGGTCGATTGGGCTTGTATTCACTGGAATTTGGAAGGATGAGAGGGGATCTTATAGAAACATCAAACATTCTTAAAGGATTGGACAGGCTAGATGCAGGAAAAAATGTTCCCGATGTTGGGGGAGTCCAGAACCATGGGTCACAGTTTAAGAATAAGCGGTCGGCTATTTAGGACTGAGATGAGGAAAAACATCTCCACCCAGAGAGTTGTGAATATGTGGAATTCTCTGCCACAGAAGGCAGCGGATGCCAGTTCACTGGATGTTTTCAAGAGAGAGTTAAATTTAGCTCAGGGTAAAGGAATCAAGGGATATGCGGAAAAAGCAGGAACGGGGGTACTGATTTTGGATGATCAGCCGTGATCATATTGAATGGCGGTGCTGGCTCGAAAGGCCGAATGGCCTACTCCTGCACTATTTTTCTATGTTTCTATGCTCCATCCAGCAGGGGGTGATTGGCTCTTTCCCTTTGATAAGCTCTGCTTTATACTTGTCTCTCAATGAATGAGCATTTGGCTGTTGGCGCAGATGGTTATTGACAGCATTAAAGAATTCATGCAGTGTAATTATCAGCTCATCACTCGATCTCCTGTGTTATTTCGACCCAGCATCTGTTCTTTTGCTTATGAATGATTAATCAAACCTCAGCCTTCAATTGTCTGTAGAGCTGTTTATTTATCCTTGTGGAATGGTGGAGCTTCAAAACTGATTCAAGTATACCTTGGCTTATGGTTAATTAGCTCCTGCACGTACTGATCTTTCTCATCAAACCGATCCTGGTGCTTTCTAGTGTAGAAGCCAAGAAACTCTTCACAGGTGCTAATTGTGATGGATGGAGTCGCGGCCCTGTTTCCACCAATCTTTCCACCACCACACACAAGAAGCACAAGAAGCGACAAGACAGACACCATTGTATGCAGATGCTGAGAAGTATGTTCAGCTCTGGCTGAACAACTTCTAATCTTGTGTGTGGACTCGATAAGAAGAAGAAGATTGTGATGGAGTTCAGGGCTGTCAAGCTACAGAGATTATTCTATAATGTTTTCAGTACTTTGTCAGGAGGAGGATTCCTTCTGAGTTAGCTTTTCCTTCTCCTTCTTTGCCAATCATACCTTTTCAAGAGATTTGCATCCTTTCCATCCCTGGTCTTGAAGACCCAAAGTAGAATTATTTTTTCTCTTTCTGGGATATACTCCAGGGTTTTCTCAAGGTCTGAATGCAAATCATCATTGGCCTCACCCAAAGGTTCCAGAGATAAGGCATGTGTGCTGATAACACCAACATGGTGGTTACATGTGAGGTCATGAGGCATTCACTCATCACACAAGGATTTCAATGAGATGTCAGATTAATCATAATCATACTTTATTAGCCAAGTATGTTTTGCAACATATGCAGAATTTCATTTGCCATACAGTCATACCAATAAAAAGCAATAGGACACACCAAATGCATTTTGACATAAACATGCACCACAGTGACTCCTCCACATTCCTCATTGTGATGGAAGGCGAAAAAAAAGTTAAATCTCTTCCCTTCTTTGTTCTCCCGAGTTCGGCGGCCTCGAGCCTTCCGTTGACAGGACGATCTTGGCCCCAGTAGCCGGTGGTCGAGCCAATTCACGTCGGGGCGATCAAGCTCCTGCATCGGGGGGGAATCTCAGCTCCCCCGCACGGGGCAAACTGACCCCGGGTCGGAGCTGGTCGAAACCTTCTGCATTGTTTGGAGCTCCCGACATCGGTCTCTACCAGGCACATGCCGTGAGTAATTACTCAGGGTAGGCAGTCAGTCGGCTTTTAAAATATCTTAAACCGCGCATGCGCAGATTGTTCTCTCCGTAAGCTGTCAGTCGACTTTTATAAAGTCTTCAAAAGCCAAATCTCTTAATAAAGTACCGTATTTCCCGGCAATGAAACGCACCCCCATTTTGAGTTGCTAATTTGAAAGATGGCTGGCGGGACAAAGAATTGCTCACGCTCAAAAAAATAAAAATAAAGAAAGCAATTTGCCCGAGGCTTCCAAATTTCCTGCATTCTGAATTACTGAATGGGTGGAGGGTGACGGCAGGTGGAGAGATGGTGGAAAAACGTGAGCACACCGGGACAAGTCGAATCAGTGGTGATCTTATTGAATGACAATACTTGTTCAAGGGACCAATTGGGGGGGGGGGGGGGGGGGGGGGGGGGAAGAGTTCCTTTCACAGCGTACTTCTTTTCCAGGCCAGGGGTAAAGTTGCGGGGAGGGCAGGAGCATTGAGAAAGAGGGGGTCGGGGATCATGCCAGTAACTCTCTTAGGCAGGCATTATTCTCCATGCCTTTACTATTTATATTTGATAATTACCATTTTAGTATTTTAGTCAGGGGAGGCAGTGCCTACCTTGCCTACCCTGATGGCATGTGCCTGGTCTCTACCCGAGATTGCAAGGTTGGAACATCGATCCAAAGCAAGGTATCGGCTCCGATGGTAAGTCCACGGCCCCGCAGTGGGGCTCAAAGTCAGTCCTGAGCAAGGCCTCCAGCTCCATGATATTGGTCCGCAGAGCGACCGGAGATACAATCCGGAAAACAATCTCCAGCAAGGTAAGAGATTGAAAAAAAGTTTCTCCGGAACCCCTCCCCCCCCCCCCACCCCCCCCCCCTCCCATCGCCATACAAAACAAACCAGAGAACATTAACACATCCTTTTAAAACATGCTAAAAATAACAAAGACAGACAGACTGTTGACGATGCTGCCATCATCGGCGCCCCCTGGTGGTATTAGTTTGTTCTCCATGGCAATACCATCTCATGAAGACACAGTTCCTATTTCTATTTGTCCTTATAGATCATGATGTATTCATAGTGTCATAGAGTCATAGAATTATACAGTGTGGAAACAGGCCTAACTTTCCCACACCAGCCAACATGTCCCAGCTACACCAGTCCCACCTGTCTGCACTTGGTCCATTGATGAGGGAATTAAATGTGACATCTCCATGTTTGCAGATGACACAAAACTGGGTGGCAGTGTGAGCTGCGATGAGGATGCTATGATGCTGCAGGGTGAGTGGGCAGATGCATGGCAGATGCAGTATAATGGGGATAAATGTGAGGTTATCCATTTTGGTGGCAAGAACAGGAAGGCAGATTATTATCTGAATTATGTTAGATTAGCAAAAAGGGGAGGTGATTTACGACTGAGATGAGGTAAAACATCTTCACCCAGAGAGTTGTGAATCTGTGGAATTCTCTGCCACAGAAGGCAGTGGAGGCCAATTCACTGTTTTCAAGAGATGGTTAAATTTAGCTCAGGGCTAAAGGAATCAAGCGATATAGGGAAAAAGCAGGAACGGAGTACTGATTTTGGATGATCAGCCATGATTATATTGAATGGTGGTGCTGGCTCGAAAGGCCGAATGGCCTACTCCTGCACCTATGTTTCTATGCTCCATCCAGCAGGGGGTGATTGGCTCTTTGTCTTTGATAAGCTTTGCTTTATGTTTGTCTCTCAATGAATGAGCACTTGGCTGTTGGCTCAGATGGTTATTGACAGCATTAAAGCATTCATGCAGTGTAATTATCAGCTCATCGCTCGATCTCCTGTGTTCTTTCGACCCAGCATCTGTTCTTTTGCTTATGAATGATTAAACTGACCTCAGTCTTCAAATGTCTGTGGACCTGTTTATTTCCCCTTGTGGAATGGTGGAGCTTCAAAACTGATTCAAGTATACCTTGGCTTGTGGTTAATTAGCTCCTGGACGTACTGATCTTTCTCATCAAACCGATCCTGGTGCTTTCTAGTGGAGAAGCCAAGAAACTCTTCACAGGTGCTAATTGTGATGGAGTTCAGGGCTGTCAAGATACAGAGATTACACTATAATGTTTTCAGTACTTTGCCAGGAGGAGGATTCTTACTAAGTTAGCTTTTCCTTCTTCTTCTTTGCCAATCATATCTTTTCAAGAGATTTGCATCCTTTCCATCCCTGGACTTGAAGATGCAAAGTAGAATTATTTTGTCTCTTTCTGGGATACACTCCAGGGTTTTCTCAAGGTCTGAATGCAAATCATCATTGGCCTCACCCAAAGGTTCCAGAGATAAGGCACGTGTGCTGATAACACCAACATGGCGGTTACATGTGAGGTCAAGAGGCATTCACTCATCACACAAGGATATCAATGAGATGTCAGATTAGTTTGTTCTTCATGGCAATACTATCTCATTAAGACACTGTTCCTATTCCTATTCATCCTTATAAATCATGATGTACTTACAGAGTCATAGAGCTATACAGTGTGGAAACAGACCCAACTTGCCCACACTGGCCAACATGTTCCAGCTACACTAGTCCCCCCTGCCTGTGCTTGGTCCATATCCCTCCAAACCTGTCCTATTAATGTACCTGCCTAACTGTTTCTTAAACATTGGGATAGTCCCAACCTCAAATACCTCATCTTGTAGCTTGTTCTATACACCCACCACCCTTTGTGCGAAAAAGTTACCCCTCAGATTCCTATTAAATCTTATCCCCTTCACCTTGAACCTATGTCCTCCAGTCCTTGATTCCCCTACTCTGGACAAGAGACTGTGCATCTACCCGATCTATTCCACTCATGATTTTATACACCTTTATAAGATCACCTTATCTTTTTGACCACCTTATCTACCTGCGACTTGACCTGCAATGAACCATGCACCTGCACTCCTAGATCCCTCTGCTCTGCAACATTCCCCAGAAGCCTACAATTCACCTGCCCTTATTATACATTCCAAATTGCAATACCTCATACTTCTCCGTATTACATTCCATCATCCATTCCTCAGCCCACCTGGCCAATCGATCCAGATCCTGCAGCAATCTTTCACAACCATCTTAATTATCTGCAAAACCACCCACTTTTGTATCAGCAGCAAACTTGCTAATCTTGCCCTGTATGTTTTCATTCAAATCATTGATGTAGATGACAAACAGTAACGGGCCCAGCACCAAACCCTGACGCATACCACTAGTCACTGGACTCCAGTCCAAGAAGTAACCTTCCACCATCACCCTCTGCTTCCTTCCATGGAGCCAATTTGCTATCCATTCAGCTATCTATTCTGGTATCCCATGCAATCTAACTTTCCAGAGCAACCTACCATGCGGTACCTTGTCTGCTGTACTGCTGCATTTTTCATTAGCCTGGCCATCTCCTACTTGGTTACGCCGATGTCAGAACATTGATCAGTGTGACAGTTCTGGTGCTGTTGGGGTTGTCCATGATGTTCATGACATTCTAAGTCATGAACATCATGGGGAGTGCAAGATACCTCCATAGAAACATAGAAACATAGAAAATAGGTGCAGGAGTAGGCCATTCAGCCCTTCGAGCCTGCACCGCCATTCAATGTGATCATGGCTGATCATCCAACTCAGTATCCCGTACCTGCCTTCTCTCCATACCCCCTGATCCCTTTAGCCACAAGTGCCACATCTAACGCCCTCTTAAATATAGCCAATGAACTGGCCTCAACTACCTTCTGTGGCAGAGAATTCCAGAGACTCACCACTCTCTGTGTAAAGAATGTTTTCCTCATTTCGGTCCTAAAGGAATTCCCCCTTATCCTTAGACTGTGACCCCTTGTTCTGGAATTCTTAGACTGTGACCCCTTGTTCTGGAACTCCATGTAACTTATTTTTACGCAGGTGACCATTACAAAGCAACTACCACATTGACTAGACAGGGCAAGGCAATAGAAAAGGGTGATGACTGGAGATCAGACTTTACTGCATGGACATTAACATGTTCATGGATCTGAGTAAGATGCAGGAAATTCAGCAATGATAGCAATTGAGATTGACGAGGTCTGGGCAAGGCGCATGGAGGGAAGCTGACTTGGAGGCATGGGTTGTTTGCATTAGTCAACGTGTGTTATCTGTGAGTGCACTCACATCTGTATAAGTTAACATCAGCAATGAAGGTACACATTCCGCATTAATCATCAATTGTTCTTTTCAATATTTTTGAAATAAAGAACTACACAAAGTGATATCAATAGCCATCTAAGTGAACATGCAGTGGTGTTTGTGGGATTAATTCAATCTGAAAGTCAGTGAACATTGAGTCTTCCAACTATTTGCTGAGCAGATACATGTATCATTTTGAGTATGGCTTATAGGACTGCTCTTGCCAAGACAGAAAAGAAAAAAGTACAATTCAATAAAGATATTTCAAACCATGAAAGGTAATAGGATAGAAACAGACTATTTGTGATGATGGAGAAGTCGAGGTGAGGAGTCATAGACTATAAATTTAAGTATAGAAGATTCAGGACAAAGAACAAGAAAAAATGTTTCATGCAGAACTCTCTTATATTGTACTTGTGAATAATTTACTTGCGATAGTGATTGAAGCATTAATTAATAAATAAACAATTGCTGGAAATGCTACAAAAATAGGACATGGATGACCATGAATTGTATTTACTGTGTAATTCAACGCATCAAATTGCATGAAACTCTCAGAAGAAAGGATGCAGGCAATACTCTACCATTGCAGAGGAGGACATGTCCAAACAATGCAAGGAAATGTGGCGCTACAACCATGAGACACATCTGCAAACAACTGCAAATAGGTCGAGATAACCTGCTCCACACTGACAATGATTGTGCAACATATTGAGTGCCAAAGGATATAAGAATAGAAATGCAATATGGTGTTCATTAGTTGACAGCAAGCAATACTTCACCCACTGTTTGCAGGGCATTGTCGTACATATCTTCTAATTGTGATAACAGCCACTGTTATTCTCAAGATTAATTCAATTTTCTTTCACAGGAATTTTCATCAATGGAATATGTTGAAGCCAGGAGTTGTTGCTGTAAACTCTTTACAAATATATTCTGATAAATTAAACTGACAGAGGCTCTTCAATCTGAAATGTTAGCTCTGTTTCTCTTCCCACAGGTGCAGCCTGATATGCTGAGTATACCCAGCATTTATTTATTTATTTATTTATTTATTTATTTACTCATTCCAGCATCTGTAGTTTAAAAAAAAATTATAATGTCCTTTATTTGGAAACTTTCATTGATAACTTTTAGATATTAGATGACTAGAATACTGCTAGTATATTATTCATTGATTTCTTGTACCGAAACAAAGGTATCAAATATCAGAGGCTTTCTCTTTGGTCAGAAAGATTAGCAGGGCTCTTATTCTGCAGATCAGTGAGATTATGGGAGACTTCCTGTCACCCTTCATAAGAACAACATAATTTAGCTCTGTGGGCTGTCTTTCACAAGTGGCAGCGATAATAGACAAATCCCTGACACCTGGATGAAGATTTAAACTCTGCAACATGGTTGTCTATTGGTCAGTTCTGAGAAGAAATTCTGAAAAAGTTTATATAAAAGTATTATCACTTGCCAGGCTTTGTCCCATCCTCACCTATTTTCCAACTTTCTCCCTCCTATTGCAATCAGTTTGAAGCACGTTTCCAACCCAAAACGTCACCTTGGCGTTCTCCAGAGACTGCCAGACCCACTGAATTTATCCAGCACTTTGTCCATTACCGAAAGATATCCTGCCTTATTTGAAGTCAAATTGTACTTTTTAAAAGTTAGCTATATTTCTTAAATATAAAAAAATAATTGAATTGACTGTCTATCAATAGGTTCTGAATTACCAACACAATCCTATCCCATCCTGGCTACCGATTACATTGGTAGAAGAGAAATACAAATTTATATTTCCATAACACATGTTAAAAGAACAGTGAATTACTTTGTTCTGTTGTCAAAGGTGTTTATGAGTATATGGGAAAATAATAAATCAATTTTGAATTTTGCAATAATAATTGTGCAGTGTTGACTTACATAATTGAAACTGACTGTCATTAAACACAGGACTTGTGTAGGCTCTCATCTCAACTGTCAATTGTAATTTACAAAACTTCATTTCAGAACAGATTTAATTGGAAATTACGCAATCATATTTTAAATGCAATTCAAAGTCATGAACTTGTGGCAAGCAAATATCAAGCAATATTTTATTATAAAATTCCATATAAGCCATTCTGAAAAACGACTTCTGTTGATATTGATGTATTAAAACTTGTTTGTTTATGTAAACTCTCATTGGTATAAACAGGTTCTCATTGCAATCTTAGTGGTAGGGAGCTGCAGCTTATAAGTAGGACCTTTGTTACACCCTGTTCACACAAACTATCAACTACCCATTTATACTACACCACAGTTATCCCACTTCTTGTTCTACCCATATTCCCATCAACTTCCTCCACACCAGGAGGAATTTGGAATGTGGCGAAAATCAAATCACCCTGAGGGAAGCTACACAATCACGGGGAGAAAATGCTAACTTCACACAGGCAGAATCTAAAGTCAGGACTGAACACAAGTCTCTGGTCCTGTGGTCCTATGAGGCAGCAGCTCTACTGACTGCTCCAGTGTCACCCATTTTGAAGTAAAATTATCACAAAATGTAAGTCAAGCTGAACCATGCAATGATAAATCAAAATTTATCTTGCGTAAGACACAAAGACCACTTCCAAATATAAAGGTGGATAAGGTGGTCAAGAAGGCTTTCGGCACATTGACCTTCATCAGTCAGGGTATTGAGTATAGAAGTTGGGATGTTATGTTACAACTGTACAAGGTGTTAGTGAGTACAAGACACAGTTGTAGTATTGTATTTTGTAGTATTGTCACTCTGCTATAGGTAAGATGCTGCTAAGATGGAAAGAGTGCAGATAAGGATATTGCCAAGACTTGAGGGCCTGAGTGTTAGAGAGAGGTTGAGTAGGCTATACTCAATACACTGATGAAGGCCAATGTACTGAAAACCTTCTTGACCACCCTATCTTCCTGTGATGCCACTTTCAAAGAACTGTGCAGCTGCACTCCTAGAGGCCACTGCTCTACAATGCTCTCAGAGCTTTTCCATTTACTGTGAAGGTCCTGCCTTGGTTCGACTTCCCAAAATGCAACACCCCACACTTATCTGCATGTCCGTCAACAGGAGGGAAGCGAAACAGTCCCTGTTAAAATGCCAGTTGTTGCAATCAAATTTATATGCCCGTATATTGTATGGACAAAATATTAAAGCATGTTTCATGTACGCCTGAATCTTTTATCATGTTCGATGAATACTAAGCTGAAACTAAAATCAACTATTCCACAGGGTTCTTGAATTTTGATCAAAGTTCTATGGTTGTCCCAACAGTTTATGGACTGACATTGGGAAAAGGTGAGAGTTCAGTTGGTCCTTGAAACCCACCCAAAGGACGTGAGAAAGTCCAGTATGTGTCATGCTTGTTGTTGCTACAGGTCTCCACCCACAAGCCAGCCAGATGGATATAATAAAAGTGGGATTGCATTTCAATGTATCCTAACTATTAATTTGGCAAAGTAAGATAGAAAACCGAGGATTTAGCTGCAGTATATTATTTTGTAAAGTATAAATGGAATGTAGGCTGAAATGGTAGGACAAAAGTTGCTTCACCTACATAATATGGTTTGGGACAAATTGCTGTTGGTGAATTCAATTTTAATTTCTTTCTTGAACGTTTTTAGATCATCCTGTTCAGATGAAATCCCAAATAGCCATCAAGTTTCAAATGCTTTTTTATGTTAGAGAAAAGCATAATATAAATAATAACAAAATTCATCAACACTACCTCAAAAGTGGAACTGAAACCTGCCAGAATGGCAAGATCATCAGCTCTACCTTATTATTCTTTCTAGTCAATAATTGTTTGTTCTTTACTTTTCTTTCATCAAAAGCAAAAAGAGCTTATTTGATTGACCTAAATTTAATTTTAATTTCAATATGATTATGAATACATTTTCCTAAAGGTTTATCTGAGTTAAAGGGATATTATTTCAGACTACATGTGTAAGAAAGAACTGCAGATGCTGGTTTAAATCAAAGGTAGACACAAAATGCTGGAGTAACTCATTAGGACAGGCAGCATCTCCAGAGAGAAGGAACGGGTGACGTTTCGGATTCAGACTGAAGAAGGGTCTCGACCAGAAACGCCATCCATTTCTTCTCTCCAGAGATGCTGCCTATCCGCCGAGTTGCACCCGCATTTTGTGCCTTATTTCAGACTACAGTTCCTTCAAAATATAGGAAGTATGTGACCTTGCTGATTCACTTAATCAAATGGAATGTTGCCACGATTTTTTGTCAGGGAATGAGCTTGAAGTAGTGAATATATTTTATGACAAAACTTAGCCACGGTACTGACTAAGTGTCTGTCACTGAAGAGCAGTTTAATTTGCATATTTAATGCAATCTTAGTTTTACAAATTGCTTAAATTTAGCTCATACTTCCTTGAGTTTATAAAGCTAAGGGTCATCTAATCAACATGTTTTTCATTATGTAGGGATTTGATGCTGTCTCCTTCATTTCCAGAACCTGGAATGAATCTTAAAATTAGACCACAGTCACTCACTCAACATAAATATTTGTATTAAATAGTGCCCACGTAGGAATAGGGAGAATAACAGCAGAAGTAGATCATCCAGACCTATAAGATAATATAGTTCAAGTATATGATTGATGCTCTCCATATTATAAATGATCCCATTGATTGCTTTAATACCCCAAAAAAATAATATCAATTTCAGTACTGTGTATTGAATAACTAAGAATACACAGGTCTTTAGGACAGAGAAATACATAGATTTACAACACCTTGAAATGCACAGAAATTGATGTAAAGATATACAGTATACGTTGAAATATGCTGCATGCTCCAACTTCAGCTCCAGTCACATAGCATGATAAAGACTGCTTTACTTGTGCTAAAAAGATCAGCACGGCAAACTGCACGGGGCTTCTTAATGGGTGCCATTAACAATAGGACAAGTAGGACATGGAAAGATGCAAGAAGATTACATGTACTGGAAACCTAAAAACCTTCTTCCTGACCAAGATATCATTGAACTACAAACTATAGACAAACAAAACTTTACTTCAGTGTTTGCAAAAATAGGTAGCCTTCGAGAGTAAAGTTGAGACCTATCTGCACCTCGGAATGAACTGAAATAGAAATAGGCTAGAATGTCCTTTTGCTGTATTTAACTATTGTTATCCTGTTATCCTGAGAAAGTCCTTAATTGGTACATGTGACAATAATCTGACCTTGCAACCTTGAGATTCATGCTGCACAAAGCTGCAGAATCAGATGACATGTGTCCAGGTTCTCAAAACAAGCTGGGAACAAAAATGCATAGGGTTTGACCATCAGTTTGCAGCCCTCTTTAGCCACAAGTGTGCCAGAGCACTGTAAAATTGAAATAGAGCATGGAATATGAAAAATAGAACAATTCAGAACCGGATGAGGCTCTTCGGCCCACAATGACTGTGTCAAACATGATGCCAAGACCAGCTCTTATTTACCTGCACACATTCCAAATTCCTCGACTCCCTGCATATCCATACGTGTACACAAAAGTCTCTTAGATGCCACTATCGTATCTGCCTCCACCACTGACCCCTGACACTCATCATCCTCTTTTTTAAAGACCTGCCCTGCACATCTTCTTTAAAAGTTGCCCATCTCACCTTGAAGCTATGTCCTCTACTCAACCTGGGAAAAGAGTTCTGACCGGGAGAAAAGTTCTATCCAAGCTATGCCTCCCATAATTTTACCTATCAGGTCTCCCTGCAACCTTGGGCATTCCAGAGAAAGCAATCCAAGTCTGTCCAACCTCTCCCTGTTGTCAATACCACGTAAGATAGGCATAATTCTGGTAAACCTCCTCTGCATCCTTCCCAAAGCCTCCACATCCTCCTGTACTGGGCGACCAGATCTGCACACGATACTCCAAATGCGGCCTAACCAAAGTCCTATAAAGCTGCATGACTTCCTGACTCTTGTGCTCAATGCCCCAACCAAAAAGGCAAGCATACAAAATGCCTTAATTACCACTCTAACTATTTGTGTTGCCACTTTCAGGGAGTTATAGATGGACCCAAAGATCCCTCTGTTCATCAATGCTGATAGGGGTCATGCCATTAATTGTATATTTTTCCCTTACAGTCGACCTCCCAAGTGCAGCATCTTGCTCGGATTAAACTTCCTCTGCTATTTGTCCACCCATTTCGGTAGCTGATCTATATCATGTCATTTGACAGCCACATACACACAATATTATATATTATATATAATATAATGTATCTCAAGAAACAAAGTTCCCTATGGAATGCCATTGGCCAAGACCTCCAGCCTGAATATTGTCCTTCCAGCGCAACCCTCTGTCAGTAAGCCAGCTCTGAATCCATAGAACCTAGTTACTGTTAATCCTCTATACCTTAATCTTCTGGATCAGCCAACCATGAACCATTTATCAAATGTCCTACTAAACTCCATGCAGACAACATACATCGCCTGACCATCAACAATCACCTTCGTCTCACTTTTTTTTTAAAGGAGAAACAGAAAGACCAAATATCTATAAGGCCTTAAAGCAAACATAATTGTGTGGTAATTTTTGGAAAATGGTTGAAGGGATAACATGTTGCAGCATTTAGAAAGGTACAGGCTAAACAGAGAATTGTTACAGCCAAGAAATAAGTAATTTGGTTCATCAACTTATCTAAGGGTCCAAGTTGAGAAATCCCATCAGTCTCATTCCTCAGTTATTTATTTCAGAGGGTATATTTGATTGATTGTTTCCACCACTCTTACAGCAATGACCACTCATTATACTTTAAATGAAAGGGGATTTTATTCCCATTCCCTTTGTGTCTTCTGTCTAAACTTTTAATTCTGTAGTATGTGGCTCTTTAATCATTCAGTACTGGAAACAAGCCCACTTTATTTAAATTATCCATAATTTAGAATTTTACATTAAACCTCAGTTCAACTTGTTATCTTCAATTAGGACTGTAAGGAAAGATTTTTGTAGGGAAAACTCAATTTTGACTGCCAATTGAATCTCTTTGAAAAATTATTTGAATTAATTTGGTCATGTCCACATTTAATATTTTCACTTCCACATGGCTATTGACAAGAGCTCACAAAGTTAGAATTCTACGAACCCCACGCAAGTCCCAGAAGTCAGACTTCAGTCACTTTAATTCGCTCCACTTGACATCAAGTGTAAAAAGCTACCAGTCCAGACAAAAACTCAGCTACAATACTTGAGGTTTCAGGTTAGTGGGAAGGAAGGAGTAAAAAGGGAAGGTGGTGTTATAGCTGCACTGTGGAAAAGTGCAAAAAGGAGCAAAAAACAAACTGTTCAAGGAACTCAGCAAGTCAAGCAACACGTTTACAGGGAGGGAATTGATGATGTTTCAGGTCGAGACCTTGCTTCAGCACTGAGCGTGGAGAGGGAAGATAGCCTGTGTAAGGCGGGTTGGACAGGGGCCAGTAGGTGAGGGGTGAATGCAGTGGTGAGAGATGATGGGCAGATACAGCCAGGTGGGGGAGTGAGAGGGTGGAGGTTCAAGAATTATTAAAATTCAGAGTGAAAATTAAATTCAGAGTTTTGCAGTTTTGGAAATGTTTAATTTTTTGTCCTAAAAGCGCCTGAGTATTCACTCAATTGAAAGTGTCAATACAGTTTATCATGATCTTTTTAATTTATTGAGGAATCACACAAAATTGATTAAATCGACTGGTCTGAGTGAGTGATGGAGTAAGTTTCAAGGTATATTGATTTATATCTCTAATATCTCTAATAAAATCTCTAATAACATTTCTAGTCCCCAAGCAAGAAAATATCCCTTAAAAATGGAAATAATATTTATCTAACTTTTATGCCTTTGAAGGATAAATTAACAGTATTTAAAGCATAAAGATTATATGCCATCTTGGTGCTGCTGGATTACATCTCTGCTAAACAACAATTAAAAAAAGCACACAATGAGCAGAACTAAGCAACTCCCAACTAATAATCAAAGCTCTGCTGTCCCACGGTATCTCATCATAAACTATCATGAATAGTGAATAGGAAGAGGCAGCTCCGGGCATCACAACCCTCGACTGTGAAAGGACCCAAAATGAGTAACACAGATGAGACTGTGAAGCATTTGCAACCAGCTTCAGCCAAAAGTGCTGAGTTTCATCTGTTTCCTCCTGAAATCTCTATCACTGGAGAAGCCAGATTGAGCCAATTAAGTGGACATTATCCTGGATATCGAATTGGGAATCTTGAGTTTCAGAACCTCTTAAGCTACTCCTTTAACCAAGCTGTTCAATAACATGGAAAATTGGCCAATCAATCTGCCTAAATACTACTTAATTATCCCACAATTATCAGCTGTCACACAAAGTTTTGTCACTAATAAACTGCTTTTTGATGCCTTGGTTAGATTGTGTTCAGTTCTTCACAGCGTTGGTCCAAACGTGCACTAAAAAGCCAAATTCCATTGATGAAGCAAGAGTAGTTGACCTTAGCATTTGACCAAGTCAATTATCCCTGGCAAAATTGAGGTCAATCTACATCATGGAGAAAACACTCCTATACTTGGACTTATATTTTGCACAAAAGGAGTTGGTTATGACTATTGTAAGTCAATTATTCCAATCCAAGCATATTGCTACAGTACGGCCAGAGAAGTATCCTGGGCATGATCATTTTCAATTACTTCATCAATGATCTTTCTTCATCATAAAGTCAGAAGTCGGGACCTTCATTGACGATTGCATAATGTTCAATTCCATTCGCAGCTCCTCATCAAATGAAATGGAACCTGTCTGCATGTTCCTCAAGTTCCTCAACAGTACTCAAAACATTCAACACCATCCAGCCAAAGCTACCCATTTGATTGTTACTCCCTTTGTCACCCTGAAGAAAGGTCTCGGCCCAAAACATTGCGCATTCCTTCTCTCCAGAGATGCTGCCTGTCCTGCTTAATAATCTCCTTTACAACCAGATTATCATTTACCATCTACAAATTGCACTGCATACATAAGCCCTGCCCATTTTGACAGCAGCTCCAAATCGTAACTGGTCTATCACCAAGGACAAGGACAGCAGGTGCATAGGGTCTTCTCAACTTGACAGCTCTTCACTTGGTCACATAACATCCTGACTTACAAATACAGTGCATTCAGAAAACATTCAGACCCCTTCACTTTTTCCACATTTTGATACGTTGCAGCCTTATTCGAAAATTGATACAATTCATTTTTTTAAATCATCAATCTACACACAATATCCCATAATAAAAAAGCAAAAACAGTTGTTTAGAAATGTTTGCAAAGTAATTAAAAATAAATAACTGAAATATCACATTTACATAAGTATTCTGACCCTTTACTCAGTACTTGGTTGAGGCACCTTTGGCAGCCACTACAGCCTGAAGTCATCTTGGGTATGACGCTACAAGCTTGACGCACCTGTATTTGGGTAATTTCTCCCATTATTCTCTGCAGATCCCTCTCAAGCTCTGTCAGGTTGGATGGGGAGTGTCGATGCACAGCTATTTTCGGGTACCTCCAGAGATGTTCGATCGGGTTCAAGTCCGGGCTCTGGCTGGGCCACTCAAGGACATTCACAGACTTGTCACAAAGCCACTCCTGCATTGTCTTGGCTGTGTACTTGGTACCCGGACGCGGTGCCGACAGACTAGGCCAAAGCAAAGAAGCCGAAGCCAAAGAACCGAATAGAAACAAGACCGAAATAGTCCGAAGACGAAACGCCTACTAACCGAAAGGATTGGACGCCTAAATGCAAGCTAACCGAAAGCGCGAGACGCCTAAACACCTACGAACCGAAAGGCTGCGTCGCCTAAAAGCAAACTTCCTGAATGGCCGCTCAGTCGATACGCCACCTACCCGAAAGGCGGTGGCGCCTACAGGCCAACGGACCGACTCCCACTCAACAGAAAAGTCCAATAACAGACTTGGCGTTGCCGGAGGACGGGAGTAATCAGCGATTGGTCCAGACACCCGTGTCCATCATAACACTGTGAAGGCATGAACATTGTCCAAAACCACCACGGAGGGTGGTCGTGGGATAGTGGGGCTGTCTTGAGGGATGCACACCTTCGGCCGCTTTCAACTTGGTGCTTGGGTTCAGATTGCCCAGTCACCGATAGCTTGGGTGGGAAAATGAACCCCACGCTCCTGTCTCAGACCGGGGGTCGGAGGGGGGGGGGGTCACCCTGGTGTTGAGGTTGGGGTCCGATGGCGGTGCATCGCAGTCAGTGACTGTGGGACACTAACGCGGGTGGAGACAGAGGAGAGAGAGAGAGAGAGATGGGGGAAGAGAAGAGGAGGGAGAGAGAAGCGGGAGAGAGAGGAGGAGAGAGAGAAGAGGGGAGAGAGAGGAGGAGAGAGAAAAGAGGCTAGCGAGAGGAGGAGAGAGAAGGGAGAGAGAGAAAGAGAAGGGGGAGACAGGAGCATGGGATTCATTTTCCCACACAAGCCATCGGTGACTGGGCAATCTTAACCCAAGCACCAAGTTGAAAGCGGCCGTGGGAGAGTGGGGACAGCCCCCACTCTCCCACGGCCACCCTCCGCGGTCTGTGGGTCGGGTGGAGCAGAGGTTTGGGACAATGTTCATGCCTTCACGGTGATGTGATGGACGTGGAGGTCTGGACCAATCGCTGACTAGTCCCGCCCCCTGGCAACGCCAAGTCCGTTATTGGACTTTTCTGTTGAGTGGGAGTCGGTCCTTTGGCCTTTAGGCGCCGCCACCTTTCAGGCGTATCGACTGAGCGGCCATTCAGTAAGTTTGCTTTTAGGCGACACAGCCTTTGGTTCATAGGCTTTTAGGCTTCCCGTGCTTTAGGTTAGCTTGTATTTAGGCGTCCAATCCTTTCGGTTATCTAGCCGTCCAATCCTAGACGTTTCGTCTTCAGACTATTTCGGTCATTCGCGTTTAGGCCTACTTTCTATTCAGTTCTTTGGCTACTTTGCTTCGGCCTCTTGTCTGTTGGCACCGCGTCTGCACACAGTGTACTTAGGGTGGTTGTCCTGTTGGAAGGCCCAGTCTGAGGTCCAGAAGGCTCTGGAGCAGGTTTTCATCAAAGATCTCTCTGTGCTTTGCTCCGTTCTTCTTTCCCTTGATCTTAACTTGTCTCCTAGTTCCTACCACCGAAAAACATCCCCACAGCATGATGCAGTCACCACCATGCTTCACCGTAGGCATGGTATTGGCCAGGTGATGAGCAGTGCCTGGTTTCCTTCAGACGTGACGTTTGGCATTCAAGCCAAAGAGTTCAATCTTAGTTTCATCAGATCAGAGAATCTTGTTTCTTATGCCTTTTGGCAAACTCCAAGCGGGCTGTCATGTGCCTTTTACTGAGGAGTAGCTTCCGTCTGGCCACTCTACCATAAAGGCCTGATTGGTGGAGTGCTGCAGATATAGTTGTCCTTCTGGAAGGTTTTCCCATCACCACAGAGGAACTCTGGAGCTCTGTCAGAGTGACCATCGGGTTCTTGGTCACCTCTCTGACCAAGGCCCTTCTTCCCCGATTGCTCAGTTTGGCCAGTCGGCCAGCTCTATGAAGAGTCCTGGTGGCTCCAAAGTTCTTCCATTTAAGAATGATGGAGGCCACTGTGCTCTTCTGGACTTGCTCTCAAGGATGATCAATGGAAACAGGATCTGAATAGTAAAGGGTCTGAATACTTATGTAAATGGGATATTTCCTAAATTATTTTTAATTACTTTGCCAAAATGTCTAAACATCTGTTTTCCCTTCTTCATTCTGGGGTATTGTGTGTAGATTGATGATACAAAAATGAATTTTAAATGAATCCATTTAAAAATAAGGCTGTAACGTAACAAAATGTGGAATAAGTGAAGTGGTCTGAATACTTTCTGAATCCACTGTTTCTTGCTATTCCTTTGGAACAGGCGGTTTAATATCTGAAATACACCAATGAGTATTCGAGGAGTACGTACACTAGAAGGGCTGCCACACTTGTAGGAGGTGGAAACTTGAGAGCATTTGGGTGTGGACAATTAATGCCAGCTTTGCTGAAGATGTCAAACTCAAAAAAGTGTTTATCATTAATGAATTTATTTTTCTCTCAATTCAATGAACATTACTTTATAATTTGAAAATAGTTTCACTAATTCACTCACAATTGAATAAATAAAACTGGAGACAGCTTTTGAGGCAGGAATCCATAGCTTAGGATAGATGTTTTTTTATTTCCATCACAAATTCCTGACATTTCTGTCTCAATGGCAATGCTCAGAAATGCCAGAGAACAATCCTCCAGTTGATTCCAAACTGCCAATATTTGGTCCTTTAAGAAATGCTTCAGGGTGAGAAACAGTATGGTATGCTTTAGAAATAGCAGCATTCCCTTGATCAGATAATTTTGCATCATTTATTTAATATATTTAATAAAGTTTTATCGTATCGTAATTTACAGAGGGAATGAGTATTCAATGTAAATTGATGATCTAATTATTCCATACTCTTAATATTTTCCTATAGCCTGATGCATGGTGCCTTGTCAAAGGTCTTCTCAATATATCACCCTTATATTACAAGCACTGTATATCACTTACCCCAGTAATGTTGCAGTGAAATATAACTTTAAAAAAACATTTTTTTAGTAACTTAATTCAGAAAGTCATTCAAAAGAGTATTAATCGACTTTAATTACAGATTAAAATTTCAGAAGTAAATTGTTCATACAATCAGTATTTGGTTAATAATTCCTGTAATAGGTGTGAATGCCAAAAGATAAAATAATGTATACTTTACCTATTTCACTAAAGTTCAGATCTCCAGGCTTCAAATGTGAGTTGAAATTCCGCCTGTGTACTCTGATTATAGGAACAGATACTGTATCTGGACATTCAAAGTGCTTAGGCGCAGACAACTCTATGTTGTAGTCAATACATCTTGGATTTTTGCATTCTTTTCCAGGGGAGTGAGATATTTTTAGCTGTTCAAATAAAATGTGAACATTATTTTTGTTAATTTCTATATGAGCTATTCAAAAATTCACTTGTGAAAAATGAAACATTTACTATTTATCTATTGTGATATTTCTTCTGGTTCAGAAAAAGATAAAACCTACATCTGCTCGGTGGTGCATCACCTTTGTCTATAGATTTTAGACTTTAGAAATACAATGCGGAAACAGGCCCTTTGGCTCACCGACCAGCGATCACCCTGTACCCAAACACTATCCTACACACTAGGGACACTTTACAATTTTTACTAAAGCCAATTAACCTATAAACCTGTATGTCTTTGGAGTGTGGGAGGAACCAGGAGCACCCGGAGAAAACCCACACAGTCACAGGGTTGACGCATAAACTCCATACTGAAAGCAACTGTATTCAGGCTTGAACCCGGGTCTCTGGCGCTGTAATACTTCACATCTACTTCAGCTACAACTCAAACTCCTGCCACCTGCAGACGTTTTCAGATGACTCTGCAATTGTGGGCTGCATCAGTGAGGGGAGGGAAGCTGAATACAGAGGTGTAGTCAATTACTTTGTTGAGTGGTGTGGGCAGAATCACCGGCAGCTAAACACCGACAAGACTAAGGAGTTAGTGGTGGACTTTAGGTGAAGAGGAATACCCCTATCCCCTGTCTCCATCAATGCAGTGGATGTGCAATTTACTGGGGTATACAAATACTTTGGAGTGTACCCGGACAGTAAACTGGACTAGACCAGGAACACTGAGGCCCTGTACAAGAAGGGACAGAGGCAGTTATACTTTTTAAGAAGGCTCCGCTCCTTCAAAGTCTGAATTGAATAGAATACATTTTATTTGCCAGTATGTATACATACAAGGAATTTGCCTTGGTGCTTTGCTCACATGGATAACAACACAATATACATTGGACATTTAAAAATAAAACATTATAATTTAAACATGTGAAGAATAAAATAAAATACCAGAGCAAAAGGAGGCTGTTGAGTAGAGCTACTGCTTGTGGAAAAAAAGCTGTTTTTATGTCTGACTATGGTGGCTTTGACAGTCCAGAGTCGCCTCCCAGAGGGAAGTACTTCAAAGAGTATGTGGCCAGGGTGAGAGGGGTTAGAGATGATCTGGCCCTTGCAGTATACATTTCTTCAATGGAGAGAAGGTTGCAGCTAACAACCTTTTCAGCTGATCGAACAATGCGCTGCAGCCTCCGGATGTCGTGCTTGGTGGCTGAGCCAAACCAGACCATGATGGAGACGGTGAGGACAGACTCTATGATGGCAGTATAAAACTGGACCAACATTGCCTGGAGCAGATTGTGTTTTCTCAGCTGCTGCAGGAAGTACATTCTCTGTTAGGCCTTTTTGACTGTGGAGTCGATGGTGGCCTTCCATTTTTTTTTCAGGGATGGTTTAAAACTTACATTATTAACAATGGGAAGAACTAATGGGATATCTTCTAGTTTTAACGTTCTTTTTAACTGTTTCCAAATATTAATTCCACTATTGATTATTGGGTTTTCTCGATAAGTTTTCTTAAATATTTTTAATTTTATAATTTATTATTTATAATTTAATAATATGGAACTGATTTCATACGGTAAGCAGTCTTCCTTTTCCATAAGTAACCAGTTTGGATTTTCATCAAGTTCCACCCACCAGAAGTTCATATTCTTAATATTAACTGACCAGTAATAAAATATAAAATTAGGTAATGTTAGACCTCCATTAATTTTTGATTTGTATAAATATTTTTTATTTATTCTATGGCTCCTATAGTCCCAAACAAAATTAGTGACTATAGAGTCAACCTTTTTTTAAAAATTCTTAGAAAGATATATCGGGATCATTTGAAATAAATATAATAACTGTGGGAGAAAAATCATTTTTATCGCATTAATTCTACCTATCATTGAGATAGGTAGAGTTCTCCAATATAGAATATTCTTAGATAATTTATTTAGTAGAGGTAAAAAATTATGTTTAAATAAAGAATCATATTTTTTTGTAACGTGAATTCCTAAGTACTTAATCTGTTCATTGACAATCTTAAAAGGAAATTGTTTTAATACAGTTAAATTATCTTGTGTTAATGGCATAAGTTCACTTTTATTCCAATTGATTCTGTATCCAGCAAACGAGCCAAATTGAGTTATTAAATTCAATAAATTAGGTATGCTAATTTCAGGTTTTTTAATATATAATAATACGTCATCTGCATATAGAGAAATTTTATTTCTTGTTTCGTTAGTTTCATATCCAAAAATTTCGGGATGTAATCTTACCCGAGTAGCTAATGGTTCTATACCCAACGCAAATAATAATGATGATAGGGAACAACCATGTCTGCATCCTCGAAATAAATTAAATTTGGTGGATATCATTTGGTTAGTTAAGATTCTAGCAGTTGGATTAGTATGTAGTAATTTGATCCATTTTATAAACTTGTCTCCCAAATTGAACTTTTCCATAACCGCAAACAAATATGGCCGTTCAACGATCAAAAGCTTTCTCTGCATCTAACGATATTATTACTAAGTCTTTATTATAACTCCTTTTCGAGTATATAATATTTCCATTTTAGGTCCCTGGAGATGATGGTTCCAATGAACTTAAATGACTCCACAGATCTGACTGTGGTGTTGGTGATGGTGAGTGGGGTGAGGGGAGGGGGAGCTCTCCTAAAGTCTACAATCAATTCCACCGTGTTAAGAGCATTGAGCTCCAGGTTGCTGTGATGGCACCAGGATGCCATCTGTGTCACTTCCTACCTGTAGGCAGATTCCTCCCCATCCTGGATCAGCCCAATCAGGGTTGTGTCGTCTGCAAACTTGAAAAGCTTGACAGAGGAGTCAGTGAAGGTGCAGTCGTTGGTGCAGAAAGAGTAAAGGAGAGGGGAGAGTACGCAGCCTTGCGTTGCTCCTATGCTGAGGGTCAGCGGGTCCAAGATGTACTTTCCCAGCCTCACATGCTGCATCCTGTCTGTCAGGAAGCTGGTGATCCATTGACAGAGGGGTTCAGGCACAGTCAACTGGAAGAGTTTGGAATAATGGTGTTGGATGCAGAGCTAAAATCCACAAACAAAATCCTTGCATAGATCTAGGTGCTCGAGGATGAAGTGCAGGCCAAGGTTGACTGCATCATCCACTGATCTATTGGCCCAGTATGCAAACTGCAGGGGGTCCAGCTGGAGGTGTGTGATATTTTTCAGGTGGGCCAGTACAAGTCTTTCAAGGCTTTTCATGATTACAGAGGGACACAGTGCGGCAAGCCTGTTGTCATTAAGGCCAGTAATCCTTGGCTTTTTGGGTCAAGTAGGATGCTGCAGATATTCTACCAATCGGTTGTCGCCAGTGCCATCTTCTTCACCGTTGTGTGTTGGGGCAGCAGGGCGAAGGCCAAGGACGCCAACAAACTCATCAAGAAGGCTGGCTCCGACAGAGTAGAGTTGGGGTAGAGTTGGATTCTTGGGAGGTGGTCTTGGAGGGGAGGATGCCCCTCAAACTGCAGAGCCATTGTGCCGCTCCCAAAACACCTTTTATTTTACACATTCCCTTGCCATTGGGAGCCCAAACAGTGTTGGCAAATGGTGCAGCAATTCACTTGCACTTTTTCCAATCAAGTATAATGCAGATCAGATGACCACTTTGCAGGACACCTGCATTTAATCCAACATATCTGTCCAAGTTATTCCAATTTGAAAAATTCATCTAGGTCCCATTCTGATCTAAATAACCTTTTTCACTGTCAACTATTCTATCAATTTTGATATTATCTGCAAATTTGCTAACCATGTTAACAACATTGTCATCCAAATTCTTAATAAAGATGACAAACAACAATAGATCCAGCACCACTTCATGTGGAACACCACTCGTCACAGGCCTCCACTCTGAATAACAACCTTCCACTACCAACTTCTGTCTCCTTTCACCAGGCCAATTTTGTATCAATGGACAATAGACATTAGGTGCAGGAGTAGGCCATTCGGCCCTTCGAGCAAGCACCGTCATTCAATGTGATCATGGCTGATCATCCCCAATCAGTACCCCGTTCCTGCCTTCTCCCCATATCCCCTGACTCCGCTATCTTTAAGAGCCCTATCTAGCTCTCTCTTTAAAGTATCAAGAGAGCCGGCCTCCACCGCCCTCTGAGGCAGAGAATTCCGCACTCACAACTCTCTGTGAGAAAAAGTGTTTCCTCGTCTCCGTTCCAAATAGCTTACCCCTTATTCTTATCCACTTGGCTACCTCTATAAATCCCTCTCTCCTCTGCAGTCAACAAGTTGAAGATGCTCATGGGCTTCTTTGCAACCACTTGTAATCATTAATTCAATTGTTCTTATCACTTCAATGCCTTTCCTTTCTATAGCAACCAGTATACTCCAAAGTTCATCCTGCTCCAGTTCCGGAACACTCCCATCTTTCTTAATTTTCTCTCCACTGTCCCCATACCCTCTCAAAGTTCATCTCATCTATTTGGCTCTTTCAGTCCCATTCTCACTGAATTGCTGACCATTCATTTCCCTTTCCGATTTTCATTCATGATAGTTCTGAAACATTCCATATAAAGTTTACAAAATAGGACACGAGTGCTAGAGTTGCTCAGCGAATCAGACAGTGTCTCAGGAAAACATGGATAAATTATGTTTCAAGTCGGGACCCTTCTTCTGTTTGTAGGGGGGGGGGTGGGAGTTTATGTTCATAAACTCATGTGACAGGAGCAGAACTACGCCATTTGGACCATCAAGTCTACTCCACCAAAAAGCTGTAAGAGAACAGAGGCAGGATAGGTGGCCTCGTTGGCAGTTTCAGGATAGGAGACAATGGATAGCTCCTCTCCCAAAGCATTTTCCCTCCTTTTCAAATTAGTAATTTTCATACTGCTTAAAAAAAATCCTTCGAACTAATGGCCCATTTCCAACATCTTTCCTTCTTAAGTTGACTCCCACTCAAAGCTGATCTTTCACACATCCATGTTTGACCCTTTTCAGATTTCTGTACCTCCACAGTACTGAAATGACCCTAATGAAGATCGCAAATGAGATCATATCTCAGTTGAGCATTGGTCTACTATGATCCTAATCCTTCTCAACCTGCCTCAATCATTGCACTTTTAAAATCTAATACACGACATTTCACATTCACAATGTGGTCTCCTCCACAGTTGAGAAAGCAAGCACTGGGCTTCTTTAACCGGCACATTTCCTTTGGTATTCAGCAAATCAGAATTGTCCTAATTTCACTGTGGTCTAGTCAAATTGGACACAAAGGACACAAAGTGCTGGAGTAGCTCAGCAGCTCAAGCAGCATCCCTACGGTAGATAATTTGGCGAGGTTCTGGGTCAAGACCACATTGCAAATGTGAAATGTAGTATAGTAGATCTGAAAAAATACTATGGTTGAGGCAAGTTGAGAAGGATTAGGATGACAGTGGACCAATGCTGAACTGACATAAGATCTAATTTAAGTACTTTGTGTCGTTCATCCTCACCAATATATATATATTTATGTAACCTTTACCTCTACACTATCAAACAGCTAATCTAATATGCAGTCAAAATGTCCTCCATTTAAACAATGACAAGATGAAATTATTGTTATTAGGTTGTTACCACTGATCTTCAGATGTTATACCCTTTCCATCACAAAGACTGTCTTGTTTCATCTCTGCTTTCTAATCTGTCTCTTATTTTCACAGCCTACCTGCTGCTACTGAAACTATCATAGGTTCCAGGATTGGTTCTGCAAATGCACATTCAAATGCACATCAGCCCTCTTGTCACCTTCTACCATTGCTGAATTTATACAACATTGTTGTTGTTTCTCACCTTAATCCAGAATGACGCACCATATCATTCATCTATACTGGTCCTGTCCTCATTTCAAAGTTCTCCGCAGCTCGCAGAACAGGGAAGCTGGGACTTATGGATAGTTGGGCAAACTGATATTGGACAAGTGGAGGGTTCAATCTACTTCAGAACCAGCTGGGTCAGACAATTAATCTGAACTTGTAGATTGATGAGCATATGGAAGAATATGTTCTACTGACCACATACAGGACCATTGATCAGTGACTGAATATTCAACATAAGTATGAGTCCAGGGAAAGGTAGACAATGGGTAGATTGAGTGAATGGAGCTTTGGTAGCTTGCCTGTACCATATTTGGTGGGTTGCTTTTGGTACCTTGCCTAAACTTATTATCCTTTGAAGTGACATATAGTGGCCCTCTCACCTTGCCACCCATTTGGTCAGGCTAAGAGAAGTTTCTGGAAGGCCACAGTAAGGGCATTCCTAGCCACCCATCAGCAAGCCAGAGCAATGATTTCTCCACCTGGGGACCAATGTTATCTCCATTTTGTTGCCAGCGATAACTCCACCTGGTAGCCAGCATTGCAGAAGCTGCACAGCAGCCAGCGAGGTCAGAGAACTGCAGATCCAAAGGAGAAAAGAGTTTCTGCCAAGGGAGTGAAGACGTCATCGGTACCATGTGAGGTAGGAGACCAACCCTCGTGAAGAGCAGAGGACCGTGGACTCCGGGAGACACTTGTGACTAGTCCCTAGCGCTTTAAATTTCTACTCCCCCCAACCCGATCCTCAGATTCCCGACTCCTCTAATTGATTCAAACATCCTAAATGGCATTTCACTCCCTTCCAAACTATCTTAAAAATATATGCATTCCTTTGATTCTGCCTGTTCACCAGTATGCTGTTGAAATCACACAAGTAAGAGCATAACAGGCAAAAGATTGCATGAACAACGTCCATACCTCAGAGTCGTGCAAGACAATCGTTGCAACTGAAGCTCGGACACTACTGCTTTCCAATGTCCCAGCAACCTTTCTGCGTTTGTATTCTATTTCTGACATCCACCGCTGTCCTACAATTGCCAGAGCTTTTTCTCTGGCTTCATTTATCAATGGGATTTTCAATACTTGATCAAAGGAACAGGCATTATTGCATTTGTAGTACATAATGACTTGTGATGTATTCTTATCATCTGCAACAAAACAAATTGTGGGGAAGTAGAAGTTAATAATGAATAGCATAACAATAGGATTTAAAAATATATATATTACAAAAGAGTTAACTTGCACAACAAATCTCCCCCTCTTGATGATTTGAATAGCTACCCACCTGCTCATCATGAGCACAAATCCCATTTTATTAGAAACATATCTTCTCAACGTCAGTGGAAGTTTACCACAAAAATTGCATTACTAATTTTGTTCAGGAACTTGAACTAGCCAAGTTTCTCAGAAGAGCTTCCTGTAGACATCTTGTTGTGGTAATGACTTTGATTTACACAGCAAAAATAGTTTAATCAGCTTTCACAAAACGCATATTTAGAGCTTCTTCGTCTTCTTGCGTGCACAGCCTAAAGTTGTAGGACAACTTGTTCTATTTGATCTTATTTGATTGTGCACGCCGAATTGATTGCATTCGTCGAAAGAGGGCGGACCACGTGAAGGCTGCAATCTTCCACCGCATATTTAGAGCTTCAGGTAACGGAAGAAACAATGGAATTTAGAAAGTGGAATACAGTGCGAAAAAAGTGACAGTGGATTAAATACAATAAACAAACTGCAAGAGGAACAGCAGGTCAGGTAGCATCTGTGGAGGGAAACGGACATGGACATTTAGAAACATAGAAACATAGAAATTAGGTGCAGGAGTAGGCCATTCGGCCCTTCGAGCCTGCACCGCCATTCAATATGATCATGGCTGATCATCCAACTCAGTATCCTGTACCTGCCTTCTCTCCATACCATCTGATCCCCTTAGCCGCAAGGGCCACATCTAACTCCCTCTTAAATATAGCCAATGAACTGGCCTCAACCACCTTCTGTGGCAGAGAGTTCCAGAGACTCACCACTCTGTGTGAAAAAAGTCTTTCTCATCTCAATCTTAAAGGATTTACCCCTTATCCTTAAGCTGTGACCCCTTGTCCTGGACTTCCCCAACATTGGGAACAATCTTCCTGCATCTAGCCTGTCCAACCCCTTAAGAATTTTATAAGTTTCCATAAGATCCCCTCTCAATCTCCTAAATTCTAGAGAGTATAAACCGAATCTATCCAGTCTTTCTTCATATGACAGTCCTGATATCCCAGGAATCAGTCTGGTGAACCTTCTCTGCACTCCCTCTATGGCAATAATGTCCTTCCTCAGATTTGGAGACCAAAACTGTACGCAATACTCCAGGTGTGGTCTCACCAAGACCCTGTACAACTGAAATAGAACCTCCCTGCTCCTATACTCAAATCCTTTTGCTATGAAAGCTAACATCCCATTCGCTTTCTCCACTGCCTGCTGCACCTGCATGCCTACTTTCAATGACTGGTGTACCACGACACCCAGGTTGTGGTAATTAGTTAATAGTCTGCTTTCCTGTTTTTGCCACCAAAGTGGATAACCTCACATTTATCCATATTATACTGCATCTGCCAAACATTTGCCCACTCACCCAGCCTATCCAAGTCACCTTGCAGTCTCCTAGCATTCTCCTCACAGCTAACACTGCCCCCCAGCTTAGTGTCATCTGCAAACTTGGAGATATTGCCTTCAATTCCCTCATCCAGATCATTAATATATATTGTAAATAGCTGGGATCCCAGCTCCGGGCCTTGCGGTACCCCACTAGCCTCTGCCTGCAATTGTGAAAAGCACCCGTTTACTCCAACTCTTTGCTTCCCGTTTGCCAGCCAGTTCTCTATCCACATCAATACTGAACCCCCAATGTCGTATGCTTTAAGTTTGTATACTAATCTCTTATGCGGGACCTTGTCGAAAGCCTTCTGGAAGTCCAGATACACGACATCCACTGGTTCTCCCTTATCCACGCTACTAGTTACATCCTCGAAAAATTCCACAAGATTCGTCAGACATGATTTACCTTTCGTAAATCCATGCTGACTTTGTCCAATGATTTCACCACTTTCCAAATGTGCTGCTATCCCATCTTTAATAACTGACTCTAGCAGTTTCCCCACTACTGATGTTAGACTAACTGGTCTGTAATTCCCCGTTTTCTCTCTCCCTCCCTTCTTAAAAAGAGGGGTTACGTTTGCTACCCGCCAATCCTCAGGAATTACTCCAGAATCTAAAGAGTTTTGAAAGATTATCACTAATGCATCCACTATTTCCGGAGCTACTTCTTTAAGTACTCTGGGATGCAGCCTATATGGCCCTGGGGATTTATCGGCCTTTAATCCATTCAATTTACCCAACACCACCTCCCGACTAACCTGGATTTCACTCAATTCCTCCTTTAACCCGCGGTCCCCTGCTACTTCCGGCAGATTATTTATGTCTTCCTTAGTGAAGAATGGAACAAAAGTAGTTATTCAATTGGTCCGCCATATCCTTGTTCCCCATGATCAACTCACCTGTTTCTGACTGCAAGGGACCTACATTTGTTTTAACTAATCTCTTTCTCTTCACATATCTATAAAAACTTTTGCAGTCAGTTTTTATGTTCCCTGCCAGTTTTCTTTCATAATCTATTTTTCCTTTCCTAATTAAGCCCTTTGTCCTCCTCTGCTGGTCTCTGAATTTCTCCCAGTCCTTCTGGTATGCTGCTTTTTCTGGCTACTTTGTACGCATCATCCTTTGCTTTGATACTATCCCTGATTTCCCTTGTTATCCACGGATGCACTACCTTCCCTGATTTATTCTTTTGCCAAACTGGGATGAACAATTTTTGTAGTTCATCCATGCAGTCTTTAAATGTCTTCCATTGCCTATCCACCGTCAACCCTTTTAGGATTAATTGCCAGTCAATCTTGGCCAATTCACGTCTCATACCCTCAAAGTTACCTTTCTTTAAGTTCAGAACCATTGTTTCTGAATTAACAATGTCACTCCCCATCCTAATGAAGAACTCAACCATATTATGGTCACTCTTGCCCAAGGGGGCACGGACAACAAGACTGCTAACTACCCCTTCATCATTACTCAAAACCCAGTCTAAAATAGCCTGCTCTCTCGTTGGTTCCTCTACATGTTGATTTAGATAACTATCCCGCATACATTCCAAAAAATCCTCTTCCTCAGCACCCCTGCCAATTTGATTCACCCAATCTATATTTAGATTGAAGTCACCCATTATAACTGTTTTGCCTTTGTCGCAGGCATTTCTAATTTCCTGTTTGATACCATCCCCAACTTCACTACTACTGTTAGGTGGCCTGTACACAACACCCACCCAACATTTGTGGTTGGGACCCTTCTTTAATGTATGCCCACTCTTGTGTATGCATTTATCACTTTGCATTATTAGGTAGTCAGTTAGTGATGGTATATTAATTTTGAATTAGACCTAGAAAAGATCATCCATACATTTATTTCCTCCCGCCTAGATTACTGCAACTCCCTTTACACTGGCATCAGCCAATCTTCCCTGTCCAGCCTGCAACTGGTCCAAAACGCCGCAGCGAGACTCCTGATGGGCACCCGAAAAAGGGACCATATCACCCCGATCCTGGCCTCTCTCCACTGGCTCCCTGTGCGGTTCCGAATAAATTTCAAGACCCTCCTCTTTGTCTACAAAGCCCTCAATGGGCTTGCACCCACCTACATTAAAAGTCTTATCACCCACTACACCACCTCCAGGTCCCTCAGATCGGCCGACATGGGGTTGCTGAATGTCCCGCAGTCTAGGCATAAGCTCAGGGGCGACTGCGCCTTTTCAGTCGCAGCTCCTAGACTGTGGAACAGCATCCCCCTCCCCATTAGAACTGCCCTCTCCATCGACTACTTTAAGTCTAGTCTAAAAACGTACCTGTTCTCCCAAGCCTTTCCTGACGTCCTCTGAGTGAGGGCTATTTGTACATATGTATGTAGCCTGCTTGTGTATACTACTCTTATAACAAATGTAAAGTACTTTGGTCACGAGAGTTGTTTTTTAAATGTGCTATATAAATAAATGTGACTTGACTTGACTTGAATAATTTTTATTAATTTAATAATGTTGATAGATCTTTCCCACCCAGGTAAAGGAATGACCAGATAACAGACAATGGAGTATTATTTACTTTTCATGTTGCAGGTGGGGGTTAATAAAGTTAGGCACTGACCAAGAAATTAAGAAGAATGATGCCCTTTAACATCATCACAATTTACCTCTTAGAATAGAATAAATGTAATGTAACATCAATGTGTTAACTTGTGACAATAATGTTAACTGTTAATTGTTCATCTTAATGTAGAGCTTAAAATGATAATATTTAGAGAGATATGGGTCAAGCCTAGAAAAGTGAATTAGCAAAGACAGGCATCTTGTACAGCAAAGATGGGTTGGGCAGAAGGGCCTGTTTCTCTGCTGAACAACTCTATCAATCTATTTGTGGAGAAAATTAACAAAGCAATAACTAAAAATAAATTCCTTAATATGTAGCAAAGTCTTTCGATTTCATTTGCTTATTTACTGCAAGATTGTTGGAGTTTAACAAGTGAAAAGCTAAAGAGTTTTTATTTATTAACTTGTACTGCAGTATAAAGACATAAATTTTACTCATTGCCAATGATGAAGTAAATATAGATATCTGCACGTTTCAATGGCTGCTAGCAGGACAAGATAATTTAATATTTCATGTACGTAGATCTTTTCAGGCCAGTAAGCTCAACAATAATTATCTCATGAGCTGCTTTAAGACATAACTGCATTTTCTTTCTGAAACAAATTAAGCACAGCAAGTTTTTTCTGGATAATTTTATTAAAAATATTTTGCAAATGATTTTTTATATTAATATGCAACTTGTTCCCTCACATATCAATGTAAAATTCATAACGGCAAACACACTATATTACAAACTAAAATGTGATATTTGGCTATTATGCACAGGGTAGAAATCCCTAAAGTTATATTTATCATGTTTTATGTGATAAAGATGACAACATGAGGTCCAAAATTAATTTAGGATAGCAGAGCAATAATAAATCAACTGCCTGTTTCACAGTTTGCCAATTATCTTTTCCACTGCATTGCCAGTTTGGTTTTTACAGCCCACATGAATTTCTTTGTTTTTACATCTTAATTAGACAGAAATTGTTTTCTCCGTTTCAACTGAACAGATGCAACAAAAAATCAATATCTACGGTACCTGAAGCAAAGCAATGGTTCTGTATTGCACGAGAACTAAGCACTTGTAGTCCTGTGGCGGGTAATGGTATACTACCAGTTCCTTCAAGACAGTACGCAAATTCACCGACCTGTAAAATAAATCAGAATGTATCAGTGATAAAAGCTGGTGAGGGGATAAAACAGCCAATTTAAAAGGATATTTCTGGAAGTGTACATTATTAAAATGAAGGTTAATGTTTTGAGTATAACTTTTTATTAGAAGTTGAGAAGGTACTGACAACCCTGAGGCATGAGAACCACTTTATGTATATCGCCTTAAATAATGCAACATATACAGTATAACAATTTCACAAAATGAAACATTTCTATTGTCAAGTCCCACATCAGAGTAGTAAGATCAAAATTATACTGAAGCTTCAAAGCAGTCTATTGTCAGGACTCCAACTTTCAGATGAAATATTAAACAAGAAATCAGCTCGACATAAAAGACCCAAAGATACCATATTCAGATGCCAAGGAGAGTTGTCTACAACAGGAGCAAGTCCTGAGCCAGGTCTGAAAGTCCATTCATATTAGTCTTGCAAGTCAGAGCCTCCGCTTCGAATTCTAGATTGGCATGTAGCTGGACAATCGCACTTCATGAGTGCAGATAGACGGTTAATGCAAGGGTTGTGAAACCTATTGAAATCTTACTGAAAATAAAAGACTACTTAATGATATTAACTGGTTTAATGATTACCAAAGCCTTAATGGCTCATGATGATGCCCACATCTTGTGGAACTCTTCCACTATTTCTTCTGTGTCAGAAGTGCAATTAAATGCCAAAAAAATGCTGTAACAGGTCATTTATTTCCATGCTGGTTGTAGAATCTATATATGTACTTTTTCCCCACAAAGGATTAGGAATTCGCAATTATGAAAAATGCTATAAAAAAGCCAATACTTGCTAAGCTAAAGTAATCTACAACAGGAGATGAATTTGACAATTTGAATTCACCTTTTCTATTTTAAACGTTTCATAAATTAAAGATCAAAAGTTTTTTTATTTGTTCATTTGTTTTAATTTTGAACGTTTGAATAATAATGGTATCAACTATGTCACTGAAAGTCCATTCATATTAGTCTTGCAAGTCAGAGCCTCCACTTAGAATTCTAGATTGGCATGTAGCTGGACAATCGCCAAGAATATAAAGCAGGACAGTAAAAGCTTCTTTAGGTATGTGAAGAGGAACAAAACTAGTTAAGACCTAAGTTGGACCCTTGAAGACCGAAAAAGGTGAATTTATAATGAGGAACAAGGAAATGGCAGATGAGTTGAACAGGTACTTTGGATCTGTCTTCACTAAGGAGGACACAAACAATCTTCCTGATATAGATCATCTCTATTGCAGGTAATACACTCCTGACTGACATCCACTACAAACCAACTGACTCCCACAGCTACCTGGACTACTCTTCCTCCCACCCTGCTTCCTTTAAGGACTCCATCCCCTATTCCCAATTCCTCCGTCTACGTCGCATCTGCTCCCAGGATGACGTGTTCCACACCAGGTCATCGCAAATGTCCTCGTTCTTCAGAGAACGGGGTTTCCCCTCCCCCACTATAGATGAGGCCCGCACCAGGGTCTCCTCCATACCCCGCAACACTGCCCTCTCTCCCCATTCCCCCACTCACAACAAGGGCCGAGTCCCCCTGGTCCTCACCTTTCACCTAACCAGCCAGCGCATACAACAGATAGTCCTCCGCCAGTTTTGTCACCTCCAACGTGACCCCTCCACTCGCCACATCTTCCCATCTCCCCCCCTGTCTGCCTTCCGCAAAGACCGCTCCCTCCGCAACTCCCTCGTCAATTCTTCCCTTCCCTCGCGCTCCACTCCTTCCCCGGGCACTTTCCCTTGCAACCGCAAGAGATGCTTCACCTCCCCCATCCACTCCTTTCAGGGACCCAAGCAGTCATTCCAAGTCCGACAGAGGTTCACCTGCACCTCCTCCAACCTCATCTACTGCATCCGTTGCTCCAGATGCCAGCTGATCTACATCGGTGAGACCAAGCGGAGGCTGGGCGATCGTTTCGCCGAACACCTCCGCTCGGTCCGCAATAACCAACCCGACCTCCCGGTGGCTCAGCACTTCAACTCCCCCTCCCACTCCGTATCCGACCTCTGGGTCCTGGGCCTCCTCCACGGCCAGAGTGATCAACACCGCAAGTTGGAGGAACAGCACCTCATATTCCGCTTGGGGAGTCTGCATCCTCTGGGCTTAAACATTGAATTTTCTCAATTCTGTTAACCCAGACTGCCTCCCCCCCACCTCTCCCTCTGCCCTCTGGCCCTGACATTCCTTCTCCATCTTCCCCCCCCCCCCCCCCCCCCCAGTCGCACTAGCTTCTCATTTTCACACCACAAACAGCTTACAACGGCCTGCTTCCTTTATCACCAATACTTTTTTGCATATCTTTCACTCATTGTTCCTTATCTCTCCACATCACTGTTTATATCTCTCGTTTCCCTGATCCCTGACCAGTCTGAAGAAGGGTCTCGACCCGAAACGTCACCTATCTCCTTCGCTCCTTAGATGCTGCTGCACCCGCTGAGTTTCTCCAGGTTTTTGTGTATTCCTGATATAGAAGTGGCCAGAGGATCTGGGGTGACGGAGAAACTGAAGGAAATCCACATTAGGCAGGAAATGGTGTTGGATAGACTGATGGGACTGAAGGCTGATAAATCCCCAGGGCCTGATGGTCTGCATCGCAGGGTACTTAAGGAAGTGGCTCTAGAAATCGTGGATGCATTGGTGATCATTTTCCAATGTTCTATAGACTCAGGATCAGTTCCTGTGGATTGGAGGGTAGCTAATGTTATCCCACTTATTAATAAAGGCGGGAGAGAGAAAACAGGGAATTATAGACCAGTTAGCCTGACATCGGTGGTGGGGAAGATGCTTGAGTAAATTATAAAAGATGAGATAGCCGAACATTTGGATAGCAGTAACAGGATCGGTCCGAGTCAGCATGCATTTATGAAGGGGAAATCATGCTTGACTAATCTTCTGGAATTTTTTGAAGATGTAACTATGAAAATGGACAAGGGAGAGCCAGTGGATGTAGTGTACCTGGACTTTCAGAAAGCATTTGATAAGGTCCCACATAAGAGATTAGGGGGCAAAATTAGGGCACATGGTATTGGGGGTAGAGTGCTGACATGGATAGAGAAGTGGTTGGCAGACAGGAAACAAAGAGTAGGGATTAACGGGTCCCTTTCAGAATAGCAGGCAGTGACTAGTGGGGTACCGCAAGGATCGGTGCTGGGACAGCAGCTATTTACAATATACATCAATGATTTGGATGAAGGAATTCAAAGTACCATTAACAAATTTGCAGATGTCACAAAGCTGGGTGGCAGTGTGAACTATGAGGAGGATGCTATGAGAATGCAGGGTGACTTGGACAGGTTGGGGAAGTGGGCAGATGCATGGCAGATGAAGTTTAATGTGGATAAATGTGAGTTATCCACTTTGGTAGCAAAAACAGGAAGGCAGATTACTATCTAAATAGCGTCAAGTTGGGAAAAGGGGAAGTACAACGGGATCTGGGGGTCCTTGTACATCAGTCTATTAAATTAAGCATGCAGGTACAGTAGGCAGTGAAGGAAGCAAATGTTGGCCTTTATAACAAGAGGAATCGAATATAGGAGCAAAGAGGTCCTTCTGCAGTTGTACAGAGCCCTAGTGAGACCACACCTGGAGTATTGTGGGCAGTTTTGGTCCCCTAATTTGAGGAAGGACATTCTTTCTATTGAGGGAGTGCAGCGTAGGTTTACAAGGTTAATTCCCGGGATGGCGGGACTGCCATATGCTGAGAGAATGGAGCAACTGGGCTTGTACACTCTGGAGTTTAGAAGGATGAGAGGATATCTCATTGAAACATATAAGATTGTTAAGGGTTTGGACACGCTAGAGGCAGGAAACATTTTCCCGATGTTGGGGAGGTCCAGAACCAGGGGCCACAGTTTAAGAATAAGGAGTAAGCCATTTAGAACGGAGACGAGGAAACACTTTTTCCTGGAGTAGTGAGTCTGTGGAATTCTCTGCCTCAGAGGACAGCGGAGGCAGGTTCTCTGGATGCTTTCAAGAGAGAGCTAGATAGGGCTCTTAAAAATAGTGGAGTCAGGGGATATGGGGAGAATTCAAGAATCGGAGAGTGAAAGGATGTCAGAGATACCAAATGAAAACTTTACCACAATTTTCTGTGTGTGTGAAATTAACTAAGAAACATATTAAAACACCAAAACAATTAAAAAACATTTAAAGATGATGTAATCCTATGCTGCTGTATCCTCCATTGTAATCACTGGAGAGTGTGCCCAAGCCTGGGGCAATGCCGAGATTCCTCATGGTAAGAATTGAGGAATTACTTCCATAATACGCTTCCATACAGGGGTGTGGGGCACGGGGTGCCGCCGTACAATGACAACCTCACCAACAGTCTGTCTTGTCCTTTTCTTTCTTTGTTATTTTTAGTATGTTGTTAAATGTATGTTTCGGTGTATCTTTCGCTTTGTATTATGTGGGGGTGGGGAAACTTTTTTTAAAATCTCTTTCCTTGGAGGAGATGAATTTTTTTTCCGCATCGTACCTCCGTTTGCGCTACGGCCTAACATTGAGGAGCTTGTGGCTTGTGGGAGTCGACTTTTGGAGCTCCAACTGCGGGAGCCTGCGGACTTAACATCGTGGAGCTGGCGGTTCCTTTGTCAGAGATCACCTTGGGAGCTCCAACATCGGGAGCCTGCGGACTTAACATATTTGGAACTCGTGGTCCCTTGGTTAGGGACCGACTTCGAGAGCTCCAATCGCAGGAGCTTCAACCGCCCCGATCGTGGGAGCTTTGATCGCCCTGACGCGGGGGTTTCAATCGCCGGCTACGGGAGCTTCCATCGCCCTAACTGCGGATGGTTTGGCTGCCCTGTCCGCAGGAGATTAAGGAGGAAAGAAGGACTTTACTGCCTTCCATCACAGTGAGGAATGTGGGGGAGCCGTTGTGGTGGATGTTTATGTTAACCTTTATGTAGTTGTGCGTCTTGTTTGAATTTTTCTGGTGTGACTGTATGGTAAATCAAATTTCACTGTTCCTTAAATGGTACACGTGACAATAAAGTACCATTGAACCATTGAACATCTCAGAACATATTGGTAAAACAACTAACCAAGAGTTTGGGACATCTAGTAAACCAGAAGCTCCAGTCAGTTACATGGAGAAATGTTAGGTAACTACTGACAAGAATTGGGCTGTAGATTTTACTACTTATTGCACCAATAGTGAATAGGTTTATGTTTAAGATGCTAAGTAAAAGAAAAAAGTCAGAAGGAATATCTTATATCCCATCTATATCCGCTTTTAAAGTTATATGAGACTAGGGAACGTGGCTTTATGGTGAAAGGGGCAATGTTTAAAGGAGATGTGCAAGACAAGTTTATTTTACACAGAGGGTGGAGAGTGCCTAGAACAGCTGCCAAGAATAGTGGTGGAGGAAGATACAATAGTGGTGTCTGAGATAGGCAAATGGATATACAATGAATGGAGGGATGTGGTTTTCTTATGCAGGCAAAGGAGATTAGTTTAAAACGCATTGTGGGCATGTTGCTGTTCTATGTTCTATTTTCTGATCTATGTGTTCTATCATGAGCAGAGAATTTAATTGTCAAAGTTCCTTTTGAAACAAAAAATTGGTACTTGTTTTATTATTTTTGTAATGGTTGTTGGCTGTTTCATACACTGATCTACACCTGCTCTGCTGATGTATTTCCCCTTCAGACATGTGCCAAATGCAAAATTATTATTTCAGATTTCTTAAACTGAATAAATATTAATGCTCATCTTCCAATACTCAGCCTGAATAAGTCAAAAGAAACTACTTTTAATTTTATTTCAGTTATTAAAATTCCTTGAAGTTACATCAAAACTTGATTTTATTAATTCTGCTGTAAAATCTGATGATGAACCAAACTAATTTTGCAATCTTCGAGTAACATTGCAAAAATAAAGCATTTAAATTTACCTGTTCATTGACGAAGAAAATGGTACAGTGGGAATTCCCTGTATGAAAGGGAAGATACAAAACATCCATAAATGAAGAACCTTGAGCTTCCATTTGCAATGAGTCCACTTTAGTGAAGAACTCGGGCACCCAATTATCCTGAAGAGCTGTGAGTGAAATAATTAGAAGCATTTATTACAATTTACAAAGGTAGAATCGAAAAAGATTGTGACATTAACAATTTTGCGGTTAGAATCTTATATTTCTATATCGCATTGCAATAATTCATTCACCAACTACCATTCTGAAGTTCATCGATTAAAAATAAATTGTATCGGCACTTTAATAATGCAAGAAAGTATATGTGGAATTTTGATGCTGGAATAAGATCACAGGAAGGTTTTCATAATTTGACCAGCCAACAACACTAATGTGGATAAAAAGAACCTGTCAGCTCGTCATTCCATTCCAGCCCTCTGCCTCAACATCAGTCCAAAAGGCGAGACAGTGGGGCTCCATAAGCAATCCCCAACCCATGTGCTTTGTGAAAGGACAAAGCATGTTTTGATCATTGAATATCATGTTGCTGGACTTATTCTGTAGAAGCCTATGTCCAGATCTGAAGGGACATTAAGCAATACTGGTCATGGAGTGGTTTCCATCAAATCAAAAATCTATCAAAGATCTCCGATGTCAATGAACAGACCTCCAGTCAATTTTGGATATTGTGTTTTTCTCAAAGTTCTCAGAACTGACAGTCAATCAAAATTCTACTTATCCTATGGGTTATTCATTTGTTTGGCTATTTTGAAAAAAGACGGAAAAAAACCTTCCAAAACTTTTCAAAAGCACTTTGAGAAAAACAGTAATCCATCAGTATTTTATTCAATCACTGAGAAATGTGAAAGATATTTGAGATTGTAAATGATGACGCAAGTTGACCATTCTATTCATAGTGAGGACACATTTTATTATATCAAGTACTTTATAAACACGTCCTCTGTCATTAAACAGTGACTTTCATCAGAAAAGAAATTTGGGTTGTCACTCTATGCCTGTAGTTTTCGGCAATATAAAATACCATCTCAAAATTGTATTTAACCAAAATTACATTATGGTAAACATGAAGTTAATCTACCTGATATTTTAACAGAACTACAAATCAATTTGAATGTAATGAATTTGTTTCACTAAAACTCAAATGAGGACTTTCTGTTATATGGTTGGATATTTGGTTTAATATTCATGTAGCACAGTAAAATGTTAGGCACACAAGGTTAATTTAAACTTCCAACGTCACTCTTTATTGTCATCAAATTGTTGTGCTACAATGATTGATCCAATGTTATTTTGAGAGGTACCAGTTCAGAATGTTTCTGTCAAATCATCTCCCTCTTACATCGTATACATTATTTCAGTCTTGAATGGAACAAAAAATCTCAGGTGTTAATTAAAATATAGTTTCAATCCTGCAAGTACTCACTGTTCTTCAGGTTCACATTTGAACCATCCGCACCATTTTCAATTTCTTTTCCATTTTCAAATTCACTACACAAAAAAACACAATTATTTACATGGAAAGATCTACTTGCACCAAAGTAAATAAATTAATTCTAAATGCTTCTTTGAAAAAAAAAGCACACCATTGAAACTTGTTATAAGAATGATAACTAAAGTAATATCTATCAATTTTTGTGCCTTCTCTCTTTTATATGTTGTCTTTTTTCCCATTATTTTCAAAATGAGGTCTGTAATTTTCAGTAAGTTTACTTATCTTTACAACCCAGACAGCATTGCAGCGTGGGGGGGGGGGGGGGGGGGGGGGGAAGACTAACCCTGAAATCAATTTTCAGCTACTGTGAATGTATGTCGAAGACTTCACCAGTTTCTTTCACAAAACCCCTTTCCAAATTGTGTTGACCATGCACCATCCAATGTTGTAAATTTTGAAAACACTTTCTGCATTGAAAGCTGACCACCTGTGCATCTTTTATATATTTTACCACGTAAGTAATTTGGCCCTTCAATAAATTTCCATTTTTACAAACACTGGTCTGAGGGCGACTAGACATTGAGCATACAGATATCGGTAGACAAATTTATAATGCCTTTGAAAGTGCTAATCACTGCAACGCAGACAGTAACGTCTTTGGTTCTTGGGGCCCACATTTAAACTTTAATTATAACAGGTCTCACTGCAGTTGTCCTGTTCTTTTGGTTGTGACACAAAAGGGAGAATGCATCCCTCTGTGAACAAGCATGCTGAGGCATTGCATTTACTCATGCTTTGTTCATTTTCCTATGAAAGCATTTCTAGCAGTTATTATAAAACTAGGTAACAGCAAATTACTGCATGCTATGTAATTCCCCGACCTTTCACCACTAATTCTGTAAATCTTAGAGAACACGAGCAGAAAGATATTTATACTTCTGAGATACGGTTGGGCAGCCCATTGAGCCTCATTAAAATGTCATAGTTTGCACCCCTGCACATCTCCAGTCCTTCCCATTCACAGGAAAACATCCAATGATGATGTGAAAGACAACATTTACATGCTAATCTTTCAAGCTCTTCAAATTATCCTTGTCTCTCCAGGTTCTCTGACAGAGGCAGTGTTTTTCATGATGATTCATGACACATCATTTAGGAAACCAAAATAACCGTACAATTATACGAGACTAAGTGGGACCCGTTGGGTCCCATGTTCACATGGGAGGGCTGGTCCCCAACGCAATATTCCACCTCTCCACCAATTCCACCAAATTCAAGTGCAGTTTCATAACACTTCAAGCTGGATCCAAGGCCACCAAGTTCAAGTGCAGTTTCACACCATTTCATGCAGGGTGCAAGGCCACCACATTCAAATGCAGTTTCATACCATTTCAAGCAGGGTGAAACTACCATAAAACCACCATAAAACCACACAAAACACCTAACTCACCGTTCAGTAGACATTCAGTGTGTTCAGTTTATTCACAGCTCAGAGAGTCGTGACCTCTCCCTCCCCCATCATGCAGAGACTGAGCCACACTCACACTTCCGGGTTTTATAACCCCTCCCTCTCCCACCAGAAAAGATGTGGCCTTCATGACAGGAGAGAGATTCTCAACATTTTTAAAACATCAATAACACTTTTATTTTTAATTGATGGGAAGAATCCTCTGCTCCTGCTGAGCGGAGGGGGACTGAGTAAGATGGCCAGAAATCACAGCAGTGTGTGGTAGCGTTTTATCTAAAAGCAATATACAGTGCAGGAAGTTGGCCAAAGCACCCAAGCCACCATTTGCAGTAATGCCTTTTCACTTCAAGCCAAAGCACCCGCCACCATTTGCAGTAGTGCCTTTTCACTTCAAGCCAAAGCACCCAAGCCACCATTTGCAGTAGTGCCTTTTCACTTCGAGCCAAAGCACCAATCGACCATTTGCAGTAGTGCCTTTTCACTTCGAGCCAAAGCATCCAAGCCACCATTTGCAGTAGTGCCTTTTCACTTCGAGCCAAAGCACCCAAGCCACCATTTGCAGTAGTGCCTATTCACTTCAAGCCACACCCAAGCCACCATTTGCACTAGTGCCTTTTCACTTCAAGCCAAAGCACCCAAGCCACCATTTGCAGTAGTGCCTTTTCACTTCGAGCCAAAGCACCCAAGCCACCATTTGCAGTAGTGTCTTTTCACTTCGAGCCAAAACACCCAAGCCACCATTTGCAGTAGTGCCTTTTCATTTTGAGCCAAAGCACCCAAGCCACCGTTTGCAGTAGTGCCTATTCACTTCAAGCCACACCCAAGCCACCATTTGCACTAGTGCCATTTCACTTCAAGCCAAAGCACACAAGCCACTATTTGCAGTAGTACATTTTCACTTCAACTAAAGCACCCAAGCCACCATTTGCAGTAGTGCCTTTTCACTTCAAGCCAAAGCACCCAAGCCACCATTTGCAGTCGTGCCTTTTCACTTCAAGCCAAAGCACCCAAGCCACCATTTGCAGTAGTGCCTTTTCACTTCAAGCCAAAGCACCCAAGCCACCATTTGCAGTAGTGCCTTTTCATTTAAAGCCAAAGCACCCAAGCCACCATTTGCAGTAGTGCCTTTTCACTTCAAGCCAAAGCACCCAAGTGACCATGTGCAGTAGTGCTTTTTCACTTCAAGCCAAAGCACCCAAGCCACCATTTGCAGTAGTGCCTTTTCACTTCAACCCAAAGCACCCAAGCCACCATTTGCAGCAGTGCCTTTTCACTTCAACCCAAAGCCCCCAAACAACCATTTGCAGAAGTGCCTTTTCACTTCAACCCAAAGCACCCAAGCAGAGAGAATGGGGAATTTGTTAAAATCATTAATATCTCTCTGATTTTTCATCGATGGGAAAAATCCTCTGGTCCAGGAAGGCGTAGGGGGGCTCTGTGCGAGCTGGCCAAAACTGACGGCCGTAGGTGGCGGCGTTCTCTCGGAAATCACAGCACAACGAGCCAAAAGCGGTCAAGATCAGACTTTTAGTAATATAGATAATAAGATAATATAATATATTATAATTATAACAGCCTGTTATAATTTTATTTAGGAAAACTTATCAAAGTGATATTAGGATAAAGAAACTGGCTAATTCAGATTGCATGAGCAATACAGGAAGAATCTATTGCAGAGGACATCATCACTAGCCAGATTTTGTTTCTACTTGAAATGTGCCGACTTTCTTTATCCATTTGAATCAGGACCAAGAGCCCTGGCTATCATTACTAACCATTTTCTAAGGTATTGGCCATTGTTACTAAACCAACAGAGCTCTTCAATTGGGTGACGTTTGCCAATTGGGAATTGGGAAACCACACATTCCTTCTCTCCAGAGATGCTGCCTGTCCTGCTGAGTTACTCCAGCATTTTGTGTCCATCTTTGGTTTAAACCAGAGCCTGCAGTTCCATCCCGCACAGTGCTCTTGTTGACCTGATTGACATCTGCCAATTCCTTAAAAAATCTAGTTTGTTGGGCATTTATACTAACCCCATTTATTGTTCTGCCAAAGTTAGTAAAACATTTGAATGCAAGTTACTATACAGCTATTTTCTGTGAACCAATTACTCATTTTTTTTCTATATTATTGTGTAACTTTCAGTTATTGCTTGTTAGTGGTAACAGTGATTAAGGACTTCCCTGAATTCTTCCAAAGAAATACAAAAGTATTCAAAGGCTCAGTGGCAGTAAAGGAGGAAATGCAAAAATGTACAACCCAAGATTTTGTATTAGTAATTCTTATAGTTTCATGCATCAAATAAAACTTGGTACCTCTGGACTTTATGTTCAGCACAAGCTCATTGCACCAACCAAAGTGTGGAAAACCAAGAGGTGTAGATGGCTCATGTCGTAGCTCACTGGAAGCCTAACCCTAACCCTTTCTTACAGTCTCGTCTTGAGCTAAGAATAATTGCTGACTTCCAGGAGCCGGCTTAATAAAAATATAAATATCAGAGATTGGTTGTGAAGTTCAAACCATTTGGATGTAATTAGCCAGATCTTTAATGACAAGGTTTTGCACTGAGAAAGAATCTTCACACATTAATCCAATCATATGGAGCTGGGATATGGAGAGTCCAGAACAAGCCTGGCCTATCCAATTGCAACATGCTGAACCATGCTCCTTGACACAGTTGTAAAAAATCATAACTGTTTCTGATATTCAAACACTATTAATAAATAACTATTAATAAAAGGGAGAAAATTAAATAATTAATTACAACACATTAAATAAGAAATATAACTATTCACTTGAAGCCATTCATGTGAACTCAATTTTAAAATCTCGCAGATGTTTCCATTTATTTAAAAATCACACCAATGATCTTCTGGACAATTAACTTATATTGCTATTCATCCAAATAAATGTACAAAAATCAATTGGGTACCAAATTAACTCCAACTCACCCAGGTAGCATGAGCCTATATCTATAGTTTATATATAGCTTCCTGTTCGAATTCCATTTAGGCCTAGTTTTTAATTTGTCACTGTTGTACCTGCTCTACTTCCTATTTTCACTCTAATTATGAAGAGACTAGATTTACAGTGATAGGTTGAGGAGTAAATGCCAAGAGAGCTCAATATGTTTTTGTGAAGAATTTGGTTGTCATTCTTTTTTTTTAACACACCTGAATAAATGGATGAGTCATCCATAAAATGACATCACGGTGCAGTTTTCCCTTAGTTTTGTACTTTTGCCATTAGATCACCCAGTACTGCATAAGTTCTAGGTAAAGGTCAATAAAGCACAACATTTTCTGGTGGATTGCTGTCATCAACAGCAGTACTGAAAATATCCCACTCCCTTGACCGCAGCTCAACCATGAAATAGTGTTTTAAATTGAGATAACCAGATAATTTTGAGATATTCAGATATCTAGAGAATCCATTAATTGTGCAAGACAACCCATTTTTTAATTTTAATCTGAATTTTCCACCCATTTGCTGGATTTTTCTCCATTCTGCTGCATTGTTTCCTTCTTGATGGTGGAGCTCATTGTTTAAGAAGATATTGTCATAGCAGCCATGGCAAATAACTGAGACTCTGACCTGTTCTTGAGCCATATCTTTATGTATTGATTTTAATTATTAAATTTTTCTTAAAAAATCAAGAAGCAAAACAGAGAAGAATGCTGAAATGAAAGTCCAAAATGCTGAAAATAGTCAACAGGTCAGGCAGCTTCAATGGAAGGAGAAAAATAAAGTTGATCTCTCAGGTCAATTGCCTTCCATTGCATTGATAACAAGTCTTTGGCCTGAAATTTTAATGTGCTTTCTCCAAACAAAATTTGATAGACCCTTGGGTAAAAACAATTTACAAAGCCTTGGGGAAAGAGGAAATAAATGCAATTCATAAAAATGCTCTACAAAAAACAGTATAAATCCAGTGAATTGAATTGTCTGCCTATATGTCACAATAATAATATTTTACACCTCCTACTATTAAGCACCTTCTTATACTATTCCTACACGTCCTTTTTTTAAAAACAATTCTCGAATTCTTCCAAATTTATTGAAAAGCCTCCATTCTCTTTTCACTTCACATTTTACACTTCTGTGGTAATTGGGAGACTCCCACATGGCTGCAATAGCTGTCTTTTGTAAGTTGGCCTGTAGTAGTGAGATAGGATTTCAAGTAATTTATCTCTACAAATCCTTGGCATTGAAAGCTTTTTAGAAAATGTTTGGACGATCAAGGAAATGTAAGATCCTCATACCGAAAGAATACATGTAAAACAATCAGGCTTTTATGACACTCCCTTTACCTCTCCCTCTTCCTTTGTTTCTTAATTGACAGCTCCAACTCTGCAATTCCCTTCCAAAACCTCCCACATATTTCTGTCTTTCTGTGGTCACTTATAATCTCTTACTTTAACTAAGCCACTTCCCCATGTGGCTCAGTGTAATACATATGTCTGCTGAGGATGTTCAACTGTTGATTATATTAAAGGAATTAGATAAATACAGATTGATGTTCTCTGCAGTGTATGCACTGATGACTCTAATTTTCACACTAGAATTTCCAAAATAAGGTTCCTGGAGCTGCAACCTGACATAATTAGAGGCTTGCAGGCTTTTTTAATGGCAGGAATATAATTTCTCATTAGGCCACTTCATTCATAATACAAAGAATGAAAGAAGGTGAGCTTCTAGAACTGCACAAACTCCCCCGGCATTTAGTAAGATCATGATAGATCATATCCACATTTTGATTTGTCATCTGGATTCCCTTTGTGTTCAAAAATCAACCTGAATGTATCTGCAGCATGACAAAGCATGAACAACATCTTGAGTTGAGAATTATTACAATTTAAAATGCTGTGCCACACACATAAATCTTAAATTACCAACCTATTATCCTGGTACCTGACCTACTAGTTCCAGACTTCCTAGACAGAGGATGCTTATTTGCATTTACTCTTTCAATCTCACCTTGAATATTGTATAATTAATTACGTCAACCTCAACCTATACGTTAATTTAACTGCACTCTTTCCACCTTAAAGGCATCTTTCCAACAGCAGAGTGGCCAAAACTGAACACAATACTCCAAGTGCAGCATCACCAAAGTATTGTATAACTGTAACATAATGTTCTAACATCTATACTCAATTTCTCGACTAATGAAAGGCAGCATGTCAAAAGTCACAATTTGGTATTCTCTCTATTGGTATTCGACAATATCGAATGCAAACTAAAGACCAATCTGTAAATTTGCTTTATGATTTACATTTGCAAAATGCAACTTAAACTTATTTCGCATTTAACCTTCCCACAGTACATAAAGAAATAATGTTTTTTTCCAAGCCTGTCACTATCTTATATATACTTAAAACTCTGATCTTGGATGTGTATTTATTTGTGTGTGTGATGTTAGTGTGTAATCACATCTTCTCAAAAAAACAATGTGCTAATGGTAAAATGTTTACATGTTCCGGTAGAGATTGTCCTCCTGGAGACCAAAATCGCCTTATTTCTCGAGTTATTTATGAAAATTGTCACAAATCCGATAAAACGTTGAAAATAAATGGTATGGTCTCGCTGATGTCACAATGGGGCTGCTGCGCGTGGCCAGCGCTGCAAGTGACTTCACCCCGCTCCGCCGTACTCGCAGTCCTTTGGTTGATGCCCGCTACCCCCACGCGGCTACCCGCTGCTCCTCCCGGCCGCTCCTCGCTCCTCCCCGCTGCTCCCCGCCTCCTCTCCCCCCCTCCTCCTTGCGGGGCTGGGGTAAAAGGAGCCAATGAATAATATTAATATAATATCAAGGGGGGTGGTTTGTGTGTGTGTGTGTGAGGAGGTGGTCAGTGCGTGTGTGTGTGTGAGGAGGTGGTTAGCGTGTGTTTGGGACGCCGCAGGCCGCCACCACTCACCCCGCCCACCCGCAACTGCGCATTGAGGGGACTTGGATGTGGATTTGTGTGTTTACTTGTTTGTGTGCGATCACATCTTCTCGAAAAAATGACGCGCTAATGGTAACATTTTTACATATTCTGGTAATTTTTTCCGTGAAGTCAAAAATCGCCTTATCTCAGAATGTCATGCTTTATTTCTCGAGTTATTAATGAAAATGTTCAAAAATCTTGGGAAAAAACAACTCTTTCGCTTATTCCCTGTGTTTACAGCTGTGATGTCACAATGGGATTTGAGCCCTGCTCGCCACATTGTTGCTATCCAAGTACACTGAGTCCTGCTAGCCCTTGCAAGTGCAAATGCATTTTTTTTAAAGTCACAGAATACTGAGTTCTGTTAGCTAGCAAGTGCAATTGCATTTTTTTTTAAGTTTAAAAATGAGGGAGGGTGAATAAGGCGAAATGAGCAGCCCCTACGCAGTTGTCGGCTATGATTGAATGGTGCAATATGCGTTAGGGGAACGGGTTGTGTTGGAGAAACGGGTGAGTGGTGGAATATTGCCTTGGGGAACGGGTTGCGTTGGGGGACCAGGCCTCCCGTGGAGGCTATGGGTGAGTGGTGGAATATTGCATTGGGGAACAGGTTGTGTTGGGGGACCAGGCCTCCCATGCGACAGGGACCCAACAGGTCCTACTTGGTCTAGTGCTACTTAAAAATCTAGCATGAGTGAAGTACGCTATTGATTTTATGACTAATTGGATTTACTTGATTCATTGCATGTTTGAACTGCTTTGGGAAAGGGTTTCACAGCTTTTACTAGTTATTTATTTGTATAATTAATAGTAATGGAAGTAAACATAAATGAAATAAAGATTAAATTGCTGTTCAATAACAAATAAAATCCCCAAATGGTTACTGCATTGGGATATTTTCTTCCACAGTCCAAATATCAATCTTTGGAATGTGGCTCAAAATTCCTAATTACAGTTATCTTATCCAGCCATTGTATACTTGTATCCTGCAATTCAGAAAGATACCACTCAGCCCATCAGGTCCATCCTCACTCCTGGCAGGTCAATTCTATCTCATCCTTCCTCTTATCCCCATGCAACCTATTATTTTTCTAGTTCAGTAAAAAAAAACCACAGGATCAAGAACTGTTACCATTTAACAATTAATCACAGGAGATCAATTATACAGAACTGGAATAGTGATACATAATTCCTGGGATTGCCAGTGTGACCAAGGAGAGAGTGAGCTGTCAGCCTCTGCAGAAATAGAGGTGAGGTATAGCGTTCTTAGCAAGGTGGATCTGGGAAGGATTTTTACATTGGTTAAGGTTTCTAGAATTAGGAATCGCAATGTCAAAATATTTGGTATTGCAGTAATAACTGACTCAGCCACAACAAAGTAATATTAATTAATTTTAAAAGGATATCGTTTGCTTTGGAGAAGTGAGGTGTGGGTGTAAGTACACGGAGAGCATCTGGAGTATTGTCACTGAAAATAGGAATATTTAGGTTAAAAGATCAGGAAGTGAGGAGCAATTTCTTCAGTCAGATGGTCAAGAATCTTTGGAATTCTCTCCCACTGATGCCTGTGGAAACATTCAAAGCAGACCTCTGTACGTTTCTGGATACTTAAACGAAATGGAGAAGGCAATTCATCACAGCGCCTGATCTAAGCGCCTAATGTTTACAAGTCTTTCTTCAAAAGGACTCATCAACATCATCAGTGCACATGCACCAACTCTTTGTGCCACAGCTGAAGACAAGGACCAATTCTATAACATTCTGCATGACACTTAGAAGTACATCCCAAATAGAGACAAGGTGTTCCTTTGCGATAATTTCAATGCTTGCGTGGGCGCATACAGAATCAAGACCAAATTGCCTCGGCCATTATGGTGCTGGAAACATGAATGAGAAGGACAGCAATTTACTGGATTTATGTACACAAAATGAACTCTGCATCACAAACACTCTTTTCCTGAGCAGGCACCACCACAAGGTGTCATGACATCACCCCCGCTCTGGTTACTGGAACCAACTTGATCTATTCATCACCAGAAGAAAAGATCTGCCATATGTTGTTCACACTCAAACTTATCACAGTACAGATTACCACACTGGCCACTCACTCATCACGATGAAGCTACTTCCATGCAAGATACATACGTCAAAACAGAAAGGCCAGCCCCTATCAACATCTCCAATAACGTGGGTGACCATCAACATTTCTCAGAACTGCTAACTCAAGCGCTCTCAATCCTGGACCCTCCAAGGAATGCTAACAAAGCCTGGAAATCGCTGAAATTGGTCATCTGAGGCAACATCACTTGCCTTCAGAAAAGCCTAAGAATACAGACTGGTTCGATGCATATTTAGATAAAATGTTACCCGTCATTGAAGCACAACGCACCTTTCTTCGCCTGAAGTAGGGTCTCGACACGAAATGTCATCTATTTCTTCGCTCCATAGATGCTGCCTCACCCGCTGAGTTTCTCCAGCATTTTTGTCTACCTTTGATTTTTCCAGCATCTGCAGTTCTTTATTAAATATATCTGCTGAACTTCATAAGTATAGAAACTGTATGGCTTGCCATACCTGCACACCCTTCTTTTGTTTTGCTGGAGAGCGGGTGGTGTCCCTCAAGACATGTGTAATTCAAACATCTTCACGCTGTATAAGAACAAGGGAAATCGCAGCAAATGCAACTGCTGGGACATTGCACTTCTGGGTATTACAGGAAAGGCCTTTGCCAGAATGATCCTGCAAATACTTCACAGACTCAATGACCAGATATACCTTGAGGGACAATGCAGTTTCTGCCGAGGTAGATCCACAAGTGTCGTCATCTTCTCCCTGGGTCAAATCCAAGAAAAATGTAGAGAACAGCAAACCCCACAAAACATCGCCGTTGTAGGTCTTATGAAAGTTTTTGATTCTGTCAGCAGACATGGCCTCTGGAGAAGATTGGATGTCCACCACATCTTCTAAACCTCATTCAGTCCATCCATGAGAATATGATAGTACAGTGTAATTTGAGGGCACTACATCAGTTTCCCCATGAGAAGTGGAAGGAGGCAAGGCTGTGTCTGAGTTCCCACCTGTTCGGCATCTTCTGATCTGCCTTTCTGTCTTTTGCCTTCCACATGGAAGGTGTGTCTCTTCACACCAAAGGTGACGGAAAACGCTTCAATCTGGCAAGGTTGAAAGCCAAGACAAAGGTGAGAACTGTGCCTAAAAATAATTGTATGCTGTATGCTGATGATGCTGCATTCATCGCCCCAACAGAAGAACTCTAGGGACTGTTGGACAGACTGTCTCATGCTTACAATGAATATGAACTAACAATCAGCGTTACGAAGACTGTTGTCATGGGTCGGAGCACTTCACTCCCCCCTGAAATCACCCTAAATACCACTCTGCTAGAAACTGTCAACAATTTCATCCACCTAGGATCTACGGTGACTAATAGCCTCTCTCTGGATGGGGAAATCAATTCACATATAGGAAAGGCAAACCATCCGTTTGACCCAGTGCAAGCTGGAAAAAATATATGCTTCCAGTTCATTATCAGGAATTCCGCCTTCATCCAACATTAACCACAAAGGCACCTGAGGGAGATTAACCAAGCAGGCATGTAAGAACAGGAAGCTCATAATCATGACCAAGGTGACAGTCTACAAAGTATCCGTCTTGAGCACATTACTGTACAGCAGTGAAGCTTGGACGACTTACCCACATCAAGATGGGAAACTGAATAATTGGCATTTCCACTGTCTTTGTTGCATCCTGGGAGTTTCTTGGCAGGAAAAATCACCAATGAATCTGTCCTCTTCCTGACCAACACGCCTAACATCTCTGCGATCCTCAAACAGAACATCTTTGCTGGCTTGGACATGTACACAGGATGGAAAATGGATGCATCCCCAAAGATGTATTGCCAATGCACAGAGGTTGCCAATGCACAGAGGCCAAGAGGAATACCAAAACGTTGCTATAAGTACACAATTAAAAGAGATTTGGTAAATTTTAACGTTGACACTGTTAACTGGGATACAGCTGTTCTGAACCAGGGGAGGTGGAGAAGAATGTCCAAGCAGGTATGAAGCATATGATTCAAGACTCTGGAGGCCAGTCGCCAACGCCACAAAATGATCAATGGCAACAGCACACATTCACCAATCCAACAGCCAGACAACTTCACCAGTGGAAACTGTGGGAGGGGCTGCCTGTCAAGGATAGGCCTAGTTAGCCACAGCAGGAAATGCAACCATACATTAAACATTTTCCGCTTCAAACAGGACAACATCAAAGCCGCACCATCACCTCTCGCAGATGGATCAGTGCCAACGATCCATTCAACCTAGTGCAAGCAGGACAAAACATATGCTGCCAGTTCATTATCATAATTTCAGCCATCACTCAACATTAGTAGGCTCCCCTCGGTCACGACTGACCATGGGTGATGCATCCTAGTTTGCAGGTGATGTGTGGTCAGCTGCAAGCCTGGGCGATGTCATATGGAGGACAGGCTGTTGCACCTGCAGCACGTCCCCCCTCTCCACGTCGCTGATCGATCCAAAGGAACAGCAGGTCCGTTATAGTTTGGCACCAGTGCTATCGCAGGACCTGCCAGAGCAAGGTTGTAGACAACGACGAACTGCCTTAAGGGTTCCGACTCTGGAGTTTCTTGAGGTTTACTCCAGGAGCCTTTTCCATGACTGGATATGGCCACAAGGCAGTGGAGGTTTTAAATCAGAGTTTTCCCTCTCCTAGATTGACTGCCTTCCCAGGCTGATGAGCCCCATCAGCCCGAGACTCATGGAGGCGGGAGCGTCTACCTTCCCATGCAGGTCTATAGCACCTGCCCACTGCCCAAACATTTTCATGAGTGCCTGACACCATATTTTTCATCTTATTAAAGAAAATTGTGGCATTCAGCCCAACAAATCTATGCCTGTTCTCAGTGATCCCTACATTGGGATTTAACCTTCTCAGGCAAACACAGATTTAAAATTAGAAGGCACTTTTAACAGCACAAGCACATATTATTGGAACCAAGTGTGGGTGCCACTGTGCAGATCCTTGGAGCTTTGTGACAGCCACAGATGAGTATGCATGAGAATGGGCACAAAGATTTACTGATGCAGTAAATTATACCTTGGCAAACTAACATCCAGGAATTCCACCAAGCAAATGCAGAATTAGCTATGGAAGGAGTAAACTTCAAAAGGAATTAAGTTGTAAAACATCAATGCATTGCAGAAAAAAGTCCAATTGTATCACACAGATGTCCAAGATTAGTAAACAAATATTTGAATATTATTTTTCCTACCAATCACTCTCACAACTGCATGTTCTGCTCAATGCAGCACTACCCATAATTCATTTATTAATTAAAACTTAATTCTAAAGGTTATGGGACCCGCAACAATTGTTATCTACTTAACACAATTCTGCGGTTTACATCAAACGTTTTCACACACTATCTGCTATTCATCCTTGGCAGCACTTTCAACAAAATGGGTATAGTTGATGACATCCCGAATTGTCAGGAAGCAAATCCATGTGCACTTGCTGCCTGCTACAGTCAAGATAATGAAAAAAGAGGGAAAATCAATTCTCCCACAGCAGAGACTGGTGCTGCCCGGTAAAATATTAAAACTGCAGATGTGCTGTGTAGTATCTTGCTAGGATCTGGAACCACAGAGACTGATGATCATTAGATTATCTATAATGATTGTCAGTGCACCTCTATCTTTGCTCCTTGATGCAATGCTGCTGCCACTTGATAGATATTTTCTTCAGGGAAACAAAACTTCCTAAGGTATCTGTCAGAGCATTGCTTCCCAAACATTATTTAAAACCACTGCTAAGCAAACGATGGATGCCACAATGATATATATATATTGACCCACACCTTTCTGGCTTTGATCATGAAGCTGTATGGACTGAAATATTGCCTGTGGCATGTTGGTGATTCAATGTTCTTGAGGCATATAATGGGGCAAATAGAAACAATATATAATAACATAGTTGGTGTGTGTCAGCTCCACTATTGTCGCTTCGGGAAAGGTGAAGTTCAAAAGATTGACATTCAATATTAATGCAAGATGCATAATTCTGAGTAAATTCTATAAGTGTGCTTCTGTTGGCTACAGAACCTGAAACTGGAGAATGGAGGCACAAAGAAATGCAGATGCTGAAATCTTGAACAAATCACAAAGTTCTGGAGTAACTCAGCAGGTACAGCAGCATTTGTGGAGGAAATGCGTAGGCGGTTTCAGGTTATGACTCTTCTTCACACTATGGGGGGTCTCTTCTTCAGATAGTAGGGGGAGAAAGCTGGAAAAGAACAGGGAGCGGATCAAAGCCTGGCGAGTGATAGGTGGATACAGATGACGTGGGTTTGATTGACAGATGGGTGGAGTAGAGATGAGATGGAAACATAAAGGTGCCATGAAGGAATGGAGTGAAATGTAAAACCAGAACAAAGAATATAGGTGGACGAGGATGGGAGAGGGAAGGGGGGGGGGGGGGGGTGGGATAGAGGAAAAAATGGATGCGCAATGGAATGGCAGAACACACAAATTTCTCAGTTAAATTATCTTACGTTCCTGTTATATGTTGCAAGGAATGCTTTGAGGGATAAAATAAGATGCCACTATCTCCTTCCTCAGTTATATAGCCCAAAACTGCTCACAATATTCCAAATATGGCCTGTCTAGTGCCTTATGAAGCCGTAGCATTACATCCTTGCTTCTAAATTCTAGTCCTCTTGAAATGAATGGGAGCATTGCAATTCCTTCCTTACAACTGACTCAACCTAAAAATTCCCCTTTTGCGAATCCTGCCAGAGCTCTCCCAAGTCCCTTTGCACCTTCGATTTCTGAATCCTCTCCCCATTTAGAAAATAATCTACACTTTTATTGCTTCTATCAAGTGATAGGCAGGACATGTGATGAAAGGAGATATATAATGAGGCTGGAAAAGAAATAAAATATGGATTGAAAAGAACTGAAAATCGTAAAAGCAGAATTATTAACAGCAGCTGGTCTCTGCACTCAATCATAAGCAACGTCTTGTCAAGAGCGCACATATTCTGCTCATTTGGTTTTTTGGCTGGATCCTTTCCTCCACTGTTCATCACATTCTTTGTTCATGCATGGACCAAATAGCCAAATTCCATAGATAAGGCATGAACATAGTCTGATATATGTGGCATAAAAGAGGGAAAACACTCCAATATCAGGAGGCTTTTCATTCATAACATCAACAGCATGTGAGAAGCTAATTATCCTTAATATTTAATGATATTATGTCATGATTCTGCAGTCTGAAGTTGGGTCTCGACCCAAAAAGTGATCGGCCTATTTCACACCGCAGATGTTGCTTAACCTGCTGTGCCTTTTGATTTATGCTATGATTCTCCCGTGGGAAGTAGGAGATATGAGGAAGGTTACCAATCACCAGCAACTCAATTGAGCAAACCACACAAATATTATAATACTGTGGCTAAAAGAGCAGGTCAGTGTCTGGGTATTCTACAACAGTTCACCTATGAACCTCACCCCTGTGAATGCAGAGTCTTTTACCCAGGATAGGGGAATCAAAAAAACAGAGAACATAGGCTAAAGATGAGAGAGGCAAGATATAATAGGAACCTGAGTGGCAACTTTTTCACTCAGAGGGTGGTGGATATATGGAACGAGCTGCCAGACAGCTGAGATAGGCACTATAACAGGATTTAAAAGACACTTGGACAGATACATGGATAGGAAATGTGTACAGGGAAATGGGCCATACAACAGCAAATGGGAATAGCTTGGGGCATCTGGGTCAGCAAGGATAAGTTGGGCCAAAGGACCTGCTTCCGTACCGTTTGACTCTATGGCTCTAACCCCCAAAAGCCTTTCCACCATTGATAAGCAAGATTGTCTCTTTCCAACATTTTTATCTTTCTTAAAACCTTCACTTAAAAACTACTTCTTCAATCAATCTCTCACGTCCATCATAATATCTGGTTTAATTTTAAATATTGTTTGGGATTGTCATGATTTTTAAAATGTTTGGAATAGCTGTAAATTGTCCCTAACTGTGTGTCAGATAGTGCTAATGTATAGGAATCGCTGGTCGGTGTGGCAGGCTGAGGGACCTGTTTCCGCGCTGTATCTCTAAACTAAACTAAAAGTACATACTGTAAATGCATGTTATACAAGCGAACATCAATCTATATCAACCAATATGAAATAAACCAAAAATGACAGAGATGTCAATGGTGGTTTGTGTACCATAGGCCCATCACACTGAAGAATTGTGACGGTAAATACAGTGCTCATGACCATTTTGACCCATTTAAAATGAATACAAAGTTAAATACACCGTGCAGTCTTCGTGCTATTCCACTTTATATGAACATTAAAAGTAAATAAGGGATAGTTCAGAATGAAAAATGTAGTTCTCATGACAGCTATTCAGACTGATTACCAATGGAATTGACAGTTGGTTAGCTGCACTGTCAGCCTTGCTTCCTAAAGTTGTCTGCTACTTGTAGATAATGAGAGCAACCAAATTAAGCATTTCTTGTTGCATGATTTAAGGCTTCATGGTAAAACCTCACTGATTCTTTAAAGCAGATTAACCTTTAAAGTGACAACAAAAAAAACACCATTATTTTTTAAATGGTTTTAACAATTTAGATTATTGATTCCTTGCCATGGTTGCAATTCTTATTATGAAATATGCAGCAGGATTCTGATGTTATCATAATAACACAATTTAAATTTTATTTGAAAGCCTGCACAGCAAAGCTGATGTGGCCTCACATTAGATCACGCAGCCAGAACAGAATAAATTAGAAAGATATATTAGCTTTAATTCGTGATTCTCCCTTTTAGGCTCTGAGGAAAATTTGGGGCTTCCCCTAAACTCCCTCCTCCTCTCTTAACAATAAAGATGTCCCAAATACTCACTATACATATTTTAGGATGTTCTTTTAGGAAGGAAATGAGGAGACATTTATTTAGTCAGAGGGTGGTGAATCTGTGGAATTCATTACCACAGAAGGCTATGGAGGCTGTCAGTGGATATTTTTAAGGCAGAGATAGATAGATTTGTGATTAGTACAGGTGTCAAACGTTTTGGGGAGAAGGCAGGAGAATGGGGTTAGGAGGAAGAGATAAATCAGCCATGAGTGAATTGCAGAATAGGCAATGGGCCGAATGGCCTAATTCTATTTCTATTCCTAATGACATTATCTCAATTAATTATGTGCAAACATTATATCAGAATGTTAAATATTTTCATATAATTACAAACAAAAACCGTAGATGTAATCAATCTGCAGTTTTCCCTACCTTTTGTGACATTCTCAAAACCAAAGATATCTTTATCACTCCACGAGTCTCCAGAAAAGTTGAATTTTATCTCGGAGTCACGTGAGTGACTTCGTGAAGAACCCGCCAGCACACATGCGCGACATATCGTCGAAACGCGTTGTTGCCGACGGCTGGCGGTGGGGCGCGCTCCCCGCCAGCCCTACATAAGTGACACTAACCTTAAGTTGGTTGGTCCTTGTTGCAAGTCTTTTGTCTTTCAGCAAGGGCATGGAAGGGAGTACCAAAGGCCGTAAGACGACCGTCCGGAGTCGCCGGCCACCTGTCCCGGAGCCCTCATCATCGGCTGCACCTGCGAGACAGGCCGGGAAGAAGGCGGGGAAGTCGAGGAGCTCCGTTGCTGCAGGGCCCGACTCGCCGATACACCACAGCTCCGGTGAGGAATTCGAGGAGCAGGATTGCGGTGTGCCACCGGAGCAGGTAGACCCTGCCTCCGTATGGAGGTCGCCAACGGGCTCGTTGGCCGACCTGGGCAAGGGCTCGCGTGCGGCTGCACGGCCCTTCTCCCTGAGCCCTCGGAGTAGAGGGAGGGATGGAGCCCGGAAGCCTCACCCTTTAGGGGCAAAGGCGTCACATGCCGCTAAAATGCGGACTGGTGTTATGGCGGGACTCAAGTCCACTGGGAGACCTATCAGGACCAGTGTTGACTCCCCAACTACCGAGGCCGGGAAGAGCCACTTGGGAGGAGTCCCGCCACGGTCACCGAGTCCCCCATGGATGGGAGGACGGGACCGTACATCGGCTAGGTCCACGATGTGGGCAGCCGGCAAGCCCGCGCAGGCGTCGGGTCACCGTGCTGAGGCATTGGGTGCCGACTCTCCACCGCGTATGCCCTCCAAGGCAACGGGATCAGGATCCGCCAAAAGAAGGCGGTTGAGCTCACCTCCCGCGCGGGAATCGCTCAGCTTTGCTGCGGCGGCTGGCAGCGACAACTTCCGGCACCGGGTTCACCTCGATGAGGTGCGGGCCGATGAACGGAGCCTCAGCAGTGCACCAGAACATGAGGACTCCGACCGCCCGAGTGTTCAGGGCGAGGGGCGTATTGACCGAATGGAGCGGATGTTGGAGCTCCTCTTGCAGAACCAATGGCAGGATGCAACCGGCTCCAAAGGGCACAGGGAGGTTTCGCCATTCCCAACAGGCAGCCTGAGCCAGAGGAGGAGGACTTTTTAGACCCTACACCAGTTCCGTCCGAGGTGCCGCAGGAAGAACTCCTCGACGTGGCGGCAAGATTTGCTTCTTCGGAGACATCAGGACTACCCCTCAACCCCAAACTGGCTGCCACCGTGGACTTCCTAACTAACCATCAACTCCAGGAGGAAGTTCTATCACAGGCCATCAACAGGCATAAAGCCCCAACCAACTGTAACTCCCTCAACGTGCCCACAGTCAATACGCCAATCTGGGGCAACATAGGCACAGCCATCAGGACTCAGGAGATAAAGCTCCAGCACATCCTGAGGCTGCTTACGGCTGGGATCACCGCGTTCGCGCGGTCGGTGGACGGAGAGGACCTAACCCTAGAGCAGGAGGATGCTCTCGCTCTGCTGTGTGCTGCTCAGCATGAAATAAATGCCTTCCGGAAGAGCATCATCCGCCCAACGCTCAACCCAAAATTCGCAGGGTTGTGCAAGGCGCCTCCTACACCACCGCCCAGACAGCTGTTCGGGGAAGACCTCCCGAAGAGGGTCAAGGAGCTGGACGAACACGCCAAAACGGTGGGACTGATGCGGTCTCAGATCGCCCCCAGGCAGGCGGCCAAGAAAGCGCCGTTTAACAGGCCACAAGGCCCTGCCACCAGACCGGCACGTACCTACACCCCAGCTCCGCCTCAATACCAGCAGCCCCAGCAGCCGCGGCCTTTTTTAGGGCAAGGCCCGCAGCGGCCTCCGTGGAAGATGCGGACGCCGCAGCACCAGCCCAACCCAGCACCTCCACGACCCGCCAAACATGTCAGGGACCGCCGGTAACCATGGAGGTAAGGCGGTCTGGTTTTCATGCACCTTTGTGCCTAACTTCACATGTTGGTGGGCGACTACGGTTCTTCACGGGGGCATGGGAAACTATCACTTCAGATAAGTTTGTCTTACAAAGTATTCAAGGCCATGAGATTGAATTCATTAATGGTAACATCCCTCCATCCCAGCATATGCCCAATCGGAAATTTAAGCTGTCTAGCATTGAAAAGGCAGCAGGCTATGCTGAGATCTTAAGATTACAAGAAAAAGGTGTGATAGAAAAAACTATACACGAACCAATTGAATTTGTATCAAACATATTCACCAGGCCCAAGAAGGATGGAGGATGTCGGGTTATTATTGATCTGACCCATTTGAATACCTTTGTAACATATACCCATTTCAAAATGGACACGTTCGAAACAGCCAAGTCATTGATTTCTCATGGCTGCTTTATGGCATGCATTGATTTAAAAGATGCATACTATTCTGTATCCATTCGGAAACACCATAGGAAGTTCTTAAAATTCATCTGGATGGATCAGCTCTGGCAATACAGGGCTTTGCCAAATGGGCTTACCACAGCCCCTAGATTATTTACTAAATTACTCAAACCTATTCTGGCCACGCTACGGAAACAACATCATATAGTGATGGCCTATTTGGATGATATTTTGATTGTTGGCAATACCCTGGAGTCAGCTGAACTGGCAGTTTCAGCCACTGTGGCAATTTTTCAGGAAATGGGGTTCATTATCCATCCAGATAAGTCAAAGTTCTACCCTTCACAGGTCATGGATTATCTGGGGTTCACGGTGGATTCCAATCGCATGAGGGCCATCATACCGGCTAACAAGGTTGGGGATGTCACCCAAGTATGTGAGGATTTAGTCTGGGCCAGTATACCATCAATTAGACAAACTGCTAAGGTGATTGGCAAGATCGTAGCACTGTTTCCAGCGGCTCAATACGGGCCTTTGCATTATCAAAATTTGCAAAAAGCCAAGATTTCAGCGTTAAAACAAAACGCCGGACATTTCGACAGATCAATGCAGCTGCCTCTTAAAGCTAAGATTGAGTTACAATGGTGGGTGGACAATATTAGTGACTCATTTAAACCCATCATTGTGCCCAATCCGATGGTAAACTTACAAACCGATGCAAGCTCCCATGGCTGGGGAGCTACGGACAACTATTCTAGTTGCGGGGGCAGATGGGACACCCTTGAATCTACTCTGTTATTATCACAAGGGATAAACTATTTGGAGATGCTTGCAGCATTTCACGGACTTCGAGCTTATTGTTCTAATCTTACTGACGCTCATGTCCGTCTCCAAATAGACAATACCACTGCGGTGGCATATTTAAACCATATGGGCGGTACCAGGTCAATTTCATGTGATGAATTGGCTAATACAATTTGGCTCTGGTGTATTCAACGGAATATTTGGATTTCAGCTACCTATTTACCAGGTGAGCTCAATACTGTGGCGGACACCAGGTCACGCAAGTTCAATGACAACATCGAGTGGATGTTGCATCCTCAAACCTTCACTAAAGTTACAGCCAAATTTGGTGAACCGGATATCGACCTCTTTGCGTCGCGGTTGAACCATCAGGTACCAACATACGTTTCGTGGGAACCAGATCCTGGGGCAATGGCGATGGATGCATTCTCGCTGGGCTGGGGGAAATGGTTCTTCTATGCATTTCCTCCATTTTGCCTCATCAGTCGGGTATTGCAGAAAATCCAGATGAATGCTGCCAAGGGCATTCTTATCATACCCGACTGGCCTACGCAGCCATGGTATCCGGTGGTCTTTGAGATGATCAGTCAACCTTGGGTCCTCTTAGAGGGTTGCCCACAATTGGTCACTAACCCTGTGTCAGGGGAACCACATCCCTGCCACAGCTATCTAAACTTGTTGGCTTGCAGGTTCTGAACCGGCCATTACTGCGGTATGGCCTACACCCAGAACAATGGATACCATCGGAGCGTCATGCCGGGAGTCCACCAGGCGGCAATACCTCTCCCACATCCGAAAATGGGAAACCTTCTGCGGCCGCTCCCAAATTACATATGACGCTGCGTCCATAGCCGACGTATTGGAATTCCTGGCGGGGTTGCACCATGATGAACACTTGAGCTACAGTGCCATCAACAGCGCCAGAAGCGCGCTGTCATTCTACCTCAATATTGAGGTAGGATCCAACAGGCTGGTGTCCAGGCTCATGCGGGGAATATTCAATTCGAATCCGCCCAGACCACGCTATAATATCACCTGGGATATCGGGAAAGTACTAACCCTGCTCAGGACGTGGTCGCCCATGGAGGGGCTAGAGCTGGACAAACTCACCATGAAGCTGGTGATGTTACTAGCACTGACTTCAGCGCAGAGGGTACAGACACTCCAAAAAATCCGGATCGACAGGATGATCTCTACCCCTGCAGAAGCAGTCTTCTTTATAGATGAGCTACTCAAGCAACATAGACCTGGGTGCACAGGGCTGCAGCTGAAGTTCCCGGCATACCCCGCAGATGCAAGGCTATGTTTAGCCGCCCATATCCGTCACTATGTCAAAGTGACGAGAAACATAAGGGGAATGGAGAAATACCTGCTTGTCACTCACAAGAAACCTCACCATCGAGTGACAGTCCAGACGATATCCAGGTGGCTCAGGATCGTCTTGGGTTAGTCAGGTATCGACACTAATGTCTTCAAATCCCATTCCAACAGGGCTGCATCAAGGTCGGCGGCGAGGGTCATGGAGGTGCCCATGGACCATATCCTTGCCACAGCAGGATGGGCGAATTAAGCCATCTTTCAGCGGTTTTATAACAAGCCTGTCGCCGCTCCTCTACAGTTCGCGGAGGCTGTGCTGAATGCAGGTCAAGAACGTGGAGACGTCCCCGAATGAGGGGTTTTTTGCTTTGTTTGTTAATAAATACTATTCTTGTTTTTCAGTACAAGCAGTTTGGAAAGTTGTTTACTCCCATCCATCCTTAATAGTGGTGTGTCAGCATGGACGTGGTCCAGGGCGTGAAATCACAGAGCTTTGAAGTCTTCACGAAGTCACTCACGTGACTCCGAGATAAAATAGTAAGATTAAATGAGAACTTACCAGTTCGAAGGTTGATCTTTATTTTATGAGGAGTTGCGATGAGGGATTTCGTGCCCTCCGCTCTCAACCCTCGATCATAATCAACTGGTAATTAGAGTCTCTTCAATCTTACTATGCCAAGTCATTTCTCTGTGTTGTTCTGTGATTCCACGCCGCTACTTTGAAGAATGTCGCGCATGCATGCTGGCAGGTTCTTCACGAAATCCCTCATCGCAACTCCTCATAAAATAAAGATCAACCTTCGAACTGGTAAGTTCTCGTTTAATCTTACTAATCTGACAGATTACTTCTTCTTTTAGAATTTAAGGTTTTCTATGTCGTCTGGCCCAAGTCCTGCCAAGCTATCGTTGCATCATAAAACCATCCTGAGTCTTGCACCCAGAGAAGGAACATAGGTTTAATGTGAGAGGGGAAAGATTTAATATGGGCTTCAGGGGTAAGTTTTTCACACAGAGGGTGGTGGGTAGATGGAACCAACTGCCAGAGACAGATTCTACAACAAATTTAAAAGGTTTAATTGTTAAAGAAGGAACTGCAGATGCTGGAGAATCGAGGGTTACACAAAAAGCTGGAGAAACTCAGGGGGTGCAGCAGCATCTAAGGAGCGAAGGAGATAGGCGACATTTCGGGTCGAGACCCTTCTTCAGACTTATTCAGAGACCCTTCTTCAGACTTATTCAGACAAATTTAAAAGGTTTTTGGACAGGTACATGGATAGGAAAGGTTTAGAGGGATATGGGCCAAACATAAACAAGTGGGACATTTAGATGGGGCATCTTGGTCAGCATGGGCAATTTGGGTTGAAGGGTGTGTTTCAGTGCTGTATGATTCTATGATCTCTATGATCTATTAATACATCTGTCTGTTGTTTACCCAGGGCTGGGACTGTCCTTTGTGGAAAATGTGAAGAGTACTCAGTATATTGGCTAACCTCATTAACAATGCTGAACCATCTCTGGAAAGAGTGAAGCTTAATAATATTGGTTGGCATGCTAGCATTCAATACAGCTATCACCTTCTCCCATGCACATCTCTGCGCATTCTTCTCTTTTCTTTCACTTGATTACTGCTTCACTACTTTCTGAATTAATAATATCTCAAATGCATCAACTGTAGTAGTTCAATAAGGAAAATAATGTGGCTAATGCTGAATCTAACATACCATTTTATAAAGATATTGAATGCTCTTCTAACAGCAATGGTTAATTCATAAATATATCCAAAATTGTATCATATGGCATGCATCATTGTAAAGGTATATACACAATTGTGTGTATATTATTGAATGGAATTCCAATAACTCCATCATTGACATTCTTACTCTTTAATTTAAATTGTTGAGGAATAAAATTCCTGTCAGTCCTAACTCTAGGCTAGGTGATCTCTTTCCAAGTTCTGAAAACAAGCATAATGCATCAGCAATGCTCACACAGACAGTTTTATGTTGTGAAGCAGGTCACAGCCGACAATTGAGATTCTCCAAGGGACAATGGAAACAAATATAAATATTTATTTTTGACTGTTTTCAGCTCCAAAAAAGAACCATTCTCCCTCCAGAATAGATAAATGTTCCTCTCCTCCAGAATTTGTATCAATGCCAAATTTTAAAATGATCAAACATGCCGGCTGTCACATAGCATAAATTCTGGAAGAACGTGAAAAGTAAACCAAAGCAGAATTTTCATAACTCCCGAGACTCTCCCAAGGACACATGCATAACTTCATCACAAAGTGGCTGCACCATCCAGTTCTTGTTCACTTCAAAATCTGGTCCCGTTTGATTGATCTACCAATGGCACCTTTATTAATCCCGGTCAAAATTCAATGTTAGATTGTAGCTAATCAATACTTTGGATTTATCTTTTCATTCCTTTGATTGAAAATATGGCACTCCTTTTCTTTAAAATGCGACAAAATACAAGAAAGGAATACTTATACCTAAGTCGGGGCTTTCACAACCCAAGAATGTCCTAAAGTGATTACAGGTCACAAAGTGTTTTTCAAGGTAGCAAATAATATGATACAAGATATCATCCACAACAATAAAACACGGTCAGAGAATTGGGAATTAAGGGTGAGGAAAGATAAATTCAAGCTTGATTACATCCTTCGCTATAAAAACTTTGCAGAATGTAATATGTGCACATACCTAACACATTTGGTGCTTTGGTAAAGTTGTTAGCTCCAAAACATAAAGTCTAGTAATCCTAATCTAAATGCATTACGTCGTGGTATTAATCTAGAAAAAGGGCCCTTTTTTTTGGCTCAATCTACTGTGAGATCTAATTTCAACTAAAATGGTAGCTGAAATATTCTTAATGTCCAAAGTACCCCATGGTGTAAAACGGAAAAAAACTAATGAAATTCCAGCCCACTATCGTTGTTTGGTGATTCACAATAAAGGTGTCCTCCACTAAAGCTGGGAAAGCAGCAGAGGTTGATGGGATCTACCCGGAAGGCTTGAAGAACCTTGGCCCCCATGGACGCAACTGGCTGACTGCTTTTTTCACCCATGTCCATTGTAGTGGAATTATCCCTAAGGCCTGGAGAGAGTCCAAAGTCATCGCCATCCACAAGCCTGGGAAATCTGCTGATGATCCATCTCCCTCTTGTGCACATCCTACAAGCTGTTTGAGCGCCTCCTGTTTGCCAGGATTTCTCCATTGGTAGAACCTGTTCTGCCCAGAGTGCAAGCTGGCTTTTGGCCTGGTAGAAGCTGTGCAGATCAAGTCCTTGCCCTCACTATCAATATAGAGGCTGGCTTCCAATGTGCCCTGAAAACTGTGTTGCTCTCATCGATCTGTCATCAGCTTATGACACCATGTGGAGACATGGTCTGTTGCTGAAAGCTTCCAGAGACTCTCCTAGTGGCGGCATGCTGTAAGGTTGCAAATTTGTTTGCTCCCTTAACTTTTAACTTTTACTTACCACTCTTTCAATGTTACTTGTTATTACTTGACTTCAAGGCACGGTCTAACTTTTCTTAAAGTGTTGATAACACTTTTATATGCCTTAATCGTGTAAAGGATGGAGACAAGAGGGAAAGGAAGCTCTCCAAGGAAGGAAGGTGGGAAAGCCACAGCTTCTGACTCTAGTATCTTAGAAGCAATATCTAAAATGAACGATAAACTGAAAAATGAAATGAAAACAAGATTTTGCAGTTTGGAAGAAATGGTGAAAGGAGTTTCGAGCAAATTGAAGGAAGTTCAAGACAAACTGATTATGTTACAAGATGAATCTCGTGAACAGAAGGAACAAATTGATAACTTGCGAGCCCTGGGCCAGGAGAGAGAAAAACTGGAACGGAGAATGAATGAAAATACTCGAGCACTCCAGCAATACAAGATTAAAAATATGGATCTGGAAAACCGAAGCCGTCGAATTGTTGGTTTTCCGGAAGGTCAAGAAGGAGATAATGTTATAAAATATGCTTCTAAAATGATAAAGGACTTTCAACATCGAGCACAATGAAAATCTTCCGTTTTTGGATAACGCACACAGGATTGGGAAGAAATCCGAGACATTTGATTGTTCGGTTTCACTTCTTGCAGATGAAGGAGAATATTCTCCAGGCAGCAAAAAGGTTGGGCGTGGTTGAATATGAAGGATGCAAGTTTCGGTTTGTTCCTGATTATAATTACGAGCTTTTGGAAATAAGTCTTTCCATAATGTAATGTCTGATTTGTTTAAGAAAAAGTTGCGCCCAGCCTTACTTTATCCAGCTAGACTGCGTATACGCCTCTTTAATGGTAACATTTGATTTTTTAACAATCCTCAAGACACTTCCAGCTTTCTGGCATATGAGGGTGAAGTCCCAAGGGGAGCAATTGATAGCTGATTAAGTTATAATTGGAGATTTACTGTTCCTATTTCGACAATATATCGTTTTGTAATGATTAAGAATTTAACTGGATGAGTTGTTTTTCTTTTTTTAATTTACTTTTTAGAATTTTAGTATGATGGTATCAAACAACAACTTTTACCTTCTTTAAAATACTGTTAATTTAATGTAATGGTGTTATATATATTAATATTTAAGATTTTCTTTGTACGTTTTTCCCCCTGTCTTTAGACAAGAACTCAGTTCTTGTTTTTCATATTTTGACCTTGGATAAATAATATGAAGTAGCTCTTGCTCTTGTGTTCCACTGCCAACATGTACTTTTTTTTTAACCATAACATTAATCTTGTTTTGGCTATTGAGTGGCAAATATGCTTTCTTTTTACACTGGGTGCTGTTGTTAGGAGAGATGGAGGTAGGGAAGGGATTAGGTAGCGTACTGACTGTCTATTGGTCAGTTTTGGGCTTTGCATGGGTGGGAGGGGAGGGGTCTTTTGTTTTTAGCTTAGTTTTTTTCATCTTTGCAGAATCTGAACTGCAAAAATGCCTGAAGTGTCGTCATTTTTGGCTCCGCCCTAGAATTTTCTTCTTCCAGTATCATGAACTATTATGCTTTAAGAAATTAACCCTTTACATTCCACACGATTTTTACAAACAGTATGGATAAAGTTATTAACTTCCTTTCATGGAATGTGAATGGCTTGAATCATTCCATTAAGAGGAAAAAACAATTTTTAAGTTCTTCGGAGACTAAATGCTCAGATTATTTTTGTTCAGGAAACTCATGTAAGGCAAGATGACAATCAACGATTTTTCAAGTTTTGGAGAGGACAGCAGTTTCATTCAAATTCACAGGCTAAAGTGAAAGAAGTCTCCATTTTTATTGACTCCTCAATTCCGCTTGTTCTTTGTGAAACAAATTCTGATCCATATGGTAGATTTTTGGTGATTACTGGTGTTCTTTATAACCAAAAAGTTGCTATGGTGAATGTTTATGCACCAAATATTGATCACCCTGAGTTTTTTAAACAGTTAATTGCATCCTTTCCTAATTTAAATGAACACTTTTTAATAATGGGTGGAGATTTTAATTGTTGTTTGCACCCCTCGATGGACAGATCTACATCTCATCATGTGCTTCCAAATAAATTAGCTAGTTTTATCAATTCTTTTTTACTTGACTCTGCAATGTTGGAAGTCTGGAGATTCTTACACCCAAATGACAAAGAATTTTCTTTTTTTCCTCATGTATATCATAGTTATTCTAGGATTGACTACTTTATAATAGATTCTCGGCTAGTTTCATCGGTCACTGCATGTGAGTATGATGCAATTGCTATTTCTGATCATGCACCATTGAAACTATCAATCAAACTACCTGATTCCAAGTTTAGTGCTAAACAATGGCGATTTAATGCTACTTTGCTTCAAGATTTAAATTTTGTTAATTTTATTAAATATCAGATTGCTTTCTTCTTCTTAGCAAACTCTACTGAAGAAATATCCAATGGTGTAGTCTGGGATGCTTTTAAGGCATATATTCGTGGACAAATTATTTAATACTCCGCAGGATTAAAAAAACAAACTCAAAAAGAAATAGGTATATTGGCTGATGAGATTAAAGAAATTGATTAAAATATTCAAAAGTTCCTAGTTTAGAGCTCTATAAGAATAGAGTTGAATTTCAATTGAGATATGATTTGTTATTAGTATCACCGATTGAGAACCAGCCACTTAAAACCAAAAATCTATTTTATATACATGGCAAAAAATCTGGTAAATTACTCGCTAGTCAGTTGAAAGCGTTGTCAGCCAAACGTCAGATTACTTAAGTGAGTAAACGGGATGGTACACTAACTGTAGACCATGAAGAAATTAATAAATCCTTTCAGGAATTTTATACCTCCCTATACCAATCAAAATTTCTTACTGATTCCAATATAATGCATGAGTTTTTAAAGAAACTGAACTTGCCAAATTTACCACATAATGAGTCTCTGTTGTTAGACGAACCCATCACGGTGGAAAAAATACAGAAAGCAATCCTCGAATTGAATTCTGGTAAAACTCCCCGTTTAGATGGGTTTACAGTAGAATTTTTTAAGTAATTCTCAAGTTTACTGTCTCCCTGGCTATGCAAGGTTTTTAAAGAAGCCTTTTTAATGAATAGATTACCACAATCCTTTTATGAAGCATACATAATATATATATATTATATAAGACATACATTTTGAATATGATTTCAATTTCGTACGTTTTTGGATTAAATTATTTTATCTTATCGAGTCCTATCATATCTAATTTTCTCTTCCAACCTTCTAGTACTGATCAAGCCTTTCTGTTATGGAAGAGGAAGGGATTAGTAGCTTTTCGTGATTTGTTTTTGGATAGTTGTTTTATGTCTTTCGAACAACTCTCCAATAAATATAATTTACCTAATTCACATTTTTTTAGATATTTACAAATTAGACATTTTTTGAAGGCTACTGTACCCTTTTTTCCGTTACCACATCAAACCGAAATCTTGGAAAAATTTTACATTTGAACCCTTATCAGAAAGGCTTAATAACGACTAGTTATGAGTTGATTTTGAAATTACACACAGATATATTTGATAAAATTAAGAATGACTGGGAAAGAGAACTCCAAATTTCTCTATCTATAGAGAAATGGGAGAGGATTCTTCAATTAGTTAATACTTCCTCAATGTGGGCAAGACACGCTTTGATACAATTCAAGGTGGTTCACAGAGTTCATATGTCAAAAGATAAGTTCGCTCGTTTTTGTGGTCATATAAATCCTACCTGTGACAGATGTAACTCTGAAATGGCCTCACTGACCCATATGTTTTGGTCCTGCCCACTTTTGGAAAAATATTGGATAGAAATCTTTGATACTATTTCTGTAGTTTTAGGTATTGATTTACAACCTCATCCTATTACTGCAATTTTTGGGCTACCAATGTTAGATTCTATTCATTTGTCCCGTTCCGCACATCGGCTGATTGCTTTTACCACATTAATTGCCAGAGATCTATTTTATTTAAATGGAAAGACTCTAACCCTCCGACCACACTCCATTGGTACTCTGAAACGATATAATGTTTAAATTTAGATAAAATCAGGATTGACATTGTTGAACCTTTGGTTAAATTTGATAAGACTTGGGGAAAATTTATTCAACATTTTTACACAACATAAATTGTCCCCTCTCCAACCGTTATAAAAATTATTTTACCTTTATACGGTGGAATGGACTTGATGACAAACAGGGACTTAAATTGTTGAAATTCTTTGCAGCTCTGTTTTGCTATTTTTTTCTAGTTTAGAGAGGTTTTGTTTTTTCCTTTTTTTTCTTTTTCCTTTTCTTTTTTTTCTTTTTATATTTTTTAATACATTTTATTTTAAACATTTAACTATATTTACACAGTGAATGGGAGGTCTATATTTAATGTGTATTTTGACACTGGACTCATATTTAGATTATACCTGTTATTAATGTAATCCTGATCCCTATTTATGAATATCGTTGTTATGTTTATCATTATTCTTTTTGTTTTGTTTTTGTTTTGTTTTTGGAAAAAAAGGCTAATAAAAAGATTTTAAAAGAAAGAAAGAAAATAAAGCTTCCAGAATCTTGAAGTGCCAAACAACCATGCGTGCTCTCTCATCCATCCTCAGCAACTGTAGATTTAGGGTCTCGCTTGGGAACCAGACCAGCTCTGTCTCCCCCAGGGCTCTGTCCTAGCCCCCCAATTCTTCAACATTTATGTGAGTGATATGCCAACTACCTTGTCCAGGAAGTTTGCATATGAGATAACCTTGCCTTTGCAACCAGGGTGCTGCCCTTGAGGATATCAACAGAGTGCTAACCCAAGACTTGAAGGGGATGGAGGAGTACTTCACCTTCTGGCGACTTTGCCCTGACCCATCTAAGACAACTGTCACTGCCTTTCACCTCAGCAATTTACTCGCCAATGCAAAGCTCCTAGTGTCCTTTTGTGGTAAGCCGGTTAAGAATGAAGAATTCCCCAAGTACCTCAGAGTCACCCTGGATCGCACCCTCACCTGTCATGAACACCTGAAGAGGGTGGCTGATAAACAGAACGCAAGGGTCAACATCATCAGGAAACTTGCAGGCAACAGCTGGGGATCCAATGCACACACCCTCCGTACCGCAAGCTTAGCCCTAGTCTACTCAACAGCCGAGTTTTGCTCAACAGCTTGGGCCAATAGCTGCCACACCAAATGAGTTGACACTATCCTTAACTCGGCAATGAAGGTCATCACAGGGATGTTTAAGTCAACACCTTTGCAGTGGCTCCCTGTCCTCTCTCATATTGCCCCTCCCAGCGTACGCAGAAGGCAGAGGATGTTGAAAGATTGGTGCACCATCGAGGCTAACCCTGACCTTCCCATCCATGCTGACTTGAACAATCTGCCCAACATGTGCCTGAAGTCCCACAAACCCTTCTGGCCTTCCGTTAAATCCCTGGAAGACTTTGACTCCAAGACTGAGTGGCACAGAGCCTGGAAAGATGCCAACAGTAACAACGGAGAGGTCATCACAGACCCCAAAGTGAAACCACCGGGTTTTGACCTCCATCGCAAGCAATGGCTAACCCTGAAAAGAATCCACACACTCCATGCAAGAACAGCCCATCACCTGCATAAGTGGGGGATGACAGACAGCCCTGCTTGCAGCTGCGGACATCCAGACCAGACCATCCCACACATCGTGAATGACTGCTTACTGAGGCTTTTCCCTGGTGGCATCAAAGCCATCCACCCAGTACCTGATGTTGTCCTGACCTGGATGTCTACCCTTGATCTACAACTTCGGGCTGCGCACGCCATACGCATGAAGAAGAATTTATAAACCATTATAATACATATTTTAAATTAAATCAATCTAAATAATATGAGAAATAATATAATCTAGATTGAAGCTTACCCAGGTCTTGCATTCCCTTTTCCTGTTTGCTTCTTCAGTTTGGTAAGCAAAGCTGCAATGCATTTAAATTCCTCAGTCTTAAAAAGAGCATTGGGGTGCTCCATTAAAATCACCCTGGGGAAAAGAAAATAATGTAAAATACCCAAAATCATCACTATGCTGTCTCGATTCTTTAAAAAGATCCGTCAAAAACAATCACTTTCCATGGAAATTATCGACAACAACTTTGGCAGAAATGCTACAGAAATGTTAAAATATATTGTGACTAACACATTTCGACTTGTAGAATTTGGTCCAAAAATAGGTCAGGCATATCGATGTAACAACAGGGTAACAACAGCTTCAATTGTTAACCTCCGATACAAACTTCAGTTAGTCCATGTCTGCGCCCAGAGCTCATAGCACCACTGGAATGGTTGCTGTCCATTTTATAAATAAAAATATTTCTCCACGTATTCTGTTCTGAACAGGGAAAGACTAGAGAGAATGGTGTGCTGAAGTCCATTGGACCTGAACAACCTAAGACTTGAAGGGGATGGAGGAGTACTTCACCTTCTAGCGACTTCGCCCTAACCCATCTAAGACAACTTTCACTGCCTTTCACCTCAGCAATCTGCTCACTAATGCAAAGCTCCGAGTGTCCATTTGTGGTAAGCCGGTGAAGAATGAAGAATTCCCCAAGTACCTCTGAGTTGCCCCTGGATCACACCCTCACCTATCGTAAACACCTGAAGAGGGTGGCTGATAAACTGAAAGCAAGGGTCAACATCATCAGGAAACTGCAGGCAACAGCTGGGGATCCAATGCACACACCCTCCGGTACAGGGGTGTGGGCATTAGGTCCTGCAATAATAAATGGTTTGGGACTTGGGGTAGGAGCAATGCACAGAACAATTGACACCTGCATTCAATGGATAATCAGGTAGAATACCAGAAAACTGCAGAGCTATTTGGTGATGGTTTGGAGTAGAGGAGTGTCATCGTCAAATGCATGGCAGATGCAGTATAATGTGGATAAATGTGAGGTTTTCCACTTTGGTGGCAAAAACAGGAAAGTAGACTATTATCGACTATTAGACTAAGTAGAATGGTGGCCGATTAGGAAAAGGGGAGATGCAACGAGACCTGGGTATCATGGTACACCGGTCATTGAAAGAAGGCATGCAGGTGCAGCAGGCTGTGAAGAAAGCGAATGGTATGTTAGCATTCATAGCAAAAGGATTTGAGTATAAGAGCAGGGAGGTTCTACTGCAGTTGTACAGGGTCGTGGTGAGACCACACCTGGAGTATTGCGTACAGTTCTGGTCTCCTAATCTGAGGAAAGACACTCTTTCCATAGACAGAGTACAGAGAAGGTTCACCAGACTGATTCCTGGGATGGCAGGACCTTCACATGAAGAAAGAATGGATAGACTCAGCTTGTATTCGCTAGAATTTAGAAGATTGAGGGGGGATCTTATAGAGACTTACAACATTCCTAAGGGGTTGGACAGGCTAGGTGCAGGGAGATTGTTCCCGATGTTGGGGAAGTCCAGAACAAGGGGGTCACAGTTTAAGGATAAAGGGGAAGTCTTTATGACCGACATGAGAAAAACATTTTTCACACAGAGTGGTGAATCTGTGGAATTCTCTGCCACAGAAGGTAGTTGAGGCCAGTTCATTGGCTATATTTAAGATGGAGTTAGATGTGGCCCTTGTGGCTAGAGGGATCAGGGGGTATGGAGAGAAGGCAGGTACAGGATACTGAGTTGGATGATCAGCCATGATCATAATGAATGGCGGTGCAGGCTCGAAGGGCCGAATGGCCTACACCTGCACCCAGTTTCTATGTTTCTATTAGATGTAATATTTGACATAGGGCAGGGACAGAAACATTGAGGATCTATGGCAGTGGATCAGATTTGCATCAGATTTGGAGGAAAGAGGGATACAAGATATCACGGTAATTGATGTAGTATCAGGGACACACAGGGGATGAAAGGCAAGTAGATGGCATTTGACTGGTGTCTCACTTTACCAAATGAACGGGGAAAGCCCTGAAGTCGCAGGAATGCACAATAATGGTGGCTCCTGGGGCAGCGTAGTTCAAAGTCAACATTGAATAATGAATGATGCCATGCCATGCCAAATGCCCTAATGCAGGAATTGCATCAGAAGTGACTCACACTTGGAAGTGCAGGGATAAACTTCCATGGCACATAGCAATCCAGAAATAACTATTGTTCTATTTAATTCCAACCAAAATAAAATCAAATTTCAGTTGAATAACTCTGGAAAAATAAATCCAATTGTCTCCACAAACAGCCAATTTTCCAGACTTCCTCCAACTTATCCATTGAAGTTGCAGGTGATTAAGAATAAAAAACCTCACAGAAAAACAATGTTAAATAATAATAATAATAAGGTATCGCAATCTGAAAAAATTCAACTACAGATGTGCATTTACAGGAGGAAAATGTGAAATAATGTTTTAAAGGAAAACAATGCATGATTTCCCAAAACTTACATATCTAAAGAAATATTTTTTTTCTGATACAATGCTTCTGTTGAACAATTTGGCCACAGCTGTGGTTTGCAGATCCTGCAGGACATACTGAACTTAAATGAATTTATCTATATTGATAATCTATTTCTAATACTGGCTGCAAAATGTGCAACTGCTCACAAACAGGCACATATGAAATATAACCTTCTAGATCGTTAAACTTCTTTTTTTGATATTAATAAGAAATATTTAAGAATTATTCATTTTTGGTAAAAGTATTATAGAATAATGCATCGATGAAGAATAAAGTTTCAGCCTTCATACTATTGCATATCTTCATGTCATTTACCACAATGAAAGTGCTGGGTTAATTCACATACATATTAAAATAATAATCTGTCATAAGGTTCCATTTCACTATTTGTACATCCAACAATTTAGCCATACCTGAAGACTCCCATTTCTTTCAATGGGTTGGTGACATTCATTTGTATTATTTTCTGCTCATAACATGGAGATTCGCATTTAATAGAGGCCTAGCAAATTGGGAAAACCATATAAGAATGAAAGAAAAATCCTCAAAAGCACTCAATAAACAATCAACTGTAATATGACACTGAATGCTGTTGTGCAACTGAACACACCAAACACTTATCCTCTGCAGCAAAAGAGGAAACTGTGCAAAAGATGAGTAAATGAAACCATTTTGAACTGGTGCTTTTTCATGAATTCATGATTTCCGTTTTCCAAGCCCCCACTCCCTCATCTTCACAATGGATGTCCAGTCACTCTACAACTCAATCCTCCACCAGGAGGGTCTTAAAGCCCTCCGTTTCTTTCTCGACCGCTGAACCAACCAATCCCTGTTTACTAATACTCTCCTTCGCCTAGCAGAGCTGGTCCTTACCCTCAACAACTTTTCCATTGACTCCTCCCATTTCCTCCAAATCCAAGGCGTAGCTATGGGCACGAGCATGGGGCCCAGCTATGCCTGCCTCTTTGTAGGGTGTGTCAAACAATCCTTGTTCAAGGTGTACCGTGGCCCTGTCCCTTAACTCTACCTCTGCTACATTGATGACTGCATTGGTGCTACCTCCTGCACCCATGCAGAACTCGTTGACTTCATCCATTTCACCACTAACTTCCATCTGGCATTCAAATTCACCTGGACCATTTCCAACATCTCTCTACAGTTTCCAGATCTCACCATCTCCATCGCAGTTAACAGACTACTGATCAACATCTACTACAAACCCACTGGCTCCCATGGCTATCTGGACTACACTTCTTTCCACCCTGCTTTCTTTCTGTAAGGACTCTATCCCCTACTCCAAATTCCTCCGTCTACGCCGCATCTACACCCAGGATGAGGTGTTACAGACCATGGCATCAGAGATGTCCTCATTTTTGCCGGAACGGGAGTTCTCCTCTTCTATTATAGATGAGGATCTCACCAGGGTCTCCTCTATATCCCGCAGCTCTGCTCTTACTCCCCATCTCCCTACTCGTAATAAGGACAGAGTCCACGTTGTCTTCACCTTCCACCCTACCAGCCGTCACATACAACAAATAAGCCTCCGACATTTTCACTACCTCCAACGGGATCCCACCAATGGCCACATTTTCCTATCTCCTCCCCTTTCTGCTCTCCGCAGTGACCGTTCCCTCTGTACCTTCCTGGTCAATTTGTCCCTTCCCACCCAAACCACCCCCTCCCCGGGCACTTTCCCTTGCAACCGCAGGAAATGCTACACTTGTCGCTTTACCTACCCCCTCGACTCCATCCAAGTTCCCAAGTAGTCTTTTCAGGTGAGGCAGAGGCTCACCTGCACCTCCTTCAACCTCATCTACTGTATCCACTGTTCCAGGTGTCAACATCTCTACATCGGCGAGACTAAGCACAGGCTTGGTGACCGCTTCGCCCAACACCTCCACTCAGTTCGCACGAACCAACCTGATCTCCCGGTGGCTCAGCACTTCAACTTCCCCTCCTATTCCTAATCTGACCTTTCTGTCCTGGGCCTCTTCCATGGCCAGAGAGAAGCTCTGCGCAAATTGGAGGAACAGCACCTCATATTTTGTTTGGGTAGTTTCCATCCCAGCGGGATGACTTCTCCAATTGACCCATTGACTTCTCCAATTTCAGATAGTCTTTGCTTACTCCCTCCTTCCCCTCCCCCACAAGCCTACTGTCTCCGCGTCTTCCTTTCTTTTCCCCGCCCCCCCCCCGACATCAGTCTGAAGAAGGGTCTGGACCCGAAACGTCGCCTATTCCTGCCTCACCCGCTGAGTTTCTCCAGCATTTTGTCTACCTTTGATTTTTCCAGCATCTGCAGTTCTTTCTTAAACCTTTAATTTAGAAAACAATTTCCATTTTGTGGACACAAGTCAAGGGTATTGTACACAGACGGACTGAAACCTGTGTAATAACCACTCATATGGAAACATGTAAAAGAAAAAATAAAATCATGCTGATATAGCATAAATTATGTCACCAAATGTAGATGGCAACATATATGTTGACACTCACATTTGCTGACTTCAATTACACTATGTCGGCATGATTTTTTTTTAACATAATTCCAAATATATTCCAATATATATGAATATATGTTACCTTTCACATTTGCTGACATCATTTATAATATTACATAGTGAATTCTATGAAGAAAGCATGTTTATGAAAGAAAAAAAAATCTGTATTCACTATTATGATTCAAAAAAGACTAAAACATTTTTTTTAACAAATGCACAGACATAAAATTGCCAATGATTATTCACTTACAGTAGGATTCATCTTGTTTACTTGTGATATGAGTGAAAATGTTCTTGTTGCACACACTATTCCTTTTTTTAACCTCGATACAAACACTAGTAGAGCTTGTACTGGCTCCAGGAATCGGCTTGAGAATTCCACAGTTACATCAACATAACTCCTGTTTAAAATAAATATTTAATCGTTCAATAAACAGAAATATGACAAGTCATTACGTAAATCATCAAATGCAAATTGCATCTCATGCATTCAGAATTAGCATGGAGTTGCATTTTCTGATAATAGTATGGACCAAATTGTTATTTCCACCATATGTTGTCTTCTTAGATGTTGAATTCCAATGTCAATACCAACTTAAAATTCAGAACTGTATTTGTGCATTAGAAACATCTTGCTTCAATGTACCCATAATTGTAAGTGTGGATTGTTGGAATACAGGTCATTCCCAGGTTAGTGCAGGGTTCCATTCCAATGATCTGTCCACAACACGACCAGGTCACAAGTCAGAACTGCGTCTGCACACTGTGCAAAAGATACTTGCAGCCTCATAACATTCCGAAAGTTAATATCACTGGACTTCCAAATGTTTATTTGTATGTATGGATTGTGCATAAGTCGGGCATTCGTAAGCTGGGGAGAACCTGTAGAACCTCTGGTTAAAAACATTCCAAGTCTGCCACAGACAGCACATATGGTGAATTATAAGATTTATATAAAGATGATAATTTTGAAAACTAATTTATATTGTACGTGAACTCATCAAACGATTAACTACTGATCAATCTTCAAAATAAAATACTATAAAGCCTCCTTATTGTGAACCTCTTTATAATGGATTTCGGTTTTTACAGATGCCCCCACAGTAATCCAACACCACTGTCTCTTTAGGACAGTGTCTCTCATGCTGTTAGTTAAGGGCCTGTCCCACCAGCATGCAACTCTATGCGATTAGCGCGACCTAACGTGGTCGCTTGAGCCGTCCGGCGTCGCGGACCCGGTCCCACTTCGATCGCCGGAGCCGTGCGGAATTGTGCGGAGTTCGTCCCGAGTTCGTCCCGACACCGCGTGGGGCTCCGAAAAACCGACTATGTCCAAAAATTCCGCGCGGCAACAGCTTGTCGGCTCGCAATCGCCTCGACATTTACACACCGCCCCAACATCGTGCCTCCGTGAACCTATTTGTAAGCGCCTCCATGACCCTCTATGTGTGTGGCTCCGTGGCCCTGTGTGTGTGTGTGTGCCTAGGTGCCCCTCTCTGTGTGCCCCTCTCTGTCCTGGCGAACTTACCTTGGACTTCGCTCCAAGTTCGCCTCACTTTGCGTCGCGTTGCGCCACTCACCTGACCTCCGCGCGGCCCCTACTGCCGGTTTGGTTGTGCTTGCCGCATGCAGGCGCATGCTGGTGGGAACGGCCCTGTACAGGGGATCACCCGACCTCCGCGCGGCCCCCGCTTCTAGTTTGATCGCGTTCATCGCATAGAGTTGCATGCTGGTGGGACAGGCCCTTTACACTATAGAGGTCATAGAAATTGACAAGCTGGTGAAATTGACAAGCAATTGTTTCGATCGACACTTGTGCAATGATGAAGGACACATCACATGGAGTCATTCAGCTGATCAGGCAACATCTCCGGATAGCCTGGTTAGGTAACATTTTCGGTAGACACACACCGCTGGATCGACCTGTACAGCCGACCGCCATGAGGCCGAAACTCGCAGAGACAGTGCCAATATTCACCACCTCATCAGACTCTCTGAGGCCAGGACTACCAAAGCTGCCACTGACCCGTACTGCCATCGCAGCCGCTTCCAGACCGGGCTGCTGACATCACCCCTGGCCCGCACTGCCACCAGCCGCTTCCAGATCAGACCTACTGACCTTCACCGCCAGGACGGGCAGCTGACATCACACTCAGTTACAGCGACGTCACGGCATCAATCTCAGTGATGGGCTGCCGACATTACACTAAGCCCGCACTGCCTCCCCGGCCACTTCCAGACTAGACATGCCTACGTCACTGCCAGGCCGGGCTGACTACGCCAGCTTGTACCACCCGCTGCTTCCATGTCAGACTGCCGATGCCATACCTGGTCCACACTGCCTCCACAGCCACTTCCTGGGCAGAGCTACTGACCATTACTGCTAGGGCAGGTTGCCTCACCAGCCCGCACCACCTCCCAAGCTGCTTCCAGGCTGGACCTACTGCCGCCACCACCGGTTGACACAGCTTACTCGGCCACTTCCAGGCCACGCCTGCTGCCACTGCCACTATTGACCCTTAATTGCACACCACCTGCCCGCGGGCCTTGACGATTAATTCCACCGACCCTCGCGTCTTCCCCAGCCGCCAGCACACCGGGGCTGGCAACTCAGATTCCGGACCGAGACCTGCTGAGTTACTCAGGCACTTTGTGTCCTTTTGCATATCAACCAGCATCAGCAGTGATTTGTTTCTGCTACTTATACAATGATACTCTATTCCTCGGTAATCCCTTAGTTACAGTGGACAATCAACAATAACAGACACCATGCGCCCCCCCCCCCCCCCTCCCAATAGTCCGTGATAATGAGGGTTTACTGTACAGTATTATTTTGTTTATTGTACTATGATTTTTTCTCAACTACTTTGGATTGCACTACAATTGTGCACCATCCTGCACAATTTTTACATTCATCTTTGTATTTATTGTTATGTTTATCATTGGTGCATATATAATGTTTATTCTGTGAGCTTCATAACAAGGAATTTCATTGAACCCTGGTGTTTATGACAATAAATTAATCTGAATCTGTATCTGAATTACTCATTGATGATTCCCACTCAGAAAACTAGGTTATGCAGTCTAATATAATTTCAAAACTATCATAGAAATTCTGCATGAACTCGAAAGATTTCCAAGTCTTTATGGAATCACAAAACGACACAATCTTCCAGACTAAATATGATAGTTCATTCACGTTAACCGAGTATTAGCCCAAAGCAAATTCATATCGAATATTGAATTCAACTTGCCTTAACAATATAGTATACATTTCTAAGCCAAATAATATTTCTAATAACATTTCTAAGCCAAAGAAATCAGTCAAGGTCAGGGGTGTAGGTGAGAGAGGTGAAGGGTGGTAGTGAAGTGGAGGTTGGGGAGGTGCAGGGTGGAGGGTAGAGAAGTCCTTGGGTTTGGAATCATGTAGGAGATAATCGATAATCAAAGGAGACAGCTAAATATTTAGACGAATTGGGGTGAGGATCAGCCGGTGGAAATCAGTTCATGGGAGAGAACAATTCACTCATGGGAAACTGATTCTATTAACCTATCTAAACTCATCATGAGTTTATGCACTTCCATCAAATATTCCATCAACCACTTTTTGCTCCAAAGAGAATAATTATAGCATTTGCAGTTTAACATTTTCATATATATCAGAAAAGCACAGTGGTCCTTGCATTGATTTTAATGGGAAGGTTGGGCAAGTGGAATAAACTTGGAGCTGGGAGTGCACTAAGAGCAATAAAGCTGCTGCCTTACAGAGACGTTCCAGACACTTGGGTTCGATTCTGACTACAGATGCTATCTGTTTGGAATTTGCATGTTCTCCCTATGATCATGTGGGCGTTAGCCTTGTGTAGAATAGAACTAGTTTATGGTGATCGCTGGTCAGTGGCGACTCAGTGGGCCGAAGGGCCTGTTTTCATGCTTTATCCTTAAACTAAACTTTTTGTGGTTCACCTTGGGCAAACCAAATATTAATTCTAAAGGTGACCAGCCTTAATGGGATTTTCAACACCTCGTATTCATCTCCCCTGTGCAATCAACACGGCCAGTCAAATTGCTTGTGGGTCGACATGCTTAATTGCCCTGGAGCACTCTACAAACTTTCTCCGGGATCAAACAGTCCATGATTGATGAGCAGGTCTCAGATGCTGGAACCTCTGACTGCCATGGCATTCTTTCACTACTTGCCAACATTGAAGGAAAATGTCACTATTTAACAATCATTGTTTTAGAGCCATTTAAAATATTCAAATGCACTTAAAAAAATAATTGTCAAGAACAGAAAAAGATACATTTAGTGAAAATACATTAAATTACAGTACTGCAAATTACCAGTAATTAAAACATAAATATAAATTGAAATTAAAAAAATCAACAAACAATGTAATAAAAACTGACTAAGTTTTCAAATGAGAACAGAGTTGCCACTTGTACATCAACCATGGCTGTGATATAACTGAGATGCCATACCCACAATGAATCTGGCCCTATTGATCAGTAAGATCTAGTGTTGTATCTGGATTCAATGGTGACTCCCATGGCAGAGTGGGAAGTCAGGTGCATTTGCTTTTATTCAGTCACAACATGTACAATCTCCACAATATATTTTGCAAAGAAACTAATGAGGAAATGGAGTACCGCAAATTTTGATCAGCTTACAGATTGTCCTTAATTGTGATGATAAGGATGGACAGTTGGTTCCCACAACTAATATCTTAAAGTTAATTGGAACGTGCACAGAAATCCCCAGATTATTGTCAGTCACACATTGTAAAAATACCAAAAACTCTCATTGCTCTGACCATCTCAAAAGGTGTTTCCTGCTGAGTTGTCCAAGTACCCAAAACAAAGAAAGATAAAATTTGGTAACATTATACTGTTTTTTCTTCTCACAATACAAATTAATCATCACAAGCAATATCTCCTTGTCCACTTTTATCTGGATGAGATGCAAAGTATCTACACTCTGTAATCCAATCACATGGTTTATGGGCATTGGTCTTTATGGGCATTGGTCATTCTCCCGTAGAGGCACCACCCTGAAGTATCTATCACAGCCATTGTCATCCAGCAAATCTCCATTCCAGCTCCCAAAATAATAAAAGGATCAGCAGAAATCTGATTGCATTGCTTTATTTGGTGAAAAATCCAGCAGACTTGAAAGCAAACGAAAAAAGAAAATAAACAAAAATTACAAAATAAATCAAACAGAATACATATCTCAACCATAATTTACCTTGAGGTGATTGACACCTTGTTTCCATTAGGCAACGAGAAATGTCGTGCATCCTTTCCTACTATTGTTGCAAAATAAACTATGCGTTTGTCAATTTGATTTTGTAATCGAATCTGCATTAAGAAATATAATGACAAGTCTTAACTTTGACAGCTTTTGGTACAGAAGTCATGGACCATTAAACTAAATGTTTGATGCTAAGTATTTCCATAAATCTTTCAATAAGACATCTCTCAATAAATCTTCCGTTGCCTTAAAATGTTCCTTTTGCTCAAGGACATGCTGATTTACAGACAAAAAGCATTATTTTAAATCATAGTTCTATTCTTTAAGATAGTAAACTATTATAATTACAAAACCATAAAATTGCCAGTAGTCTATAAAAGTAATACCCCACAATTTACTCAAACATCACTCCTTCAAGAATCATCAACCGACCACAAGTATTTCAATAATGGAGCTGGATCCACCTCTTGCAAACCCACGCACCTGTTTTTTTTAAATTACGTTTTACACCATTGTCTTTTCTTTCTAGTCTTCTATATGTTAGAAATGCTAAGTGCAATATATGTATAACTTGTTTTAGTGTGTTTATCTGAATCTGTGTCCTTGTGATGCTGCAACAAGCAAGATTTTTAATTGTACTTGCATCCCATTGTATTTGTGCATCGGACAATAAACGCAACTTGATTTGACATGGATTATTTGATGATCCCTTTATACAGCTCAAAATTGGGGTAGTCTTCCCTCAATAAATCAAGGATCATCCCTATCAGTGAAAATCAGCATGTATAAATATTTACATAATGATTTACCTGCATTGTAAACTTCCATCGTGGATGAGTGCTGCACACACCCCAGTGCCCTCCCAATAAACTTTGAAAATTGAATTTCCAACTGCACCACAGTAGAACTAATTCAGCAGCCATAGCAACCAAACACAATGTGTTATTGAAAGAATTTCAAGGCAAGCATGTCTGAAGAAGGGTTTCGACCCAAAACGTTGCCTATTTTCTTTGCTCCATAGATGCTGCCTCACCTGCTGAGTTTCTCCAGCATTTTTGTCTACCTCTGCAGTTCCTTTATTGTCCTTGAGTCAATATCTTAGAACACTCACCAAACATTACTGTGGGATTATCTTCAGCACATGGAATGCTGTGGCTCAATAAAGTGACTCGCCACTAACTTTATGAAGGTAATGATGGGGCAAATATAGGGATCATTAGCAATTTTAAAAAAAATTAAGTTAATTTATGTTTCTTTATGGCAGTCATAAACAGACTTGTTTGCCTTGAAATTCTTTCAATAACACATTGAAGAAGGGTTTCGACCCGAAACGTTGCCTATTTCCTTCGCTCCATAGATGCTGCCTCACCCGCTGAGTTTCTCCACCATTTCCTTCTTAAACAAAGGAACTGCAGATGCTGGTTTACAAAAAAAGACACAAAATGCTAGAGTAGCTCAGCGGGTCAGGCAGCATCTCTGGAGAACATGGATGTGTGACATTTTGGGTTGGAACCATTCATCAGATAGTAGTATGGCGAGTTGGGGGGGGGGGGGGGGCAAAGTCTGGCTAGTGAAAGGTGGATACGGGTAAGGGGGGTGTTTTATTGGCAGATGGTTGTACAAAGCCCAGAGATGAAAAGACAAAAGACAAAAAGTGTGGGATATGGAGATAAGACTAGAAGAAGCGTGAAATGTAAAGCCAGAGTAAGGAATATATGTGGAAGGGAACAGAGAGAAAGGGAAAGGGGGAAAGGGAAAGGGGGGAAGGGATCCAGATGTGGAAAAGGACCCCCTACAGAGAGGAGTGGTAGAGAAGGAGGGGAGTTTGTAGGTTAGTTAACTAAAATTGGAGAATTCAATATTCATGCCTTGAGCTGTAGGCTACTCAAGAGGAATACGAGATGTTGTTTCTTCAGTTTGCATGTGACCTCTCTCTGGCATGGAGGCGGCTCTAAATATAAAGGTCAGTTTGGGAATGGGAAATGATTTAAAATGGTTTGTAACCAGGAGATCCAGCAGCCCTTGGCAGACCGAGCACAAGTGTTTGGTGAAACATTCGCCTGGTCTAACTTGGTCTCGCCAATGTTTAAGAGGTCAATTGGGAGCACCAAATGCAGTGTATCTGAAATTTTACTTCGGAGTCATGTGAGTGACTACGTGAAGAAGCCCCGCCTGGCGCATGATCGGCATTCCGTCGACGCTGTCGGTAGGGAAAGAGCTGCAGAGCACAGCTCCACCAGCGGTAAGGAACAGGCCCGCAGGTAAGTGAATTTATTTTACTTCCAGGGCAAATTAAACTCAATGACGCTGGCGTGCAAAGCCAGGAGGAGTTAAAAATAAAAATGGAGAAAGTTTGGAAAAAAAAAAAATCAACGCGGGTAAAACGGGAGTCCCGGGGTGAAGAAAAACAGTCGGGACAGCAGATTAGTGTGGAGCCAGCTCCGATGCTGGTGGCCGTTGATATACCCAATAGTGAGCCTTTGGTTGCTCCACAAGCAGAAGCCACGGAGGAAATTCCAGTGACAAGAAAAGTAAAAGGCAATCTGAAAGACCCGTGGTTTCTGATGACTCTGATAGTGAAAGTCCTCCAGATAGAAAAGCCTTATGGCTAAGAATGGATCAGATGGAGAAGATGATCCAAACAATCATCAACCAAGGGTCTAAAGAACCCAGAATATTCCCAGGCAGGCCCCGAGGGGTTTCCATATCAAGAATATGGTGCCTTACCAATGTGGGAATATGAACCTCCAGAGCCTCGGATTGGGCTGGAGGTTGTCTCCTTGAGTAAGTCTCAGGAGTAACAGGGCAGCAGGAGACTGACCCTGAAAGTGGTGATTTTGGTCATGATTACCCACCACAGCACAAGAATATAAATCCAGGTGTACTTGATGAGGCACAAAGTGCTATACCTGAAGGAAACGGTGAGGCCATGGAAGGTAACCTTGGCGGCCAACATTAATTGGTTTCTCACCAGCTTCAGGAGGCTGTTATGGTTGAAACAGCAGAATTATATGAAACACCTGTGAATTGTGCTTCACTAAGTGTGCCAACGGTGAATCCGACTAATTGGACACCCATGTCTTCAATAATGCAGGAATTCAAAGAATTTCAAGCTTATTGCGGGTGACATCACTGCTTTTGGGGAGCAAGTGGAAGGATGTACAATGACCAAAATTCAAAAAGATATGTTGGCATTGTTTTGTAACTCATACTTTGAGTCAATTGTATGAGAATAATTGCCATTCGGCCCATACTGCACCCTAGATTTACAGGTCTGTGCAGATCAAGCAATATTCAAACTCCTGGGTATTTATTCGAAGAAAACTTGCCTAAACAAATCAAAGAAATTGATGAAGAGGCAAAGACTATCAGCCTTATGAAGCCTTTCATATTTGGTCAAAAAGGTCTGGTTCAATGAGAAGGGGATTTGATTATGAAGCAGAGGCAGGAGTATGGTGAGGAGGTATTATTACCCATCACAGCCTAATGTAAACCCATATGTTGGGAAAAGGAGACCATCACGTGCATTTGGAGGTACAAAAACTTAATTCTATCACAGAGGAATCTGTTGGTGAACCTCCGATTGGTGGTAGATTACAATTGTTTTATGATGAATGGTGCTGCATAACATCTGATCGGTTTATATTAGATACTGTGTCAGGATCTACAATAGAATTTACAATCTACAATAGAAATTGATCCACCTGTACAGAATAAACCTAATCGTATTTTGGTGCTTTCTGCACCTGAAAAATCTCAGATAAAAAAAGAGGTAAAAATGTTATTTGAAAAAGGAGTTATTGAAAATATGGTTAATAATTCACGACAATTTGTGTCAAATATTTTCCCCAGGCAAAGAAAGATGTGGGTGGTAGAGTCATTCTGGACCTCACACACTTTAATACATTTGTCCAGTATAAGCATGGATACCTTCAACACTGCAAGGCAGTTGTTATCAACAGGTTGTTACATGGCTACTATAGAATTGTAAGATGCATATTATTCAGTACCAATTCATCATCATTTTCGCAGGTATTTGAAGTTTAATTGGATGGGTCAGCTGTGGCAATATAAGGCATTACCTAATGGGTAAGCTCAGCTTCTAGGCGGTTCACAAAATTGTTGAAACCAGCACTTGCACTGCTGAGGGCACAAAAACACATTGTCATAGCTTATCTTGATGTCATTTTAATTGTCAATGCTAATCAGGAATCAGCTGAAAAATCAGTTTCAGGAACTAAAAGCCTGTTGAAAGGCTAGGATTTCTGATCCATCCAACAAAATCTAAGCTACAGCCATCCCAAACAATTGACTATTTGGGGTTTGTGATTAATTCAGTTACTATGTCAGTAACTTTACCAATAGAGAAAGTTGTCAATATTACAAATGTGTGTCGTTGCCTTGTTGACAAACCTTATTCCTCCATCCGAGAAGTAGCTGAGGCTATTGGTAATTAGTAGCAGCATTTCCTGCAGTCGAGTTGGTCCACTGCATTATCAAAACCTTCAAAGGGAAAAACACAAGCACTAAAAGAACATGCAGGCCATTTTGATAGGCCATGCAATTACCAACGGAAGCTTTATCCGAATTACAGTGGTGGATTGAGAATGTTCCACAAGCTGCTAATAACATATTTGTTCAGCAACCAGCAGTGGTTTTGCAAACTGATGTAAGTGCTCTCGGATGGGGGGGCTATGGACATGACACCAGCTGTGGTGGCAGATGGACTGTCCAAGAGGACTTATTTCTCCAAACATATGATATTAATTATTTGGAGTTATTTGGAGTATTTTATGGATTGAAAGCTTATTGTTCTACTATGAAGGATTTGCATGTCCAATTACAAGTAGACAATACCACAGCTGTGGCATATATCAATCACATGGGTGCAGTAAGTTCATTATCATGTGATTATCTGGTTAACCAGATGTGGCATTGGTGTATTTCTAAGAATATTTGGTTTTCAGCTATCTATCTCCCAGGGAGAGACAATATCGTGGCAGACAACAGATCACAAAAATTTAAAGAGAGTACAAAATGGATGTTAAATCCACAAGTTTTCAAAAATATTGTCAGTCGGTATGGATTACCGGACATTGATCTGTTTGCGTCACCAATTGCCCAAATACATGTCTTGGGAGCCGACCCAGGAGCAGTAGCGGTGGATGCATTCTCATTACATTGGGGGAATATGTTCTTTTATGCTTTTCCCCCATTCTGCCTGATTGGGCAATGTCTCATGAAAATAGCGCAAGACTCTGCCACAGGCGTTTTGGTGGTTCCAAATTGGCCTACACAGTCATGGTTTCTCATTGATGCTTATAATGATTATTGAACCATTTATGATGATTCCTAGTTGCAGTGATTTGTTGGTACAACCAGTAACAAAAGAAATTCATCCATTGCATGATCATATGAATTTGTTAATCTGTAGGCTCTGACCAGACCATTGCAAAGGCTTGGACTGTCAGATAGGACTATGGATGTTATAGCTGCATTTGGAGAAATAGCACTAAAAAACAATATATGTCGCATATAAGGAAATGGGAAGTCTTCTGTAGACAGTCAAAGATATCTTATCATACTGTGAACATATCAAATGTATTGGACTTCCTTGCTGGGTTACATTTTGATCAGCACTTAAGTTATAGTGCCATAAATATTGCTCGTAGTAATTTGTCGTCCTATTTAGGACAAATTTCTGACCGGGAATCAATTCGGTCTCATCCATTAATATCCCGGTTTATGAAAGGAATTTTTAATAAAAATCCTCCCAAACCCAGATATACAGAAATTTGGGATGTTAGCATTGTTCTTATGTTGCTTAGGCAATGGGCTCCAATTACGTCAATGTCTTTGCACAAGTTAAAATTTAAAGTAGTAATGCTAATGGCATTAGTGTCAGCACAAAGAGTACAAACATTGCAAATGTTCCGTTTAGATGTATGCATGTGGCTTCAGATAACATTGTTTTTTATGTTTATGATCTAATCAAAGCAGACCAGGGAAAACTGGAACCAAGGTAATGTTTAAAGCATACCCTGTCGATCAAACATTGTGTGTAGTTAAGCATTTGACTCAATATACTGAAGTAACCAAGAGTCTCCGGGGTGGTGAGACAGCATTACTGATTACACACAAAAAAACGCATAAAAAGTTTCAGTTCAAACCATTTCTAGAGGGTTAAAACAGGTTTTGGATTTAGCAGGAGTAGACACTGATGTGTTTAAATCTCACTCCACCAGGGCGGCAGCTACGTCCGCGGCGAAGGTACTCAACCAAAATTTGCCACTCAACCAAAGTTTAGAGGCCGCAGGGTGGTGTAAAGAAGGAATTTTTTCAAAGTTCTACGATAAACCTGTTCTCACGGTGCCAGGGTTTGGACACGCAGTGTTGGGTTCACTTTGATGTTTGCTTTGTTTTATGTTATCGATTTATATTATCGATTTATGTTATCACTTTATATCATTATCACTTTTGTTCTAAACTTTCCCCTGGGATAGAGGGGTTATTATTTTTGTCCTTTTATGATTAAAAGACTTATTACATAAACTGAAACAATGTTTTAAAAATATATTATTTACTCACTACTGTGTTGACTAAAACAGAGTGTCATATGGAAGGAATCTACGACATAAAAAACACAGAGCTTTAAAATCTTCACGTAGTCACTCACGTGACTCCGAAGTGAAATGGTAAGATTAAACGAGAACTTCCTTTACATTTCTAACTTACTTATATGGTTGTTTACAGTTAAGATTTTAGGCAATACTGAGTCCAAGATTCTGACCTGATGTGACCTAAATAGAGCTGGCAAGGCTTCAATGTGCATTGCACAGCAGATGACAGTACTTCACTAGCCTAATTTCTGATGTTTTTATCTTACAAAGCAAGTTCCTAGAAGGATTGTGTAATTGTGTAGTTTTAAGAGCTTAGTTTTTTCACACAGAGAATGATGGGTATATGGATTATACATTATAATCTCAGCAGACCAGGGTATGAATTGAGGTACATAATAATTTGGAAATTGGGTCAGTTTAATGGATTCACATCCACTAATAATGTCAACTAGCTGGAAATAATTGTCACCATACTAAATAGCCCCAAAACATAAACTGACAACTATTTTGTCCAAAGTTTACATTATCACTTAAACTGCTGTTCTTTTAATATAATGGAAATTTACAACAAAGTGACAAACTGCAAATATTTCCAAACTCTTCCTCCTAGACAATCCATTTTCCAGTCCTGCAGTTCAAAAAGTGTGTAATCGAACGAATAGCAATGCAGGAAGATTAAACAACTATCTTCAACAAGATACTGTATATGATTCTATTGTTAGTTCTAATTTTGCAATGTTATTTAGTGCTTATGAATTTAAATCCTTAAATTGAACAGGTGAGGAATCTTTGTCTTGAAATGTATAGTTAAAAATATCCCTAAAGTCATAGTCATAGTGATACAGTGTGGAAACAGGCCCTTCGACCCAACTTGCCCACACCGGCCAACACGTCCTAGCTACACTATTCTCACCTGTCTGCGTTTGGTCCATATCCCTCTAAATCTGTCCTATCCATGTACCTGTCTAACTGTTTCTTAAACGTTAACTACCTCCATTGGAAGCTTATTCCATATACCCACCACCCTTTGTGTAAAAATGTTACCCCTAGATTCCAGTTAAATCTTTTCCCCTTCACCTTCATCCTATGTCCTCGATTCGCCTACTCTGGGCAAGAGACTCTGTGCATCTAGAAATAAAAATATAATGAATTTGAAAGGAGTTTGAATGTTACTTACTTTTTTAACAATGGTAGCATGCAGTTCACCAACAAATTCTACATTCTTCGTAGGAAGATAGTTGGGAAGCCGATCATACAAATAAACACAGAGCATAAGCATCATGATAGGATTTGGATCTGAAATGTCTGTGGCCTATTAAACAAAAAAAATGTTTTTTTGTTTTTTAATAATTAAATTAATATTTTAAGATCTATTGTTCATCATGTGTACTATTGAATGCCAGATTAACAGCTAACTAACATACTAAAACATCTGCAATAATATAGCATATTTTATTTTTAATAGCCTTATTTTCATCAGAATTAAATTATTTTTATAAAATATTTAGTAGAGAAAGCTAAATTGAGAACACCATCCCAAAGAAGTGGAAAAATAACAAATTCCTTTTGTTGATCAGTTACTGAATATATTTACAAAGAGATTGTCAGGAAAGAAAATATAGAACTGATGATAGAAAGATAATCTATAATGAATTTTACTGAAGAAATAGCAATCAATTAGAAAAGTAAGATTTAAAAGATCGCAAAAGAGTATATGGCAAAAGAGGCTCAATGGATAGAATAGGTATGGTTACCTATAATAGGTAACAATATACTAGAAAAAAAATTGTTCAGGCTCTATAAGGCGCTGTGAAGTCCGCATTTGGAATATTGTGAGAGGGTCCAGAGGAGGTTTACAAGAATGATCCCAGGAATGAGTAGGTTAACCTATGATGAGCATGTGTCCGCACTGGGCCTGTACTCGCTGGAGTTTAGATGAATGAGGGGGATCTCATACAGAATAGTGAAAGGCTTGGATTGAGTGAATGTGGAGAGGATGTTTTCACTGGTGGGAGAGTCTAGGACTAGAGTTAATAGCCTCAGAATTAAATGAAGTTATTTTAGCAAAGAGGCCAAGTCAGTGGAACTTTTTAAGGCAGAGATAGAAAGATTCTTGATTAATACAGGTGTCAGAGGTTATGAGGAGAAGGCAGGAAAATTGGGTTAGGAGGGAGTGATAGATCAGCCATGATTGATTGGCAGACTTGATGTGTCAAATGACCTAATCCTTAGGACCTTATGAAAAATGTTGCTTGTTAATTAAAAAAGTATATCTTTGAAAAAATACAGCTTTGTATGTAACACAAAGGAAAATTCTGGTTGCCAATGTAATTATAACGCTGTGGTATTTAGAATTTTATTAATATCTCAACCAAGACCAAAAGAATTGTTATCATTACCTTGTGCAAAAAACTATAAATGTATTTATTCTGCATTCTAATTATATTGTGACACTGTGCACACTGTTTACCTGTATGTCAAAATCAAGGCCAATAGCATTAAATGCATTTAAGAGTACCAAGCTATTATGCAGGCATTGCTCAGGAGTAGATGGACATGTGAACATATTCTGCAGGTGAGTTGGAATCTGTAAATAGAGGCATTATTTCACATCTTGTTGCACTTCTTGTTGCACCAATATATAAAGTCATGCAATTGTAAAATAATTCTGGCAAAGTCATTTTAATATTATTTTGTTACAAGAGAAATTGTAAAATGGTGCATAAAAAGTTGATCAACAGTATTTATAACCATTTGCTGCACTGCTCTCACATACAAAATATTCATGGTTGCCTTTGAGTTTCTTTCACAAGGTTATTTTAATTCAAGTACCTTTAATCATTCTCATGAGTGCTAATTCCCTAATTCTCAATGAGATTTTCAAAGCATACCTGGAAATCATGTCTGTTAACACTGTTAGAAAATGGACACAAAACTTTGGGCTTTTTCCAAAACATTACAGTATCAAATGAGACCTCATTTTAAACTAAAAATATGATAAGAAAACTTTGAAAGCACATTGCAACCATTATGTGTAAGAAGGATTATAGGTGTTGGTTTAAACCAAAGATATACACAAAAAGCTGGAGTAACTCAGTGGGTCAGATAGCATCTCTGAAGAAAAGGAATAGGTGACTTTTAATATTGAAGGGTCTTGACCTGAAACGTCACCTATTCCTTTTCTCCAGAGATTCTGTCTGGCCCGCTGAGTTACTCCAGCCCTTTGTTGCATTCATTATATTTGAAGGACTCTGCTGCAAAGGAGAGCAAACTGAATACAGAGTATGTTAGTATGATCCTTTGAATCATTTATGGTTCACTGGATAACAAGGTTGCGACTGGTGAATTGTGTGCTCCTGTCCTTTAAGTTCCCGTGGCAGTCTACCCCAATTCTTTGATTCTTATTGTATTGCTGCAAGAGCAGTACTTATCCTGAAATTTGTGTGGATAAGCTACTAAGTGCAGTAAGCAAATGCACGTTGAAAAGTTTTGAGATTTCACAACAAATTGAACAAGCTTTGTGATCATGGTGTGTGCCATGAAGCTTTAAGAAAAGAATAACCGTTGGTCGGCACAGTGGCACCACAGTAGAGTTGCTGCCTTACAGTGCTTTCAACGCCAGTAACCCGGGCTTGATCCTGGCTACGGGTGCTGTCTGTACGGAATTTGTACATTCTCCCTGTGAATGTGTGGGTTTTTTCTGAGATCTTTGTAGGTTAATTGGCTTGATTAAATGGTAAATTTTGGTTTACAAAGTGTAACTTTGGTTAAAGTGTAAATTGTCACTAGTGTGTGTAGGATAGTGTTAATATATGGGGTTGCTCGGCCGAAGGACCTGTCTCCACACTATATCTCTAAAACTAAAACTATAACGGAAAAAAATATGTGGAAAAAACATTTCAAATAAGACACATGAGACAGCATTTGTGAAGTTAAAGTATTTATTGCCAGATTACACAGGCAATTCCAAACAAATTTCAATGTTATCAGACAGCAATTTATGAAACCCCATGGGAGAGATGGTTTACCAGCATCATATTAGATTGATAATCCATCTATCTGATAACTCTAGGTTTTATCTGGAAGTCAGAAGATTCTCATCGTTTGCAACCTGCCAACTTTTTGTTTTGCTGCCACCTGTTGCAGAGCATACAAACCCTCAAGAGTTATAATCATACCATTCCACAAATGCCTGATCACTCAACTTCAAAATTAATTGTTCACTCAGATAACATAACCCAATAATATAACATTGAAAGGAAGAATGACATTTTTTTTTTTAAAGTAACAAGTTTTCAGGCCAGGATGTTTCCTGGATTGTAGTTATAAGGTGATCTGGGAAAGGCTGGGTTTATTTTCACTGGAACTTAGGAGACTGACAGGTGACCTTACGGAGATTTATACAACTATGATGCTACAGATAGGATAGATAGTCATTTTTCCCCCCAGGCAGGGTGTCTAGAATTAAAGAGCACGTTTAAGGGGAGAAAGGAAAAATTAAAGAAGATCTAAAGGGTACATTCCTCACAGAGAGAATGGTGAATATCTGGAATAAGATGTCAGAGGAGGTTGTAGAGGCAGACACAACTGCAACATTTGAAATGCTTTTGGACAGACATTTAGTTAGGAAAGGCATAAAGCGATATGGGCCTACTACTGGCTAATTCAGATCAGCATGGACAAGTTGGGCCGAAAGGCCGTGGCTCAGTGGTTTACAATTCTATGATTCTATGAGCCTGCTCAAACATTCAATAAAATCATTTCCGATTCTCCATCTCAACAACTTCATATCCAAACCCAATATCCTAAATTCCCTTATATTTATTTATATTAACTCATATCTGACTTTTGTTTAGAAAGATACTTACACATTACATGACACATCTGTAAATTATCCATCCACAATAATTATTACCTGTGCATGTTCAATACCTTCACGGAGGCTGTAATAGTAATTATCACAGGAAAATCTCACAGAGGCTGTTCCCAGATCTACAAGGCCTGCACTTGTCTTTAAATAAAGCTCTATGTGTGATTTCTAATTGATTATTTGGGCATCGGGTAAATCTAACGTCTAATCTGGAACATGCTGTTACAAAACACCAAAAAGGAGCGGAAAAAAATCACAGAGATTAGAAAGAAAAAAGGTGTGATTGATCAATGCCATTAATTGTGAAAGTAATTAACCTGTTCTTAGTTCGTCAACAAAGCCAAAGTAAGCATATTCCTGGGCCTCAAGGGAGCATATACACTGATGAAGGAAGTAAATGTTGTTATTGAGGAAAGGCTACTTGAACAGGTGGGAAAAGAATAAAAACGATAATGTGGTACAGGTTGAGCCCTGTTCAATTATTTTACTTATCCCTTGTTTCATTTTAAATAATAAGAACATTTACTATTACAGATAGATCTACCTACTCTAAATATAGTTAAACTATTCTGTTTCATTTTTAATTAAACACATATTTGTGCACAAAGACACAACTTAATGAAGTGTAATTAAATACTTCGGTATGGTGCCCAATGCTTGACTTTATACTGTGTTATTTTAATTTCAGGGACAGTTGGCTTAGAACCAATCTGTCACTGTATGTACAATGACTTATCTGGTGATTCTGAACCTCCTCAGAACATAATATTAAATTTGTTTTGCTTGTATAACGGTCGTGGCTATCCCTTGAGGTCGAGGATGATGGTCTGATTCTGTTGTTTTTATGTTCTGTTGTTTTTATGGACTCTCAGGTGGCTTATGAGTCCAATTCTGGCTTTGAAAGTTCTTCGACATTCAGGACAGGTAATTCCAGATGGAAGATCGGGCTTTGGTTGTTGCTGCCTCTCTTTCAGTTTTCTTCCCTTTTCTTCTAATTCTGCGCATCTCTTGGTTTCGAAGGTTGCTGTTCCTTCTTGGATGATGGTTCGCCAGAGTTTCCTGTCCTTGGCATTGGTTTCCCAATTGTCGATGTCAATTGCACATTTCTTCATCTGGCTTTGAGGACATCTTTGAATCTCTTCTTTTGTCCGCCTCTTTTCTGTTTGCCTTTTTTAAGCTGGGAGTAGAAGGTTTGCTTTGATAGACGCTCATATTCCATCCGAACAACATAACCGACCCATCTTAGTTGGTTCTTGATGACAAAGGCTTTGATGCTGGATGGTTTTTGCTTCATTCAGCACACTGACGTTGGTTTTTCTGTCTTCCCAACTGATATTTAAGCAGCTTCGAAGACATAGTTGATGGAACTTTTCAAGTGTTTTCAGATGGTGTCGGTATGGTGTCCAGGTTTCTGATGCATACAGGAGCGTTAAAATCACCACTGCCTTGTACACTAGCGTTTTGGTGTCTGTTCAGATGTCCGATTTTGAAAGACTCTCATTCGAAGACATCCAAAAGTTGTTCCGGCACACTTGAGACGATATTGGATCTCGTCATCAAGGTCGGCATTGGAGGGGAGGACAGGAGGTACAGAAAGTGATCCACATTTTCCAGCGTCGTTTCACCAAGTTGAATTTACGGTTCTTTCCGATTTGTCTCAGTTGGTGACGATTGGTAGATAACCTTAGTCTTCTTGGAGTTGATGGAAAGTCCAAGTTTTGTGTATGCACTGTTGGAGGCAGTCAGGATTTGTTACAGATGATTTTCTGAGAGAGCTGCAACACAGTTGTCGTCTGCGTATTGGAACTCAATGAGGGAGCTCATAGATGTCTTAGTTTTGGACTTGAGACGGGCAAGATTGAAATGTTTGCCATCTGTTCTGTAGATGATTTCGATTCCTAGGGGTAGGTTGTCCTGGATGATGTGGATGGTTGTCGCAATGGAGGTGGTGAACAGTGTTGGGGCAATCATGCATCCTTGTTTCACTCCTTGCTTGTATAACATTGACTGTGGAAATATGACTATTTGTCACTCTCTTTCTGCCTGGTCTATGGATGGACTAATTTTTATTCTAACAAAAATTAAAAAAAAATTCTAACAAAAATAACATCTCTTGCCATGGAAAGAGGTTGGAATAACAATTATTTGTTTGGTTTTTAAAATCAATTTGTTTGCTTTAAATTCTGAAGTAAGAATAAATTGACCAAATCAATTTAGTTGGCTAAGTCGTCACGCTATAGGTTCAAAAACGTACTACTCAGAGATAAGAAGAAAAACAGTTTAGCTCTGCAATGGTAGTACAGGGATACCTGTAACCATAACTTGGTTCTTAATTGATGTTGATGGGAAACTGATTTAGAATTACCTTGAATCACACGACGTGATACAGTATATGTTGAAAGTTTTGTGTCAGTGTGTTGTTGGCCATAAATAAGCATGTGAATCCATTCCTTATGGAAAATGATTCAGCTTAATATGTGATTCATAATAAAAGTGCTGTAAATTAGCACAGTATCAAAATTAACAATTAAAGCTCAGACACCCTATTTTAACAAATCCACCTACTGATGATAAATCTGGCTCTGCTTTAAAATGTCTGTCAAAATATTAAATTTAATTACTTGAGTAAAGCCACTTACCACTTCAGGGCAATAAGCAGCCAGGACAGCTGCCAGCACCAACCCATCCAACAAATCTAAATCAAAATTAATTATCCAGCGTGTCGGTGGTGCAGCACCTATTCAAAGGAAAATGAATAAAGGTAAAACAATCATGTGAAAATGAAAACAAATATGAAGGCAATAGTAGTAATTTACAACGTACAATCAAACTTTGCATGTTCATGTGAATAACAATACAGTTTTTCTGTAAAATATTACCAGTTCATTGAAAAGCGAATTACCTCCAGCCACTGCTAATTATGATTTGCACCTCAGCAGAAGGTGCAAACCACTTAGAGCTACCAACTATTAAAACGAAAGGGACTTGGTGACTATAAGAATTTGGAGTGGTAAGCAGGGTAGCAATTATAATTTTGTCAAGCTGGCCTGGTTCGGCAACTTGGAGCGGAAAAGACTGCCAAATGTTGTGACCACTGCCCAGTCCATCACCGGCTTTGACCCCACCATCGAAGGGATCTATCAAAGTCACTGCCTCAAAAAGGCAGCCAACATCATCAATTATCCACACCACCTTGGCCACACACTCATTTCACCATTGCCATCGGGAAGAAGGTACAGGAGCCTGAAAACTGTCACGTCCAGGTTGAGGAACAGCTTCATCCCTACAGCCATCGGGCTATTAAACACAACAAATAAACTCTGAACTGCAACAGCTATTATTATTATTGAACTATATTTGTTATTTATTGAGTATGTCTGCATGTGTATACACACACATTGAACTTTTTTTTTGTGTTATGTACTATGTTTACATATTCTGCTGTGCTGCAGCAAGTAAGAATTTCATTGTCCTATCTGGGACACATGGCAATAAAACACTCTTTACTTGACTGGCATATTATAAATGTAAAAAAGTGGGCTCTGCACTTTTCCATTACTCCGAATGAATACTGCCACATCAATACCCATGATTTGGCCAATAATAGTGGTGTCATCGGCAAATTTATATGTGCCATTAGAGCTGTGCTAAGCACATAGTCATGGGTGTAAAGAGGATAGAGCAGGGAGCAAAGCATCCTATGGCAGGGGTAGCTATGAACGTTAGGACGAGTAATTATATTTCTTCATCGTTACTGTCTTTGAGGTGTGCCTGTTTTTATGGTTAGTGAGAAGGAGATGGGGTTACCAATCCGCACTGATTGAGGTCTGCCTATGAGGAATCTAGTTGCAAAGGGTGATGGAGAAGCCCAGGTCTTGGAACTTGCTGATGAGCTTGGAGGAGACGATAATGTTGAATGTAGAGCTGTGGTCATTGAGCAACAGTCTGACATACAAGTCCATATCCAGATGGACCAGAACAGAATGAACAGCTAGTGAGATAGCATCTGCTGTTGACCTGTCATTGGGATAGGAAAATTGAAGCGGATTCAGGTCATTTCTGAAGCAGAAGTTGATTTGTGTCATAACCAACCTCTTGAAGCACTTCATTTTGGTGGACGCATGCCTTTTTTGAAGCACATGGGAGATGTAATTGAATTCTCGAGCCATTTGGTCCACACAGATCTTTAGCACTAGATCAGGTATGGGTGCTTTTGTCGATTCACCCTCTTGAAGAAAGTTCTGACATAGGTCTGAGACTGAGGACACGGGATTGTCATGTGCTGTGGGACTCCTGCTGGTGTGTCATTCTTCTCCTTTCAAAGCATGCATAAAAGGCATTGAGCTCAAATGAAAGTGATGTCATGTTGCCTTTTCACAGCTGTGAATCATCCATCTGTGGCTCCAGCTTAGCCCAAAATTGCCTCTTTGTGTTATTGGTAGCATTCAGGAAGTGGTACCTGGACTTCTTGTAGGATACTGAAGGATCAGTCCTAAATGCCATAGATTTCAGTCAATGAAGTCAACCAGGCAATACAGCTTCTTCACCACCCTATCTAATTATATTGCCATTTTCAGGCTGCTTGTACTCCAAGGTCTCTTAATTCAACACTCAAACAACACTTAAAATAACACTCCCCGGTACCCTCCAGATTCACTATTCGTGTTGTCATCTTGTTTAACTTCACAAATGGCATGTGACCTTGACACTTGCCAGACAATTCACACACAATGGAGCAGAGCATAGAGCACTTCTGGGACCATTGTGGAAGTCATTTAGCCTATCCATTTATCCTGTGTCAAATTTATAAATACTACCAGGTAGGTCATTTGGACAGGTGTATCATGCATAGGAAAGGTTTAGAGGGATATGGGCCAAATGCAGGGTCTAGTGTAGATAGGCCATCTTGGTCGGCATGGACATGTTGGGCCAAAGGGTCTGTTTCCATGATGTATGACTCTATGATTATGTGCAATAATGGAGCAACATGCACCATTTTCTTCCGACTTCAAGGCCTCAAGAGCTCACAAACCAGCTGTTCCCAGATAGTTACCATAGCAGGCATTCCTCTTGGAATATCTGACATGACATTTGGCATGCTTACAGAGAGTCAGAAGATGAAAATAAAGGAAGAGGATTCTCGGCAGAAAATACATCCACCAGGATGTTCAAGGAACAATTCACCAACAATTCTACAATGCAAAAAAAAATAAAAGAACCAAAAGTAAACATTAAAACAAATATAAATGAAAGAATGCCACATTGCTTTTTCCAAGTGCAACTATGAAGTTGTACATTCGGGGCTGCAATATGAGTGGAATATGAAATGTTGCCAATGTTTGGTGGACAAGTCTGTAGATGCTCTTGGACATCTCTATCACCAGTATGGATCTTTGCACTATTATTTCAGTAGGGGTGTACCAGACTAGGATAGCAGCTGGCTCATAGCAGGGTCACTGGTAGGACAGCAGGTCGGAGTACCAAATTATGACCAGTCTCCAGAGGCAGATCCTCAATGATCCTTGCCATCTGTGGAGTGAAATTATTTGACTGCAATCCCTTTCAAACACTGATGCTGCCAGACAGGGACCCATTACATCATATTAGTCATAGAGCTATACAGCATGGAAACTCCCTTTTCAGCCCACTGTGTCTGTCACAGGGAGAATGTGCAAACTACATGTAAGAGGTCAAGATTGAACCCGGGTCACTGAAGCAGCAGATCTAAAATTACTGCCGCATGCCTGACAACAACTAGTCTGAGCTGTTCTGTAGCAAAAATCTGAGCATCCAATGAATTACCCAAACATTGTGGCTTCTAGCTGTGCTGCTATAGAAGTTGGCAGGACAAGTAACATGTGAGTCATGCATGCTCAGCACCCTCCTGTATTGCAGCGAAACATGGTCTACATACGGGCGTCAGGAGCGGCGTCTAAACACCTTCTAAATGCAATGCCTTAAACGAAATTAAACAATATACTTCAATGATGTAACTGTCTTAGTTGAATAACTGACAGTGAATACAACCTGTGTAAAGTAGGCATGAGTTGTAAAATTAAGTAAGTAAAGAAAGGTAGATCTATAAATTTAAAACAGGAATCCTAATTGTTTGATGTTAGTGTGGTGGATTGGGAAATTGTTAAGGCTAAAGGGCCAGTCAGTGTAATATGAAGCCTGAAGATATTTTTACTCACCTTGACCAAAGGTATGAGAAAATTGATTTTCTCAAGAAACAGCTTTGGGATTTTGAGGGCTTGAACCTGCCATAATCATAACAGTTGTGAACTATCATCTAAAAGGTCAACTAGATAGGAATCTCCTTAATTTTCTGCCCTTCTTGATTCAGCGCACCTCTTAATATCTTTAGCTATGTAAGGGTGTGTTCCATCATGACTTCCACCAGCTGCTGCTGCTATATTGTCCCATGCAGAGGAATAAGGTGGCTAGAAGTCATGCAGGTGAGCTATCTGTGGCGACATTTTGCTAGCGGCACAACAGAAAATCTTCAAATATAGTATTTCTGAGCTCACCTGTATTAAAGAATCTGTAGAAACCAGCGATGTAAGTAGCAAGCTGCTAACGTATTTAAATGTATTTTATGCGCTACTGCGATCTCCCGGAGGTAGCGACTGTGAGGGCATTCCGGATCAGAGAGGAATCCCCGACCTCGTGGAGGCGCGCAGGTACAATAAATAGTGTACCTGTAAACACTTCATGGAGTTCAGAATCGAGGCCATCGGGCAGGGAATTCCCCATCACAGGGGAATCCCCGACCTTGCAGAGACTCTCAAGTAAACACCTAGGAGGTCTTCATGGAGTACGGAAATGTGGTCGTCAGGCAGGACTACAAGTAAGACTGAAGAGCAGGGAACTTCGGCTCCCTCTCCCGACCATCCTACAGTCACTAGAAAACAAAGTGGAGGACTTAAGGTCAAGGCTGCTTTACCAAAGGGAGCTGAGGGAATGCTCTGTGTTCTGTTTCACAGAGACATGGCTCACCCTCAGCTCCCCAGACTCAGCGGTCCAGCCTGAAAATTTCTCCATCCACTGTATGGACAGTACACTGGCATCTGGGAAAGGGCGAGGAGGGGGCGTCTGCCTCATGGTCAACTAGTCGTGGTGCTCAGTCCTATCTAACTCATGCTCTCTGCACCTGGAACACCTGGCGGTGAAGTGCCGCCCCTTCTACCTACCGAGGGAATTCACCTCCATCATCCTGACTGCGGTCTACATCCCATCCCAGGCATACGTCCGTCTGGCACTGGAGGTGCTGCACGCCATGGTCAACAAGCACCAGACGGCTTACCCCGAAGCGTTTACCACCGTAGCCGGGGACTTCAACAAAGCTAACCTGAAGAAATTGCTCCCTAACTTCCACCAACATGTCTCCTGCAGCACCAGAGGATCAAACACCCTTGACCACGGCTACACGACCATCAGACGTTTATCGCTCTATCCCTCGCCCTCACTTCAGAAAATCCGACCATTCTGCGGGGCTGCTTCTTAAACACAATAACGAATAAGCTCTGAGCTCTGAACTGCAAAAGACGATATTATTATTTGTTATTTGCACTATATTTGTTATTTATTGAACTTTTTCTTTTTTTTCCTGTTATGTACCAAGTTTACATATCCACATATTCTGTTGTGCTGCAGCATGTACGAATTTCATTGTCCCGTCCGGGACATATGACAATAAAACACTCTTGACTTGACTCTTGACTATTATTGGTGTTCAGCCCAAACAGAATTTAAGGATTGCATTTTTCATATTAGTGATCCCTGGTATAATATGTCGGCATTCAGCAGGGCAGTCAGAATTTGGAGTATGCATCAATCACATTAATTAAGAGATACCATGAAGATGATATGCTGCCTGCTTCAGAAAAAATGGCAATGGTTAATTGTCCAATTGTCCCATGCCATGGCCAACCACAGTTCCAATGTGAACTGAAGCCCCCAGTCAGTTGTTATGTCCAGCGGCACCCCGAACCGGGCGATCCAGTGCGCCACCAAGGCCCGAGCACAAGTGGCCGTTGAGGTGTCAGCCAGCGGAATGGCTTCAGGCCACCGCGTGAAGCAGTCCACCACATGGTGAAGAGGTAGGTCATGCCCCGGGACGGCGGCAGCAGCCCCCACGATGTCCACGTGAATGTGGTCGAACCGCTACCGAGGGATGGCGTGTCGATGCACCTTGGCGGTCTGGCACGGGATGCAGGTGCGTGTCCAATGAAGAACCTGCTTGTGCAGCCCGTGCCACATGAAGCGGGAGGGTACGAGGGCCGTCATCACCCGAATGGAGGGATGGGCAAGCCCGTGGAGCATATTGAACACCCTGCGCCGCCAGGCGACGGGAACGAAGGGTTGCGGAAGACCAGTGGAGACATCGCACAGCAGTGTTGCGCCCCCAGGACCACAGACAACGTCCTCCAACTACAAACTCGATACCGCTGTGCGATAGGTGGCCATTTCCTCGTCTACCAGCTGTGCGGCTGCCAGGGCACAATAATCAATACCCTCGGCGACCAATTTTAGAGATTACCTAATTTTGCCTCTGATAATTATAATTTCCATTCCAAAAGCAAGAACACACACTCTACAATTACCTTTCGTGCTACACGCCCACACAGATTTTCTCATGGATTCGTAGTGAAAGTTGAGCCATGTCAGCAGGACACGCTCACCAATAGAATATACATTGCTGGAAAGAGGATCAGCATTTATTCTCGGTAAGCTTTCTGAGCATCCTAGATTGCTATGCATATTGTTGATATCCTTCACAGTCAATCGAGAAAGAACAAAAACCTAAGAGAAAACAAATCAACCTTGGCATTACTATATTATCAATTTTACAACAAATATATGCACTCGAGCAAATAAATGAAACGACTGGCAGTAAATTAAAAAATGGCTTTTTTAATCTCTAACAAATGAAATTGTAACAAAGCCCAAAATACTACTTTGGAACATCCACTCTCTTATCTGCGGTATTCATGGATGTGTGACAATTGTCATCAGAGAATGAAGCACCTTTTGCTGCTGACCCTTCTCACTGATTGCCACTTTGACCAACTGAATTGCACAGACTTGAAGGACACCAACCAGAAACAGACTCCTTCTGAAAAGGCGAAGGTGATATAAATGGAGCACATATATTTCTACTTGGGAGCTGAATACACCAAGCCACCTGCACTCAAATGAAAATTATAAACCTAACTCTAGGGGGGGTTTACATGATTTGGGCAGAATAAAAGCTCTTCAGCAAGCCACACAAATGTCATATTCATCCAAGCAGCCGTAACTTATTTTCTTATTTTTACTCACTCCATATTATTATCTATCATTGTCCTACCTTCCCTATACACAAGAAATAGGAGCAAGAATAGGCTACTCGGCCTTTTGTGCATAGTTACTATTCAATAACATCATGGCTACATTTATTATCGGCACATTTTTCTGTACTAACGCAAGATTCCTTGATTTACTTAATATCTAATTATCCATTAATTTTGGTCTTTGAATATCTTTTTCTCAGGAAATCCCTCAGGATCAAGGATGACTTGCTATCATGCCAGTTAAGCTGGTTCTGAGGTAACTGTTGAGGCTAATTTGAGACCCACAGATTTTACCACAGATGAGAAAGACGAAGCTTGTTGAAGGAGTGTATGAAGGTAATTTAGGATGTAGTCCACTCATTCCCCATTCTGTATGATACCGACGCATGGCTTTGTGGCACACCATCCACATCTCTTTTCTCTGAGAGATAAGATAAGATATGGGAAGCGTTCCATAATTTCCAGGGCCTTATCATGGACATTTATTGTTGAATGACTAAGTTGTAAAGCAGGGTAAGTTTAGTAGAAGAAGTTGTTTTGCCCTCTCATATGCTGTTTTTCAGCTTCCAAATACTGAAGTACACAGGCACAGTCTGCATTCTGGAACTTGAGGTTAGTATGACCTTTGTTCTGGAGTAGGGACAACGTAGATGAAACAGTTTCCTATTTGTCTTGAAGAACAGGGACTCGGGGTATTAGAATCATATAGCATAGAGTGCTATGCTGTCTATCAAACATCCTTAAACACCAATCCTACACTTATCCCGTTTCATTTGTCACAAATTCCCATCAACTCCTTACATTTGGAACAATTTACAGCAGCTAATTAATCCATCAAACTTTGGATGCTGGAGGAAACTCGAGTATCTGGACCCACAAGGTCACAGGGAATATGTACAAATGCCACACAGGCAATACCGGAGTTCAAGGTAGAACCTGTGTTGATGGAACTATGAGGCATCAGCTCTACTAACTGTTCCATTATGCTGCCACCACAAGTTGTACTCCAGCAAGAGATGCAGCACTACAGTGAGAAAAAACTGACCAGTTTAAAGCCAATAATGCAGTCTTATCTGGCACTAGTTTGTATTGACATTCATTCTATTGTGAAACCATTCGCTAAAATCATGGCTTCGAGCCACCGTGAACATAGTTGGAAATTAATTTCTGAAAATGTACTGCAGTCCTTCTTACTTGACAGGGTCAAATGCTTTCTTCTCACGTTTGTAAATACCTAAAATTATACAGTTTTATATCTTTAATATAATCACATATCAAGATTAAGACCTTGGTCATAAATGAGAATAAGAGAAATCATGTTTGCTTCAAGTTGCAAAAAAGATTGGGGGTACATGGGAACATGGACATCGGAATATCTACAAAAGGACGAGCCAGAATTACCATAGGGATCATTTGCAGTGGTCACCCTGTCGCCAACATAATGGGGACAGTTGGAGAGATGGAAAAATGAACAAAAGATATGAAATGGAGAGGATGTGCCTGATGGCGAAATATCATTGAAGTTGGAGAAAATTGCACAGGATAACTTGTTGAAAAGCAGATGCTGGTTGGGTGAAAAGGTAGAACCACAGGAACACATATACTGTACTTGGAAGAGCTCCAGAGTTAGAGGTACCACAGGGATCAATGCTTGAGATCCAGCTCTTCATTTTTAAATGTGGGAATAAAATATATTATTTCTAAGACACAGAACTGAGTGGAATTACAAATTATGAGAAGAATATAAGGAAGCTTCAATGCAATTTAAACAAGTTTAATGAGTGGACAAATGCCTGGCAGTTGTAGTATTATATGAATAAAAGTGTAGCTATCCACTTGATAGGATAAACACAAAGTCAGATTATTATTTAAAGAGTGACAATACTGGGAAATACATATGTTCAAATGGACATTGATGTCATTATTCACCAGTCACCAAAAGCAAACATCCAGGTGCACTGACTGTTTGAAGTGGCAAACATATATTGGCCTTCATTCCGTGACAGTTTGAGTACAAGAGCAAAGGAATGTTATCACAATTATACTGCATCCTAGTGAAACCACACTTGCAGTATTGTGTGAAATTCTGGTGAAATTGAAGAAAGTAAGCGCTTGTCATATAAGCAGCACAACAAAGCTTCACTAGTTTGATTCCTGGGTTGATAAAATTGATGAGAGATACATTCACTGAAGTTTGGAAAAATTAGAGGAGATTTTATTAAAACACAAAGTTTTGATAGTCTCAACTGGCTGGATGTGGGAAAGAGGCCTCTTGTTGTGGGTGTAGATTCACGAGTCATGGACTAAAAAATGTGGATTTAACATTTAACACTAAGATGAGTGAAAGTTCTTCACTCAGAGAGTGATGATGAGAAATTATCAACTGCAGAAGGTCATAGCTGAATATACACAAAAAGTAGATGAATAGATTTCTGAATACAATAGACATCAAGAAGTATGGGGAAATAGCAGGGAAACAGCAGGAATATGTTATTGAGAGGGAGGAATAGCAACAATCATATTGAATGTTGGAACTGGTTTGAAGGCCTATAACAAACATAAACTTCATGCCCATTAACAAATGCCAGACCAGGCTCCTTTTTTTCAGTTGAGGTTCACTTATTTGTAAAATTATTCAAATTGCTGCATAGCCTTTGACATAACTGCATCCACCCAATGACCTCTGTATTTATGAACAACATAACCATGGAGAAAGCATAATGCACTGAAAGACCCTTTGTGCACACAATTGAGCACAATTTCTCAACACTGATCTCTAATAGTTACAGAGAGATACAGAACGGAAACAGGCCCGTCTGCCCACTGAATCTGCCCCGACCATCAACTATCCATTTGCAATAATCCAACATTAACCCTTATTTTTTAATTCTCCTCCAATCTCATCAACTCCCTTCCGTTTCTCCATACAGTTTCTTATTTTGTTTTGCACCTTCAGAATCTTATGAACCCTTAGAATCCTACGATCAATTCCTTGATCAAGCGCCGATTTAGCTTTGTTCAAGACTGGTGAGATGATTGATTGGTCACAAATATAAATTCAACATCAGAACACCTCAAATATTTATTTCTTACTTTACCACAAATGCACGACAAATACACAAAATATTTAGCTCATACAAATATCTCCCTCTCCTACAGATATTAGAGAATAAACATGGTCTAAATATTAGCAACACAAGTCAGGTGATAATTACAATTTTTTAAATTCAAATAATTTACTTAAAGCAAGATTGTATATTTGAAAAAAAATCTTGTTTTGTCCTCCTTTACATTTCACAATCTCAAAAGATATGAGGATTAATTGGAGGCAAGCTGTGTCATTTGCTTTAATTTGAAAAATAAATAAGAAGCCACCATTGAATCATCTGCTCGATGCTATTAAACAAAACAGCCTAAAGCTAAAGAAAAATTCTCCAACACTTCAAATATTGAATGAGATAGATGTATTCAAGAAAATGATTTTATGCACTTGATCTATCAATTGAATTGGACTGATTATCTTTTACCTTATTAAAAAATAAAATTTACAACTAATATTAAGCCCAGAGTTTATAGAATGGCTCAGTGTTGAGAAATTCTGCTCAATTCTGTGCATTCCGTATTCTCCATTGTTACGTTGTTCATAAATACATAGGTTATTGGGTGGATACAGTTATGTCAAAGGCTATGCAGCAATTTGAGTTATCTGGCATTTGTTCAAGGCCATGAAGTTTATGTTTGATATAGGCCTTCAAACCAGTAGATTTATAAAATGGCTAATGCTTTTAAATTGCAACAAGTCTTATATTAAAGAAACAAAAAACTATTCAATAGACACATTTGAAGATACCCATGTTCTGATGTACTTCTTTAATTGTTTTAACACATTTTTATTTAACACATTGGAAATGTAAATATACATGTTAAGTTTTATGTGCTAAACAATTAAAGACGAGTTTGAATCATTTTACCTTGTAAATCTGCAGCAATATATCAGTCCATGAACGCTTGCTTATTGATTCAAAGACATCATCATCCAGGTCAAAAATGTTGGTACTTTCAGTGTTCTGCATACAATGCTGAAAGAGTGAAATATAATCTTGATACTATTCTGTTTTGAAATGCATATTAAATATCAAGCCTTACATTATTGCAACTCTGAGTGATAGATTTTTCCAATCTATTATGGGCAAAATAAATCAGGTAATCATACCTCTTATACAATATTACATAGACAACCACCATTATTCTAATGTAAATTCTTTATTTTAAAAAGAGGAGCTTTATAAACACAATTACTCTCATTTGTAACACGCCATAAAGTATCTGCAAGATTAGGCCAAGCAGCAGAAATCAACCAAACTATATTCTGCTGTTATAATCTTAATATCTGTATCATGTGAGCAAAGGAAAACAATCTGAACAAAAACGTCTCCAGTTTTCTTGTTTATTGATACCATAAGACATAAGAGCACAATTAGGCCATTCAGCCCATCAAGTCTGTTCCACCAACCTATCATGGCTGATCTAGTTTTCCCTCTCCACCCCATGCTCCCGACTTCTCCCCGTAACCTTTGACATCTTTGCTAATCAAGAACATATTGATCTCTGCTTTAAAAATGTCGACCTCCACAGCCGTCTGTGGCAATTAATTCCGCAGATTCACCACCCTCAAGCTAAATATATTCCTACTTATTTCCATTCTAAAGGTATGTCCTTTTATTCTGATGCAGAGCCCTTCAGCCCTGACTCTTCAACTACTGCAAACATCCTCTCCACATCCACTCTATCTAAGCCTTGGATACCTGTCTCTTTAGCAACTAAAAAAAGTGCCATTGTTATTGATATTCAAGACTGTGATGTCGCTTCCTTTTTCCAAAACATTTGCTAATTTTAATGTAGTATGGACATGGATATTCACAATGCCCGGATACAATTAATACTCCAAATATTTACCAAATTTAGTGCTAAGACCTTACTCTGCTCTCCTCTCTGGGGTAATTAAAACATTGTATGAAAGTTGTTAAAAAATTATCGAATAAGTTTATTTTCATTGTATGTGCAGCAAAATGGAAGTCAAAAACGACTGCCCTTTGATCATGATCAGTTTGTAGTGGCCTGGACAAGGTCAGGAAAAGGCTGGAAGCCAGGCAGGTTCAGAGGTCCTTTAAAGAAGCATGACAAAAACACAAGATAACCCCCCGAGCAGGAACCGGGAAACCCCATGGGCAGACCACCATCCTTGTCCCGCAAGAGCCGAGGGGGGTGACCCAAGGAGAGGCCTAATATCCATGGACCGCCACAGGAACGCCCCCCCAAAAACCGGAGACACGAAACAGACTAGAGGGCGCACACGGCGACCAGCCGGGTGCGTACCATGCCCGGCACAGGAACGGGCAACTGACCAACAGGTGCAGGAGACGGAGTAGCCACTGGAGGAGGTACCCTAATAGGAGGGCGCCCTCGCGGACGGGGCCACGTGACCAGCACCGGCCGAACAATGTCAACATGTGCCGGCTTCAGCCGTGCAACCGAAACGGTCTCATGCCGACCCCCCATGTCCAGGACGAGCCATGTTCCAGGACCCGGAAGGGACCCTCATACGGTCGCTGGAGGGGTGTCCGAAGACGAACTGGCAGTCCTTCAGAGCAGAGGGAACGTGCGGACAGAAGGACCCATGACGAGACGTGGGCACCGGTGCCAGCTTGCCCACCGTCTGCCGAAGACGTTGCAGAGCGTCCGAAGGCTGCTCCACCTGACCCCGTGCCGGCGGGATGAACTCCCTGGGCACCATCAACGGGGACCCATGCACCAACTCGGCGGAGGAGGAGACCAAGTGCTCTTTTGGTGCGGTGCAGATCCCCAGCAAAACCCACAGCAGGGCGTCTACCCAGTCCTGGTCAGTGAGCCGTCCCTTCAGGGCAGCCTTGAGTTGGCGGTGAAACCACTCCACCAGGCCGTTCGCCTGCGGATGATTCGGCGTTGTGTGGCATAGGAGAACCCCCAGGAGGTGTGCCATGGCCAACCATAGTTCCGACATGAACTGAGGCCCCCGGTCAGTTGTTATGTCCAGCGGCACCCCGAACTGGGCGATCCAGTGCGCTACCAAGGTCCGAGCACAAGTGGCCGTTGAGGTGTCAGCCAGCGGGATGGCTTCAGGCCACCGTGTGAAGCGGTCCAACACGAAGAAGAGGTAGGTCATGCCCTGGGACGGCGGCAGCGGCCCCACGATGTCCACATGAATGTGGTGGAACCGCTGCCGAGGGATGGCGAACTCCTGCAGCGGTGCACGCATGTGTCGATGCACCTTGGCGGTCTGGCACGGGATGCAAGTGCATGTCCAATGAAGAACCTGCTTGCGCATCCTGTGCCACATGAAGCGGGAGGCTACGAGGGCCGTCGTCGCCTGAATGGGGGGGATGGGCAAGCCCGTGGAGCACCTCGAACACCCTGCGCCGCCAGGCAAAGGGGACGACGGGTCGCGGAAATCCAGTGGAGACATTGCACAGCAGTATTGTGTCCCCAGGACTACAGACAACGTCCTCCAACTGCAAACCCGATACCGCTGTGCGATAGGTGGCCATTTCCTCATCTACCAGCTGTGCGGCTGCCAGGGCGGAATAATCAATATCTTCAGCGACCTGGAGAACGGCGTGGACCCTGTTGTACTTGCTCTGCACGAAGCGGATTGAAGTGGTGTACTCCGACACATACGCCATCTGCCTCTGCTGCCGCACAGACCACGGGTCTGAAAGCTTGGAAAATTCGAATGTTAGCGGCTTGTGATCCGTGGAGGCAGTGAAGGGCCTCCCCTCCAGAAAGTACCGAAAGTGGCATACAGCGAGGTAGAGGGCGAGGAGCTCATGGTCGAAAGCCCTGTAACAATGCTGAGCACCACTTAAGTGCCTGCTGAAGAAGGTAAGTGGTCGCCAACGAGCTGCTCCAGGACTGCTCCGACCGTCACCTCAGAAGCGTCCACCGTCAGGGCGGTCAGGTCGGTCAGGGCGTCCTCCCCTGGGTGGACAAGCATTGTGGCCCCAGCCGGGGCCTCCTTAGCACGCTCGAATGCCACTACTGGTTCGTCGGACCACTCAACCTCCTTGCGATGACCAGCGATTAGGTGGAAAAGCGGGCACATGATTCCGGCTACTGCCAGCAAGAAGCAGTGATAAAATGCAACCATCCCCACGAATTCCTGAAGGCCCTTAACTGTGGTCGGACAGGGGAACCGGCGGACAGCGTCCACCCTGGCCGGCAGAGGAACCACCCCTTGTGGAGTTGTGGAAGTCGATGGCCGTCAACCCAAAATGGCACTTGGACGAGTTGATAGCCAACCCGTAATCGCTGAGGCAGTGACACAGCTGACGGAGGCGGATGCAGTGCCAGCCACTCGCAGCAGGAAATGAGTATGTTGTCCAAGTAGATGAATGCGAAGTCCAGGCCACAGCACTCACAGTCCACAACCCGCTGGAAGGCCTGCGCGCCGTTCTTCAACCCAAATGTCATCCTCAAAGATGCAAACAGCCCAAACGGTGTAATAATTGCTGCCTTACGGAAATCTTCGGGGTGGACCGGAATCTGGTTGAACCCTCGCACGAGGTCCACCTTGGAGAACACCGATGCTCCGGCCGGATGGGCATTGAAGTCCTGAATGTGCGGAACTGGCTACCTGTTGGCGACGGTCGCATCTTTCAGGCGACAGATATCCCAACACGGGCATCAGCCCCTTCCTGCCTTGGGAACCATGTGGAGCGGTGACGCCCATGGGCTATCGGAGGGACGCAAGATGCCCATCGACTCCATCAGGAGCAACTCCTCCCGAGTTAGACGGAGCTTGTCCGGTGCGAGATGATGTGCATGGGTGAGCCAGTAGTCGGAATGTGATGCTCCACCCGTGCTTGGGGGTGGAGGAGCAGAAGTGGGGTTCAAGGATGTCCGGGAAATCCGCCAGGATGTACGTGAAAGTCACATCCAAGGATGGCAGGGGACCATCAGGGCGTGTAACCGGGTCACCAATACGGAGGGAGACCGGCTCCAGAGTGCTGGAGTGCACCAGGCGCTGCCGTTTGACGTACACGAGAAGTGAATGCGCTCGAAGGAAATCGGCGTCCAGCAGCGGCTGGGAAACGTTGCCGATGACAAACACCCACGAAAAGCAGCCGTGGCTGAAGTTGAGGGAGATGGCGCGGTCTCCGTAAGTACGAATAGAGCTCTCGTTCGCCACTGTGAGGAGGGGGCCGCGTTTGCCGGCACGGATGTCAGTGATGGACGGAGGCAGCACACTCACCTCCGCCCCGGTGTTCACGTGGAGCCAACCCCTGGAGCGGCGATCCCAGGCGAAGGCACAATGAATATGGTCGGCCGCCGAAGGAATCACTGACGACCGGCCCCTGCATTTCCCGGGAATGCACAGGGCGGGGGACATTGCCTGGCTGCAGTTCCCCAGCGGCGGTGATATTTTGTACTTTTAAGAAAATCGTGATTACCTAGGCTTTTTCGTCCAAGATTTTTCATCTAAATTCTATTCCATATTTAGCTAACTGCAAATTCTAATTGTCCTTAAATGTTCTATCCTACACATTAGGAATAATTTACAGAAGCCAATTAACCAACAAACATGCATATAAAATTTACATGGAATGTTGGCCCAGGAAAGTTTATATTGTAACCATATAACATATAACAATTACAGCACGGAAACAGGCCGTCTCGGCCCTTCCAGTCCGTGCCGACCATTTATTTTCCCCTAGTCCCATCTACTTGCACTCAGACCATACCCCTCCATTCCCTTCCCGTCCATATACCTATCCACTTTACTTTTAAATGTTAAAATCAATCCTGCCTCCACCACTTCTGCAGGAAGATCATTCCACACAGCCACCACTCTCTGAGTAAAGAAGTTCCCCCTCATGTTACCCCTAAACTTCTGTCCCTTAATTCTCATGTCATGCCCTCTTGTTTGAATCTTTCCTACCCTCAATGGGAAAAGCTTATCCACATCAACTCTGTCTATCCCTTTCATCATTTTAAAGACCTCAATGAAGTCCCCCCTTAACCTTCTGCGCTCCAAAGAATAAAGACCTAACTTGTTCAACCTTTCTCTGTAACTTAGTTGCTGGAACCCAGGCAACATTCTAGTATATCTCCTCTGTACTCTCTCTATTTTGTTGACATCCTTCCTATAATTAGGCGACCAAAATTGTACACCATACTCCAGAATTGGTCTTACCAATGCCTTGTACAATTTTAACATTACTTCCCTACTCCTATATTCAATGCTCTGATTTATAAAGGCCAGCACACCAAAAGCTTTATTTACCACCCTATTTACATGCGATTCCACCTTCAGGGAACTATGCACAGTTATTCCTAGATCCCTCTGTTCCACAGCATTCCTCAATTCCCTACCATTTACCATGTGCGTCCTATTTTGATTTGTCCTGCCAAGATGTAGCATCTCACACTTATCAGCATTAAACTCCATCTGCCATCTTTCAGCCCACTCTTCCAAATGGCCCAAATCTCTCTGTAGACTTTGAAAATCTACTTCATTATCCACAGCACCCCCTTTCTTAGTATCATCTGCATACTTACTTATCCAATTTTCCACCCCATCATCTAGATCATTGATGTACATGACAAACAACAGTGGACCCAACACAGATCCCTGAGGCACCCCACTCGTCACCGGCTTCCAACCTGACAAACAGCCATCCACCATTACTCTCTGGCACCTCCCATTCAGCCACTGTTGAATCCATCTTGCTACTCCGCCATTAACACACAAAGATTGAACCTTCTTAACCAACCTTCCATGGGGAACTTTGTCAAAGGCCTTACTGAAATCCATATAGGCAACATCCACTGCTTTACCCTCATCAATTTCCCTAGTAACCCCTTCAAAAAATTCAAGAAGGTTTGTCAATCATGACCTTCCAGGCACAAATCCATGTTGACTGTTCTTGATCAGACCCGGTTTATCCAGATGCTTATATATATTATCTCTAAGTATCCTTTCCATTAATTTGCCCACCACTGACGTCAAACTAACAGGTCTATAATTGCTAGTTTATTCTTTGAACCCTTTTTAAACAATGGAACAACATGCGCAGTACGCCAATCCTCCGGCACTATTCCCGTTTCTAATGACATCTGAAATATTTCTGTCATAGCCCCTGCTATTTCTACACTAACTTCCCTCAATGTCTTAGGGAATATCCTGTCAGGACCTGGAGACTTATCCACTTTTATATTTTTCAAAAGTGTCAGTACTTCCTCCTCTTTGAATCTCATAGTTTCCACAGCTACTCTACTTTTTTCCCTTACCTCACAGAGTTCAATATCCTTCTCCTTGGTGAATACCGAAGAAAAGAAAATATTGAGCACAGTTTTCACAGAACTCATTAATTCCAAATATGGAAACATCAACAAACATACCAATTAGCTGATAAGATGACAAGGAGAAAGTAAAGGGTATGCTAAGCTAAATAACACAGTTTAATGGAAGAGGGAAGAACAGAGGGGTGAATGGCTTCTCAGCAGAAGACCATATCCATCAAGGACCTTCGAATAACAAATCTCTCATGTCTAACAGCGGAGAATATTAGGTGAGGTGCCTGATGGAATATGGCGTCCCTGACGGAAATACGAAACATGTTCCCATTTCAACAAACATCTGAATTTATATATGTCACAATCACAATCACAATCAGTTGTATTCGTCACATTGCACATAAAGTGCAAGTGACTCCAGAAAATGGTTGAATATATCCACAACATATCCCGGTTTGCAATGCACTAATATATGAAGCAGTGTTATATTCGCCATTCCAAGGCAGCTGAATGTATTATCTTCTCTTTGGCAAGAAACAAGCAGACAAAGCAACCATATATCTTTGAGAAGATTGGAGGCATTCCATTCACGCAGAATACTTTAGTTACATGGCATATTCCATTCACTGTGTAATGCATCAACCCAAGGATTTGCCAGCACCATGAATAGATACATTCACACAAATGCCCAGCTGCTATCTTCACATACACAGAGCATACTTTATAGCATGTGGGAAGAAACTGCAGATGCTGGTTTAAACCAAAGATAGGCACAAAAAGCTGGTGTAACTCAACGGGACAGGCAGCATCTCTGGAAAGAAAGAGTGACTGACGTTTCAGATCGAGACCCTTCTTACTTTATATTAGTGTCCAATATCTAAACTTCAGTTATCAGGCATTGATTTTGTGACAGTCTTTCTGACATCTATAGATTCTGAACACCTGTGTCTATCACTTGTTTGCAGTATTTCTGACTCCATTGTGCAACCCAAAGGAATAAAGGCACTACGCATTGCACTGGAAGTACAAAGCAACACACAAGGCAACAGACCAAGCCATTAGAATTCACAAATGACTATCTATCTATATAATTAAAAGTCTAAACTTAACCGCTTCCTGTTTGCACTGTATATTGATTTTAGAAAAACTCTACCACGTACGGCTGTGATTTTTGGCTATCTTACTCAGAATTTGAATTTGGTGGCTTTGCACCCTGCTCGAAATGGTATGAAACTGCACTTGACTTGGGTGGCATTGCACCCTACTTGAAATGGTATGAAACTGCACTTATATTTGGTGGCCTGGCACCCTGCTTGAAATGGTATGAAATTGCACATGAATTTGGAGGCCTTGCACCCTGCTTGAAGTGGTATGAAACTGCACTTAAGTTTGGTGGTCTTGCACCCTGCTTGAAGTGGTACGAAACTGCACGAATTTGGTGGCCTTGCACCCTGCTTGAATGGTACGAAACTCCACTTGAATTTGGTGGCCTTGAACCCTGCTTGAAGTGGTATGATACTGCACTTGACTCTGGTGGCATTGCACCTTGCTTGACGTGGTATGAAACTGCACTTGAATTTGGTGGTCTTGCACCCTGCTTGAAATGGCATGAAACTGCATTTGTATTTGGTGGCCTTGTACCCTGTTTGAAATGGCATGAAACTGCACTTGAGTCTGGTGGCCTTGCACCACGCTTAAAATGGCATGAAACTACAGTTGAATTTGGTGGCCTTGCACCCTGCTTGAATTGGTAGGAAATTGCACTTGAATTTGGTGGCCTTGCACCCTGCTTAAAATGGAATTTCAAGGAATAGCTGTGGGTCAACTGCCAGCCCACCAGCCGTGAGTGAGTGAGCTGTCAGCACACCAGGCTTGAGGCCAGCCCAATAATCCATTCGGCCCACACTAGCCCTCTGGATACCAGTCCCTTCAGCCCTCAACACCCATACTAGCGCTCCAGAAAGCCCCCCCCACTGGCCACCAATATTGGAATTGGTGAAGAGGTGGAATATTGCGTTGGGGGACCAGCCCTCCCGTGTGAACATGGGAACCAACGGGTCCCACTAAGTCTAGTTTAATTCTATAACCATTGAACCATTCTGAAGAACCCTTGAGGGATATGTCTTGAAAGTCATCGTAGTCTACAATCACTCTTCACAGTAGTGCAACAGGGCTAGGTTGATCCCATTATCACAATGCTGTGGGGCAGCACAAAGTTTACTTATTGCCTATATTAGGTTGAATGCCTATGGCACTGTTACTGTGCCTGTTTTTACGCACCATCTGCTTTTGCTCCTTTTAACTGCAACAGGTAAACATATTCTTTGAAGTTAGTGAATCAGTGATTTGGAATGGGTTGGTGCGTGTACAGAATAGGGCATAGTGTACACTTAAATCCACCAATGCTTAGAATTTTGTTTGTGTAAAATATGGTATTATTGAAGAAGCATCTCTGTTTCTGTTAAGGGTGCTTGGATAGAAATGTAGTACACCACAAAAACATATACATGATCTGGTAATAATGAATGATAGGCGATGGTATTTGCAGAACTGTTTAGTCCATGTCATTAAGATATGCAATATTCGGTATACTAATTAACGTTAACAACACGCAATAATTGAATGCACATCATCACGATAGTTTTAAAAGCAAAAAGATTATTGGGGAAATTATAAACTTCCTTAGTAATTGACTATCAAGAATCAGGAGGTAAAATATATCCACAGGAAGATTCATCAAAATGCATGGTTTACAATGCGAATAAAAAATGTTACGATGTGGAGTCTAATGTTACATGAATTTAACATATGTTTGGTTGCGCAGGAAAATGTATACCTGTAATTGATTCCACTGCTTAAACTGTTCAGGCTCCAATAAGAACTCCGGTTTCACGTGAGCAAGGCAAGCTCCTTGAGCTCTATAATAGGTCATAATTAAAAGAGAAAGAAACATATTCTTAATTGTACCCAGAGACTGAATATTATTCATGTACTTTGTTTACAGTACCTTTGGGGCAAGCACAATAATATATCCAGACACCTTCTTTTGAACTCTGATATTGGAATCCACTATGATAATAGATTTTCATATTCAATAATCTGAATAGCCTTACTGGAGCTTTGAAGCTGAATAACTGAAAGATTTCATCCCTTCAAGCTGGAATTCAGAACCAGCCAAATAGCTAATACATGAATGAGGAATAATTGATAATAAAAGACTATATTTAATTTCCAAAGATGCAAAGGTAAAATCTCTGATAGAGTAAAATATAAATTTTGTACCTTAGGTTGCCATAATTCATGTATAAAATAAATGTTAATGCAACTATCATAAATCAGAAGTGCAGAACTAATCATTCTAAACCAAGCATAAACTATTAAGCCTACATAATTTATTTGTAATTTGTTCAAGGGATAGGGACAATGCTAGTAAAGCATTGTATATTATTATACTTTTAAGTGCCTGAAGGAGGTTTGCCTTCTATAGCCACCGAGTCTTTGTGGTTCTTCTAATGGCATAACGGTAGGGAAATAATTGATTTGACTCAGAGAAAATGAGGAACCACCAGATCACATCAAAATCAGAAATGTTTGTGATTGTGAGAGTAGCTTGGAAGTTAAGGGTTTTGTAAGAACATGCTAACACAATACATTTACACCTCTTAGAATCAGCTTTGTATCTCCCATTCGATGTATAGTAAGAAGTTGTCAAGTTCAATTTGACAGTATAATTGTTTATGTCTCTGCAACCACCACAATTTTCAAGTTTTCCTCCCAGATACGAATATTTCTAACTCTTGAATGTGGTGATCTGTAAGAAAACTGAATGGCTGCAAACTAAGTTTTGGTAGCAGGACATTTAATGCTTCGTTGGCCAGAAAAAACACTAAATTCAAGACTTACAATGAGGTTTCGAAAGACTTAAAATAGTAACCATAACAAATTTTAACCATAAGCAAGAAGCATAAAATAGAAACTATAAGTTTAGTTTAGTTTATTATTGTCACAAGTACGAGGTACAGTGAAAGATTTTTGTTTGCATGCTATCCAGTCAAAGAAAAGAATACATGAATATAATCAAGTCGTCCAGAGTGCACAGATAAAGGATTAAGGGTACAACATTTAGTGCATGATATAACATTGAAGTCCGATTAAAGATAGTTCAAATGTCTCCAATGATGAAGATGGGAGGTCAGGACTGCACTGTAGTTGATGGGAGGACCGTTCTGTTGCCTGATAACAGTTGAGAAGAAACTGCTCTGGAATATGGAGGTATGTATTTTCAAACCTCTGCACCTCTTGCCTGATGGAAGAGGGGAGAAGAGGGAGTGACCAGGATAAAACTGTTCCTTCATTACACTGGTGGTCTTGCTGAGGTCTTTGGCTACGTCCACAACTCTCTCCAAATGTCTTGCTGTTTTGGATGGAGCTGTTCCCTAACCAGGTTGTGATGCAACCCAATAAGATGCGTTCTACTGTGGGATTTTCATTCCTGATTAGTGCAGGTGTCGGAGGTTATGGGGAAAAAGACAGGAGAATGGGGTTGAGAGGGAAACTTAGCTCAGTCATGTAACTCAGTAATAGTAGCTGCCTCAACTACATCATCCAACAGCTTGTTACATACCTACCACCCTTTGTGTGAAAAGGTTACCCCTCAGGTTCCTAATAAATCCACCCCCCACCCCCATTCATTAAGTGCCGTGTTAATATTGAAAAAAATATTTGTTTACCTTAGGAAAACGAGAAGTGTTGAATAGTGCCAATGCAATTGTAATATACATTCCACAGGGTCACTGGGCAATAACTGGTTTGCTGTCAGACCAAGCAAATGATGGCCACTTAGATGGTTCAGCAGATCATAAATTGTTTTTGTTCCCTTTCTGCATGATTTTATTCTGCATTCAGAAGAAATGTTACCTTTAGATATACAATGATTTTGTACTTTAGTTTAGTTTAGAGATGCAGCTAGGAGACAGGCCCTTTGGCCCACTGAATCCACACCAACCACTGATCAGCCATTCATGCGAGTTCGATATTATCCCGCTTTCTTATCATTAGGAGCAATATTTAGAGAGCCAATTAAATTACAAACCAAAGCTACACACCTGTTTTTGGGATGTGGGACGAAACCGGAGAACCCGGAATTAACCCATGTGGTCACAACGAGAGCGTGCAAACTCCACACAGACACCACTCGAGGTCAGGATCGAACGTAGGTCGCTGGTGGTAGGAGGCAGCAGCTCTACCAGCAACACTACTGTGTCATCCTTATTTACTTCACTGTTATCAAAATTTTCCATTGCTTATCTATGATTCAGAAATTTACAACCCTTCAATTTCCCTGAGTACATTACCTGTGATGTTGCTTGTCCAAAATGAAAGGACGTTAGATTTATAATAAGATTGTTACTCCCTGAAAATACTATTTTTTATTATCATTTAAAAGTTAGAGAAAAAGGCTTTACTTCGTATAGTTATCAAAGTTTGAAGTTCTCTAGTTTCACCTTAAATTATAAAATTCACTTCACTTGCACTTTATGTGCAAGTGACGAATAAAACTGATTGTATTGTATAATTCATGTTACCTTTCTGTTTCATTCACAACAATGAACATTCCACATTATAGTGCTTTCATCTTTATTGCTGAGATTGCACACTTACATTGAAACACTAGGTTCAAGGAACACAAACTGATGTTGGGCTGAGCATATGAAGGTGCTTCACTGCAATGTCAGCAATTTCCCTTTGAGTTATCAGTCAGGGTTGCAGAGAAGAGCCATTGCATTCATTTTAAGGGAAAAGCGCACAAGGGAAAAAGCAGTGGTGGCCATAAGGGTCTTCAAGCAAACTGCTGGAATAACTTAGCAGGTTAGGCAGTATTTGTGTTGGCAAAGGGATAGTTTTTGTTTCAGGTCCAGATTCTGCAGCAGGATTGAGAGTGTAGAAGGGAGATAGAATATAAGGTGTTGTTATTCCGGTCTGCACTGGGCCTCACCCTTCCATTTTTGGAGGGAATATTGGCATCACTGGCAAAGCGAGATTTTATTACTCATTCCTAATTGCTCTTGAGATCAACATTTCTTTCCGTTGAAGAACCATCGCTTGGGAATTATTAATGAACCTAGTATCATTATACATACTGTCAATGATACCCTGATTGGTAATTGTTTCCATGATGTTTTCTCTCACAAATCTCTATTCCAAATGTTTCAGCCATGTGTCAAAGGTGGCTTATGAGCTGTAGATTCCTCCAAAGGGGTATAAGCAGTTTAACTTCAGTGCAGCACTGGAGAAGTCATTGATGAATAAACTTTTAAACATTATTATCTCAATGAAATTAATGGCAATCACCGTGGAGTTTATTGAAGGTTTACTAGAGTGGCTTGAGTTGCCTTCCTGTCCGTTAATTATGAAATTTACTGGGGCTTTTCAAAATTTGATGAAATAGAAAAAAAGTGTTTCCCCTGACGTAAGGGTCATTAACCAGAAGACATGTTTTAAGATAATTTGCAAAATAAAATAAAGAAAAGGTTATTTAGGTAGTACTTTAAAATTGACGTAGACACTACATGATTCTTCATTATGAAAACTGTCCCCTCCTATGACACCTTAAGAAAAATGTGTATGTTATATCATTCTCACCACAAAGATAAACTATTATGGATTCTAGTTAATTACACTGGTTGATACTTCAGTCGAGCATCTGAGATACTATCTTTTAGAATAAAAGGATGAAAGAATAGTCTTATCTACCCTCTCATTTGTATGTCAAAATTCCCAAGGCACTATTTGAGTAATTGTAGAATTTTGTCCTGACCAACATTTAACCTCCAATAGACACCATCCAAAATAAATCATGTGGTCAATTAATTGGTATTTGCAGAACTTCACTGTGCAGATTAATTATTTCATGTCCTTATGCTGTTTCTCTCCCAATGTTCACATAAAGGCATTCCAATGTTGGTCAAGCTAGTGAAAAATGGTCATCACAATTATTTATAACTGCATGATGTTATCATTTTCTGTACTTACCTTCTTAGTGACTCTGGGATAGAAACAGGATTCATTCCATTTGACCAACCAAACAGACTGACCCAGACCTGTATAGCTGTTAGGACCTTTTGGCAGAATACATCTTCATCAAAAAACATGAGTTTTTTCCAATTGTTCGTTACACCTAAAGATTCACGATCACTCACTTCACTGCCCTTATCCGTTTTGGAAGTACCAGCGGTACCTGCATGAAAGAGATCATATTTCATGTTTGTAAAACTTTAAACAACAGAAAAATGTTCATAACTGCTTCGGCACAGTTACGCTGCAGTAGAATTGCTGCCTTACAGTGCCAAAGACCCGGTTCGATGCTGCCTATGGGTGCTGTCTATACAGAGCTTGTATCTGGGTTTTCTCTGGGCGCTCCGATTTCCTCCCACACTCCAAAGACATACAGGTTTGTAGGTTAATTGGCTTGGTAAAATTGTAAGGAGTCCCTAGTGTGTGTAGGATTGTGTTATTGTGCGGGGATCACAGGTCAGCACTGACTCGTTGGATCAAAGGGCGTGTTTCCACGCTGGATCTCTAAATTAAACTGAATAAATGTGTTAACTGTGAGTTACTAAATTTAAATCTAATATCATCCCTTCTTGGAAATTCTTTCACATTAAGTCAATTTAGTAGAGTTCAATATTCTAATACTTGTAATTACCAGTACAAAAGACAATAGACAATAGGTGCAGGAGTAGGCTATTCGGCCCTTCAAACCACCACCACCATTCAATGTGATCATGGCTGATCATCCACAATCAGTACCCCGTTCCTGCCTTCTCCCCATATCCCCTGACTCCTCTATCTTTAAGAGCCCTATCCAGCTCCCTCTTGAAAGTATCCAGAGAACCGGCCTCCACTGCCCTCTCTGAGGCAGAGAATTCCACAGACTCACAACACTCTGTGTGAAAAGGTCCACCAGTATGTTGACCCAAGAAGTATACAGCATTTATTTTACAGGCAAATCAAACATCTCATGGTCCCACACTCCAACTGTTGAGTAAACCTCAGATTTGCATAATGTGGAGAAGGTTGAAAAAATCAAAGACTAAATATTGTTGAACACAATGTCCTTTTTTTTAAACTAAGAATGCTTGTGGCAGTTTAAACAATTACTGTAATCCTACCCTTTCTCTACAGCACATCAGGAGGATGTTGGTGGAACCATATTATAACATCAACCATATTATATCATCAAAAATAGCATTCATTAAAATCTAATATAAGACAATCTAAAAATTCCTCATTTATGGAGAGGCTGTGGCCATTATTCTGGATACCTAAAAGGAAAACGAGCAGGTACTTAGTCTAATTTTTCTCCAGCACTGATATGTCTACAAGATAGATTGCTCATGTGGAGTCTCAGATGATTATTCTCAATATCTTCTCTCCAACTGCTCCCTACTCTGAGGTAAATTAGAGTATCTTGAAAATTCATCAAATATAGTCCCAATAATTACTACTTTGATCTCCCAGCAATGCAAAGGCATATCCTTCACATTTAATTGCTGGTTCTAACCAAGTCTTCTTTTACTATCTTTGTAATAACTTTATTTCTATTTCTATTTGATGCTCCATGCCACATGGACAAATTTAATTTCAGATTTAAACATATGCATACGAGACAATAGTTTACCTGGAGAAGAATCTTGATAATAAGAAGACACAGTCGAAAATGCCGTGAGTGTAGATGAACTTAGTGAGGCTCCAGGGCTGTAATAAGGTTGAAGAATGACTTTTCCATCACTTGGATAGTTGGTTGAAGTAGTTGCTAAGAAGCAAACAAAGGATTATTAGTGAATACCAATTCATTCCATATTTATCAGAATATAGTAAAATCTCATATTTTATTTGAAAGTCAGCATGGCCAGATGGTTAAATCATATTGTAAGCCAAGAAAAGAGAAAAAAAGTGTTGTAGTCAACTGCTTTCTTCAATAATGATTAGCACAAAATCGCCAAATCTGTTGAGAGGTAATAACAGGGAAATTGAGAAATTAGTTGAAGGTAACAATTCTGAAAGTCAAAGATCAGAGCCACAAGGATGAACATGGAACAGAATGACACAGGGCAGGAACGCCCATTGTCACAGAAGGTCTGTGCTGAACAAGATGCCGAGTTAAATTAATTTCTGCCTGCACATGAACAATATCCCTCCATTCTGTGTCTCTCCATATACTTATCTAAAAGCTTCTTAAATGGCGCTATCATTTCTGCTTCCACTACCATCCTTAACAGGACGATCCAGGCATCCACTATTCTGGGTGTAAAAATAAAACTTGCTCCACACTTCTCTTTTGAAATTTCCTCCTCTGACCTTAAAGCTATACCCTCTAGGCTTTGACATTTTCAAAACTCAATCCAAAAATATGTATCCCTTAAAATATACAATTTATACACTTACCAGTTTTGAGAACAATTTGCTGGTCTGCTTGGTGAACACCTACGTATCTATACAAAGTCAACAGACAATTATCTGCAGTTGCAGAGATTGGAAGCTTCAGCCTATATTGGAGAAAAAGTAAAGTTTATTGCACCATCGCACATTAAGTGCATTTTAAAATTGCAAACTCCTAATGTTTGAGTCTACATTTCCCAGACATAGACTAAAGTACTTTTCTGCACAGATTGGTGGAATCTAGAATTTTCTCTTCTAAAGGCTGTGTATGGTTCATAATGGAAATGTTCAACAATGGAAAGACCAATGGAAATATTTACAATGTTGAGGTTTTATGATTATGGAGCAAAGCCTATGAAGGGAAATAAGGTACAGCCAACTGTTATCTCATTGAATGGCAGATGGAATTGAGGAGTAAAGTGGACTGTTATTGCATTAATTGCCATTTTCTCATTTTATACTCACGAGGCTGACTGACATGTACATTTTTTATCATATTACAATGTCATGAAATCAATGAATCTTCAAGATGGTATGGCCGAATTCACATTCTAACCAACTTATGATCCACAAAACACAAGACTAAATACATCTCTTTTAATCATGTTTAAAACGTCGCCTATTCCTCTCCATAGATGCTGCCTCACCCGCAGAGTTTCTCCGGCATTTTCTGTCTACGTTTAATCACCATTATTCTTCCAATTTTTCCATGAGGTATAATAGCCATCCAAGCCACCAGCAGGAGTTTGATATCTGGCTATTTTTAGAACCAATTACTTTTAAGTTTTGGCTCTTCCAAATTAAGAATACAGTTTGAAGTAGTGATAGAAAAATTAGTTTGCAATGTTATTAGCAGTAAAGGAGAAATTTAGCACAAAGAGAAAACATCTCAGAGAATGTAAATATGACATTATATTAGAACAACATTAAAATAATCAGGCTCTTGAACACTGCAAACACCAACTAAACTACAAACTATGCACTCTCTTGGTTAATCTAGGAACTTTAGTCTTTTATTTTGCATCAATATTAATTTTATTTTAAAGTTTCCTTTGTTTTATTGTTTTATTATGAGTACTGTATTTACATTCCTGATATGCTGCTGCAAGTAAGAATTACATTATTCCATTTTCAGTAGCTATGACAATTAAACACCCTTGACTTAAACTTGGTTAGTAGATAAACTATATCATACTGCAGACTGAGAAGTTATAACATTAACAAGATTATCTGTCAAGGAAGGCAGTTATGAATGAGTCATGATATAAGACATATCTTAAATGTCATGAAACGGCAGACACAACCTGGCTTGAGTAATTAATATCATGAGGGAAACAGATGCAAAACTAAAATTTAATTTATGTCCAACATTTTCACAGTATTCAGCTGCGCCTAAGAGTCCTTACTTAACAGTAAAAAGAATCCAAGGAATTACAATGGTTTGAGTGCTGATAGGCAAGGTTAACTAAGCACATGAATATTCCAAAACAGGACTTTGTGTTTAATCAACGACATAGAGAACAAATGAAGACTATTTTCTATTCCCTTCTATTTTTGATTACCAAAATGAAAGGGTAATAACATTAACAATGCAGAGATCTAACTTGGACAGTGCTGGGAAACATGCATTGGAATCATGGTGTATTATTGGCAAAGCTCTATTTAAGGAGAGTAGGCTGCATGCAAAATTCATGGTGACCAATCATGATCATAATTCTAATGGTCAGCTAGTGCTGACCTTTTTGCTGAGTGCTCTAGCATATAAAATGAGGCAAATTTTCATTACTATTGAACACCAAACCAGTTTGCGTTCAACTGGTCAGTGTGCAAATCAAAAGCAAAGAGCATTGTGTGCAATAAGTTGTAAATTTTATTCCATAGATCACAATGACGTAAGTGGAGAGCACAAAATATAGGCAAGATTGGGCTCCTAATTTTAGGATGTTGTTCTGGAAGCTTTGGTCAAAGAGGTAGAGTAGGGGATATATTAGCGAACTAAAGATGACGAGAAGGGCCTCCAGAGACAAAATAGTAGAAAGAGCCAAGGATAACATCCAAAGGCCCAGATGTAGCACTTCACAAATTTCAATCAGCAACAAACCAGTTGGAACATCTATACTTGCCACATCCCAGAAACATGGAGGACATCAGAGAGTCCAAAGCAGGTTGAGACTTTAAGGGATAAAGACATGTTCATTCTTAATCCTTTTAGTCACATCCCACTTCTTCCTCTTCATGCACTTTCTGATTTGAAAGCTGCATCTGCCACTGCCATTGCCACTACCCTCCATTCCACAGCACAACATTATCATTGTCTCATTCTTCTTCTTGATATCTAAGAGCCCCATTCAGACTGGGTGATGATTGATCAGCCAGAAGGCAATGGCAAAGATTTGCATGCAATTTGAGATTCACAGACACAACCTCAGGTAAGAATACGTGTTTATTGCAGTTAGTTAAGATGATCTACACTTACTAAGTTGATGTGCCAGTTCTTTGGAATCCAAAAGTTACACAAAATTCTGATGTAAACGCAGCTCAGACAACAAAGAAACCTACAGAAGAAGATTGATGAGTATTCTTGATTGTTGACATTCCTCCTGGAAAATGTGTGAAATATTGAGGTGTCTGGAGAAGCACAAACGTTGAGTTTTGGTACAGTGCTTGGAGGTAGTCCTTCCTTTCCAGCTTCACTGTGGTGCCCAATTCATTTTAATATGAGGCATGACCATCAGTCAATGTTTGATGGCTATTATTTCACCTTTCATTGCGGAACTATAAAGAACCTATTCAGTGTCATAATTTAATGTGAAAACTCAAATTGCAGAGATCCTTCCAAAAGGCAAGATACAGAACTCTCTCAGAGTAAAAGTATTATTACTTTACCATTACCAGATCACCTTAGCCTGTCAGTCAGCCATTCCAGACTGTAACTACTCTTGACAAGAAGATACAGTCTGAAGATAGACCATCTGAACCAATAACATCTTGAGATCATCTTGCAAGAGCATCTGGACTTTCCTCTATGACAGCCTCCGACCAGTCGTGCTGCGATCATTGGAGAGCATTGAGAAAAACATAACAACAAGGAAAGGCTTGCATAAGTCAGCCAATAACAAAATGCTCAATTACTTAACTTGGTTGATGCTGATATGGTATTTGTTATAGTTTACATTAAAAATTGTAATTGAATATAGTTTGTTATTGACTGTTGTTTTGACATTGTGATCAAGAATATATGATGGTCAGCAATAGAGGAAAGGTAAAGTGGATTGTTCTTGAATTGGAGAATTTGGATTGTGTCTGTTGACTATGCACACTGCTAAGCCTTAAAGGAGCTCCCTTTTTGATGCTATTTTCATTCATATTTCTTCCCATCATGTTTTGCATCACATGGCAGACTTCAGCTGACCCTGAGATCCTTTCTGCATTCCACCAGTGTTGTTCGGATGACGGAAAGGTTGGCAAGGCAATGACCTGCTGCATCTGGTTGTAACTGGCAGCTTGGCTTTTCTTGAATGGGCATTTTCCATGTACTCGTAAATGTGTTGCAAGATAGAACCAAAAAACGCACACTTTTTCACGTTTTACAGATCAGATATGTAGGGCACAGTAGGCCAGAACAAAAATAATTCATCATGAATGCGTGTTTGATACTTGGAACCAGCATGTCAATGGTTATGGTTACATAATAGCTGAACCTTGGGGAAGTGAAAATCCTCCCACACAATTTAGTTATTCGTGCAATGTTATCTGAATGTAGCCAATGGCTCCCTGCATTCAGAACTCCTCAACTGGTCCAGTCATTGGAATGATGTGATCTGCATTATAAAGTTTTCAGTTTCAAAAAAAACAAACAACTTTTGATTCTCCAGCTCCACTCCAATGAGACTTTTACGAGACTAATGTTCAGCAGCAATGTTCATAGATGTTCACTACCAACAAGGCAAAATTAAGTGGCAGCTCAAACAACAGCAAAGCATCACTCGGACAAGTTCAATGCATTCTATGCATGCTTCAATAGGGAGTACCTTCACGAACCCCCACGGCAACTGATGGCATTGCAATCTCAGTCACCGAGACCAAAGTCAGAAGATCGTTCAGAAGTGGGAACCTTCAGAAAGCATTTGGACTTGATGGTGTAGCTAGTCATGTGCTCAAAATCAGTGCAAACTAACTGGCTAGAGTTATTAAATACTACAGAACCTAATTAAACTCTAAACTACGGACTGCCTTCATTGCACTTGAGAATTTGAGCTTTGTTTTATTTTTTGTGTTGTATTTATTTTTATTAGTTGATTTTTTTTCATGCTTCTTTATTATATTATCCAAATATTATCTATCGGGTTTGAAACCTGTTGCGCTGCTGCGAGTAAGCATTTCATTGTACCATTCTGGCACATATGATAATAAAGCATTCTTGAAATATTGTAAGGGTGGCACGGTGGCACAGCAGTAGTTGCTGCTTTGCAAAGAGACAGCACCAGAGACCCGGGTTCAATCCTAGCTACTGGTGTTTGTCAGGATGGAGTTTGTACGTTCGCCCCGTGACCTGCGGGGGTTGTCTCCGACAACATTGATTTCCTCCCACACTCCAAAGATGTACAGGTTTGTAGATTAATTGACATGGTATAAATATAAACATTGTCCCTAATGTAGTGTTAATGTGCTGAGATCGCTGGTTGGTGCAGACTCGATGGGCCGAAGGGGCCCTTTCCTAGCTGTATCACTAAACTAAACTAAGTCTCTTGTGTGGGAAGGAACTGCAGATGTTGGTTTAAACTGAAAATAGGCACAAAATGCTGGAATAACTCAGTGGGACAGGCAGCATCTTTTAACTACCAGCGCACATTTCGGATATGGGAGAAAATTGTGGTGTCCAGAAGAAATTTATGTGGTCACAGGAAGAACAGACAAACTCTGTACAGAGCATAAATGTCAGAATTCAACCCACATCACTGGAGCTGACATAATACAGCTCTACCTGCTGCACCATCCTGCAGCTGCTTATTTCAGTTTTTAGGGCCATCATATGTGATAGGAGTAGAATTAGACCATGCGGTATCTCTCTATCTCCTAACCCACTGAATCCTAATCCTACCACCACTGAATGCAGTAGAGTAGGGACTCACTATTCCACTGAATCCAGGTAAATGACAGTCATGCAATAAACTGACAAGAGACATCCAAACTGCTTTCTCAATAAACACTTTGCTTAATTTAGTAGAGGAAATAAAGTGTCACTTTTTATTTATTTATCTATAACCACTTTTTTATCATGTTATCAATGATTTCATTCGCACATCTTAAAATCCAACAATTCACACAGAAACTCTATAACATCCACAATCACTTTTCATTTTACCTGTTCTGCTCCTGATCAATAAATATGACATCCACAGATATTGAAATTGGGGTGAATGAACAGAAGATGATGTTGCACGTTATACTTTTGTTTGTTCCATTCACACACAGTGAAGATGAACCTTCAGGGAACTCACAGGATATGGGTTTAAACCAGTTCCCATCTTCAATTTCCACTTCTGGAATTTCAGCTTGGATCTTGCAGTCACTGAAAGCAAATTAAGAGTTTACTTTTCCAACATGTAAAAGGCCTGTCTCGCAGTGCGAGTTGACCCACGAGTGTTTTCACTCGCGGTAATCACGCACAATTAACGTAGTGGGAACGTCGGAACTCGCGCACGCAACTTAGCGACTCATGGCACTAATGGCAGGTACCCGTGAAACTTGTTAACTCGTGAAAAAATTCAAACATGTTTGAGGTTTTCCACGAGTCAAATTTATTGTTCAAGTTAAAAATTGAAACATTTAAACTCGTTGTAATAACGTAGTGGCCCGTGCGTTAACCTTAGTGACTCGTGAGTTTACCGTGGGCACTCTTTAACTCAGCGGGCAGGCAGCATCTCTGGAGAGAAGGAATGGGTGACGGGATGACATTTCCAAATTTCTCCAGCACTATGTGTTCACTTTTTGTCGACCAGCATCTGCCCTTTCTTGTGTATGACATTATTTGTATCCGTGGAAGTTGATTGTCGCTCCCTTCAGTTTCCCAGGGGGTTGGGGATGGGACTGGAGTTGGGAGGGAAAGGTGGGGGGGGGGGGGTTAGTGTTTCACTAAATGCTTTAAAAATCTTTAAGTTATAGATTATGGACAATTTTAAGTTGAGTATGGACAAATCCAACGAACCACACTACATTATTCTTGAATAGATAACTTTGAATTTTTAAAAAAGGAACCAACATCTACAATGCCTTGTGTCTTGGCAATTCATGATTCTCCACGCTGGGCAGAGAATGGGATTTGTAAGCGGCTAACTTCATTCTAAAACTTGGAATGTCACATTGGCGGCGCAGCAGTAGAGTTGCTGCCTCTCAGCGCCAGAGACCTGAGTTCAATCCTGCCGACTGGTGCTGTACGTGGAAAACGAGCAGAACGACTGGACGAGGGTTTATTTGATGCCCAACACAAATTCCTGGAGTAAATTGGCGGGTCAGGCAGCAACTCTGGAGAGAAGGAATAGGTGATTTTCGGGTTGAGATCCTTCTTCAGAAGACGAGCCCTTATCCGAAACGTCACCTATCCACGTTCTCCAGAGATGTTACCTGGTCCGCGTTGTTACTCCAGCTTGTTGCGTCTGCCTTCCGTCTAAAGCCTTGGGATCGTCGCTAATGTGAAGACGGGTGCGAAGCCCTACGCCCGGTGCAATGCGCGGGGAGCTGGAGAGGGGAGGGAAGGGGTCACACACATCGCCGGGATGCAGAGGGGTGGGTGTGGGGGTGGCAACAGACAGGGCCAACAATGAGGTAGAGAAAGACAGAAACACCAACGTGCAAGGGAGACCTACAATAGCGCATGTTCTCTCTCGCGTTATGGCGGGTGATTGTCGCCTGCCCGCAGTTTCTGACCCTAAAGCCTTGGGATCGTTGCCCTTTGTGTTGGCGTGGAGCGGGAGGGGGGGTATTGTGCTGTTTGATAGCCCCCTGCTATCCCAGGAACAGGGAGACACAGCGGCTTTTGAGACTGGTGGGCAATCACTACCAAAGTGTCTGCCCACACAGTCAGTACACCTCTCCTACACGTCTCCTGCACTAAGATCATCCCACAGAGAATGATCCCAGCCTAACCCAAGAGCCTTGTCACCCCAGACCAATTAATGACGCCCACCCCCCCCCCCCCACCCCCAACCTCCCTCCACCTCAACTTACGCCTGGGCACCAAAGCAGCTCAGGAGGCGAACCCTGAGCTCCGTCTCCCAACAATCTGATGTGCAACTGATGTGAAAGAACAGCGGCTGCGGCCGGCCGGCACCCGGCATGGACATCTCACCCCCTCACACACTTACCTTCATTCACGGTTGGCTCAAGAGTAACGGGAGAGGAACTTGGTATCTCGGGAAAGGAACTTGGAACATCGCAGAAATGATATACCCTTGGGAACTCGGTTAAACACTTGAACATAAACTTGGAATCTTGTGCATAACCACGAGTCTGTTTTTTTTTCTTTCACTTGGGGTCACTCATGGGTGGACTCGCACCATGAGACAGGGCTTTAAAGATGTTGGAGTTGAGACATTTCCTTTTACATTTTGCATGTAACTTACAACATCTTACACATTTTTAATTAAATTATTTCTGTGGGTTTGTTAAAAGTAATTTGAAATTCAGCTTCACAACTATCTTGAACAACATTAATCAATAGCTATAATGCTAAATATCACAATGTGAATCGTGAAGGAACTCTAAAGGTTTCTTAGACGCTGAGTGATATTTAACTGAATATGAGGAATGCTGATATACTGTCTGGCAGATTGAGTATAACTTAAGGGCCTGTCCCACCAGCATGCAACTACATTCGATGAGCGTGACGAAACCGGCAGCGGGGGCCACGCGGAGGTCGGGTTATCCCCTGTATAGGGCCGTTCCCACCAGCATGCGCCTGCATGCAGCAAGCGCGACCAAACCGGCAGCGGGGGCCGCGCGGACGTCGGGTGAGTGGCGCAACGCAGCGCAAAGTGAGGCGAACTTGGTGCGAAGTCTTAAAGGTAAGTTCGCCAGGACAGAGAGGGACACACAGAGAGGGGCACAGAGGCACACACAGAGAGGGCCACGGAGCCACACACAGATAGGGTCATGGAGGCACCTACAGAGAGGGTCACGGTGGCACGATGTCGAGGCAGTGCGTAATGCGTCGAGGCGACAGCGAGCCGACAAGTCGTTGCCGCACGGAATTTTTGAACACGGTCAGTTTTTCGGGGGCCCCGCACGATGTCGGGACAAACTCCGCACAATTCCGCACGGCTCTGACGATCGAAGTGGGACCGGCCCCACAACACCGGACGGCTTAAGCGACCAAGTTAGGTCACGCTCATCGCATGGAGTTGCATGCTGGTGGGACAGGCCCTTTAATGGTAATCAAATATGCTGTCCTCTGTGTGAACAACAATGCATATCCTCCTGCAACTGGCACAATGGTGCCTTCACTTTTGTCTGTCAGCCACTTATAGTCATAGAGGAAACAGGTCGTTCGACCCACTTCATCCATGTCTCATCTAAGCTGGTCCCACTTGCCTGCATTTGGCCCACATTCCACTAAACCTATCCTATTTATGTAGTGTATTTTAAATGTTTTCATTGAACCTGCTACAGCAATTTTCTCTGGCAGCTCATTCCATGCACCCAGCATCCTTCAAGCGAAAAAGTTGCCCTTCAGGTTCCAATTAAATCTTTCCCCTCTCACCTTACATCCTATGTCCTCTGGTTTTGGATTTCCCCTACCCTGGGTAAAAAGACAGCATTCATCCTATCAATTCCCCTAATGATCATCCCTTGGCCGCATGCACTCCAAGGAATAAAATTCTAGCTTTCCCAATCTCTCGTTGTAGCTCAAGCCCTCGAGTCTTGGCAACATCCTCAGAAATCTTCCCTACATTTTTCCAGCATAATGACATCCTTCATATAACAGGGTGTCCAGAATATAACATAATACTCAAAATGACATAATATTCCACAATACTTTAGACTACCAGAGTTAATCTGGTTATTGCTCTTGGTGAACATATGCAGTTGAATTCAGACCATTTAGAACCACATGGGTAATGTACCAACTGCTTGTGGTAGCTCTCCATGGGTGTTTTGTAATCTTTTCCATGCGAAATGCGTAATCATCCTGCAGCTGGTGAGAAAGTAAGATATGAGAGGACAGGACCAAGCATCTGAATGATAAATAGTAAGAATGACTCAAGAGTGATGAATTGATGCCTGAATGTTTTTTTGGTACCAATACAATATTTTAAATGCGGCATTGTAGCTGTAATTTCTAGCCAAACAAAATGCCTTAGATTCACAGATAACCTCCCAAAAACTGCAACTGTTTGTGATCATGACAAAAAGTGCTAACTGATCCAAAAGGTGAGGATGTGCAGGACAGCTATCTGGGTAAAATTACCAGTAAGGGGAAGTACCCAAAGTGGTAGCATTTGCTGATTCACTCATAACCATTTTCGTTGGAATTTAGAAGATTGAGGGGGGATCTTATAGAAACTTACAAAATTCTTAAGGGGTTGGACAAGCTAGATGCTGGAAGATTGTTCCCGATGTTGGGGGAGTCCAGAACAAGGGGTCACAGTCTAAGGATAAGGGGGAATTCCTTTAGGACCAAAATGAGGAAAACATTCTTTACACAGAGAGTCGTGAGTCTCTGGAATTCTCTGCCACAGAAGGTAGTTGAGGCCAGTTCATTGGCTATATTTAAGAGGGCGTTAGATATGGCACTTGTGGCTAAAGGGATCAGGGGGTATGGAGAGAAGGCAGGTACGGGATACTGAGTTGGATGATCAGCCATGATCACATTGAATGGCGGTGCAGGCTCGAAGGGCCGAAGGGCCTACTCCTGCACCTATTTTCTATGTTTCTATGTTTCTATGACAGCATTTTGTTACCCATTTCCAATAATGATTGTTAACTTCAGAGCTAAATTTAAAGTAAGCAAAAGTAGTAGGAGGTTCAAACCTGAGACAATTCATACAATTAATTTGGACTGTTGCTCTTGTTTCTGTATTTAGAGGAACTGGGTGCAGGTTCACAAAAGGGGGATCGATAATCATCTTTGAAGTATGTATAACACCCGTCACAGAAATCACTCGATACCGGATTTTTTTTTCCTCGTTAATAAACATGGGTATTTCAATTGAGTAATTGCCTGGGTAACCTGAAAATTGTGCAAGAAGAGAAATAATATAATTAGTTCTGCAGGTAATTAAAAGTATAACAAATTATTAACCCTACCCCCACAAGTCATCAACTCCCTCCACCTCATGCTCACAGGAAAACTTACAAACTGCACAATCATTTTCAGAGTAGCAAGGAATCACAAACCAAATATCACATACCATTCCACTAAACAAGACAAATATATAAATCCAGCATTTTGTGACGTGGTAATGAGGCGAGGTAAATGAACTAATTTATGGTAATGTACAGCAGTTGAAAGTTCAAAAAGTTATTTTGTCCATTCAAGAGGCTTCTATAACATATTCCAATTCTTCAAATTAATGGGCAAGAAAACAGCAGAATTTAACATACTTGGCAATATAACAATGATACTAAAGGTAAACACCTTTCCAACATGCAGTGAGCTCTGCCAGTCAAATTTGATTATCTTACCTATATTAATAATACAAAACAGGGGCGCTTCTAATGATACTGATGCTACCAGATTTTATGGCTGATGCAAAGGGAAATTAAAAAGACATTTTCTTTCAACTGACAATGATGATAAGGAATCCTCACAGACAGTATTTATTGAGAACAATAGATCTAAAGTAAAACCATCACATAGTTTTGTAAAGAAGAATTTTGAAGGACATGAATGTTTGAAGGGAATTCAGAAACAAAAAGACAATTTTGAAATTTATGGCTCAAAGTTAGCTGATTTGAAAATAAAGCTACTTTTATGAAGAACTAGACCAAGTGGAACCCATTGGGTCCCGTCCTCACAACGCGCGGTTGCAGGGGGGGGGGGGCTGCGGCGTCACACACGCACTAACCACCTCCCCCACACACACACTAACCACCCCCACACACATACTAACTACCCCCCTTGATATTATATTAATATTATTCATTGGCTCCTTTTACCCCATCCCCGCCCTATCCACTGACACATAGTGTCATCCAACTCGCAGGCGTGTCTAGAGAGGGAGGGGGGCAGAGGGAGAGGGCAAAGAGAGAGGGAGCAGAGACAGAGAGAGAAGGGCAGAGACAGAGAGAGAGGGGCAGAGACAGAGTGGGAGGGGCAGAGGAGGGGGAGAGAGAGAGGGGGGAGAGGGAGAGGGGGGAGAGTTAAAATTGCACGTAAAAAACAGCAAAGTCTTTGAAATTAAATGTTATCTTTAAGAATTAGTACAGTGTTTTAAAGTACAGTGTTTTAAAGTATTGCAACCTTGTCGTGGTTGGGTGTCTCAGTGACCCCTAGAGCTATGCCAGCCGGAGATTCGTCTCCTGTTTGGGTCTCCCATGCTGGACAGGTTGAAGGGTAGAGGCGAGACGAATAGCGATCCACTGGTCCTCCAGGTTGGAGGTTGAGCACAGGGCTAACAACCCCGTCTCGTAAAACAAATTTGTTACAGAAACAGTAACTGAAGGAATCAACACTACTGGGCGTGATGGACTTCCAGGGCTAACGACAGATACTAGGATGAATGTCAATGGTGAAAGCCGAAAGGAAGCCACTGGCAGGAAGGTGGAAGTTCTAAATGCCAAACATAAGAGAAGGCGCTGGAACTGGATTGGCCATATACTGCCAAGAGAGCCAGATAGCATTCCAAAAATAGCCCTGCAGTGGACACCGGAAGGGAAAAGGAAAAGAGGGAGACCCAAAACCACCTGGCGTCGAACTGTATAGGAGGAAATGAAAACAATGCACCTGACCAGGAGTAGTATCCAGAAGCTAGCCCAGAACAGACAGGAGTGGAGGACCTTCGTTGCTGCCCTACATGCCAGGAGGCATAATAGGCAATAAGTAAGTATGTAAGTTTAAAGAACAATAAATTCAACGTTAATGTATTAAAATTCTCGAAGTTAAACCAAAACAATCGGACTCTTATCTTTAAAGAAACTTCGTTCGCAAAGTGAGAAAGACCGTTGGTGAAGGATTTGCAAAATGTTCTCGAAATGCTACTCGGGAAAACCAAGCCAAGGCGCGAGCTTTCGTCGACCGAAGCTCTTGGGAGTTGTCGGGGAAACCCAAGCCAAGTCGCGAGCGTTTGTCAACCGAAGCTCTCATGCATTAGACAGGGCGACTTTTGATCAATGGGGAGAGGAGGTAGGGGTGGGAGTTGATGTCAGTCGCAGCGCGAGCAGACGCCGGCAGGCAGATCCATTGTGACGTCATCAGGGAATAAGCAGTTATTTTTTCCAAATTTCTTCAGATTTGTGAACATTTTGATTAATAACTCGAGAAATAATGCATCAATTTTTCAGATAAGACGATTTTTGATTTCACGGGATAAATCTCTAAAACATTTACTGTTAGCGCGTCGTTTCTTCGAGTAGATGTGATCGACACAAACAAACAAACACACACACAAACACACACACATGATCAGAGTTTTATAGTTATAATAAGGATGTGCAAAGCGGCTATGTGGTGGTAGTTATACGAAAAATTGTGGTAAAAATAATAAGATCAGGATATTGTTGATAGATGCGGCACATTAAACTTAGGCAAATATTGGTGGGAAGTAAAAGACTGAAGTCACCATTTACAACACTTTGTACGCAAAATTTATTTAAATGTTCAACAATGATCACAATTTAAATCGAATAGTTCCAGTGAGGAGTAGGGATAAGGATGGCAAGGTGAGGAAATCTTGGCTGACTAGCGAGGTTGGTCAAAAAGAGAAAGGAAATATAGGTGGGTGCTTCCGTAAATATAGCACACAGTAGTGTATCTGAAGGTCTCCAAACTTCCAGGTTATTTTCCTGTTTTTTAATGTAATATTCCCATTGTTTCATATCGTATATTTTAAGCAGTTATAGATCATGGTGTATAGCCAACATAATGAGATTAATCAAAAATAAATAAATCTGTTTTTACAAAGAATAATATCAGAAATGCCCCTGTGTTTTCTTGCCTTTTTTGTGACATTTTTCAAGCAGGATTTCATGAAATCCTTGGGTTAATTTATAACAGAAAGATTACATGCAGTTTGCAATTAAATAACTCTATATAAGCCAAATTCTGATTATGCTTATGATTTCTATCATTTAGCACCTGATAAGATGGTTTTCTGATGCCCCGGTTTTGCAACAGAACGTGTCACGTTGTGAAATGTATGATTTAAAAGCAGTAACCATTTTTATATTTATTGTTTCTTTTTTTAGTGTTTACATTTTGTGTTAAGATTTCCACTGAAATACTTAATAATGAATAAAATCATGAAATAAAAATCTAGTTTGCTCACCTATTTTAGAGATGTCCAGTTCTGTACAATGTACAGTCCCTCCCATTGTCTAAGGTTGACAATGCTATTTATAGTGCTGTAAAGGGGTTTTTTTTGCACTCGTCGCGATTTAAAAAAAAATTAAACAACGCGATTATAATGAACCTGGCATGAACTACGGGCCTTGTGGTGGGTTAGGTGCCGACATTTTGTAAGGGAGCTTATAAATCAGTAAGTGTCCCATATGTCTTATATGTCTTATACATTTTTTTTCTTATTTTTTAAATTTTGTATTAAATTTTGGTCAAATTTTGGTCGATTTTTTTTCACAAATTAGCTCAAAAGGATCATAGATATGCCCATTTTTGATGCTGTGGTATTTCATTATGATTTAATAACTTTCAAATTTGGCCATCTTGTCACATGGCGATGTACTCTTATTTACGGAAACACCCATGTAAGTATTAGGAAGATGGATCAGATTGGGTCCTTGAGGATTAGAAAGTAAGCGGAAAGCAAGCAATTAAATGGCCTAAGTGGCCATGAAATGTCTGTAGCGGCAGATTTTCATATCTTTCGGGAAATTAACTCCCTAGTTGCAGCTTACATTAAAAAAACTCCATAACACTGGCATGATCTCCTTTATGGCTCACATGATCTTGCATGGCTTGCATGGTCGAAGGATTAACCTTCCCCCTGCCTCGCTCCAAACTACACTAAAAACTAAACTTCCGCGCACGCATCTTAGCTCCAAACACGCCCAAAAACACGTCATATATCCCACCCACAATATAACGGGCAGTCTAAAAAGGCACATGCCATCATCAATGACATGCAAAACAGGCCAAATGGCCACTACAATGTCATTGGCAAGTTGGATTAAAGAGGATGAAGATGAGGTAGCAAATGCATATATTTATATTCACCAAGGAGAAGGACATGGAGGACAGTGAGATGAATGTGAGATATACTAATATACGAGGCACATTTGAGATCAAGAAGTTCAGAAGTTCTACGAGCAGAACTAGGCCATTCGGTGCATCGTCTACTCATTCAATCATCGCTGATATATCTTTCCTTCTCAACCCCATTCTCCTGCCTTCGCCCCAAAACCCCTGACACTCTTAGTATTGAAGAATTTGTCAATCTCTGCCTTAAAAATATCCACAGCCGTCTGTGGCAACGAATTCCACAGATTCGCCATTCTCTGACTAGAGAAATTCCTTCTCAACTCCTTTCTAAAGGTAAGTCCTTTTATTCTGCGGCTATGTCCTCTGGTCCTAGGCTCTCCGCTAGTAGAAACATCCTCTCCACATCCACTCTGCCCAGGCCTTTCACTATTTGAAAAGTTTTGATGACGTCCTTCCTCATCCTTGTAAACTCCAGCGAGTACAGGTCCCGTGCCTTCAAACGCTCATCATTTGTTAACCCAATCATTCCTGGGATAATCTCGTAAACCTCCCCTGGACCCTATCCAATGACGGCACAACCGTCCGCAGATATAGGGCACAAAACTGCTCACAATACTCCAAATGTGGCCTGACCAATGCCTTATGAAGCCTCAGGATTATATCCTGTTTTGTATTCCAGCCCTCTCGAAAGAAAAGCTAGCATTGAGTTCGCCTTCCTACCAATTGCATACTACCAATTCAAATTGCAAATTAACTTTTTCGGAATTCTGCACCAGCATCCCCAAGTCCCGTTGCACCTCTGATTTCTGAATTTTCGCCCCACTTAAAAAATAGTCTACACCTTTATTCCTATCAAAATGCATGACTCCACACTTTGCGACACTGTATTCCATCTGCTACTTCTCAGTCCACTCTCCCAAACTGTCCAAGTCCCCTGCTTACTCAAGACCATCTGCCCCTCCACCAATCTTCGTATCTGTAAACTCAGCCACAAAGTTTTAAATTCCCTCATCCAAATGATTGATATACAACATGAAGAGTACAGGCCCCAGCTCCGACCTCTGTGGAACACAGGCACGTACCGTAATTACTCAAGGTAGGCAGTCACTCGGCTTAAAAAAAATTAAACCGCGCATGCGCAAATTGTTCTCTCCATTAAAAAAAATAAAAATAAAAACAGTGACAATTCAATTTGCCCAAGGCTTCCTAGTCTCATTTATTCTGAATTACTGAATGTGTGTGTGGGGGGGGGGGGGGGGGGGGGGAAGGGTGAAGGGTGATGGCAGACGGAAAGATGGAGAGATGGTGGGAAAAATGGGGGCACAGTGAATAGTTGAATCAGTTGTCATCTTATTGAATGACAACACTTGTTCAAGGGACCAATTGGGGGAGCAGTTCCTTTCACAGCGCGTGGAGAGTCTGTGCCAGACAGGTAAAGTTGTGGGGAGGGCACGAGTGTTGAGAAGGAGGGGGTCGGGGATGCTGCCAGTAACTCACTCACTCACCGCTACCGCAGCTCTCCGGGCGCGAATCCACGCACTGTAGCTGGGGATAGAAGCAGCTCGGATAGCTACGAGCGGCCACCGGGACCCGACAGCAGAACTGCCGCCAGTTCAGTGCCTTCTGCTGGCCCGCTCACCTTTGGCAGTGCTCTCCGTCGGAACACTGTCACCTGCCGTTCGCCAACTTCGCTCATGTCAGCGGCTTCCTGAAAATCCTTAAATTCCCACAGCCAAGTAACCTCAATTGCGCTGACGGAATTTAAGGACATGAGTGAGGCCAGCGAGCGGCAGGAAAGAGGTTTTTAGACGGAGAGCTGCCAGAGGTGAGAGGGGACCGGCAGAAGGAGCTAAGGTGGCGGCTGGTTCCGCTTTCCGGCCCGGTGGCCACTCAGCCACACGAGCTACTTCTCCCCCCCCCCCCCCTCCCCCGCCCGCAATGTGGTGGCATTCCACGCCTCCGTGCAAGGAGCGTCGCAAGTGACATTATCCCAATCCCCTCCTTCATAACATTCGTGCCCTCCCCGCGACTTTACCCTGGGCCAGACTCCCCAAACGCTGTGAAAGGAGTGCTTCCCCCCCCCCCCCCCCACACCCCGGGGAATACGATATTAAAAACAACACCAAGAAATGTACTTACCACATCATTGGTACACAACAAACCATATTTGAAAACCCCGCCAAGAAACCTGCGGTGCGCATGCGCAGTAGACTGATGCGCATGCGCAGTGCTGCAAAGGCAGAATTTCAGCTGCCTTCAGCCCCGCTTGAAACTGACGGCTTCAGGCAGCGCTGACGGCACGTGGGCTGCACAGACCTTCCCGCGTTACAAGCGCTGCGGATGAAAGGCACGGAGAACTATGCCTACCTAAGAGATCAGTCTCTTACATAGGCATAATTCTCCCATGTCTTTACTATTTATATTTAGACATTACTATGTTATAATTTTAGTCAGGATAGGCAGTGCCTACCTTGCCTACCCTGACGGCACGTGCCTAGTGGAACACCACTAGTCACTGGCAGCCAACCAGAAAAAGTCTGAATAAATTACCTTTCTTTGTCTTCTGCAATCCGCCCAACCTGCTATTCACGCTAGTATCTTCCCTCTGATACCATGGGCTATCATCTTCTTGAACAACCTCATGTGCAGTACCTTATCAAAGGCCTTCTGAAAATCCCAGTAAACCACATCCACTGACTCTCCTTTGTCTATCCTGCCATTTATTTCCTCAAATAATTCCAATAGGTGGAGTTGTGTACACAGTAGTGGGAGTTGTGTCTAGGCCACCTCACAGTAGTAGTGGAGTTGGGGATAGCATCAAACATGAAATTAGAAATGCGTGCAACAAAGGTAAAACAGTTATAATGGGTGACTTCAATCTACATATAGATTGGGTGAATGAAATTGGCAGGGGTGCTGAGGAAGAGGATTTCTTGGAATGTATGCGGGATAGTTTTCTAAACCAACCTATCGAGGAACCAACGAGAGAGCAGGCTATTCTAGACTGGGTATTGAGTAATGAGGAAGGGTTATTTAACAGTCTTGTTGTGCGTGGCCCCTTGGGCAAGAGTGACCATAATATGGTTCAGTTTTTCATTAGGATGGAGAGTGACATAATTAATTCAGAAACAAGGGTTCTGAACTTAAAGAAAGTTTGAGGGTATAAGACGTAAATTGGCCAAGATAGACTGGCAATTGGTTCTTAAAGGGTTGACGGTGGATAGGCAATGGAAGGCATTTAAAGACTGCATGGTTGAACTACAAAAATTGTTCATCCCAGTTTGGCACAAGAATAAATCAGGGAAGGTAGTACATCCGTGGATAACAACGGAAATCAGGGATAGTATCAAAACAAAAGATGAAGCATACAAATTAGCCAGAAAAAGCAAACTACCAGAGGACTGGGAGAAATTCAGAGTCCAGCAGAGGAGGCCAAATGGCTTAATTAGGAAAGGGAAAATAGATTATGAAAGAAAACTGGCAGGGAACATAAAAACTGACAACAAAAGTTTTTATAGATATGTGAAGAGAAAAAGATTAGTTAAAACAAATGAAGGTCCCTTGTAGTCAGAAACAGGTGAATTGATCATGGGGAACAAGGACATGGCAGACCAATTGAATTATTACTTTGGTTCTGTCTTCACTAAGGAAGACATAAATAATCTGCCGGAAATAGCAGGGGACCGGGGGCCAAATGAGATGGAGGAACTGAGTGAAATCCAGGTTAGCCGGGAAGTGGTAGGTAAATTGAATGGATTAAAGGCCGATAAATCCCCAGGGCCAGATAGGCTGTATCCCAGAGTACTTAAGGAAGTAGCCCCGGAAATAGTGGATGCATTAGTGATAATTTTTCAAAACTCCTTAGATTTAGGAGTAGTTCCTGAGGATTAGAAGGTAGCTAATGTAACCCCACTTTTTAAAAAGGGAGGGAGAGTGAAAGCGGGGAATTACAGACCAGTTAGTCTAACATCGGTAGTGGGGAAACAGCTAGTCAGTTATTAAAGATGGAACAGCAGCACATTTGGAAAGTGGTGAAATCATTGGACAAAGTCAGCATGGATTTATGAAAGGTAAATCATGTCTGACGAATCTTATAGAATTTCTCGAGGGTGTAACTAGTAGAGTGGATAAAGGAGAACCAATGGATGTGTTATATCTGGACTTTAGAAGGCTTTCGACAAGGTCCCACATAAGAGATTAGTATGCAAACTTAAAGCACACGGTATTGGGGGTTCAGTATTGATGTGGATAGAGAACTGGCTGGCAGACAGGAAGCAAAGAGTAGGAGTAAACGGGTCCTTTTCAGAATGGCAGGCAGTGACTAGTGGGGTACCGCAAGGCTCGGTGCTGGGACCCCAGTTATTTACAATATATATTCATGATTTGGACGAGGGAATTGAATGCAACATCTCCAAGTTTGCGGATGCACAAAGCTGGGGGGCAGTGTTAGCCGTGAGGAGGATGCTAGTAGGCTGCAAGGTGACATGGATAGGTTGGGTGAGTGGGCAAATGCATGGCAGATGCAGTATAATGTGGATAAATGTGAGGTTATCCACTTTGGTGGCAAAAACAGGAAAGTAGACTATTATTTGAATGGTGGCCGATTAGGAAAAGGGGAGATGCAACGAGACCTGGGTGTCATGGTACACCAGTCATTGAAAGTAGGCATGCAGGTGCAGCAGGCGGTGAAGAAACGAATGGTATGTTAGCATTCATAGCAAAAGGATTTGAGTATAGGAGCAGGGAGGTTCTACTGCAGTTGTACAGGGTCTTGGTGAGACCACACCTGGACTCTTGCGTACAGTTTTGGTCTCCTAATCTGAGGAAATACATTCTTGCCATAGAGGGAGTACAGAGAAGGTTCACCAGACTGATTCCTGGGATGTAAGGACTTATATGAAGAAAGACTGGATAGACTCGGCATGTACTCACTAGAATTTAGAAGATTGAAGGGAGATCTTATAGAAACTTACAAAATTCTTAAGGGGTTGGACAGGCTAGATGCAGGAAGATTGTTCCCGATGTTGGGGAAGTCCAGAACAAGGGGTAACAGTTTAAGGATAAGGGGGAAGTCGTTTTGGACCGAGATGAGAAAAAAAAATTTCACGCAGTGAGTGGTGAATCTGTGAAATTCTCTGCCACAGAAGGTAGTTGAGGCCAGTTCATTGGCTATATTTAAGAGGGAGTTAGATGTGGCCCTTGTGGCTAAGGGGATCAGGGGGTATGGAAAGAATGCAGGTACGGGATACTGAGTTGGATGATCAGCCATGATCATATTGAATGGCGGTGCAGGCTCGAAGGGCCGAATGGCCTACTCCTGCACCTATTTTCTATGTTTCTATCCGGCATGATCCCCCTTTCACAAAGCAATGTTGACTCCAACCTATTTTATCGTGTGCTTCTAAGGACTCTAAACCTCGTTTTGTATAATGGACTCTGTCTCCAATCTCCCAGCATATTTTATATTTTGTAATTCCCATTGTGCAAGCCTCTAATACAATCCAAACAAGCCAATTATCTCCTTTTTATTTCTCAGCTCCATATACCCTCACTAGATGATCATTCAGTAATGTCATTTCGGACTACTTCTGCAATGTTATTCTCAACAATAATGCAACTCCACCTTGCCTGTAGCACCTGCACCATGGATATTGTGCTGCCAATCCTGTCCTCGCCTTAACCAGGTTTTAGTAATGTTCCAGTCACACATGCTTTCCCATGCCCTGAGTTCATCCACCTTTTACCTGTCAAGATGTATCATCATCACATAGATTTCTAACATCTATATTGAATAGAGATTCTGATGTAATAATGTTTTTATAAATTTTCCTCCCTGACAGAACTTTGTGGTGAATATTCACTTTGTCTAATTGTTCCAATATTACATATTACAGCAGATGCTAAATTTTAAAAAAAGGGTCTCGACCCGAAACGTCGCCTATCTCCTTCACTCCTTAGATGCTGCTGCACCCGCTGAGTTTCTCCAGCTTTTTGTGTAACCCTTTAAAAAAACGTTGTTTCACCCGACCATGACACCGACAAGCACTTTTAGAACACAAAATAAACATGTGATCAATTCATTTTCAATTAAATCTGTTTACAGCTAGTTATGTTACATTCTGAAAAAAAAATCACTTGACATGAGCCAGAACCTAAATTACTGATGTGCCTTTCTAAACAGTTAACATATAAAATTGTTTTAGAGGCATGTTTTTACAATAAATACCTACTTGGGCAAAAGCCAACGGTAATGCAGTGTCTTTGGCCTGGTTGAAGACTCCCATTGTAGTTATAGATTCTGAAAATACCTTCATCGAGAGCTTTGTTTTCTTGACTATTTATATCCAACATCCATTTTACCTCCTTTTTGGAGGTATTCTGTATTTCAATTTTCTATTCATTTATATAAAAATAAAAAGAATTTAAAAAAGTCAATACTTCTTTCTCGCAATAAAACAGAGACCATGTCATTTCAAGATGATGAAATAGTGAAAATAAAAACAATAAATAAAAATTCTAGGCATTGCATATGGTACCTGTGTAAATGGATCTGCTGCAATAACTCCTAAATCATTGTATCCTGGCATAAGGGAAAATTCCACTTTGGTAGTTGAAAGCTCAATCGGTGGGTAAAGTGCTGAAAGATAAATTTAACCATTTGTGAAACTCTCATTTTCTTGCAAGTTAAGTCATTTTAAATGTTATGAATGATGAAATGAACATTATGAAAATTTATCAACAAAACCAAACATATTTAATAGCAACATATATTACAACAATCAAATATACAACAATCTACAGTTCAGGAGGGATTCAAAAATAGATTTTTGGTCTATGTTAGATTAGATAATTGAAGCATACAATATAGATAATTGGAATATATTATAAAATGCAGCAATATTTTAAATATATAACTTTTAAAGATTCATTGGTTCATAAGTCATAGAAGCAGAAGTGGGCCATTTGGTCCACCATTCAATTCCCAGGATGGTGGGACTGTCAGATGATGAAAGAATGCAGCGACTGGGCTTGTATTCACTGGAATTTAGAAGGATGAGAGGGAATCTTATAGAAACAAATACAATTATTAAGGGACTGTACACGCTAGATGCAGGAAACATGTTCCAGATGTTGGGGGAGTCCAGAACCAGGGGCCACAGTTTAAGAATAAGGGTTAAGCCATTTAGAACTGAGACGAGGAAAAACATTTTCAAACAGAGAGTGGTGAGTCTGTGTAATTCTCTGCCTCAGCGGGCTGTGGAGGCAGGTTCTCTGGATGCTTTCAAGAGAGAGTTAGATAGTGCTCTTAAAAATAGCGGAGTCAGGGGACATGGGGAGCAGGCAGGAACGGGGTACTGATTGCGGATGATCAGCCATGATCACATTGAATGGCGGTGCTGGCTCGAAGGGCTGAATGGCCTACTCCTGCACATATTGTCTATGTATCTATGTATCAATCATGACAGATCTATCGTTGCCTCTCAACCCTATTCTCCTGCCTTCTCCCCATAACCCTTGACACATTATCTGTCAATCTCTGCCTTAAAAATACCCAATGACTTTGCCTCCGTAGACGTCTGTGGCAATGAATTCCACACTCACCACCCTCTGACTACAGAAATTCCTCCTCATCTCCTTTCTAAAGGCTTTATCATGTAAAACTGTAATGACAAATGTCATTGTTTGGAATGGGGCTTGTTTGTTTTCATTATAACACATTAACTTACTTAACATTAATTTGCAGTGATTATTACACAAGATTTTGAAGATTTTGCTTTGTTTGTTACATAACATTTATACAAACAAATATTGCTAAATTACAGGAAACACAACAGACTATTCTTTAAACTTAGACTTTAGAGATACAGTACGGAAACAGGCCCTTCAGCTCACCTAGTCTGCGCCAACCAGCGATCACCCCATGCACTAGCATTATCCTACACATTAGATACAATTTACAGAAGCCAATTAATTTACAAATCTGTGCATTTCTGGAGTGTGGGAGGAAACCGGAGCACCTGGAGAAAACCCACGCAAAAACCCGGAAACCCACCCGGCAAAAACCCACACCACCTATATTCAGGATCAAACCTAGGTCTCTGGCGTAGTTAGGCAGCAACTCTACCGCTGCACCACAGAGCTGCCCTTAAAGTCTATAGACTCTTCATTGGTCTTTCCGTTTTCTTGGGATTGGGGATAACTTGCTTCCACTATAGTTCTGTGGGTTTGGAGGTGACTGATGAGGCAATGAGAGACTCACAGGGTTACACAAAAAGCTGGAGAAACTCAGCGGGTGCAGCAGCATCTAAGGAGCGAAGGAGATATGCGACGTTTCGGGTCGAGACCCTTCTTCAGACTGGTCAGGGATCAGGGAAACAAGAGATATAGACAGTGGAGAGAACAGCACCTCATATTGTGGAGAGATAAAGAACAATGAATGAAAGATATGCAAAAAAGTATTGATGATAAAGGAAACAGGCCATTGTAAGCTGTTTGTAGTGTGAAAATGAGAAGCTAGTGTGACTTGGGTGGGGGGGGGGGGGTAGATGGAGAAGGAATGTCAGGGCCCAAGGGCTGAGGGAGAGGTGGGGAGGGGGAGGAGGCAGTCTGGGTTAACAGAATTGAGAAAATTCAATGTTTAAGCCCAGAGGATGCAGACTCCCCAAGCGGAATATGAGGTGCTGTTCCTCCAACTTGCGGTGTTGCGCACTCTGGCCGTGGAGGAGGCCCAGGACCGAGAGGTCGGATATGGAATGGGAGGGGGAGTTGAAGTGCTGAGCCACCGGGAGGTCGGGTTGGTTATTGCGGACCGAGCGGAAGTGTTCGGCGACATGATCGCCCAGCCTCCGCTTGGTCTCACCGATGTAGATCAGCTGGCATCTGGAGCAACGGATGCAGTAGATGAGGTTGGAGGAGGTGCAGGTGAACCTCTGTCGGACTTGGAATGACTGCTTGGGTCCCTGAAAGGAGTGGATGGGGGAGGTGAAGGGACAATTGTAGCATCTCTAAAGTGTAGAGACTCACACTCAGATATAAGTCTGAGGGTCTGAATAGTGGGTGGTATAGGAAGTGCTGCTTCGTCTACCATTTACGCTATGAATGTATAGCCATTGTAAGCTGTTATCTTTCAGCACTTTACCCACCGATTGAGCTTTCAACAAAGGGACTCTGAGACCTTAATGTCACGCAGATGCTCCTCCTTTATTTTGATCAATTATTACTAGGAATTCCCACGAGTCTTTGGTTTGGAAATGCTAAAGCTGTGTTGCTTTGGTTTGGAAATGCTAAAGCTGTAGTTTGGAAATGCTATAGCTTTGTTGCCTTTGGTTTGGAAATGCTAAAGCTGTGTTGCCTTTCGTTTGCAATATTGGAATTGGTGAAGAGGTGGAATATTGCATTGGGAGACCAGCCCTTCCATGTGAAGCTGGGACCCAACGGGTCCCACCTAGTCTAGTATATTACTAAACGTCTGATCTTGACCACTTCCTGTTGTCCTGTATATTGATTTTAGAAAAAAATGCTGCCACTTACGGCTGTGATTTTTTGCCATCTGCGTAAGAGAGCATTTCCAAACCAAAGCAACACAGCTTTAGCATTTCCAAACCAAAGACTCGTGGGAATTCCTAGTCAATAATTGATCAAAAGGAGTCCCCCTCCTCTGCACAGGATAAGAGGAGTTTTCCCATTGATGAAAAATAAAATAGTTATTAGTGTTTAAAAAATGTTGAGGTTCTCTCTCCTGAAGGCCACGCCCCTTCCAGAGGGACTATAAAACCCAGAAGTGTTGAGTGTCTCAGTGAGTCTCTGCAAGATGGGGGAGCAAGAGGGTCACGTCTCTCAGTCTCAGCTGTGAATAACAATGAACACATGTCTACTAAACTGTGAGTGGTTTTACTGACCTGTCAGTGCCCTTAATGTGGTTTGAAAATATAGTTTGGAAATGTTAAAGCTGTGTTGCCTTTGGTTTGGAAATGCTAAAGCTGTGTTGCCTTTGGTTTGGAAATGCTAAAGCTGTGTTGCCTAATTAAAGTTGCCTTGCCTAATTAAAGTTGGCTTGCCTAATTAAAGTTGCCTTGCCTTCCATATAATTAAAAGTCTAATCTTGGTCACTTCCTGTTTGCGCTTTATATTGATTTTAGAAAAAAACGCTGCCATGTACGGCCGTGATTTTTGGCCATCTTACTCAAAGTCCCCGTCCGTGCATCAGGTGCTGGGGATTTTTCCACTCGAGAAAAATAAAATTTAAAAATGTTGAGATTCTCCTTCCTGTCAATCATGCCATGAAGGCCACGCCCCTTCTGGTAGGAGGGGGGAGGGACCATAAAACTCAGAAGTGTGGGCGTGGCTCAGTCTCTGCAAGATGAAGGAGGGAGAGGTCACGACTCGCTGTCTTTAGTAGACTTCCACCCTGCTTGAAATGGTATGAAACTGCACTTGACTTTGGTGGCCTTGCACCCTGCTTGAAATGGAATTTCAAGGAATAGCCGTGAGTCAACTGCCAGTCCACCAGCCGTGAGTGAGCTGCCAGCACAACAGGCTTGAGTGACTGAACCGCCAGCCCAAGAATCCATTAGGCCCACAATGTCCATACTAGCCATCTGGAAATCAGCCCACAACGCCCATACTAGCGCTCCAGAAAGCCCCCCCCCCCCCCCCCACTGGACACCAATATTGGAATTGGTGGAGAGGTGGAATATTGCGTTGGGGGCCTAGCCCTCCTGTGTGATGCTGGGACCCAACAGGTCCCACTAAGTCTAGTATATAACTAAAACTCTGATCTTGTTATCTTATGGTTTGCACGGTCTTTCTATTTGCGCAAAAATAGTTCACGATAGCGCTAAGATTTTTCGCCAGTTCGTTCTCCTGTGTTGCGAGTATACCAAGTTTCATTCCAAATGGTTGAATGTCGTAAAAGTTAGCAAGGTGTAAAAATCTTAAAAACTGCGTGTGCGCAGATCGATCTCTTCTTCTGCCAGTCAACGCTGCACGGTCTCTTCCCCTGCCAATCCCTGGGATGGTCCACCCCTTCCTGCGCCATCGCATCTTTACTGGAGCTGATGATGACCAGCGGAGGTTTCCAACCGGACACAATATTCGGGGGGACCCGAAGCAGCCCAGCCCCAAGCAGTCCAGTTGCGGAGACTCAACCCAGCCCAGCCCAGCATCCGAGACCCTACCCAACGCAGCCCAGCGTGGGAGACCCAGCCCAGCCCAGAGTAGGAAACCCAGCCCTGAGTCAGAGATCCAGCCCTGAGTGAGATCCAGCCCTGAGTCAGAGACCCAGCCCAGCCCGGAGTCGGAGATGTCGCCGATGTCGTCAAACGGAAAGCGGAGACTCTGATCCCGGCAGAGGAGACGACCAGCGACTAACGACCGCTGTGAGTCCCCATCGCACTGCCAAATCGAGCCACTACCCCTCTGATCCACGCTGCTGGCGCCTCCTCCTGATGTCCCCCTCTCCCACATGATGCCCCCTCCCCCCCCATGACTCTTTCCCCCGTATTTTCTCCAAGCTCACTCACCCTGCCCACACACCCCTCTCCCCCCACAACTCACCCCCACCCACACACCCCTCTCCCCCACACAAGTGTCCCCGCCCACAAGCCCCGCCATCCTACACATTCGCCGCCCACACACCCCCACCCACACATACCCCACAAACCCCCCGCCCACACACCCCTCCGTCCCCACAGCCCCCCCCGACAGCAACCCCCCCACACAACAACCCCCCCACAACCCCACCGCCCCAAACCCCCCCCACTGCCCCCACAACCCCCTGCCTCCACATCAGCCACCCCCACTGCCCCTCCACCCCCCCACCCACAACATCCCCCCGCCCCCACATCACCCCACCCCCCCACAAAAAGCTCCCAAGCCCCCCTGCCCGCCTCGCCCACACACCCCTCCCCCCGCCCGCACACCCCTCCCCCCATAATCCCCCCGCCCGCCCGCACACCGTAACCCCAAGCCGCCCCCACAACTCCCCCGCCCCCAACCTGAAGACAATACTCCAAATGCAGCCTCACCAAAGTCCTCACAACTGTAACATAACATCCCAGCTTCTATACGCAATATCGTGATTGATCAATGTCAATGTACCAACAGCCTTCTGGACCATCCTATCTACCTATAATGCCGCTTTCACGGAACTATATACCTGCACTGCTACATCTCCCTACACTACAACTAGGTATGTTACAAAACTTACCTTTAGCGGCGCTGCAGTTCTGTCACTGGCTGTATGCGCGCCTTTGAGGGGGGGGGGGGCGGGGTTAAAATGCGGTTTTCCCCTGCCTTCCAGAGTTATATATTCTCAGGGTGCGAGCTTTTGCTGGAGATTCGTTCCGACTGTCGGTAAGTTAATTTTTTTTTATTTTTTAAATCGCCCGACAATTTCAGCGCTGGAGTAAAATAAAAATTAGCTTCTAATGCCGTGAACACAGACAACGGGGACAGATTTCATGTAGGGTGCAGGTAAAGGAAATCTGTTTATTTTTACATATAGACGTGCTTGTTTGGATGACCTTAATCAACATTTCATGTTGCGAAACGGTGATTTATTCCCCATACTCTTTTTCCTGCCGATATGAGGTTTAAATTCACCGCAACCGCAACATTCCAATCCATTGCGTTCCATAAAATCCCATTCGTAAGCTGATTTAAATGGCCATTAATTTACGGGCATAAAACACTAAATTTTTTCAATTTGGCCTATAAATTCATGACAATGAGATTTTAAAATCATGTTATATTGTGAATTCTTGTGTGAATGTTATTTGGACACTTAGGCTTTTTAAAAAATGTTAATATTTTCTTAAGAAATGGATACATGTTTAGATCTAATAATTGAATTTTGTAATTAGCTACAATTGGGTAAATAACTAATTATATGCTTTAATTTCAAGTCATCCAAGTAAGATTGTTTCATATTTGTTTAAGAATGCTTCAATCTATAATAACTGAAAATTTATTCCAGTTCTCTTAATTTTTAAGAAAGTTATGGGCTTTTGACTGTCCTCGATCACAACTTTTGCGTTGTCAATGGAAAAGCAATAGAGAACAAGATGCTTATTTCCGAGTATGAAAATGGCCATAACTTATTTAATACTGAAGATATGAAAGTGAATTAGGTGTCAAATTAAACTTCTTTTTATGTTTTATCTGATGTATAAATTGCAGACATGAATTTTGAAATCTCAAAATGTTGTAACATTGCTACTACAACACGCTCAGGGCCCTACCATTCACTTTGAAGGTCCTGACCTGGTTTAACTTCCCAAAATGCATGTATCTGTATTAAACTATGTTAACCATTCCACAGACTAAATGCTCAGCTAATAAAGAGCCTGCAATAATTTTTTTTACTATCTTCACTATCTATGATACCATCCATCTTATGGTCATCTGCAAACATACTAATCATGCCTTCGACGTTCTCATCCAAAACAGCAATGGGCCCAGCACCAATGCCTGAGGCACATCACTGAACAATGGCCTCCAGTCCAAAAGAAAACCTAAGCCAATTTTCTATCCAGTGGGCTAGCTTTCACTGGATTTCATGAAATCTAAACTCCCAGAACAGCCTACCATGCATAACCTTATCAAATGCCTTGCTGAGGTCCATATAGACAATGTATATGACTTTGTCTTTGTCAATCTTTTTGGTTATTTCAAAAACTCAATCAGATTTGTGAGACAAGATCTCTCAAATTCAAAACCATGCTGACTATCCCTAATCAGCCACTGTCTATCCAAATACATATATATCTTATCCCTCAGAATACTCTCCAGTAACTTGTCCGCCACAGGCGTTCGGCTCATTGGCCTATAGCTCCTAGGCCGTCCAATCTTAACTTTCTCTTGATCAGACCCTCAATTTCTCTCGTTATCCTAGCTTCCTTACCATCACCTGCCTTGCACTTCACTTTAACATGAACATGCACACCCTGAAATGTTGACGTCGCACTTTTCAAAGTGGCCCACTTTCCAGAAGTTCCTCTACCTACAAACAACTTGTTCCAATCGATTTTATCAAGTCAACAAGGCCATCAAAGTTGACCTTGACACAATTCAGAATCTTAATTTGTGGGCCCACCCTGTGTGTGGCTTGTGGGTGTATGTCACATTCCATTTTTTTTTCAAATAAGATCTCTGGCTTTTGATTCCATGGTCCGCCAAAACCAGACCCTCAAACGCTACCTTTTTATTCCATTTTGCTAGACATTACATTTTTACATTCACAAAAACTCAATCAGATTTGTGAGACAAGATCTCTCACATGCAAAACCATGCTGAGTATCCCTAATCAGCCCCCCCCCCCCCCCCCCAATATTTCAAAATGTTAAAAAAAAATCTAACTGATCTCACCCATAGCATGTTGGTGAACGTTCCATTGTGTGATGTCACAATGCCCAATGCTCACGGATGTCCAATCGAAATGGATCTCATTTACATCTGCCTTTGCTCCAGCTCCAGCCCCCCTCCTCCGCCTGCGTCGCAGCACGTTCCACTGTGTGATGTCACAAAGCCATCCCTCACAGATGTCCAATCAGAATGGATCTCATTTACATCTGCCTTTGCCCCAGCCCCGCCCCTCCCCCCCGGCAAACCTGTGTCCAAGCACGTGATCACGTGTGTGGGAATAGAGAAAGAGGATTGGGGGTGATAGGGAGTGGGGAATAGATTGACTTCCCCTACCTCTCCCCCTCCCTCTCTACCTCCCAACTCTTTCACCTCTCTCCCCCCACCCTCTCCCCCTCCCTCCACACTCTTCCCCCTCCCTCCCCTACCCCATCTCCCTCCTCCCCTCCCTACCCCATCTCCCTCCTCCCCTCCCTACCCCATCTCCCTCCTCCCTCCCCTCTCCCCATACCTCTCCCCTTCCCTCTCTCCTCCCCACCCCTTTCTTCTCTCTCCATCTCCATCTCCCTCTCCTCACCCCTCTCCTCACTCTCCTCCTCCCACCCCTTCCCCCTCCCCACTCTTCCCCCTCCCCCCACACTCTTCTCCATCTCCCTCTTCCCCTCCCTCCCCCTCCCCCTCCCCCTCACCTATCTCCCCCCTTCTTTCCTCCCCTCCCCACCCTCTCTCCTCCCCCTCTCCATTTCCCTCTCCTCACCCCTCTCCCCCTCCTCTTCTCACCCCATCCCTCTCTCACCCACCCCCTTCCCTCTCTCCCCGCCCCCTTCCACCTACCCTCTGTCCTTCTTCCACCACGCCCCCTACCCACCTCCCTCCCCACTCTTCCACTTCTCTCCCCCCTTCCCCAACCCTCTCCCTCCCCACCTCTCTCTCTCCCCCTCCCTCCCTATCTCCCCACCCCTTTCCCCTACCCCTCTCTCCCTCTTCCACCACTCCCCCCTCCCCCTCCCTCTCTCCCACCACTCCCTCCTACACCTCTCCCCCTCCCTCCCCACTTCCACTTCTATCTCCCCCATCCCCCACCCCTCCCCATCTCCCTCCTCCACCCCTCTCTCTCCCCCCTTTACTCTCCCCACTCTTCCCCCTCTCTCTGCTCTCCCCCTCCCTCCCCACTCTTCCCCCTCCCCCCTACCACTCCCCCCCTCCCTCCACTCTTCCTGCTCTCTCCTCCTACCCCTCTCCCCCTCCCTCCACACTCTTCCCCCTCTCTCCCCTTCCCACTCTCCCTCCTCTCCCTCCTCCCTCTTTCCCCTTCCCCCACCCCTCTCTCCCCATCCCCCACCCTCTCTCACCCCCTCCCCACCCCTCTCCTCCTCCCCTTCCCCCTCTCTCCCTTTCCAATCTCCCTCCTCACCCCTCTCCCACCCCTCTTCACCCCCCCACCCATCTTCACCCCCATCTCCCCTCCACCTCCCACTTGCACCATCCCTGCTACCCCTCTCCCCCTCACTCCCCACCCTTCCCCTCTCCCTCCCCCTCCCCTCTCCCTGCCCCTCCCCTCTCCCTCCCCCTCCCCTCTCCTTTCTCTTTCCCCCTCCACTCTCGCCCTCTCCACTCTCTCTCCACCTCCCCTCCCCCTCTTCCTCCCCCTCTTCCTCCCCCTCTTCCTCTCCCCTCCCCCTCTTGTCTCCCCTCCCCATCTTCTCTCCCCTCCCCCTCTCCCTTTCCTCCGCTCTCACCTCCCCCTCTTCCCCTCCTCCCCTCTCGTCTCCCCTTCCCCCACCCCTCCCTACCCCCCTCAGTCACCCTCCCCTCCTCCTCCCTGTACCATGCCCTTCCTCTACCCGTCTCCTCCTTTACCTTCCCCACTCTCACCCCATCTTCCCCTCCCCACTCTCTCCCCATCCTTCCCCCCTGACTCACCCATCCTCTCCTCCCCCCCCCCCCCCCCCGCCCCACAACCGCACGTTAGGGGACCAGACCCAACGGGTCTGCACTTGGTCTAGTATACTTTTAAAACTCTGTGTGTGTGTGTGTGTGTGCGCCGGCCGTGTGTGTGTCTTGTGGGGGTATGTCACATTCCTTTTTTTTAGATAAGATTTTCACCCTTTGATTCCATGGTCCGCCAAAACCAGAAGCTCAAACGCCGCGATTTTTTCAATTTTGCTAGACATTACGCTTTTAAATTCATGAATGCACTCCTCATTACATTTAGACATTTTTATGTACACAATTTTTAATAAAATCCTTCCCCCCCCCAATATTTCAAAATCCTTCCTGCCCCCCCCCCCCCAAAATCAAACTGCTCTCACACATAGAATGTTGGTTAACGTTCCATTGTGTGATGTCACAATGCCCAATGCTCACAGATGTACAATCGGAATGGATCTCATTTGCATATGCCTTTGCACCAGCCCCAGCCCCGCCCCCCAGCCTGTGTCAAGGCGCGTGATCACGTGTGTGGGAATAGAGAAAGAGGAATGGGGAAGATAGGGAGTTTTGCTAGACATTACGCTTTTACATTCACAAAAGCACTCCTCATTACATTTAGACATTTTTATGTACACATTCTCTCTCTGCCCTCACTCTCTCCCCATCTCCCTCTCCCCTCCTCCCCACTATTCCCCCCTCTCCCCTCCTCTTCCCCCACCCCTCTATACCCCCTCACCCACCCTCTCCCCACTCTACCAACCCCTTCCCCCTACCCGTCTCCTCCTTTACCTTCCCCGCTCTCCTCCCCTTACCCCATCCTCATCCCCCTCTCTCTCCCTTCTCCCTCTCCCTCCCCACTCTCTCCCCATATCCCACTCCCAACTTTCTCCCTATCTCCCCCCTCCCCCTTCCCACTCTCTCCCCATCTCCCTCTCCCCTCCTCCCCACCCTTCCCCCCACCACCCACCCATCCTCTCCTCCTCCCCTCCACCCCACTCTCCCTTTGTCTCTTGCCCTTCTGTCTCTGCCCCCCTCTCTCTGTCTCTCCCCATTCTCTCTCTGCCCTCACTCTCTATCTCCCCCCCCCCAAATATGCCTGCGAGTTGGGGGCTATGTGTCAGTGGATAGGGTGATTATGGGGTAAAAGGAGCAAATTTATAATATTAATATAATATCAAGGGTGGTAGTTAGCATGTGTGCGGGGTGCTAGTTAGTGTGTGTGACACAACATGTTAAGTGTGATGCTAACTTTGGTGTATTTATGGCAAGCCTTCCTGAGCGTGATTACATTGACATATAAATTTAGCAATACAGAAATATATATATATTGTTATATTGAACCAACACTTGATAAAATCTCCATGAGGTGCAAATTTGTGATTCACTGAGAGGTTTTTCATTTTTGTTTTAAATAGCAACTCCTCATTCTGAAATTATCCTCTCTGTATCTATCTTGCCCATCCTCCTTAGAATCCCATGTCTCAGATCATGTCTCCCTCCATGTCCAATGAGTAAAGCCCAAGCCTGTTCATTTGTTGTTCGCAAAGCAATTCTTTTTTCCCCAAGAATAAACCAAGTGAATCATCTCTAATCAAACATGAGGAATAAATGAAGTAAAAGAGAAATGAACATACAGGACAAGACATAATTGGCAAAACAATAAAAGAGAATTGGTTCTATGAATGGCAAGAATTGATGATCACAGTAATTTTTTTATTGAATTATAATTACAGTAAACCCTCGCAATAACAGACCATGAGTGGAGGGGACTGGTGTCCCATATTGCCGATTGTCCATTATAACAGTGGTGGGGTTGGTCACAAATTTGCACCTCTTGGAGATTTTATCAACAGTTTAACCCAAGCCTGGGAGCAAAGAAAAGTGGCATTGAGGGGGGTTAAACAAGTGGGAACTTACAGCCGCAGTCGTGCAGAGGCGCTCGCTCTCTCCACTCTTGCCACCGGAAGCATGCCACATGACGCCAGCTCATTACGTAACTGGCGGAAGTGGGGAGGCAGTGTAAGGAAGCTTCGTCCGCTATAACCGAACTCCGCTATATAGAGGTCCATTATTGTGAGAGTTTACTATATTGAAATCAATGGTGTTTATTTGGTGTGGGTGACATACGACATAGTGAAATCCTTGCTTTATGATAAGCATACAAAATCATTACGATATTCATCAACAAAAAATATGATTACATTGATAATTTTACTGGTAGTTCTGCCATATGTTTGGATAAGATTTGACTCTGATGTGTATCATGTAAGATACAAGATATTTCAAAATATCAATTTGATCACAAAAGGTGGGGATGGCAGTATTACTAGAAAAGGTAATTATATGCATAATATAGAGGAAGTTGATTAATTGGAGGAAGGTGTACTAATATATGTCAAAAAGGGTGAGAGATTTGTTCCAAAGATATCGCCTGACATACATAACAAATTTACAGTACAAATGGGCGAACAAGACAGGGAACAAGTAGCTAAATTAGAGCAGTGGTTGTCATGATGTTGTTCATAATTTTAAATATTGATCTTTGAATTAGTCTGATGGGGGACAGCTGGGGACAGAAGAAACCAAGATCAATGTATTTGTTGCTACAGTTAAGAATTGCTATTTTGACCAACAAAGCAGTCTTCAACATAGATTAAAATTCTGTGTGAAAATCATTTCATACTCTCAATAACTCCAGAAAGTCAGTGTCACTTCCCATGGCTTGGAGGAAATCTGCTGCAGATTAATGATTTCAAGGCAAGGAATATGAATCTTGGTAACAGTAAGCCTATAATGTTGATAAATAGTTCGTAAAGCTATTGTAATATGATGTAATATAAAGATTTATGCAGAAATGACCAATTCTGATATAGATAAAGAAAGTAAGCTTCAACAGCCTCCAACTGCAAAATTGGCTCAATTTTTCTCCCTGCATTAGTATAGCTGGACCTGCTGGACAAATTGCACAGCCCTACTACATGCAACACTTCATGTTTCTTTGTCTGTTTTATAATCCAATAACTATCCTTATTATCCCATTTCACCCGAGGGCCCACAACACTTGGTTCACTGTTTCACAAATATTCCCTTGTCCCACCCATCCCTCTCACCACCTTCGCTGCAAACTAAAACCACCTATTTTATCTTTATTTCCCAGTTCTGAGAAAGGGTTTTCAACGTGAAATGTTAACTCTGTTTATCTGTTCAAAAAATGCTCTCCGATCTGCTGTGTGTTCCCCCAACATTTTCTGATTTAATTTCCGACTTTTGAGGTTTTCGTGATTGTCAGCCAGTGAAGAGTCAAGAGTGTGATATTGTCATATATCCCAAAACGGAACAATTAAATTCTTACTTGCAACAGCACAACAGATTTGTAAACATAGTACTCTGTGGACACCATAATAAACAACAACAAATAAGTTCAATACATAGAAAGAAACAAACTATATAGTGCAAAGACAAAATCAATGCCCCCGAGTTTGGAGTTCAGAGTTTAGTGTCCTCTAGCCTGATGATTGTTGGGAAGAAGAATATCACATGAACAATTTGCTTTAAAAATATGCCTCGGTAGTATTTTTCCTACCTGTAGCTTTCACTTTGTGAGATGGTGTAGGACTCTGTAATTGTACTGAAGAAGAATCAGAGGACATTTCTTCATAAGGATCAGGTGGTATAGAACTTGGAGGAGGAGATGGTGATGGACTACCATTAATATTGACTGGCAGATTAAAATAGTAGGATGCAACCTAAGGACAAAAAAGTAATTACTTAGTTACAATTTTAGTTACAAGTGTAATATCTTGCTCCAAAGAAGTTGACCTGAGTTTACCGTGAGGGATGAATTTGGCTAAACAAATTGAAAATATGCTAAACAATGCAACAGATCCTCAAGAGATAGTTTCTGAACAAACACACCAATTCAAATAATATTATATAAAGATATTAAATGAACACAATCAAGCAGGACAATCAAACTTTCACAAAAGCAGTCAATGAGCCTCTAGGTGCTTGAGGGATTATAAAGTCATCAAGAGATATAAGCACAGAAATAGGCCATGCGACCCACAAGCCATCCATCAAACATCAATTCTTTAAATGATCCTAGCTTCCCCTACTCTGGGCAAGAGACTCTGTGGCTGCCCGAGCTATTCCTCTCATTATTTTGTAACACCTCTATAAGATCACCCCTCCTCCTCCTGTGCTCCAAGATTGAGTCTGCTCAACCTCTCCCTACAGCTCAGGGCCTCGAGTCCTGGCAACATCCTTGTAAATCTTCTCTGCACCCTGTCCAGCTTGTTATATAGTCAATAGACAATAGATAATAGATGCACGAGTAGGCCATTCGGCCCTTCGAGCCAGCACCGCCATTAAATGTGATCATGGCTGATCATCCCCAATCAACCCCGTTCCTGCCTTCTCCCCATATCCCCTGACTCCGCTACTTTTAAGAGCACTATCTAGCTCTCTCTTGAAAGCATCCAGAGAACCCGCCTCCACCGAGGCAGCGAATTCCACAGACTCACCACTCTCTGTGAGAAAAAGTGTTTCCTCGTGTCCGTTCTAATTGACTTACCCCTTATTCTTAAACTGTGGCCCCTGGTTCTGGACTCCCCCAACATTGGGAACACGTTTCCTGCCTCTAGCATGTCCAAACCCTTTAAAATCTTATATGTTTCAATGAGATCGCCTCTCATCCTTCTAAACTCCAGAGTGTACAAGTCCAGCTGCTCCATTCTCTCAGCATATGACAGTCCCGCCATCCCGGGAATTAACCTTGTAAACCTACGCTACACTCCCTCAATAGCAAGAATCTCCTTCCTCAATTGGGGGACCAAAACTGCACACAATACTCCAGGTGTGGTCTCACTAGGGCTCTGTACAACTGCAGAAGGACCTCTTTGCTCTTATATCCAATTCCTCTTGTTATAAAGGACAACATGCCATTCGCTTTCTTCACTGCCTGCTGTACCTGCATGTTTACTTTCATAGACTGATGTACAAGGACCCCCAGATCCCGTTGTACTTCCCCTTTTCCCAACTTGATGCCATTTAGATAGTAATCTGCCTTCCTGTTTTTGCTACCAAAGTGGATAACCTCACATTTATCCACATTAAACTTCATCTGCCATGCATCTGCCCATTCCTCTAACCTGTCTAAGTCACCCTGCGTTCTCATAGCATCCTCCTCACAGTTCACACTGCCACCCAGCTTTGTGTCATCTGCAAATTTGCTAATGTTACTTTGAATCCCTTCATCCAAATCATTGATGTATATTGTAAATAGCTGCAGTTCCAGCACCGAACCTTGCTGTACCCCACTAGTCACTGCTTGACATTCTGAAAGGGACCCATTAATCCCTAGTCTTTGTTTCTTGTCTGCCAACCACTTCTCTATCCATGTCAGCACTCTACCCCCAATACCATGTGCCCTCATTTTGTCCACTAATCTCCTATGTGGGACCTTATCAAATGCTTTCATCAAGTCCAGTTACACTACATCCACTGGCTCTCCTTGTCCATTTTCCTAGTTACATCTTCAAAGCATTCCAGAAAATTAGTCAAGCATGATTTCCCCTTCGTAAATCCATGCTGACCCGGACCGATCCTGTTACTGCTATCCAAATGTTCAGCTATCTCATCATTTATAATTGAATCCAGCATCTTCCCCACAAACGATGTAAGGCTAACTGGTCTATAATTCCCTGTTTTCTCTCTCCTGCCTATCTTAAAAAGTGGGATAACATTAGCTACCCTCCAATCCACAGGAACTGATCCTGAGTCTATAGAACATTGGAAAATTATCTCCAATGCATCCATGATTTCTAGAGCCACTTCCTTAAGTACCCTGGGATGCAGACCATCAGGCCCTGGGGATTTATCAGCCTTCAGTCCCATCAGTCTATCCAATACCATTTCCAGCCTAATGTGGATTTCCTTCAGTTCCTCCGTCACCCCAGATCTGGCCACTACTATATCAGGAAGATTGTTTGTGTCCTCCTTAGTGAAGACAGATCCAAAGTACCTGTTCAGCTCATCTGCCATTTCCTTGTTCCCCATAATAAATTCACCTTTTTCAGTCTTCAAGGGTCCAACTTTGGTCTTAACTAATTTTTTTCGGCTTCACATACCTAAAGAAGCTTTTACTGTCCTGCTTTATATTCTTGGCTAGCTTACCTTCGTACCTCATATTTTCTCCCCGTATTGTCATTTTGGTTATCTTCTGTTGTCCTTTAAACATTACCCAATCCTCTTGCTTCCCGCTCATCTTTGCTACGTTGTACTTCTTCGCTTTAATTTTTATACTGTCCCTGACGTCCCTTGTCAGTCATGGTCGTCCCTTTCTCCCCTTGGAATCTCTCTTTCTCCTAGGAATGAACTGATCCTTCACCTTCTGTATTATTCCTAGAAACACCTGCCATTTATGTTCCACTGTCATCCCTGCTAGTGTATCTTTCCAGTCAACTTTGGCCAGCTCCTCCGTTATGGCCCCAGAGTCCCCTTTATTCAACTGCAACACTGACTCCTCAGATCTACTCTTCTCCCTCTCCAATTGTAGATTAAAGCTGACCATGTTATGGTCACTGCCTCCGAATGGTCCATTAACCTTGAGTTCCTTTATCAAATCCGGTTCATTACATAACACTAAATCCAGAATTGACTTCTCCCTGGTAGGCTCCAATACAAGCTGTTCTAAGAATCCATCACAAAGGCACTCTACAAAGTCTCTTTCTTGGGGTCCAGTACCAACCTGATTTTCCCAGTCTACCTGCATGTTGAAATCTCCCATAACAACCACAGCATTACTTTTGCTACATACCAATTTTAACTCCTGATTCAACTGATGCCCTATGTCCAGGCTACTGTTTGGGCGCCTGTAGATTAGTCCCATTAGGGTATTTTTACCCATACAATTCCTTAGTTCTATCCATACTGACCCCACATCTCCCGTTTCAATGTCACCCCTTGCAAGGGACTGAATTTCATTCCTCACCAACAAGGCAACCCCACCCCCTCTGCTCACCTGTCTGTCTTTTCGATAGGAGGTATACCCTTGAATATTCAGTTCCCAGCCCTGGCCCTCTTGCAGCCATGTCTCAGTAATTCCCACAACATCATACTTGCCAGTTTCTAACTGAGCCTCAAGCTCGTCCACTTTATTCCTTATACTTTGCACATTCATATACAGCACTTAGTCAAAAAAAAATCTGCACTTATTTAACTACTTGAAACTTCAGTTTTTCAAAAGCCAACTTTTCAAAACCTCCATATAAACTTTTAGTGTATCTAGTTTCTCAATCTGTATAATTGAAACTCAAATCTTGAACACTTCCTGTTTGCACTGCATATTGATTTTAGAAAAAATGCTATCACCTACGGCTGTGATTTTTGGCCATCTTACTCAGAGTCCCACTCCACTGTGCAGGACAAGAGGATTTTTCCCATCGATGAAAAATAAAAGACATTAATGTTTTAAAAATGTTGAGATTTTCTCTCCTGTCAATCATGCCATGAAGGCCATGCCCCTTCCAGTTAGGAGTGGGCGGGTCTATAAAAGCTGGAAGTGTGGACTGCCTCGGTCTCTGCAAGATGGGGGAGCGAGAGGTCATGACTGAGCTGTGAATAACACTGAACCTATGTCTACTAAACTGTGAGTGGTTTTACTGACCTGTGAGTGCCCTTAATGTGGTTTGAAAAAGCAAAACAAATATGCTGGTATTTGGTTGGTTTGAAAAAGCAAAGCAAATGTGCTGGTAGTTGGTTGGTTTGAAAAAGCTAATCAAATGTGCTGGTGGTTGGTTGGGTTGAAAAAGTTAATAATTAAAAGTCTAAACTTGAACACTTCCTGTTTCACGGTATACTGATTTTAGAAATAACGCTACCACTTATGCCTATGATTTTTGGCCATCCTACTCAGAGCCCCCCTCTGCTCATCAGGTGCAGAGGATTTTTCCCATTGATTAAAAATAAAAGAGTTATTAGTGTTTAAAAAATGTTGAGATTCTCTCTCCTGTCAATCATGCCACGAAGGCCATGCCCCTTCCGGTGGGAGGGGAGAGGGACTATAAAACTCAGAAGTGTGGACGTGGCTCAGGATCTGCAAGATGGGGGTGAGAGAGAGGTCACGACTCTCTGTCTGAGCTGTGAACCAACTGAACACACTGAATGTCTACTGAACTATGAATGGCTTTTATGTGGTTTTGTGGTGGTTTCACCCTGCTGGAAATGGTATGAAACTGCACTTGAATTTGGTGGCCTTGCACCCTGCTTTGAATGTATGAAACTGCATTTGAATTTGGTGGCCTTGCATCCTGCTTGAAATGGCATGAAACTGCACTCGAGTTTGGTCTTGCACAATGCTTGAAGTTGTAGGAAACTGCACTTGAATTTGGTGGCCTTGCACCCTGCTTGAAATGGTATGAAACTGCACTTGAATTTGGTGGTCTTGCAGCCTGCTTGAAATGGTATGAAACTGCATTTGAATTTGGTGGCTGTGCACCCGGGTTGAAATGGTATGAAACAGCATTTGAATTTGGTGGCCTTGCCCCCTGTTTGAAATGGCATGAAACTGCACTCTAGTTTGGCCTTGCACCCTGCTTGAAGTGGTAGGAAACTGTACTTGAATTTGGTGGCCTTGCACCCTGCTTGAAATGGAGTCAACTGCCAGCCCACCAGCCGTGAGTGAGTGAGCTGTCAGCACAACAGGCTTGAGTGACTGAGCCGCCAGCCCAAGAATCCATTTGGCCCACAATGTCCATACTAGCCCTCTGGAAACCAGTCTCTCCAGCGCACAACACCCATACTAGCGCTCCAGAAAGCCCCCCCCTCCCCCCACTGGCCACCAATATTGGAATTGGTGGAGAGGTCAATATTGACCTCCAGCCCTCCCGTGTGAAAATGGGACCCAACGGGTCCCACTTAGTCTAGTTATCTACTATTAGCTCCAAAGCATTATTTCCCCTTGTGAAGTCAAATGCCAAGTATTAATTTAGCACCTTACTCTGCATCCATGATCAAATTACTATTTTTGTGCTCAATCGACCCTACTCCTCCACCATTTTACTCTGGATTCATTACTTACCTTATTTACTTCAACTCATTTACTTTTTAAAAAATCTGACTCTTACTGCTATTTACAAGCAACTACTTGTAACTAGATTTCTCTTGCTTTTTCTTCTTCAGTATCTTTTTGAAACAGTATGCAAATGGTCCAACTTGAGGAGGGATCTTGTATTGGGAAACCAGCCTAGCCAGGTGACTGGTGTTTCAGTGGAAAAGCAATTTGAAAATAATGATCACATCTACATAAGATCATGTTCTCCAGGGCTGCTGCCTGACCTGCTGAATTATTCCAGGACTTTGTGTCTTTTTTCTTGTAAACCAGCATCTGTAGTTCTTTGTTTCTCCATAACATTTAAATTAGTTGTGAATAAAGTCTGAAGCCAGGAGGAAAGTACTAAATTGAGGTAAAACAGATTACAACATTATTAGGCAGGAGTAGGGTAGAGGAAATTGGGAGTCGCTGTTATTGGATAAGTCCACATCAGGCATGTTAAAGTTGTTTAAAGACCAGTTGATCAGAGTTCAGGACCAGCATGTTCCATTAGGAGCTTGTGATAAAGGACAAGGAGCGAGGTAAGGGAACCTTGAATGACCAGAGGTTGCAAGTTTGATCACAAAGAAACCATATGGAAGGATTCGGAAGATGAATTAGACAGGACATTTGAGGAATATAAAACATGCAGGGAAGAAAGCAAGCACGTATTTAGAAGGATCAAAAAGGTCTTTGAAAAGTAATTGACGAATTAAATAAAATTGAAAGGCTGCATTAAAAACAAGAGGGTAACTAAGGAGAAAGTAAGGCCATTCAATGCTAAAGGGGTGAATTTATGCTGGGGGGTTAAGGATGAAGACAAGGTACTTACTTTCTATATATATTCATGAAGGGCATGGAGGATAATGATATCCGGGCAAAAGAGGAGATTGAGACTTGAGGAAAATCTTTGTATATTCTCTAACCACAGGGCGGCCCTGAAAGATCAGAGAGCAGCTAAGGTTGTTCCTTTGTTTCAGAAAGGAAGTCGAGATATCCAGGATATTATAGGCCAGTGAGCCTCACGTCAGTGGTAGGAAAGTGATTAGAGAGAATTCTTCAGGAGAGGATTTACACAGATTTAGAAGAGTATGGGATAATTAGGGATAGTCAGCATGACAGTCTGTGGGAGGTTATGTTTTATGAATGATTCAGCTTTTTGAGAAGGTGTTGAAGGTGATCCATGAGGTAGGGCAGTGGATGTTGTCAACATAGATTTTAGAAAGGTATTTGATAAAGGCCCTCATGGTAGGCTGCTTCAGAAGATTAAAATGCATGGATTTATGCTGATTTGACCATTTGAACTCAGAATTGGCTTACTTATAGAAAACGGAGGGTTGTGGTGGAAGAGTGTTATTGTGGTTGAAGGTCTGTGACCAATGGAGTTCTGCACGGATCCGTGTTGGAATCCCTGCTATTTACGATTATATATAAATAACTTGGACATAAACGTAGATGCAAGGAACTGCAGGTGCTGGTTTATAGAAAAAATAAACAAATTTCTGGAGTAACAGAAGGACAGGCAGCATTTCTGTGTAAAATGCATATCCATGTTCTCCAGAGATGCTGTCTGCCTACTTCAGTGCTGTGCCTTTTTTGGACACAATTGTTCATGGATTTGGTAGAAAGTTTACGAACGACACCAAAATTGGTGGGGTTGCAGACAGTGAAGAGGACTCACTGAGAAGTGCAAAGAGGGATCCTCAGATCAGCTACAGAAATTGGCAAAAAAAATAGCAGATGAAATTTAATGTGAACAAATGTGACATGTTGCACTTTGGGAGTTCGACTATAAGAAGAAAGTATGCATTTAAAGGCAAGATGCTTAACAGTATTGATGTACAGAGGGAGCTTGAGATTCGAAGTTCTTAACTGCCTGAAAGTAACAACCACAAGTAGATAGTGGTAAAAAAGGTGCACGGTATGCTCACCTTAATTTCATCTCGGCATTTAGTATAAGAGTCAGAAGGTCATATTGCAGCTGTAGGGTTTTTGTTGTGTGCAGTTCTGGTCACACCATTACGGAAAGGATGTGGAGGCTTTGGAGAGGCACATGGACGCATAAGGAATGGAGAGATATGGATCTTGTGCATGCAGAGGAGATTTGTTTTATTTGGCATCATGCTTGGCACCGACATTGTGGGCTGAATGGCCCATTCTTGATTTGTACTGTTCTATGTTCATGTTCATGAAAGTTCTGGATTGGTTGTTCTTTCTTTTTCCCTCATGGAAATGTGCCCGCAATTGGGGCTGTTACTTCTTTAAAGGCATTCCATTGTTCTGTTACAGTTTTGCGTGTCAAATTTTGAGTAATTTAACAGAGCTGGATTCACACTCGTTTTTCTCCGATTAATTACATTGAACCTTCTTTCCTTACACTATTCTTCTAATAGTAGTCTTTGCAAAATTGATGCACATGCCTCATGAAATGACCAATTACATGTTACTGTGCCCTTTTTCAGGCCCGTTAGCATTCAGGATACATATAATACTCCCTTATTTATGTAAGTGAAGGTGTTAATTGCTGTTTTGTGGCCCTCTCTCACATTTTGAATTCTTATTTGAAAAGCCTCACGGATTAGTCAAATAAATTACTTAACCAAATTAATTAAGTTATAAATCAGGAGAAGCCGATCTCTTCTCCATCTACACAACCTTCCTGAGCCAACACTGGCATGCAATAGGCCTATCTCCAGACATCATTGCAACTTTTTTTGTGGTCCTGATGGAGGCATAATTGATATAAAGCGTATGCCTCTAAAAACACCTCTCAAATCTATGAATGCTTGTGCAAATGGTCCAGTCTCTGGTAATTCATTGCAATTTTACTTCGGAGTCACGTGAGTGACTACGTGAAGAAGTCCCGCCAGGCACATGCGCATCATTACGTCCGCGCATGTCGCACTGAACGGGCTGGAGGGCACAGCTCCACCAGTGGTAAGTAGAAAACTCACAGGTAAGTGGTTTTGAAAACTTTGCCTGCGAGTATTTAACTCTGTAAAGCTGGCTCGAGAAGTCAGTAGGAGTTGGTGGTATGGAGCGGACAGGTAGGAGAGTTTGTTCTAAGCGTGGGTCCACAGATTCACTTAATCGTTTGGGTCGGGAGATGAGTGTGGCAACGCCAGTTCTGATACCGGGTGCTGTTTTACCGACAGCAGTTTCATTAGAAAGTGAACATTCCACGGCAGTTCCAGTTACTCAGGAGGCTGAGGCCACCGACAGCCATAGAAAGGCTAAAAGAAAATCTAATAGACCTGTGTTATCAGACGAGTCTGAAAAAGAAGAATGTTTCTCCCTTCCAGATAATAAAAGAATGTGGGGGAGGATGCAGAATATGGAGAAGATGCTCCAAACTCTGATAAAACAAGGGGCTATGGGCCCAGTGATTCCCCAGGCAACTGTTCAACAAGGCCATTTCAAGAGGAATACGTGGAATGTCAGCAAGGGGATTTCCTTCCAGCGCCTTGTTTAGGACTGGAGGATGCCTCCCTAATATATGACTTGGGAGAAGCGGGGCAGGATGCAGCTGACCCCATGCCTGGTGTCCCTGCTTATGTGCAAACACCAGAGCACAAGAGCCACGCTCCGGGTGTCCTGGATATTGCAATGAGTTTAGCTTTCCCTCCATTTTGTCTGATTACGAAATGTTTAACCAAAATAGAGCGTGACTCCGCCACAGGCGTTTTGGTGGTCCCAGATTGACCAACACAACCATGGTTCCCACTGGTACTCAAAATGATGGTTCAGCCATTCATGATGGTTCCCAGCTGCAGTAATTTGTTGGTGCATCTGGTTACAGGAGAAAGTCACCCATTACATGACCGTATCAATTTGTTGGTCTGCAGGTTCTGAACAGACCATTCCAAGGCCTTGGATTGTCAGACAGGACCATGGGGGTTATCACTGCAGCCTGGAGGAATAGTACTAAAAAACAATATATGGTTCATATAAAGAAATGAGAGATGTTTTGTGTACAGTCAAATTTATCTTATCATACTGCAAGCATAAGTGATGTGTTGGAGTTCCTTGCTAAGTTGCATTTTGATGAGCATTTGAGTTATAGTGCTATTAACAGTGCTAGGATTGCTTTGTCCTCTTATTTAGGGCAGTCCACAGGACAACAGCCTATCGGGGCTCATCTGTTAGTATCCCGATTTATGAGAGGAATTTTTAACAAAAACCCTTCTAAACCCAGGTATACAGAAATCTGGGATATCAGTGTAGTTCTCACACTGCTTCGGCAATGGGCTCCAATTATGTCGTTGCTATGCAGAGGTTAACTCTGAAGTGGTTATGATTGTGGCGCTGGTTTCAGCACAACGTGTACAAACATTACAATTGTTATGAATAGATTGTATGCATTTGTCTGTAGATTACATTACTTTTTATATCTATGATTTAATCAAACAAAGCAGGCCAGGTATGGCAGGAACCAAGGTGATGTTTAAAGCATATCCTGTTGACCATCTTGAGTTAACAGAGAGTCTCAGGGGTTCTGAGACAGGACTGCTTATTAGTCACAAAAAGCCATATAAAAGAGTGTCAGTACAAACTATTTCTAGATGGTTGAAACAGGTTCTCAATTGTGCTGGAGTCGACGCTCATGTGTTTAAATCTCACTCCACCAGGGCGGCTTCCACATCCGCAGCGAAGGCTCAGGACGTGCCACTAGACCAAACCCTCGCGGCCGCAGGATGGTCTAGAGAAGCAACTTTCTCACAGTTTTATGTTAAACCTGTACAGACAGTGCCACGGTTTGGGCATGCTGTTTTGGGTTCCGTTTAATTCATTTGCTTTGTTTATATCATTGTTTGTAATTTCCTCCTGGGATAGAGAGGTTATTACTGGGTTTTGTTATTATTGTTATTAAAAATAGTTATTGAATAAATTGAAGCAATGTTCAATATATTATCTGTTAGTACTATGTCAACCGAAGCAGTGCATCTACGGCATGTAAACACAGAGCTTTGAAATCTTCACGTAGTCACTCACGTGACTCCAAAGTAAAATAGTAAGACTTTGGAGTCACGTGAAGTTCGAAGTTTGATCCTTATTTTATGAGGAGTTACGTTGAGGGATTACGTGCCCTCCGCTCCCACCTCATAATCTAAGAGATCATCTGGTAGTTCTAGTCTTCTTAAAGCCTTACTATGTTACTTCGGCTATACGTGTTTTCTGTGTTTCCACGCCGCTGCATTGAAGTATGACGCACATGCGCCTGGCGGGACTTCTTCACCTAATCCCTCAACGTAACGCCTCATAAAATAAGGATCAAACTTCAAACTGGTAAGTTCTCGTTTAATCTTACTATTACCCAACAGATATGTAAAAGCTTCAATCAATGAATGCCAACATTTGGTGTAAAAAAAAGCCTAAACAAATTTTTGGACATTCAACTCTTGCAGCCCAACAATACCCCCAACTCCAAATCCTTTAATTTTGATAATTATTGGAAAACTCATGAAGTCGTTTCTGGAAATATAACAAACATAAACACTGTTTAAAGTTGTCAGTATTTTTTCATGAAAATTGAACTAAATTGGACTTGAACCAAATGTCTTTCATCACTTAACTATTCATGTCACAGTGATGATTCTGCTTTACAATTATAACTGGAAAGGTATACAAAGAATTTCATATGTTCCTGCCATTTTCAGTCATTTTGTTCTGTTAAAAAATTTTGAATTCATTTACGTCCTTTGCAATTCATTGTAAAACTGAATGAATAACTGCTGCCCTCGAGTGGCTTCAGCAGATACTTACACAAAAATGAGAAAACTTAACATAATTTAACTCACAGTATGAATATGTTGTTGTTAATCAGTACTTACTTGTGTTGGGGAGAAGAATAATTCACACTTGATACTTTCCTTTCCTCTTAGATTTGCAATGAACAAATGAGGATTGACTGGATCTTGAATTGCATCTGAAAATAAAGATAAAAATCTAATAGTCTCTGCATTTTTGCTTGCATCTCCAAAGTGAAGGGAAAACCTGTGTTTCTGCTTAAAGCTACTTTTAGAGTTTCATGGGAAAACATAAATCTGCATTTTAAAGTAAAAGAAAATGAAGGCCCTGTAATTTATGGTAAGACTAAATAGTGGTGAGATTTACTTGCTGGCCTATTTAAATTGGATTTGTTTACCCATTTGTTGACCTTGGATGATTCCGATCTATGTCCCTGTTATCCAACTATTAATATGCTCTGATTTTAAATTATTTCTGTTTAAATTGTTGCTGATACTTTACCTGAAATATTGTTATTGCTTTCTACAATTACTTTTGTTCCTTGAGTACACGCATTCTCTTTATATTTAAATAGTAGTTCTAAAATTCATTTGCATTTCTTCTTTTTCTTATATTTAAGTTAATTTTGGATACAACCGGCCAGAGTGAAAGGATTGATTGTGTGCCAATGGGGGTACTATTAGCATCTCCAGACAAGTACAAATTAAATAAACTGTCCACGAACAGCAGTATTCATGAAATCACCAGAGACGCAAAAACAAATTAGCCATGATACATGTTGCTAATGGTGAGACAGTGTAGAACAAATTCTGACCAATTTCATCCATCCTTCACGGTTATGTTCAGGGTGCAAACTTCCAACAGTTTCCCTGCAACAACACAGGTAGCATGACCTTGAAATAATAGGTTGCACAAGGCTAATTTGTCAACAATTATGAAGTTTTGATATTGATTGGATTACTACTCAAAAGATTATATAATTGGGCAAGGGTTGATTGATGCAATTAATGTTTTCAGTTACACTACCATTTATATTAATGCAAAATGCTGTAAAAGAAGAGTTCCATTGATGAAAATATTAAGATGATGGGCAAGATTTCTGGGTTGAAGTATAGCAGATGATAAATAGGAAGCAGATAATTTATTGGAATGGATGATGAGCCACCCGAAATAACTGCTGGCTACTGACAAGCATCAGACATTGACCAAAATAGATCAGTGAATGGACAAACACTGCACGACCAGGGTGTGGATGACCTAGGATTACAAGAGCAAATTCCAAAGACATCAAGAAAGTTATTTTTCTTTATTTCTGCAGAGGAAGATATAGGATGTATGTTATTCCTTCAATAAAATCTCTGCATTCTTGACATTAGTGCTGTTCCAAATGGGTCAGGATCTGAACTGCAAAGAGTACTGGGACTACAAAAAATCAGCATATGTTATTGACTGCATGCAAATTTAGTCCACAACCCAGTTTTAGGCCAATATTTTCTGGCTAACAGGATTGAATTACTAGTTTTGCAGTGGAATTTCTTGAGTTCTTGTCACACTGTGAGATGAATGGAAAAAATTGGAAATAACAACAATATTCTAATTCTCTTGTATTTCTAAATAAAAATGTTAAACAGTGAAAAGGCTATGGAATTATTTTAAGTAATAATTTTAGATTTCCTTGTATGTAGTTTTCCATTTGTCACTGCTTCCATACTAATGAACCATTTGTAAAAGTTAAACATTACCTTAATCGTACAGAATAGAAAATATTTTGGACTCAAATCACACAATGTCACTTAGAGAGCATGTTATTCTAAAATTCACTGCATTCTTGCAAATGATTACCACTAGAACAAGTCTAAATCTCCTTTCATTTACTAGAATGGAATACTGATAGAGCACGCCATATAGTAATTATTCTTAGATATGTATGCTGTTGTGCATTTTTCATTACGACCAATGTGACACTAAACCACTGAGTACTGCAACCACGTTATGCAATCTGTAGGCAAAGCAATTACAATAATTGGAAGATTTCAATGAAAATAAAGTTTAGATTACTTTATGAGAGAAAATCATCGAGTCATAGACGTGCAGATTAGAAACAAGTGCTTCGACCCACCGCATCTGTGGCAATCTTTCTGCTCATCTACTTTAATCCCCTTTGCCTATATTAGGAATACTAGAATCATAGAAGTGAATACTACTACCATTGGTATGGTAAGGGAAGAAGCCGTTGGCTTATTGATCCATACTGTAAAACAGTAATAGACTCTCAGTGTGTTTGGTTGATTCAAAAGAGAGGTTTGGACCATTCTTAGAGCGTCTTCCAAAAATTAATTTTAATTTTTGAACATGCAGAACAATATACCTCTTGTAAAATGGGATTTGTGTTGGATTAGTCCTTCTTCTTCTTATTGCGTATGGCATGCACAGCCTAAAGTTGTAGGACAACTTGTTCTATTTGATCTTACATAGAAACATAGAAAATAGGTGCAGGAGTAGGCCATTCGGCCCTTCGAGCCTGCACCGCCATTCAATATGATCATGGTTGATCATCCAACTCAGTATCCTGTACCTGCCTTCTCTCCATACCCCCTGATCCCTCTTGCCACAAGGGCCACATCTAACTCCCTCTTTAATATAGCCAATGAACAGGCCTCAACTACCTTCTGTGGCAGAGAATTCCAAAGACTCACCACTCTCTGCGTGAAAAATGTTTTTCTCATCTCGGTCCTAAAAGATTTCCACCTTATCCTTAAACTGTGACCCATTGTTCTGGACTTCCCCAACACCTAGAACAATCTTCCTGCATCTAGCCTGTCCAACCCCTTAAGAATGTTGTAAGTTTCTATAAGATCCCCCCTCAATCTTCTAAATTCTAGTGAGTACAAGCCGAGTCTATCCTGTCTTTCTTCATATGAAAGTCCTAACATCCCACAAATCAGTCTGGTGAACCTTCTCTGTACTCCCTCTATGGCAAGAATGTCTTTTCCCATATTTGGAAACCAAAACTGTACGCAATACTCCAGGTGTGGTCTCACCAAGACCCTGTACAACTGCAGCAGAACCTCCCTGCTCCTGTACTCAAATCCTGTTGCTATGAATTCTAACATACCATTCGCTTTCTTCACTGCCTGCTGCACCTGCATGCCTACCTTCAATTACTGGTGTACCATGACACCCAGGTCTCGTTCCACCATTCAGATAATAGTCTACTTTCCTGTTTTTGCCACCAAAGTGGATAACTTCATATTTATCCACATTACACTGCATCTGCCATGCATTTGCCCACTCACCCAGCCTATTCAAGTCACCTTGCAGCCTCTTAGCATCCTCCTCACAGCTAACACTGCCCCCCAGCTTAGTGTCATCCGCAAATTTGGAGATGTTGCATTTAATTCCCTCGTCCAAATCATTAATATATATTGTAAATAGCTGGGGTCCCAGCACTGAGCCTTGCGGTACCCCAACAGTCACTACCTGCCATTCTGAAAAGGACCCGTTTACTCCTACTCTTTGCTTCCTGTCTGCCAGCCAGTTCTCTATCCACATCAATACTGAACCCCCAATACCGTGTGCTTTACGTTTGTATACCAATCTCTTATGTGGGACCTTGTCGAAAGCCTTCTGAAAGTCTAGATATAACACATTCACTGGTTCCCCCTTATCCACTCTACTAGTTACATCCTCGAAAAATTCTATAAGATTCGTCAGACATGATTTACCTTTCGTAAATCCATGCTGACTTTGTCCAATAATTTCACCACTTTCCAAATGTGCTGTTATCCCATCTTTAATATCTGACTCTAGCAGTTTCCCCACTACCGATGTTAGACTAACTGGTCTTTAATTTCCCGTTTTCTCTCTCCCTCCCTTTTTAAAAAGTGGAGTTACATTACCTACCCTCCAATCCTCAGGAACTACTCCAGAATCTAAAGAGTTTTGAACAATTATCACGAATGCATCCACTATTTCTGGGGCTACTTCCTTAAGTACTCTGGGATGTAGCCTATCTGGCCCTGGGGATTTATCGGTCTTTAATCCATTCAATTTACCTAACACCACTTCCCGGCTAACCTGGATTTCACTCAGTTCCTCCATCTCATTTGACCCCCGGTCCCCTGCTATTTCCGGCAGATTATTTATGTCTTCCTTAGTGAAGACAGAACCAAAGTAATAATTCAATTGGTCTGCCATGTCCTTGTTCCCCATGATCAATTCACCTGTTTCTGACTACAAGGGACCTTCATTTGTTTTAACTAATCTTTTTCTCTTCACATATCTATAAAAACTTTTGTTTTCAGTTTTTATGTTCCCTGACAGTTTTCTTTCATAATCTATTTTCCCTTTCCTAATTAAGCCCTTTGTCCTGCTCTGCTGGACTCTGAATTTCTCCCAGTCCTCTGGTAGGCTGCTTTTTCTGGCTAATTTGTATGCTTTGTATCTTATCTTATTTGATTGTATGTATCTTATTTGATTGTGCACACCGGGTTGATTGCATTCGTCGAAACAGGCCAGACCACGTGAAGGTTGCAAACTTCCACCCCGGATTAGTGCTTGGTGTATCAAAACACTCAATGAAATTTCAGAAGTCAGCAAAAGCACTTGGGTAAATGGAAGAAGTCCCTACACTGGAAGGAAACTTCCCTGAAAATCTATTGGTGTGCCTCAGAAATCCAAGAAAAATATCATCAGTTTCTTGGCTATATAATCATTTAACATCAATGTTATTTATACTAAAATTCATAACTGTATAATCTGTTTATAAATATACCTGCAGATGCTTCAAACTTCAGTGAGAAATCTTTGTAATGAGATAAATCAAATTCAACCTTAATAGGCGACTCTATTAAGTTGAGTAAAGTGAATGGAATCACTGAAGTCGCACCACAATAGATGCCATAGAACATGAAATATTTCTGCATATAAAGAAAGTAAAAAGAATTATTTAACATAGAGAACTACACTACATAACACGACATAAATCAGTCCTAAGTAAATAGTTAATTGTTATATTCTTATAAACATTAGCAAATTAGCACATACAGAATATGTAACTAGTGTAACTAGTAGAGTGGATAAGGGAGAACCAGTGGATGTGTTATATCTAGACTTTCAGAAGGCTTTCGACAAGGTCCCGCATAAGAGATTAGCATACAAACTTAAAGCACACGGTATTGGGGGTTCAGTATTGATGTGGATAGAGAACTGGCTAGCAGACAGGAGGCAAAGGGTAGGAGTAAACGGGTCCTTTTCAGAATGGCAGGCAGTGACTAGTGGGGTGCCGCAAGGCTCAGTGCTGGGACCCCAGCTATTTACAATATATATTAATGATTTGGACGAGGGAATTCAATGCAACATCTCCAAATTTGCAGATGATACCAAGCTGGGGGGTATAGTTAGGTGTGAGGAGGATGCTTGGAGGCTGCAGGGTGATTTGGATAGGCTGAGTGAATGGGCAGATGCATGGCAGATGTAGTACAATGTGGATAAATGTGAGGTTATCCACTTTGGTGGCAAAAACATGAGGGTAGACTATTATCTGAATGGTGGCAGATTAGGTAAGGGGGAGATGCAACGAGACCTGGGTGTCATGGTACACCAGTCATTGAAAGTAGGCATGCAGGTGCAGCAGGCAGTGAAGAAAGCAAATGGTATGTTAGCATTCATAGCGAAAGGATTTGAGTATAGGAGCAGGGAGGTTCTACTGCAGTTGTACAGGGTTTTGGTGAGGCCACACCTGGAGTACTGCGTACAGTTTTGGTCTCCAAATCTGAGGAAAGACATCCTTGCCATAGAGGGGGTACAGAGAAGATTCACCAGACTGATTCCTGGGATGTCAGGACTTTCATATGAGGAAAGATTGGATAGACTCGGTTTGTACTCGATGGAATTTAGAAGATTGAGGGGGGATCTTATAGAAACCTACAAAATTCTTAAGGGGTTGGACAAGCTAGATGCTGGAAGATTGTTCCCGATGTTGGGGGAGTCCAGAACAAGGGGTCACAGTCTAAGGATAAGGGGGAATTCCTTTAGGACCGAAATGAGGAAAACATTCTTTACACAGAGAGTGGTGAGTCTCTGGAATTCTCTGCCACAGAAGGTAGTTGAGGCCAGTTCATTGGCTATATTTAAGAGGGCGTTAGATGTGGCACTTGTGGCTAAAGGGATCAGGGGGTATGGAGAGAAGGCAGGTACGGGATACTGAGTTGGATGATCAGCCATGATCACATTGAATGGCGGTGCAGGCTCGAAGGGCCGAATGGCCTACTCCTGCACCTATTTTCTATGTTTCTATGTTTCTATGTGACGGTAATATGCAATTTCCTGGACAACAGTTTCATCAAATGGCTGTCCAACATAAAAATGAGCATTCTAGTAAATTTAATGCCAGAATAAAATGTCCTCGTGTTTTAGTTGCTTATTATGTTTGTTAAAAATCTGTACAATAATGGTAAGCCAATCTAAATATTTTTTTATAAAACAATCAAAGTTGGCCAAATAATTGCTCAATGAGATTTCTTGTCTTTGTTTAATGACTATTTGAAAGACTAATGCTGTGTTTACACTGTTTCAAAATATTTTTGCAATGTTTCATCCAATTGTGATTGGGTACCTTTACTTAAAATTCGAATTAAAATGCCCCTAAAATTATTTAAAATATGAATGACAATAATTGTACGTAAACATATATTGCAGTGACAGAAAAAGGTGAAAATAAAAGACCACAGATTTTGAATGCAAGGACCTGTGTAAATTTCCTTCAGATGCCCTGTGTATGTTGGATTTCCTCACATCAGTGCTCGGTAAAACACTGGTTCTCTGAATTCTCTCAGGAGCAGCAAGAGTGGATGATAGTGAACCATTCATTGCAGTATCTTCTATTTATTGAGTTTGTCAATCCTTCTCATCAATGTTCATCAAGAAAGAACATCCAATAGATAGACAACTATATTCCTTTTACTTTATCTGGGTGTTGGGGATTCTGAGTATTAACTCTTAGTGTCTAGATGATAAAATTGACTAGAATTAAAAAATAGGAGTCCAAAAAATGAAAATAGTTTCCAGTCAGAGATGACTTTTTCTTTCTTGCAAGGTGAAGACCATAAATCACATCATAATGGGATTGTTATGCCATTGGCTCATAATTTTGTGGTGAGAAGCAAGTCATCAAGATTCTGAAAATAATTTGATTAACCTGGTGCGATTCCCCCAGTGGGAACTTGTGATCCAAAGCTCATTCTATCTGTCATGGTGATGCCCAAATGTTGACAGAACCTTTATGTAGCATCACATAATCACATGAAAGGCCAAACCATACCCCACACATAAAAAGGTTAAAGGCCCCGGAGGAACATCGTAGGCAAGGCTTTCAACAAGCTTGAGGATAGGAATTGAACTCATCAAGAACGTGTTGGTGGGAAAAATACAGCACATGACAACTGAGTTATGAACTTTTTTATAGGTTAGTTTATTGTCATGTGTACCGAGGTACAGTGAATAGTTTTGTAACATGCTAGCCAGTCAGTGGAAAGACAATATGAGATTACAATGTACAAATAAGGAAAAAAGAGGTAAGCAGTAGTTTTCAGTACCAAAGATAACCGACCAGTAATGTTAAATGTCTGCCGAGCTTCACAGCCATGTATCTCTGGCTTCATAAAGGTTGTCTCCATTCCTTCTCCCCCCTCTTTTAAAGGACTTACCATACACGGTGCTTCACCGTCTTTTTACAGCACCAACCTTCCTGTTCATCGCGGTGTGTGTATGTTTCACCTTGGCTTTGCACCGTGTGAATGTTTTAGACAGCGCTCTCCCCGCTTGCCCTGTCCCTTGCCTGCATAACGGGCTGGTGAAGGAAGCGATGTGTTTGAGTGTGTGTGTGTGTGTTCCACTCTGACAGTCGCCGTTCCATTTGCCGTTTTTTCAGGCGAATACCAGGAACTGGCAGTCGCTGGCAGTCTGCTGAAAAGCTGCCTTAAAGTGGGACAGGCTCATTAAGGTACAGTGAAATTTGAGTTACCATACAGCCATACTAAGTGTAAAGCAACAGTGTAAAGGGCCTGTCCTACAAGCATGCAACTCTATGCGATGAACGCGGTCAAACTAGAAGCGGGGGGCTGCGCGGAGGTCGGGTGATCCCCTGTACAGGGCCGTTCCCACCAGCATGCGCCTGCATGCGGCAAGCGTGACCAAACCGGCAACAGGGGCCGCGCGGAGGTCGGGTGAGTGGCGCAACGCGGAGCAAAGTGAGGCGAACTTGGGGCGAAGTCTAAGGTAAGTTCGCCAGGACAGAGAGGGGCACACAGAGAGGGGCACACAGAGAGGGGCACAGAGGCGCACACAGAGAGGGGCACAGAGGCACACACACAGAGGGCCACGGACCCACACACATAGAGGGTCACGGAGGCACCTACAGATAGGGTCACGGAGGCACGATGTCGGGGCGGTGTGTCATGCGTCGAGGCGACTGCGAGCCGACAAGCCGTTGCCGCGCGGAATTTTTGAACATAGTCAGTTTTTCGGAGCCCCGCGCGATGTCGGGACGAACTCCACACAATTCTGCACGGCTCCGGCGATTGAAGTGGGACTGGCCCCGCGACGCCGGATGGCTCAAGCGACCACGTTACGTCGCACTAATCGCATAGAGTTGCATGCTTGTAGGACACGCCCTTAAGGCAACAAGACACACAACCACATACATTTAACATAAACATCCATCACAGTGCATTCCACATTCCTCACTGTCATGGAAGGCAATAAAGTTCAATCTTCTTCCTCTTCGTTCTCCTGTGGTCGGGGCAATCAAACCATCTGCAGTCGGGGCGATCAAAGCTCCCGCAGCCGACGATCACAGCCCCCGTCGGGGTGATTGAAACTCCTGCGTCGGAGCGGTGGAAACTCTCTCTGCGGCATGGAGCCCCCGAGTCGGACTCTTCTTACCAGAGACCGTGGGCTTCACGATGTTAAAGTCCACAAGCCCCGTGGTTGGAGCTTCGATTCCCGGCAAAGGAATCGCAAGCTCCACAATGTTAAAGTCCTGCAGATTCCCGTGGCTTGGAGTTCCGGGTTGGTCTCCAGGAAAGGCCGCCAACTCCATGATGTTAGGCCGCAGTGGGGACGGAGATACGATACGGAAAAAAAATCGCATCTCCGTCGAGGTAAGGGATCTCTAATTTGGGATCTACATTGATTTCAAATCTATCAGTTTCTAAACCCCCCCACACCCCACCCGCTACATAAAACAGATGGGAAGAAAATGTCCCTGTATCTAGAGGTGTGCATTTTCTTAATTGTATACCCTTGCCTGATGGGATGGGGAGAAGAGGGAGTGGCCAGGGCGTGACTTGTTCTTTGTGAGATCTTTGTGAGATCTGGGGAAACATTGGTCTCCTAGTACCATCAATGTAAATTTAGCGGAAACATTCCAAAGCCTCTTGCCCTTGGAGATCGTGTTTTAACGAAGGGGCCTGTTTAATCATTGTTCAAATTAAAACATAGGTCCATGATTTGTACACATTAATGTTGCTTCTTTAACGAGGGGACTTTAAACAGCCATAATTAAGCTGACAACAAACATAATTCTAGTGGATACGTGGAGTAATTTTTTGCTTATGATTTTCATTGCACAGCTATCCCCACTCTTTTGGGCAGAGTGGGCTAAGATCTCAAAATCTTGTTTAAGTGATCATACGTATCAACGTTGATGTATGTATCAACAATGTGAAGTCACATTCACATACTGGCTTCAATATCGAACAAAGTCATAAAGTGCTTCATAGAAGCATAACCAAACAAATCTTGACATCAAGCCATACAATTAGATATTCTGGCAGTGCCTGAAAGCTTGGTCATAGATTGTTGTGTTAAGGAGCCTCCATAAAAAAGGGCAGAGTAGGGAGGCAGAGAAATTTAGGTAGAGGTCCAGAGCATAAATATTAGGCACATTAAAAGTTGTTCAAAAGGTCAGAAATGAAGAAATGCAGAGATCTCAACAATTATAGGCACAAAATGCTGGAGTAACTCAGTGGAACAGGCAGGATCTCTGGAGAGAAGGAATGTTGTGATGTTTTGGGTCGAGATCCTTCTTCCGAGTGGTGTAAAGGGACTCATAGAAACATAGAAATTAGGTGCACGAGTAGGCCATTCGGCCCTTCGAGCCTGCACCGCCATTCAATATGATCATGGCTGATCATCCAACTCAGTATCCCATACCTGCCTTCTCTCCATACCCTCTGATCCCCTTAATCACAAGGGCCACATCTAACTCCCTCTTAAATATAGCCAATGAACTGGCCTCTCTGTGGCAGAGAGTTCCAGAGACCCACCACTCTCTGTGTGAAAAAAGTCCTTCTCATCTCGGTCCTAAAGGATTTCCCCCTTATCCTTAAGCTGTGACCCCTCGTCCTGGACCTCCCCAAGATCGGGAACAATCTTCCTGCATCTAGCCTGTCCAACCCCTCAAGAATTTTGTAAGTTTCTATAAGATCCCCTCTCAATCTCCTAAATTCTAGAGAGTATAAACCGAGTCGATCCAGTCTTTCTTCATAAGACAGTCCTGACATCCCAGGAATCAGTCTGGTGAACCTTCTCTGCACTCCCTCTATAGCAATAATGTCCTTCCTCAGATTTGGAGAACAGAACTGTACGCAATACTCCAGGTGTGGTCTCACCAAGACCCTATCCAACTTAAGTAGAACCTCCCTGCTCCTATACTCAAATCCTTTTGCTATGAAAGCTAACATACCAAACTCGACTCGACCCGAAACGTCACCCATTCCTCTCGAGAGATGCTGCCTGTCCCGTTGAGTTACTCCAACATTTTGTGTCTATCTTTGATTTAAACCAGCATCTGCAGTTTTCTTCTCAACAATTTTAGGACTTGCTGAGGTTTATAGTGGAGGTTGAGGTCTCAGGGAGTTCAAATTTTAAATGAAAATGTAAAAACTGATAGATTTGAAATCAGTGTGATCAATAATCCCAAATTAGAGATCCCCAGCAAATCTGGCGATTTAATCATACAGCTTGTGCATATTCTTCCCTCTAACTTTCAAATGCCAGCCTTTTTTTCTTACGGTCTCCGGCCACAGCTGCAAATTATAGAGGATTATAGCTCCCCTATTGAATCCCAAGATCTGCAGTTTTCAAACATAGCCATAAATGGACAATCTTCCCAGCTGGAATAGCAATAGAGTGGCTTAAATACACAATTTAGTTAGTATTAAATAATTGTACAAATGTAATAGAGTCTGCACAGTGCATATTCAGCCTCTTCATGTTAAATTTGATTATTTTAACCAGAGGTCTTCAAAGGACAATTAGCCACTCAAAGTACAGGTCCATTAATTTTTATTTTTCTGGAGTTAAGGATCAGGAATCTGAACTCAATAATACATGATTCAAAGTAAATATAAACCAGTTAAATACTAACCAGATTGATTTCAGCCATCGGTTGTATCACTGATCCTCCAACCCGTAGTTTCAACATATTTGAATTGCGAATGTCTACCTGTGAAAATACCATGAATATTTAAATAGAAAATACTAAATCTCAACATCTTGTAAACATTTTTAGCATAACAGAGATTGTTGATCTCTGTTGAACAGAGATATTGGTGTTAGTTCATTGGTTGTTAACCATAAAAGTAAAGCCCGTCCCACTTGGGCGACCTCCACCGCGACCTCTGTCGAGTTTGCCCGCGACCCATAATCGCAGCAAGGTCGCCACAAGGTCGTAGGTCTTCGTCACTCTCCTTCATGGTCGAGAGTGGTCTCCGCGTAGTCGAGTCTTCAGCTAGGTCGTGGCGTATTTTTCAAAATGTTAAAAATTGGCCACGACTAAAAATAGGTCGCCGTGGGAAAAATCGATATTTGTTTAGTCGTAGATATAGTCGAAGCCGGTCGTAGTAGGTCGTGATGCTAGTCGCAGTTAGTGAGGTGGTCGAAGGTGGTCAAAGGTAATAGCTCCGGGGTGAAAAAAAATCAGTGGAAAAAAAAGGTAATTTAAACAGCAAAACGTCACCTCTTTCACTCCAAGGCATGTTCATTCATAGCTGGAGAGTTTTTTGGAGAGGAGACGTGTATGGCACCAAAAAGGCAGCAGCGCAAGGGGAGAGCACAACCCTAAAAAAAAACCTGCCATGCAGGTGTTGCCCACCCAGGAGGAGGAGTGGCAGGAGGTGATGCCACAGGAGGTGATGGTGCAGGAGGAGGTAGCCCTGCATGAGAGACCCCTGGAGGTGGAGACCAGGGTATATGTCCCCACCACCACCCCATCCTTCACTGCCTCATTTGAAGGCAGCAAAGCAGCCCTTTCTCCTGTGACACAGCATCAGAGGCAGATGCCCCATTGGTGGTGGGGGAGGGCTGGAGGAAGGTCATGCCCTACACCTTCACCAGGCAGCAGGAGGGGGACCTTGAGGAATGGTTCCAGCAGAATGCCATAGTTTAAATTCCATTTGGAATATTTTGGAGGACCAAGAAACCAAGAAACCATCCTGCACGAAAAGGAAAATGAGGGGTACAGGGTCAGGGACAAGAATGGCATGCTTGCCATCCACTGCCCCACATGTGTGCTTAAAGTTCCATCTTTTGTCAAAGACCAGAGCCACTCTCTTCCAGTCATCTGATGTACTGGGACAGTCCATCACATCATCTCCATTCACCCATTGAGACCTCTTCTTGTGCTTCCGCTTCACACTTGCTCTTCCCCTTCTGCCTTTGTTAAAAGGCTACTGAAGTAAAAGGGCTACTGCAAACATCAGTAGTTGTATTGTTACTATCATCCTCCAAACTAGTTCCTTCCTTGCTTACATGGGTCAGAATGATTTTTTTTAAAAACCTGGGAGGCATTTTTTAGTGAGAAAAAAAATGCAGACATGACATCATTTTATCAGGTGATAATTTGACCTGTAGATACTCGTCATTGGTCGTTGTTGGTTTTCGGTGTGGTCCTCTGAGGAAGGGGAAGGGGGTCAAATTGCCCAATCACAGATCAATTTGCCAGAGACCATCCTCGAGTAAAACGTACATGGTCGAAGCCAGTCTTCAACATAGTCGAAGGAGGTCGAAGGAGATCTTTTTCGTAGTCAAGGGAGGTCTTCAACATAGTCGTAGGAGGTCGTGCACATAGTCATGGAAGGTCGTAGGAGGTCGTAGGTCACCACAACCTTGATTTTTTTTAAAGTTGCTTATGGTCGCCAGAGGTGGCGGTGGATGTCTCCTAAGTGGGACAGGCCCTTAATACTACTAAAATAGATGTGCATGTATTTCAATTTACCTTTAGTCTGGTATCAAATTTGAAAATTGTAGTTGGGTGGAAGAAAATATTTAAACATGTATAACCTCCAACAGGTATTACTCCATGAGTAGGAATTACCGTCATTCCAGGCACACAATTCTCATTGATGACCTATTCGGAGAAAGATTTTGCATTAAAAAAAATATTGCTTTATTCTTAAAAATACAAATTAATACTGGGTTACTTTCTCAATGAACAGAATTTAAAAACGGAGCGGTTACATTGAACATGTGTAGCCTTGATTAGAGTGCGCAATCTAATCTCCATATTTTAAAGAAGATAAAAGAGCCTATGGAAAAAAATGCAAAAATATTACAAGGATGAAAACTGAGAAGTTGTACCCATCAAAACTTTGAACAAGCTGGGGCTTCTCTGGAGGCTGCAGTGAGATTTAAGAAAGGGATTTCAATACATGAAGGAATTTGAGAGGGTTGTCCTTGAGAAGATACATATACTTGTGAGAAAGCCAAACCTGAGATCATAATTATGAAATAGGTCATTCATAAATGCGTTCAGGAAATCGGGATAAATTCTTTACTTGGGAATTCGATGGAATTTCGAACCGAGTAATTGAGGGAATGAACAAGAAGAATGCGAGACAAAAAGAAAAAAAAACATAGGATTAGATAAAACAAAACGGGAAAAATACATATTCGCAGAATCAACACTGAAGGGAGTATTTGGGTTAACCTGACTGTTCCTGTGCTATGAAAGGCTTGCATTTCAATAGCAGGTTTTACAATGACCTCTATGATCTTTGTTCAGGAATTCACAATTGTTTTTACAGACAATTAAGTATATTATATAGAAGACACAACTGCCAATGTTCACATAATTAGCTCTGACAGACAGCAATATCATAATGACCAGATACTGTGCTTCTAATATAATCCTGACTGAGGGATATATTTGCACCCAGTACACCAGGAATTATTCCCTTCCTCTTCTCATATCACATCTTTTACATCCACTCCAATAAATGGTACTTGCAGCACTCATTCAGCAGTACATCTAAGCTTCAAACAAGATTTATGTGCTCAACTGTTGAAATGTGACTTAAATCCACAACTTTTTTAACTCGGTCAAGAATGTTACCCACGGGGCCCACAGCTAATAATTAATACAAGGAAACATGTTCCTGCATAACCAAATTTTACAACTTTCAAATGTTGCTTTCCTCATTTCTATCTCACAGCTTCTACAAAAGTAACCCATAGAAAAGGTAATTTTTAAACAATTATTAGACATTTTAGACATTCAACTGCACTGCAAATAGTATTGCTTTGGTGATTGTTGCCTAAAGGTACATTAGAACATAAATTATACTTTCTGATGTGGTTAATTCTCAATTTTATATAGTGCAAGTCAGTTTATAATTTTATGGTACGCATATTTAAATGTCATCTTATAACTCCCATATTAGGAATGTAACTGTTTTGCAAGGAATTATTTATTTCGCATCTGCCAGTACCTTCAAATTTATAGTGTAATTATCACTAAAGTGTTTATTCTACGAAAAATAGATTGCAAAAGTAATGCGAGTCTCTACTCTGCATTCCTATTTCCACTAACCTCCTTATGTTACAACTCCCTGCAACACAATACCCTCTCCCACACTGTTGTGTTAAAGAAGGAACTGCAGATGCTGGAGAATCGAGGGTTACACAAAAAGCTGGCGAAACTCAGCGGGTGCAGCAGCATCTAAGGAGCGAAGGAGATAGGCGACGTTTCGGGTCGAGACCCTTCTTCAGACTGAAGAAGGGTCTCGACCCGAAACTTCGCCTATCTCCTTCGCTCCTTAGGTGCTGCCGCACCCACTGAGTTTCTCCAGCTTTTTGTGTAACCCACCCTCTCCCACACTTCTCGTTGTTGGCAGTGATTCCATTTTGTGCCTTCTTTCCACATTTTAGTTCGATACCTCCCCACTTCCACATCTCTCTCATCATTTGAAAAGTCTCATCAAAATATGGTTTTCATTGGAATGCTTCCTCTCATGTACTTTTTCGACTATTCTTTGTGTGAAGGACTTTAAGAAGTTTCATGACATTAAACTGAAAATAGTTTGTGGAAAATATCACTTTGCAAATAATGCAGATGAAGTTGTCCTTTCATCCATTCCCTCTCCCCAAAACATCCCACCCAAAAGAATATGCGTACTATATATGAGTAATGTAAGAAGAACTGATATAGTTCAACATATTTCTTAAACTACAGGTCAATTTATTTTTATTTTTTATACACTTCCAGCAATATTTTCAAAAATTAAATAACTAAAAATAGTAATAGACCAACTGAAAAGTAAGTTAATGACATACCTTAAAGTACGCATGGTTTTGCCCCTGATTTTTGATAACAGCTATCTTTGTGGTACTTATGTTCAAAGCGGCAGAATTAAAAAGCACACGGTTCTCAACAAAGTGAACATTAATGTGACCAACCTGTAAATTATAAAAATATATAAAGTGGTTTTGGAGGTTAATAATGGTAAGACCTAAAATATGCAACAATTCTGACAGATATAACAGGTATCTGCAGAGTTATTGAAAAGTTCAACACTGGGAACTTCAAATCAGAAAATAAAATGGCGGGCAAATGTGGCCCATATTTTTCGTGTGCATTATTTATATGCAATTGACAGTGGAGGAAGTTAAATAAAATTGGATTTAGTATCTGGGTGCACTGCGTATTTCATTGCACTGACACATGGAGGACACAGGACCTGTGCAGTAATGTCCAATGGCTTCAATACACAATTAGAAGTGACATAAATTATCTGCAATGCACAGAGTGGCCCTGAACCTCCTTGTGGCACATGCCATGCCTACAACATGTAGCCATTCCCTCTGATCTTCTCTGCCGTGAAATGCCACCATTTAAGGTAATGTTCCTCGATATTGGGGAAATATGCCAAGTGCTTTCAGAATATTCTGAGTGAATTAGGCCTCCTGATACAGGCCCTTCTCCACCCTTTTTCTCATGTCAGGTAACCCTGTTCAAATGATCCCCTGCCTATTCTCCATATAATATGAAAAGCCTGTGAAACACTGATCCAAAAATAGTGAGAGAAGTATCCACGAATAAATGTTGGTGCTTGCCAATAATTATGATCTCACAATATGCTGCAACAATGCACCAGTATCCAAACAACACTAGAAATAATTGATAATCCCTTCAACAAATCCTGAGTTAGGTTGGACAGAAGCTTGCAGCCTGTTGGAACAAATCAGTTTCAAGTATGGCAATGTTTTATCATGGACTATCTGGCAAGATTGTACACAGCATATTTGTCTCCTATTTGGATCCTTCTGTCTGTGCAGTTCAAGAACAATAGCATTAATGCAATCTGGCATATGGATGCTAAATGTCATTGACAAGGCAATCTACCTGCCATAAATGTGTGTCAGCTATTTAGTCAGAAATGGAGGTCCATACTGAAATATCTTGTACAAATGAGCAGAGCAGATGATTTGGTTGCAAGAATAGGTAATTATGTCCACTCTTACTATAGTAATAAGATGCAGATTAAGCAGACACTCAGACTTGCTATAATGACTGCGAGTACACGAGTGACAATCACAGCTTCTCCAGATCATGCAGCAATGTTACTAATTTCAGCAGCTTCCACTTCATCAATATGAAGCTGGTACCGAAGTACAAAAAATATGCTTATGTTGGTCCATGCAAAAGTCACATTTAGGTGATAAATCACCCAGCAGTTCATTCTCCCTAATATCACCCATCTGATCATTCAGATTAGGGATGCGCCCTTAAAACATGGCAAATTGCACCTATTAGGAATCTAAGATGTGTGGTTTAGGAACGAGTACAATTTGGCATATGATAGCTAAACTATCATTCACTAAACAATCCACCTGCCGTAGATTTGTGTCAGCTGTTCAGTCAGAAATGGGTGCACTTTTGAATGCTCCAGCCAGAGGTTCCAGTGTGTTCATTGTATGCGTGTTCGGCACAACAGTGTGAGGCAGTGAATTTTGCAGAGTGTAGGTAATCAGAAACATTTAAAAGATGTCAAACATATTTAAAGTAAAAAAACTAAAATTAATAAATTAAAACAAACATACGACTTATACTTAAACCATCCAGTGTGGTGAATAAATGATATATTTGCCAGCCATGACAGACACAAGGCTGAGAGGTCACACCTGAAGTACATCTGGTGACACAACTCGGTACAATCACTCTTCAACTCTGCATTCAGCCTCAAGTCTAGAAGCCAAGCTAAAGATCAAATGCTTTGGCACCTGACATCAAAAGCATCCCATATTTTCATACATATACATGGTAAATAGCAAGGATAAATGGGGCAGGTGCAACTGTAGAATCAACTCCCACATCAGAGTAAGACCCAGCATAAAGCAGATATGGCATCCTTTTATTACAAAGAGAAGGCAATTTACATTCAGTGGTAAATTATGTTAACAATGTATACATGTGAATTCCATTCATACAAAATAACTTAAAAGTGACCTGCACAAAAAAAATAAAATGTTGTACCTCAACAGCACACTTCAATCTGATCTTGTTCCCCTCATGCACTATAAGATCAAAATCACCTTTCACAGGGGAGAAAAATGATGCATGCCAGACAACTTCACATTCCAAATCATTAAATGCATCAACAACACCTGCATTAAAAAAAAGTACAAAATCAGTATCTTAATGCTTAGGTCAATTATATAAATGGGGAATAAACGCTACCATTGAAATTAGGTGATTTTTTCCCCCTTGTGAATGTATCAATGACAGATTACAGGATTTATAGAATGAAATTGCTGAAAATTAGATAATTCAACCCATTCCACCAGTGCTGACTCTTCTGAAAGAGTTCCAGCAATAAGAATATTCTTCGTTCTTCTGTTCTCCCACACAGCACTGAAACCTTTTTCCCCACAAGTATTTATTTGCTTACTTTTTGAAAGTTGCTACTGAATCTGCTTTCACTATTCTTTAATGAACACATTTAAAATATCTTGCTGCTAAAAAAATATTTTCATGTCACCCCCAATTCTTCTGTTTGCCAACTTCAATCTGTATCTTCTACAACTGCTCTTTGCCCCACTGGAAGTGTTTCTCCCCATTTACATAATTAAAACTATACGTAAATTTGAAAGTCTCTATCACATCACCGCTTAGCCTCCTCTGTTCTGATGATAAAGACTACAGCTTGGAATCATAATAGAGATATAGCATGAAACTGGCCTGACCCTTCGGCTCATCAGGCCCATGCCAACTGTCAACCACCCAATTACACAAATCCCACAATAATCCAATTTATTCTACCCACATTCTCATCAACCTTTGTTTGGAAGCATAGATAGATGATGATTCAGATTGGGACTCTTCTTCCTGGCTTGAAACGTCACCCATCTATGTTCTCCAGCGATGATGCCTGACCTGCTGTGTTACTCTAGCACCTTTTGTTTTTTTTATGTAAACCAGCATCTGCAGTTTCTTCTGCCTGCACCCTTTGCCTGCTAGCTCTGGCTCCTTCCCTATCCATCACCACTTTATCCTTGCAATCTCCATACCAGTCTTTCAGTCCATATAAAGGATTCAACCATTGGAAAAAGGTGGCTGAGGAGGACCCTACACAGAATTTCTCTTTGGGAGACATGAGGAACACTCCTCTGCAGATGAGGTCATCAGATATGTTTCTTGTCCTTTCTTATAACTGTGAAGATATTCACAGTTATAGTATGTCAGATAACCCATCATAGCATCCTCTTCCCGCATGCAGATTATGGATGTATGAATTAAATTCATCTGTGTCACGATTTAGAATGTCCCCTGAAATACCATCTACACCCAAGACACAAAACCTATGAGCCAGAAAAAAACCATCCTTTGAGCTTCAATACCATCCTTTGAGCTTCCAAGATTTGGACAATCTACAGCTGGAACCACAAAATCCTCCAACTGGACTAGCAGGTTATGCAAAACCATATGAGCATTCTCTAAAACAAACTCCCCGCATTGACCCTAATTACTGCTAATCAACTTTGTTGGGGATATGATATCCAGCAGCAGTAGACACTTTATTATGGATGGTCACTGGGATTGCAAGATGAAGAGAAAGATATGAGGATTTTCTCAAAATGTGCAATAGATGCTAAATCCATGGCTAAAATGACACAAAGTGAAAGAGCAATGAGATTCTCATATCCTTGTGTGTCAAATGCACATAGTTGCCCTCATAAATGATAGAAGAGGACCACCTTCTGAATGTCCCCGGCTATCAGTCCGAGCACCCTCTGTCAACCCTACTTTATAAAATCTATAGGTCTATCACTGCCCTCATCAGTAATCTCAACTCCCAGTGGAATGCAAGCAAGTCATCCTTGATCTCCAGGGTCTGCCTAAGAAAAGTATTTTTGATTGAATGGTTTGCAATGTCCATATAAACGAAATGTGCCTTTTTTTTTTACACAGAGAGTGCTTGACATCTGGAATTTACTGTTAGGGAATGTAATGGAGTTACATTTTGTTTAAATAAACATCTCGACAGTCACTTAAATAGACAAGGCACAGAATTACACAAACCTAATGCAAGCAAATGGGATTTGTGTTAATGAGCAAAAAGGTCAGCATGGATGTTGTGGACTGAAGGCCCAATTTCTGTACTTTTCAATGACTGTCAGACTTGAACAGCTGAGTGCATGGGATTATGGAGGAATGTATGATAGAATAGAAGCTCTAACTAATGTAAGTTGTCTTTTAGTAAATTATGTGCATCTATTAAATTGAGTAGTATCTGAAGCTTCCATTGCATTTGACACAGTGTGAGATTTGGAGATGCATTCACTGATATTGATTGTTTATGTGAAGTCATTAAACATCTTGCAGAAGTGTATCTAGTTTTTCTGTATTTGATCCTCATCATTGGCATCCCAGGCTATCTGTTTCTAATGACTTTTGGGTATGTGGCTGAGTGGTCCACTCTCACATAGCACAATTTTTCACAAATTCACAGGTTAGCTACAGTTTATCCCCATCCAGAAGGCACCTCCACTTTATGAAGTGCAAGATAGTTTAAAATGGCCTGGATTCCTTTAAGGTATCAGTAGTGATTCACCATACTCGGCCTTTGCTAAATAATCCATCCCCGACAATGCAGTAGACATTAATTGGATGCTACATTTACTTTAAACAGCAGGCAGCACAAAGTTGGCATATTGCCAAAGTTATATTGATTAGGCAGCAATTAAATTTCAAAAGTAATCAAATTTAACACTCAGATGTATTTTTCAATTAAGTTAGTTTGTTTCACAAAACTTCTCAGAATGTACACAACAATATTAAAGTACACTGATTTATTAATATCTACCAATGAAAAGAAATGCCGGTCAGCATATCAAATTCACTCCTTGCATAGACCGTCAGTGATCTGAACTAATTTTCCTGGAGCTATGAATGGTTAGAGGGAAATTTATAAAGAAGTTGGGATTGCATTCAAAATTACAGATTTTTATAATATGTACCACTTCAAATGTTTCCTCATTATAGGGCATGATAAATTTTGGCTCGATGTACATTTGGCAAACATTTTCCCTTTTATTCCTTGTTAGCTTTTTTTTTTAAACTCCCGTAGTTCCCAAAAACACATTCCAGGGACCTTTGTCAATGTTATTCTCAAAGAAGTTTACAAAACCTGTCCGATTGATTTACCCTCTAAAGTGCCTTTATCCTGACCAAACTCAGTTCATTTTTTACATTAGCTACCTCCATCAGGTCGGATGAAGAAAGCCATTCCCTCTTCTGTAAGTACTGGAATCCAGCTGAATTGAGCAGAGTGGTTTCTCCTGTTATAGAGCCGCACTGTTGTCCTCATGCCTGATTCATGCAGGAGCCCATGGTTTGGGGATAAAACCAACTCATTAGTTGACAGCTCAAGTTCAACGTTAACCACACTTGCCATTACTAATATACGACCAAAATGGACGTTATTTATTCTGTAGGTAATTGATCTGCAAAATAAAAGAAAACTGGCTGAAGTTTCAATAGTACCAAAAGAAAATAATGTTATGTTATTTTTTTTAAGATTTAAGGTTCAAAATCTTGGAAATATATTATCTCATCTGTCCATTGCATGACTTTTTAAACATCCCCCAAACTACACTGGCTTCTATTTTATGAATACATGGTGGAAATTCAAATTCAGCAAATATTATCGTGAAAGAGAAGAAAACGGCAACAAAAAAAATCATGATTATCCTGTAAAGAAACTGTCAGTTAAATCATATTAATTTCTGCACCAAATCTGCATGCAAATATGAATAATTCAAAGCACATTTAAATTGTCCAAAGCAACTTCAAGATTCCAGGATGGCACAAAAACTGGAGGTTATAACTGTTGAGGTCCCACTGTGGTCAACAGCATCCCCTAGTTTTAATTGAATGTAACATTGATTTATCTGTGTACGTAGAGAGCATGATTAAGAATTTACAGATGATTACTAAAACTGAATGTAGTTGATAATGACGATGGCGATAGTGGATTGTAAGCAATTGTCAATGGACTGGTTAGTTGACCACAAATCCAATCCAGAAAAGCATGCGGCAATGCATCTAAATACAGATGAAGAAAGTGAAATGGCATTGAAAATGGCATTGTACTAAGTATGTATTGGAACATAGGGGTTTTCTTTGAATACCCACAAATCTTTGAGGTAACAGGATGGGTATATAAGATGGTTAAGAAGGCAATTTTGATACTTGCCCTTACCAGGCGAAGGATGGAACTTAAGCGCCAATGTAACTGAGAACTATTTAAAACAATAATTAAGCGACAGTGAGAGTGTACTGTGTACAATTTGAGTCAATGCACCATAAAATTTATCACCATACAGGATAAATTTGTAAATGGGTTTCCAGGGTGAGAATTTTTAAATTATAAAAAGAGCATGATTTGGTTGGGGAGACCAAGGGATGAATTGATATATGATCACAAAAGTGATGGAAGGCTGAACGATTTTTACTGTTGCATTTTCCTTGCATTTCTCAAACGGTACTTAAGCATTGTTGATCGAACATCAGAAATTGGTAGAAACAAGGAACTGCAGACGCTGATTAATAAAGTGCTGGAGTAACTCAGTGGGTCGAGTTGCATTTCTGGAGAACATGGATAGATGACATTTTAAGTCCAATCCCTTCTTCAGACCTTCTGAATAATTTAATACTGGTTGTTACAATAGGAGATTTTAAATATCCTTTTAAAGGTTTTATCAATCTTTCAATTAGTAAGTATTATCTAATGTGGAAGAAAGACGCAAATAATATTTTCACCTGGAAACAATATTACAATTATGGTTATTCTTAACTGGCAGATTGATAAAAAGTAAGTTTGTTGCACACACTTTCCACTCTTGATTCTTATTCAGTTTACTCACAGAACAGAAATTGTGCAGTTAAGTAAGGACTTCATCAGAATCATTTACTGAAATCTATTCAGCTTCTTCATGAAGAATGATAATTTCAGCGAGTGACAGGAGCCTTTTAAATCATACTGTAAGATTTTCAGTTTCAGAATTTCTGAAACTACACAACATAACCACTACCAAATGAGTTCACAAAATATTCACCTAAAATATACTTGCTGCTGTTCTAAAATAACAAGGTTATTAAATGTTATGCAATGTGACAGGCAGATAAATATTAGGAAGAAAATAGTTAAGGAAACATTAAACTTTATTGGTATTATCAAACAAAATATTGATGTAGGCTTTCTGGTTTCCAGTACATACTGTTGCTTGTGTTAACTAACAGTCTCATTCATCAGTTTGTGCTTTACAATCACTTTTACAAGTACTAGCACAAGAACCAGCACATAGGACAGTCAAGAAAGCATAATTCGGCAGCTCTTTATTTTACACGTCACCTTCTTTTTTCAACAGACACAAAATGCTGGAGTAACTCAGCGGGACATCCAGCATCTCTGGAGAGAAGGAATGGGGTGACGTTTCAGGTCATGACCCTTCTTGAATTCCTTCTCTCCAGAGATGCTGCTTGTCCCGCTGAGATACGCCAGCATTGTGTGTCTATCTTCGGTTTAAACCAGAATCTGCAGTTCCTTCTGTTTTCAACTGTTCCAAAGATAGTAACTCCAATTTGGTCCCTAACAAAGGGAACTGAAACAGAATTAAAAAAGAGATAAGCAGAAAAAACACGAAGGACGAGTGTATAAGAAAAGAATGAAGAGAAATAAAATAATGGAAGCACCAGAGAGCGAAAATAGTTAAAAGAGAATGAAGAGTGACAATGATAGAAAAGAAGAAAGAAAAAGAGATACAATGAAAGACCAGGAAGGAAATAGGGAAGAAAGAAGTAAATGTGGACAATGGTCCAGTAGTCAGAGAGGAAAAGCCAGGGAATAGAGTAAACCCAGAAGAAAAGAAAGTAGGAAATATAGGGAAGGCACAAAAGAAATGAAGAGTACAGAGCTATTCAAAATTGAAAAAAATTGTGAAAAATCAGAGAGGGTGGTGAGGGGTAGAATGAGAGGAAACTGAAAAGGTAGCAGGAAGGAAAAAGGCAGCTGGGCCAGAGAGCAAAGCAGAGAAAGAAATGCAGCAAATAAGAGAGAGAAAATAAGGGAGAGAAAGTTCATCAAAGAGCAAAATTTCAAAGGGAAAAAGAAGTGTAAGACTAATGGGCCTGTCCCACTTCGGCGACTTTTTAGGCAATTGCAGGAGACTATGCGGTCGCCACACGTTCACTTCATTGTCATGAGGAATTCCTGCATTCTGGGAACTAGTCGCGGCCTCATTATGGTCGCCGCAAATTTTTCTACATGTTGAAAAATTAGCGGCAACCAGAATGCTGCCGCCATGGAGAGTAGCGAAAATTCTCATGCCATAGGTGCAGTGGTAATGGGTTGCCAGGAGGTCGTAGGTTGTCGTAGGTTCTCGTAGGCTGTAGCCGGTGCTGACCGGTGAATTTCATTGGCTCATTGGGAAACAAAACCATAAGGAGGAGTTTTCAGAACCAAGGATAACCGACCGGTAATGTTAATGTCTGCCGAGCTTCACAGCCGTGTATCTTTGGCTCTTAAAAGTTGTCTCCACTCCTTCTCCCCCCTCTCCCCCCCTCTTTTAAAAGACTTATGTGACCCTTCCCATACACTGTGCTTTCACTTAATTACAGCGCCAACCTTCCTGTTCATCACGGTGTGTGTCTGTATCACATTGGCTTTGCACCTTGTGAATTTCACTCAGGCAGTGCTCCCCGCACTTGCCCTGTCCCCCGCCTGCATAACGGGATGGTGAGTACTCACATTATGTGTGTGTTCCACTCTGACAGTCGCCGGTTTTTCACGCGACTGCCGGCGACTTGACAGTCGGGACAGGCCCATTAAGAAATAGAACAAGGTAAAGGAGAATGATGACATGAGAACAGAGAGATTATACTGAAGGTGGTGGTAGAAAGAAAGAGAACGTAGTTAGGGTAAGGATGCAGAGAATGACATAAAGGTGAAAGTGAAGGATAGAGGTAGAAATGAGAAGATAGACACAAAATGATTCATGAAGAAGGATCTCGACCCGAAACGTCACGCATTCCTTCTCAACAAAGATGCTGCCTGTCCGCTGAGTTACTCCAGCATTTTGTGTCTATCTTCGATTTAAACCAGCATCTGCAGTTCTTTCCAACACGAGGTAAAAAATGAGAAAGGATTGTGATGATTCAAAGAAAAATTGATGTGAAGGGAGTGAATAAAGAAAGAAATCGGCCATATTTAAGCTTTTACCTGAGGTTTTCAGAATGGTCAAACTGTTGATTATGTCAAACTGTAGCCAACCTCATCAGGTAATGGAGTATTTTACCACAGAAGGCCTGGTATAATTATGATTTTCTAACAATTAGCAGTTTTCTAAGATCTTTTGAAAAATAAACAGAAAATCACCAGCTGCAAATTCAGGATTTTTCAACTAGCTACTGGTGCTTCATAGACACATCAACAAGACGATCTCACAGAATGTTAATTAAGGATTGAAGCAGTTCCCCTGTTTCACTGTTTGCACTGTTATAGAGTCGTAGAGTCAGAGTCTTACAGCATGGAAACAGGCCTTTTGGTCCAACTTGCCCACACCGGCCAACATGTCCCATCGACACTAATCCCACCTGTGGATGGCCCATATCCTTCTAAACCTGTCCTATTCATGTTAGTGTCCAAATGCTTCTTAAATGTTGCAATAGTACCTGCCTCAACTACCTCCTCCAACAGCCCGTTCCATACACCTACCACCCTCTGCATGAAAAAGTTACTGCCCAGGTTCCTAATAAATCTTTCCCCCCCTCACCTTAAACCAATGTCCTCTGGTTCTCGATTTCCCTACCCAGGGCAAAAGACTCTGTGTATCTACCCAATCTATTCCTCTCATGATTTTGTACACCTCTATAAGATCACCCCTCATCCTCCTGCGCTCCAAGGAATAGTCCTAGCCTGCTCTCTATAGCTCAGACCCTCAAGTCCTGGCAACATCTTCGTAAATCGTCTCTGCACCATTTCCAGCTTGACAACTTGACCTCCCAACTTTTATACTAAATGCACTGACTGCTGAAGGCGACTGTGTCAAAAGCCTTTTTGATCACCCTATCAACCTGAGATGTCACTTTCAACAAATTATGTACCTGTGCTCCTAAATACCTCTCCTCTACCACACTCCACAGAGCACTAACTTTCACTGTGTGGGTTCTGCCCATGTTAGTGCTCCCAAAATGTAACACCTCACATTTCTCTGTATCTAATTCCTCAACCATTCTTCAGCCCACCTGCCCAACCAATCAAGACCCTGCTCTTGTGACAACTACCTTCACTATCTACAATAGCACCCACTTTTGTGTCATCTGCAAACTTGCTTACCACGCCATGTATGTTCTCATCCAAATCATTGATATAAATGACAAAGAGCCCAATGAGCCCAAGCAATGAGCCCAACACTAGGCGCAACACTTGTCACAGGCTTCAAAATGCTGGAGTAACTCAGTGGGACAGGCAACATCTCTGGAGAAAAGGAATGGGTGATGTTTCGGGTCGAGACCCTTCGTCGGTGATATCAGGGGAGTGGGCGGTACAGAGAAAAAATGTAGTCGGAGACAGAAAGACTGGCAAGAGAACTGGGAAGGGGGAGGCGATGGAGAGAGAGGGAAAGCAAGGGCTACTTTAAGTTAGAGAAGTCAATGTTCATACCGCTGGGGAGTATGCTGCCCAAGCAAAACATGAGGTGCTGATCTGGCGGCCGATTCCGATGTCCGGTCCCGGCGGCTGCTTGCAGCCACCCGAGCTACTGAGTGAGTGAATGAGTTGCTGGCATGATCCCCGACCCCTCCTTCTCAATGCTCTGCCCTCCCCGCAACTTTATCCCTGGCGACCCAGCCAAGTTTACTACTTTGTGCAGCCCAGGCCGTGGAAAGGAACTCTCTCTCCCCCTTTTACAGCTGTTTCCCACTTCACACAGTTCCAGGGTCAAAGGCATGGCAGGTTCTGCGGAGCAGTCGCTACGAGAATGGCATTGCTCGGCTAACACCACTCCATTTAAAATGTGTTAATCTTAAACACAATTTAAGATCAACATCCGCTGCGCCCGCCAGCGCAGGCCACCTTGCCTCCTTGCGTCACCGCGCATGGGCACCGCGGCCTCGGGCCCGGGGGGTAACGGAGGTGGGAAGTCTGTAAGCCGGATAATTACGGGGAAAAAAATACACCTGCGGGCCGGATGATTTCGGATTACGGGCTGTATTCGGCCCGGGGGCCATAGGTTGCCGACCCTTGTTTTAGGCAGACCAAGCGGAGTTGTGCAGCGAAACAATCGCCGAGCCTGTGCTTGGTCTCGACAATATACAGTAGTCCATACCTAGAACAGCGGATACAGTGGATGAGGTTGGAGGAGGTGCAAGTGAACCTCATTAGTCAGGAAATGGTGTTAGGTAAATTGTTGGGACTGAAGGCAGATAAATCCCCAGAGCATGATGGTCTCCATTCCAGAAAACTCAAGGAGGTGGCCCTAGAAATCATGGATGCATTGGTTATGCTGAAGAAAGAACTGCAGACTTCAGACTGAAGAAAGGTCTCGACCCGAAACGTCGCCTATTCTTTCTCTCCATAGATGCTGCCTCACCCGCTGAGTTTCTCCAGCATTTTTGTCTACCTCCTATGGATGCATTGGTGACCATTTTCCAATGTTCTCTCAGCTCTAGATCAGTTCATGTGGACTGGAGGGTAGCTAATGTAACTCAACTTTTTAAGAAAGGAGGGAGTGAGAAAACGGGGAATTCTAGACCCATTTAGCCTTACATTGGTAGTGGGGAAGATGCTTGCGTCGATTATTAAAGATGTAATAGCAGCACATTTCGAAAGCAGTGACAGGATCAGTCAAAGTCAGCATGGATATATGAAAGGGAAATAATGCTTGACTAATCTTCTGCAATATTTTGAGGATGTAATAAGTAGAATGGATAAGGGAAAGCCAGTGGATGTGGTGTAACTGGACTATCAAAAAGCCTTTGACAAGGTCCCACACAAGAGATTAGTGTGCAAAATTAGAGCACATGGTATTGGGGGTAGGATATTGACATGAATAGAGAACTGGTTGGCAGACAGGAAGCAAAGAGTAGGAATTAATAGGTCCTTTTCAGAATGGCAGGTAGTGACTAGCGTGGTACTGCAAGGCTCAGTGCTGGGACCCCAGTTATTTACAATATACATTAACAATTTAGACAAGGAAATTATATATAACATCTCCAAGTTGGCGGATGAAACAAAGTTGGGTGGCAGTGTGAGCTGTGAGGAAGATGCTATGAGGCTGCAGGGTGACTTGGATAGATTGGGTGAGTGGGCAGATGCATGGCAGATGCAGCTTAACTTGGATAAAGGTGAGGTTATCCACTTTGGGGCAAGAACAGGAAGGCAGATTATTATCTGAACGGTGTCAGATTAGGAAAAGGAGAGATGCAACGAGACCTGGGTGTGCTTGTACATCAGTCACTGAAAGTAAGCATGCAGGCACAAAACCATGTTGACTATCCCTAATCAGCCATTTTCCATCTAAGTGCATGTACATCCTGTCCCTCAGAATACTCTCCAGTAACATTACGACCACAGACGTGAAGCTCACTGGCCTGTAGTTCCCAGCCTTTTCTCTGCAGCCCTTCTTGAATAGAGGCATAACATTTACCTCCCTCAAGTCTTTCGACACCTCGCCTGTATTTAACGATCATAAATCTCCGCGAGTGCTCCTAGAATTTCCTCTCTAGCATCCCAGTGTCCTTGGATATATCTGATCAGGCCCATGAGATTTGTGGATCTTCACACGCGTCAGGACCTTCATCACCTCTGCGACCATAATACTGACAGCTCTCAAGACACCTCCAGTGACTACCTCAAGATCCCCCATCCTCCTGTCTTTCTCCACGGTAAAAACAGAGGAGAAACACCCATTGAGGACCATGCCCATCTCCTGTGGCTCCACACAGAGTTGACTGCTTTGATTCCTGAGGGGTCCAACTCTCTCTCTGGTTACCCTTTTTCCCTTTATGTGCTTATAACATCTCTTGGGATTATACTTAATGCTGTTCTCTATATTCAGATGCTCTGTGCATTTCAGTAGAGCTGAACAATGAGCATGTCATATAATGACAAACTTCCTCTAAAAGCAATATTGCTAACTTTGTGACTTACTTTCTCCCCAAACAACTTTCTCATTGTCAAAAAATAAATTTATACTTACTTCTGAAAAGGTCCCTTGATTGTACTTTCGAACACCAGTGGTAGGTAAGCCGTAGACATGGGTGGGACAACCTGCGATAATGGACTGGATTCTCGCAACTCTACACAAACAGTATCCACTTCAATTAAAATGTGTGTAGCTAAGTTGTTTACAATATTCAAATTCTGGGTTGATGTTGAATGTACACACACTATTCCATAGTCAACGGTGGATGGGCCTGGTTAATAAAAAAGTATAATTTTAGCAAAAACAATTGAAAAATACTTTTGAGAAATACAATTATCTCTAAATGAACGGTAATCATGCTGGGGAAGAGGTTATGTGGCCCTTGGGTATGTAATAAATCTTCCAAGATGAAAATGCACTTCTAACCTGTGGCTCCAACATTGTGGAGAGCATATTGAAACAGAAAATACTGAAACCACTAAGCATGTCAGGAAGCATCCTTGGAAGAAGAATCAGGATTAATGTTTCAGGTCAGATACTTTTTGTCAAAAATATCTGCGCTTTCTCATATTTGGTTTGTTAATATCTGTATTAAATGGCAGAGTGAAAACATATCCTTTTGTCTAAAATATATTCAAAAATGAAGTAACATTTTTCAGTGAAAAGTAGTGAACAGAAACAGAATTTAGAGGTTTATATCTCAGTTTATATTTGTTTATATCTTATACGTGGAGGTTTATATCTGTTTTAATGGGTAGATAATGTTTTTTTCTAATTTCTAAAAAAGGAAATATTTATTAATTTGCTGTCCAAATTCATGCACAAACAAGGTTTCAAGGTTTCAAGGTCATTTTATTGTCACATGTACCAATTAAGGTACAGTGAAATTCGAATTACCATACAGCCATACTAAAAACAAGTCACAAGTAACAAGTCACACAACTACATAAAAGTTAAGGGTACACAAAAGGCTGGAGAAATTCAGCGGGTGCAGCAGCATCTAAGGAGCGAAGGAGATAGGCGACTTTTCGGGTCGAGGTCCTTCTTCAGACTCTAGGCGACGTTTCAGAACATGAACATCCACCACAGTGGATTCCCCACATTCTTCACTGTGATGGAAGGCCCCGCGACGGAGCGATCGAAGCTCCCGCGATCGGGGCGGTCGAGGCTCCCGCGATCGAGGCGTTCGAGGCTCCCGCGATCGGGGCGGTCGAGGCTCCCGCGATCGGGGCGGTCGAGGCTCCCGCGATCGGGGCGGTCTAGGCTTCTGCGGCTTGGAGTTCCCGAAGTCGGTCTCAGACCTGAGACCGCAAGCTCCACGGTGTTAAAGTCCACAGGCTCCTGCGGTTGGAGCCCAAAGGTCGATCCCTGGCAAAGGGATCGCGAGCTCTGTAATAAGTCCACAGGCTTCCGTGGTGAAGCTCCCGAAATGGTCTCCAGCAAAGGCCGCCAACTCCTCAATGTTTTGCACAGTGCAGATGCAGATAAGATACGGTTTCCCCTAACCTCCCCCCCCCCCCCCCACCCCACATAAAACAAGCTAAAGAACACTAAAAACATATATTTAACACATACAAACAAACAACAAAGAAGGTAAGGACAGACTGTTGACGAGGCAGCCATTGCTGGCGCCAACAACTATTAGAGTGAGATACTGCAAGGTACACAGTTCTCTTGCAAACTACACAGTTTCAATAGAGGATTAGACAAAAATGTAACCAATAAAATAACAATAACAACCTCAACCAGTGATTGCTCCTTGCATCTAGCTTATTCTGTAATTGCTCCTTTAGGCTTAAATTTAAATTGCATGCAGCACAGTACATACATCTTGTAATTAGTTATTTTTCTCTCAGTGCCAAAATTGATTCTGTGCACCCACAGCTCTGTTATATTTTAACCTTGCAGTTTTATAGTCATGGAGTCATATAGCACAGAAATAGACTTGGTGGCACATATGAGTCTGTGCTGACCCACCAGGTGCCCATTTGCACAATTTCTATACAAATCCCATTATACTCTATCATAATCCCATGAATGCTCCTAAATTTAAACTCTCCTATGGTTTCAGGCAATTTACAGATGCCAATTAACCTACTTGTGATGTGTTAGCAAACCCATGCAGGCTCAGGGAGAATCTAGTCAGACAGCACTGGAAGTTATGACTGAATCTGGGCCATTGATATTGTGGGTTAACAGCTTTACTAGCTATGCCACTGTGTCGTTCTTAATTTTACATTTTTAGTTTTTACAAATATTAATTTCCAGTATAGTTGATGACATTAATTTCAAGCAACAAAAGCTCAGTTTATGCAATCCTTCTTCTGTCTATCGTCTGTCTATCTATCTATTTATCTATTTTGTTAAGTGTGACTTTATCAGGCTGATCTCACTAGAAAATACCAATGGTTACAAATGGAACCTCTAGCACTCAGCAGTCTACCTCACAGTAGTCCCAGTAATGAGTTGTCACATGTAGAAGTTTGGGAGTAACTGACAGATTCACAGTTTGTTGGTTTGGAATCCCGCTGGACTCCACAGAGTGCAGTCGTAGAGCCCATTTATACATCAATTTCCCAGCATTATGCAGCTGATACTGCTTCTCTGATATTACATGAGATTAGGCTGGCCCCAGGATCCAAGTATCCATGGATTTTAACAGGAACTGAATAGGAATGGAATGAGAGGAGAGGCGACATTTTTTAATTATTATTTAATCACTATCTTTAGTGATGTTACAAAACCTACCATCAGTGGCGCTGCAGATCTGCCACTGGCTGTGTGTGTGAGAGTTTTGAGCCTTTGGGTGGGTAGGGGGCGGGATTAAAATGCAGGTTTGTATTGCTTGTCGGAGAGGGATTTCCTCGGGCTGCTAGTTGATGAAGAAAAATCGATCGGACTTCCGTTCCCGCTTTTATTATTATTTATTTATTTGTTTTTTTAATATAAATCGCTGGACAATTTAATCGTTGGATTAAAGTAAAATGCGACTTCTAACGCCCTCAACGTCTTCAACGTCACCGATCGCAATATCAGGACAAAACAAACGGCAAGTCGTGTATTTCACATGTAATCTTGCTTCTTGGGGTGGCTTTAGTCTAATTTTACGATGCAAAAATGTTATTTAGGCCCCATATGAATCGGCAGTGTGTTGCCTGCCGATATGGGCTTAAAATTCACGACAACAGCAACGTTCCAATCGATCACATTCCAGAAACACCCACTCTCAAGATGATTTAAATCCTCTTTTTTGGACAATCATGCCATAAGAGCATCTAAATCATCTATATTTTGTGTTATTGTCTATCCATAATCAATATTTTCATACTAAATATCCACAACAGTTTTAGTCACATGTATTGTGCAAAAATAATAATTTTGATTATATTGAGTGGACATTTCTAGAATATTTAGATACTTAGGCTATTTAAAAATGTTAGCCTTTTCTTAAGAAATGGAAAGATTTTTAGATCTAGTAATTGAATTTAGATTAATTTAATTGATTAGATGAATTTAATTGATTTGATGAAACTAATATGATTTTTTTGTTGGGTATTTACTATTTGTTTTAGTGTTTAACTTTACCATTCCTACCTTTTTTCTAAAACTGCAAATAATAACTTGTTTCTGTTAATGCTGTTCAGTGTTTTTATTCCTTTACATTTTAAACAGATGTCTCCGAAGAAGAAATGCAAAATTGTCAATCCAAATGCCCAGCAAAAGAGACTGATTTAGACAGTATTCGGAGAGATTATCCGAATTTGCACTACTCCAAATGTGATGATAGAAACATAGAAAATAGGTGCAGGAGGAGGCCATTCGGCCCTTCGAGCCAGCACCGCCATTCATTGTGATCATGGCTGATCATCCCAAATCAATAACCCGTGCCTGCCTCCTCCCCATATCCCTTGATTCCACTAGTCCCTAGAGCTCTATCTAACTGGTCTACAGGACATTCTTAATGGGAAAGTAGTGGGCAGAAAGGCATGACATGCATGGTTTGAAGAGCAAAAACCTGTAGTTTACAATGCCAAAATTGAAAAGTTGTGGAAAAACAAGGTGTACAGAGCTGCTTATTGGTTACCAACTGAGGAGTATGATGATGCTACTGATTATGATATGCCAATGTACCAGCTAGCAACTGATCTTCTCCATAAAGACTTGGTCTATTGCTAGAAATTGTAATTTATTTACCTATCTGTTACGGACTTACAGCATATAATACAATAATATTAAAGTTCTGATCTTGAGAATATCACATTTTTGAATTTTCAAGGCAGTCTGGGTGTTTATTACTATTTCCGTCACAATGGTCAATTTTGTAATTAGCTACAATTAGGTAACTAACTAATTATATGCTTTAATTTCAGGTCATCCAAGTAAGATGTTTTATATTTGTTTCAGAATGCTTCAATCTATAATAACTGAAAATTTAATTCAGTTCTCAATTTTTTAAGAAAGTTATGGGCTTTTGACTGATCTCGATCACAGCTTTTGTGTTAAGTCAATGGAAAAGCAATAGGGAACAAGATGCTAATTTCCGAGCATGAAAATGGCCATAACTTTTTTAATACTGAAGATATGAAAGTGAATTAGGTGTCAAATTAAAGTTCTTTTTATGCTTTATCTGATGGTATAAACTACGGTCTTGATTATTAAAATCTCAAAATTTTGTAACGTTCCTACTATCTGCAATATTCCTATTAATCCAAAATGTTTTTGATATTTTTGTTAACTGTACTTTTTTTTTAAATCGTTACATTTGATTTTTAATAAATTACTTTTTTCAATGTTCATAGTCTTTACACATTTCCAAATGCTGGCATGGGCACAAAGGGAAGTAGGAATATCTTGGCTCACTATACTGCACCTCAGCTCATTTCACTTTTAATCACCTCGGCAGTATGAACATTTGTTTCTCCAATTTCAGTTAGTCCTTGCTTTCTCCCTTGTTCCCTTCTCCTTCCCAGCTCTCCTACAGCCTTACTGTCTCCGCCTCTTCCTTTCTTCTTCCCGCCCCCCCCCCCCCCCATCAGTCTGAAGAAAGGTCTCGACCCGAATCGTCACTTATTCCTTCCCTCCATAGATGTTGCCTCACCCGCTGAGTTTCTCCAGCATTCTTGTCTACCTTCACTTTTAATCATATTCATGACCCACAAACCCGACGGTGAAAAGATTACGGTATATATTTTCACTTCTCATTGATGAAATGTGTTTCCTGGGGTGGAAGATTGCAACCTTCACGTGGTCCACCCTGTTTCGACTAATGCAATCAACTCAACGTGCACAAACGGAAGATCAAATAGAACAAGTTGTCCAATAACTTTAGGCTGTGCATGCCACACAAAAGAAGAAGAAGAAGAAATGTGTTTCCTAATTCATTCTTCAATGCTCTTGCACTAAGTTTAACTATGTCCACTTGTTTTGGATTCCTCATCAAAGGAAATAGCACGGAGCACATTATTTCATCATTTTCAACAAGCATTTATAACACTTAACTTTCCAAACCAAAACAATTATCAGATATATTGGTGATATCTTAACTTTCAATGAAAACTCTAAGCCTCACCTTGCAACAACATGGTGAATCTGTTTATTTCTCATTGCCTTCCCCCCTCCCCCACAACACAACACCACACCACCCCACCACCCTCCCCATCAGAGCAAATATTTGCTCCCTAGGAGGTGGTGTCCAAGATTGAATACAATATCCCAGCTAGGGACTGATCAATTATCTGTACATCTCAAGCATCAATTCCTTCCAATTGTGTGTGACATCAGAAAGCCAAGCTTCCCCAGAAGCACACAGATGGTTGGTAGTTTCTGAAGGTGCGCAATCGAAGTGTGAAGTGCGAATCTGGAAAAGCAGTAGGCTACTACAGCAATAATCGATTTGTTTGGGGGGAGAGGGGAGGGTGGGGGGAAGGCCAAAATCAAAAGCAGTAATACACTATGGATTCCAATAACCAGGTAGGAAAAGATTAATTTCAAAGATAAATCCATTTAATTTAATTTCAAAGATAAATCCATTTTATTGACATATACACAAGTAGGGTGAGGTGCCTGTGCATTTAATATCTTACTTGCATCAGCATCACAGGCACTTAGACTCAGACAAAAATATTTTTTTAAACATAAATTACAGATAACAATTCTAGAAGAAAGACTGTGCAAAGTAAAGGACATTAGTCAAAAACACAATGTGAATGAAACTCCTTAACAGAATTACAGAAAAACATGTCTCCTCTCCATAACTTCACTTGGAAGTAAGTAGTCATTGCATTTTTGAAATCAGTGAATATTTGTATTCAAAGCTCATCGTGGATAGTGTTAGGTCCCATGAATTCGCTATCTTTGATTCGCTATCTTAAGATCACACATGGTAACAACACTTCCATCAGAGAGGGAGCAGGTGATTGGATCAAGCATATGTTGATGATGCCTGATGACCAATTGAAATATGTGGCTTAGATTGAATACACATTATTTGTATGCAACTATCCACCACTCACTGCATTTTTTCACCACAGTTATTTTGTTATGATTGGCAAAATTTGCCATAGTTCCCATCATCAGTTCAATTTCACCCCCATTGCATTCTATTTTCTGAGTAACATGTTCTGCTTTGCTTCAAACTTATTGAATGACACAGAGTTCAAAATTGAGACTCTGCTCATGAACATCTACATTTATAATAAGCAGTACCAGAGGATTTCACAAGTAATGCCCAACAGCAATTATTCACAACTGATATTTGAATATAAAAATTATAAATTATTACTGAACCTACCAATGAATATTTGGTGTAGCTGCTGAGGTGTCAGTGTTAAATTGCAATCCATCTCTTCTTGAAGTGAAGATGGGACAGCATTAAGACCAAACTCTGCCTACAATAAACCATTTAAACAGAGGTCAACTTTGGTTAAAATCAAAGAGGAATGAAAAAAAACAGTGAATCGCCTCCCAAAACCAAACGTATGCCTTAATGTCTGTGAGTACATTGAAAAAAAGACATGTAAAATGATTAATTTCCCATAACATTTTCATTGGGAGTATAACTGAAATGTGTGCAATCTGTTTCTCAAATTCCCTGTTCTCCCTGTTGTCATGCCAAAAATGTCTTTCTTACATAACACTTAACAAAAATGATTAAATTGTTTAAACATTTGTATTTATGGATCTATGTCATGTACAAATTGGCTGTTGGATTTCTTACATCATAAGAGTACTGAACTGATTGTAAAATTTGGGAATCTTTGGTACTTTATAACTGCAAGCATTTTTTGACAATTTTCTCTAATTGTTAACTTTGTATCTTACCATTAGTGTCTATCTTCTGTGGTTTTATGAAAGTTATTAATTAATTATTTGACCATTTATGTTCATAAGTTATAGGAGCAGACTTAGGCCATTCGACCTATCAAGTCTACTCCACCATTTAATCATTGCTGATCTATCGTTCCCTCTCAAACCCATTCTCCTGCCTTCTCCCCATAACCCCTGACATCCTTACTAATCAAGAATATGTCATTCTCTGACTTAAAAATCTGTGGCAATGATTTTCACAGATTCACCACCCTTTGACTGAAGAAATTCCTCTTCATCTCCTTTCTAAAGGTACATCATTTTGAATGGAGATGAGGTACGAAAGTAAGCCAGCCAAGAATATAAAGGAGGATAGTAAAAGCTTCTTTAACTCTCTTGCCATAGAGGGGGTACAGAGAAGATTCACCAGACTGATTCCTGGGATGTCAGGACTTTCATATGAGGAAAGACTGGATAGACTCGGCTTGTACTCACTGGAATTAGAAGATTGAGGGGGGATCTTATAGAAACTCACAAAATTCTTAAGGGGTTGGACAAGCTAGATGCTGGAAGATTGTTCCCGATGTTGGAGGAGTCCAGAAGAAGGGGTCACAGTCTAAGGATAAGGGGGAATTCCTTTAGGACCGAGATGAGAAAAACATTCTTTACACAGAGAGTGGTGAGTCTCTGGAATTCTCTGCCACAGAAGGTAGTTGAGGCCAGTTCATTGGCTATATTTAAGAGGGCGTTAGATGTGGCACTTGTGGCTAAAGGGATCAGGGGGTATGGAGAGAAGGCAGGTACGGGATACTTAGTTGGATGATCAGCCATGATCACATTGAAAGGCGGTGCAGGCTCGAAAGGCCGAATGGCCTACTCTTGCACCTATTTTTTCTATGTTTCTATGTATGCGAAGAAGACAAAATTAGTTAAGACCAAAGTTGGACCCTTGAAGACTGAAAAAGTGGAATTTATTATGGGGAACAAGGAAATGGCAGACGAGTTGAACAGTTGCTTTGGAGGACACAAACAATCTTCCTGATAAAGTAGTGGCCAGAGGATCTGGGGTGACAGAGGAACTGAAGGAAATCCACATTAGGCAGGAAATTGAGTTGGGTAGACTGATGGGACTCAAGGTTGATAAATCCCCAGGGCCTGATGGTCTGCCTCCCAGAGTACTTAAGGAAGTGGTTCAATAAATCGTGGATGCATTGGTGATAATTTTCCAATGTTCTATAGACTCGGGATCAGTTCCTGTTGATTGGAGGGTAGCTAATGTTATCCCACTTTTTAAGAAAGACGGGAGAGAGAAAACAGGGAATTATAGACCAGTTGGTGGTGGGGAAGATGCTGGAGTCAATTATAAAAGATGAAATAGCCGCACATTTGGATAGCAGTAACAGGATCGGTCCGAGTCAGCATGGATTTATGAAGGGTAAATCATGCTTGGCTAATCTTCTGTAATTTGTTGAGGATGTAACGAGGAAAATGGACAACGGTGAGTCAGTGGATGTAGTGTAACTGGACCTTCAGAAAGCATTTGATAAGGTCCCACATAGGAGATTAGTGGGCAAAATTAGGGCACATGGAATTGGGGGTAGAGTGCCCACATGGATAGAAAATTGGTTGGCAGACAGGAAATAAAGAGTAGGGATTAACGGGTCCCTTTCAGAATGACAGCCAGTGACTGGTGGGGTACTGCAAAGCTCGGTGCTGGGACCATAGCTATTTACAATATACATCAATGATTTTGATGAAGGGATTCAAAGTAACATTAGCAAATTTGCAGATGAGACAAAACTTGGTGGCAGTGTGAACTGTGAGAAGGATGTTATGAGAATGCAGGGTGACTTGGAGAGGTTGGGGGAGTGGGCAGATGCATGGCAGATGTTTAATGTGGATAAATGTGAGGTTATCCACTTTGGTATAAAAAATAGGAAGGCAGATTACTGTCTGAATGGTGTCAAGCTGGGAAAAGGGGAAGTACAATGGGATCTGGGGGTCCTTGTTCATCAGTCTATGAAAGTAAGCATGCAGGTACAGAAGGCAGTGAAGAAAGTGAATGGCATGTTGGCCTTTAGAACAAGATGAGTCGAGTATAGGAGCAAATAGGTCCTTCTGCAGTTGTACAAAGCCCTAGTGAGACCATACCTGGAGTATTGTGTGCAGTTTTGGTCCGCTAATTTGAGGAAGGACATTCTTCCTATTGAGGGAGTGCAGCGTTGGTTTACAAGGTTAATTCCTGGGATGACGGGACTGTCATATTCTGAGAGAATGGAGCGGCTTTGCTTGTACACTCTGGACTTTAGAAGGATGAGAACCTCCGCTGGAACCTCTCCAAGACCACTACATCCTTCCCCAGATATAGGGGCCAATAATCCTCACAATATTCCAGATGCGGTCTGACCAGTGCCTTAAAAAGCCATAGCATTACATCCCTATTTTTATATTCTAGTCGTCTCAAAATAAATGCTAGCATTACATTTGCCTTCCTTACTACCGATTCAACTTTCGAATGAACTTTTTTGGAATCCTGCACAAGCACTGGCAAGTCTCTTTAAACCTCCCATTTCTCAATTCTCTCCCCATTTATAAAAGAGTCTACGCTTTTATTCATACTATCAAAATGCATGACTCCACACGTCGCTCCATTGTATTCTATGGGTATGTAGACTGGGTATTGAGTAATGAGGAAGGGTTAGTTAGCAGTCTTATTGTGCGTGCCCCCTTGGGCAAGAGTGACCATAATATGGTTGAGTTCTTCATTAGGATGGAGATTGACATTGTTAATTCAGAAACAATGGTTCTGAACTTGAGGAAAGCTAACTTTGAGGGTATGAGACGTGAATTGGCCAAGATTGACTGGCAATCAATTCTAAAAGGGTTGACGGTGGATACGCAATGGAAGACATTTAAAGACTGCATGGATGAACTACAAAAATTGTTCATCCCAATTTGGCAAAAGAATAGATCAGGGAAGGTAGTGCATCCGTGGATAACAAGGGAAATCAGGGATAGTATCAAAGCAAAGGATGATGCGTACAAAGTAGCCAGAAAAAGCAGCATACCAGAGGACTGGGAGAAATTCAGAGACCAGCAGAGAAGGACAAAGGGCTTGATTAGTAAGGGAAAAATAGATTATGAAAGAAAACTGGCAGGGAACATAAAAACTGACTGCAAAAGTTTTTATAGATATGTGAAGAGAAATAGATTAGTTAAAACAAATGTAGGTCCCTTGCAGTCAGAAACAGGTGCGTTGATCATGGGGAACAAGGATATGGCGGACCAATTGAATAACTACTTTGGTTCCGTCTTCACTAAGGAAGACATAAATAATCTGCCGGAGATAGCAGGGGACCGCGGGTCAAAGGAGTACTTGAGTGAAATCCAGGTTAGTCGGGAAGTGGTGTTGGGTAAATTGAATAGATTAAAGGCCGATAAATCCCCAGGGCCAGATAGGCTGCATCCCAGAGTACTTAAGGAAGTAGCTCCGGAAATAGTGGATGCATTAGTGATAATCTTTCAAAACTCTTTAGATTCTGGAATAGTTCCTGAGGATTGGCGGGTAGCAAACGTAACCCCTCTTTTTAAGAAGGGGGGGAGAGAGAAAACGGGGAATTACAGACCAGTTAGTCTAACATCGGTAGTGGGGAAACTGCTTGAGTCAGTTATTAAAGATGGGATAGCAGCACATTTGGAAAGTGGTGAAATCATTGGACAAAGTCAGCATGGATTTACGAAAGGTAAATCATGTCTGACGAATCTTGTGGAATTTTTCGAGGAGTTAACTAGTAGCGTGGATGGGGGAGAACCAGTGGATGTGGTGTATCTGGACTTCCAGAAGGCTTTCGACAAGGTCCCACATAAGCGATTAGTATATAAACTTAAAGCATACGGCATTGGGGGTTCAGTATTGATGTGGATAGAGAACTGGCTGGCAAACAGGAAGCAAAGAGTAGGAGTAAACGGGTCGTTTTCACAATGGCAGGCAGTGACTAGTGGGGTACCGCAAGGCTCAGTGCTGGGACCCCAGCTATTTACAATATACATAAATGATCTGGATGAGGGAATTGAAGGCAATATCTCCACGTTTGTGGATGACACTAAGCTGGGGGGCAGTGTTAGCTGTGAGGAGGATGCTAGGAGAATGCAAGGTGACTTGGATAGGCTGGGTGAGTGGGCAAATGTTTGGCAGATGCAGTATAATGTGGATAAATGTGAGGTTATCCACTTTGGTGGCAAAAATAGGAAAACAGACTATTATCTAAATGGAGGCCGATTAGGAAAAGGGGAGATGCAGCGCGACCTGGGTGTCATGGTACACCAGTCATTGAAAGTAGGCATGCAGGTACAGCAGGCAGTGAAGAAAGCGAATGGTATGTCAGCTTTCATAGCAAAAGGATTTGAGTATAGGAGCAGGGAGGTTCTACTTCAGTTGTATAGGGTCTTGGTGAGGCCACACCTGGAGTATTGCGTACAGTTCTGGTCTCCAAATCTGAGGAAGGACATTATTGCCATAGAGGGAGTGCAGCGAAGGTTCACCAGACTGATTCCTGGGATGTCAGGACTGTCTTATGAACAAAGACTGCATAGACTCGGTTTATACTCTCTAGAATTTAGGAGATTGAGAGGGGATCTTATAGAAACTTACAAGATTCTTAAGGGGTTGGACAGGCTAGATGTAGGAAGATTGTTCCCGATGTTGGGGAGGTCCAGGACAAGGGGTCACAGCTTAAGGATAAGGTGGAAATCCTTTAGGACCGAGATGAGAAGGAATTTTTTCACACAGAGAGTGGTGGGTCTCTGGAACTCTCTGCCACAGAAGGTAGTTGAGGCCAGTTCATTGGCTATATTTAAGAGGGAGTTAGATGTGGCCCTTGTGGCTAAGGGGATCAGAGGGTATGGAGAGAAGGCAGGTACGGGATACTGAGTTGGATGATCAGCGATGATCATATTGAATGGCGGTGCAGGCTCGAAGGGCCGAATGGCCTACTCCTGCACCTAATTTCTATGTTTCTATGTTTCTATCTGCCACTTCTTAGCCACTCTCTCAGCCTGTCCAAGTCCTTCTGCAGAGTTCCTGCTTTCTCTACACTACTTGCCTCTCCACCTATCTTTGTATCATTTTCAAACCTGGCCACAAAGCCTTCAATTCCCTAATCCAAATCATTGATATACAATGTGAAGAGTAGCAACCCCAGCACCGACCCTTGCGAACACCGCAGGCATTCACTGGTAGCCAGCCAGAAAAGGCTCCCTTTATTGCCACCCTTTGCCTTCTCCCATCCACCAACCTACTATCCATGATAGAATCTTCCCTCTTTAGCAGCCTCACATGCGGCACCTCATCAAAGGGCTTCTGAAAATCCAAGTACACACACATCCACTGACTCTCCTTTGTCTCTTTGCCTGCTATGTTTTTCATCAAAGAATTCCAACAGGTTTGTCATGCAAGATCTCCCTTTCACAAAACAATGCTGACCAGTCTATTTTATCATGTGCTTCTGTGTAGTCAGAAACTTCATCCTTTTTAGTGGACGTTAAAATCTTACCAACCACTAAAGCCAGGATAACCTTGGTTTCTACTCCCCTGCTTCGCTCCCTTCTTGAATAGCCAAGTAATATTTGCAATTTTCCAATCGTCTAGAATCACTCCTAATTCTAGTAATTCTTGAAAAATCACAACTAATCGTTCCACGATCTCTAAAACCACCTGTTTCAAAACCCTGGGGTGCAATCCATCCAGTCCAGGTGACTTATCCACCTTCAGACCTTTTGGCTTCCCAAGCACCTTCTCCTTAGTCAGGTTTTGATGATGTCTTCCACTGCGAAGACTGATGCAAAAAAACATATTCAATTCATCTGCCATTTCTTTATTCCCCATTATCACTTCTCCAGCATCATTTTCCAGCAACCCAATGTCCCCACTCGCCTCTTTCTTACACTCTATTAAGAATGCTGCAATCACATGGGACAATCTGTATGTACTTCCATTACCTTCTTTCTCTGCTTTCTTCTTGTCTTTCTTGCTCAAAAATGTAATCTTTACAATGTGCTATTAGCATTAAGGAAGAGAAATTGGATAGTAATGGAATATGCATGTAGAAAATGCACATAGAAATTGAATGTAGAGAGGATGTTTCCACTAGGGAGAGAGTCTAGGGCCAGAGCCCATAGCCTCCGAATAAAATAACGTAATTTTAGAAAGTAGATGAAGAGGAATTTCTTTAGTTTTGTGGATTTGTGGAATGTATTGCCACAGACAACTGTGGAGGACAAGTCAATGGATATTTGTAAGGCGGAGATTGACAGATTAGTGTCAGGGGCTATGGGGAGAAGGCAGGAGAATGGGGTTGAGAGAGAAAGATAGATCAGCAATGATTGAATGGCAGAGTGGACGGGATGGGCCAAATGGCTTAATTCTGCTCCTATAACATGTGAACATATGAGCTTAGAGGTCATGATATATCTGCTGACTCAGCACAAGACAAATACAAAATTCACATTCCTGATTTGTCACCTCCAGATGATTTTTTTTCTTGTTACTTTCATGCTATCCTTGAAAATGATTTTCACAACAGTTTTACTATCCAATCCTAAATGTTGCACAGCAAGCACTGGTGACGGATTAATGTGGGGATAAAGGATGACAGCAGAGCAAGTGTCATCTCTCTTTCATCATCCTATTTCATCAATTTTCTCATATATATTGTACATATGGACTTCAGCAAAACATTTGACAAGGTTCCACATGGTAGGCTGCTCTGGAAGGTTGGACCGCATGAGATGCAAGAAGAGATAGCTGAATGGATAGACAATTGGCTTCATGGAAGGAAGCAGAGGGTAATGGTGGAAGGTTGCTTCTCTGACTGGAGGGCTGTGACTAGTGGTGTACTTCAGGTTCGGTGCTGGGCACCTTACTGTTTGTCATCTATATTAACGATTTGGATGAGAACATACATGGCAAGGTTAGCAAGTTTGCTGATCATACAAAAGTGGGTGGTTTTGCAGATAGTGAAGGTGGTTGTGAAAAATTGCAGCAGGATATTGATCAATTGGCCAGATGGGCTGAGGAATGGTTGATGGAATTTAATACAGAGAAATGTGAGGTTTTGTATTTTGGGAAGTCTAACATAGGCAGAACCAACACAGTGAATGGTAGGGCTCTGGTGAGTGTTGTAGAGCAAAGGGATTTAGGAGTGCCGGTGCATAGTTCCTTGAAGGTGGAGTCGCAGGTGGATAGGGTGGTCAAAAATACTTTTGGCACATTGGCCTTCAACAGTCAGAGTATTGAGTATAGATGTTGGTGAGGCCACATTTAGAGTATTATGTTCAGCTCTGGGCACCATGTTGTTATAAGAATGATGTTGTCAAACTGGAAAGGGTACAGAGAAGATTTCTGAGCATGTTGCCAGGATTAGTGAGTCTGAGCTATAGGGAGAGGCTGAGTAGGCTGGGACTCTATTCCTTGGAACACAAGAGGATGAGGGGTGATCTTATAAATTCATGCGAGGAATAGATCGGGTAGGTGCACAGAGTGCCCAGAGATGGTGAATCGAGGACCAAAGGACATAGACTTAAGGTGAGGGGGGAAAGATTTATTAGAAACCTGAGGGGTAACTTTTGACACAAAGAGTGGTGGGTATATGGAACATGCTGCTAGTTGAGGCTGGGACTATCCCAACGTTTAAGAAAATGTTAGACAGATACATGGATGGGGCAGGTTTGGAGGGAAATGGACCAAATGCGGGCAGGTGGGACTAGTGTAGCTGGGACATGTTGGCCAGTGTGGGCAAGTTGGGCCAAAGGGTCTGATTCAACTATGTATCACTCTATGACTCATCCTTACTCAGAATACTTGGTAATAACTCACTGTTGAAGAATGACTAATAACGCCACATGTCAATCCCTTCAGAAAAAAAGAAAATAAATAATGAATATTTAAATAGTGAAAATATTACAGAAACATGTGTCATCTTAGTAAAGCAAAAATACTTTTTATTTCATGATTCAACATTTCTAATTAAAAAATAAACACATGTGATGTATGCTGAAAGTCTGAAAGAAAAAACCGTGCCAGCCAGGCAGTGGAGTCACCTCCAACAAAATGGCAAAGAAAAACTGAGCCTTTCCTTCAAACACATTTCTGATCAAAGATCTTTGACCTGAAATGTTGACTCTTTCGACAACTATTGTCGGACCACATGAGTAGTTCTTGCATGCTCTGCATTTATTTCTAGCTTTAACAACACCGCCTCAGATTTTATCTTAATTCGGTAGAACTTGAAAGAAACTAACTTACCGGTTTTGATAGTGGAGGAACTCCTTTGACTCTAAGCTTGCGTATTCGGATAGGCGGTACCGCAGCACATACATCTGTCACCATTTTCTCGTGAACTATGTCTTTGGCTGAAAGTTTTGGAGAATGCAATCCTTCTGCTGGCCTTATACCAATGTCCACTGCATTATCAAATTCATCAAATTCTCTAAAGACACAGAATGAATAAACATTACAATAAATGATATGGAAAATATAACAATAGTACGTCACAATTAGGGTCAAATACAGTTCATATTTTTTTTCAAGATGCACTTCAAAAGGTGCTTTAATTATCATATCTATCTATTATATCCATCTATCTATCTATCTATCTATCTATCTATATATTAAAACTTTGTGTGTGTGTGCGTCGGCATCGTGGGTGTATGTCACATTCCATTATTTTTCAGATAAGATCTTTGGCCTTTGATTCCATGGTCCACCAAAACCAGACGCTGAAACACCGTGATTTCTTCCATTTAGCTAGACATTACAATTTTACATTCACTAATGCACTCCTCATTACATTTAGACATTTTTACATACCCATTTTTAATAAAATCCTTCCCCCCCCCCCAATATTTCAAAATGATTTTTAAAAAACTGCTCTCACCCATAGAATGTTGGTGAACGTTCCATTGTGTGATGTCACAATGCCCAATGCTCACAGATGTCCAATCGGAATGGATCTCATTTACATCTGCCTTTGCTCCAGCCCCAGACCCACCCCCCTCCCCTCCATCTGATGTTGCAGCACGTTCCATTCTGTGATATCACAATGCCATCCCTCACAGATGGCCAATCGGAATGGATCTCATTTACATATGCCTTTGCTCCAGCCCCCCAGCCACCCCCCCCCCCCCCGCAGCCTGTGTCGAAGCGTGTGATCACATGTGTGGGAATAGAGAAAGAGGATTGGGCGTGAGAGGAAATGGGGAATAGATGGACTGCCCCTTTACCTCCCTCTTCTCACCCCTCTCCCTCTCCTTCCCCACCCCATCCCTCTCTCCCCCACCCCCTTCCCTCTCCCCCACCCTCCTTCCCTCTCTCCGTCAACCCCCTTCCCCCTTCCATCTCTCCGCCAAACCCCTTCCCCCTTCCACTCCCAACTCTTCCCCCTCCCTCCACACTCTTCCCCCTCTTTCCCCTACCCCATCTCCCTCCTCCCTGACAATTCTCTCCCCCTCCCCTATCTCCTCCCCTCCCTATCTCCTCCCCTCCCCCTCCCCCTCTCCTCACCCTTCTCCCTCTCCCCCTTCTCCTCCCACCCCCATCCCTCTCTCTCCACCCCCCATCCCTCTCTCCCCCACCCCCCTTCCCTCTCTCCCCACCCCACTTACCTCCCTCCCCCGCCCCCTTCGCCCTACCCCTCTGTCCCTCTTCCACCACTCCCCCTGCCCCACTCCCCCTCCCCCTCCCCCTCCCTCCATCCCCACTCTTCCACTTCTCTCCCCGTCCCATACTCCTCTACCCCCCACCCCTCTCCCTCCCCCACCCCTCTCTCCCCCCCCTCCCTTCCCCCTTCCTCCCCTCTCCTCCCACCCCTTTTCCCCTACCCCTCGCTCCCTTCCACCACTACCCCCTACTCCCCTCCCCCTCCCCTCCCCATCCCTCTCTCCCACTTCCACCACTCCCCCTACACCTCTCCCCATCTCTCTCCACCATCCCCCACCCCTCTCTCACCATCCCCCACCCCTCCCCATCTCCATCCCCCACGCCTCTCTCACCCCCTCCTTTCCCTCTCTTCCCCCTCTGCCCCTCCCTCCACACTCTTCCCTCTCTCCCCCTACCCCTCCCCTCCACTCTCCCCCCTCTCTCCCCCCTCTCTCCCCTTCCCCTTCACCTCCCCCTCCCTCCCTCTCTCCCGTTCCCCCACCCCTCTCTCCCCCTCCCTCACCCCCTCCCCGAACCCTCTCACCTCCTCCCCCACCCCGCTCTCCTCCTCCCCTTCTCCCCTCTCCATCTCCCTCTCTCCTCACCCCTCTCCCTCCTCCCTCCTCCCCTCCCCTCCCTTCTCTCCCCCCCAGCCCTCTTCACCCCCTTCCCCTCTCTCTTGCACCACTCCCTGCTACCCCTCTCCCCCTCACTCCTAACTCTTCTCCTCTCCCTCCCCTTTCTCTCTCCCTCCCCCTCACTCTCTCCCCCTCCCTCCCACCCCCTCTCTCGCCACTCTCCCCTCCCCTTTCCTCCCCTCTTCTCCCCCACCCCTCTCACCTCCCCCTCTTCCCCTCGCCTACCCTTCCCTACCCCTCTCTAGCCCCGTCACCCACCCTCCCCCTCTACCACCCCCTCCTCCCGTCCCCTCCTTAACCCTCTTCGCTCTCCTCCCCTCCCCCATCCTCATCACCCTCTCTCTCCCTTCCCCCTCACCCTCCCCATTCTCTCCCCATCTCCCTCTCCCCTCCTCTATTAAGGGGGATAGTTAGCGTGTGTGCGGGGTGGTAGTTAGTGTGTGTGACGCGACATGCTGCTTCCGCCCCTGCAACCGCACTTTGGGGGAACAGACCCAATGGGCTACATTCACGGATTTACTCCTCATTACATTTAGACATTTTTATGTACACTTATTATACTTATACTCGTATACTTTTAGGGCAGTTATGGGGTAAAAGGATCTAATTAATAATATTAATATAATATCAAGGGGGTAGTTAGTGTGGGGGTGGTTAGTGTGTGTGATGCCACATGCCACCCCACACCCCTCCCCCCCCCCCACAGACCCATCTTGGTCTAGTCTATATTTAAAAGTGAGTGAGAGTGTGTGTGTGTGTGTGTGTGTGTGTGTGTGTGTGTGTGTGTGTGTGTGTGTGTGTGTGTGTGTGTGTGTGTGTGTGTGTGTGTGTGTGTGTGTGTGTGGTGTGGTCATATATTTATATATAAATATACACTGTTTTATTTTCTCGTCTATAACAGTGTTTACAGCGTACTATGTTTACATATTCAGTTGTGCTGCTGCAAGTAAGGATTTCATTGTTCTAACTGGGACATGAGAGAATAAAACAGATAAGATTTTTGGCCTTTGGTTCCTTGGTCTGCCAAAACCAAACTAGCAAGTTCTGCAGATCCAGAGGACAGGCGAGATCCTGGGGTGGAGAAGAGGGGGAGTGGGGGGGGGATTGAGGGAGACAAGGGAGTAGGGAGGGAGAGGGGGGAATGGGGTAGATGAGGAGGGAGAGTGTGGGAATAGAGGGAGAGGAGTGGGGGTGATAGGGAGTGGGGAATAGATGGACTGCCCCCACCCCTCTCCCTCCCCCTCCCCACTCTTCCCCCTCTCACCCTCCCTCCCCTCGTTCCCCTCCCCCATCTCCACCTCCCTCCCCACTCTTCCCCTCTCTCCCCCATACCCCTCTCCCCCTCCCTCCACACTCTTCCCCCTCTCTCCCCTACCCCTACCCTGCGCTGCGTCAGTGGATAGGACGGTTATGGGGTAAAAGGAGCAAATGATCAAGGGGGGTTGTTAACGTGTGTGCGGGGGGGGGGGGGGGGGGGGGGGGGGTAGTTAGTGTGTGTGACGCCACATGCCGACCCCATCCCTCTCAACCTCACGTTCGGGGACCAGACCTAAAGGGTCTGCACTTGGTCTAGTATACTTTTAAGAGTGTGTGTGTGTGTGTGTGTGTGTGTGTGTGTGTGTGTGTGTGTGTGTGTGTGTGTGTGTGTGTGTGTGTGTGTGTGTGTGTGTGTGTGTGTGTGTGTGTGATTCCATTTCTTTTCAGATAAGATTTTTGGCCTTTGGTTCCTTGGTCTGCCAAAACCACACACAAAAACTCCGACATTTTTTCCATTTCGCTAGCGATTTCGCTTTTACATTCGCAAATCCACTCCTCATTAAATTTAGACATTTGTATGTACACATTTTTTAAATAAAATCTTCCCCCCCGCCCCATACTCACTCATTTTAAAACCTAAACGGGACTCACGAGCTGCTGACGTCACAATCCCACATGCCGACCAAACCAAGTGGCTTCTCTCTGTCTCTCTTCATTTGGCAGCACGGCTCTCCTTCCCCCCCCCCCCCCCAACTACGCACGCGCCGAGTCACCTGCAGCTGGAATCGCCCGCCTACATGCCCCTCCCATCCCCTGTGCACTCCTGAGAGTCAGAAGCCCACCCGCTCCAACCCGCAGCTGGAATCGCCCGCCCACTCCAAACCCACCCCTCCCCCCCGTTCTCAAAATGCTCTGCCGATCGGGTGTAGAGATAAGGCGACAGGCGGGCGAGTTAAATGCTCTGCCGATCGGGAGCAGAGATAAGGCGTAAGTTCTGCTGAACTCACAGCTGGCGCAGCTCGCGAAGCCACGCTCGCCAGTGCGCCCCTCCCATCCCCTGCGCGCTCCATAGAGTCAGAAGCCCACAGCTCCACTCCCACACCGGACCGCCCGCCCACTACACCCCCACCCCCCCCCCCCGTTCTCAAAATGCTCTGCAGATCAGGAGAAGAGATAAGTCTTTGGCTCTCTGACCACTCCCTGTTCTGTGTTACTCTCTCTGAACGAGCAAGTTCTGCAGATCCGGAGGACAGGCGAGATCCTGGGGTGGTGAAGAGAGGGAGTGGGGGGGGATTGAGGGAGACAAGGGAGTAGGGAGGGAGAGGGGGAATGGGGTAGGTGAGGGGGGAGAGTGTGGGAATAGAGGGGGAGGAGTGGGGGTGATAGGGAGTGGGGAATAGATGGACTGCCCCCACCTATCCCCTAAACCCCATTCCCATCTCCCCTCCACACGCTCCCCTCCACCCCTACCCTACTCCCTCCCTTCCCCCCACCTCTCCCCTTCCCTTCTCACCCCATCTTCCCCCTTCCCTTCCGCCCCTCTCAGCCCCTCCAACGGGTCTGCACTTGGTCTAGTCTATTGGTCTAGTCCTCCCCCCCATCAAAAATCCTTCACCCCCCTTTTTCACCTCCTGCTGGCCACCTACGGGGCTCACGTGCCCCGCGCGACCATAACGGCTGCTGCCGCCCGGCTCCCATCCCATCCACTCCACTCCCCTCCACTCCGGCTCTGTCACACTGGCAGAAGCGAAAGATCGGCTGGTCCCTCCACTGCTTTTCGCCGACCTCCCTGGCGGCAGCAGCGACTTCGGAGGTTCGGCTGTGGGTCCAGTAAACGACATCATTGGGAGCTCGCAGGTCACAGGTTGGTGACCTGTTTTTCTGGAGCTCCCCCGGCAACAGCTGCGTCCACTGGACTGGCTGGTGGCAGCTTCGGCAGCTTCGACCTCCCCGGGCCGCGGAGTTGAACCGGCCCGTTCACGGAGCCGTTGGACTTACTTGCCATCCCCCGGTGTTTATTGTGTGTTTTGTTATTTACGATAAGTGTGACTGCAAGGCAACGAAATTTCGTTCAGACCGAAAGGTCTAAATGATAATAAAGTTTCCATGATTCCATGGTGGCCCGCAGGCTCACTTGGCATCACGCCCACCCGCTCCACCCTCCCCGTACACGCTGGCGGAAACCAAAGATCGGCTGGTCTCCCCGCTGCTTTTCGCCAACCTCGCTGGCGGCCCGCAGGCTCATTCGGGATCACGCCCACCCACTCCGCCCACCCTCGGGGTCTGAAGCGCCGAGGGCGCGAGGCCTCACAGTCTCTGATGGGGCCGCTTTCCAGACTTAACCATGAGCGGCCCCCGCGTTTAACCTGGGCTCTGGGAACTCTGCATCTGATGGGGACGAGGAGGCTTCCAGAGGGAAGGCAGGGACAACTTAGAATCCAGTAGCAGAGTGGCTCAGATAATGAATTCATTCCACAGTGAGTTCAGTTCGGTAACAACCCCCCTCTCCTCCCCCCCCCCCCCCCCCACCCCCACCCCCCACTCCGACTCGCAGTAATTTTGTCGTCTCCCGACTCACAGTCCACTTGCACTTTTTTTTTCACGGCTGTGACATGCAACGGACACCTGAGCCGCTCATGGACTAGCCAGCCGCCTGCCACCTCCGCGGCGAGGAAGATATCGCGCCCCACTGAATTTCATTGGTAATTTCATTGTTTTTCATTGAATTGAATTTCATTGTTTCTCACTTAGAAACATAGAAACATAGAAAAATAGGTGCAGGAGTAGGATATTCGGCCCTTCGAGCCTGCACCGCCATTCAATATGATCATGGCTGAACATCCAATTCAGTATCCCGTACCTGCCTTCTCTCCATACCCCCGATCCCTTTAGCCACAAGAGCCACATCCAACTCCCTCTTGAATATAGCCAATGAACTGGCCTCAACGACTTAAATGTACTAATCCTTAAAGATAACATTTAATTTCAAATACAGCGATTTTTTAATTAAAATCTTTTTTTCTAACGATTTTTTAATTAAAATCTTTTTTTCTCTAAATTTTCCCCGTTTGGTACTTCTTTACACTTTTTTAAATTCTAAATTCTTAAAGATTATCTTTAATTCATAAAAATAACATTTAATTTCAAAAACAGCGTTTTTAAAATGTTTAATTCACGCTAAAGTTTTCCCATTTGTTACTCCTTTACAATTTTAAATTGTTACTCCTTTACAATTTTAAAAGTTTGCGGTTATTTACTCCGCGGATTTTTAGATTTTTAGAGGCTTCTTCTTCTTCTTTCGCATGGCGTGCACGGCCTAAAGTTGTTGGACAACTTGTTCTATTTGATCTTCCGTTTGTGCACGTCGAGTTGATTGCATTAGTCGAAACAGGGCGGACCATCTGAAGGTTGCAATCTTCCACCCCATGGAAGATGCTGAGACCACAAGACTCCCAAGTGCAATGAGGGATTTGTTTGTTGTTTTGCTGACAAATACTGACATCAATGATCCTCAACAATTATGGGATCGTTTCAAGAATTCAGTCTGAGGATTACCTTGAAAGCAAGCGAAGAAGAAACAGTGATCAAAATATCACAATTGACGAGTGGCATCATGATCAGGTTCTGTTTTATATTCAGGCCAAGCTTGAGAATTGCAACACTACACTGGAAATGTTTTCCTTGCCTCGACCAAGAAATGAAAGGATGGATGAGAAGGAGCCTCTGCTGAATGCTGAGCCGAGAGAAGTTTATGATCACGTGTCCGACTGCTTGCAAAGGAATCTACCTTCAATGATTTTTATTGATTCACCAGGAGGAACAGGAAAGACATCATAGCTATATACTTTTAAAAGTGTGTGTGTGTGTGTGTGTGTGTGTGTGTGTGTGTGTGTGTGTGTGTGTGTGTGTGTGTGTGTGCGCGCGCGCTTTTTTTTCCCCTTTCATTTCTGCCTTTGATTCGTTACTCCGCGAAAACCAGACACAAATACGCTGAGATTTTTACATATTTCGGTGGCGATTTAACTTACGATTTTCTAAATCGACTCCTCCCTAAATTTTATCAATTATTTCCCCAGATTTTTAATAAAAATTGTTGTTCACAATTTTCATTTTGGGAGGATTCGATTTTAATTTTAAAAATCAAACCGTCGCGGCAGCTGTGGATGTCACAATGCCCTTGCTCGCCGCACCATGCCCCCCCTCCCCCGCACTCGATTAAAGCGATGGATGGATGGATGGATGGATGGATCACATTGAAATCAATGGAACTATGGAGCATAAACTAGATTAGACGCCACAAGATCTGAAACACAATTCTCCAGTGTATACAAGGAAATGTCAGGGAAGATAGAAGTTTGCCACACAAATCCAAGTGATGTTATGTCAGAAACACCGGTCTTTAAAATAGAGCACAGGAGTTACATAAAACGACCCTGAAAGAGCTTTTGTCTTGCTTCATTCCAGAAAATAGTCACAATGTACCATACTACAAAAGGCACAATTTTGAAAAAAGTATAAATGAGCGAAAAGTGCAAACGAAAATAAAGACTGTACAAATAGTTAAGTGCTAGGCAAGTTGGCAAAACCAACCAGAGAGGTTATTGGATTTAAATTTGAAGCACTTGATGTAAAAACAAAGAGATTAAGCTAGAACATTATAAATCATGTCAGGCTGCAGCTATTCCATTGAGTCATAGAGTTTTACAGCATAAAAATAGACCCTTCAGCCCAACTAATCATTGTTGACTCCTTTTAAAACTGAGCAGGTCCCATTTGCCTGCATTTGTCTCATATCCCTCTCAACCAGGGGTCGGCAACCTACAGCCCCCGGGTCAAATGCGGCTCATAACCCGTAATCATCCGGCAAGCAGGCTTCCTTCATCTCCGGTACCTCCCGGGTCCGAGGCGCCCAGGCACGGTGATGGAAGGATGCCTGCGCTGGCGGCCCCAATTGCCAAGCGCCGGAGCGGGGCCAAGCGCCTGAGCTCTGGCAGTACCATATCCTGCGCCAAACCGCCAGCACGGGCGCGCACCTTCTGAGTCTTGGCTTCACTGTCGGGATCGGGGTTGTCAATCGGCTGGGGATGAGTGAGTGTGAGTATTTGAGCCACCGCCTTCAGGACGTAGCCAAGGCAATGGACGATAGGTACGCCATGTTCGTGAACACCCGTAACTAGGGACCAGTGCTCCGGGTGGTGTCCTCGAAGGGGCGGGATCTATGTGCACACGTGATTTGATGCCTGCCATCCGGGGCAGGATGAGGGTGGGATATATGTGAACACGTGGTAGGTGTCGCCCGCCATCTGCTCACAGACATGCCACCTGGCCCCCATGTAGAACAAGGTTGCCAACCCCTGTTCTAAACCTTTCCAATTCATGAACTATTCTAAATGTTTTTTAAACAGTAGTGAATCAATATTTAGAGGTCACAAGTTTGAGATCTCTAACATAAGAATGAGAAGATTTTTTTCCAACAAAGTTATCAAGAGATGGAACATGATAAGTAGTTTTACTAATAATAGAATAGAAAGTCAAGCAAGTACACAAATACAATCAGCTTCAGGCAAAGGATGGGATCTGGGAAATAATCATGAAGGAAAACACAAGCTTGAGGAAATTATTCTGTTCTCCTTCCTGTGATGCAATGGCATGGTTCCACCCACGCAATTTCTATATCACAATACTACAAAAATATCCATTAGTTATCACGCATTTTGAGGTATTGAGATCTGGAAAGACACTTTATTAATACAATAATGTCTTTATTTTATTTTTTTAGGAATCAATACCATATAAAAGCAATAACCTTGTTTAAGCAGGTTAACAATAACTTCAGGTCAATTAATAAGCATACAAAAATTAGTTCTGTGTCTTCTGTGCACTTACACAGCCAATAATAATGTAGGTTGTGCACACATGTTTCCTCCACTGCCAATATAAATTATAGAGCCATTCAACAAACCCGACAACCTTCATTGAGGAGTATTTGGATTACGTTGTGTAGGGTTTGTGGATGGTATGCCAAATAAAGAGCCTGCACTGTCATAACAATGTCATGCACTCAGCATCCCCAGCTTGACTTTTCAATGGCCAGCATTATGTTAAATAATTCACTGGAACTCCCACTGCTATTTATAGTCATCTTTTTAACAATCACTTGTAATATGTATGCGGAAGTCACTGGCCTATTTTACTTCGGAGTCACGTGAGTGACTACGTGAAGAAGACCCCACCAGGTGCATGTTCGGCATTACGTCGACGCATGTGGCACCGACAGGGTGGAGAGCGCAGCTCCCACCAGCGGTAAGTTTAACCCGCAGGTAAGTCAGTGTTGAACTTCTTGCGAGTGTTTTTTTAAACTCGGTAAGTCTGCAGAGCCAGCTAGAGTGTATATGTATTGTGAAAAATTAAAAAAACTCTATAAATCTGGCTTGAAAATACGGAGCCAGCTGGAGTACAAGTATTTAAACTGCGATAATTGAATGGAAAAACGCGCTGAAACCGCAGTTTCCGATTTAGATCGGATCGGGAGATAAGGCTGATTTGAAAGCCGGTTCCCGCTATTTACCGCTATTTAGATCGGGTTTGGAGATAATGGCTGCGCTAAATGCTGGCTCCAAATACCCACAATGGTAAAATAAAGTCTGCCCTGTGTATATGTTAGCAGATGCAGTTTTCCTTTATGGAAATGTATATAACCCTGTGTGATACTGAGGTTAATACTAATATTCTGCAAGCAGAATGTGCCTCTCAGAATTATAATTTTAAAGGCAAATGATTTATGCACAAATACAAAACAATAAAGAAAGTAACTCTCCTCCAAGGGAGGACAAGAATGAGGGGAAGGCTGGAAATGGAGAAAATGCTCCACACTTGACTTAGTCAAGGGTTCTAAGACCCATGTATGTCTTCCTGTAAGGCAAGCTCCAAAGGAGTTTCCATACGCTGAGTATGGTGCCTATGAAAATGGAGTTCTGATTCTCCAGTACCTTGATTTGGTCTGGATGAGGTCTCGAGAGCAAGATAAAATGCTCAAAATTCTAATCAGTCACGGGTTTTAAAGACCAATGAGATTCTAAGGCAGGCTCCGTGGGAGTTTCCATACACTAAGTATGGTGCCTATAAAGAATGAGAATCTCATTCACCAGTACCTTGCATAGGTCTGGATGAAGTCTCCCTAGAGCAAGACTCGGGAGTACCAGGGCAGGATGAAACTGACCCTGAAACTGGTGTCCCTACTTATGTGTATAAACCAGAACACAATAGAAATATTCCGGGTGTTCCCGATGTAGCACCAAGTTGCTATATCGGTCTGGACTGGTGAGCCTATGGATCAACCTGGCGGCCAACATTATTTGGTTTCTCACCTACTCCAAGATACTGTTATGACTGAAACAGTAAATAATATATAAAATATATAAAACACCCGTCTATTGTGCTTTGCTCAGGGTGCCAACAGTAACTCAGTAATTGGGCACCCATGAGTCAATGATGCGAGGACAGGAAATGTGTTCCAGTATGTCCTCTAGCTGATATTCAGTTGGCATCATTGTATTTAGGGAAGACATACATGGGTCGATAATGTCGAATACTTTTAAGACATGCTTGCGTTACTCTGCAATGCATATTCGAACCCAATTGTACGATGCAAATTGCCATTTGGCTAACATTATCCCCAAAAAATGCAGGATTATGTGGGCGAGCTCTAACCAGATTTATGATTGATGAAAACGAACCCCTATATTAAGAAGAAGGAGATCTTCTGGTTCATTTAAGGAAGTACAGAAACATAATTCCATTACACATGGATTTTCTGTGGAAACAACCTCTGGTTGGTTAAGATTACAATTGTTTTGTAACTCTGCATTAATCTGATCGGTTTGGTGTTTGAATGCACCAGAAACTAGCCAGGTAGTGATAATATATCCCAGACACAAGTATGGGGGTTGGAGAGTCATTCTAGGACTCACAAACTTAAATTTATAGTTCAGTATGAACATTTAAAAAAGTACACTTCAGCATTATAATGAAGTTGTTATCACAAGGCTGCTATGTGGTTATTTTTTAGATTTTAAAAAGATGCCTTATTATTCAGGTACTTCAATTAATTGGATGGGTCAGCTGAAGGAATTACCTAATGGGTTAAATTCAGCCCTCTAATTGCTCACCCAATTATTGAAACCAGCACCGCTGTTAATGAGGGCTCAGAATCATGTTGTAATGACTTATCTAGAGGATATGTTAATTGTAAATGGGAGACAGCTGCAGAACTGAGTTCAGCAACTATAAGCCTTTTGAAAGGCTAAGGTTCTGTACATCTAAACAACATGGATGGTACAGGCATCCCAAACAATTGATTATTTGGGGTTTGGCTTTAATACAGTTGATATGTGAGTAACTTTATCAACAAATTAAGGTTGGGGATGTTACAAATGCCTGTATTTGTCTTGGGGGAAAAAACATTATCCCACCATCCAAGAAGCAGCTATGGTTACTCGTAAAGTGATAGCAGCATTCATGCTGTCAAATTGGGACCTCTGCATGATCAAAGTCTGCAAAGACCAGAGTATAAGAGTAAAAAGTGTGCAGGTTATTGATTAGGTCCATACAGTTACCAACTAAAGTTGAGTTGAATTCAATGATGGATTTGCAATGTTGCACAAGTTACTATAAGTAAAAATGTGCTTGTTCAGAAGTCTTCAGTGTTATTACAGACTGATGAGAGTGCTCCTGGATGGGGAGCTAAGCACAACGACACAAGTTGTGGGGATCGATGGACTGTCCAAGATGAATAATTCTCCAAATACATGGTTGAATTATTTGGAGTTCTTGGCGTTTTATGCATTGATAGCTGTTGTTCTACAATAAGAACTTACATGTTCAATTACGAGTCGACAATACCACAACTGTGGGAGAATACAATACTGTGGTAAGACAACAGATCACGAAAATGCAAATTACAATACAGAATGAATGTTAAAATTCAAAAAGATTGTCAGACAGTATGTGTACCAAATGTGCACCAAATGTGTACCTGTTGTGTCTGGATTAAATCTCCAGTGGTCTAAATGTGTCTCGTGGGAGTCAGACCCAGGAGCATTAGCGGTGGATGCTTTCTCGCTACATTGGGGAAGTATAGTCTTTTATGTTTTCCCCATTTTCTCTGATTAGACAATGTGTCACCAAAATAGAGCAAGTCTCCGCCGCAGGCGTTTGGTGGTTCCAAATTGGTATTGTTCTCGGCCTTTTGGCTAAGATCAAGTGTTGTATCTGTTCTCATCAGTTAATATCTGATACGTCCCTTATCTAGGGACCATTACTACACAACCATTGTTCCCATTGGTGCTCAGAATAATGATTCAGACATTCATGGCAAATCCCAGGTGCAGTAATTGTTGGTACATCCAGTAACAGCAGAAGTCATCCATCACATGACCATAGTAATTGTTAATCTGCAGGTTCTGATGGAATGTTGGATAGGACCATGGATGTCATAACTGTAGCTTGGAGAGATAGCACTAAGAAACAATATATGTGTCATATAAGGAATGGGAATTTTTTTTGTATACAGTCAGATATATTTTATTATACTGCAAATATATCAAATGTATTGGAGTTCCTTGTTATGTTGCACCTGAGTTATAGTACCATGAATGGACCTTGGAGTGTTTTGTCCCCATTTAGGACTATTTCAGAATCGACAACTATCGGTCTCATCTGTTAATATCCCGATTTATGAGAGGAATTTTAATAAAATCCTACCAAACCCAGATATTCAGAAATCCGGGATAATGATAATAGTTCTCACATTGCTTTGGCAATGTACTCCAATTACGACACTGTCTTTTCAGAAGTTAATATTTAAAGTGGTTATGTTCATACCATTAATATCAGCACAATGAGTACAAACATTACAAATGTGGTTAGATTGTATACAGTTGTCTGTAGATAAAATAATGTTTTATGTCAATGATCTAAGCAAGCAAAGCAAGCCAAGAAAGGCTGGAACCGATGTAATCTTTAAGACATATGCTGTCAACTAAACATTGTGTGTGGTTAAGCATCTGAATTAATATATATTGAATTAAGAGTCTCCGAGATTGTGAGACACCAATGTTCATTACCCACAAGAAACATATAAAAGTTACAGTACAAACTATTTCTAGATGGAATAAACAGGTTTTGGATTAACTGGAGTAGACACTGATGTGTATAAATCTCACTCCACAAGGCAAAGGTGCAGGATGTGCCGCTCGACCAAATTCTGGAGACTGCAGGATGGTCTAAAAAAGAAACTTTCCTAGTTTATGATAAACCTGTTGTTACAGTGCCAGAGTTGCACATGCTGTGTTGGGTTCTGTTCAAAATTGTTTGCTTTGTTGCATAACATTTGTTGTTATTTCCCCTGAGATAGAGGGGTTATTATTTTTTGTTTTATTATTAAAAAATAAATAATAATAAATAAATATATATAAATATATATATATATATTACATAATGTGTATTATGTATATATATATATATATATATATATATATATATATATATATATATATATATATATATATATATATATATATATATATATATATATATATATATATATATATATATGTGTGTGTGTGTATATGTAGCATAATTTCAAGCGATATATATTATTTACTCACTACTGGGTAAACTGAAGCAGTGTGCCGTATGGAATGATCTACGGCATGAAAATCACAGCAAGGTGTGATTGCAGCAGGGAGCAAGGTGAAAAGTAAAAGTGGCAGGCAGACAAAACCAGGGCAAAAATCAAAAAGGGCCACTTCTCAAAAAAATTGTATAAGGGGTAAGAGCGTTGTAAAAACAAGCCTGAAGGCTTTGTGTCTCAATGCAAGGAGTATTCGTAATAAGGTGGATGAGTTGAACGTGCAGATAGCTATTAATGAGTATGATATAGTTGGGATCACGGAGACATGGCTCCAGGGTGACCAAGGCTGGGAGCTGAACATCCAGGGATATTCAATATTCAGGAGGGATAGAGAGAAAGGAAAAGGAGGTGGGGTAGCGTTGCTGGTTAGAGAGGAGATTAACGCAATGGAAAGGAAGGACATTAGCTTGGAGCATGTGGAATCGGTATGGGTAGAACTGCAAAACACTAAGGGGCAGAAAACGCTAGTGGGAGTTGTACCTAACAGTAGTAGTGAAGTTGGGGATGGTATCAAACAGGAAATTAAAAATGCGTGTGACAAAGGCAAAACAGTTATAATGGGTGACCTCAATCTACATATAGATTGGGTGAATCAAATTGGCAGGGGCGCTGAGGAAGAGGATTTTTTGGAAAGTATGCGGGATAGTTATCTAAATCAACATGTAGAGGAACCAACGAGAGAGCAGACTATTTTAGACTGGGTATTGAGTAATGAGGAAGGGTTAGTTAGCAGTCTTATTGTGCGTTCCCCCTTGGCAAGAGTGACCATAATATGGTCGAGTTCTTAATTAGGATGGAGAGTGACATTGTTAATTCAGAAACAAGGGTTCTGAACTTAAAGAAAGGTAACTTTGAGGGTATGAGACGTGAATTGGCCAAGATTGACTGGCAATCAATTCTAAAAGGGTTGACGGTGGATACGCAATGGAAGACATTTAAAGACTGCATGGATGAACTACAAAAATTGTTCATCCCAATTTGGCAAAAGAATAGATCAGGGAAGGTAGTGCATCCGTGGATAACAAGGGAAATCAGGGATAGTATCAAAGCAAAGGATGATGCGTACAAAGTAGCCAGAAAAAGCAGCATACCAGAGGACTGGGAGAAATTCAGAGACCAGCAGAGAAGGACAAAGGGCTTGATTAGGAAAGGAAAAATAGATTATGAAAGAAAACTGGCAGGGAACATAAAAACTGACTGCAAAAGTTTTTATAGATATGTGAAGAGAAATAGATTAGTTAAAACAAATGTAGGTCCCTTGCAGTCAGAAACAGGTGAGTTGATCATGGGGAACAAGGATATGGCGGACCAATTGAATAACTACTTTGGTTCCGTCTTCACTAAGGAAGACATAAATAATCTGCCGGAAATAGCAGGGGACCGCGGGTCAAAGGAGTACTTGAGTGAAATCCAGGTTAGTCAGGAAGTGATGTTGGGTAAATTGAATGGATTAAAGGCCGATAAATCCCCAGGGCCAGATAGGCTGCATCCCAGAGTACTTAAGGAAGTAGCTCCGGAAATAGTGGATGCATTAGTGATAATCTTTCAAAACTCTTTAGATTCTGGAATAGTTCCTGAGGATTGGCGGGTAGCAAACGTAACCCCTCTTTTTAAGAAGGGGGGGAGAGAGAAAACGGGGAATTACAGACCAGTTAGTCTAACATCGGTAGTGGGGAAACTGCTTGAGTCAGTTATTAAAGATGGGATAGCAGCACATTTGGAAAGTGGTGAAATCATTGGACAAAGTCAGCATGGATTTACGAAAGGTAAATCATGTCTGACGAATCTTGTGGAATTTTTCGAGGAGTTAACTAGTAGCGTGGATGGGGGAGAACCAGTGGATGTGGTGTATCTGGACTTCCAGAAGGCTTTCGACAAGGTCCCACATAAGCGATTAGTATATAAACTTAAAGCATACGGCATTGGGGGTTCAGTATTGATGTGGATAGAGAACTGGCTGGCAAACAGGAAGCAAAGAGTAGGAGTAAACGGGTCGTTTTCACAATGGCAGGCAGTGACTAGTGGGGTACCGCAAGGCTCAGTGCTGGGACCCCAGCTATTTACAATATACATAAATGATCTGGATGAGGGAATTGAAGGCAATATCTCCACGTTTGCGGATGACACTAAGCTGGGGGGCAGTGTTAGCTGTGAGGAGGATGCTAGGAGAATGCAAGGTGACTTGGATAGGCTGGGTGAGTGGGCAAATGTTTGGCAGATGCAGTATAATGTGGATAAATGTGAGGTTATCCACTTTGGTGGCAAAAATAGGAAAACCGACTACTATCTAAATGGTGGCCGATTAGGAAAAGGGGAGATGCAGCGCGACCTGGGTGTCATGGTACACCAGTCATAGAAAGTAGGCATGCAGGTACAGCAGGCAGTGAAGAAAGCCAATGGTATGTTAGCTTTCATAGCAAAAGGATTTGAGTATAGGAGCAGGGAGGTTCTACTTCAGTTGTATAGGGTCTTGGTGAGGCCACACTTGGAGTATTGCGTACAGTTCTGGTCTCCAAATCTGAGGAAGGACATTATTGCCATAGTGCAGCGAAGGTTCACCAGACTGATTCCTGGGATGTCAGGACTGTCTTATGAACAAAGACTGCATAGACTCGGTTTATACTCTCTAGAATTTAGGAGATTGAGAGGGGATCTTATAGAAACTTACAAGATTCTTAAGGGGTTGGACAGGCTAGATGCAGGAAGATTGTTCCCGATGTTAAGGAGGTCCAGGACAAGGGGTCACAGCTTAAGGATAAGGGGGAAATCCTTTAGGACCGAGATGAGAAGGAATTTTTTTCACACAGAGAGTGGTGGGTCTCTGGAACTCTCTGCCACAGAGGGTAGTTGAGGCCAGTTCATTGGCTATATTTAAGAGGGAGTTAGATGTGGCCCTTGTGGCTAAGGGGATCAGAGGGTATGGAGAGAAGGCAGGTACGGGATACTGAGTTGGATGATCAGCCATGATCATATTGAATGGCGGTGCAGGCTCGAAGGGCCGAATGGCCTACTCCTGCACCTAATTTCTATGTTTCACAGAGCTTTAAAATCTTCACATAGTCACTCATGTGACTCCGAAGTAAAATAGTAAGATTAAATGAGAACTTACCTGTTCGAAGTTTGATCTTTATTTTATGAGGAGTTACGATGAAGGATTACGTGCCCTCCGCTCCCAACCCTCATAATATAACTGATCATCTGGTAGTTCTAATCTTTGTGAGCCTTACTATCTTACTCCGGCTATAGGTTCTGTGTTTTTCACGCCACTGCTGTGAAGTATGCTGAACATGCGCCTGGCGGGGTCTTCTTCACGTAATCCCTCATCGTAACTCCTCTTAAATTAAAGATCAAATGGAGGAAAGTAAACGAAAAAGAATAAGTAGATTGTGTGTGTTTGTCTTTGCTGCATAATACTACCTTTAATTACAGTAAAAACAAAGTAACAAATATTATATGCAATTTATTTTATAATTGCTTACTTTATTGAAATGCCATCAATCACAAGAGGGAGTTCAGACAACAATTATGTTAAATAGATTGAACTCTCAAGAAAAGAAATTGAATGTATTTTTACAAAAAATACATTCTATCTCTATCTCTACAAAAATATTTTCTGTATTTTGCTCTAGTAAGTCATAATTTTAGCTCTGAAATTAAAGATTGCTTTTTGAGCACTACAGTTAGTTCTTTAGAATTTTGTTTTGTATTGCATTTGCTTCATTCAACAGAAAAGGTGTTGAAATTATTCTGTAAATGTTAAACTCAAAAATTCCAATTTAATCAAACACTGGTGCAAGAAGTAATCTGAGTAACAGTTAAGAATACTAAACAATATCTCCCTTCTGATGATTAAAGAAAAGATTAGAAAGGTAGCCATTATGCCTATATATCTTTCTATTTTTGTTAAAGCAACATATTGTACATTGATTGCCTACCTGTGATCTTGCTTTTGGAGACGACGTATCCTCAGACCTTGGATATACCGTTCATAATATTTCTTCCGAGCTTTCATTGCTTCTACCTCCTTTTCATCATAAGTGTATTCGGAATCCACACAAGTGTGATGTTTCATTCCTATGGCACTGTCACAAAATAAATTTTCATTAAAATATGCTGTGATTACAATGCTACACTGTGATCAATTGTTAAGAGTGCAGAAAGTAACAACATTTTCTTAAAGTATTTTACAATTAACTATTATTTTGTAAAAATCTTATTTTTCTCTCATTTTCCTCCAATTCTTTTCTCTATCTCAATTTCATTTATTCCCACTTTGTAATTCCTTTATTTCTCACTGGTATCTTTTCTTTCTCTATTACCTTTCTTTTTTCTGCTCTCACTCTGCCTTCACTTTTTATACATACATTTATTCACTTTCCCCACACTTTGTTCACAACCTCCTTTCCCTTTCTTTTCTATTTCTTTCATCCACAGGTTTCCTTTATTCAGCTATGCTTATTCTTATTAATCTCTCCCTACTTCTCCTTTGGATTCCTTTTAGTTGGAAAGTCTCTTCTCTGAAAGTTGTAGACTCAATTCCACTTGAACACAAAAAATCTGGGCCAGCACTTGAGTGTGGAATGAGAAGATTTTACATTCTCTGAGAGAAATGGAAACAATGTGGATGAAATATAACAGAAGAAGAAAGAAGATAAAAATTAGGAATTGAGGAGACAGGAAAAGAGCAAGGATTCGAGAGGGGAAAGGAGTCGCACAAATGCAAATTGGAACATTAACAGTAAAGGGCCTGTCACACTAGCGCGCGATTAGACGCGACAAGTTCGGACGCGGGGGTCGCGTGGGGGTCAGGCGATCCCGGTGCGAGTGAAGGGCCTGTCCCACTAGCGCGCGATTACACGCGCGACGTCCGAAGGAAGGACGTTATTTTTCATCACGTGACGATGCGCATGAGCATGCGCGTTGCACGACGTCGGGCAGTGACGTCATCACGCAACGCCACGCTGAAGACGCACAACGTCAAAACGTCATCACGTTAATCACGTTCTGCGCGACAGGATTTTGCCGCACGTAATTTTTAAGCAGTGTCGGTTTTTGGACACTACGCGCGATGTCGACACCAGCTCCACACGAGTCCGCGCAACTCCACGAGACTCCGGCGATCGCAGTGGGACAGGGTCACGCGAGGCCGGACGACTAAAGCGACCACGGTAGGTCGCGCTTGTTGCGTCTAATCGCGCGCTAGTGTGACAGGCCCTTTAAGGACACTGAAATGGGTGTAAAGATGGGCCAAGTACCTAACTGAATGTAGAGTCAAACCAATAAGACTGAAGTGCATGTTGCTCCAAAAGCTGTGTTGAACCACACTGAACTATTAACCAACACTATTTCAATCATCAAACTCAGACCAAGAGGCACTCTCACTGTCAAAAGTAATTATTTGGTTGTAAAGTTCATTGAGAAATCTTGAGTTTGTTATGCATGTTTTGTGAAATAGATACTTTTTAATGTAATTATCCACATGTATTTTGCTGCCATGTCCACCCCTTATAGGGCTGCTTTCAGAAATAGACACAATTGTTTTGCTTGCTAACCTTTTGTTTTTCTTCTTCCTAGAATAAACACTTTCACACCCAGTAAGCAGTGTATCAGGAGATAAATCTCTCATCTTGCTGATTTTACCAGTCATCTGCGCGGCCGAATGATCCGTTTCTTTGCCTACAGGTGAATCACATAAGTAAACTTAGTCAAACAAAATCTTATTTGGGTTCCACAAATACTTCTGCTGGCCACATTTGGAATTGTGATGAATGAAAATAAATAGCCGGTCTGAAGATTCTATCGTGCCCATGGGAGATATTAAACAAATTACATCAAGAGATTACTGCCCGAAGATGCCCTGCTTGAAGGCTCGTCAGGACAGTGTGAATGGGAGGGAGCTGGAGACATTGGACGCAAGGAGGGTGAGCCTGGGTAATGCCTCCAGCGCCTTCTAGGTCGGCTGCCGGAGATACCCCCGGGACAAAAAGATGGCCAGACGAGGAGAGGAGAGGAACGTCGGTTCACGGGAACTGTTCCAGTACACAAGTATGGGTGTACCAAGCTTTAGACTTTGAATAATGGCACCATAACATGTTTTGGATTGGGAGCCTTCTTTAAATATATGTTATTCAATTAATATTAAAATAGTATTTGAATAGTTTTTTTTTTAATGGCCATTTTAACAAAAGCAAGTAAAAATCAGTCATTAATAAGGAAGCAACCTCAATTTCCCAGGATACATTTCCTTTTAATAAGATAATTTCATGGCTCGCATACTGCCAAACAGCTACAAATCTGTGGCAGGGAATTTCAAATCTGGAAAAATAAATTAAGAAATATTTATTCTATTGCATTCAATAATTAATAACTGTAAATCAAAGATATGCTAGCCAAGAATGTTATAGCATTTGGAGCCAAATTAAGTAAATTATATCCAGTTAGTTATGTCATGATCTCACTGAATCTCAGAATAGCAATTAAGAGATTTAATCGCTTCCAAGAGTAGTTGGGCACTGCAATATGTAAAATTATCCTTAGACATCAGCACAAAAGTAGGTTAACTATGTTGTAAGCCTACCAGGCATATGGTTTGCTTTTGGTTTCTTCACGGGAGAATTGCAAACACCTGTAAAGGGAATTCTTATCTGATGAAATAATTCCATCTTCAATTCCACTGGATTGTTTGGAAATGCAACCAATCCAAAAAAGTCGATCACTTGGTTTATTTCAACTGTTCCAAGCTGGTGTGCAGCAAAAGAGATTACAACTTCCTGTTCAAATAAAAGTAAAAGTATTTGAATACTTTAAAGTATTTTAATTATAGTTTTCTCATTATGAAATCAAAACTACAATTATATTAAAAAAAATAATTCAACTATCATTCAATTGTAATTCATGCTGCATCTTACTGTGTTATCCCATATCACAAAGCACACATATTCCCAATTTTGTCCTGCTTTAGATCCCTTTATCTCCTTTGCCCACAACGAGGTCATTCCTCCAAGGAATTTCAGAGCCATTCATTCTGTATTCCTGATCCTTCAATGGTTGCTCGGTGCCGAGGTTAAAAATGGAGATTGCAAATGTGAATGGACATGCATCATAGTGCATTTAGAAACAACCTACATACTCACATTTTAAAGTATCTCATATTTTTCAATTAAGTTGGTGCCATTTACAACAATTTATAATTCTAGTAATCTGAATTACCATTCTCTTTCATTCTGCTGATGTAGAGCCAAGGAAACAAATTATGAGTTTCTACGAGCAAACAATGTTCTTACTACCACACTGATGCACTAGTGTACTATTAACTGATTTACCATCATGTATTTCTTGTATTACCGGGAATGATCCAGTGACATCTTCACAATGACTACCAGAGCCATCTCTAAGGAAGATATTTGCTGACAGTCTGGCACCACATGACTTCATCGGAAAATATAGGATACAAAAGAAGATTAAAAGTGGACATAACATTATTCTGTTATGTCCACTTGTTTCTGATTGCCTACTTCAAAAGGAATTATGAGGGGAATGCTTATCCTTTATTTTTTTAATTATTCAACATAAACAGCAACTCCCAGCATTTATGTAATGTGGTAAATAGTTAATTCAAAGAAAATTGCAAAGAAAAAGCCAAAATGGAACCAAAATAAGTCTGACAGTAACATTAAATTAATGTATAATAGGAAACACTACATTTCCTCGCAAAGGGAAAAAAAAATCTACCATAAATCAAAATATTCCCCCCTCGGTGACCCACTAAATGTGGGCTTTCAACACTCTCAGCGCATTTCAATTCTAAAAACCAAGAACTTTCACCTGGTAGCAATTACTATTATCTTCCATAATTGCTTTGGTCCAAAGATCCTGCTGACTAAAAAACTACATTTCTAAAAAATATGAGAGCCATAGATTAAAGACTTGTTTTTCACCCCAGTTTCTCGTGGATTTTGACACAATTATTGAGTGTGGAAAATCTGTCCATGTAACTCCCTGTGAGTTTGCAACCCAAACAATAATTTCAATGCATACTGTTATAAATCAAAATCCAATGGGAACCTGAGTAACTCAATGGGTCAGGCAGCATCTCTGGAGAACATGGATAGGTGGTATTTTGGGTACGAATCTTTCTTCAGACCAAACTGCCATCTATCCATGTTCTCCACATGCTGGTTGTCCTGCGGAGATACTCCAGCACTTTATGTCCTTTTGTGAAAACCAGCATCTGCAGTTCCTTGTTTCTCCAATAGGAACTCACTTGATTCTGTTATAAATTAAATTCACATACCAACTCAACTGGCTTGATAAATGAATTGCCATGACTACTCAATATTACCAAAAAAACTCATAACAAAACAGTTCGAATTGTTTAAGTAATCAATCCACTTTAAAAATATTTCCTATGCGAGTTAATAAGGGCCGGATGAGGCAATACTTTATTTATTCTAACAGTAATAATACATTGATCACTTCTCCCAAATCATTGCATTTTAAAGCATTATGTAATTGAGAACATAATAGTCCATTTGGAAAAAAATTACCATTGACTGTCCTGGTTTAAGGTCTCCTTTAGCAGGAGTGACCCGAAAATGGGCCATCTGACGAAACTGGAACTTGAGTGGAAGTAAAGGGGAGTCATTTCGAAGAGTACCCTTAACGTTCACCTTTTCACCAAGAAAGCATTCCATGAAATCAAATTTTGACACTGGACCGATGTTTAAATTAACAGGACACCCTATTCCAGTAAGTGCTACCTCAACTCGTTGTTGACCTGCAAAATAAAAAAGGAAATAAAATAACAAATGCCATGTGCTTACATTCAAATGCATTGAAATTTGGAGTTTATTATCTTGAACCTTAAAAAATATTTACTGCAATGATGAAATTGGCAAAGTGTGCTATACATTTTGTAATTTGCAATCCAATCTCATTATTGGTAATGTTTACCATTTGTTTCTGCAAGCCAGATTAGGATATACCTCCGTTGACATCAGAAAAGATCAGCATAATGCTAATGCAAAGTGCCAAGTAAATGGGGTTAATTTGAGCTGCATGTTTGAGTGCTTTGAGCACACATTGCAAAGTCCTGATTTCAACCTCAGGGCAGTATTAGTCTTGATATACGACAGGAAGATTGAAACAAGCTTAGAGTGTGAAGGATTATAAATATATATATTCTGCTTGAAATGCTACTCTTATTCATTTCTAAGAATTCTGAATCATCTTCTCTTAATACTTACACTTTTACCTCTGATCCATCTCTGTTCATTCAGTCTAACTTTATCACTTTGAACAAAATATACAGGAAAGAAGATGGGCGCAGCAATCAGCATCCATTATAGATGAGGCCCTCACTAAGGTCTCAATATCCCGCAGCTCTGCTCTTGCTCCCCCTCCCCCCAGTTGCAACAGGGACAGAGTCTCTCTGGTCCTCACCTTTCACCCCACCAGCCGTTGCAGACAGCACATAATCTTCTGATATTTTCGCCACCTGCAACGAGATCCCACCACTAGCCACAACTTCCCATCTCCACCCATTTCCGTTTTCCGCAGAAACCATTCCCTCCGCAACTCCCTGGTTAGCTCGTTCCTTCCCACCCAAACCACCCCCTCCCCAGGTATTTTCCTCTGCAACCGTTGGAGATGCAACACCTTTGCTAATACCTCCCCCCCTTGACTCCCTCCAAGGACCTCAACAGTCTTTTCAGTTGAGGCAGAGGTTCACTTGCACCTCCTCCAACCTCATCTACTGTATCGACTCTTCCAGGTGTGGACTCCTATATATCGGCGAGACCAAGCGCAGGCTCAGGGATCGTTTCGCTGAACATCTCCGCTTAGTCCGCCTAAGCTTACCTGATCTCCCGGTTGCTAAAAACTTTATCTCCCCCTCCTATTCCCACACTGGCCTTTCTGTTCAGGGCCTCCTCCACTGTCAAGAGTGAGGCCCAGCACAAATTGGTGGAACACCTCATATTTCGCTTGAGCAGCTTACACCCCAGCGGTATGCTTATTGACTTCTCCAATTTTAAGTAACCCTTGTTTTATCCCTTCGCCCATCCTAGTTCTATGACCACTCTGACTGTCCTCAATTAATATTTTATCTGATGGCTTTGTTGTTCCTCCCAGCTAACTATGATCTATTTTACATTTTCCCTGGTCTGCATCCCCTTTGTCTCATTTTCACACATACTTCCTTATCTCTGTATATCCCTCTCCCGACTCAGTCTGAAGAAGGGTCTCTACCCGAAACGTCACCCATTCCTTCTATCCAGAGACGCTGCCTATCCTGCTGAGTTATTCCAGCATTTTGTGTCTAACTTCGGTTTAAACCAGCATCTGCAGTTCTTTCCTACACACTCCAAGCCACACTGAAATCTGTAGTAGGACAGCAAATTTTCAGCAGACACTCAAGATAAATGAATAATCATGAGTTTTGGTTCAGTTCGTTACACACTTGCCAGTGTGTCAGAAAGGTGTGGTTAAAGTCTGATCCCAAAAGCCTACGCTAAAGGGCCTGTTCCACTTGGGCGACATAATCCGCGAGTTCTGGTGAGTTTGCCCTCGATTCATACTCGCAGCATGGTCGACACAAGGTCGTATGAGGTCTTCGTAACTCTCCTTCGTGCTCAAGAGTGGTCTCCGCGTACTCGAGGCCTCAACTAGGTCACGTCGTTTTTTTCAATATGTTAAAAAATGCCTGCGAGTATAAAAAGTAGGTAATCGAGGGTGGTCGTAGATAGTCCAATTTTTCCGAAGTTAGTCATAGCTAGTCGTAGCTGGTCTTCAACATAGTCGAAGGAGGTCTTCTACATAGTCGAAGGAGGTCTTCAACATGTCATTTTTTCAAACTCTTCTAAACTCGCCAATTAGGTCGGCCAAGTGGGACAGCCTCTTAAGGCTCGACTGCATAACAAGGAGAGAAGTGTTATGTATTGGATAAGCCACTAAGCACAATCTACACCTGTTCGCTCAGTGGATTGAAACGTTTCATAAGTTTAACCATGAAAAAGAGCAGTGAAGATATCTCCTGTGAAGTGGGCAATATTTATCCATCAATCAACCACTCAAAAAAAATGACCTAGTCTTTAAACCCATTGTTATTTGTGGGATTTTGTCGTACACAAATTGTCTCCTATGCTTCCTGTATATCAACAATATACATTTCATTAATTATTTTATTATGTGTAAATGTTCTGAGGTCAAATTTGGCACAATGCAAATTAAGGTTTATAAATTGGGATTGAGGCTGAAATCATGACTGTTTTCCCACTGCATAAACTATGCTTTAAGTTCAACAGCTGGTACTGATACTATAGCAAAGTCTCTACTGCCATTAGAAATATATTTAACATTTATTTAATAGCAATAAATCACCTTGCTTCTGACCAAGCAACTAAAATGGAAGGGTTGCCTGCTGACTGACAAATCAGCTGAGTTTGCAATGAGAGAAATTTGAGATTTACTCTCAATCAAGGAAAATAATGATCACCATTAAATTGAAGAAATGGAGCTGTGATTAACAATTCCTCACTAGTTGTACTATGACAAAAAACAAGCTGAGCAAAAGCTAGAGCAAAATAGGGCATGGCAAAAATGATGGTGCATATTATCTAGGTCATAACCAATCTTTCTTCAGTATCAAATAAGAGTCCTCATTGAAAATTAGGCTAGTCAGAAGAAAACTTGCCACCATTTGATCTCTCAAATTGGCGACGCAGTGGTGCACTAGAAGAGCTGCTATCTCACATCCCGAGAGACCCGGGTTGGATCCTGACTACGGGTGGTGACTGTGCAAAGTTTGTACGTTCTCCCCGTGTCTGCATGGGATTGCTTTGGCTTCCTCCCACATTCCAAAGATGTACAGGTTTGTAAATTAATTGGCTTTTGTAAATTGTCCTGAGTGTGTAGGATATAAAATAGGGATAACACAGAACCAGTGTACGGGTGATCGGTGGTCAGCCAAAGGTATTTGTATCTCTAGGCTAAACTAAACTAGATACTATTTGTACATGCTAATAAGAGATCTAGCATATTACTGGTGTTCTGAGACTTTGTTCATAAAACCTGTGAAATACCATTATCTGTAAAGATATATAATTTATGGTTCATAACTGATTGAATAAATAGTAGATGTATAAAAGCCTAAAAAGTTGCTTTTGTCTTAAAATGAAATTAAGAAGTCATGATAAAACATTAAAATTGCTTCAGTCGTCTTTAAAAACAGGCTACTTAATTGGCAACTAAGGTGGAGAAAAGATTATCGTTAATTATATTTCAAACTAAAAAAACACGCAACATTTTTTTGTGTTCATCAACTGTTTTTTCAAAGATTCCCCACAATAGTCTCATGTAAATAGGTTTTTCCAAAAATCTAATTTAATACAATGAGTTAACTTTAAACTTCAACCTCTTGTTCAATCTAAACCACACATTATTGCAATTACATCATGTATGCCTCTGGATTTAAGAAGTCATATTTTATAATATCTGTTTTATTCTTCTTCTCCAAGGAGAATAACTTTCCATACAATTAAATTTACCGCAAGAGCAACATTCATAATTTCCAAACTGTCTCACGGTGCAGCCAAAGTTAATAGCATTTAAATCATACTTGTGCCATAACTTCATTCACTTACTATTGGCACTTAAATTGCACACTTAAGATACACAATATTAATCATATTGTTTGTTATGTGATATTAACAAATCAATGTGTTTGTACATTCATATAGCGGGGTGGAAGATTGGAACCTTCACATGGTCCGCCCTGTTTCGACTAATGCAATCAACCCGAGGTGCACAAACAAAATATAAAATAGAACAAGTTGACCTACAACTTTAGGCTGTGCATGCCATACGCAAGAAGAAGATTCATATTGCATTATACCCTGCTGTCATTGTGATTATTTAAAACATTTAATCAAATCAAGAAATCTAAAGTTGTTGAGTACCTTTTCTCCCATCGCTTTCATTGGATAATTTATGCTGTGATGGAAAAATATCACAGCTGCGCACAGTCTCAAATCTCACATAAAGGGCATACTCTCTGAATTTTGGTATTTCATCCTCTTTTTTGTGAAATTTTGTAGCACTATAGGAAAGTCAAAATTTCATCCATTAAAATTCAACCTGGGAGATGAATTTTCATCAAAACTGCCCAAGCAGTAATTTGGTGAATTGTTCCTTAGTCCAACTACCATTCATTTTTTAAATCAGCTGCATGAAAATTGGTTACTTCCACAATATCTTAATAACTCTCTCAAGTTTCCCAGCCAGGCAATATGAACATTTATCTTTGTAACTGGGCTCATTATAAATATTTGAATATTTTAAAAACTATTGTGCCAAGTCAGCTACTGGTCAGAACGGCATCAGATAATAGGAAACAATTGATAACTGGTCCACCAGGAGTGATGTGACTTGTCAACTCAGTCTAAAAGGGAACACATTTGAATTCACATTTGAATGAAAGGTCAAATTACATTCAATTAGTTCCATTAAAGAATGGACAATCATCAGATTTTCAAACAATATGGCCAGGAATAATGCAAGCTCGTGTAAATGAATCAAGAATCAAGAGTGTTTGATTGTCATATGTCCCGAAATGGAACAATTACATTTTTGCTTGCAGCAGCATAGATATGTAAACATAGTACTCTGCAAACACGATAATAAACAACAAATTAAGTTCAGTATAAATGTATATATATTTTAAATTAATAGTTCAAAGACAAAAATAATGCTACCGATTCTCTGTAGTTCAGAGCTTATTTGGAGGTTTCAGTGTTTAATAGCCTGATGGTTGTAGGAAAGAATTTGCTTCTGAACCTGGATGTTAGTTTTTAGGCTCCTAAACCTCCTGATAACAGGAGTGAAATGAGACTGTAACAAGGGCAGTATGGGTCTCTGATGATGCTGGCTGCCTTTACGAGCAGGGATCTACAGATCCCTTTGATGGTAGGGAGGTCATTATCCATGATGGACTGGGCAGTGTTCAATACATTTTGCAAACTTCTTCGTTCCTGGTCATTAAAGTAGCCGAACCCGGCTGTGATGCAACCAGTCAATATGCTCTCTACTGTACATAAGGTCAAAAGGTCATAAGGAATAGGAGTAATTAGGCCATTCGGCCCATCAAGTCTCCTCCATCATTCAATCATTACTGATCTATCTCTCCCTCCTAACCCCATTCTCTTGCCATTGTACTATTCAAGAATCTACCTATCTCTGCCTTGAATATATCCACTGACTTGGCCTCCACAGCCTTCTGTGGCAAAGAATTCCACAGATTCACCACCTTCTGACTAAATATATTTCTCCTCATCTCCTTCCTAAAGGAAAATCCTTTATTTCTGAGGCTATGACTAGTCCTAGACTCTCCCACTAGTGGAAACATCCTCTGCACTTCCACTCTATCCAAGCCTTTCACTATTCTGAATGTTTCAATCAGGTCTGCCCTCATTCTTCTAAACTCCAGTGAGTACAGGCCCAGTGCCACCAAACGCTCATCATCAGTTAACCTACTCATTCCTGGGATCATTCTTGTAAACCTCCTCTGGCCCCTCTCCAAAGCCAGCACATCTTGCCTCAGGTATGGTGCCCGAAATTGCTCATAATATTCCAAATGTGGCCTTACCATCGCATTATAGAGCCTTAACATTACATCCCTGCTTTTGTATACAAGCCCTCTTGGAAAAAAAATGCCAGCATTATTTTTGCTTTCTTTATTACTGGTTTGATTTGCAGATTAACGTTTTGGGAATCCTGCACCAATACTCCCAAGTCCCTTTAAACCTCTGATTTCTGGATTCAAACCACATTTTGAAAAGAGTCTACGCCTGCAGAGGTTCAAGAGAGCTGCAATACCAAATTTTTATAATCTTCTAAACAAGTGGAGGCATGTGATGTGCTTTCTTTATAATTGCATCAATCTGCTGCTTCCAGGACAGATCTTCAGAGATAGACACAAAATGCTGGAGTAACACAACGGGACATGAATGGGTGACGTTTCAAGTCGAGTCTGAGAGTCAGGGGAGAAGTCTAGAGATATAGAAGGGAAAGGTGTACAAATGACAGATCAAACCTGATGATGTTAAGGAAATGTAGAATGCTTTATTGTTAGCTGAGGGGAAGGTGACAATGCGGCATAAGATTAATAATATTTAATCAGGAGGACAGTAGAACTACTGTATGTCCCGTTATTTTTTACCCAAAAATAAGGCACGAAAATTTACCTGCGTCTTGTAGGCCGAAGGTTAGGTTGTTAGTCAAGAAAGATAGACTTGGCCATCCATCAGTACAGCGACATCAAGAACGATGTTGCTGTACTGACGGATGGCCAAGTCTATCCCTCATTGCAGGCAGCTGGTGAGAAGCGGCTGTAAAGTGGGAAGCGACTGTTAAAGGACAATGCTGCTGGGGGAGGTGGTGGGGGGGGGAAAAGAGTTAGTTTCACAGCGCTTGGGGAGTGTGGCCCGGGTCAGCACGGCCTGGGCTGCACAAAATGGCTGGGCCTCCAGGGGTAAAGTTGCGGGGAAGGCAGGAGTGTTGAGAAGGTGGGGGTCGGGGACTATGTCAACAACTCACTCTCTCACCGCAGTCGCGGCGCTCTGGGCACGGAGCCACCACATTGTGGCCGGGGAGGGAAGTAGCTCGGGTGGCTGCGAGCGGCTGCTGGGACTGGACAGCGGAACCGGCTGCCACCTCAGAGCGTTCTGCCGGCCCACCCACCAGCCAGCCACAGGTGTCCTTTGGTACAGGTGCAACCACTGGAGGTGGTGGTTGGCGGATAGCTACTGGGCGGAAGGCTGGCAGCTCAGTCCCGGGCTTGCGCTCTCTCTCTCTCTCTCTCTCTCTTTCTCTACTAATCCCGGGGCAGGCGACTTGGGAACTGCAGCTATACCCAGGGCTCGCAGGCGACCTAGGCGCTATAACAAGTCCCGGGGCAGACATCCTGGCCACTACAGCAAGTCCTGGGGCTCGCAGGCGATCTGCGAACTGCAGCTAGTCCCGGGGACGAGAGGGATCTGGGAACTGAAGCCAGTCCCGGGGACACAAGAGATCTGGGAACTGAAGCCAGTCCCGGGGCACGCAGGCGATGTTGTCAACCCCTGGACTAAACCAAACCCTTGATCCTGTCCCGCCATCCTTTTCCCAACATTTAGCAACTTAAATTTGGGGTTCGTTTTCATAGAAGGGAAATATGGTAGTTGGATAACTAGCCATTGGGTTGTCCAAGCGAAATTTAAGGTGCTGTTCACCCAATTTGCATTGGGCCTCACTCTGACAGTGGAGGAGGCCCAGGACAGAAATGTCAGTATGAGAATGGAAGGGGGAGTTAAAGTCTTTAGGCCTAGGCGGACAGAGCGGAGGTGTTCAGTGCTTGGTCTCGCCGATATATAGGAGTCCACACCTGGAACTGTGGATACAGTAGATAAGGTTAGTGGAGGTGCAAGTGAACCTCTGCCTCACCTTAAAATACTATCAGGGTCCCTGGATAAAGTCGAGGAAGGAGATATAGGACAGGTGTTGCATTTCCTGCAGTTGCAGGGGAAAGTACCTGGGGAGATGGTAATTTGGGTGAGAAGAGATGAATTAACCAGGGAGTTGCTGAGGAAATGGTCTCTGCAGAAAGCGGAAAGGGGTGGAGATGGGAAGATGTGGCTTGTGATGGGATCCCGTTGGAGGTGGCGAAAATGTCGGAGGATTATGCGCTGTATATGACGGCTGATGGGTGAAAAGCGAGAACTAGGGGGACTCTGTCTCTGTTACGACTTGGGAGAGGGAGAGCAAGATCGGCACTGCAGGATTCCGAGAAGGCCCATGTGAGGACCTCATCTATGATGGAAGAAGAGAATCCCCCTTCCCTAAAGAAAGAGGACATCTTGGATGTCCTGGTTTGGGACACCATATCTTGGGCGCAGAAGCTGCCTAGACGGAGGAATTGATAGTTGGTGATAGAATCTTTGCAGGAGGCAGGTTGCGAAGAAATGTCGTTTAGATAGCTGTGGGAGTCAGTAGGTTTACAATACCTCTTGCACCCATGCAGAACACACGGAGTTCATTAACTTCACTACTAATTTCCATCCTGCACTTAAATTCTTTTGGACCATCTCCATGCCGTTTCTTGATCGCACTGTCTCCATCACAGGAGATAGACTATCGACTGACATCTATTGTAAACCTACTGACTGTACCCTTTAACATTATAATTTTTGTGCACTTTTCAAAATAATATCAATCTATTGCAAAATGGTCTGTTAAAAGTACAAACAGAATTACTTTCAGTACTCTTAGAGCCATTCAACTTACGGAAATTCCTTGGGGCTAAAGCACAGAGTAACAATGATTTTGCTATATGGGTTCAGAATCCCTTCGCAAGGTTGACATGCAATCAGATCAGAGGTATAAGCAGTTGGTCTGAAGTCTTCTTTCATTTTATCTGCCAAAAATGCCTCTGAACTCAGAGACAGATCTGTACCCTGTCAAATATAAGTAGTTTAAAAAGCAATTAAACACATTTTCTGATAACATTTGTCCTACTGAATATAAAGGAAGCACCTATAACAAATCTATTTGCAGATATAAGGAACTTTTTGATTTAAAGATTTTGGTTACAAAATTAAGTTTATGGTGCTGTTTTATTTGGTGCAATTGGTATAAGCGAGCCTGGTATTCCGAAAAACACAAGGAATCATGGGATTTGTCAAAGGTCGAAAGCTATAAATAAAAATTGAACGAAGCGCTATAGGTTCAGCGAGTATAGTTTGGGTCCAATTTTTTAACTTTCTTCAGTGGGAGACTGGAGGATGGGGGGGGGAGAGAGACCGGCGGAGGGGGGAGATCGGGCGGGCCGGGTGGGGGGATGACTGGGCCGGATGGGAGACAGGCGGGCGGGGGGGAAGACCTGCAAGCGCTGCCTAACTGCCACTGGACCGTCCCCGGTCTTCCCCCCCACTCGACTGTCCCATCCCCGCCCGGGTACCGACGGGTCACCGGCCCCCAGGCCCCGATGGGCCACTACGGCGACACGTGCCACTTCACCCACGGCCTCAGCTGCTACCTTGCACATCACCGGCTTCTACCACTTCATCCACAACCCAGAGGAGGAGCAAGGGCCCTGGCCTCGCCTGCGCGGCCTCCTCCAGCCCAGCGCTAGATTGGGCCACGCTGCAGGCTGCCTTCAGCCCCAACCTGGAGTTGGAGCTGGCCCAAACTCTCGACTTGGAGCTGGGCAAGGGAGGGGGAGGAAGCTGCTGCTGCTGCCAGCACCACCATCCACAGTACCCGCGGCTCGAACGGGCGCCCGGCCTGCCCGTGGCCGGTAGGAGCCCGTCCGCAGACTCTCTCTCGGACTAGGATGACTCCAGCAGCATTAGCTCTGAGTCGTCCGGTTTTGAGCAGGTCGACGGCTGCCCATCTTCAGCAGGATCTCGGTGTCAGACTGAGGGGAGGGAGGTAGAGGTGGAGGGCTGCGGGACAGGCAAAGCCGAGCTGGAGCCAGCGGCTGCAGCACCGGCTGCAAGTCCGGGGCCGCCCCGCCTGCCCAGGGCCACCTCCGGACGGGGACGGGACACCAGGGAAGGGACGGGGACGGCCCAACAGCAACTCAAGAGCACCTGCAACGATGCGGAGCCGACCCCGACTATGGACGAAACACAAGCCTGCACACAATGCAGCACGACCGATGCCAAGACTGTTTTATAGCTAGCGACCTATGACCTTGGCATGCGCAGTCGGAATACCGAACTCGCTTATTGATATATGCTTCCAATTTGCTTCACAATTTGTGACTGGAAGTCATGGCCTCCAGCAAATTAAGAGGTGAAGTAGCATGTAGCATAAGTTAGTCGGCAAAACAGATAGGTTATGATGTCAGTCCTAAGACGAGATGGATTCAATCACTGCACTTGAAAATTTGGCCACAATGATCCAGCTAATGCAATATCACATATGAGGAACAAGTCATTAAATATTGGAAGTAACTTCCCATACACCTTCTTGCCCATTGGCACCATTTAAAAGGATTAAAGGGAGTCATAATTACTTATCGGAGTTATTCATGATAGATTACCGCTAGAGTTAACTATAAATAATTTGCAGTGATTCATATTGTTAAAACATGCATATCCTCTCTCCTTCAGTGTTTTAGTGCTAATTATATTCTCAACTGCTATGCTGAGCAAATACATTTTCCCATACTGGAGTTCATTTCCCAAGGGGTTTGACATAATGAGGTGGTTCCCAATGTAGGAAAACTCACCAGAAGAAAGGAAATGAGAAGGTACAGTGGAAGGTAAGTACTCAATGGGAGAGCTAATCCACAGGTTCAAGTACAGGTCCTACACGTGTATCACAGTGAGGAGTTGATTAATTAAAATAGTAAGATTAAATGAGAACTTACCAGTTTGAAGTTTGATCCTTATTTTATGAGGAGTTACGATGAGGGATTTCGTGAAGACCCCGCCAGAACGTATGCGCGACATTCTTCAAAGCAGTGGTGTGGAATCACAGATAACGACAATGACTGAAGATAGTGAGATTAAGAGACTCTGATAAACCAGTTGACCTTATGATAGAGGGTTGGGAGCGGAGGGCACGAAATCCCTCATTGTAACTCCTCATTAAATAAGGGTCAAACTTCAAACTGGTAAGTTCTCGTTTAATCTTAATCTTTTACTTCGGAGTCACGTGAGTGACTTCATGAAGATTTCAAAGCTCTGAGATTCCATGCCCTGGACAACGTCCATGCTCCACACTGCCGCAATTACTGATGGAGGAAGTATGTTAATGTATTTCAGACTTGAACAAGATGAAAAATAATAGTGTATTTATTAAAATACAAACAATAAACACCTAACTCGGGGATAAACGTTTTTATGGAACAGTACTTAAAACTGATTCCGCAAACGTTGCGGGAGCGGCCACCAGCTTGTTATAAAACCTCTGAAAGGTTGTCTCACTGGCCCAGCCCGCAGTTGAGAGGACATGATCCATGGGAACCTCCATGGTCCTCGCCACTGATGTGGATGCAGCCCTGGTAGGATGAGATTTTAAAAACGTTAGTATCGATACCTGCCGCACCCAACACCACCCTGAGCCACCTGGAGATAGTTTGTACCGTCACCCGGTGATGTGGGTTCTTGTGGCTGATGAACAGACCCTGCTCCATCTTCCTGATGGTGTGTGAGACTTTGATGTAATACTGAAGATGGGTGGCTATGCAGAGGGTAGCATCAGCGGGGTATGCTCGTAATTCCAATTGTAGCCCTGTAGATCCAGGTCTGTGCTGTTTGAGCAACTCCTCTATAAAGGTTACTTTCCCAGGGGTTGAAACCATACTGTCCAATCTCAGTTTCTGCAAAGTCTGGACCCGTTGTGCAGATGTCAGTGCCATCAACATCACCACTTTGTAGGTGAGTTTATCCAGTGGTAAACCCCTCATGGGCGACCAACTCCTGAGCAGGGTCAACACCACCCCTGCATCCTAGGTAATGTTGTATCTTGGTTGCGGAGGGTTAGTATTGAAATACCCCTCATTAGTTTTGAAACCAGCTGGTGCGATCCCACTCCTATATTGAGGTAGGACGATAGTGCGCTCCTGGCACTATTTATGGCACTGTAGCTGAGTCCCTCATCAAAATGAAGCCCCGCGAGGAATTCCAACACGTTCGGTATCATGGCAGAGCCAAATTGTATTTGCCAATTCATCACAAGATATTGACTTGATACCACCCATATGGTTTAAATATGCCACCACAGTGGTATTATCTATTTGAAGACAGACATGCGTATGATGTAAATTCGTGCAGTAAGCCCGCAGCCCGTGAAATGGTCCCAGCATTTCCAATTAGTTTATACCTTGTGACTGAAGAAGTGTTGATTCGTGCGAATCCCATCTGCCGTCACAACTAGAAGTGGTGTCGGTAGCTCCCCAGCCTTGGGCGCTTGCGTCGGTTTGTAACACGACTGATGGGTTGGATATAATGATGGGATTAAAATATTGAATAAAATCATTAATATTGCTAACCCACCATTGTAGCTCAATTTTTGACTTGATCGGCAGCTGCATAAGCCTGTCAAAATGTCTAGCATTTGCTTTTAATGCCGAGATTTTTGCTCCTTGCAAGTTTTGATAATGAAATGGGTCAAATTGTGCAGCTGGAAATGTAGCTACAAAAGCTTTCCAATTACCTTAGCAGCGTGTCTGATAGTCGGTTTCCTGGCACAAGAAAGGCTGTTACATGCCTCTATTATATCTGTTGCCTTACTGGCTGGGATAGTGACAATCATATGATTGGTGTTAATTGTGAAACCCAGATAGTCCATAACCACAGATGGGTTGAACTTAGATTTGTCTGGATGGATAACAAACCCTAGTTTCTCGAATAACATTTTGGTAGCTGTTACCGCTAATTCAGCTAATTCAAGAGTTTTCCCCACAATTAAGATGTCATCTAAATATGCCATGACTATGTGATTTTGTTGTCTAAGAGATGCCCATATTGGTTTTAAAATTTTTGTAAATAACCTAGGGGCTGTGGTAAGCCCATTCGGTAGGGCTTTATATTGTCACAGTTGCCCCATCCAGACAAATTTTAAGAATTTACGGTGATATTCCTTTATAGGTACTGAATAGTATGCATCTTTTAAATCGATGCAGGCCATAAAGCACCCCCGAGATATCAGCTGTTTAGCCATTTCAAATGTCTCCATTTTGAAATGGGTATATTGTACAAAGGTATTCAAATGGGTTAAATCAATGATAATTTGACATCCACCAGATGTTAGACACAAACTCAATAGGTTCACGTGTCGTTTTTTTCTATTACCCCCTTGGCATATAGTCTTAATATTTCTACATGTCCTTCCTCTTTCTCTTTTTGAGAAAGTGCAAATTTCTGGTCAGGTACATATTGAGTTGGGGGAAGATGCCCATTTATGAATTCAATCTCATAACCCTGAATATTTTGTAAAATAAAGATATCCAAAGTTATAGCACCCCATGCGTCCCAGAATACACGCAACCTCCCTCCTACTTGTGAGGTTATGCATGCAGCACACTCAAGAGAACCAGATCCCCTTACCTCCATGGTCACCGGCGGGGCTTGATGTTCTGGGCTTTTGGTGGATGTTATGTTGCTGGGGTGGGGGGTTGGCGCATCTTCTATGCTGGCCGCTGTTGGCCCTGCCCTAAAAAAGGCTTCTGCTGAAAGGGTGCGACCAGTGGATATATTCTCTGTGCCCTGTCGGGTTGTCCCTGAGGCCTGGTATTTGCATATGGATGGTGCCTCCGATACGCTTGTGGCCTGGTTGATGACGGCGGTTTCATTAACCCAACTGCTTTCGCCTGCTCATCCAAGTCTTTGACTTGTTTAGATAAGTCCTCCCCGAACAACTGTCTTGGCGGCGGAGTAGCAGAGGCTTTGCACAACCCTGCAAATTTTGGGTTAAGTGTGGGTCGGAAGGAGCTTTTTCTGAAAGAGTTGATCTCATATTGTGTATTACACAATAGAGCCAGAGCATCCTGTTGCTCCCCCGTCATCTCTGTCCCGTCCAGGGTTCTGGCAAATGCCATGATGCCTGATGACAACAGCTTAAGGATCTTTTGAATCTTCAGTTCATGGACCCTGATCCTGACTAATGTTCCCCCAGATGGGCATGTTGACCGTTGGGACATTGAGCGATACACAATTACCTGGGGTTTTGTATTTTTCTATAGCCTCCGTCAACACCTGTTCCTGCAGCTGGTGGGTTGTGAGGTAATTAATGCTCGCTGCTAGTTTGGCCTGCAGTGGTTGCCCTGAATGCCCTGGCTGGGCAAATTTGGAAACTACCTCCAGTAGCTCTTCCTCAGGGATTTCTGGCTCTGCTGGTTCCTGCGCCAACCCCTCTTCAAAGTCAGTTAATCGCTGACCCCTAGCGCTGCCCACGGATGAAGGAGAAATACTTGGTGGACCCACAGTATGGCTCCTAGATCGCAGGGACCCCCCGTTCTTGATGTTCCAGGTCCCGCTCGAGCAGTTGCTCTATTAAGCGCTCCATCCGGGCCATGCGACTGCCGCCGCTATCTGCGGATGGCAAGTCGACTTCCCCAGGTTCTCCAGAACTACTGGGGCTTCTACCAATGTACCGCACCTCGCCGAGGTGATGTCTAGGGTACGTTGGCAGGTAGTCGCTGCCTGCCACTCCTGCGGGGCTACACGACTCCCGTGCGGACATGACGATAGTCCGCCGTCTTCCGGACTGTAGCGGCCCACCTGTCTGGTATGACAGAAGCGGAGGCGAGTCGGTGCCGGCCGCCGCAGCGGGGCTCCCAGACATCCGCGCGGGCTTACCATCAGTCCCCGATATACGGCTCTGAGACGGCGCATGGTCGCTGCCTGCCGCCTCAGCGGGGCCACACAACCGAAATACGCTGCCACCGGCATGCACTCTGGCAACGTGACCGGGTGGTGTGCCGGTACCTGCCGCTCCCGCGGGGCTCCCCGATTTCCCAGCATGTACATCACCGGTCCGCGATCTGGCAGCTTTCTCCGGTGACATGTCGATGCCGGCCGCTGCAGCAGGACTTGACCTGGATGCGGCTTTCCCCCGGGTCCGCCCTCTGGGGACTTGTAACACAGGGGAAACAGTGCGTGCCGCTGACTGTGGGACTGTTATATGCACCTGTTTGCCGCTAGCCCTTAATTGTTTGGGCGATAGTGGCAGGGAGTCAGGGTCTTTTCTACCCTGCTCCTTCGCAGTGCTCCGACCAACATGCAGCTCCTTAGTCTGCTGTGGTGGAGAATCGGGCCCAGTCAACTGCACAGGGCTCCCCGACTTCTGCGATTTGCTCCTGGCCCGCGAAGCGGGTGCTGCTGGTGTTGTGGGCAGCTCCGAGGATAGCGGCCGCTGACTTCCCTCCGAAGTCCCGCGGTCCATGGAGAATTGTTTCGCCTTCCCTTTCTTCAACTCCATCGTACCTGTAAGAAATAATTTCCTCACAGGGACTAACCAGCTCAAGGTTAGTTTGAACTTACCTTGAAGCCTCTTTTGAAGGTGCCGTTGGGGAAGAGCACTCACCCCTCCAGCTGTCGACTGCAAATGCGAGCGACGATATGTCGCGCATGCGTGCTGGCCGAGTCTTCACGAAGTCACTCACGTGACTCCGAAGTAAAATCTGACCCAAGTTGTAGCCACAACTGTAGCTGCACAACTTTTGCAGTGGCTGTAAAAATAGCAGCATCCTTCTTGGTCTCCGATTCTTAACAGTATAATACAGGGGAGATCATAAAGGTATCAATATAATGTAACAAAAGCTGATAGTCATCAAATACCATTTCTGCTGTAGCTATAGCAAGTAGGACTCACCCAACTTAATCAGTTGGTGGAGAATAAAAGCTTGCTACTCAAATTCACCTTGCTTATACATGTAGAGCATTAAGCAAAGTTAATTCATTTGCAATAAATTGACCAGACTGCACAGATACGAAATTGGCATTGGGAGAATAACCAAAGAATGTCGGAAGTGTTTTTTTTTCAGACTGCAGGGAAGACTTTGTGTGTCCCCTGGGTCGATGCTGGGATTATTACTTTGTTTTATTAATATTACTGAAGTACACAGTAACGTTTTCAAATGTTCACATGATCAATAGCAGTTTAGTAAATAGTAAGGAGGATAGCAGTAGACTCGCTGGGAATGTCTGAGAGACATTGATATTGGCATGAACATAGGCTGGCAGAGAAAGGATTTTCTCACAAAAATTACATAGTGTCAACCTGCAATTAAAAAGGCTAATGTATTTGTTTTTTTCTTAACCAATCATTCACTAAACTGAGATCACAAAGTTCATTGTTTATTGATCATAAAGTTTGTGATTTTCTTTTGAGTCCTCCTGTCTGACATACTAATACACTGTGAAGCACAGATGTATGCAATGGACACCAGGCCCGTAACATTTCACAATACCTTCAATCGCTTATTTGTGAAACAAATTTGGAGCATTATATTACTCTAAATTAAATACATTTAAATACATTCATATAGTCCATAATACCATTAAGGAACCATTTAATCAAATGATCAAACTCAAACTAAATACGTCAATATTTCAAATAAACATCTCAGACTTGGTTGTAATTTGACTAAAAGGCAAATGCTTCTTCTGCAATTAAATATTACTACAATAACATTTTTATTACCACTTCAGATCCAACAGCATCATTTTCCATCAGTGTCACCCAGTTAATAGATTCAGGGCTGTTGTTGTACACAAAAATTTGCTCCAGCTTTGAGGTTCCGTAAAAGGCACTGCCAAATTGAATACATTCAAGTTTCTGGCCAGAAAAATCTAAGAGTTCCAAAGTTGGCACGACAATATTTCCCTTAATTTTCACAACTGTATCTTCAGCATCTTCCAACCTCATCCTGGTAAGAGAACAAAAAGAAATCAATGGAACTTACAGTAAAAATCCTGTTTTTAATCATTCATGCTCCCACTCATCATTGCCCACAAAACAGAAATTCTCAAGTCTAATAACTGGATTAGCCGAATCCAGTCAGCAATTAGAAAGTGTGCCTAATAATTCAAAAGGACAAGAAAATATGCGCACATATCAACAACATAAAATAAACAAACAAATCGATTTGGTGCAACAACCAACTGAAACCTGATGAGTGTTTTTAATTGGTGCCAATTACACCATTTCACATGCAGAAAACAAACTGATAGAGGGATTCAGCAGATCAAGCAGCATCTGTGAAGATAAAGGGCGAGTCAATATTTCATTGTTTTACTTATGATGTTGTGGCAATCAGTGAAACATGGTTGCAGGAGGGTTGTGATTGGAAACTAAATATTCCAGGATTTCGTTGCTTCAGGTGTGATAGCATTGAAGGGACCAGAGATGGAGGTGTTGCATTGCTTGTCAGAGAAGATATTACAGCAGTGCTTTGGCAGGATAGATTAGAGGGCTCGTCTAGGGAGGCTATTTGGGTGGAACTGAGAAGTGGGAATGGTGTAGCAACACTTTTAGGGGTGTATTATAGACCGCCAAATGGGGAGCGAGAATTGGAAGAGCTAATAATGTAAGGAGATAGCAGATATTAGTAGTAAGCACAAGGAAGTGATTGTGGGAGATTTCCAAAAATAGACTGGGAAACACATTCTGTAAATGGGCTGGAAGGTTTGGAGTTTGTAAAATGTGTGCAGGATAGTTTTTTGCAGCAATACATAGAGGTATCGACCAGAGAAGGGGCAGTGCTGGACCTCATGTTAGGAAATGAGGCAGGTCAGGTGATGGAGGTGTGCGTTGGTGAACACTTTGGGACCAGTGATTACAATACCATTAGTTTCAATGTAATTATGGAGAGAGTCAGAACTGGACCTAGGGTTGAGATTTTTGACTGGAGAAAGGTTAACTTTGAGGGAATGCGTAATGATTTAAAAGGAGTGAATTGGGACATTTTGTTTTATGGGAAGGATGTAGAAGAGAAATGGAGGACATTTAAAGGGGAAATTGTAAGAGTACAGAATCTTTATGTCCCTGTTCGGTTGAAAGGAAATAGTAAAAGTCGGAAAGAGCCATGGTTTTCATGGGAAATTGGACACTTGGTTCGAAAAAAGAGAGATATCTAAAATTATTATAGGAGGCATGGAGTAAATAAGGTGCTAGATGAGTATAAAGAATGTAAAAAAAATCTTAAGAAAGAAGTAAGAAAAGCTAAAAGAAGATATGAGGTTGCTTTGGCAAGAAAGGTGAAAGTAAATCCAAAGGGTTTCTACAGCTATATTAATAGCAAAAGGATAACGAGGGATAAAATTGGACCATTAGAGAGCCAGAATGGACAGCTATCTGCAGAGCCAAAAGAGATGGGGGAGATATTGAACAATTTCTTTTCTTCGGTATTCACCAAGGAGAAGGATATTGAACTCTGTGAGGTAAGGAAAAAAAGTAGAGTAGCTATGGAAACTATGAGATTCAAAGAGGAGGAAGTACTGACACTTTTGAAAAATATAAAAGTGGATAAGTCTCCAGGTCCTTTCAGGATATTCCCTAGGACATTGAGGGAAGTTAGTGTAGAAATAGCAGGGGCTATGACAGAAATATTTCAAATGTCATTAGAAACGGGAATAGTGCCGGAGGATTGGCGTACTGCGCATGTTGTTCCATTGTTTAAAAAGGGTTCAAAGAATAAACCTAGCAATTATAGACCTGTTAATTTGACGTCAGTGGTGGGCAAATTAATGGAAAGGATACTTATATAATATATATAAGCTTCTGGATAAACAGGGTCTGATCAAGAACAGTCAACATGGATTTGTGCCTGGAAGGTCATGTTTGACAAACCTTCTTGAATTCTTTGAAGAGGTTACTAGGGAAATTGATGGGGGGTAAAGCAGTGGATGTTGTCTATATGGATTTCAGTAAGGCCTTTGACAAGGTTCCCCGTGGAAGGTTGGTTAAGAAGGTTCAATCTTTGGGTGTTAATGGCGGAGTAGCAAGATGGATTCAACAGTGGCTGAATGGGACATGCCAGAGAGTAATGGTGGATGGCTGTTTGTCAGGTTGGAAGCCGGTGACCAGTGGGGTGCCTCAGGGATCTGTGTTGGGTCCACTGTTGTTTTTCATGTACATCAATGATCTAGATGATGGGGTGAAAAATTGGATAAGTAAGTATGCTGATGATACTAAGATAGGTGGTGCTGTGGATAATGAAGTAGATTTTCAAAGTCTACAGAGAGATTTGGGCCATTTGGAAGAGTGGGCTGAAAGATGGCAGATGGAGTTTAATGCTGATAAGTGTGAGGTGCTACATCTTTGCAGGACAAATCAAAATAGGACGTACATGGTAAATGGTAGGGAATTGAGGAATGCTGTGGAACAGAGGGATCTAAGAATAACTGTGCATAGTTCCCTGAAGGTGGAATCTCATGTAGATAGGGTGGTAAAGAAAAGTTTTGGTGTGCTGGCCTTTATAAATCAGAGCATTGAATATAGGAGTAGGGAAGTAACGTTAAAATTGTACAAGGCATTGGTAAGACCAATTCTGGAGTATGGTGTACAATTTTGGTCGCCTAATTATAGGAAGGATGTCAACAAAATAGAGAGAGTACAGAGGAGATTTACTAGAATGTTGCCTGGGTTCCAGCAACTAAGTTACAGAGAAAGGTTGAACAAGTTAGGTCTTTATTCTTTGGAGCGCAGAAGGTTAAGGGGGGACTTGATTGAGGTCTTTAAAATGATGAAAGGGATAGACAGAGTTGACGTGGATAAGCTTTTCCCATTGAGGGTAGGGAAGATTCAAACAAGAGGGCATGACATGAGAATTAAGGGACAGAAGTTTAGGGGTAACATGAGGGGGAACTTCTTTACTCAGAGAGTGGTGGCTGTGTGGAATGATCTTCCTGCAGAAGTGGTGGAGGCAGGATCAATTTTAACATTTAAAAGTAAAATGGATAGATATATGGAAGGGAATGGAGGGGTATGGTCTGAGTGCAGGTAGATTGGACTAGGGGAAAATAAATGGTCAGCACGGACCGGAAGTGCCGGGAAGGCCTGTTTCCGTGCTGAATTTGTTATATGGTTATACTTATTAGCATACAGATTTACATATAGTAAAGCAGTGTTATTTTGGACATCTTTGAAGATGTGTTTAAACCAGTGTTGATTTAAGTAATGACTGCATCTCTTAACAAGGAAATGTTCACTGATTACAACCTCTGCGGGAAATAAGTTGAACATATTCTTTACTATACCAAGGCCAGAACAGTTACCCTAATTTTTCTGACCTAGCATTAATGGAAGAGAATAAGAGCAGGGAAAAAGAGCTGCTTGTTGTCCAACAAAAGTCTCCAAGAAGCCCGTGCTGAGCAAAAAAGAAAATCCACTGGGAATAAATAACCAGAGAGGTCATACAAGAAGTGATCTTAAAGACCCATTCAATTCACAGTCATGGGGAGAGTTGCTTGCCCAGAAGTGGATCACATCCTTTTTTTTCACATTCCATTGCAATTTTCACTATTTTCCATTATGTTAGATCGGGCCCAGCTGGTGGAGAGTTTTCTCTTGATTCCCAACTTACTTGGTCAAATGCTACCTTGAGGTTGAAGAGGATCATACTCAGTACCTCTTTGGAAATTCATATTCAGACTAAGTCCCCTACAACATTCATGAAGCTCAACATCATCTAGAACAAAACAGGCTATCCATTAATTCCCACTCGCATGATGATGATTAAAAACACCACTAACTTTCCAAAGCTTCTTTGCCTGCAGTTCCCAAACTTAAAATGTTGATCACCAAGGATAAAGTGTTGGAATGCAAACATCTGCAAGATTTTCCCTAAATAACAAATATTCTCAGTTTGAATTATAATCATCATTATTTCATTTCTGTTGGATTAAAATTTGGAATGTATCTGTTAAGAGCAACTGCAAGTACCTTAACCCAAAAGACTTTAACAGTTCAAGAAGACAACTCACAAGCATCTTCACAAATAATATTAGGAACAAAAAATATCCGCTGGCTTTGCCAATCGAAAATTGGATTTTCAGAACAATATGTGGCAATTATAACGGTTCAATCAAATGAACAAGGATAAAATGTAAAAAGTAGTAAAATTAACATATATTCTTCCTCCAACATAGTGGACTTCAGCTGCTTTTTTGTGTAAATATAAGTGACACTGGCCACGCCTATCATTAAATAAATTGATAGGGCTATGATGGCATCACTAGGGCATGGTTGCCAATTTAATGACTTGCATTCAGCCCACCAAGGCTTGTTGAATTTCCCAGTTGTTAACTCCACTCCCCATTCCTATACTGACCTTTCTGTCCTGGGCCTCCTCTATTGCCAGAGTAGAGGCCACAAACAAACTGGGGGGACAGCAGCTCATATTCTGCTTGGGTAGCCTACAACTTAACAGTATGAACATTGAATTATTCAATTTTACTGCAGGTAACTAAGCTACAAAGAAAGTATCCTCCCCTCTTTTCCACCTATTCAACCCCTTCTCTTCCTGCTGGTGGGCGGTGGAGAGGCAAGGATCGGCAGAGTCGCTGGTGGGGGCCCGTGGGGAGACTGGAATGAAGGTACGGTTCGGCGGCAGCAGCATCGGTGGCCCAGGGGAGACCGTGAGGGTCGGCAGTCCGTGGAAGCTTCGGTGGCCCCAGGGAGGTGGTGAGAGTCGGCAGTTTCAGTGGTCTGGGCCTGGGATTGACCGGGAAGGAGATGAGGGTCGGAGAGGCGATGGATGTTGGTGCTAGTCCTTGTGGCGGCGATGGAATCCCTGGTCATGGTGGTCGGGCAGGTGGCATAGTCCATGGAGCCCCATGCCTTGGGCAATCGAGTTGAGGAGTGTCGGTGGAGGCACCAGTTTGAAGCTTGTGATCCTTAGTAGAGATCCTAAAGCTGCTCATGTTAGGATGATTTGTTGATTCATTCAACCCAAGCTTGCTTGACTAATGTCGCTTATTAAAATTATGGCATCAGTAGTCATTGACAATATAAGCAACCTAATTAAAATGCAAGGGATATAAAATACCCTGGGACAAAATAAATAAATAAAATCTGTATTTTAGGAACAGCACTCAAAATCCTGAATTTGTGATCCACATTAAAAAGGGAAACATTGAAAACATCACACTGCGCAAAGTAACTACATGATTTACATAGAGGGCAAAGGCAAGTGATTCTGATTTCCAAAATTCAAATTATGGAAGCCATGAAGATTCCGAGATCTGGTGTCAAGGATAAGAGAAGCAGGGAAGAGGAAGGCAGCAGGTTGGAAAGGGAAGCAAATGAGTGAAGTTTAGAAACAAAACAGAAGATAGGTAATTGGAACCAAAGAGACTGTGATTCAAAGTCAGGCAGTGGCATGGGGAGCTGGGAAGGGACCAATAAGCAACGTGAAAGTTGAAGAGGCATCAGGAGTTGGAACCAGGGACCAGATTGCAGGATTGACTGCCAAAAGAGTAATTACCTAATTTTAATGCATGTGACCTTTTGGGTTAACACCCAAAGTGTTGGAGCTCAGTATCTGAAGAAAGGTCCTGACTCAAAACGTTGCCTGTCCATTCCTTCCCCAGATGCTGCCTGACCCGTTGAGTTCTACCAGCACTTTATGTGTTGCTCAAGATTTTAGCATCTGCAGTGTTTTAGGCTATTTATCAGCACCTTATAAAAATATTTTTTGATAACTATAAGTAAATATTTTTAATTCTACTTCTTTAGAAATTTGGCATATACTCACTAGAATTTAGAAGATTGAAAAGTGATTTGAGGGATCAATCCAGTAGAGATGATAGAAACATAGAAAATAGGTACAGGAGTAGGCCATTCGGCCCTTCGAGCCTGCACCGCCATTCAATATGATCATGGCTGATCATCCAACTCAGTATCCTGTACCTCCCTTCTCTCCATACCCCCTGATCCCTTTAGCCACAAGGGCCACATCTAACTCCCTCTTAAATATAGTCAATGAACTGGCCTCAACTACCTTCTGTGGCAGAGAATTCCACAGATTGCCCACTCTCTGTGTGAAAAATGATTTTCTCATCTTGGTCCTAAAAGACTTTCCCCTTATCCCTAAACTGTGACCCCTTGTTCCCCAACATCGGGAACAATCTTCCTGCATCTAGCCTGTCCAATCCCTTAAGAATTTTGTAAGTCTCTAAAAAGATCCCCCCTCAATCTTCTAAATTCCAGCGAGTACAAGCGGAGTCTATCCAGTCGTTCTTCATATAGAAGTCCTGCCATCCCAGGAATCAGTCTGGTGAACCTTCTCTGTACTCCCCCTATGGCAAGAATGTCTTTCCTCAGATTAGGAGACCAAAACTGTACGCAATACTCCAGGTGTGGCCTCACCAAGACCCTGTACAACTGCAGTAGAACCTCCCTGCTCTTGTACTCAAATCCTTTTGCTATGAATGCTAACATACCATTCGCTTTCTTCACTGCCTGCTGCACCTGCATGCCTACTTTCAATGACTGGTGTACCATGACACCCAGGTCTCGTTGCATCTCCACTTTTCCTAATTGGCCAGCAGTCAGATAATAGTCTACTTTCCTGTTTTTGCCACCAAAGTGGATAACCTCACATTTATCCACATTATACTGTATCTACCATGCATTTGCCCACTCACCCAACCTATCCAAGTCACCTTGCAGCCTCCTAGCATCCTCCTCACAGCTAACACTGCCCCCCAGCTTCGTGTCATCCGCAAACTTGGAGATGTAGCATTCAATTCCCTCATCCAGATCATTAATATATATTGTAAATAGCTGGGGTCCCAGCACTGAGCCTTGCGGTACCCCACTAGTCACTGCCTGCCATTCTGCAAATGACCCGTTTATTCCTACTCTTTGCTTCCTATCTGCCAGCCACATCAATACTGAACCCCCAATACCGTGTGCTTTAAGTTTGTATACTAATATCTTATGTGGGACCTTGTCGAAAGCCTTCTGAAAGTCCAGATATAACACATATCTGGCATGATTAGCAAATAGACATCAGTAAATTATGAACCAAATTCAATCATACAGACTTACTTGATCATTTCATCAAGAACCATTGGTTGATAAGTATACAATTCAACTTTGATCAAAAACACATCTTTTGGTTGAACTGTTCCATTCCTAGGTAAAATAGTCATGAATTGATTTCTTGGACTTGCAATTGCAAAGCGCCCTATGGGAAAGAGAAACATTAATATGTTTCAGGCCATTTTAGCATCATTAAATTCAGCAGCTTAAACAAAGCAAACCAATCCACCAATCTTCTGATTGCAAGACCATTTTATTATTCAAGGTGCAATTTAATTACATATTAATAATATCTTTCTAACCCTACCATTGAATTAAGAATTTTTAAGGAATGTGAATAAACATCAATTATTCCGTAAAAGGATTTAAAGCATATAGCATGCGATTTCTGCAGAAGGTCTCAACAAAAGTAAAAACTATCATATCTGAATCTCTTTGGGTTTGTTTGATTTTACAGGTTTAGTATCATGGCTGCAAACAATCTACACAACTATTAATTGTGTATGTTAAATGTAACCAGTAAGAACACATTTTTTGCAAATGGTTTCTACATGCTTATGACTTGAGACTAAGAATTGAAGGGTAGCTTTCATTTTTGGCGAAGGGGCACCTATCCAGTATTCAAAAAATTCAGAATGCTTTACATTTGTCAGTTTAAATGATGATATACCCAACAGAATCAAAAAGTTTAACTCCCTGAGTCCTATTAATATTGTTTTAACATTGGTCCCCATCATTATTGAACAGAAATTGAATCAATATACTCGGTACATCAATCTTAGCTGAATGTCATGTGTTTGCTAGAAAATGTCCATTATATCATTGTGGTTTAGTGGATTATGGTCCTGATTTTAAGTCTTAGGGCTGTAGATTGGAGTTGCAGTCCAAAGACAACCATTATACTCCACAATAAAAAGGAACTGCAGATGCTAATTTATACCAAAGATAGACACTAAATGCTGGTATACATAAATGCTGGAGGAAACTCAGCGGGTGAGGCAGCATCTATGGAGTGAAGGAAATAAGCAACGTTTCAGGTCAAAACCCATCTTCAGACCTGAAACGTTGCCTATTTCCTTCGCTCCATTGGTGCTGCCTCACCCGCTGAGTTTCTGTAGCATTTTAGTATACCTTCGATTTTCCAGCATTTGCAGTTCCTTTTTAAACACAAAATGCTAGAGTAGCTCTGCAAAGGGTCTCAACTCGAAAGGTCACAAATCAATTTTCTCCAGAGATGCTGCCTGACCCCTGAGTTACTCCAGCATTTTGTCTACCTTTACAATAATACTCTGGACTGACACTCCAGTGCAATATAATTGGATGTACTATCTCTCAGATGAAACATTAAATTGAGGATTCTATTAAGTCCCTTATGTGGATCTAACAGGTCATGTGAAACGATATTCCATCAGAGCAAACAACCCTATGGCCAAATTTAATCCGTTAATCAGCAATATTTAACAGAAGGATGATTATTTTTGCTCTTTTCACAGATACTACTGTGTTCCCATCATTTTCTAATTTATTTCAGATTTCCATTATTTAAAGTTTATTCATTTTCAGAAGGCAGCAGGGTAGAAATGGAGAAATTAGTAGTACATGTGGAGTTTCAGAAAGTATTTTGTAAGTTTTTGCATAAAAATATTTTTCTTTAAAAAGGGGTCATGGGGTTTGGATTAACAGATTCCATAGATCAGTTAAATAACGGAAATCCAACAGTAATTAGCTGGACTCTTTGGTCAGGCTGACTGTCACTTGTAAAATGTCAAAGGGCTTAGTTGCCATTGAAAATGTAATTGAAAACACTGTGAAATATATTCAGATTTGCTAAAGGGCAAGGCAGAAAAATAAATTGTGAAGCAAAAACAAAATGTGGCAATGCAGAAAAAGGTACGGCTTGATTGAAACAGAAAAAAAATATTTTTTGATTGGGATAGAAAAGCCAAGAATAGTGAGAATTTGTTAAGTGGTTATGTACAGGGTGCAATAGTTCAAGAGATGCAAACGATAAATATGTGAATACAGGAAGCAATTAAGAAAAGTAGTGCTATCCTGATCATTTTGTAAATGGGTTGAAATTATAAAATCACTAAGTCTACGTCTCACTGAGATTGCACAGAACGCTGTTAAGGCCACATTTGGATTTAGTATGCTATAGCCTACTTACTTTAAGATGGAAATAGTGGTGTTGAAGATCATGCAACATAGATTTAGATTTATTCCTGAGATGAGGAGATTCTTCAAAGAATAATAATTGAACTTAGCTAACACTCATAGAAGCTTAGAAGAAAGATAAGTAATCTCATTGAGATTTTCAAGATTTTGTATTTCCTTCTGAGGAAATCCATAACTAGAAGATGTAGTCACATAATTAAAACAGCCATTTAATAATGAGATAAGGAAAAAAATGTTCACGCCCTAAATCTTTGGAATTCCATCTCGCTTACTCCCTCCAGGAACTGAGCGTGCTCGGTCATTTAATATCCTAAAGCCTGAGAACTATAGTGTTCTTGGGATATGGTGTTTAGGGGAGAAATAAACTCAGGAAAATTGAAGGTAGACAAAAATGCTGGAGAAACTCAGCGGGTGAGGCAGCATCCATGGAGCAAAGGAAATCGACAGGAAAATTCTTCAGACAGGAAAATTGAACTTTTTTTTAAGGGCTATTTGGCTGTTTTGGTGATCTTGTTCTTCTCATTAAAAGACACAAAGTGTTGGAGCAACTCAGCAGGCCAGACAGCATCTCTGGAGAACATGGACAGGTGACGATTCAGGTCAGGACCCTTCTTCAGAAATCCATGTTCACCAAAGATGCTGCCTGGCCCACTGATTACTCCAGTACTTTGTGTCATTTTTTTGTAAACCACCATCTGCAGTTCCAAGTGTCCCCATTGTTCTTCTCATTATATGGTTATCGTCACATTGGGGTTTATTAGAATCTACCATGCATCCCACAAGATTATCTCTTAATGATTATTAAAATCGCATCTTTTCTGTAATATATAGTTCTTATTATGAAATAAGCAGTAAAGTAGCAAAAGTTGACCATTCAGTCACAGGAAAACCTAATTACAAGTAAATAGGTTTGTAAGTTATCAGCATTTCTTAAATCATTAATTTTGTATTAGATTTTACATCTGAGGCATTAATGAGCATTGTTGCAGTACATCAACATTGTTGTTATTACAAAGATCAAATAAAGGTCCACTATGTCAAATATATAGCTATCCAATCAATATTCCAACATTATTCAGCCTTCTATAATTTTGTGCCACTCATAATTAATTACCTTCAACAAATTTATTATAAGTACACAAGTTATGGCCTCAATGAAATGCTTTAATTATTTAAAATTAAAATTAAACTATTCAATAAAAACTTTTAAGCTCCGAACGTAATCATCCATTGTTTATTTGTCTCTATGTAATACTTTAAAAGATTAGTTACAAATTGTGCTTTTTGGTTTCATGTTTTCTATTGTGCAAATGCTTTATTATTGCTAGGTAAGGTGTATGCTGGCTACACAAACAGCTGTGTAACCATACATTTGCTGGATATCAGTATCTCTTTGAATAGAATCCCAATAGCAGTTGTGCCAGAGAAGGGAAGGATCTTGCCTCAGAGATCTCCAGATCTTTATTGTGAGGTTTTGTGCAGGTCAGCATTGAATGTTATTCTGCTATTGCCCTAAAATTCAGTGCCAGAGTATTAAACTGTGATGTTTCCGCAATAATTCAGAATAGACCAAGTTGCCATAAACTAGCAGAAACGTAAGTATTATGAGTCATATATACATCAACAGTTCAAACAAAAAATGAAAGTGCAGGAAACACTCGGTAGGTCGGGTAGCATCTGTGAAAAAAAGAGTTAATGTTTCAATTCGAATATACTTTATCAGAACTGGAAAAGATTATAAATGACAGGAGCAGAATTTGGCCATTTGGCCCATCAAGTCTACTCCGCCATTCAATCATGGCTGATCTATCTCTCCCTCCTAACCCCATTCTCTTGCCTTCTCCCCATAACTTCTGACACCTGTACTAATCAAGAATCTATCTATCTCTGCCTTAAAAATATTCACTAACTTGGCCTCCACTGCCTTCTGTGCCAAAGAATTCCACAGATTAACCATTCTCTGACTAAATAAATTTCTCCTCATCTCCTTCCTAAAAGAACATCCTTTAATTCTGAGGCTACGACCTCTAGTCCTAGACTTTCCCACTTGTGGAAACATCCTCTTCATATCCACTCCATCCACGCCTTTCACTATTCAGTATATTTCAATGAGGTCCCCCCCTCATTCCTCAAAATTCCAGCGAGTACAGGCCCAGTGCTATCAAACGATCATCATATGTTAAAAAGGGAGACAAAAAAGGTATTTTAAGTTACAGAGAAGGAGGTAGGATCTCCATCCACATTTCTTGCAACATAAAATATATCTTTTTTATTTTTCTTTCTCAGTCATTATATAGTTTTTGTGTGAATATTGTAAACCATTTATAATATTTCTTGAGGCAATGTATGTAATCACAATTTTCAAATAATGCATTTACAGCTTTCAAATTCAGAATGGAAAAATAACGAACAAATAAATACATCACGTTTGAAAGATTTATCCTTTACAAGATGCTGTTAAAAAAAATTATACCTGAGAGAGATCCATTATTTGTAACACATATCTCTTTGAAAATAACTCTACTATCAGCGACAACAGTACCAAAATCAACTTCTCGATCAACACTAAGATCACAGGCAGCAGTAAACCTGCATTAAAAATACAAAAAAGAGTGATCAAGTTTACATATTTCAATATCATTCATTCGCTGACTTCGAAATTGGTCAGAAAATACTTACACCACGCTATGCAATTCTAATGCCTCAAAGCCTCACATGAATAACCAGGAATCTAGATGATGGTGATGTCCTCCATCTTAAAGAAAGCATTTTTACTATGGAAAATCTAAAACAAAGTCAGTCCTCAATAACAATGCTTCCAGTTGGTTTGTTATAGAACATCACTGACCCAAGGCGCAAATATATTCCTTTGCCAAATATGCTGTACACTTCTTTTGGAACAATATAATTTTATCGGGCATCTGATGAAATCTCTTCAACTTTCTTTCCTCTTTTAACTTGCTTCTAAAAACTTATATTTTTGATTAAAATGTTAGTGAATTTCTAATTATACCTGGTCTACGTTTTAACTGTTTATATTTTGTGCATGTTTATACCCATGTATAGTATGATTGCACTTATGTATAGTACGATCTGACTGGATAGCACACATATCAAATATTTGTACTGTTTCTTGGTACATGTGACCATAATAAATTAATACCAACACCCCTCAGTGTTTTTATATCCATTTCTACTTAATATACATTGTACATTTCACTTAATGGCAATACACTTAGTGTATGAATTAAATGAATTGTGTAATGCTTATGCATATAGTGGGATTGTGAAGATACCATTATCTATGCTAATAATATTTTGAGTAATACTTACGCATGTAGAGGTATTGTTATAATGTCCTCGTCTATGCTTATAATGCATACACCTGATGCATCAACTGCTTTTGTTGTAGAAAACTCTACAATTACTGAAATTTGTACTCCAGGAGCAATTTTTTTATTATTCGTCTTTGCAATTATTCTAAATAACTGTAAAGGAAAAGACAAATATTACTATACTGGATCCATTCCATTAATTAGTCCATCAAAATATCTTGCAGACCAAGGCAGCTAGCCTTTATCTTTGGAGGCAAATCTTTACTGGAACCTGCAATCCTGACTCAAGCCTGAGGGGACGTGAATAGGAATGTTGGGTTCAAATACGATAAGAATGTACATTCTGATAAGACTTTCAGGTTCAGATTTGATATGGCCAGACCATGCTATCCCAGCTCAAAACCTTACTCAGGTCACGATGATTTACAGTATTATTACATGTGCCCTCTCTACTTGTTCAACAGTACTTCATGTCTCTTTTTCTGCTTTATTTGCAAATGGCTCTGTTGGGTAATAAAGAAAAAAAAAAGTGCCTGACCCTAGGTTGGGTTTGGATTAGTTGTGGTGGGGTTGGCTTTTAGTTTTATTCCTAAGCAGTATTTAGTTCACAGATGCACCATCATAACCAAGTAAGAGATTTGTCTTCATTGCTTATGTATTAAAAGGCTCAGAATTTGCCATATCCTGCTATAATTTTTCTCCGTGATTGTAATATTATCACGATCTGCAGCTTTAAATTTTTTTTTCAATCTACCTTGGGTGACATTCGTTACATAAACATTTTTTTGGCAAAACAAGCAACTTTTACAAAGAGATTCAGCAACAGCACACCTGGGTGGCTGAATATGTTAACCTTCAACCTATTTTAATTTAATAGTTTGGGAGTTTAGAAGCAAGTGCCAAAAATATCGTGGCAAATTATTCCAGTGCATTTTGTACATGGTACATACTGCATCTTCAGTCTAGTGGAGAATGTGAATATTTATTGTAGTACATAGGAATGCTGTAAAGATGATGTCATGTCTACACTTGACAAAACAAGTTGAGAATATTCATTCATGCTCCTAACCTATGACATGCAAACCCGTCAACTGTAATGCCACTGAATGTTAGGAGCCAGTGGTTAAATTATCTCTTGCTGGAAATTGTCATTGTCTGCACTTGTACATCATGAATGTGCACCCTGGCATATCTTGGCCATCGGCTGCCTAATGTCCAAGACACAGCCTGAAAGATGAGGGAGGCCCCCAGTGGAGGTCTCTTTATAAAGGAGTTCTCTCCATTACTTCGAGGACCTGGGGTGATGGGTCTTGCACACGGCAGTGGCATGTGACAGATATTTAAGTTTGGGAAAGACTTTTAGTGCAACCCTTCCTTCTTGTGCAGGTCACTTCTGCCCCAGAAGCGATGCCAATGGCCCTAAATCTGAATCACAGCCCTTGCACCAACTCATTAATCCAGTCGACACCTCTGTTTCTAGTTTCCTATTCCTACTCTCATAGCTAGTCAGAACCTATAGGGATTGCTGATTATGTCCCAACTATTCATGATTCACATTAACAATTTGGCTGGGAAAACCTGATGTACTACTTATAAGTTTCCTGATACCATGAAAGTAAGTGGGAATGTGAATAGTGATGAGGATGAGCAAAATGAAATGGACAAGTTGCGTGATTGAGAAACAATCTGGTGGATAAAATTAAACTGGGGTACTTCAATTTGGTAGAAAAAAAACAGAAATACTGAGTATTGTTAAAAAGGTGACACATTTGTAAATGTTGTTGTTTTCAGGGTTGTACTTTGAACAGAGAACAGTACAACAGGCTCTACATCCTACGATATCTATACCAATCATGGTACCTAATTAAATTACTTAATCTGCTTGCATTTGACCCATATCACTCCATTCCCTACATATTAATGTGCCTGTCAAATGCCTCTTAAATGTCAAAATCTTAAAAATCATTAATTGTATTTACTTCCACCCACTTCCCTGGTCAACACATTCCAGGCGCCCACCACCCTCTGTGTGAAAATAAACTTACCTCACGTGTCTTTAAAATTTCCCCCCTCTCAACTTAAAAGTATGCCTGCTGATATTTGACATTTTCACCTTAGTAAAAAGACTTATTGACTATTTATGCCTCTCATAATTTTATAAAATGTTATAGTTTACCTCAGCCTTCGATACTCTAGAGAAAACAATCCATGTTTCCCCAATTTCTCCTTACAACTAATATTCTGATCCAGGCAACTTCCTGGTGTATCTCTTCTGCACGCTCTTCAAGGCCTCCATATCCATTCAGTAATGCAGCAACAAAAACTACCATCAATACTGCAAATGTGGTCCAACCAAACTTTTATACGGCTGCAACATGCCTCACTGAGTTTTATACCCAATATCCCAACCAATGAGCGCATGCACCCATTGGCCGCCTTTACCACATTATCTACTTGTTGCCACATACAGTGTACAATTGACTTGGATCCTGAGGTCCCTCTGTACAACAATCCACATGGACAACATCCAGTGCGCGACCCTCATTCATCTTTGTAACATTCTCAAAAAAAATCAAATTTGTAAGGAAACATCTGCTCTGCACAAAACCATACTGATGGTCCCTAATAAGACCATACTTTTTCCAAATCTTATCTTTCAGCATAATTTGTGGTACGAATCACCAATATGTGGTACGAATCACGGATGGTGATAAGTCAGGGTATAGAGGTGAGATCGACGGATTGACCAAATAGTGCCTGCACAACAACTGGCTCTCAACACCAGCAAAACCAAGGAACTGTGGACTTTGGAAGGGGTAGGATAGGGACCCACAATCCTGTTTATATCAACGGGATGATGGTGGAAAGGGTCAAGAATTTCAAATGGGCGTGCATATTTCCGAATATCTGTCCTGTTCCCAGCACACTGATGCAATCATAAAGAAGGCACATCAGCACATCTACTTCCTGAGAAGATTACGGAGAGTCAGTATGTCAAGGAGGACTCGCTCGAACTTCTACAGGTGCACAGTAGAGAGCATACTGACTGGTTGCATCGTAGCTTGGTTCGGCAACTTGAACGTCCAGGAGCGGAAATGATTGCAGAAAGTTGTGAGGACAGTCCACTCCATCATTGGCTCAGATCTCCCCAACATGGAAGGGGTTTATCGCAGTCGCTGCCTCAAAAAGGCTGCCAACATCATCAAAAACCCACACCATCCTGGCCACACACTCATCTCTCCGTTGCCATCGGGAAGAAGGTACAGAAGCTTGAAATCTGGAACATCCAGGTTCAGGAACAGCTTCTTCCCCACAGCCATCAGGCTATTAAACTTGCCATCAAACAAACTCTGAACAATAACAGCCTATTGCACTTTATCTGTTTATTTATTGTGTATATATATGGTCTACGGTATATAGACAGACTGAACTTTTATCTCCTGTTCTCTATTATGTTCACATATTCTGTTGTGCTGCAGCAAGCAAGAATTTCATTGTCCTATCTGGGATACATGACAATAAAACTCTCTTGACTCTTGATTTGACGACTCACCATCTTATAATTTTGTAGTTTATCCCTATTGCCATTTGTAAACAAGGGAACAGTATTGGCTACTCTCCATTCCTTAGGTACCTCACCTGCTGCTGGAAAGAAGACAAAGATCTAAATCAAGGCCCCAGCAATCTCCTCTCTTACCTCTATCAATAACCTGGGATAGATTCCATCAGACCCTGGAGATATCCACTTAAATATTCTTGCACAGACCCAACACCAGTCCTTCTTGAGCTCAAACTGCCATAATATAGCCCATACTGATATCACTATGTTCCATGTCCTGGTGAATCCCAATGCAAAGTACTCATGTAGCACCTATTTTACTTCTTCTGGCTCCAGACATAATGTGTCTCCTTTTTACTTAAATGGTGCTATCCTTTCCCTAGCTAGTGTCTGGTGAATCCCAATGCAAAGTACTCATGTAGCACCTATCTTACTTCTTCTGGCTCCAGACATAATGTGTCTCCTTTTTACTTAAATGGTGCTATCCTTTCCCTAGCTAGTGACTTGTTTACAATGTATGTATAAAATGCCTTTGAATTTTCCTAAGCCTCATTGCTTAGGACATATCATGGCTCCTTTCGATGCTCTTGATTTCCTATTTGAGTTATTTCCTGCTTTCTTTATGTTACCTAGGGTCCCGATTTCAGTTTCCATTGCATGCACTAATTCAGGCTCGAAGTTTATCTGCCATCCATAAGACTCATGACATTGAAATAAACACGCTAAGCATCAGTTCATTAACCTTGACCTATCTGTCCTACATATCAGATGTACTTGACCTAGAATCCTGTCAAATGGCAGAGCAAAGTGGCTGAATGGTATACTCTTTGTCCTATTTTTTCTGTTCTTGCAAGGATATTGATTGCATGTCCAGTTTAATGCAATCTGCACAGACCCAACCTACCCCGGAGAGTGCCCAATGATTCGCATAGCTGATGTTATCCCTCCTGCATCAGCACATTAGCCATGTGTTTAACTGTGCTAACTTTCATTTCCTTTGCCTCTCTATCCTGTGGCATGAGGAGTAATCGTGAGATTATCATCCAAGAGGATCCATTTGTTAACTTTCTGCATTGCTTCATAAATTCACTTCCTATCTATGTCATGAGGACAAAATTAGGACCATGAACTTGGCTGCTCTCCCACCCCTTTCAGAATGCCCTTAAACTACTTCCACACTGAAATCTAACATATACATGCAGCAGAGTTCAGAAGAAAAATGGCATGTCAGATTTTATTGCAAAAGGATTTGAGTACAAGCGCAAAAGTATCTTGAATTAAGTATCTACAATTAAATAGGGCCTTGGTTAGACCCACAACTGGGATATTGAGAACATTTTTTTCTGCTTAGCTGGAAAAGATACGAGTACACTGAAGATTCACCAAATTGGTTTGTAGGATGGCAAAGGCAACTCTGTCGTATGGGAAAAATGAACATGCTGGAGCTCCATGAGACCTAGCCTATTTCTTCCAATGAGAGGTGCTTATTGTTACATACAATGGACTTGGTAGATGTGAGAAGAAGGTATCACCAAGCTGAGAATCTCGACCTAAGGGGCACAATCTCAAAATAAGGGGTAGGCCATGTAGGATTGAAATGAGGAGAAATGGCTCCATTCAAAGGAGTTGAATATTTGGAACTTTCAACCCATGAGGCTGTGGAGGCGCAATCACTGATTTTATTCAAAACTGAGATGAACAGATTTTTCCTTGTGAAATGATTCCAGGGTTAGCGAGATAGAAAAGTTGTGATGGCATTGTGGTAGAGTTGCTCCAGAGCGCCAGAGACCCGGGTTCAATCCTGACTATGGGTGCTGTCTGTATGGAGTTTGTACGTTCTCCCTGTGACTGCGTGGGTTTTCTCTGGGTGCTCTAGTTTCCTCCCACATTCCAAAGACATCCACGTTTGTAGGTTAATTGGCTTCTGTAAAATTGTCACGAGTATGGAGAATAGAACCAGTGCATGGGTGATTACTGGCCGGTGCGGACTCAGTGGGTCGAAGGCCGTATTTTCACACTGTAGCTCTAATGCAAACTAAAGTAAACACCTAGAATCCTGTCAAATGGCAGAGCAGAGTCAAGCGGCTGAATGGTATACTCTTCTTCCTATTCTTAATGCAAGTGCAGTTGATTGCAAATAATCTATGCATGTCAAACACATGGCATCAGTGACACAGTTGAGGAGTAATTTGGCAGCACTGGTATCAAATCAGCAATGCACATTGATTAAGGTTATTATCTAACCACTAAGTTTCCTTCTGGCATGACTTAATGTCACATTTGGTACAACATATTCCCATATGGCTGACTGGATGAAACGTGAAACAAATTTGTATTTGCAAATGTTTACTGTAACTTAAGAGTCAAGAGTATTTAATTGTCATATGTACCGAAAAGGAACCATGAAAATCTTACCTGCAGCAGCACAACAAATCTGTAAATACAGTACTCAATACATAACAAAAGTAACCAAAAAATGTTCCACAACTGTTTAAAAATTAATAATACCCAAAACAAAAGACAAAAGTACTACGTGCAACCAAGACAATTTAGTTTAGTGTTTAATAACCTGATGGGTGTTGGGAAGAATTTGTTTCTGAATCTGTTCCATGGTAACGACATTTTGTTCAAATTTTTAGAATAACAAATAAATTCCATTCAATCAATTCGATTCAATGGTTTTCAGACTCTTTTATTTTCTTCCCAATGTTCTGTGCGAAATGAAAGGGTGGTGTTGGTCCTTGATGATGCTGGGTGCGTTTTTGAGGCAGCGCCCCCTATAGATCCCTTAGATAGAGGGAAGGTCAGATGCTGTGATGGTCTAGGTAATGTCCAACACTTTTTGTAATCTCCTTTGTTCCTGGACATTTGAGTTGCTGAACCAGGCGTGATGAAACCAGTTAATATGCTCTCTACCATACACCTGTGGAGGTTCAAGAGAGTATCCATCGGCAAACCGAATTTCCACAATCTTCTTAGGAAGTAGAGTCTAGCAACTCATACAATGGTCCCCAAAGTAGCAATTTACATGATCTTTACTTACTGACCCTGTTGTCCATTAATCATGATATAATCAAGCATGAAGATAGACACTAAATCAGAGAAAAATGAAAGCATTCAGCAAATTATGCAGAGAATGAGGAAAGACACTGGAAAATAAGAAAAAAAGCATGTTTTAAATTGCAGAGAGGGATGGTTGGAGAGAACCATGGGCATATAATATGAAAGGTTACAGATCAAAGTAAGCAAATAAAACATGTTTTTCTCACTTTTTCATTTATAAAGGGTCCTTGAACTGAAATATCGACTGTTCCTCTCCCCGGTGATGCTGTGCTCCTCTAGCATTCTATTTCTACTTCAGATTTCTGGAATCTGCAGGAATTCTTTTTCCTTCAGCTGCTAGAAGACACCATTTGCTCATGGTGTGGAAGCAAGTCTACCCCCTTCTAATTGGAACTGCATCAAATCTGATCATGCAAATGCCGTTTTCTTGGTGAGTGATGTGGATGAGGTGATGGGTAGACACGCGATCTACCTCATATATACGGCGACTGTATGTTATATATTCGACGAAGGTATGTCATATATGAGGTAGATCGCGTGGATGCTATTGGAGTTACTTTTCTGCAATGTGCATACGCAAAACTTTTAATCTTATCTCTGTATGCTTGGTTGTCACCTTCTCCTAGCTAACAATGATTAATTCTACATTTTCCTTGAACGTTATACCCTTTAATAGCTCGTTTCACACCTTACACTTCCTTATCTCTGTCTCCCTCTCCCCTGACTCTCAGATGGATCTCGAAGGTGGGTCTCGACCACGAAACGTCACCCATTCCTTCTACCCAGAGATGTTGTCTGACCCGCTAAGTTACTCCAGCATTCTGTGTCTATCTTCGGTGTAAACCAGCATCTGCAGTTCATTGCTACACAGAGTATTGAGCGTCATGCAATCGGCCACATGGGAATGTATTGTATCAAACCTTTGCCAGAAGATTTGATACAATGCATAGATAATAATCTTAATCAATGTGCAATTCCATCTGATCTCAGTTCTCTGCCAACTTTTCCTTGATGTCATAGTGATACAGTGTGGAAACAGGCCCATCGGCCCAACATGTCCCAGCTACATTGGTCCCACCTGCTACCATTTGGTCCATATAACTCCAAAACCTGTCCTATCCATGTAAACAAAGAAAAATAGAAAATAGGTGCAGGAGTAGGCCATTAGGCCCTTTGAGCCAGCACCACCATTTAATATGATTATGGCTGATCATCCAAAATCAGTACCCCGTTCCTGCTTTCTCCCCATATCCCTTGATTCCTTTATCCTAAGAGCTATATCTAACTCTCTCTTGAATACATGTAACCGTCTAACTGTTTCTTAAACATTAGGATAGTCCCTGCCTCAACAACTTGTTGAGGCAGCTTGTTCCATACCCCCACCACTCTTTGTGTGAAACAGTTACCCCTCGGATTACTATTAAATCGTTTCCCCTTCACCTTCTTAAACCTGTGTCCTCTGGTGGGAGGGCAGATTTACCTTGCTATTTGATGGACGAACGACCACCACTCTGGAGATGCTACTGATGTTTAGCACGGTGAATGTTGTACGGTACGTTTGCCTGGGTTCCGTGGCAGTGAAAATGATTTCAGAGTGCGAGGTCCTCACGCCCATAATATCCATGTGTGCGGCCGGAGAGGCCTGTGGCCTGACCCTCTCCTCCGACCTGCTGTTGGCTTCGTCTCAGCACCAACTGGCCGTCTCCATGGAGCTGCGGCGCCTCCAGCCACTCGCCATTGCCTGGCAACCGCGGGTAAACCCAGCAGCTCACTCAGTCTGTACAGATTCGTAAACAAAAAGACACATTAAAAAAAAACACAATAGTCTGGAATATCCCTGGCACATCGCCGATTGAGATATTTAAAGCTTTTTTCCCCCCCCCAAAGGAAAATTACCATTGTAAATGTCCCCGCTGCTCACGCGTAAGAGCCTCGGAATGTACGGCCGCTGAATCTTTGCTCATTTTCAGTGCTCAGATGTGCTCGTGTGGCGAGAAGTTGCTTCGTGTTGAAAATCATCGCGTTTCAAAGATTTTAATTCAGGGACCCATGAGTACAAGTTCATGGTTTCCTGAAAACGGCATTGCAGGTAGACAGGGTGGCGAGGAGTAAAACGCAAAGTTCAGGACGAACCCATCTGATCAGGCAGAATCTGTGGAGGGAAAGGATCTCGACCCAAAACGTCTCCTGTTCATTCTGCCTGTCCCGCTGAGCTATTCCAACATTTTGTGTGTCCATGGAGGGAATGGACCGGACGCCTCTTCAGACTGATGGGACTGTCATTTCAGCTTATTTGGTTGGGACCAGGGCCTAAAATGTCTTTGCTCCCATCAGTCTGATGAATGGTCCCAACCCGAAATGTCGCCTGTACATAGCAATGTTACAAAATTTTGAGATTTTAAAAATCAAGTCTGCAATTTATCCCATCAGATAAAGCATAAAAGGAAGTTTAATTTGACACCTAATTCACTTTCATATCTTCAGTATTAAGAAAGATATGACCATTTTCACACTGTTCGTCCATCAAAGAGCAAGGTAAATCTGCCCTCCCACCAGAGGACACAGGTTTAAGGTGAAGGGGAAACGATTTAATAGGAATCTGAGGGGTAACTGTTTCACACAAAGGGTGGTGGGGGTATGGAACAAGCTGCCTCAACAAGTTGTTGAGGCAGGAACTATCCTAATGTTTAAGAAACAGTTAGACGGTTAAATTAGCATCTTGTTACCCATTGCCTTTCAATTGACTTAACTCAAAAGCTGTGATCTAGAACCGTTAAAAGCCCATAACTTTATTAAAAATTAAGAGAACTCAATGAAATTTTCAGTTATTATAGATTGAAGCATTCTGAAACAAATATGAAACAATCTTACTTGGATGACCTGAAATTAAAGCATATAATTAGTTAGTTATCTAATTGTAGCTAATTACACAATTCAATGAGTAGATCTAAACATCTATCCATTTCTTAAGTCCATAAACTTTTTTAAAATTGCCTAAGTGTCCAAATAACATTCACACAATAATCCACAATATAACATAATTTTTAAATCTCATTTTCATGAATTTCTGGGCCAAATGAAAGGAATTTAGTGTTTAATGCCTGTAAATTAATGGCCATTTAAATCAACTAGCGAGTGGGTTTTAGTGGAATGCGGTGGATTGAAACGTTGCGGTTTGCGGTGAAATCGGGAGGAAAAATACTGTTGGTTCATACATTTTTTTGGACCCCATTTCGCAACATGAAAATATGATTAAAGCCTCCATAAAAAACAACTTTTAATATAAAAATAAACTGTGTACCTTTTTTTCTCCCCTATGCAAAATCGTTCCCGTTGTCGGCGCTCACGGCTTTTGAAGGTGATTTTTAAAGTACTCTAGTTAATAAATAATCTAGCGTAATTTAAAAATACCTTCATGAATTAAATGTCGGAGCGATTTTTCTTCCGCAACGAAATCGCCCGACATGGATCGATTTTCCCAGTCTGCAGAAAAACGGCACTTTAAGCCAGCCCCCCCTCTGAAAGGCGCCAAAGTCACGCACACGGGGAGCGGCAGAACTGCAGCGCTGCTCAAGGTAAGTTTTGTAACATATCTACTGTACATTCGCCCTGCAGATGCTGCCTGACCCAGGGCCGACCTAAAGTCGATTGGACCGATTTCTCCAAATTGGGCCCCGCACCTAAGGGGGGCCCCGCGTTAATTTTACATATTTCGTATGGAAATACAAATTTGCTTTGTTAAATAAAGATTTTAAAAAACATTCACCATACAGATTTTTTTTACAAAACGAACATGTAATAACAACCGCTGCACAAATATTAATGACGCTGGTTCCTTTGAAAACAATTCACGCAGCGTCATTAATACTTGTTCAAAACACAATTACATTTACTGAGGGATGTAGATCGATGCATTGATGACACATTGAGAATTTATTAAAACTCACCATCATGATTGAGGGCTTCTTCTTGGCGAGCTTCTTGGTGTGCAGGTTAGTCATTCAATTTAACTACCGACCCACGTTGTGTCTGTCTTTCACTCTCTCCCTCTCTCTCTCCCTCTCATCTCTCTAGCTCTCCCAGCATTCCCGGAATCATTGGCATTTTGTGGTAGACAAAAATGCTGGAGAAACTCAGCGGGTGAGGCAGCATCCATGGAGCGAAGGAAATAGACAATGTTTCGGGTCGAAACCCTTCTTCCGACCCAGCCTGAAACGTTGGCTATTTCCTTTGCTCCATAGATGCTGCCTCACCCGCTGAGTTTCTCCAGAATTTTTGTCTACTTTCAATTGTCTAGCATCTGTAGTTCCTTCGTAGACGTTTTGCGGTGACGGCTGCATCTGCGGTTCCTTTCTGTTGGGGGGAGGGAGAGTCCTGGCCCTTGGCGGCTCCTGATAAGTGATATGTTCCCTCTGCGGGTGCTGCCTTGCCCGCTGAGTTCCTCCAGCAATCTGTGTTTTTTGCTTGGCTATGAAGTTGAAGGTGGACCCCCTGTGTCTACCTTCAACTGCATGTCTGTGGTGGCTCAGCGGGATGGACAGGGGCTCTGGGGAGAAGGTTGCGTTTCTGGGCGTGACCCTTCTTCAGACTATGACAAGTACTCTCACCGACGAGAGTTCAGTACAGCCAGAAGAAGGGTCTTCACTCCAGAGTCGCTGCGCTGCCTATCTTGCTGAGCTACTCCAGCTTTTGTCTATCTTCAATTTCAGAGTTAGATAAAATTTCTCATGGGGGGCCTATAGTGTCCACGCCCCATCCCCTTCCTTCCCAACCTCAGCCTCAAAGACCTTAGCGTAACCATAGTTCCTAAAACCAATTCCATCACTGATTGCAATATATATGTAACACCACATTGCAGGTTCTGCAGAGGCTCTGGGGAGAGGGTTGCGTTTCTGGTCGAGACCCTTCTTTAGACAATCACAAGTACTCTCACCGACGAGAGTTCAGTTCAGTCTGAAGAAGGGTGTTCTCTCCAGAGTTGCAGTGCTACCTGTCCTGCTGAGTTACTCCAGCTTTTGTCTATCCTCAATTTCAGAGTTAAATAAAATGTATCATGGGGGGCTTATAGCGTCTACCCCCTCCTTCAACCCCTTCCTGCCCAACCACAGCCTCATGGACCTTGGCGTATCCGTAGTTCCTAAAATCCATTTCTATCACTGATTGCAATATATATGTAACACCACATTGCAGGTTCTACAGAGATTTGGATTATGCAATTTCGTTCATACCAAGCTGTTTTAATGACAATAAAAGGCATTCTATTCTATTATCTTGAGTGGATGTTTATAGATTAATTTATGTGAGTGGGCAGAAAGGCATGTCATGCGTGGTTTGAAGAGCAAAAACTTGTAGTTTACAATGCCAAAATTGAAAAGTTGAGGAAAAACAAGGTGTACAGAGTTGTTTATTGGTTACAATCTGAGGAGTATGATGATGCTACTGATTATGATATGCCCATGTACCAGTTAGCAACTGATCTTCTCCATAAAGACTTGATCTATTGCTTGAAATTGTCATTTATTTACCTACAGTGGCTTGCGAAAGTTTTCATACCCCTTGAACTTTTCCACATTTTGTCACGTTGCAACCACAAACGTAAATGTATTTTATTGGGATTTTATGTGATAGACCAACACAAAGTGGCGCATAATTGTGAAGTGGAAGGAAAATGATTCATGTTTTTCAAATATTTTTGCAAATAAAAAACTGAAAAGTGTGGTGTCCATAAGTATTCAGCCCCCTTTACTCTGATACCCCTAAATAAAATCCAGTGCAACCAATTGCATTCAGAAGTCACCTAATTAGTAAATAGAGTCCACTTGTGTGTAATCTAGTCTTAGTATAAATACAGCTGTTCTGTGAAGGCCTCAGAGGTTTGTTATATAACATTAGTGAACAAACAGCATCACGAAGCCCAATGACCACACCAGACAGGTCAGGGATAACGTTGTGGAGAAGTTTAAAGCAGGGTTAGGTTATTAAAAAAATCCCAAGCTTTGAACATCTCACAGAGCACTGTTCAATCCATCATCCGAAATTGGAAAGAAAGAGGCCACAACTGCTAACCTACCAAGACATGGCCGTCCACCTAAACTGACAGGCCGGGCAAGGAGAGGATTGATCAGAGAAGCAGCCAAGAGGCCCATGGTAACGTTGGAGGAGCTGCGGAGATCCACAGCTCAGGTGGGAGAATCTGTCCACAGGACAACTATTAGTCGTGCACTCCACAAATCGGGCCTTTATGGAAGAGTGGCAAGAAGAAAGCCATTGTTGAAACAAACCAATAAGAAGTCCCGTTTGCAGTTTGCCACGAGCCATGTGAGGGACACAGCAAACATGTGGAGGAAGGTGCTCTGGTCTGATGAGACCAAAATTGAAGTTTTTGGCCTAAATGCAAATTGTTATGTGTGGTGGAAAACTAACACTGCACATCACCCTGAACACACCATCCCCACTGTTGACAGCACCATCCCCACTGTGGTGGCAGCATCATGCTGTGGGGATGCTTTTCTTCAGCAGGAACAGGGAAGCTGGTCAGAGTTGATGGGAAGATGGATGGAGCCAAATACAGGGCTGAAGAAGGGTCTCGACCCAAAACGTCGCCTATCTCCTTCGCTCCTTAGATGCTGCTGCACCCGCTGAGTTTCTCCAGCTTTTTGTGTAACCCTCGATTCTCCAGCATCTGCAGTTCCTTCTTTAACACCAAATACAGGGCAATCTTGGAAGAAAACCTGTTAGAGTCTGCAAAAGACTTGAGACTGGGACGGAGGTTCACCTTCCAGTAGGACAACGACCCTAAACATACAGCCAGAGCTACAATGGAATGGTTCAGATCAAAGCATATTCATGTGTTAGAATGGCCCAGTCAAAGTCCAGACCTAAATCCAATTGAGAATCACTGGCAAGACTTGAAAATTGCTGTTCCCAGACGCTCTCCATCCAATCTGACTGAGCTTGAGCTATTTTGTAAAGAAGAATGGGCACAAATTTCAATCTCTAGATGTGCAAAGCTGGTAGAGACATACCCCAAAAGACTTGCAGCTGTAATTGCAGCGAAAGGTGGTTCCACAAAGTATTGACTCGGGGGTTGAATACTTTTGCACTCCACACTTTTCAGTTTTTTTATTTGTAACAAAATTTGGAAACCATGTATCATTTTCCTTCCACTTCACAATTATGCACCACTTTGTGTTGGTCTATCACATAAAATCCCAATAAAATACATTTACTTTTGTGGTTGTAACATGACAAAATGTGGAAAAGTTCAAGGGGTATGAAAACTCTTGCAAGCCTCTGTATCTGTTATGGACTTACAACATATAATACAATAATATTAGTTCTGATCTTGAGAATATCACATTTTTTAATTTTCAAGGCAGTCTGGGTGTTTATTGCTATTTCCGTCACAACGGCAATTTTGTAATTAACTACAATTAGGTAATTAACTAATTATATGCTTTCATTTCAGGTCATCCAAGTAAGATGCTTTATATTTGTTTCAGAATGCTTCAATCTATACTAACTGAACATTTCATTCAGCTCTCTTAGTTTTTAAGAAAGTTATGAGCTTTTGATGGTCCTCGATCACAGCTTTTGTGTTAAGTCAATGGAAAAGCAATAGAGAACAAGATGCTAATTTCCGAGTATGAAAATGGCCATAACTTTTTTAATACTGAAGATATGAAAGTGAATTAGGTGTCAAATTAAACTTCTTTTTATGCTTTATCTGATGGGATAAATTGCAGGCTTGATTTTTGAAATCTCAAAATTTTGTAACATTGCTATAAGATGACAACGGATTCATGTTGTCCCGTGGTGCTCCCCCTTTTCCCCACCATCTTTCCACCTGACGTCACCCTCGACCCCCCACCCATTCAGTAATTCAGAAAGAAGGAGATTTAGAAGCCTTGGGCAAATTGAATTGTTACTTTATTTATTTTTATTTTTACGGAGAGCAGAACAATCTACACATGCGCGGTTTAAGATTTTTTAAAGCCGGCTGACTGTCATATTACTCACGACACATGCCTGAATATGACTCATTTATAATTATATATTTATATTTCTTTGAAAATTGTTCCTAATTGGGCCCCGCACCGCTTAAGGCCGGCCCTGGCCTGACTTACTGAGTTCCTCCAGCACTTTGTCTTTTGCTCAAGATTCCAGCATCTGCAGTTTCTTGCGTCTCCAGGGTGGTGACTTTATTTCTTGGCATGTAGGAGACTGAGGGTTAATCTTATAGATAGGGTAAATGCAATTTCACAGGGACTCGTTACTAGAGGGGGCTAGGGGACGGGGTGAGGGGCAAGAGGCAGAGAAAGGAAGCACTCGGACCCAAAATGTAGGCGAGAAAGAGGAAAAAGATAATAAACAGAAAATAAGGGATGGTGGGTTTCTAAAATGTGTATAAGAAAGGTGGATGAACTTAGAGCCTGGATTGACACCTGGAACTATGATGTTGTGGCAATCAGTGAAACATGGTTGCGGGAGGGTTGTGATAGGAAACTAAATATTCCAGGATTTTGTTGCTTCAGGTGTGATAGAATTGGAGGGACCAGAGGTGGAGGGGTTGCATTGCTTGTCAGAGGAGATATTACAGCAGTGCTTTGGCAGGACAGATTAGAGGGCTCGTCTAGGAAGGCTATTTGGGTGGAACTGAGAAGTGGGAACGGTGTAGCAACACTTTTAGGGGTGTATTATAGACCGCCAAATGGGGAGCGAGAATTGGAAGAGCTAATATGTAAGGAGATAGCAGATATTAGTAGTAAGCACAAGGTAGTGATTGTGGGAGATTTCAATTTTCCAAAAATAGACTGGGAAACACATTCTGTAAATGGGTTGGATGGTTTGGAGTTTGTTAAATGTGTGCAGGATAGTTTTTTGCAGCAATACATAGAGGTATCGACCAGAGAAGGGGCAGTGCTGGACCTCCTGTTAGGAAATGAGGCAGGTCAGGTGACGGAGGTATGCATTGGTGAGCACTTCGGGACCAGTGATCACAATACCATTAGTTTCAATATAATTATGGAGAGAGTCAGAACTGGACCTAGGGTTGAGATTTTTGACTGGAGAAAGGCTAACTTTGAGGGAATGCGTAATGATTTAAAAGGAGTGAATTGGGACATTTTGTGTTATGGGAAGGATGTAGAAGAGAAATGGAGGACAGTTAAAGGGGAAATTGTAAGAGTACAGAATCTTTATGTCCCTGTTCGGTTGAAAGGAAATAGTAAAAATCGGAAAGAGCCATGGTTTTCAAGGGAAATTGGACACTTGGTTCGAAAAAAGAGAGATATCTACAATAATTATAGGAGGCATGGAGTAAATGAGGTGCTAGATGAGTATAAAGAATGTAAAAAGAATCTTAAGAAAAAAATAAGAAAAGCTAAAAGAAGATATGAGGTTGCTTTGGCAAGAAAGGTGAAAGTAAATCCAAAGGGTTTCTACAGCTATATTAATAGCAAAAGGATAGCGAGGGATAAAATTGGACCATTAGAGAGCCAGAATGGACAGCTATCTGCAGAGCCAAAAGAGATGGGGGAGATATTGAACAATTTCTTTTCTTCGGTATTCACCAAGGAGAAGGATATTGAACTCTGTGAGGTAAGGGAAAAAAGTAGAGTAGCTATGGAAACTATGAGATTCAAAGAGGAGGAAGTACTGACACTTTTGAAAAATCTAAAAGTGGATAAGTCTCCAGGTCCTGACAGGATATTCCCTAAGAGATTGAGGGAAGTTAGTGTAGAAATAGCAGGGGCTATGACAGAAATATTTCAGATGTCATTAGAAACGGGAATAGTGCCGGAGGATTGGCGTACTGCGCATGTTGTTCCATTGTTTAAAAAGGGTTCAAAGAATAAACCTAGCAATTATACACCTGTTAGTTTGATATCAGTGGTGGGCAAATTAATGGAAAGGATACTTAGAGATAATATATATAAGCATCTGGATAAACAGGGTCTGATCAAGAACAGTCAACATGGATTTGTGCCTGGAAGGTCATGTTTGACAAACCTTCTTGAATTTTTTGAAGAGGTTACTAGGGAAATTGATGAGGGTAAAGCAGTGGATGTTGTCTATATGGATTTCAGTAAGGCCTTTGACAAGGTTCCCCATGGAAGGTTGGTTAAGAAGGTTCAATCTTTGGGTGTTAATGGCAGAGTAGCAAGATGGATTCAACAGTGGCTGAATGGGAGATGCCAGAGAGTAATGGTGGATGGCTGTTTGTCAGGTTGGAAGCCAGTGACGAGTGGGGTGCCTCAGGGATCTGTGTTGGGTCCACTGTTGTTTGTCATGTACATCAATGATCTAGATGATGGGGTGGAAAATTGGATAAGTAAGTATGCAGATGATACTAAGATAGGGGGTGCTGTGGATAATGAAGTAGATTTTCAAAGTCTACAGAGAGATTTGGGCCATTTGGAAAAGTGGGCTGAAAGATGGCAGATGGAGTTTAATGCTGATAAGTGTGAGGTGCTACATCTTGGCAGAACAAATCAAAATAGGACGTACATGGGAAATGGTAGGGAATTGAGGAATGCTGTGGAACAGAGGGATCTAGGAATAACTGTGCATAGTTCCCTGAGGGTGGAATCACATGTAGATAGGGTGGTAAAGAAAGCTATTGGTATGCTGGCCTTTATAAATCAGAGCATTGAATATAGGAGTAGGGAAGTAATGTTAAAATTGTACAAGGCATTGGTAAGACCAATTCTGGAGTATGGTGTACAATTTTGGTTGCCTAATTATAGGAAGAATGTCAACAAAATAGAGAGAGTACAGAGGAGATTTACTAGAATGTTGCCTGGGTTCCAGCAACTAAGTTACAGAGAAAGGTTGAACAAGTTAGGTCTTTATTCTTTGGAGCGCAGAAGGTTAAGGGGGGGCTTGATGGAGGTCTTTAAAATGATGAAAGGGATAGACAGAGTTGAAGTGGATAAGCTTTTCCCATTGAGGGTAGGAAAGATTCAAACAAGAGGGCATGACATGAGAATTAAGGGACATAAGTTAAGGGGTAACATGAGGGGGAACTTCTTTACTCAGAGAGTGGTGGCTGTGTGGAATGATCTTCCTGCAGAAGTGGTGGAGGCAGGATAGATTTTAACATTTAAAGGTAAAGTGGATAGGTATATGAACGGGAAGGGAATAGAGGAATATGGTCTGAGTGCAGGTAGATGGGACTAGGGGAAAATAAATGGTCGGCACAGACTGGAAGGGCCGAGAAGGCCTGTTTCCGTGCTGTAATTGTTATATGGTTATATATGGTTATATGACAGAGGATTAAAAAAAAACAAAGTTTAAAGTGAAAGGGGAAAGGTTTAATAGGAAACTGAGGGGCACCATATTCACACAAAGCATGGTGAGTATATGGAACAAGCAGCCAACGAAAGTGATTGAGCTAGGTATAATAACTTTTAAAAGACATTTGGACAGGTACATGGATTGAAAAGGTTCAGAGGGATATGGGCCAAACATGGGCAAATGGGACTAGCTTAGGTAGTCAACTTGAGCCAAAGGGCCTTTTTCTTTTTTTTTTTAATTAATGTTGCTGTGTAAGGGTAAATCTGTCTTCCATTGGAAAGTTAGCAGTAAAACTGGACAGCCATCAGTTTGCATGACCTGCTAATCTTTTTCTTGGTGCTTCATTATCCACAAGCAATAGTAACACCCTGTTCAGTTAATCATCTTTGGGAGGAATATAAATAAAAGTTGTTGAATTTTTAAATCACTGAACTCGCTTAAAGAAACACCAGTTTATGAATACCAGAAAACAATGGACAACAGAAACAAGGAACTGCAGATGCTGGTTTACAAACAAAAATACACAAGGTGCTGGATTGGAGTAATTCAGCAAGTCAGGCAACATATAGATAGGTGACGTTTCAGGTCCGGATCATTGTCACTGCCTCGTAGTGCCAGAGACACAGGTTCAATCCTGACCGTAGAAGCTGTCTGTGTGGAGTTTGCAAATTCTCTCTCTCTGTCCATGTGGGTTACTGCCGGACGCTCCAGTTTCCTCCTCTGTGGGTTGTAGGTTTATTGGCTTGTAAAATGGTCTCAAATGTGTCAGGAGTGGATGTAGAAGTGGGATAACGGGTCTAGTGTAAAAGGTGATCGATGGTCCACATGAACCAGGTGGGCTGAATGGCCAGTATTCATGCTGTATATTTCAATCAATCAAAAAATGTTTCAAACATCTGATGAACTAACAGCAGCATTGCAAACAGCAAGGAGAGGTTTAAAATTTCCTGGCCAAATATGGCTGAGATGGATTAATCAAGAAGCTCCACCATAAGATGACTAACTGGATTGGGAAAGATTACCATAGCTACTTCAGCAACCTCTTTCACCCCATGCAACAAAATGGAAAAGTCTAATGAGGGGTCAAGGCAAATCAGCAGTGTCCACCTCCTCTACTGATGACTTGAGACCTCACTCATCTCATCTCTTTTTTTTGTACCCACCTGGCCAGACAATATACGCAAAGAAAGATTGTTGGAAGTAGCATTTCAATTCACATTTCCCTCAATCGCACAAAAGCTCAGAAAAATTACAGTTATCATATCTACACACTTGCACAGTTGGTAGCTACTACCTCACAGTGCCATGGACATCTATTCTCTGCGCTCTGAGCTGCACCATCGGTTTCGATCATGCCATCAGCTGCTGCATGTGTGGAGTTTGCACGTTCTCCCTGTGATCATGTGGGTTTCCTCAAGGTGTTTCATAGATATGCAGTTTTGTAGGTTAATAAGCGAGTTCAGTATTCTGAAAAACACAAAGAATCATGGGATTTGTCAAAGGTCACTCGCTATAAAGAAAAAGCGAACAAAGCGCTGGCTGCATAAACTATAAATTCTTACCTTTATTCATGATTTATGTGTAAAAATATATTTAATCTGAGGAACAGGGGTGCCAGGTAGCAGGAGAGCGGGTTGGAACAGCAAGGGGACAGATGCAAGTGGGAGACGGGGAGAGACTGAACCGGCGGAGAGACATTCTCGGCAGACCCGCACCTCATCCAAAGCCAGGATTGAACCCAGGTCCCTGGCTCTGCAAGCGCTGCCGAACCGCCACTGGACCATCCCCGCCCGGGGGGGGGGGGGGGGGGAACGTATCGACTGACGGGACAACGGCCCGGAGGAGCAGCAGTCCACAGCCAGCACAGAGAAGAAACGCCAACTCCAGCCCAATCCCTCTCCAACTCCCGAGGAACCCGCTCCCCGGCTGCACCTCCCTGCCCCACCCAGCGGCTGCGAGCCAAATCCCCCAGCGTTGGCGAAAGCCAAGCACCAGCCATCAATGGGGATACACACAAAATTCCACAGCAACTCACCGGGACAAGCAGCATCTCCGGAGGAAAGGAATGAGACCCTTCTCCAGAAATTTTGCCTGAACCGCCGAGTTACCACAGCACCCCATGTGTATCCTCGCCGATGACCAGCGCTCGGCCCCTGCTGGCACCGAGGGGGCTAACCGACAGCCACTGGACAAGGCGAGAGGCGCAACCAACAGTCCCCGGCCCGCCATAGAACGGGCCCCACGGGAGCCAGTCCAGGGCTGCCGACCAACCAGGTAGGACAGGCAGAGCCGAGCTGGAGCCAGGGCCACCTCGGACACCACTGGCAGTTCCCGGGACGGGACACCCGGGAGGAGACGGGGACGGCCCAGCAGCAACTCAACAGCGCTCGCAGCGCTGAAGACCCGGGCCCAACTCTGACCACGGACGAAACGCAAACCTGCACACAACGCAGCAGCACAGCCACCAAGAATGTTTATAGCGAGTGACCCATGACCTGGGCATGCGCAGTCAGAATACCAAACTGGCTTATTGACCTCTAAAATTGATCCCGACTGTGTAGGCAGTGGTGGCGAAAATGGGATAACATAGAACTAGTGTGAACGGATGTCTCCAGAGGTACTGTTTCCATGCTGTATCTCTAAACCGAACTATAAGTTTGTAAAACTGTATTAATGTCTGATGCTGGAAGTGGTCAAAATCATACCATACTATACGACAGAACTTTATTTATCCCAGGAGGGAAATTGATCTGCCAACGGTCATAAAACCGCAAAATACATGAAACTTGAAATGAAAGTGACGATTGGAAAAGATTGGGGATGTGGAAAGATTGCGGATGGATGGGGGAGGGAGGGGAGTCAGTCGCCGTCTACCTCACGACAGAAGGGGGAGGAGTAGCAAAGTTTGATAGCTTTAACTTTATAAAGCTTTCCAAGGATTGTTATCACCAAGAACTGCACTGAAATGCTCTACCTTTCTTAAAAGGCGAACAATGGGACTTAAATTGCCCCCTCAAAATGTGTATCTGCTCCTTCAAGGCGTCCCCCCCCCCCCTGCAAGTTGTGGATTTTGACCATTTAAATGTCGTGCTGATGTTAAGCGGGGCCTAGGGGTGCGCATGCGCATGCCTTCATCGTGGACGGAAACTTTGCAGGGCGGTGGGTGCTTTCCGAGAGGAGGAATAAAGTGCGGTAATTACTCCCTCTTTAACTTGGAACCTATTCTCTGCACTTAGTTCTAAAGTTTGTTTTGCAATTGCCTCGATAATATAACGGTGGTTATTTGAAAGAGGGGAAAACTGAAAATTGGACTAAATTGGCGCTTGGTCTTGCCTTCGCTCTCGCTCTCTCTCGGCTGCGCTGTTACTGATTAATGCGGTCCGTGTTTTGTGATCATGTGAGTTGAGGCATTGAAAGAACATTCCTTTTAATACGCTCTTCTGTGTAGAGTTAGACCGTGTGGAGTTGGGGATTAGGCAGCAGGGCCGTTGTCGCGACGTAAAACATTGACTCTATTCTTTTAAGTATTGTTTTCGTCTAGTTGACGATTGAACATCCATCCGTACACTATAGAGCGATCAAAAATACGTTCAAATCATTTTATTTATTTCCCGAGGTGAGTTTAACAATCTGCACGTTTGAATATGGGTTCAGTAACCGTCTTTTTTTATAGGATATGGTAATTGGATAGGTGTTGGAAGTATAGTACAGAAAAAGCATTTCAATAATATTTTGGTGTCCACTAAATATTTGCCGCCTGACAATGGAGTATTAGGAGTTGGGGGTTACACAAAAAGCTGGAGAAACTCAGCGGGTGCAGCAGCATCTAAGGAGCGAAGGAGATAGGCGACGTTTCGGGTCGAGACCCTTCTTCAGACTGGTCAGGGATCAGGGAAGCGAGAGATATAAACAGTGATGTGGAGAGATAAGGAACAATGAGTGAAAGATATGCAAAAAAGTATTGGTGATAAAGGAAGCAGGCCATTGTAAGCTGTTTGTGGTGTGAAAATGAGAAGCTAGTGCGACTGGGGGGGGGGGGGGGGGGGAGATGGAGAAGGAATGTCAGGGCCAGAGGGCTGAGGGAGAGGTGGGGGGGAGGCAGTCTGGGTTAACAGAATTGAGAAAATTCAATGTTTAAGCCCAGAGGATGCAGACTCCCCAAGCGGAATATGAGTGCTGTTCCTCCAACTTGCGGTGTTGCTCACTCTGGCCGTGGAGGAAGCCCAGGACCGAGAGGTCAGATACGCAGTGGGAGGGGGAGTTGAAGTGCTGAGCCGTCGGGTTGGTTATTGCGGACCGAGCGGAGGTGTTCGGCGAAACGATCGCCCAGCCTCCGCTTGGTCTCACCGATGTAGATCAGCTGGCATCTGGAGCAACGGATGCAGTAGATGAAGTTGGAGGAGGTGCAGGTGAACCTCTGTCGGACTTGGAATGACTGCTTGGGTCCCTGAAAGGAGTGGATGGGGGAGGTGAAGGAACAAGTGTAGCATCTCTTGCGGTTGCAAGGGAAAGTGCCCGGGGAAGGAGTGGAGCGGGAGGGAAGGGAAGAATTGACGAGGGAGTTGCGGATGGAGCGGTCTTTGCGGAAGGCAGACGGGGGAGATGGGAAGATGTGGCGAGTGGAGGGGTCACGTTGGAGGTGCCGAAACTGGCGGAGGACTATCTGTTGTATGCGCTGGCTGGTGGGGTGAAAGGTGAGGACCAGGGGGACTCGGCCCTTGTTGTGAGTATTAGGAGTTATTTTGCTGTGAGTATTGTTTCGGCTTGGCCGGATAATTGAAGTAATCTTTTCCTTCCTCGCCCTGTCGTAGTGACTGGACAAATTGTTTTTCATCTGGTGTTTTGTTCTGATTTTTAAACTGGTACTTCCTCTCTCTCTAAACTGGTATTCATGCTTTTTTTTCTCAAAACTTTGTAATTTGAATTATTTTGTCATTGAAATTCTTTGCCACAGAAGGTTCCAGGGGCTGTCAATTGAAAAATTTAAAGCAGAGATAGCTTCTTGATTAGTATGGGTGCCAAGGGTTATGGGGGTGGGGGGGGTAGTCAGAAGAATTGGGTAAGGAGGGAGAGATTGATCAGCCATGATTGAGTGGCGTAGACTTGATGGCCTGAATAGCCTAATTCTGCTCCTACCACTTATATGACCTTATTTCTGTTGTTCTGATAGCTGTAGATTTGGGACACATCAGTTGGCCTGGTTTTGGTGCAGATTTTGGATGCACCAACCAAACTAGTTTTATTTCCTCTGAAAATGGGGAAATTGACCTTCTATCCAAAAATGAAGCTTGACAGAAATCATCGGAATGGCGGCATCAATGGATGCTGCTATCTTGCCCGAGATATTAATTTGCTAATTACAACATTTGCATGCACAGATTCTTACGAAATAGTTGCTATGGAATTAAGTCTTGCTGAGCACAGATATCTGGTGGTATAAATTTTGGATATGTAGAATTAGCCTTATTCTGAAAAATGTGTGCCACATTTTTAGTTTAAAATTGAGTGTTTTAGAATAAAAAATATTAGCATGCATAAACTGATCACTGCAAAACCTTTTATTTAAAACGCGTCTTTTAATTATATCTACTGAAATGTACTTAAATATCAGTGGAACTCCGCCAACAATATTGAACATCATCCAAGGAGTTGTTGGCTTCGGAATGCTTTGTTTCAGTTAGGGTAAACTTGGTCTGCTTTGAAATAGTGTAAGCCAACAAATAAACGTTGTATATTTCAAAGCTTTATTTGTATGGTTGGTAATTCCAGAACTGTGGAGGTTTACACCAGATTTAATGAAGATTTTTAGCAGGGTTGGTTGGTGAAAATCTTCTGAAACCATTTTGAGAGATTCTAATTATGATTGAGAAGGATAGCGGTAATGTGATATGTTTGTCATGTTAGTCAAATAGCAATAACCATACAGTTTTTGTATTGGGGTGTAGTTTGGAGCATGGTACAAAATAATTCTGTACACAAGTGATTAGATTGTTTCATTCTATGTCACCAGCAGTTAAAGCCAAGGGAGGAATTTATTGAGTTTCTGTTTTCATTAAAATATTAAATTAAAGCAAAATAGCTCGAGCAGATAAAGGTCAGTAAGTTTAGCAACATGCATGCCTTTTCTGTGCAGTCTTTGTACAGAATGCAGTTTTTTTTGTAGTTACAATGTTCTTTGTCACTGTTTTGTGTACGTCACAAAATCAAAGATATTGACTTTTTTGATACATTAGTGCTAATGTTGCTCGTTTCAGATTGAAAAAGGAACATTTAAATCGGGAAGGAATACAGCAGATATTGTTATCGTAGATTAACATTTTTAAAGCCACTTAATTTTATTTATTTCTTCAACAAGAAATGGTTAAATCTGATATCTTCATAGCTTGACAATCAATGTATTTTTCATTTCATAAGTTCTGGGAGCAGAATTAGGTCATTTGGCCCATCACGTCTACTCTGCTATTCAAATCATGGCTGATCTATCTTTCCCTCTCAATTCCTTTATCCTGCCTTCTCCCCATAACCCCTGACACCCTTACTAAGAATCTGTCAATCTCCACTTTAAAAATATCTATTGACGTCCTCTACAGCTGCCTGTGGCATTGAAGTCCACAGATTCACCACCCTCTGACTACAGAATTCCTCCTTGTCTCCTTTCTAAAGGTACGTTCTTTTATTCTGAGGGTATGGCCTCTAGTCCTAGACACTCCCATGAGTTTCAATGAGGTCCCCCCCTCATCTTAAATTCCAGCGAGTACAGGCCCAGTGCCGTCAAACGTTCATAATATGTTAACACAATCATCCCTGTGATCATTCTTGAAACCTCCTCTTGACCCTCTGCAACAGCAGCACACCCTTCCTTGGATATGGGGCCTAAATCTGCTCGCAATAGTCCAAATGCGGTTTGACCAGTGCCTTGTAAAGCCTTGGCGTTACATATCTGTTTTTATATTCTAGTCTTCACGAAATAGATTTTAGCATTGCATTCCTTTCTGCCCATTTGACTTGGAAATTTACTTGTTGGGAATCCTGCATCACCACTTCCAAGTCCCTTTGCACCTCTGATTTCTGAATTCTCTTCCCATTTAGAAAATAGTATGTGCCTTTATTCCTACCAGCAAAATGCATGACTGCACACTTTGCAACACTATATTCCATCTGCCACTTCTCGGCTCATTCTCCCAACCTGTCCAAGTCATTCTGCAGAGTCCCTGCTTACTCTATACAACCTGCCCTGTCACCTATATTTGTATAATTTACAAACTTGGCCACAAAGCCTTCAATTCACTCAGTCAACCAGAAAAAGCCCTCTTTATTGCCATTCTTTGTCTTCGGCTATAGCCAACTTGCTATCCATCTAGCATATTCACTCTGATACCATGGGCTCAAATCTTTCAAGCAACCTTACATGCAGCACCTTTTGAAAATCGACTGACTTTGTCTATTCTATTTACTACTTCAAAGAATTCCAATAAGTTTGTCAGGCAAGATCTCCCTTTCACAAAACCTTGCATTCATGAAGATTAGAGGAGTTGAGGGTTTTCTCATCTAATGGGTGAAAAGAGCCTGGAATTGATTAATTGCAGAAAACCCACCATTAAGATGTGTATTTTTCTTCTTCCAGACATCCTGATTTACTTTCTCTAAAAAGCCATGGAAAATGGTGAGTATGGATTCTCTTAGTGAATGCTGTTTAGATTCAAAACATCTAAATTATAAAATTGTTAATTTTAAAGTTTCACCTAAAAATATTCCCAATGCCAGAGATTTTCTTCTTTGTGATACAACATAGGCAAATTACATGCACTTCGATCGTTTTGATTTGTATGCCTTCATAATCTCTGTCCTCAGTCACTTCCTTCAGTAATGAATTGCACTATTCCACTTGAGCTTCTGAATTCCTATGGTGCGAAGTGTGTTTCTTTTTAAATCTATGTATAATTAACATTCCTTGGTGTGTGCAGAACCTAGTGATCCTGGACAATCTTTGCATAAACATGTTTGGAGATTGTCGTCTAAATTGGGAGAGCAGTTCCACAGATAGATGGGGACACAGACTGACACTAGTGTAACACAAATCAAACATTGCGTTCAAATCCCAGACTCTTCCAAAACTGTAAACCAATGCCAATATTATAGAACAATCCTTGCGTATGTCCTGTCCAATTGGCAGGACAGAATTGCTAAATGTGGTGGCCTGGTGATAGAATAGTGGGAGGGAGTAACCTGGAGACCTGCCGAGGAGTATCCCCGGATACTGAAGTTTCATGTTGTTAGTTCAAAAGTTTATTACTGCCTATTGTCTTTAATACTGCTCTCATCAGTTGCATTTTGAACAAATTGGGAAAGAACACTGAAAATTGATAAAGCATGGATTATACCTTGGGTGATGAACTTCAAAACCCACGACCATTCATCAATAGTGCTAGTTGAGTCGTGAAAGAGAGAACAGCCAGAGTGGGTCTGCAATGTGAGAGATAAACTTTGATCTCATCTTTGGCAAGATATGTGGTGCTAATGGATCTGTCTAAAACAACACTGTTAGTAGTGCTTACCACGCAGTCCTATGGAGACAATTGCGTCTTCATGTCAAGGACATCCTCCATGTTGCATGGCTTTATATTTGTTCCAAGTAATTTAGAATAAATCTGGCAGCTCAATCCTGCCAGGGAGTGAACCAAAATCAACTCTTTGAGAGATGTGGGATTCCTATGCTTCTAACCTGAAAAACAAAAATCTCTATAATGTCAGTAACCAAGCAGCTCAAAAGCATATTGTTTTGAATTGAATGTTGAATTAATTGTACAGAAAACTTGTTAAATTTCCATTGAAATGTAATATGATCAGCAATCACTGGGGTAGCAGGAACAAGCAGCAAATTAAAATATACTCCAGTTTTTATGCCAGACTGGGTAATTAAATTCACATTCACTACTAATCACTTACCTGCCACTCCTGTGACATTGCACAACTGATTTATTTTGCTACGGTTTTGAAACCATTCGGGCATTTTCTCTCGTACGCTCAAGCGTTTGGTTCCTGGTTTGTACAGTAACTCTTTAGATGGGTGTATTTGACCAAATTGGTACTTTATTTCAGTACATTAAATTAATTATTTTCTTCATTCAGGGCACTGTTTCATGAATTACTTTGTTTGTTGTAGTGTTCTTGAAGCAAGGTGAGGCTAACTCTATTCTGAAAAGGTATCGAAGAAAAAACACATTCTTAGAAGAGGTGCACCAGGGAAACATTGAACGTGAATGTCGGGAAGAAGTTTGTACTTATGAAGAAGCAAGAGAAGCTTTTGAAAATGATGAGAAGACAGTAAGTTGACCAGGGGTTATATTGATTGACTGTTGAACTGATGCATTTGCTTTAATGTCAGGTTTTGAACACGACTCTTGCTAAAGAATGGCAATTTGCTTTACCTACTCATTGTAAGGAGTTAAGAGTTTGTGCCTTACTATTGTGTTGGGTCAAGTATCCATTCTTTAAAAATCAAAGGTACTTTTCCTGAAAGGATGGTGTAACCAGATTCCGAGATGATGCATATAGCTCTGGAGAGACAAGTAGGACAGTTAGGAAAAACATGCTAAGGTAGTGATGGGAAGTAATACTGATATTAAGCAGTAATGTGAGCATGTTTGACTCTAAAATAAGGGATATTTTGTTTTAATCATTTTTTGGTAAATGTAGTGCCTGAGGTGCATGAGAACTAATTTCCATGTTTGGGAATCTCAATCTAAATGTTTCGAACAATCAGCACAAGTAATTTCTGTTTTCCTGATAAATATCACTCCGTTCCCCAGTGAAACATAAACCAAATTGATCCAAATTTCTGCCTTTCCTTCTATGCAAATGTGTACTGGGAAGTGCCAATAATTAATAGTCCAAACCACTATACTTTCAACACTGAGAACTGGTATACACACATTCCCGTTTTTGTTCTCAAGCCCAAGACATGTTACAAAAGAAGAAAAAATGTAGGCCGCTCCAACCGCCAAGCCTGCCATTCAGTGTGATCATGGCTGTATCAATTCTCCGTAGTCCTCAATTCCCTCGTCTTGGGTCTTAAATATGACAACCTTAAAACCTTGAGTTTAGAATTCAATGAATGTGAACGTGAATGGTAAAATAGTTTGTTCTTTGCAATATAATACATCAATTTCCATTTGATTAAATTATTGGATTACTAAGCGAAATTTGGTAAAGGATTCTCAAATAACATTCAACGATCCTTTGCAAAATTTGCTTGGAACTGTAGAGTAACTCAAAATAATGAGCATGCAGTCAGTGTTGTGGAAGTCATTGAAATAAGCTGCATTCCATTTTTTGTAACCACAGCATGTATATGTAATAGTAAGAGAAAATAAGGAAGCAGTTTTAATGAAGAATTTTCTAAATTGCAAGTAGATTGATAAAAAAATTCCTGAGAACTAAAGTCCAAAATTTTAGGACATCTTGTCAACTACTGTGAATAAATCTCTCAGCCTGAGATTTCCTGTCTATTCATTGTTATAAACAATGTAAGCTACTGTGACTGTTTAAGGTCTCCCATGAGAGCAAACTTTACATTTTATATCTTGCCCACTTGTACTGGGTATATATGTTTTAGTATCTGCCATAAAATTAAGAATGGGATTATTCAAGTGGCCTTTACAATTGATTGTGTAATGTGCATACTCTATGTATTAAAATTCCAAGCAAAACATTATGCTGGAGGATAGACGCAAAGCTGGAGTAACTCAGTGAGACAGGCAGCATCTCTGGAGAGAAGGAATTGGTGATACAGACCCAAAATATTACAACATTCCTTCTCTCCAGAAATGCTGCCGGTCCCGCTGAGTTACTCCAGCTTTTTGTGTCTGTATCTTTGGTTTAAACCAGCTTCTGCAGTTCCTTCTTCCACATTATGCTGAAGGAACTCAGCAGGTCAGGCAGCATCAAAGGAGGGAATGGACAGATGACATCTTGGGTTGGGACCCTTCTTCCGATTGGAGTTGTAGGGAGAAAGCTGGAAAATGGAGGAAGCTCCTGGCAAGTAATAGATGAAGGTGAGGAGGATTTGATTGGTAGATGGGTGGAGTAAATTAGAAAGGTGAAAAGGAGACAAAGTAGTGTCCGATTAGGAGAGGAGGAATTAATTGTAATGCCGGAAGGAAGGATGTGGGTGGTATGGAACGGGCGGGGGAGAGATGTAGGGAAGATGTAGTTGGAAAAGGAAATGAATTCCCTTGTAGACTCTCGTTCTCTCTCGTTTGGAACGAGGAGTGTTCAACATACTTAACTATAAAGGCAGGCATAGCTGGGGCCCATGTGAAGGATGGCCCTTTAAAATTCAATCTTATATTTGAGCAAGGAAGCGCTCAATGATTTCAAGCAGTTATTTATTTTTAACTCCTTTATCCTCTACTGTTTCACTTGTATAGAATTGCCAGATAATTTAAGTATTAAATAAAGGATCCAGGCATGTAACCTATTTGCCTATTTGTAACCTTTAACCGTAAAGCCAATATTGTTTGTCCAATGATCTTGTTGAGAAAGTATGAAATCTGAAAGAACAATCTTTCTCATGAGGGTACTGTGAGGGGATTTGGAGGAAGTGTGGTGGTGAAGATTGCATGTTTGAAGGATGTTTTCAAGTTTCTGTGGTACACCATGAGAATAATATGTATTGATGATGGAGGTGTGTAGCAAGGAACTGCAGATGCTTGTTTAAACTGAAGATAGACACAAAAGACTGGAGTAACTCAGCGGGACAGGCAGCATCTCTGGCGAGAAGGAATGGGTGATGTTTAGGCTGGAGGTCTTTATACCAGTAACTTGGTCTGCTTGGTGTCAAGCTGCTTGAATGTGGGAGCTGCATTCAATCAGGTGAGGAGTATTCCATCACACATCTGACATGCCTTGTGGCTAGTGAAAAGGATTTGATAAGTTGGAAAATTCACAACGAAATGTCTGGGTTTTAATATGTAGAAAGGAACTGCAGATGCTGGTTTAAACCGAAAAACTGGTGTAACTCAGTGGGACATCTAGACCAAACTAAAAGTGCAGCATACCTGGAGAAAAAATATGGGTGATGTTTCAGGTCGAGACCCTTCTTCAGAATGGGTCAAGGGTATTTACCCGAAACTGTGTCTATCTGGGTTCTAATGTTTTTTCCTTATTATGGTAGTTGGTATTGATAATCTTTGTCTTGCATTCTTAAGCCAGTGATGATATTAAGGAAATTTAGTTTGGTCTAGATGTTCTGTCTGAAGCACAAGCACTTGCCTTCTATTGCATTCCAGTCTTTTACATGGAACATCTGCAATGATTTGTATTTTTCTTTCCCTTATATAATTTTCCTTCTCATTTTATAACTGAATAATTTTGTTAAATTAATTTCACCCAACTGTAATATAATTTTTATGACGTGCAGAAAAATGTTGTCTAAGCACTATTCTGAACTTGGTATAAAATCAGTTTAATGTGATTTACTTTTATTTTCAGAATGACTTCTGGGCAGTTTACATAAAGGGACAAAATGGGGATGAAGGAAATGGTGCTGGTATCAATATGGAATCTGTTTACCTTGTGGCTCCTCTAATGGCTGGTCTTCTTGTGATTATTATTATACTGTTTGTTATTTGGAGATGTCAGGTGAGAAAGGCAAATTGCAGGCAAATCACTTATGCCCATACTCAACACCAGGCAAACCAGCCCACCAGAAACTTATCAGTGGTAGTATTTGGTTATAATCAACATCCTGTCAGTCCACTTGATAGATTAAGTAGCCTGCAACCGGAAGGCACAGCTGGTGAAAACTCCAATCAAAATGGATTCCCTCTAAGATTGTCTGGATTCTTAAATGCAGATTCACCTCCATCTTATCATGAAGCTACTGGCCAAGCAGAGAATCTAAGAAATAATGATGAAGGAAGGCAAAACGAAGATCCTCCGAAGTATGAAGAAATTGCAAATCCTAATGTAGCTAAACGCATACCTTAAGTTGCCAATGATGCAAGATGTTTTATATTGCAAATAATTAAAAAATAATTTGCCATTTATTATCACACATGAAGGCTTTCGTGTGCTGTATGTAATGCGGGTTTACAGCCTGCTTTGCATTTGAAATCCTTGTGAAATTCACAATTTGATAATCATTGATTTACTTTTCAATTGAGTTGGTATTTTTGACAGCGAACAAGAACAATTGGGAACAATAATAAAATGTAAGAGTCTACAGAAAAGTAAACATTATTTTACTCCCGGTGAATGAAAGTGTTAGAATTGACCACTTTTAATATCATACTTGGGGTGGACACAACTATGGCTTTGGGGTTTGTTTAAAGCAACATTTACTTGTTTTCTACCTCAATATAAACAAAATCGATTATTTAATTGCCAATCATCAACTTGGAAAGAAACCAGAAATGCTGCCCCAAAACATGATAGAATTCCAAAAGTTCATTAATCTTGCTCTCTAGTTGAGCCCCACCTTCACCTGAAATCTCACATGGGTGATAAGTAACAAAGAATGCTGTTGTCATTGAGTAGATATTGGATTTAGATTGTGTGTGAACGTTCTAATGCTGTTAACTTTGGGATATTGCATTGATATCTATTGCATGTATCCGACTTCACCTTGGTATGGCTGATTGGAGGATCATGTTTTAAGGATTTAATGGTTGATTTTAATCCATTCCTGAAAATGTTTAAGTAAAATATAGTTGATGTTGCCCTTTTTGTTGTAACTATTTCTGTACTTTGTCCATCAAAAGTGCATATGCAGCATGTTAAGTTTGAATTATTCAAACTGTCCATGTCCTGATTGCTCTTTCGTCAACTTATTACAATCTAACTAAACCTCCTAAAATCTGTTTACTTCTGTAAATGATCAAAATTTGTTTTGCCATTTTCCCTATGTTGTCATGGACAGTTAGCCCATTTGCAAAATTAGAATATTGAAAATATAGATGGGTTTATAAAACATTGAATCTAATTTGGACAAGATATTACTTTGTCTTGCAAAATCTCATCTGGATATTAATAATACAAGATATTCAACTTTTTCATGTTTCTCATTCTAATAAACTGCATAGTTTTTGTTTTTCAAATACAATCAGTATTGATTACTCACCACATTCATAATGAAAGTGGTGTGCACTTTTGGCGCAAGTGAATAATGGGTTTCAGGTGATTTTTATTGTTTCCACAAAAATACAAATTTCAGGAAGCTTGTGCGATATTTGGGAAGAATGGTGCATCTTAAATAGAAATGCATTGTTATGATTTTGTTTTTAAATGGCTCAGGATTCCAATTGAACAATTAACTTATTTTGACAAATTGTGGCTGGACTGTAAATATACTTGATATTTTAACAATGTTTACTTTTATATACAAACTCCCATGTGTGCTTCAATCAACAGAAAATATTGAAATATCTAACTTGTGAATGCTAAAATATTGAAAAATCTGATTATTTAACAATTTTTTCCCACCAATATTAATACATAAAAACATTACTTAAAAGTCAAGTCTTATATTGACTTTAAAGACAGTTTGAAGATTTTGTACAATGTGTAAATTTAATGGAATGATATTTTCACTAAATCACATTTTGAAGAGATGTATTATACTCGAGCACAAATTCTGAACAGATGCCTTTTTTGTATGTTAATGAACTTAAATTTATAATTCATTAAGGAGGACCTGATTAAAAAAATATAATACCACAAGTTTATTGTAACATCTGAAGAGTAACTACTTTGTTCAAAAGACAAATAAAATTATTCGCAATGGTATTTATTGTAATTGCAATATTTAAATGACTTTGAAAACTAGCAACTGGGTTCTTTATTTTTTTTTTTTTTAAGTCCCTTGTCGGGTTATAACACGTCTTATATTTGTGCTTAAGGAATAAGTTGATTTCAATAAGCCAAACCAATTGGAGTTAGCTTTGCTTCAGCATTATTTAAAATATTTTTTGGGCAACAATCAACTTATTTGGAAAAAGTACATTCCATTGTGCTTTTTGGCAGAATAAATTATCATTCTGCATTCCATTTACCAGCCGAAACACTCCTAGAGATAAATGTTTCCACTTGTTTTTATCTCTGCAGCAAGATTCTATATTTAGCCCTACATAACTTCCTCATTCCATATTATTCAGGGCTTTGGCACTGAGTGACTAGTTATGCAGCAAATCTCATTTCTCATGGTGTTATTACAAGGTGCATTAAAGTTTGAGTATTTTCCTGTTTGCCAAGTCTTATAAAATATATTGCAATAATGTTGTTGAGTTTTTATTTATAACATAGAATGCATTTAATGGAAAGTATTTACAATTGATATTTTGCAATATTGGATATAAAACCTATCCTACACTTTCCACTATCTAGCTGTTATTTTTTTGTGTGAGCTAACACTTAGTTGGCTTATGTTTAGGAATAATAGCCTTTGCTGTGTTATTTGGTATGAAGTAGAGATATAGAACATAAACAGTTTAGCACAAGAACAGGCCCTTCTGTTCTTAATATCTGTGCTAAACATTATACCAAGACCATCACTTACAGTGCCCTCAATGTTTGGGATAGACCCATTTATTTACCTCTTCTTCACAATTTGAGATTTGTAATAGAACAAAATCACATGTGATTAAAGTATACATTGTCAGATTTTATTAAAGGCCATTTTTATACATTTTGGTTTCACCATGTAAAAATTACAGCTGTGTTTATACTTAGTCGTCGTCGTCCCCTGAAAGAAAAATCCCCAAACACCTGTCCGGCAGATCAGAAACACTCTTCAGGAGTCAGGTGTGGATTTGTCGATGACCACTCTCCGCCGAAGACTTAATGAACAGAAACTGCAGAGGCTACACTGCAAGATGCAAACCACCAGTTTGCCGTAAAATTAGGATGGCCAGTATACAGCATGCCAAGAAGTATTTAAAAGAGCAACCACGGTTCTGGAAAAAGGTCTTGCGGACAGATGAGATGAAGATTAACTTAGATCAGAGTGATCTAAATCTGAGGAAAGACATCCTTGCCATAGAGGGGGTACAGAGAAGATTCACCAGACTGATTCCTGGGATGTCAGGACTTTCATATGAGGAAAGATTGGATAGACTCGGTTTGTACTCGATGGAATTTAGAAGATTGAGGGGGGATCTTATAGAAACCTACAAAATTCTTAAGGGGTTGGACAAGCTAGATGCTGGAAGATTGTTCCCGATGTTGGGGGAGTCCAGAACAAGGGGTCACAGTCTAAGGATAAGGGGGAATTCCTTTAGGACCGAAATGAGGAAAACATTCTTTACACAGAGAGTGGTGAGTCTCTGGAATTCTCTGCCACAGAAGGTAGTTGAGGCCAGTTCATTGGCTATATGTAAGAGGGCGTTAGATGTGGCACTTGTGGCTAAAGGGATCAGGGGGTATGGAGAGAAGGCAGGTACGGGATACTGAGTTGGATGATCAGCCATGATCACATTGAATGGCGGTGCAGGCTCGAAGGGCCGAATGGCCTACTCCTGCACCTATTTTCTATGATGGCAAGAGCAAAGTATAGAGGTGAGAAGGAACTGCATAAGATCCAACCATACCACCTCATCTGTGAAACATTGTGGCGGGGACATGGCTTGGGCATGTATGGCTTCTGAAGGTACTTACTCACTTATCTTAATTGATTATACAACTGCTGATGGTAGTAGCATAATGAATGTGTATAGATACATCCTATCTGATAACGTTCAAACAAATGACCCCAAACATACTGCTAAAGCAACAAGGTACTTTTTCCAAAGTGGTAAATTCTTGTGTGGCCAAGTCAATGGGCTGATCTGAACCCAATTGCGCATGCCTTTTATATGCTGAAGGGGACTGGCTCCCAAAACAAGCATAAGCTAAAGATGGCTGCAATACAGGCCTGGCAGCGCTTCACCAGAGAAGACTCCTAACAACTGGTGATGTCCATGAATCACAGATTTCAAGCAGTCATTGCATGCAAAAGATATGCAACAAAATACTAAACATGACTACTTTCATTTACACGACATTGCTGCGTCCCAAACATTATGGAGCCCTGAAATGGTGGGGGACTATGTATAAACACTGCTGTAATTTCCACATGGTGAAAACAAAATGTATAAAAATGGCCGTTAATAAAATCTGACAGTGTGCACTTTAACCATGTGATTTTTTTCTATTACAAATCTAAAATTGTGGAGTACAGAGGCAAATAAATAAATGATGGGTCTTTGTCCCAAACATTATGGAGGGCACTGTATCTATCTACACATAACCCATATCCTTCCATTCCCTAAATATGTGCCCATCTAAAAATGTTTGAACATCCTTATGTTAAAAAAAAAAGCATAGCTATTATTGGGGGAAGTTTTCAAAAACAAGTATGAAGAAATAATTTATAGCCAATAAATGGAATGAGCAGAGCCACTGTGTTTGACTACTTAGCATGTTTTTTTAATGAATTCTGAGTTTGAAGAAAATACACCAAATGTATGTTCATGGCATGTAATATATCTTTCATTCCTCCTACCTCCACCTCACTGAATATTTTGTTGCCTGTGGAGTTAATAGAAATCAAATCATTTGGTTATAGAGGTACTTTAGGGAAATGAGTTCTGTGGAAGAACAGAAAGGTATTAACAGGGTTACATAAACTCGATGAGCTGAACAGTAACCTCTGGCTTTAAAAAAACATGTTATTTTCGTAAGGACTTGAGTGCCACTTGTGTGATCCCTGCAGGACAAAAACAAGGCTTGACTATTTAGACACCCTCTTTAATTAAATTGTCACTTTTCTTGTGCTAACTGGTTAGACAGACAGTAGAACAATTATGGAATTATATCCTTGTAAAGTGTCATGGCTTAAGTAAAAATGAAGAAAGATGGTTTATCTTGGTAGACACAAGGAACTGCAGATGCTGGTTTACAAAAAAAAAGGCACTAAATGCTGGAGTAACTCATTGTGTCAGGCAGCATTTCTGAAGAACATGACGAGGTGAAACTAGCCATTCGGCCCATCTCGTCTACTAGTGACTACTATGCATCCACAACCACAGTATGTCAGGCTACAGAACTGTGTCTCGGAAATGGTAGTGAGCAACTTAGAAATGTGTTGCGAACATAGTAGTGAGCAACACAGGGGGCCCACAGGGGACGGTCCTCTCTCATTCCTGTTCACCATCTACATGTTGGACTTCAGATATAACTTGGACTACTGCCACCAGCAGTTTTTCAGATGACTGGTTGTGGGCTGATTCAGTGAGGGGAGGGAAGCTAAATACAGAGGTGTAGTCAACGACTTTGAGTAGTGTAGGCTGAATCACCTGCAGCTCAACACCAACAACACTAAGGCGTTAGTGGTGGACTTTAGGTGGAGAGGAACACCCCTGTCGCCATCAATGGTGTGGATGTGCAGTTTACCAGGGAGAACAAATACCTTGGAGTGTACCTGGACAGTACATTGGACTGGTCCAGGAACACCTAGGCCCTGTACAAGAAGGGACAGAGCCGGCTGTACTTTTTGACCCTGTACATAAAGGGATAGCCGGCTGTACTTTTTGAGAAGGCTCCGCTCCTTCAACGTCTGCAGTGAGATGCTGCAGATGTTCTACCAATTGGTGGTAGTCAGTGCCATCTTCTTCGCAGTCGTGTGCTGGTGTAGCAGGACGAAGGCTGCGGACGCCGATAGGATTAACAAACTCATCAGGAAGTCTGGCTCTGTCGTGGGGAACAGAGTTGGATTCATGGGAGGTGGTCTTGGAGGAGAAGTTGCTCCTTAAACTGCGGAGCATCCTGGACAATACAGCTCACCCCCTGCATGACACATTGGTCAACCTGAGGAGTACCTTCAGCAACAGATTGGTTCCACCAAGATGCAGTAAAAAACGCCACAGGAGATCCTTCCTTGTGGCTATCAATCTGTGCAACTCCACCCCTTCTGTTGTGGCATAGACTGACTTCAGCCCCCCCCCCCGCTTCCTTCAATGGACAGACGGTTATTGATCAGGCAGTTAAGGGTGATTAGGCTTTGGCTTAGTTGCAGGAATACCACGGGATAATGTCTTGGGGTTGAGATCATTGATCATCGGTAATGCAAACCATCCTCTGTGCGTCATTTATGTCCATGAAACAAATATTTTTTTTTCTTGATTTCCTTTGACTTCATTTTTATCAGCACCTCCTTGGTGTCACAAGCAGAGAAGTGTTGATGTGAAAGGCCACCACTTGCATCTGTCCTCTAGAATTTATTTTTTAATTTGTTTCTCACTGCCCAAAAATGTAATGTGACTATTTATGAGTAGGCTTTTGTTGTGTAATTCGCCTTAGCAACTACCTCTTCTATTACTTTCCTGGTGAGGCAATAACCAACAAAACTGGATTTTTCTTGCCTTTGTATTCCATTCATACCTAAGATGCCACTGTTGTTGCTTTTCTAAAATAGCTTATTCATAGTTATGACATTTCCATGGCTTTGTACTGTCATATTTGTGTTACAAAGGGTGAATTAAAACTTGCAAGACGAGTGCCAGACATCAGAAATTATCATGCTCTTCTGGCTATTGTTTTCTTCATGTGCTTAATTTTCCATTCACCCAACATTCACCAAACATAAAAGAAATCTGATAATTTATTTATTTTCTTTCTCGCTAATCCCGTGTTGCTATCAAACAATGGATCTAAACATTCACACATAAATTTAACATGTAATTTAATCTGAAATGGATCAGAGCTAGGCCCACGGTCATTACGTTTCTTTCACCATATTCAGTCAAAATTATAGGTAAGAGAAGGAAACCAATTTGTTTACCTACCCTAATATTAGTTAATTTAATTGTACATGCTGGGGCAAAAAACAAAATGCATTTGATTAGAGAGTCCTCGGGTCATACAGCGTGGAATCAGGGCCTTCAGTCCAACTTGCCCAAACCGACCAACATGCCCCTTTTGCACTTGTCCCACCTGCCTGCCTTTTGAGTTTCCGGGAATATTCAATAACTGGATGTAGCCGAGTCAGAATTTTGCAGGACACAAATGAAATTAATAAGGGGAGGGAGGGGTGGGGAAGAAGGAACATTACATTTTTTTTCTCATGCACCACTTCATACTTCCAAAATTAATCGACCCCTACCATTTCTCATTCCACCCCTCTACCAATTCATCAATCACAGAGTTCTTGAGAAAGTTAAATAATTAGTTATTCTGAATAAAAGTTCTTCGAAAATGCAGCTGCATACATTATACAGTATATAAATAACTATTCCGAATGCTCTAGAAGCCTGCATCATCCAATGTTGGTTGTTACTTCATGTTAACTGATTTTGGATCCTAATGAGTCATCGTACACAAACAATGCTTGGGTATGCACACTTTGGGAATTCGAGGTTTAAATCGTTTTGGACCCGTTTATTAACGTATAGGTAATATTGGTATTGGTTTATTATTGCCACCTGTACAGAGGTGTAGTGAAAAGGTCAATGGTGCTTTGGACATGTAGATCGACTAGTGAAACAACATCCTTCTCCTCGCCCATCCACCTTTGTGCTCTTGAAGCACCTTCCACAGTTGACCTTGTAGGTCAGATCCCAGTTCCCTCTCCTCTCTCCTACTGGCCTTGCTCCTAGATGGTCGCTTCCGTCATCGCCTGCTCCACCCTCGGTCTTCGGGGACGAGCTGGGGCCGGCTCGGTGGGCTCCCTCTTCCAGGCTATGTCCCGCTAGATTCTCTGAGCAGGAGCCAACTTGATGGGCTCTCCCTTCAAGGCTGCAGTCCTCCGGGTCTTACTTTCAGCTGAGGGGGACCGGCTCGGTGGCTACCCCCTTGAGGCCGTGCTGCTCTGGGAACTTCATGTAAGAATGGAAATAAGATCTGCAAAACAAAGTTCTGACAGCAAACTGCCTCTGCTGCATAATACCACCCCATGACAATAAAGGTTGTGGACAAGATTTGGAAATATGGTTCAGTGTAGAGAGCATTCAAAAATCAAAGGGGAGTTACCCAGCCTAAGACCACCTCTTTTAGCTTTGACTGGAATAGTTAATAATAGTGATCAATAGGTTGTTAATGTTCCTGGTCTCAGTGCTCATTGCTGTGGTGAAGGCATGTGATTGGACTCTCATGTGGAAGCTGATCATAACCAGACAGTTGTGCAATATTATTGTTCCTTTTAATGAATCACCACATGCCCGGATTTCGTCCTCCTCTTACTGCATGCATGATTTTTTTTCATTATCTGAAAAGTAACAAATTAAATGTTGAGCAACCAATAAACATCTCCTCCTTATGATAGAGGAAACATAACTGATGAAGCAACTGAAGATAATTTGCAATATTTACTGCCTTAAGGAATTCCCACAGTGATGTCAAACAGGAAAGCTGATTGATCACCAGTGACCACAGCCACCTTTATTCCCATTCTCACCTTTTCACTGGCTATGAGTAAAACCAGTGGAAGATATTCCCCTAAATTCCCATTGTCTTCAATCTTAATATGTAGTCTCTTTGAGTCGGTTATTGGTGAAATGAGTAACATGCTTGTACTCAATTATTTTTTTGGTGATTCAAAGTTGACTGCTTTAGAATGAAATAGCTGCACTGAATTTGACTTAGTTTTGGCGATATATTACATAGTCCTTCCCATAGCCCTCTGTTAGCTAACTTCAGCAAATCCTAATCCTATTCTAATTATATTCTATTATGAAATTATGTCATTTTCATGCATCAAATTATATTTATGTGGCTATTTTATCCAGTGTGGCTATTCGATATCTCTGTTATACACCAGCCCCATCTGAACTTCCAAATCCCAAACCTTTTTTCTACATAGGTCACAAAATTATGTTAAAAGTAAAACAGGGGGAACATATAGTCACTGCAATGAGGAAAATTATGATTGCACATGGACAGAACTATTCAATTTAGATAAATGCATTGCACACAGATTCTGAAATTGGAAATAGGTGGCAGCAACAATATTTAACTCTGAGAATAAGACTATGGAGGTTATAATATATAATCATGCCCAGTTAGCAGGCTATAGCTGCATTTTTATTACAAAGTATGAGATATACAAGTAATTTTCTGATGGTAAAGAGGTTCAAAACCTTTATCTTCTATGCAGGTACAGTATTGAACTGTAGCACCATCTAGTGGACCTTTTTGGTTAGCATGTATGTGAATGACATGGAAATTCCACTTGGTTGCACTAGCTTTTGAAATGCAAACAATTGAGCAGTTTTAAATACATAATATGAGATCGTACATTTAGTTGGGATGAACTTACTGGGTCCCATTATTTGCTTTACTTCTTGTGAATCCCTGTGATTAAATGTATCCTTTGCAGTTGGACAGTGCCGAACATCCTGCTGGCCTCTCTGCTGCACCTGATCTGCAAAGTGGAGAGCCACAAACAACAGCTCAAACACAAGCAGCAGAAACTAGTGATTCAGAGGGCTTGTGTAGTCAGAAAGCTGCTTCCACTATGTTGAAATTAATTTTAATTGCTAATCAAACCTACACTTTTTAGAACAATGCCTGTGGAGGAGCACTTTGGGAACAGTTTGGTAAGCAAGTGGTCATGAAAATAGGTAATGTGGATTCTGGCATTGGGAAACTAAACTTGGGAAGGGGGGGGGGGGGGGGGGGGAGTCATTTCGATAGTAGAAGACAGGACCTGGAAGAGGTAGTTTGGAAGCAATTTCTAGGGAAAACATGTGATGTGGGTAGCATTTAGAGTTAAGAGTCCCTCTAAGAGTAAAAAGTTAAAGATAGTAACTTTTTGGGACACTTGTTAATGAAGGATACTAAAAGTTTCACCTGGGAAAAGAAAGAAGCATGTGTAAGGTACAGGAAATTGTTATCAAATGAATTACTTGAGGTTTATCAGGGACATGGGAGAAAACGTAAGCAATTAAGAGGGCACAAATGAAATGATCTTGGCAAGTAGATTATAAATTCATAACGCATAAGGAACAGGATTAGGTTATTTGGCACATCTAATCTACTCGGACATTCAATCATGGCTGATCTATCTTTCCCTCTCAATCCCATTCTCCTGCCTTCTCCCCAAAACCTGTGACACCATTACTAATCAAGAACCTGTCAATCTCTGCTTTAAAAATACCCAAATACTTGGTCTCCACAGCTGTCTGTGGTAATAAATTCCACAGATTCACTCCCTGGCTAAAAAAATTACCCTTCATCTTCTTTTTAAAAGGTATGTCCTTTTATATAGAGGATGTGCCCTTTCCCTAGTCCTAGACTCTCACACAAGTGGAGACATCCTCTCCACATTCACTCTATCCAGGCCTTTCATTATTCGGTAATTTTCAATGAGATCCCCCTCTAATTCTTCTAAACTGCAGCGCGTACCAGCCATCAAACGCTCATCATACTTTAACCCAATCATCCCCAGGATCATTTTTGTAAACCTCCTCCGGAACTTCCCCAAAAACCAGCACATCTTTCCTCAGTTGTGAGGCCCAAAACTGCTCACGACACTCCAAATATGGTCTGAACAGTGGCTCATAAAGCCTCGGTATGACATCCATACATTTATATTCTAGTTCTCTTGAAATTAATGTTAATATTGCATTTGCCTTCCTTACTACTGATTCAACCTGCAAATTAACCTTTTGAGAATCCTGCACCAGCACTTAAAAGTTCCTTTGCACCTCCGACTTCTGAATCCTCTCCCCATTTAGAAATTTGTTTGCGCCTTTATTCCAACTACCAAAATGCATGACTCCACACTAGATGTGGACGCCATGACAGAAGCCCATTAAAAAAAACCCCTCACATATTTGATTACCAAAATGGCGCAAACAAATTGCTCATGAGCCAATGACCATACTACGGCTTTTTCGTCAAGTGGTCTATCTTGCTCCTCTAGTATCTTTGCATTCTACCTTGTCATATTTTTCGCTCGATATCTCTCCCATTCACTAAGACTTGAACTTTTATTTAGCCTTTTCCATGATTGTTTTATCTTTCTATTATTCCTTATCTCTTTCCGCGTTCATGGCTGTCTTTGTTTACCAAGTAGTGTCCTTACCTTTTCAAAACATAAAATGGTTTTGTAGCAAAGATTATTTTAGGACCATTTCGTACTGGGCTACTGTTGTTTTATACGTCAGTAGATTTGCCCAGTTTACCATGGTAAAGTCTCTCATTCCATGGAAACCAGTCTCACCATATATAACATTTCTGTGGATATTTTGACTTTCCCCCTTGCAACCCTTAATTGAACTCACTTATGTTATAAATGTTCATGTGGGGTTGAACAAAGAACTAAATCTAATATTATCTCTCCATTAATGTTTCCAGGTCGCGTTGATATTGCCAGAAAATTATCCTGTAGGAAGTCCAGAAATGTATTCCCTTTCAGGCAAGAGCTAAATCCAATCCATATCCAAATAAAATTATTGCCTGCCCCAAATGTCTCCCCCACTTCCATAATACACAGGACCATCGGAATATAGGTCGGAATGCAACGGAAAGATGTTTATCGCATCGATAGGAAAAATGTGAGTAGAATATGTTTAAATGGGAAGGCTGTGGCCTAGCGTTTGGAAGAAGATAGGAAAAAGCAGCGCAGAGTGACACATTGCTGGCACAAACTAAGTGTTTGAGTAATATAGATGTTTGGCTTCTCTATTGCTGATCAGAAAAAAAACTAACTGTAATGCGATTAGTTTAAATGTAGCCCATATCAAGGAGCAATTAGAGAAACTTCATGGCATGGTTAATTTGCATAAAGGATCAATTTCTCCTGTGAACATTCTGCTTCCTATGTAAAGTAAAACCTCAAACTCATCAGCCTATAGTTTATTAACATAATAAGTATGCACATACTACGTAAGTAGAGAGGGGGGGACGTGCTGCATGGGCAACAGCCTGTCCTCCATATGACATCGACCAGGTTTGCATCTGACCACACATCACCTGCAAACTAGGATGCATCACCCATGGTCAGTCATGACCGAAGGGGGCCTACTACTATGTAAAAATGTCGCTGTTACGCTTTTCTTCACACTTTTATGTTAACATTTTTCCTTTCACTGTATTAATTCCTTTATTGAGTTTTGGAATGGAATTCACATTTAAATATTACTCAAACTGCACAAATCATTATTCGGTGGCCTTGCATAAATAGATAAAAATGCTTTCTTAAGAAGAAAGATCGTCTGAAAATGCTTTAACTACCAGCTTTTCATCACAATGTCCAAAGTAAAACTAAATAAAACTAAAATTTACATGAATCACATCAGTCTATTTAACAAACAAACTTTAAAAAATAAAAATGGGTGCAACCTTAGGTTTTACTTTGTTCTTTTGCTTGGGTCCAACGCTTCCTTTGTCTTTCAAACTAACAGTGTGAATAAGATCTTCCAAATGTTTCATCCTGCAATTTCTAATTGCACAGAGAAACATGATTGTTGATGTACTACTACATGACTTTGTTTAGGAAGGAACTGCAGATGCTGGTTTACACCGAAGATAGACACAAAATGCTGAAGTAACTCAGCGGGACAGGCAGCATCTCTGGATAGAAGGAATGGGTAACGTCCCGCTGAGTTACTCCAGCATTTTGTGTCTATCTACATTATTTTATTAGTGGTGCCTGCTTCAGGATGACAATAAGTCTACTATCCTACAATTTTTTGATACTGCACATTTTGGTGCAAGAGAACTGATGGTAGGTCTGAATTCTCTAGGCAGTGCTGCTCTGCTGCAAAATCTGACAAGTTTAGTTCTTAACATGACTATCTCAGATGCTCCCACTGGTTGTAAACCAGTTCCTTGTATTTCCACCTTGTGTCCAATATGTGTCCTCCTTGTGTCATATTAAACAAATAAGGCAAGCACGCAAAGATTTAGTTTAAAATTCATTATAAAAATCTTGCAAACATTTTTTTTAGTAGTTGTCCGATTTGCTGATATTCACCACCTACCAACAAGGAATTGGTTGATGGCAGGAGGAACTGTTGGAATTTTGGTGGTGGGGTGTATGATAAAGTCACAGAATGTTGCAGAAGGGATTATTTGTCTTGATATATTTGTGCTGTTCTTTGAAAGTACTATCGATTTAATCGCACATCCAATCTTTTCTCACATAACCCACGTCACTTCTCTACAAAATCATGTCTAATTGTTTAAGTTGTAAATTGTAATTGTAAAGTTTATATGGAAACATCCTCCCCCATCCTCTGACAGCATGTTCCAGACCATCACTGCTGTCTAAAAATAAAACAAAATTCATTTATTTAGCCAATAAATGGGTAAATTTCATTGATTTAGTTTTTGAGCCAATTATGCTATGATTACCAACATCAGTTAGTAAATTTGCAGAATGAGCAGATAATTGTCAAATCAATTGTAACACAGTTGAACAGGGTAGAGGAGAAAATGGAACTTCCTGGACAAATATAAGAAATCATTACAATGAGTAGCATTGTTTAAAAGGGTCGCAAGAAGCAAATCAGGCCCAAGTTTATTGATCAAGTGAGAAAAAAAGTTATTTTTCCAGTCAATAACCAGAGCTGAGAAAAGTTAGAAATCAACAATGTATTGAATTACAGAAAAGAGAGACGTCGTAAGAGGAGGCAGCAAGGAAGATATCCATGAAACAATTTTCTGTTTCCACAAATGTTGTCTGAACCAGGGCTGTGGAGTCGGAGTCATGGAGTCGGAGCAATTTTGGTGCTGTTGTAGTCGGAGTCGGTAAAAAAGTCCTGACTCCAACCTAAACATTAATTTCAGAGGGCATGTAAATCTCTGCCTTGCCGTTGTCTGTGGCAAAGAATTCCACAGATTCACCACCCTCTGACTAAAGAAATTCCATCTTATCCCATTCCTAAAGGAACGCCCTTTAATTCTGAGGCTATTACCTCTAGTCCTAGACTCTCCCACAAGTAGGAGCAGACTTAGGCCATTTGGCCCATCAAGTCTACACCGCCATTCAATCATGACTAATCTATCTCTCTGTCCCAATCCCATTCTCCTGCCTTTTCCCCATAACCCCTGACACTGTACTAGCCAATTTTACTTTAGCACCATCTGCAAACTTGCTAATCATGCCGTGTATGTTCTCAAGATGAATATATGATAATAAAGCTAAACTGAACATAATCAGGCCATGCTGACCATATGCCTCGGTCCACATGACAATAAACTAAACTTGCCCCAGAAAAAAAAAAGTTCAGCAAGCATTAACAGGGCTCTCGTTTAACTTTTTTTCGCTGTTGCCAGCCAGGCAACCTAGGCAGCTTTTTAGGTTGCCAAATGACAGTTTAGGTGGTGATTTAAGATGGCTTGCATGACGCGTGCGATAATGTGCTCGGACGAAGTGCGTAGTTACCAGTCAGAATTATGGTCAATGAAGCATTCACATATTATTTCTGCTTCAAATAAAGTCACAAACTAAACATATTCACCAATCAAGACAATGATATATACCACAATGACATGCAGCAAAATTACAATACAGTATCTCATCTCCTTTTACATGTTGCAATGAATGCAATTTCTATTATTTCTTTCCACTTCCAAACAAAAATGTGGTTGGATAATTCAGCATATGATCAACCTCAGTGAGACCAAGTGCAGGCTTGGCAATCGCTTCACACAACACCTACACTCAGTTCAATAACCAACCTGATCTCCCGGTGGCTCAACACTTCAACTCCCCTTCCCATTCCGAATCCGACCTTTCTGTCCGAGGCCCCCTCCATGGCTAGAGTGAGTCCCACCGCAAATTGGAGGAACAGCACCTCATATTTTGCTTGTTAGTTTACACCCCAGCGGTATGAACATTGGCTTCTCCAATTTCAGGTAGTCCTTGCTTTCTCCCTCCTTCCTCTCCTATTCCCAGCTCTCCCATAGCCTACTGTCTCCACCTCTTCCTTTCTTATTCCCGACTCCCCCACCGACATCAGTCTGAAGAAGGTTCTCGACCCGAAACGTCGCCTATTCCTTCGCTCCATAGATGCTGCCTCACCCGCTGATTTTCTCCAGCTTTGTCTACCAACGGGATCCCACCACTAGCCACATCTTCCCATCTCCTCCCCTGTCGGCTTTCCACAGAGACCGCTCCTTCCGTAACCCCCTGTCATTTTGTCTCTTCCCACCCAAACCACCCCCTCTCCTGGCACTTTCCCTTACAACCACAGGAAATGCTACACTTGTTGCTTTACCTCCCCCCTTGACTCCATTCAAGGACCCAAGCCGTCTTTCCAGGAGCGGCAGAGGTTCATGTGCACCTCCTCCAACCTCATCTATTGCATCCGCTGCTCTAGGTATCAGCTGCTCTACATCGGTGAGACCAAGCGTAGGCTTGGTGATCGCTTTGCCCAATACCTCCGCTCGGTTCGCAATAACGAACCTGATCTCCCGGTGGCTCAGCACTTCAACTCCCCCTCCCATTCCGAATATGACTTTTCTGTCCTGGGCCTCCTCCATGGCCAGAGTGAGGCCCACCATAAATTGGAGGAGCAGCACCTCATGTTTTGCTTGGGCAGTTTACACCCCATCGGTATGAACATTTCAGGTAGTCCCTGCTTTCTCCTCCGCTTCCCAGTTCTCCCTCAGCCCACTGTCTCCACCTCTTCCTTTCTTCTTCCCACCCCCTGCATCCTCACATCAGATTGAAGAGGGTCTCGACCCAAAACGTCGCCTATTTCCTTCGCTCCATAGATGCTGCCTCACCTGCTGAGTTTCTCCAGCATTTTTGTTGCCCCATTCACACGTTCGGTTATCCCACTTTCCTCACCCACCCCCTACACATTTGGGGCAATTTTACAGATACAAGTTAACCTACAAATCCAATGCATCTTTGGGATGTGGGAGGAAACCTTCATGCTTGCAGGGAGAATGTGCAAATTCAACACAGACTGTGCCCGAGGACACGATCGAACACAGATCTCTGGCGTGTGAGGCAGCAAGTCCACCAGCGGTGCCACTATATTTTTTGTTTTCCAACACACAAAAATTTATACGTTGATAACTTTGGTTACTAAAAAAAAGAAACTATCCATTTTCAGTCTTAAATCTCTAAGTGACGCTATGTCCCCCTTTACAGCTACTGGATGTTTTAATTCAGTTCAAGACTATGGGGCAGTACATTGGCCATAGATTTGCTGCCTAAATTGCCAGAGACCCAGAATTGATCCTGAATATGGGTGCTGTCTGTATGGAGTTTACTCCTTTTCCCTTTGATCGCATGGGTTTTCTCTGGGTGCTCTTGTTTCCTTCCACATTCCAAAGGTGTGCAGGAACCTTTTTCAGACCCAACCCAAAACTTAATATTTTCCTTTTGTCCAGAGATTCTGTTTGACCTGTTGAGTTACTCCAGCTTTTTGTGTCTATCTTCAGTTTAAACCAGCATCTGCAGTTCTTTCCTACACACACACGATACTATACCATAGAACTTTATTAATCCCAGGAGGGAAATTGTGTGTGTATGTGTGTGTATAGTTATATATTCATATATAAATATACACTGTTTTGTTTTCTGGTTTATAACATTGTTTACAGAGTACTATGTTTACATATTCTGTTGTGCTGCTGCAAGTAAGGATTTAATTGGGACATGAGAGAATAAAACATTCTTGACTTACGTCGCTAATGTGTGGGATAGAACTAGTGTACGGGTGATCGGTGGTCGGCATGGACTTGGTGGGCCGAAGGGCCTGTTTCCATGCTGTATCTTTAAATTAAACTAAAACACTAAAACCAGAGGAAATCTAAAGAAGGGTCTCTACCCGAAACGTCACCCAATTTCTTCTATCCAGAGATGATGACTGCTCTATGGAGTTCCCCCGCACAATTAAAGCATGGAATAGTCTTCACCCTACTATAGGTACCCAACCAGAAGCAATTAAATTTAAGGTAGCTCTTTTTTCCCCCAAGAACCCTTTTTTGTTTAAGTCCAAGTCAAGAGAGTTTTATTGTCATGTGTCCCAGATAGGACAATGAAATTCTTGTTTGCTGCAGCACAACAGAATATGTAAACATAATACAGAACAGGAGATAAAAGTTCACTGTGTCTATATACCACATACCACATATATATATCCACAATAAATAAACAGATAAAATGCAATAGGCTGTTATTTTTCAGAGTTTGATGGTGGTGGTGTTTAAATTCTGTTTAAATTCAAATATTTTTGGAGGACCAGGAAACCAAGAAGCAAGAGTTACTCCAGGGAGTTACTCCAGTTCGAACGAGTGATTCTGCGTTGGTTTTCAGCGGTCACGGCGAGTGGACAGCAATGGCAGCCAGATCTCCCACCATGCAAAGGGAGGGAGAAAGTGGCCGACGCCGACCTGTTGCACCCTTTTAGTTAGGGGAGAATCATAAATGCCAATGACACCATCACCTCCCACAATCTCACAAATGATGACATCTTGAAAATATGCCCAACCTCTGCCAAACATCTGCTGTCTAATCTCACACATTGCCATGCCGATAAAACCTGTTGCTGCAAAGCAGCTACACAGAGTGAGAGAACATCAGCACATCTATATAATTAAAAGTGTCATCTTGATCACTTCCTGTTTGCACTGTGCTTTGATTTTAGAAAAAACGCTACCACGTATGGCTGTGATTTTTGGCCATCTTACTCAGAGTCCTTCTCCGCTGCACAGGTCCTGAGGATTTTTTCCATCGATGAAAAATAAAAGACTTATTAGTGTTAAAAAAATCTTGAGATTCTCTCTCCTGTCAATCACCACCATGAAGACCACGCTCCTTCCAGTGGGAGGGGAAGGGGCTATAAAACCCAGAAGTGTGGGCGTGGCTCAGTCTGTCTGCAAAATGGCGAGGGAGAGGTCGCCACTCTCTGTCTGAACTGGGAAACTACAGAACTCACTGTGAGTATGCAATGTACTTGACTAAATGATTTGTTAGCCCTTAATGAAAATGAAATTAGTTGTTTGTCCTGCCCTGTGCTTGAAACTGCAATGGCAATGGAAATTAAGTGAAAATGCATTGAGCTGTTTGGCTTGAGCCTGCCCAGTGCTTGAAAGTGCAATGGCAATAGAAATGAAGTGAAAATGCAATGAGCTGTTTGGCTTGAGCCCGCCCTGTGCTTGAAAGTGCAATGGCAATGGAAATGAAGAGAAAATGCAATCAGCTGTTTGGCTTGAGCCTGCCCTGTGCTTAAAAGTGCAATAGCAATGGAAATGAACTGAAAGTGCAATCAGCTGTTTGGCGTGAACCTGCCCTGTGCTTGAAACTGCAATGGCAATGGAAGTGAAATGAAAATGCAATGAGCTATTGGGCCTGCCCTATGCTTGAAACTGCATTGCAATTGGAAATGAAATGAAAATAGTTGTTTAGCCTGCCTGAAACCACTAATTTCAGCCCACGTCCCATATAATAGACGAGAAACCAGTTCCTTTTGCCCAAAATGCCCGTATTAGCCCAGGATGAGCATTTTGGCCCTAAAGGCCCTTGCCAGGCCAGGAAAAGTCCAGAAAAGTCCTTTCACTGAGATTTCACTCAGATTTTTTTTTAAAGAGCTCTTTCGGCCCATTAGGCCTGTACTAGCCCAGGAGTCCCTTCGGCCCATCAGTAAGTATTCCCCCAAGTATTAAACCTCACCCCTGTATTTTTCTCCCGCCCTTCATTTGCTCCCTGTGAGATCCAGGACAGGATAGACTTTCCTCCTTCATTGCTGTGATCTGTAGAAAAATATGAAAAATGTCTAAAATTAATTCGCCACCCTCTCCCCCTTCTCTCTCACAGAGTCTCTCACCTGTTTTGGTAAGAATTTCTGGCAGTTTCTGATCTGCCAGCCCACCAGGCCTGAGTGACTGAGCTGCCATCCCACCAGGCCTGAGTGACTGAGCTGCCAGCCCACCAGGCCTGAGCTGCCAGCCCAATAATCCATTTGGCCCACAATGTCCATACTAGCCCTCTGGAAACTGGTCCCTTCGGCTCACAACACCCATACTAGCGCTCCAGAAAGCCCCCTCCCCCTCCCCCTCCACTGGCCAGCAATATTGGAATTGGTGGAGAATTTAGTGGGGGACGTCATCGAGTATGGCTGCCCTGCCAGCAGCTGTTAGTCTTTTCACTTTTTTTAAATTTTTAGTTAGTTAAAACTGTTTGTTTTTGTAGGGCTTTTAGTCTTTTATGTGGGGGGTGGGGGGGGGGGGGGGGGGAAGGGGGAAACTATTTTTTTCAGCCCTACCTGGTCGGAGATGTGGCTTTTCTCTGGGCCATATCTTCGCCCTTTCCTCGCGGTCTACCGACAGTCTGGAGCGGCGTTTCCTGCCGGGACGGGCCGGGACTTCGGCTTCGGCGGTGGCACAGCGCTAGGGGCGCCATCGTGGAGCGGGCAATGCCTTGCCCGGGTCGCCGTGTGGTGGGCTCCGGAGGGCTGGGACCGCCGACTCCAACATTGCGGTCGGCGATCTGCAGTCTGTGGTCTGTGGAGCATCCAGCCATTGGCGGCGCTGAGTTTAAACACCACGAACCTGGGATCTCACGATGAGATTGCCAGAGACGGAGCACCAACCGGGCCGCTGAGAGTGTTCACCCGACGCCAGAGCTTCATCACCCGGCGAGATGGCCTGAAGCATCGGGCTGCCGTAGCGGCGGCTGCTGAGGCCTCAATCGGTCCGATTATGGGTGAACTGGGGATGGGACTGGACTTTGCTGCCTTCCCCCACGGTGGGAACCATTGTGGGGGGATGTTTTTATGGTTATTGTTAAGTGTTTGTGAATTATCTTTATTCATGGGCTGCATTGGCAAGTCAAATTTCACTACACCAATTGGTGTACATGATAATAAATGTCCTTTGAAACCTTTAAGGTGGAATATTGCGTTGGGGGACCATATAATCAGGCTTGGTAAGGCACCGTTTGGAGTATTGTGGGTAATTTTGGGCACTAAATCTGAGGAAGGATATGTGCTGCTCTGGAGGATGATCTGAGGAATTAGTATATTGATCTATGATGAGCGTTTGTCGGCACTGCGCATGTACTCAATGGAGTTTAGAACAACGAGGGGGGACAATAGACAATAGGTGCAGGAGTAGGTCATTTGGCCATTCAAGACAGCACTGCCATTCAATGTGATCATGGCTGATCATCCACAATCTGTACCCCTGCCTTCTCCCCATATCCCCTGACTCCACGATCTTTAAGAGCCCTGTCTAGCCCTCTCGTGAAAGAATCCAGAGAACCGGCCTCCACAGCCCTCCGAGGCAGAGAATTCCACAGACTCACAATTCTCTGCGTGAAAAAGTGTTTCCTCATGTCCATTCTAAATGGCTTACCCATCATTCTTAAACTGTGGCCCCCGGTTCTGGACTCCCCCAACATCAGGAACGTTTCCTGCCTCTAGCATGTCCAAACCCTTAATATGTTTCAATAAGATCCCCTCTCATCCTTCTAAAGAGTATACAAACCCAGCCGCTCCATTTTCACAGCATATGACAGTCCTGCCATCCCGGGAATTAACCTTGTGAACCTGCGCTGCACTTCCTCAATAGCAAGAATGTCCTTCCTCAAACTCGGAGACCAAAACTGCACACAATATTCCAGGTGTGGTCTCAACAGGGCCCTGTACAACTGCAGAAGGACCTCTTTGCTCCTATACTCAACTCCACTTGTTATGAAGGCCAACATGCCATTCGCTTTCTTCACTGCCTGCTGAACCTGGATGCTGACTTTCATTGACTGATGAACAAGGACCCCAGATCCCGTTGTACTTCCCCTTTTCCCAATTTGACACCATTTAGATAATAATCTGCCTTCCTGTTTTAGCTACTAAAGTGGATAACCTCACATTTATCCACATTAAACTGCATCTGCCATGCATATGCCCACTCACCCAACCTGTCCAAGTCACCCTGCATTCTCATAGCATCCTGGTCGGCGTTGGATACCTTCTCCCTCCCTTTGCATTGCGGGAGTTCTGGCCGCCATTGCTGTCCAGTCGCTGCGTCACCGTGACGGCTGAAAAACAACGCAGAATTACTCCCTGGAGCTGGAGGAACTCCCTGGAGTAACTCTTGCTTCGTGGCTTCCTGGTCCTCCAAAAATATTCGAAATGGAATTTAAATTGGTGGATGCACCACCACCAAACTCCAAACTCTGGAAAAATAACAGCCTATCGCATTTTATCTGTTTATTTATTGTGTGTATATATATGGTCTATAGTATATAGGCACACTGAACTTTATCTCCTGTTCTGTATTATGTTTACATATTCTGTTGTGCTGCAGCAAGCAAGAATTTCATTGCCCTATCTGGGACACATGACAATAAAACTCTCTTGATTCTTGACTTGGACTTAAGCAAAAAAGGGTTCTTGGGAAAAATAAAGCTACCTTAAATTTAGTTGCATCTGGTTAGTACCTATGGTAGGGAGAAGACTGTTAAAGAAGGAACTGCAGATGCTGGAGAATCGAGGGTTACATAAAAAGCTGGAGAAACTCAGTGGGTGCAGCAGCATCTAAGGAGCGAAGGAAATAGGCGACGTTTCGGGTCGAGACCCTTCTTCAGACTCAGTAGGGAGAAGACTATTCCATGCTTTAATTGTGCGGGGTACTCCATGGAGCAGCCAGCATCTCTGGATAGAAATTATTGGGTGACGTTTCGGGTAGAAACCCTCCTTTACATTTCCTCTGGTTTTAGTGTTTTTAATTTAATTTAAAGACACAGCGTGGAAACAGGCCCTTCGGCTCACCGAGTCCACACCGACCAACGATCACCCGTACTATCCCACACATCAGCGACGTAAGCCAAGAGTGTTTTATTCTCTCACATCCCAGTTAGAACAATGAAATCCTTACTTGCAACAGCAGAACAGAATATGTAAACATAGTACTCTGTAAACAATGTTATAAACGAGAAAACAAAACTCAATACAGACAGCACCTATATTCAGGATCAATTCCGGGTCTCTGGCAATTTTCGGCAGCAAATCTATGGCCAATGTACTGCCCCAATAGCCTTGAACTGAATTAAAACGTACAGTAGCTGTGAAGGGGGACAAAGCGTCACTTAGAGATTTAAGACTGAAAATGGATATTCTTATTTTTTAGTAACCAACATATAACTCAACGTATAATTTTTTGTTTGTTGGAAAATAAAATATAGTGGCACAGTTGGTGGACCTGCTGCCTCACACGCCAGAGATCTGTGTTTGATCCTGTTCTTGGGCACTGCCTGTGTTGAATTTGCACATTCTCCCTGCAAGCATGTGGGTTTCCTCCCACATCCCAAAGACACATTGGCTTTGTAGGTTAACCTGTCTCTGTAAAATTGCCCCTAATGTGCAGGGAGTGGGTGAGGAAAGTAGGATAACAGAACTCGTTTGAATGGGCAGACAAAAATGCTGGAGAAACTCAGCAGGTGAGGCAGCATCTATGGAGCGAAGGAAATAGGCGACGTTTCAGGTTGAGACCCTTCATCAGACTGATGTCGGGATGGGTGGGGGGCGGGAAAAAGAAAGGAAGAGGCGGAGACAGTAAGCTGTGGGAGAGCTGTGAATGGGAGGGGAAGGAGGGAGAAAGCAAGGACTACCTGAAATCGGAGAAGCCAATGTTCATACCGATGGGGTGTAAACTACCGAAGCAAAATATGAGGTGCTGTTCCTCCAATTTACGGTGGGCCTCACTCTGGCCATGGAGGAGGCTCAGGACCGAAAGGTCGGATTCGGAATGGGAGGGGGAGTTGAAGTGCTGAGCCATCGGGAGATCAGGTTGGTTATTGCGAACTGAGTGGAGGTGTTGTGCGAAGCGATCGCCAAGCCTGCGCTTGGTCTCACTGAGGTTGATCACACGCTGAATAACCATATTTTTGTTTGGAAGTGGAAAGAGATAATAGTATTAGTTTAGTTTGTGACTTTATTTGAAGCAGAAATAATATGTGAATGCTTCATTGACCATAATTCCGACTGGTAACTATGCATTTTGTCCGAGCACATTATCCCACGTGTCATGCAAGCCGTCTTAAATGACCACCGAAACTGTCATTTGGCAACCTAAAAAGCTGCTGAGGTTGCACGGCTGGCTACAGGGAAAAAAAGTTAAGCGATAGCCCTGCTTTGACCCACAATGCCTGTGTTGAACATGATGTAAATAACATCCAATTTCTTCATTTCATTCAATATTTTTTCTGAGAGACATAAAGCATGGACAGATGCCATTCAGCCCACCTTGCCCACCCTTTTCTGCTTGACAACATCTTTCCTATAATATGGTGACCAAAACTGAACACAATACTCTATACTCAATGCTCTGACTGATGAAAGCCAATGTACCGAAAGCCTTCTTGACCACCTGTCTATCTGTGACATCACTTTCAAGGAGCTATGTACCTGCAATTGAATTTTGTTCACAAAAATAACCTGTTTTTAAAAACACAGCAGGCATCTCTACCACACGCGACGTATAGGCCAATTATCCACAATAATAGGTGGAGGGGGCAAGAGATTGTGCATTTTCCCGATCTATCCCTCTCATGATTTTACTCATCAACCCTCATCCTCCTGCACTCCAAGGAGTCCTAGCCTACACAACCTCTCCCTATAGTTCAGACCTGGCAACATCCTTGTAAATCTTCTCTTTGCCTTTTCCAGCTTGATGACATCTTTCCTATAACGTAGTGACCAAAATTGAACACAAAACTCTAAATGTGGCCTCACCAACGTCTTATACAACTGCAACATGACCGCCCAACTTCTATATTCAATACTCTGACTGATAAAGGCCAGTGTGCCAAAAGCCTTTCTGACCACATTATCTACCTGTGATGCCACTTTCAATGAACTGTTCCTCCGCTCTACAACACTACCCAGAGGCCTACCATTCACTGTGTAGGTCCTGCCCATGTTAGACTTCTGAAAATGCAACTCTCCACATTTCTCTGTACTAAATTCCATCAACCATTCCACAGCCCACCTGGCCAATCGATCCAAATCCTGCTGCAATTTTTCACGATCATCTTCACTATCTGCAACTTTTGTATCATCAGCAAACTTGCTAATCTTGCCCTGTATGTTCTCATCCAAATCATTGATGTAGATGGCAAACAGTAAAGGGCCCAGCACTGAACCCTGAGGCACAACATTAGTAACAGGCCTCCAGTACGAGAAGCAACCTTCCACCATCACCCTCTGCTTTCTTCCTTGAAGCCAATTTTCTATTCATTCAGCTATCTTTTCTTGGATGTTATATGTACCGACAGTGGAACAATTACATTTTTACTGTGCAGATTTAGGCCTATTAACCCAATATACATAGATACCATGCAATGAACAGAAAAAATCAATAAATGAATCAATACTATTGCAAAAAAGCCCTACGTGCATAAAATGTTGAGGGGAATAGATAGAGTGAATAGTGTAGATGGGGCATAGAAACAAAAAATAGGTGCAGGAGGCCATTCGGCCTTTCAAGCCAGCACCACCATTCATTGTGATCATGGCTGATCATCCACAATCAGTAACCCATGCCTGCCTTGTCCCATATCCTATGATTCCGCTAGCCCCAAGAGCTCTATCTAACACTTTTAAAATCATCCAGTGAATTGGCCTCCACCGTCTTCTGTGGCAGAGAATTCCACAAATCCACAACTCTCTGGGTGAATAAAGTTTTTTTCAACTCAGTTTTAAATGGCCTCCCCTTTATTCCTAGGCTGTGGCCCCTGGTTCTGGTCTCCCCCAACATTGGGAACATTTTTCCTGCATCTAGATTGACCAGTTCTTTTATAATTTTATGTGTTTCTATAAGATTCCCTCTCATCCTAAATTCCAGTGAATACAAGCCCAGTCTTTCCAATCTTTCCTCATATGACAGTCCCGCCATCCTGGGGATTAACCTTGTGAACCTACGCTGCACTGCCTCAATAGCAAGGATGTCCTTCCTCAAATTAGGAGACCAAAACTGCACACAATACTCCAGATGTGGTCTCACCAGGGCCCTGTACAACTGCAGAAGGACCTCTTTACTCTTATATTCAAACCTCTCATTACATAGGCCAAATGTCATTAACTTTCTTCACTGCCTGCCTGCATGTCTACTTTCAATGACTGGTGTACGACACCCAGGTCTCGTTGCACTTCCCTTTTTCCTAATCTGACACCATTGAGATAATAATCTGCCTCCTTGTTCTTGCCGCCAAAGTGGATAATGTCACATTTATCTACATTATACTGCATCTGCCATGCATCTGCCCACTTGCTCAACCTGTCCAAGTCATCCTGCATCCTCCTAGCATCCTCTTCGCAATTCATACTGCCACCCAGTATGCCATCTGTAAATTTGCTAGTGTTACTTTTATCCATCATCTAAATAATTTATATTGTAAATAGTTGCGGCCTCAGCACTGAGCCTTGCAGCACTCCACTCGCCACTGCCTGCCATTCTGACAGGGACCCTTTTATTCCTACTCTTTGTTTCCTGTCTGCCAACCAAGTGTCTACCCATGTCAATACCCTACCCCCAATACCATATGCTCAAATTTTGCCCACTAATCTCCTGTTTGGGAATTATCAAAGGCTTTCTGAAAGTCCAGATACACTACATCCACTGGCTCTCCTTTGTCCATTTTACTTGTCACATCCTCAAAAAATGCCAGAAGATTAATCAAGCAGGATTTCCTCTTCATAAATACATGCTGACTTGGACCAAACCTTTTACTGCTATCCAAATGCACCGTTATTACTTCTTTAATAATTGACTCCAGCATCTTCCCCACCGATGTCAGGCTAATTGGCCTATAATTCCCAGTCACCTCTGCTTGTCCAAAAATAGTACAATGTGTGGCTATGAACAGCCATACCACCCACTCAGGTCAGCGAGGAGAGGCTGTTCTCCGCACTGAAAATAATTAAATCAGATTTAAGGGCTTCATTGAAAGAGGATCTGGCAGAAGCAATTCCGTTCCCAAGGACAAGTAATTAATAAATTATAGGTATGTACTTTTGTAGCAAACTACCTATGCATTTACTTATAACTTCTATTGCACTTGAGAATTTTTTTGTCATAATTTAGCCATTTAGCTCATACCTGTAACCCTAGTTTAATAAATTTTGTTGTTATACTTTTATCATTTTTATTTAATTCAATTAAATTTTAATTTTGTCAGACATTGCTGTAATTGTTTTTTTCAGCATAATGAATTATGTTTTTTTCAAGAATAAACAATAAAAAAAGCCACAATAGCATAGCTACAACCATTAGACTCAAAACTTTAAGGACATGGATTTAAAAGACAGCCTGATGATTCATCTGGTTTTTATGAAATGCCATCTTGTGTAACGTCATCATAGCAGATTTAGAATTATTATACCTAGGGGTCAGAGTTGGATACACAAGAAATCGAGTAGTTCTGTAAAAGTTCACTTAAAAAGACAAAGTACAAATTCTTAAGACTTCAAAGCTTTAATTTAACGTCGGTTTATACTCTCTAGAATTTAGGAGATTGAGATCTTATAGAATCTTATAGATTCTTACAAAATATAGAATCTTATAGAAACTTACAAAATTCTTAAGGGGTTGGACAGGCTAGATACAGGAAGATTGTTCCCGATGTTGGGGAGGTCCAGGACAAGGGGTCACAGCTTAAGGATAAGGGGGAAATCCTTTAGGACCGAGATGAGAAGGACTTTTTTCACACAGAGAGTGGTGGGTCTCTGGAACTCTCTGCCACAGAGGGTAGTTGAGGCAGGTTCATTGGCTATATTTAAGAGGGAGTTAGATGTGGCCCTTGTGGCTAAGGGGATCAGAGGGTATGGAGAGAAGGCAGGTACAGGATACTGAGTTGGATGATCAGCCATGATCATATTGAATGGCGGTGCAGGCTCGAAGGGCCGAATGACCTACTCCTGCACCTAATTTCTATTTTTCTATGTCTGACGGGTGTGGACCTAGAGACCCAGAGGCAACAGATTTACATCTGAATACTCCAGCAGCGCACACAAAGAAATACCAGAAAACCGGTGTTAATATACCTTGAGACTTAATACCAATTGCATGAGGTAATGTACCAGAAACCATCAGTCACCTCCAAATATGGAGTTGTTTTTTACTCTTTGCAAAAGCCAGTCATCCCAATGGCATCCTCTGGCCCCTTCTTTTCTGATTAACCTCTTCAACTTACATAATAAACTTGTAAGAGAGCTGTGAACTATTCAACTTGCGTTAAAAAAAAAACCTTGTCATGATGATTTTTTTCCAAATCCCATCATGCAATACAATTGGCTTTTTACAACAGGAAAGCTTAAATATGACAACAATCATTTAATAACTAACTCTTTCATTCCTTCCTTTTTATAAGAATCTGATAACAATTATAGTTCTTGGTTAGTACATAGTAGCGGCTTCAGATTTCAGTACATAGAATAATATGATGATCAGCAGTACAATAGATCCATAATGTATTATCATTCCCCACATTCTTCCAAACATGCTAAATGGCCACCATTCTCCACTTTTATTAAAGTTATGCATTTCCTCCGCTACCTCTGTAATCTTCTTTATTTCTGCAGTAATATGTGCTGCTAAATCTGTAATGTTAGAAGATTCATCATGGATGTAAGTGCAGCATTCGCGTCTCTAAAATCGTGGACCACCCTCATATAAGGAACTACATAGGTTATATAGCAGCACCCGTTCCAGTAGTCGTTCTTTCCCCATTTCCTGTCCAAAGAGCTGTCGTCAATCAGTGGCATCCCTGGCAGCCATGGGTATGCCCATAACCCACACACAAAATATGTTCCATTTACTGATCGTGGTGGTCCCCAAGGAGAGATTGTAGTGCATGAGCTGTTTCCCAAAGATACCCCTTTCTCAGGGTAGTTGCAATGACATGAGGTATTTAATGGTATACGAGGATCGCTTATTATTCTCAACCGTGGTATTTTCCCTGCCTTAGTTTCATTCACCTTCCACCCTGGTTTAAATGGGGTTTTGTATCTTCCTTTAATTATAATACATAAGTTCCTCCAATACCTACGGGTCCCATTTACCCGTGGCTTGATCACTCGGCAACTACTGGATGCTGTAGTATTGTGAAAACAGAGTAGGGCCAACCCCAGAATAAAAGTAGGGTCAATAGCTCCATTGTACTTCTTGGTTCTCCCAACCCATTTACAGTCACTCAGATGAATCCAACGCGGTGATCTTCAATCTTCTTGGCGGTTGATGTTGTTGATACCACTTGGTACAGTTCTGTTCAACACAGTTTCAATTCCTTCCATCCCAATGCCTTATGAGTATGTAGTCTGACAGTATGAACTCGTCCCTGTGTTCAGCTGGTAGTGGTCTCTGCGCTTCTCGTACCTTAGAATGCAGACCTGGCAAGGCATGGGTTAATTGCTGTGTATACATAATTAATTAATCACTGAGGACCTGTAGGTGAAACTTCCACACTCAAGTCGCACTACCAGTGGGTACGTAGCCTGTGGTCACCCTCAGTTCATAGCATCCTTCCCACAGCTCGCAGTCCCCCGGCGTCACCTGCAAATCTGCCAATGCCACCATAGCCATCACATTGCATTACATCAGCATACTCGGTTTCTCACAGATCTGATGGCTATCAATATCCCAAGATAGGCGAACAATAGCGACATGTCCATCGCAATCTATCCTAGAAAGGGATTTCTTAAAAGAAATAAGTTAACATTTTATCTTTTAGGCACCATACTGACAATCTTACAGTGGTGAAAGTGAACCCACGCATGTCTCCCCTCCACCTTTTCTGCGGTAGGGGTTGTTAGAAGGACCTGGTAATGCCTTTCCCACCAAATGTCCAGTCTCTTCCTCATCCAATTCCTGATTATTACACAAGTACCAGGTTCAATTTTAGACATAGTGGTTCTATTGTACATCCTTCAATGCCCTGGTTAATGATAAAATATAATTAGTCATTTCCATTGTCTAGTGATGAAAGTGACCAGCCTTCGGAGTATTCTGGTTCCATGTTGCCTCAGTGGATGGTCATAGAAACATAGAAAAATAGGTGCAGGAGTAGGCCATTCGGCCCTTCGAGCCTGCACCGCCATTCAATGTGATCATGGCTGATCATCCAACTCAGTATCCTCTACCTGCCTTCTCTCCATACCCCCCCGATCCCTTTAGCCACAAGTGCCACATGTAAAGCCCTCTTAAATATAGCCAATGAACTGGCCTCAACTACCTTCTGTGGCAGAGAATTCCAGAGACTCACCACACTCTGTGTAAAGAATGTTTTCCTCATCTCAGTCCTAAAGGAATTCCCCCTTATCCTTAGACTGTGACCCCTTGTTCTGGACTCCCCCAACATCGGGAACAATCTTCCAGCATCTAGCTTGTCCAACCCCTTAAGAATTTTGTAAGTTTCTATAAGATCCCCCCTCAATCTTCTAAATTCCAGCAAGTACAAGCCGAGTCTATCCAATCTTTCCTCATATGAAAGTCCTGACATCCCAGGAATCAGTCTGGCAGTCTGGAATCAGTCATAAAAAATCTCTGTTGAATTCCTTTTATTGTCATTAAACAACCAAAAGTTTGAACACTTTTTCGTTCCCTGCAGTCATAACAGCAAAAACAAAACACACAGTTCCACACAACATCCAGCACAGTGAATCTCCAAACACCTCCTTACTGTGATGGAAGGCAAAAGTCCTATCTCTCTCTCCCTTCTTATCTGTTCCACTGGGGAAAACCTGTCTGAGAGAAATACAAGCCACATGATCTTGTTAAGTATCTCAGAAAGCAATGTAATAGCAATTAGCTCTTTCCTGCCTTGTGATTCATTTTGGCCAAAATATTCACACAAAACAATTAAATTCTGAAAACACAAAATTTGTACATCAAAATAAATTCCACAATGAAATAAATTCCATAATAGACCTGCACAAAATTCAGTATTTGGAACCACAAAAGTTAGCAATGCAAGAAAAGTATTTGATTTCAATACGCCAAATGTGAAGAATCTGAGTGTGCCCATCGGAATCCTCAGTGGAATCCTTATCAGTGAAAAAATGCTGTAAAAACAGTCAAACTGCTGCTTCGAGGTGAAGAATGTTAAAGCCCCCAAACATTTGCCACTTCTTAAAGGGACATACACAACTATTGTTTCAAACACAAAGCTCTTTAAACATTTATAACAAATAACACATTTGCACATTTTTCTCTTGTCATGATCCAAAAACACACAATCCACATAACTTCAAAGTGTAACATAGGTATCAAAGACTTCAAACCCGATTTGTTTTTATCGTGGCAACAAGAATTTAAAAGAACCTATTTACAGCAAGGGACCCCATGCATTTAAATTTTTAAAGAGACGCATACACAAATGAATGTACAAAAGCAGTTCATACTATACTTACTTCAAGACGTCTCTTTGTAATCTACTTTCCCTTTTTCTGACAAAACCTTTTTTGCTCACAAGAATCTTGGTAACAAAAAAAATTCTAAGAAAGATTTTGCAAGCCACTGTCTTTTATTAGCTCAGGCATTGGTCTGGCAGGACTGAGGTATAACCAATTGTGGTTATAAAGTCTTTAAATTATGAAAGCCTTCTTATTGAAACGAGAGAATTAAGTTGGAAATAAAACTCGTTACAGCAATTTTTCTTCTACATAAATTTTCACAATGATAGGCAGCAGGGTGGGATGGTCCAATTCCCTGTCAGTCAGGATCATGGGCGCTGTGATTGGACATGATCCAGGTCGTGATTGGTCAGATTTCCCGTCACTCGAGGGGGAGGGGGAGGGGGAGGGGGAGGGCGAGGGGGAGTACTTAATCCTTAAAAAACACCATCCCAAGTGTCTCAACTAGGCAGACTCGCTAATCGAGACCTCAATTTGTCAACTTGGCAGACTTCTTAAACACCGTCCCAAGTGTCTCAACTAGGCAGACTTGCTAATCGAGACCCCAGTTTCTCAACTTGGCAGACTTCTTAATCATTTAGAGAGAGAGAGAGACTTTGATATCTCAACCCGACAAATCCCCGGGTGTCTCAACGAAGCAACACCGCCCCTTATTTCTCAATCCGACAACTCCTCGGGTGTCTCAACAAGGCAGGTGCACACCTCGTTCCCTGTATCTCAACCCGACAAACCCACAGGTGTCTCAACAAGGCTGACGAGCCCTTCATAGAGAGAGAGAAAAAAAGAGAAAGCTCAATTCCTTCTTAAAATACATACACAATTCCGTCTTAAAAATACATACACAAAATACATACGTAAAAAGACATACACAATTCACAATTGGTCTTACCTTTATTTATCTCTAAGAACCTCAGCTGGGAACAGACCAACTTCTGACAAAGAAACAGAGGTGTTTCCGGGAGTGTCTAGGAGTCGGTTACAATGGACCGATAGAGCTCACATTTCTCCCTTTCCAGTCCTGGTAACCTCTGCTCAGTCATCCGGTGGTGGTGGTCCCAGTGAGGACCTGCGCAACTTCGACAATGTAAAAGTTCACTTAATAAGATAGACAAAGTACAAATTCTTAAGACCATACAAAGCTTTAATTTAATGTCTGCCGGGTGTGGACCTAGAGACCCAGAGGCAACAGATTTACGTCTGAATACTTCAGCAGCACACACAAAGAAATACCAGAAAATCAGGGTTAATATACCTTGAGAGTTAATACCAATTGCATGAGGTGATGTACCAGAAACCATCAGCCACCTCCAAATATGTAGCAATGTCACAACATTTTGAGATTTTAAAAATCAAATCTGCATCAGATAAAGCATAAAAAAAGTTTAATTTGACACCTAATTCACTTTCATATCTTCAGTATTAAAAAAGTTATGGCCATTTTCACACTCGGAAATTAGCATCTCGTTCCCTATTGCTTTTCCATTGACTTGACACAAAAGTTGTGATCGAGGACAGTCAAAAGCCCATAACCTTCTTAAAAATTAAGAGAACTGAAAGAAATTTTCAGTTATTATAGATTGAAGTATTCTGAAACAAATATGAAACAATCTTACTTGGATGACTGGAAATTAAAGCAAATAATTAGTTAGTTACCCAATTGTAGCTAATTACAAAATTCAATTACTAGATCTAAACTATCAATTTCTTAAGAAAAGATGAACATTTTTAAATAGCCTAAGTGTCCAAATAACATTCACACAAAAATTCGCAATATAACATGATTTTTTAATTTATTGGCCAAATGGAAGGAATTCAATGTTTAATTCCTGTAAATTAATGGCCATTTAAATCATCTTGCGAGTCAGAATTTCTGGAACGCGATCGATTGGAATGTTGCGGTTGCGGTGAATTTAAACCCCATATCGGCAGGAAAAATACTGCCGGTTCATATAGGGAATAAATCACCTTCTCGCAACGTGAAATTTTGATCAAAGGTATCCTAAGAAGCACTTTTTAAATGAAAAAATAAACTGTGTACCTTGCTTTGTCCCCTACGCGATGTCAGTCCCGTTGTCGGCGTTCACGGCTTTAGAAGATGATTTTAAATTTACTACAGCAATTAAATTAGCAAGCGCAGTTTAAAAATCACTTCAGAGAACGGCAGTCGAAGCAATTTTTCTTCATCAACTAAATAGCCTGTTCAAGATCGATTTGAATTGACTTCTGAAATACCGCATTTTAAACCCACCCCCCTCTCAAAGGCGCCAAAGTCGCGCACACGGGCAGTGACAGAACTGCATTGCCGCTAAAGGTAAGTATTGTAACATACGTAAAAAATGGAGTTTTTTTTCACTCTTTGCCAAAAGTCATCCCAATGGCATCCTCTGGCCCCTTCGTATCTGATTAACTCTTCCAGTTTGAGTTGGGTGTTTTCCACAGCCCTGGTCTGAACAGCTGAGGAAATCCAGATTTCCCTTTTTATTACAGATTTCCTGCATCCTAGACTGCCCAACCTCTCAGTATTGCCCAAGCCCTTGTGTCCTGGCCATATCCTTGTAAATTTTCTCTGCACTCTTTCCAGCTTAATGGCATAATTCCTATCGCAGAGTGAACACTATACTCCAAGCACAGCCTCACCAACATCTTGTACAATTGTAACATGACATCCCAACCTCCATACACAACTGCATGAATGATGAAGGCCACCTTCCCAAACGCCTTCTTCTCCATGTTATTTACCTGTAACGTCACTATCAGGAATCTATGTACCTGTACTCCTGGATCCATCCACTCTACAACAATTTCAGGGTGGTATTGTTCACTGCAGAGGTACTGCCCTGGTTTGACTTCCAAAAATGCAAAACCTCACTCTAACCTGAATTAAACTATTTGCCATTCCTTGGCCCACTTTGACAGCTGATCAAGGTCTCACTGTAATTCTTGATAACTATCTTCACTGTATAGAAAACCATCTCGTTTAATGTAATCTGCAAAATTATTTATGCCTTGCACATTTACATCCAAATCATTGAGATAGATGCTAAATAACAAATGGGCACTCAAAACAAACCACTCATCACAGGTCTTCAGTCTGAAAATTGACTATCCATCATCACCCTTTGTTTCTTATCATTGTCAATGCCACCTCTCCCTGGATACCAAGAGAGCTTCCAGAGCAGTCTACCACGCAGAACCTTACCAAAGATCTAGTTGAAGTCCAGATAGAGTATGTCTCTGGTCCTGGCCTCATCAATAACTATATTGGTTACTTCTTAAAAAAACTCAATCAAATTTGTGAGACAAGATTTCCCTGCACAAAAACACTACAGTCTGTGTTTCTTTGGTAGAGTTTTCTGGCAAAAAGTGAGAGAGGTCCTCGGGAAAATTTATAATACAATACATATAGAAAATGTTTCCATATGTGATGAAAACCAACACTAGAAACATATGTATAAAACCGTCATCACAAAAACATACAAAGGAATCAGAAGAAAATGATTTACCCAGAAAATGAGGAAATCACCACCCCAAGGAGTTCAGACAGTTAATGTAAGTGGATGTAAAAGGAACCTGAAGAATCAGGTGATGCACAAAGGATTGCATGTTGTAATTGTAATTGATTTTATTTGCCAAGTATGAAAACAAAATAAGTACGCAAATCATATGAGGAATTTGATTTGCTAGTCATACCAAAAAAGCAACAAAACACGTAACCACATAAAAATTTAACATAAACATCCATCACAGCGGCTCCTCCACATTCCTCACAGTGATGGAAGGCAATAAAGTCTTATCTTCTTTCCTCCTTTTTCTCCTGCGGTCGGGGGAGTCGAACCATCTGCAGTCGGGGCGTTTGAAGCTCACGCAGCCGGCGATCGAAGCTCCCACGTTGGGGCAATCGAAGCTCCCGTGATCGGAGGGGAGGGGGGGGAGTTGAAGCTGCTGCGGCTTGGAGCACCAGAAGTCAGTACCTAACCAGATACTGCGAGCTCCACGGTGTTAGGTCTGCAGGCTCCCACGGTTGGAGCTTCAGAGGTCGATCCCTGGCAAAGGGACTGCCAGCTCCGAGATGTTAAATCCGCAGGCTCCCGCGGATTGAGCTCCCAAGGTCGATCCCCAGCAGGAGGCCAACAGCTCCTCGATGTTAGGCCGCAGTGCAGACAGAGATACGATAAGGAAAAAGTTGCATCTCCATCGAGATACAAAACGTTTCCCCATCTCGCCTTCCACCCCCCACATAATACAAAACTAAAGATGCACTAAAACAACATTTAACTACAGACTAAAAAACAACAAAGAGAGAAAGGGACGAGACAGACTGTTGGCGAGGCAGCCATTGTATGGCGCTGCCCAAAACTTATTGGGGGAGTTTGGGAGAAAGGTTGATTAAAAAAAAAATCTATTACTGTGTAATACTATACATAATTTCTTTAATATTTTACTTTCTCAAAAGCAATCTAATTCTTGATTTAAATAATTTGTGAATACTTGAAAAATGATTTGTGAGGGAGGGTTGCTATTAGTAGAAAAGTTATATCATCATTTTCCTTGATGCAAAGTCACATCATCTGTGCATTGCATAAACAAAAGTGATATATTTATTTACTATTTTTCCCCACGAAATATCCATGAGAATGAATTTTATTCCGTATCTTAAATTTTCGGGTCACCAGTTGTAAATTTTGTAAGGGCAAATATCCATTGGCTGCAAGTGTATAACAAAATGTCTATCATGCTAGTCTTTAATTCTCTTTGCATACATCTTAAATTGATTCCCTCTTCTGAAGAACAATTTATCACTCTTTAGTTTATCAAATTCCGTCTTAATATCACCAGATCATCTTGCCTTCTCAACTGCACTGAGAAAGTCATTAATACTTCAGTTCATTTTATAACTATATGATGTTTTTAATACAGTGATATATATTAATCAGATTATTTAAATTATTGTCCATCATCTATTATATTTCTCATGTTGATCTTAGTTTAGTTTAGAGATACAGCGCAGAAACAGGCCCTTCGGCCCACCGAGTCCGCATCGACCAGCGAACCCTGCACATGCCTACTATATTCTGTTGTGCTGAAGCAAAACAAGAATTTCATTGTCCTAACTGGGACACATGACAATAAACTCTCTTGACTTGACGCTATGCTACACACTTAGGACAATTTACATTTATACCCTGCCAATTAACATATAAACCTGTACGTCTTTGGAATTTGTGAGGAAAATGAAGATCTCAGAGAAAACCCACGCAGGTCACTGGGAGAATGTACAAACTCCGTACAGACAAGCACCGCTAGTCGGGAACGAACCAGGGACTCTGGCGCTTTAAGGCTGCAACTTTACCGCTGCGCCACTGTGCTGCCCCGAGTGCTTTCATCAAGTTGATGGTCTTTCAACAGCAGATAATATGTCTTCAAATGAGACCATGGGAGCAGACCGTAAATTAGAGTTCTCTGTTACAAAACTGTTTGGAACAAACCATGACAAGAACAGTTGGATCCTTCTTCAGACCCTCTTCACAATTCCATACTCTGTAAAATGGTGAGCAACCGCCTCCTCTCCATAACAGCCTCCTTAGGGCAGAACACATAAGTAGTAAGGCTCTGAGGGTATAGGAAGGATCTGACTGTGAGGGCCCCTCTTACCGACAGCCATGTAAGGTCTTGGTGAATTCTGTCTATGAGGCATTTCACCAGACAAACGGAGCAGTCTGCTCAGTGAAGCACCCACAGGAACCATCAAATCCATGTCCTGCAGTGCCAAAAGGATGTTCCATGCTGACCACTAACCAATGGATGTGGGCAAAGGTGTTGGACTGGAAGAACATTTCCACAAAGGATGTGTTGCAATTGACTTTCACGTTATGGGGCATCAGTGCCAGGCCTATCATTCGCAGCACCAGGGACAGGTGGAACCTCAGCAAGTAATCACACTTGGTGCCCATGTGTTTTGGCTCTATGCACAGCCTGATGCAGCCACACATGAAGATAGCCAACAAGACAAGGACGATGTTGATTTTGCTTTTGTCCCCTTTGTCTGTGGATTTGTGCACGGACACAGTTGATCATTTGGACCAGTAACTAAAGAGCATGGCTTCGCTCTTCTTGCAGTTTGCTCTGTTTCCCCGTGCCAATTCAAACTGAGTCACAGATGCTAATCAATCAGCGGACCAACCATGGATCCAAGCAGAAGATGCAACATCATCCGTGTGGAGAGGTTTTGATCAGAATTCCCCCATTATCTGGCAATGTCGTCCTTCATATGCCCTCGTCCTTCTTGTTGCATACAGCGGGTAAAATTTGGACAGGTTCATGGATAGTAAAGGTTTAGATGGATATGGGCCCAATGCAAGCAAATGTGAGTAGATCAGGAACTATGGTCAGCATGGGACAAGTTGAGTGAAGGGTGTGGGAAGGAACTGCAGATGCTGATTTTCACTGAGGATAGACACAAAATGCTGGAGTAGCTCTCCAGGACAGGCAGCATCTCTGGATAGAAGGAATGGGTGATGTTTCAGATCAAGACCCTTATTCAGACTATAAGTCTCTCGTTTTCATGCCTTACCCTTCCATATCTCTATGTCCCTCCCCTGACTCTCAGTCTGAAGAATTACAAAGGGTGCATAGAGAAAAACTGAAAATCAAAATAAAACAATAGATGTTCTAAATATTACAAAACAGTACATGCTGGAAATATTCCGCAGGTCAGACTGACGAAGAATGTTAAGAAATTGCAGGTATAGCAAGAGAAGTAGAGTTAATTTCTCCTGCAACACATAGCAAGGCATAGATAAATTGGTTCCATTGGTTGTAGGATTAGGAACATACCAACCAATGAAATGAAACTGACCCACAAGAGGGAAAAAAACTGCCAGTTATAGTAATTGAGGCAGACTCAAAGATAGTTTTCAGAAGGGCAAAGAAGTGAATTTCTCTCACCTAGAACCGGTTCAAACAATGTTTACTATTCCGTGGTCCAATTGTTCTTATTCCGCTTGTGAATGTGTGCCATCTACAATGCCTTGAAGTCACAAGGGACCACAAATGCCAGATTGTTGAGTGGAACACAAAAAGTAGGTATGTTACAAAACTTACCTTCAGCGGGGCTGCAGTTCTGCCACTGGCCATGTGCGCGACTTTGGCGCCTTTGAGGGGGGGGTTAAATTGTGTTTTTTCCTGCCTGTCCGAGATACATTTTCTCGGGGTGCTAGCTAATGTTAGTTCTGTGAATTTTTAAAAAAACCGTGGGACAATTTCAGCGCTGGGGTAAAATAAAAATCCACTTCTAATGCCGTCAACGCCGACAACGGGACGGATTTCACGTACGGGACAGCTAAAGGTAAGCCGTTTATTTTACATATAAACGTGCTTCTTAGGATTATCTTAATCCAAATTATATGTTGTGAAAAGGTGATTTAGGTCCCACACGAACCGGCAGTATTTTTCCTGCCGATATGGGGTTTAAATTCACTGCAACCGCAACGTTCCAATCGATCGCGTTCCACAAAATCTCACTCATAGATGATTTAAATGGCCATTAATTTACGTGAATTAAACACTAAATTCCTTCCATTTGGCCTATAAATTCATGACAATGAGATTTTAAAATCATGTTATATTGTGAATTCTTGTGTGACTGTTATTTGGACACTTGGGTTATTTAAAAATGTTATTTTTTTCTTAAGAAATGGATAGATGACTTCCAGTGGCATCAATGGTGGGGTGAGAGACGCTGCTGTTTCGCTCTGCTCCCAAAGACTGTTTTAATTAGCTAAAATATGAGTTGGAAGACGGAGGAGTTCTGAAAATAACTACCGGAGCTGTTATTTAATTGTGTGTTATCAGAAGTCCTGCTGATAACAGAGAATAGCGGCAATTTTAAATGAAAAAGGCTAAAACTCGCCAGAAGCCTTCGAAAGCTGCTACAAGCCCTGCTGCAAGAGCTTATCTGAAAAAACCTGGAAAGACTCCTCAATCCCCTCAAGCATCAGCTGGAATTTCAGAAGAAGAAGCTGACTTTCAAAATCCTTCTACAGAAATGACTTCAATGGAGGAACAACTGGAAAAGTCAGTAACAGCTTCAGTCACTGAAAATATCTCTAAAGTGATATGAGAGGGGAATGTCTCGCTGGAAAAAAGCCTCTCCAAAAGCCTCTCCGAAAAAATTAAACAAGGTAATGATAAGCTGATGGGGAAAATGATGACTTAGCCAAACTTGTGGTCGAGATTGAGGATGACTTAAACAATAAAAGTAAGCGGGATGATAAGAACTGTAATAAAAAGCTGGACGTGATGTCAAAGTCCACTGAAGCGGTTATGGAAGGAATGGATAATTCGTTAACTGAGATGGCTAAGGAGATAAAGAGACTAAAAAATGAACAAGAAAGTACTGGGAGGGACCTTGCTAAAATGAAGTATAAATGTATGGACCTGGAAGCAAGATCGAGGAGACAAAACTTGAGGATAGTTGGAGTAAAAGAAGGAAAGGAGAGTGGACAGACCTTTCAGGAGTTTGCTGCCAACTTACTCAAACAAGTACTTAAGCTGCCTGAAGCCCCGAGGATAGATACGGTTCACCGGGTCCGACGTAAGGCTCAAGCAAGCTCAAATGCTCCCCCAAGACAGATTATTCAGAAATTCTATGATATTTCAACCATGGAAGGAATTATGAAAAAGATTCCATATGGAGTGATAAAGAAGGAACTGCAGATGCTGGAGAATCAAGGGTTACACAAAAAGCTGGAGAAACTCAGCGGGTGCAGCAGCATCTGAAGAAGGGTCTCGACCCAAAACGTCGCCTATCTCCTTCGCTCCTTAGATGCTGCTGCACACGCTGAGTTTCTCCAGCTTTTTGTGTAACCATCCATATGGAGTGAATTTGATGTTTGGAGAAGACAAACTAAGATTCTTCCGTGATTTTCCAGCTGAAGGCATGGAAAAGAGGGACAAGTTTACAAACACGAGAAGGCTACTGAAGGAGGTCGAGGGAGTAAGATATGGGATAGTATATCCCGCGAAATTGAGAATTACTTATAACTCTGTCGAACGTGCATTCACGGATCCAGAAGAGGCATTTAAATAAGCACAAAGTATTACACAGGAGGCCTACTGATAATTAGGAGTTGGTCTCCCACAATAACACAGAAGAATTGTGTTTCCCTTTTTTTTTAACATACAAAAAAGACTGCTCTGGTTAAGATGACGAATTTTCATCGAGGCGCTGTCTAGGTCAAGTTTAATTCAAGGTCGGATTTTAAGTTTCATTTCAGCAAAGGATTGGAAAAGAAAAAAACTGTGGCGGGGAAAATAACTTGAGAATATGGAAAAATATTATCAGTAGACTTGTAGATAGAAACTTATGATTTAAGAAACACACAATTATATACTAACAAAAAATATAATTAATAAAATTGTGTAATATTAAGGCATAGCATAATAATGGCTGTTGTTAATTACTTGCTAAATATAAGAATAACAAGTTAAATATGATTGATAAGTATTAACATACTAATAAATTTTATGGATATAGTAGATTTCCAGCATCCGACTGGAAGTCCGTGCAGAGAGTGGTGAGGACAGCGGAAAAAATCATCGGGACCTCTCTCCCCTCAATCGGGGATATTGCGACCAAACGCTGCGTGTCTAAGGCCAGCAGTATCATAAAAGACCCCACACATCTCCATCACGGACTGTTCACTCTGCTGCCCTCGGGAAAGAGATATCGCAGCATAAGGAGCAGAACATCAAGGTTCTGCAACAGCTTCTTCCCACGAGCCATCAGACTCCTGAATGCCATGTAATGGGCTGCCTATGCCACCATTGTCTATTTATCCTTTTCATCCATGCCTATCCTTCAGTTAATTTATTGTGTTGCACAGGGAGCCAAATGCAACGAAATTTCGTTTGGAACTGCATATATCAATGTATTTCTAAATGACAATAAAGTTTGTTTGACTTTGACTTTTTGACTTGAATTTAGTTTAAATTGCGAGCAAAGTGGAGGAGAGAAGATTCAGATACTTGAAAGTTATCCAAGGGTACTTGGAAGTTATCCGGGCTTTTGTGTCGGACAACAACAGGCTCCAAGGTTAACCCCTTGGGGCCCGCTGTTGTCTGATACAAATGTTTGAGACTTAATTGTAATAGATCTTGGCATATCGATAGATATGGATGTATAATTAACATAATCACTGTTATATCTAAGTATATACTTAACGTTGGAAACTCTCTTTTATTTTGTTTTTCCTCTTTGAAGATACATTTCTAATCTATCTATCGGAGTGCGTTTTATTTTATTTTTATTTTTTTTAACTTTGTATCGCTCTCTCTTCCAATTAATAATAATTGGTCAAGGGGGCAGAGCAAAACATATAAAAACATCTACGGAAGTCAATAAGAATTTTTCTACCACCTGTTGGTGGTTTGTTTTTAGTTATAATATCTTTATTTTTGGATAATATAATTTCACTTTTTGTTTGTTAATTATCTTTTCACAACTCTACACTTTCTGGTCTTTTTCAAGGTCTATTCTGAAGGGGAGATGCCAACAAAATCTAATAGCTGGGGATGATCATCCCTCACCTAGAGTAATGAGGTTCTTGGTTGCACCATATGAAGTAAAGGTATTAACATGATCCATAATGCAAGACGATAAACAAAAGAAAACTGGAGGAATCACGTTCTGCAGTTGGAATATAAGGGGCGCTAATGAACCAATTAAAAGGGGTAAGATCTTTGCCCAATTAAAAGCTTTAAATAGTGATGTAATTTTCTTACAAGAGATGCATCTGAAATATCAAATACAGATAAGATTGAAGGCAAATTGGATAGGGCAAATATTACTCTTCATTTACTTCTAAATCTAGAGGCGCGGCCATTATCATTTGTAAAAGTATACCATTTAAATTAAAGAATACCATAGCAGATAAAGAGGGGAGGTACGTCATAGTCACGGGAGAAATTTATTCTACTCCACTGACTTTGATAAATATTTATGCTCCTAATTTTGACAACCCTCAATTTTTTAGTAAAATTCTGGATACAATTTCAGAACTTAACTATCAAAATGTTGTAATAGGGGGAGATTTGAATTGTGTTTTAGATCCATATTTGGATAAATCTGCAAAACAAAAAAGGATTAACATAAAATCTAAAACAAATGAACTCTTAAATACATACATGAAAAATACCAATATGACAGATGTATGGAGGATCGCTAACCCAGTAGGTAGAGAATATTCATTTTATTCAACGGTACATAAAACATACTCACGTATTGATTATTTCTTAGTGGACACAAAATTAATTCCATACACATATAATGCTAAATATCACAATAGTATTATTTCTGATCATTCCCCATTACCTTTCTCTTTAAAATTCGAAGGAATGCCTGACAAAAAATCGTTTTGGAGGTTTAACCCCCAAATATTAAACAACTCACAAGGTTGTACATATTTAAAAGAGCAGATGAAATTCTTCTTTGAGACAAATGAAACACCAGATATTTCACCCTCCTTATTATGGGAAACTTTTAAGGCATTTATAAGAGGAACTATAATCTCATATCAAGCTTTCCAAAATAAAAAGAATAATACTGAACAATTACAGCTAGAACAAGAAATTAGACAATTAGATTTAGAAAATGCTAAAGAACCAACTATAGATAAACACAATAAGATAACAATACTAAAATATAAATTAAATAAAATGTTATCAGCCAGAATAATAAGATTATTTCAAATTACAAAACAAGAACATTTTTAATTTTGTGATAAACCACATAAACTCTTAGCACACCAATTGAAAAAACGGGAAACAGAAAACACAATTACTAAAATTAAATCAGACAAAGGGGAATTACTAACACTACCTAAAGATAGAAATAAAAGATTTGCTCAATATTATCAAAATTTATATACATCGAAAACCTCTGCAAATAATACTCAAATTACAAATTTCTTAGACAATTGTAATCTTCCAAAATTAAACATGGTGGAACAAGAGGGATTAGGAGCTCAGATTACACTTCAGGAAATAGAAGAAACAATAAGTTTGTTGAAGAACGGCAAAACGCCAGGACCAGACGGCTTTAGTAATGAATTCTATAAAAGATTCCACAAGATAATTTCTCCACGCTTGCAAGAATTATATATATACGCTTTTAAAGAAAATAAACTACCAGAAACACTGAGTCAACTATTACACTTATACCAAAAAAGGATAAAGATCTAGAAGACCCAGGCTCATATAGAGCTATTGCACTCCTAAATACAGATCAAAAAATATTAGCAAAGACACTAGCGAGAAGATTGAGTAAATATATTAGCAAACTAATAAACCCGGATCAAACTGGGTTTATACCAAAGAGATACTCATTTAACAATTTGAGACGGCTGTCTAATATAATGTACTCACATAATACTGAAGAAGACCTAGCAATTATCTCATTGGATGCAGAAAAAGCTTTTGATCAAGTAGAATGGCAATATTTATTCAAAGTATTGCAAAAATTTAACATGGGAGATAACTTTATCTCATGGGTAAAATTATTATATGATAAGCCAACGGCTAGAATACTGACTAATAATATATTATCCCCGAAATTCCAATTGGCAAGGGGCAATAGTCAGGGGTGTGCACTATCACCTCTGCTATTTGCACTAGTGATAGAGCCTTTAGCAGAAAGTATAAGAAGTCATCCGAATATTCATGGATATAATACCAAACACTCAAATAATAAAATTTCATTATATGCAGACGACATATTATTATATATTACAAATTCACAAATTAGCATACCAAATATACTAAATTTAATAGAGGAATTTGGTTCTTTTTCAGGACATAGAATAAACTGGAAGAAAAGCGAAATTATGACGATAAAATCTCAAGAGCCCCTTTAGAATTGCAACGGAAAAATTTAAGTATTTGGGCATCCAAATTACTAGGAAATATAAATCATTACTCAACGCAAACCATATGCCTTTAATAACTAAATTAAATGGGTTGATTAAATTCTGGAAAACACTGCCGATGTCCTTAATAGGCAGAATAAACGCGACAAAAATGATCTTCTTACCACAAATACTGTACCTATTTCAATCAATACCAATATACTTACCTAAAAAAATCTTTAAAAAATTAGATTCTGATATTATAAACTTCATATGGGATTATAAATCACATAGAATTAAGAAAAAAACACTTGTGTAAATCTAAAGAATCAGGGGGACTGACACTCCCTAACTTATTGTATTACTATTGGGCAGTGAATATTAAAAATATAATCTATTGGTTGGACAGTTCTGCCCAACAGGTAGATTGGATAAGAATGGAGAAAGAGGATTGTTCCCCTTATAATATAGGAGCGATCCTTCTTTCCCCGATGAAACTGAACAATATAATATATAAGAAGAATCCAATTATTCACAGTATAATACGAATTTGGAATCAAATAAAATTGTAGCAATGTTACAAAATTTTGAGATTTTAAAAATCAAGTCTGCAATTTATCCCATCAGATAAAGCATAAAAAGAAGTTTAATTTGACACCTAATTTACTTTCATATCTTCAGTATTAAGAAAGTTATGGCCATTTTCATACTCGGAAATGAGCATCTTGCTTCCCATTGCCTTTCAATTGACTTAACTCAAAAGCTGTGATCTGGAAAAGTTAAAAGTCCATAACATTCTTAAAAATTAAGAGAACTCAATGAAATTTTCAGTTATTATAGATTGAAGCATTCTGAAACAAATATTAAACAATCTTACTTGGATTACCTGAAATTAAAGCATATAATTAGTTAGTTATCTAATTGTAGCTAATTACAAAATTCAATGAGTAGATCTGAACATCTATCAATTTCTTAAGAAAAGATAAAATAATTTTTAAATCTCATTTTCATGAATTTCTGGGCCAAATGGAAGGAATTTAGTGTTTTATGCCTGTAAATTAATGGCCATTTAAATCAACTAGCGAGTGGGTTTTAGTGGAATGCAGTGGATTGGAACGTTGCGGTTAGCAGTGAAGTCGGGGGGAAAAATACTGGGGGTTCAAACATTTATTGGGGACCCCATTTCGCAACATAAAAATATTATTAATGCCTCCCGAAAAACCAACTTTTAATATAAAAATAAAGTATTTACCTTTTTTTCTCCCCTACGCAAAATGCTTCCGGTTGTCTGCGGTCACGGCTTTTGAAGGTGATTTTTAAATTACTCTAGTTAATAAATAATCTAGAGTAATTTAAAAATACCACCATTCATTAAATGTCGGAGCGATTTTTCTTCAGCAACCAAATCGCCCGACATTCATCGATTATCCAGGCCTGTGGAAAAACGGCACTTTAAGCCCGCCCCCCTCTGCAAGGCGCGAAAGTCGCGCACACGGGGAGCGACAGAAGTGCAGTGCCGCTAAAGGTAAGTTTTGTAACATACCTAAAAATTGTCTTTAAAATTAAGAAAATTATTGCTTCTTTCTCCAATAACTAATAATCCCTCATTCAAACCATCCATTATAAAACATTTATGCATTGGGAAAGATTAGGAATTAAAACAATGGGAGATATGTATGATATGTGAAAACTTTTATCATTCCAACAATTACAACTAAAATATAATTTGAAAAATAATCAATATTTCAAATATCTTCAAATTCAAGATTATTTAAAGAAATATATACAAGGACATCAAACCCTAACCCCAGATTTATTGTAGGAAGGAATGAATAGAAAGGCAGAATCAAGCAATTTAATATCTTACTTATGTAATATAATTTTAAATATAGAAACGCCAACGACAGAGGCAATTAGAAGGGACTGGGAACAAGAGTTATTGATAAAATTTCCTAACGATGGATGGGAAAAAAAATTATTATGTGTAAATAAATGTTCAATTAATGTAAGACATAACCTAATTCAATTAAAAATTTTACATAGATTATATTATTCTAAAACTAGGCTGAATAAAATATTCCCAAATGTTTCCCTCATCTGTGTCAAATGTCTTACTCAAAATGCCACTATAGCATTTTTGTAATTTTTACAAAACTATTTAACACAAAATTGAACTGCATACAGAACTGATTATCTTTGGATCAATGGAAGAGGGAAGTAAACTAACTATATTCCAAGAAGCTTTTCTTAATTACGGTCTAATAACAGCAAAAAAACTTATACTCGAATTTTAGAAAAACGCAATCATGCCAACATTTAAAATGTGGATTTCAAATATGTCTGAAACGCTTCATTTTGAAGAAATGAGATTTCTCCTACTAGGCAAAGTAGACCAATTCTCAAAGACTTGGTCTCCTTTTATCAACTTTTTGCAAGCATATGGTGCAACATAACATAACCTCAGAAATTAAATGGTTTAGAACCAGGTGACGGATGTGCAAAAATACAAAATAGGTAGATCTCTCCTAATCTCTCTTTTCTTTACTTTCTCCTTCTATTTCAATCTTTTCAGCTTCTCTTCTATGTCCTTTATTTCTTTTGCTATCTGTTTCTTCTCGCTTGTAGATCTATTCCGACACTCTTTATTTCTTTTTTCTTCTACTGTTCTTTTATTATTAAATCAAAAGTATGAAGTTGTACAAGAATGGAAATATGTATGTATGTATTAGGTACTCGAGTACCACACTATTGTACTTACTTCTAACAAAAATAAACAAAACAAAAAAAATGGATAGATGTTTAGATCTAGTAATTGAATTTTGTAATTAGCTACAATTAGGTAACTAACTAATTGTATGCTTTAATTTCAGGTCATCCAAGTAAGATTGTTTCATATTTGTTTCAGAATGCTTCAATCTATAATAACTGAAAATGTATTTCAGTTCTCCTAATTTTTAAGAAAGTTATGGGCTTTTGACTGCCCTCGATCACAACTTTTGTGTTAAGTCAATAGAAAAGCAATGGGAAGCAAATTGCTAATTTCCGAGTATGAAAATGGCCATAACTTTTTTAATACTGAAGAAATTAAAGTGAATTAGGTGTCAAATTAAACTTATTTGTATATGCTGATGGGATAAATTGCAGACTTGATTTTTAAAATCTCAAAATGTTGTAACATTGCTACTCAAGGGACCACAAATGCCAGATTGGTGAGTGAAACGCAAAAAGTTGGAGTATCTCAACGGATCTGGCAGCATCGGTGAATTGGCGACGTTTCGGGTCGGGACTCTTCTTCAGATGTATTGATAGTTATTATGACAGATAATAAGAGTACAATTCAGTATGATACGAAATACACTAGGCAAGCTAAGTACCTGCGGCCACCACACGGTGCATCTACTCTGCAGAGGCGGGTTCGTCAGTCCACGGCCTTGGGCGGGCGGCTGCACGCACTCCCACAAGCCACTCCGGCGGTGTTGTGCAGCCGCCGCTCCGCCGCCGCCATGTTGATCGAGGCGCGTGTGGAGCCGCTGTGGAGGTGAATGCGGAGTTGGAGCGGGAACTAAGCGAAAGGAAGCTCCCGGGGCCGGAGAGCCGAGCCCGACTGAGGCGAGCCGAGCGGGAGACAGCTGAAGGGACTGCGGAGGGGTTTTGCGAAAAGTCTGAACACGGCGGCGTCCGGACACCAGCAACATGGAAGCCGTCAACGCCTTTAACGACGAGGTGAGTGAGAGCAGAAGTCGCTCGCACCGGTCACTTTCCTCCTCCAGCTTCCCCGATGCAAGCTTTCCCAGGAACCCTAGGCCGCTGGATCCCGTTGCTACAGAGGAGGAGCTGGTTACAGTGGAGCGATCAGAAGATGGAGGCGGCTGGCGAGCGCGGGTGTTATGGCGGCGGGTTGGCCGGGCCTGGCCTTGTATGTGGTGGTTGTCACATTGAAGCTCCCGCATCATGATCGGGGGAGTGGTGGGGGAGGGAGGAGGGGAGACATTAGCTCGGCCGGAGGCTCCTGGCTCTTTTTGGGAGCCATGGTTTTGCAGTTGTTGTGGAGGAGTTTGTCCGGGTTAAGATAGGCGAGGATTCTTGTGATAGGTCCTTGGTTTTCCTTCCTTCCACGTTGTTTGCGGTGAAATCCTGGGGTGGTATTGATTCATCTCACCCGGGAGAGAGGACAATGGTCCGAGATCTGTGTGTAATTAGAGGACGCTAAGCCCACTGCTTGCAATTTGTCTGCGGAAGCGTCGCGCCAAATTGCTTCGCAACTCCTTGTTCTTTAGCTTTTATAAATAGTACAAACAAAGAGGTGCTGTTCCGTGGTTTTGATCTTGTCCCATTTGGGGGGGAAAAAAAGCAAGGCATCAAATACGTCGTTTTTTTCTGAAAGACTGGTTTACAGTCAATCCAGTAATTTGTTCTCTTAAATTGCCGTTTATCGATAAGGCGTACTTGGCAGGAGTACTTGGACTTTTTTTTTAGTATCACTGATTCTGCCACTTCAGATACGAATATGTTCAGATGTTCACTGAAGTAAATATGAAATATGTTGTAATTATAGTTTAAATACGATAACAGCTATTAAAAAATTGGAAACTAATATTCCACGCTTCCCTTGATCTGGGTAGTGTTTATTGACGGGGAAGTATCGATTTTCTTCATTAATTAGTATTATTTGAATAATGCACATATTTATGTCAGTATAACTTAGTTTGATTATTTAATACGAATCTGGAAGACTTCCATGTTAAGTTAATATTTGCAATAAGTTGTGTCCTTGTGCATGGAGAAGTGAGTTTTTGCTTGGTTAATCAATAAAATGTTTTTTAAAGTTAGCAGTATGTGTACAATATTGAACATTGTGAGGGAAAAAAGCACACGAGTTTTTGAGAGTAAGTGAAATGAGGAGTCTTGATAAATTTGACACACAATAGCTAAACAATGCAGACTACAGTCATGCAAAACTGAATTTAAAGTTGAGCTAAATAATTAAAACATTGAAATATGGTAGATGAGGTGGAAATTGTATTTTGTCATATACTAATCAGACTACCTTATTTAGAGCATTTCAGTCCTGATAACGACCATTTATCTGGATATGGCATTTTAAAGCAGTCAGTCTGTTCCAAGTGAGAATGGTCTTGATGACAAGGATAGGCTGGAGGATTTTAAGGAAGGCATGACAGGTAATCTTGCAAAAGTACAAACAAATAAATGTATTAAATCTGTTAAAGGCCCAGGTTAAGTGATTGGGAAAGAAATCAAATGTGAGCCAATTGGTTTTCTGAACACCATAGTTGAGGCAGGCACCATGTTACCATTTAATGATCAAATATTCAAGTGATGGGACAGTTGTCGTCTCTAGAGAGAAGTTCAGATGAGTGCCAAATGGCCGTATTCATTCATAATTGTTATCCTCTGTTGTGTGAAATCAAATTACTGGATCGTAATCAGGCAGCCATTTTGAGGGTAATCATTTGAGATTCCATTGAAGGCAACACTGAAATTATTATCTGCATACGACGTCCTCGGGTATTTTGAGCAGTAAAATGGTTCAGCAGTTTTGTTCTTCATGAAAGCACTTGGCAATGGTTTATGTTATCGCTTTAAAATAGTGCTGATGTTACTCCTGTAATCCTTCCTTCCATTTATTGTCCAGTTGCCGTCTGATGTTAAAGGGAGAACCACATGAGCCTTCTTTCTAACTTAGAGTTATAATTCTTCTCTAGTCAATAGGTAGTTTGGATTTTTAGTCTTAACATCAGAGATGTTTTTAGTCTATTTCCATGCATAGACCAAATAATTTTTTAAAAAATCGGAGTGGTGGAGACAGGAAACTTTTGATTACATCCACTATTTTCTACCTTTGTTGTGTATGGAATATTGAGATTTCAAATTGGCTCAGAAATTTTTGCTGTTGCATGATAGTCTTTCTGTTGATTATGCTGTTTGTTACACACTTCAAATTTCTGAAATAAAAAGTGATTAGTAATTATTTTAGAACGTGGAATAGAATATCTTGGTATCCTTTGTCTTTTTTATTCCTTTAGACTGTGTCGTTAGCAATTTCATACAAAACAAGAACAGACCCATCAGCCCACAATGTCTGTGCTGAACATGATGCCAAGAGCATCTCTTATCTACCTATACACAATCCATATGTCTCCATTGCCTGCACATCAATATGCCTATCCAAAAGTCTCTTAAACACCACTATTATATCTGCCTCAACCACCAACCCCGGCAGCATATTCCAGGCACTCACCACTCTGTGCAAACTAAAAAATTGTCCCATGTACCTTTGTTAAACTTTGCTCCTCTTTCAGCTATGTGTTCTTGTATTTGATTTTTCCATCCCGGGGAAAAGGTTTTGACCATCTACCTTATCTATTGCTCTCATAGTTTTATATACTTCCATCGACTCTCCTGCAATCTCTGACATTCTAGAGAAAACAATCCAAGTCTATCCAACCTGTCCCTGCAACTAATACCTGCTAATTTGGACATTATTCTAGTAAACTGCCTCTGCACCTTTTCCAAATCCTCTACATCCTTCCTGTAATGGGCAACTAGAACTCCACGCAATACTCCAAATGCGGCTTAAAGGTCCTATAAAGCTGCAACACGACTTTCTTACTCTTGTACGCAATGCCCCCATCTATGAAAGCAGACATACAATATACCTTCTTTACCATTTTATCTACTTATTGCCACTTTCAGGATGTTATGGATCTGGACCCCAGGATGCCTCTACATCAATGCTGTTGAGGGTCATGCCATTATTTTGCCTTACAGAATTACATATATTTTCCCCTTGTATTTGACATCCCAAAGTACAACACCGACACATCTTTGTATTAAACTCCTTCTACCATGTCTCCAACCATTTCTATAGCTGATCTATATCCCGCTGTATACCTTGACAGCCTTCCTCACAGTCGTCGCGCCAAGCAATCTTGGTATCATCTGCAAACATGTTAACCAACCTGTCCACATTTTTGTCGATATCATAAACAGCAGAGGTCCCAGCACAGATCCTTCTGGTAATAGTCCTCCAGCTTGAAAATTGTCCTTGCACCACAATTGTCCTTACACCTATGTCTTCTAGAACGGAGACGAGGAAACACTTTTTCTTACAGAGAGTGGTAAGTCTGTGGAATTCTCTGCCTCAGAGGGCGGTGGAGGCAGGTTCTCTGGATGCTTTCAAGAGAGAGCTAGATAGGGCTCTTAAAAATAGTGGAGTCGGGGGATATGGGGAGAAGGCAGGAACGGGGTACTGATTGGGGATGATCAGCCATGATCACATTGAATGGCGGTGCTGGCTCAAAGGACCAAATGGCCTACTCCTGCACCTCTGGTCTATCAGCAAGCCAGTTCTGAATCCATATGACCAATACACTGTTGATCCCATGCATCTCAATCTTTTGGATCAGCGTACTATGGGGAACATTATCAAATGCGTTACTAAAATCTATATAAACAACATCCACCATCCTACCCTCAATGATCACCTTTGTCACCTAATGAATGTTGTATCAATAAATGTATACAATGCAGCCATGTAAAAAAAAAATGAAAGGGCTGATGACAGTAATCAATTTGGGATGGCAGGTAAGATGGGGAAATCAGGGAGAAAGGAAAATTTGTAATTAGTTTCAAATTGTGCAGGCACTAGATATGTTCATTTTTCAGTTATTTAATAATTTTTATGCACTATCAGAATATCGTTGAAGATTACAGAAAGGAAGTATTGAAGACAATTTTTGATTAAAATGTGTGTAGATCTGCCTTTACAAGAGAATTGTAGGCTTTGAAGAAACAAATTATTGTGTTTAGAATAGTGGCACAGTTTTCAATTTGACTTTAAATGATTTTATACAAGATATTGATTAGCACACAACTGGACTGCGTAAAGTTTTAAAGTCCATTATTATGAAAATGGAACAATGGAAAGACTAAAAGGGAAGTCACGGTCATTTATATCAGAATTACATTTTAATGAGATAAAAGGCTTTGAAAAAGGTTTCAGCAAGAAGACATCAAGATATGATATGGTTGTTGACGAAAAATAACATAATGGTAAATAATATGTTTATTTCTGATAAAGGAGTGAAAAGGAGCATAGCTTCAACGATACTTAAAGAATACATACATTTTTCTTAAGACAAAATGTGAACATGGTACGCTTTACAAATAAATCTATTTAAATAGTGTCTTTAATGTAGCACATTGTACATAGGTGCACGTTATCAAACAAAAATTGATAAGTGGCAAGACCAAAATAACATGTAGAAGGGGATAGTACCAATAAAGATGAAAAATCAGAATTTGACCATTTAAAATAAACTGATAGTAGGTCAGCGATTGTATAGAGAGTAAGACGTAGTGTGAGTTAGACTAATGGCACCAGGATTTTGGATGATCAGGAGTTCATGGAGAGTAAAAATAGGAACGTTGAAATAATCCAATCTGTGGGGAAACAAAAGCATGGGTGTGGTCTTCAGAAGAATATCTGCCAATGCAAGAGTCAAGTCAAAATATGATGGAGTTGATATTAACTGGTTACATAGTGCATTTTGGGTTCAGATGTAACCCCTATTTACAGACAACCAGTTCAGTGTGCGAAGGTTCCTACAAGTGTGAATGGTAAGGACATTATCTTTGCACAAAAAGGCACAAAGTGCTGGAGTAACTCAATGGATTATGCAGCATCCTTAGTGTGCACTTGGATCCAGAGTAAGTGGCTAGATCTTTCCAAGATTTATTTGTTTGTCCATTGATGTAATGTCAGAGGTGATTTCCTATCTACAGTAAGGGAAGAAACGTGGTTGTTGGCATTCAGAATCAGACAGTTGGTCGCATCCATACAGTAAATGGTAGAAATTACTGCAGGGAGATGTAAAGGTGAATCATCAAATAATCAATAAGGAGAATTTAAAATTCAATTTACCATTAAATTAAAATAATAGGAAGATTTGGATGAGAATAGACATGGCAGCATTTGGGTATACGTCATGCTTCAGGTTCCTTCCTTACAAAGAATATGGCTTCTCTGTGTTGCCTTTGTTGTTTCCAGGACTCAATGTTAAAGAATGATAACATTTGACAAAATGTAAGACAGATTTAATTAGTTTTTTGTTGTAATTTAAAATTGTCTTGGAATGGGGTCGATCCCAACAGTGCTACATTTGTTAATTTTTGTTGTGTTGATGTTATTTGATGGTCATTGCCCCCAAATTGTGCTTGTCCTTTTACTTACAAATCATCCACAACAATGAAGGAATGGAGATCTGCCTTGCAATAAAGGTGTCTTACCCCATTCCTGAGATGTATTAACATTTTATTTTTGTGGGCAGTGAACTAATTGACATACAATGCCCTCCATAATGTTTTGGACAAAGATCCATCATTTATTTATTTGCCTCTGTACTCCACAATTTGAGATTTGTAATAAATAAAAAATCACATGTGGTTAAAGTGCAAACTCTTAGATTTTATTAAAGGGTATTTTTATACATTTTGGTTTCACCATGTAAAAATCATAGCTGTGTTTATACATAGTCCCCCCATTTCAGGGCCCCATAGTGTTTGGGACACATAGCTTCACAGGTGTTTGTAATTGCTCAGGTGTGTTTAATTGCCTCCTTAATGCAGGTACACTGCAAGATGAAAACCACTGGTTAGCTGCATAAACACTGCTGTAATTTCTACATGGTGAAACCAAAATGAAAGAATGGCCGTTATTAAAATCTGAAAATGTGCACTTTAACCACATGTGATTTTTTTTTTCTATTACAAATCTCATTGAGGAGTACAGAGGTAAATAAATAGATGACGGGTCTTTGTCCCAAACATTATGGAGGGCATTGTAGATACCAGGAAATTAACCTGCTTTGTCCTTTGGTTTGTAATGATATGCAACCATCTTGAGCCTTGATCTTGGCTTGAACCTTATTATATGGGTATTCTACGGGCCTCCACAATGTAATTTGGCATTAGGGTTTTCACTCTTGGGAACATAGTTGAACCTATGTCTCGGAAATAGTTACCTTAATATACTTATGTCAAGGAACATTGTAATGATGATCTTGTTGACAATTCATTGGATGAGGGTTGAATAGTTTTGAGTTTTCGTTTTAAGATAAGCGTTTTCAAATGTAATTGTTACCAGCCATTGTAAACGAACTGTATAATGGAATCGTTTGTGAGCAACCCCGTTTGGGACCTCTTCAAATGGCGTCAAGATGATTGAAGATAGTTTGTCCAAAATATGATATTTGCCAAAACTCACTTGATAACCACTAGATGCTGAGATTGATTGAGGAGAATTGGATTAAGAAGAGCATTCTTCACATTTTGAGATGTCCACACTGGTCCCTTGAGATTAAGTGATAATGGTCATTTGTCTTTGCTTAATTCCGTATCTTTAACCTGAATTTTATTCCTTTAAGCGTCTGAGCATCCAAATCCATTTATTTTGTAATCCCTTCTCTCTTGACATCAGAAAATATTCCAGCATGGTTTAATGGTCATAATTCACCCATTGCAAAATGATCATTTACTTATTTACTCTGCTCTTTTTTTCCTTCTGCATAGCTCATCATTCACCCTCAGCATTACATACAAACTTGCAGTATGACTTTATTCTTTTATCAAAGTCGTAAAAAATTATATTACTTGAAGTTGAGATCAAGGGACATATTCCTGGAGAGTGTCACTTTTCATATTCCTTCAATTGTGCTTTTTATTTCCTAGTACATAGCTTCATAGTCTCCCATGTCCGTTATTTTTTCATTTTTTGCATGAACCTTGTAAAATCTTAATTAATCACAGTCATCATCCAAACATCTCCATGCTTGTAATCTTCTCAAAAATTGCTACTAGATTGCATGACCTAACCTTTACAAAAGACTCTGGATGGTCATTTTGTAGCAAACTGCTCAGTTACTGTGTCGTTGTTATTTATTCCTGGATCTTTTATGTAAATATTAACCTGGGAGTTGGGTAGTTGCTTGGTTTCTTCTCCTCCCTTAAAAATGAAAGAGTTATAATCCAGCAGCGTAGTCCCTATCTCGGGCAAGGATTTGAAAATTGAAGCAATTTTTCTGGAGTAAAGAATATCTTTCACTATTTTGCCCAAAGCCTTATTTTGAATTAAATGAGGATTATTGTAGTGGTGACTTTTTTTGTACTCTTGTTCAATTCAAATGATTTTATTGTGGTCTCCTTAATGAGATCTAATAAGAGCAGGGAAGATTCTGCTTTATGAAAGCAAGGAATGGTGTAAATTATTTTGTTTTCAAACCAATCTAGCAGTCATGATTAGAAATGTTGTTAAACAATTTTAAAAGGTCTCTTATTGCATTACACATTCTGAGGGTGTCCATCCATGACCTGAGGCATGCATCATTATGGCAGTATGTGAAATAAAATATATTTGCGCATGAGGTGATAGTTATTAAACCAAGTTTATTTGCATTTTCTAACTTGATTTTTTATCTTTGTATGTGTTTCTACAGGTTTTCTTATCTTATCCCTCTTTTCTCGAAGGCAGGGATTCATGCTGGACGCAGTTCCATCAATGGTTGGCTCTTCAGGGGTTTGGTGCCTGCCATTCCTTTCTAATATATTGTTATTGTTGAGCCTGAATAGTGATCTTGGTAACCTCATTTTGATAACAAGCTGAGGTTGCACATTATTGACCTGGGGCGTAATAATGTGCTCTTCTGGAAAATTTTATAAACAATTCGGAGGTCGTGTGTTGCTTTATACACTGTCACAGATCGTTGAGATTAATTTGCTGAGGATCTTCCTCAAATAATTATTGATATTCATATCTTATTACGTACATTTATTCAAAGGTATCAGAATAGTAAGTCTTTGACTTTTTCTTTTGCATTCTACCAGAATCCTCTCAAAAAAGCACTAGCCTTTACACCAAATCATACAATAGAAGTTTTATCTAATGGTGGTAATAAATAGCTGCAAGTGCTGGCTTACAAAAAAGACAAAGTGCTGGAGGAGCTCAGTGGGTCGGGCAGCATCTTTGGAGATTATAGTTGGGTGACATTTCGGATCCCGGCCAAAAAAGTCCCCTCTCCCATGTTCTCCAGAGATGCTGCCTGACCCACAGAGTTACTCCAGCACTCTGTGTCTTTTCATCTAATGAATAATTTGGTTCTTTCAAATTTTCCCTTCTGTGTTTATGTTGGGTGTGTATATGCAGAACTATGTATTTCTTAATTGAAGGTTGGCATACAAAATTTGAGTGCATCTTGTGTTATTTAAGGTTGATCTAGCTAAAATCAAGTAACCAGCAGAATATCCATAAGCATGAAAATAAATCTTCAGAGATTAATTTCAAATTGACTTATTTTGATTACTATCTGGCAATTGGAGTCAGAAAAACCGTAGGTGACATATGTCCTTAAATAGACCAGAGAGGTCATTTGTGGCCCATTGACCACTGTCAGGGAGTATTCATCGGTCACAAGTGAGATTCTGAGGATTGGAAAATAAAAGTTTAAAAGAGACATTAGATTTTTTTTAATACAACTAACGCTTACTGGCATATTTTCAGCTGGTTAAAACAATGCAGTTCTTTTTTTAAAGGCTACGCTATGCATTTATGTCTTTTGAGAATAAATCAAAATTCAGAGAAATATCTAACTGCAAGGTCAAAGAAAAGTGCAGCATGGTAATTTGCCTTAATTTTTTTTTGTGAAAACACCTGATCAACTATTCACAGTTGGAGAATCTGAAATGAGGATTTAAAATACTAGTTTGAGATTTTGAGGTTTTAATTGTCAAGTAGAAGTTTGCGGCATTAAGTCAGGTCCCAGAAGGTTCACTGTTTGGCTGTTGTATGTATCTCACCTAAATAGGTGGCATGGAGAGTTAAACTAAATAAGATTGAACATTGGTAGAACAATTAAATGAGGATGATGCAAAATTATTTTTGTGGTCATGATCTGGGTAACTGAGCAAGTTAATATAGATTGATGCTAAATATAAATTACTGTATACTCAGACTGATCAGGTGGTACTAGTGTAACATTTCTTTTTAATTTTGCGACATAGAAGTCCAGGAAAATGTACACACATTGAAGCAAGTTTAAAAGCAGACACCACTGCAGGAATTGGCACAGAACATGGCATGAGGGGTGTACATTTACACTTTCTCATCAAGCTCTTTCATTGATTTTAGTAATGCCAAGAAAATGATGGAAGTCAATAAGCAGTAAACTTGAAAGCATATTCAGGATAGTGTTGTTGGTGGGTTGAGACAAGAACATGTGGGGGGTGTTTTCAAGATAATTTATGCCATGAGCATTTCCTGGTTGTGTGGCTGAATTTTGTTGGCCAATGTTATTCCTAAACTTAAAGATTTTAAAATGTTGATGAAAAACTCATATTTCACAAAATCTAATCTATTGCTCTCATTTAAACGTATAATAACCAACAAATAAATCAATAGTTGTAGAGATTAGAAGGTGGAGAAAACAAAGAGTGTGTGAATATGATGGAGCCAAAGTCTAGGTTGCACAATGATGTCGGTATCGACATAACAATGGGGTGTATGTTGGGACTGTGAGATGGGAGCAGCAACTGCAAATCTGAAACGGAAGATATTGGTGGAATTGTCAACAGAACGGGTAGCATCTGTGCAGAGTAAAACATTGAATCAGTGTTTTCAGATCCTTGCATCAGAACAGGTCTGGTCTATTACAAACAGGAATTTAATTCTTTAGTTTAGAGATACAGCATGGTAACAGCCCCATCGGCCCACCAATAGTTGCAGGCATTCCGCCTGCAGGGATCCGAAGGCAAGAAGCAACTCTGGCACTATCTTGTCATGCCATGGACCCAGATCACCTCCTCCATCAGGCTATCAGCAGAGAGCAGAGGTCAACCCGACTGAAGTCCCGTCACCCCTTTGCTCCACATGGAAAACAACTTCCAGCATCCATCCAACCAACTGAGACAAAAGCACACTGGTCTTCCATGGAGCATTGCAAGGGGCCAAAGACAAGGGTCATAGTGAGACAGATTTAAAGTGACACATGATGCGAACGTATCTCAGTCAAAGTGGACACCTAATCTACTTTTACTTTCTCTAAAATAGCATTGTCAATATGAGCACCTCACATTTGTGTGCTCAGTGTCCCATGACTAGAACCAGGATATTTAGGTGCTAAAAGTCTCTAAAATAGGCAGACAAATAGGCATAATAAAATTACGAAAAAGGTGTTTTTTGACAATAGAAAGGTATGTATTTCCAACACCAACATATGGTTAAAAAATGATAATATAAAGGTAAACTACATTAAATGACCAAAGTTGCCTGGTTGCACATAATTACTAGCATTTTTTTTCAAATTATCTGGTGTTAAACTGCCATCTGTCTGACAGAATATGCTTCAGTTGTGAAAAACTTCTTTCTACCCCACTGAGGTCGCTGGTGCATACCCCAAACAAGCTACGGACTCTATATTCATGTCGCTATCTTGTGCATACCAACTACCTTTGATAACTTGAGCTATGTTTTGTATTTGTTCAAGATCTTTGTTACCTAAAATCACTCTCACATTTTCCTTGTAAGCCTTTACCTACATCACCAGGAGCTTTACGAATATCGTCAGTTAGCTTGTTAAAAACCTGCAAGTTATTAATTTTTTTAAAACATTTATTTTATCCTGTATTGTCATTCAGACTTTTCAGTCTGAACGAAATTTCGTGCCTTGCAGTCATAACATAGAATAACAAAAAACACACTGAACACAAATTTTACATCCACCACAGCGAGTCTACCAGGCACCTCCTCACTGTGATGGAAGGCAAAAGTATTAAAGTCCTTGTCTCTTCCCTCCTTGTTTTCCCTCTGCGTTGAGATGATCCAGGCTTCCAATGTTGTGACCCTGCCGGGTGATGGTAAGTCCCTCGGCCGAACCCGCACTCCGCGAATGGGCCGGTTCAAACTCCGCAGCACAGGGCGGACGAACCTGCCACCCTCCAGTCCAGCGGACGAAGTTGTTGTTGCGGGAGCTCCGGAGAACCTGGGACCTGCGACCTCCTGACATTGTCGTCCACTGGGGCCGAGGCTTCGAAGTCGGCCAGCCCTGCGTTGGTAAGTCCTGGCTCTGCCTCCGAAGCCTCGAGGTCGGTCCCAGTTGGAGGCCGCCAGCTCCGCGCTTAGGCCTCAGCGCAGACTGAGACGGTGACTGGGAATACGACAAGTAAAGGTCGCATCCCCCCTGAAGGAATAAACTAAAAACAAGTTTCTCCCACCCTCCCCCCACCACACACACACTCACACGAACACGCACACACACACGGACCTCTGATGATCCTGACTGCAGCAGATACTTCTTAAAGACAGTTGACGATTTATTGTATTTCAAAATTTGCAGCATGGTAGAGTGCAGTAGAGCCATGTACCCCACCTAGTCCAAACGGGCTGAGGAGGTTGCGGAATCTCGGCTACCGTTTCCTTGAACAACTGCACACGCGACGGTGCTTTGAGGAAGATTTTCTTGACATTGGAAACTGGACGATCGACATTTGGAAACCAGTTACGTGTGTGCGCGGCGATTCTATGGAGTCCTAGCATGTCAAATGCAACATTTTGGGGAATAAAACTTTAAGAGCATGAGCAGCTTTTTTCATGTACGAAGCTGCATCCGTCACAAACAGAAGAACATTCTCGTGTTTTATACCTTCTGGCCAAAGTACAGCAAGTGAAGATGTAAACAACTGAGCAATAGTTGAGTTGTTTGACTTCTCCAATACTCCTGATGTGAACAAATACTCGTTTGATGATTGACCTGCCTCCAGTGTACCGATGACCACATTAGCAACATATCTCGCCACAGCATTGGTTGTCTCGTTCTCTTGAGATCCATATTTTGTTGCATGCAACTTCATTTATAATTTTCTGCACAACAATGTTGAAGGTGCTGTCAACATAATTCTTCCATAATGATAACATGCCTGGTATATGTTCCTCTGTGTAATTCTCTAAAAAAACCTCTGAGAGATTTATTTTCAAATTTCCACAGTGGAAATCCAGCATCAATGAATGCCTTGCACATAAATGCCTTGCTCGGAAACTCAGATCTGCTACTGGAGCCAGCAGTAAATGTAGTGAGGAGACAGGCTTACGTATTTCCTGCCTTCATTTTCTCTGCCACTGACGTGTTTAGCTGCCTGTACATGCTGGGAGATGAAATATTTCATCTCATGATTCACTGCTTTCTCACATGCTTTGCAAAACAGCACACAGTTTGTTTTGGAGAATATATCACTCCCATACAATCTCACCAAATCGTTCAGTTTTTTACTGGACTTTAGGCATTTTAACACTTGCAGGGGTAGATCCTACAGGAGCCGGGATGCAGACCTCTACAGGTAGGCCAAGTGGAAGCTGAGAAGGGGAATCAGAGCTGTCAAGAAAAGGTACTCTGAGAAGTTGAGGAGCAAGTTCTCAGCAAATGATTTTTCTTCAGTTTGGAAGGGCTTGCAAGAAATCACAAGCTACAAGAGGAAAACCCACCCCCGCTCCTTGGACAATCATCAGCTGACCAACAACCTGAACGAGTTCTACTGCAGTATCGATAAACAGTATCGATAATCCTGGTACCCCCTCCCTAACCAACACTTCACACATACTCACAGCTTGACTCCAGTTTGAAAAGACTGGACTGTTCCCAGGGCTCCCACTTAACTACTTTTCTCTTTTTCCAGCCGGGCATCCTAGGCAGCTTTTAGGTTGCCAAATGACAGTTGGGTGTCATTTATTTAGGTGACAGTTATTTAAGACGGCTTGCATGAAGCGTGCGATAATGTGCTCGGACGAAGTGCATAGTTACTAGTTGGAATTATGCTCAATGAAGCATTCACATATTCTGCTTCAAATAATGTCACAAACTGAACATATTCACAAATCAAGACATGATATATACCACAATGACATGCAGCAAAATTATAATACAGTATCTGAGCTCCTTTTACATGTTGCATGTGGATCTCAATGAATGCAATTTCTATTATTTCTTTCCACTTACAAACAAAAATGTGGTTGGATTATTCAGCGTATATGATCAACATCGGTGAGACCAAGCGCAGGCTTGGCGAATGCTTTGCACAACACCTCCACTCAGTTCGCAATAACCAACCTGATCTCCCGGTGGCTCAGTACTTCAACTCCCCCTCCCATACTGAATAACATTGAGCACCCAGGAGGTACAGTGCGCTCTGCGTAGGATCAATCCACGCAAGGCCCGGATGGAGTCCAGGGTAGGGTACTAAAGGACTGTGCTGTACAGCTGGCGGAGGTATTTACGAGGATCGTCAACCTGTCTCTATCTCTGGCAACGGTCCCCATGTGCCTGAAGACAGCTACCATAGTGCCAGTGCCGAAAAAGTCTAAAGTCACCGACCTGAATGACTACTGCCCGATTGCCCCAACTTCAATACCAATGAAGTGCTTTGAAAGGCTGGTCCTCTCCCACATCAAATCCAGCATCCCTGCATCATTGGACTCTAATCAATTTGCATACAGGGCAAATAGATCCACAGAGGATGCTATCTCTGTGGCTCTTCACACTGTCCTGACCCACCTGGAGAGACAGGGCACCTACGTGAGGATGCTCTTCATTGACTATAGCTCTGCCTTCAATACGGTAAACCCCACCAAGCTCACCACCAAACTCCACCAGCTTGGCCTCAGCTCACTGATATGCGATTGGATCCTGAATTTTCTGATGGAGTGACCGCAGGCAGTGAGACTGGGGCCGCACCTGTCCTCCACTATCACCCTAAGCACCGGCACACCACAGGGCTGTGTACTGAGCCCCATGCTCTGCTCCCTCTTCACTCACGACTGTTCCTGCATTCAACAACAACATCATTGTCAAGTTTGCAGACAACACAACGGTGATGAAACAAACTACAGAGCGGAGGTGCAGAACCTGGCGGACTGGTGCTCACAGAACAACTTGTCGCTAAACACCTCCAAGACCAAGGAACTGATTATTGACTTCAGGAGGTTAAAGAATGGGGAATACGCCCCAATCTCCATCTACGGGGACAGTGTGGAGGAGTCCAGCTTTAAATTTCTGGGCACTCACATCTCAGAGGACCTCACATGGTCCACCAACACCGCTGCGCTGGTCAAAAAGGCACAGCAACGACTGTTCTTCCTAAGAACATTGAAACGGACTGGTCTGCCCCAACAGCTGCTGATGACCTTCTACCACTGCACGACAGAGAGCATACTAACGTATGCATCTCTGTGTGGTATCTCAGCTGCACGGAGGCGGAGAGGAGAGCTCTTCAGCGCGTCCTCCACAGAGCGCAAAAGATTATTGGGACACTGCTACCAGCCTTGGAGGGCATCTACCACACCCGGTGCCTCAGGAAGGCCATCAGCATCCATAAAGATTCATCTCGCCCTTGTAATGGACTGTTCGAACTACTCCTTTCCGGCAGACGTTACAAGGCCTTCTATGCCCGTACCTCCAGACTCGGGAACAGCTTCATTCCCAGAGCTATAGCGGCTCTGAACCAGCCCTGCTGAGTGCCCCCCACCCCCATGGACTGTCTCCCTCGGATGGTCATGTCGCACAGACACATCTGCACTTTAGTCTGTTTTGACTTTACTGGTCTAATGTTCGTTTTACAAACCTTGTTCTCGGGATATCTAAACCTAAATTTTATTTGTCGATTAAGTTATGACATCGGATGGAAGTTGCAAGCCAAATCTCGTTGCATTTATGTGTAATGACAATAAAATATTATTATCTGACCTTTCTGGTCCTAGGCCTCCTCCATGGCCAGAGTGAGGCCACCACAAATTGGAGGACCAGCACCTCATATTTTGCTTCGGTAGTTTACACCCCAGCGGTATGACCATTGGCTTCTCCAATTTCAGGTAGTCTTTGCTTTCTCCGTCCTTCCCCTCCCATTCCATGCTCTCTCACATCCTACTGTCTCGGCCTCTTCCTTTCTTTTTCCCGCCCCCCCCCCCCCCCCCCCCAACTCTGCCACAGAGGGTAGTTGAGGCCAGTTCATTGGCTATATTTAAGAGGGAGTTAGATGTGGCCCTTGTGGCTAAGGGGATCAGAGGGTATGGAGAGAAGGCAGGTACGAGATACTGAGTTGGATGATCAGCCATGATCATATTGAATGGCGGTGCAGGCTCGAATGGCCTACTCCTGCACTTAATTTCTATGTCTGGAGAAGGGTCTCGAAATGTCTCCTATTCCTTCTCCACAGATGCTGCCTCACCCGCTGATTTTCTTCAGCTTTTTTGTCTAACACCCATTCACACAAGTTCTGTTATCCCACTCACCCACTCCCTACACATTAGGGGAAATTTTACAGAGACAAGTTAACCTACAAAGCCAATGCATCTTGGGATGTGGGAGGAAACCCACATGCTTGCAGGGAGAATGTGCAAATTCTACACAGACAGTGCCCGAGGACAGGATCGAACACAGATCGCTAGCGTGTGAGGCAGCAAGTCTACCAGCTGTGCCACTATATTTTGTTTTCCAAACACTAAAATGTATATGTGGATAACTTTTGGTTAGTAAAAAAAAAGAGACTATCCATTTTCAGTCTTAAATCTTTTAAGTGACGCTATGTACCCCTTTACAGCTTCTGTATGTTTTAATTCAGTTCAAGACTATGGGACAGTACATCGGCCATAAGGTTGCTGCATGAAAGTGCCAGAGACCTGGAATTAATCCTGAATATGGGTGCTGTCTGTCTGGAGTTTTTTCCTTTTCCCTTTGATCGCATGGGGTTTCTCCGGGTGCTCTTGTTTCCTTCCACATTCCAATGGTGTGCAGGAACCTTTTTCAGACCCAACTCAAAACGTAATATTTTCCTTTTGTCCAGAGATTCTGTCTGATCTGTTACTCCAGCTTTTTGTCTATCTTCGGTTTAAACCAGCATATTTATATAATTATATGTAAATATACACTGTTTTGTTTTCTCGTTTATAACATTGTTTACATTGTTCATAATATTGTTTACAGAGTACTATGTTTACATATTCTGTTGTGCTGCTGCAAGGATTTCATTGCTCTAATTGTGAGAGAATAAAACACTCTTGACTTACGTCGCTAATGTGTGGGATAGAACTAGTATACGGGTGGTCGGCGTGGACTCGGTAGGCCGAAGGGCCTGTTTCCGCGCTGTATCTTTAAATTAAACTAAAAACACTAAAACCAGAGAGAGTCCAAAGAAGGGTCTCTACCTGAAACGTCACCCAATTTCTTCTACCCAGGGATGCTGGCAGCTCCATGGAGTTACCCCGCACAATTAAAGCATGAAGTAATCTTCACCCCACTATAGTTACCCAACCAGACAGAACTAAATTTAACCTAGCTCTTTTTTTCCCAAAAACTATTTTTTGCTTAAGTCCAAGTCAAGAGTTTTATTGCCATGTGTCCCAGATAGGACAATGAAATTCTTGCTTGTTGCAGCACAACAGGATATGTGAACAGAATACTGAACAGGTGATAAAAGTTCAGTGTGTTTATATACCATAGACATATACACAATAAATAAACAGATAAAGCTCAATAGGCTGTTATTGCTCAGAGTTTAGAGTTTGATGGTGGACCCTCCACCACCTCCAGTTTAAATTCCATTTGGAATATTTTTGAAGGACCAGGAAACCAAGAAGCAAGAGTTACTCCAGGGAATGGCTCCAGGGAGTGTTTCTGTATTGGGTTTCAGCGGTCGTGGCGGCGACTGGACAGCAATGGTGGCCATGTTTCCCACAATGTAAAGGGAGGGAGAAAGTTCCCGGCACTGACCAGTTGCTGTGGCAATGTGCATGTGTAGGGCGGCCGATGATGTGCTGGCCGTGATTGTGCGCAAGGAGAGGATGTGCTGGTCGTGGCAGTGAGCATGTGCAGGGCAGCCGAGGATGTGTTGGCAGAGCACATGTGCAAGGCGGCCTGACGTGCCGGCGGATGAGGAGCGGCCGGCCATACAGGCAGATGAGCGGCAGGACAGCGGAGACCTGGCGGCCCGGACACAGATGGCGGGTGAAGACTGAGAGTGTCAGTGCGATAGAGAGGGGGGCCCGCTCGGAGTTGAACGGTAGGTGTCCCGGGTGCTTGCCAATCTGGGCAAAATGACATGGCTTTTAGGTTGCCTGGCAGGACTTTAGGTGGCCATTGGCAAACGGGCAATCGTTAATTTCGAGCCCTGCCTTCCCCACCCACTCCTGCCCAATCACCACTTCACACCTACTTAAAGCGTGACTCCAATCTACAAATACTGGACCCTTTCCCATCCACCCCTCCAATCACCACTTAACACCCACTTACAGCCTGACTGCAAAAGACTGGGGCCACGTCCACTACCCACGAATGAACGACTGATGATGGCGCCCCGGTGGTGGAAATTTTCTTGTAAGCTACGTGAACAAGGCAAAAAAAGATTTTAGGCACTCGACTGTGAAAAGGGCATTATCTTGCTGAAATCTTAAAAAAAAGGCAGATGGCAAAATCCTGGCTCTACCCATGACACAGTCCCAACGTCATCTTTAAATTGCCAATACCACTATTGTTGGATGAATAAAACCTGTTTGAGTACAGGATTGAAAATCTGATTGATTGTTGTGAGATCAACAATCGTGCTCTCAACATCAGCAAGACCAAAGGGCTGGTTGTTAACTTCAGGAGGGGATAGCTGGAGTTCCACAAACCTGTCCTCATCGAAGAGATGGCGGTGCAGAGAATCAACAGTTTCAAGTTCTTGGGCATGCAGCTTCAGAAAGCTCAATGACTCTACATAAATGGAAGGATGAGGACATTCAGTATGTTATTGAATAGTCTTATTGAACTTCTATAGGTGTATCGTTCTATAGTTGCATCGTGGCCTGGCTGTACGAGATGAACACCCAGGAATTAAGGAGATTACAGAGTGTGGTAGACACTTTCTCGTCCATTCACAGGCACTGATCTCCCCGCCATCAAAGGGATCTACAGAGGGGCACTGCCTCAAAAAGACAGCCAATATCATAAAACTAAATCCCCCGTCCACTTTAACATTTCCCTTCTATTATCAGGAATAAGTTGCGGGAGCCTGAAATCCATGATCACAAGGTTCAAGAATAGCTTCTTACCAGCAACCATCAGGCTTTTGACCACTACATAGCATTGCCCTCTTTATGGACTTTGTCTTTGATTGCACCAGGAGCTTCGTTTTCTTTCCCCGCTAATATAATGGTTGTCAATTTACTTAATTATTTGGTTATTTTATATATCTGTATTGCTTTTAAGGGCCTGTTGTACTGCAGCAAGTAAGATTTTAATTGTTTTTAACTCCTTTGATAGCTGTGAGGCCACATTGTGATTACCGATGGAATACGCTAGATTGGAAGAAGTCTCGGTAATAATTTAAATACAATTGTTCTGTGGCCGTGCTCACAATGTGTCAAAAGTCTCACTTTTGGGAAGGCACTTGTGAGATAGAAGAGAAGAACAATGAGAATAGAAGAGAAGAAAAATGTCTGGAAAATATTTGTCCAAGAACAGTGAAACAAGTAACTTTTGTATTTCAAAGGCAGATTTGATATGCCCATTGCCCTCATTGAGCAGATTACTTTCAGAGTTCACAACTTTGCTACTTTCAGTACAAATATATACACATTCCATTCAAATGGGCTTTTCCACAGGCTCATATGCAGTTCTAGAACCCACTAACATTCAGTTAAACCATGAACAATCTGCCTCTTTGCTTTCCAAATATCTTTTTATTCAGAAAATAGCAAGAGTAATTGTGTCAGCAATAGAAAATAGCAAGAACAATTGTGTCAATGAGAAAAGGAGGGTTAGAAGCGAGAGAGTTTTGGACATGCAAGAACAAAGTTGCTTTTCGTACAGGATTTTCAATAATAGAGGTATTTTTATAGCTAGAGGTTTATTTTGTTACTGTAAGCTAAAATGATTGTATATTAGGAGATACAAGGAACTGCAGATGCTGGTTTACAAAAAAAGACACTGCTGGAGTAACTAGAGATTCTGCCTGACCCAGTGAGTTATTCCAGCACTTTATATCTCAGATTGTATGTTACTTTGTTTATTAGAGTATTGTTGCTCAAGTATCAATAGAAACGATTGCTTGTGAAATTGGCCTGTGATGGTGATACTCGCATCCTGTGTTATTTAGAGGCGATTGATTACTGCAGGGAGGTGACATAAAAATAGCTTGTTTCCAAGACAGACAGCTTTTTTCTGTTTGTTAATTTCCAAAGTAATACGGGTTTAGGAGGATGAAAGCAGACACTATGGGGGCCATGAATGCAAGTCCTTTGGGGGCCATGAAAAAGCATTGGAAGATTGACTGTGTCACGTTAAAACGGAAATCTAAAGGGTCATTGAATGTACATTTAATGAGCAAGTGTGATGTGTTACACTTTGGAAGATTGACTGTAAGGGGAAAATGTACAGTTAATGGCGAGACTCTTAACAGCATTGATATACAGAGCTATCTTGTGGTCCATATATGGCCATATCAGGCTTCCTAAAAGTGGCAATACAAGTAGACAGTGATAAAGAAGGCGTATGGTGTGCTTGCTGGTCATTACAGGATGGATGTGCATGGTTTGGAGAGCATGTAGAAGGGGATCCAGGGAGACCCTGCTAATTGGACACATAGTTGGCTTGATGGGAGGAACAGGAGCGTGATGCCGGAAAGTTTTTTTCAGTCTGGAGGCCGGTGACGAATAATGTGCCTTGGGTGTCTTGTCTAAGCCCATTGTTGTTTGTCATCTATGTCGGGGGCCTCCAAACTATTCAGCATGAGGCCCACATTATATATTTGGCACATTTTTGCGGGCCGTAGGAAAAAATAAAGACAATAGAAAATAGATGCAGGAGTTGGCCATTCGGCCCTTTGACCCAGCACCGCCATTCACTGTCATCATGGCTGATCATCCACAATCGGTATCCTGTTCCTGCCTTCTCCCCATATCCCCTGACTCCGCTATCTTTAAGAGCTCTATCTAACTCTCTCTTGAAAGCATCCAGAGAATTGGCCTCCACTGTCTTCTGAAGCAGAGAATTCCACATATTCACAACCCTCTGTGAAAAAGTGTTTCCTCATCTCCGTTCTAAATGGCTTACCCCTTATTCTTAAACTGTGGCCCCTGGTTCTGGACTCCCCCAACATCGGGAACATGTTTCCTGCCTCCAGCGTGTCCAATCCCTTAATAATTCCCGAGTATACAAGCCCAGCCGTTCCACTCTATCAACATATGACAGTCCCGCCATCCCGGGAATTAACCTTGTGAACCTAGGCTGCACTTGCTCAATAGCAAGAATGTCCTTCCTCAAATTCCACACAATACTCCAGGTGTGGTCTCACTAGGGCCCTGTACAACTGCAGAAGGAAAGAAATGTCAGATTTGCGGTACAGACTCGATCTTGGAGGTAATATTCCAGTCCCGATGCGCAGACAGGGGTAGTGGATAGACAAGGTAGCTGATGGCGTCCGCGGACTTAGAATGGACTTTGATCACTCGCGTTTTCACTGAATCTGAGATAAAGAAAGCGAAGGGAAGAGTCAAGGCTTGAGAAGAGAAAAGTGGGAGCTGGTTGGAAACTGGCAGTGGGAGAGATGAAGCGTTAAAGCGGTGAACGAGAGCAGGAAGCGGCACTGATACAGACATGATGTACCTGAGAGAGAGGTGAGGGAAGGGTCTGGTGGCAACTGAAACAGGGAATGATCTATGTATTCTTCAGGGAGAGAGAGAGAGACAGAGCCTGAGCACAACAGGCTCCCACGTGGAACCGGGAATTCGGTTTGAACACATTCTTCCAAAGATCCGTTCTGAAGAAAACATATCTGTTGTTTGGAGAGCGAATGCTGCAAACACGCTACAAATTCTCTGAGTCGCCGGACTTTAGGACCTGGTGGAGCCTGGAGCTCAGAGCTTGCTGCGGGCGGGCCAGATGTGGCACGCGGCCATAGTTTGGAGTCCCCTGATCTATGTCAATGATATGGATGTGAATGTGCAAGGTATAGTTGTTAAGTTTGCAGAATATGTTTAAATCTATGGTGTTGTGGAAAGTGGAAATGGTAAATGGAATTTAAGTGGAAATGGTAAATGGAATTTAATTCGGATAAAAGTGAGGCGTTGCATTTTGGGAAGTCAAACCAAGGTTGGACCTTCACAGTGAACGGTAGAGCCCTGAGGATTGGTGTTAAACAAAAATAAACCAATGAGTAAAACTACATCGAAGTTGGATTGCTGCAGTTATTCAAGATGTATAACTGGAATATTGTGTTCAGTTTTGGTCGTCCTGCAATCAGAAGGATGCCCTGTTACAACAAGAAAGATGCCGTTTGAGCTGGAAATAATGCAGAAAAGATTTGTTGGCAGGACTTTTGGGACTAAGTTTTAGGGAGAGCTTGAGCAGGCTGGGACTTTATTTCTTGGAGTGTGGGTGAAAGGAGGTTGATCTTAGAGGTCTATAAAATCATGAGGGGAATGGATAAGGTCAATGCACTGCTCAAATAAAGCATTATCGTACAGAAAATCTTGCCCAGCTATAATTTAGTCCTTTTGTCCTGAAGAATGTTTAAGTATATTACTTGTTGGAAGTACTAAAGAAACCACAAAGACGCGTTTCAATTATTAGAATTTGTCATGTTGCATTGTAACTGGCCATTTATCAGATACAGTGGTTGTTGGTATTTTAGGTAAGGATTTTAACTACTTGGGGGAGATTAGCTCTATGCTTTCTTGGTTCTTTGTTACTTAGTCCTCCAAAATATTCCAACTGGAATTTAAACTGGAGGTGGTGAAGGGAGGGGTTTAGCCAGAGAGGGTTATTGGGAAGAAAGTGCCACTTTAAATTTAGTTGCACTTTCAATTCTTTGTGAACTTGAGCATTTATCCGATCATGATATGTACCATTCATTTTACAGTTTTATTCTTGAATGTGATATTTTTTTTATGGCAGTTTTGAAACAGCTGAGAAATATTTGTAGTTGATAACAAATGCTATTTTGGAATATGATAATTAATTTCTTCAGTGGTGAAGCTTTATTTCCCCCCAAAAAATTGTAAAAATAATTTGCAGGGGCCAGAATTTGTTCTTGAAATTCAAAAGACATAATTTTATTATGTGATAGTATGCTCATACCAGCTAGCCTATCTTGTTTAGGATATATATTTTTTAAACAGCAAAAATATTTGGTTTCTCGACTGCAATGGGTGAGTCTTTTACAGCACAAGAACAGGCCTGTCCGCCCACAATGTCCATGCAAACATAATGTCAGGTTAAAATAATCTCCTCTGACTGCACATGATCCCTATCTCTCCATTCCCGGCATATCTATGTGCCTATATAAAAGCCTCTTAAATGGCATAATTATATCTGCTTCCACCACCGCCCCGGGAAGTGGTTCCAGCCACTCGCCACTCTGCATTTTCAACAAAAACTTGCCTTGCCCATCTCCGTTAAATTTTACCCCTCTCGCCTTAAAAGCTATGCCCTCTACCACCCTAGGGTGATAACGTTCTTGATGTCTACTCTTTCTATGCATCATAGTTGTATATACTTCTATCAGGTTATCCCTGTGCTTCGATGCTCCAAACCAAGTTTGTTCAACCTCTCCTTATAGTGAATACAGACTAATCCAGAGAGCATTCTGGTAAACCTCTTCTGCACATTCACCACAGCCTCCACACCCTAACTGTAATGTGGTGGCCAGAACTCAACGCAGTATTTTAAATCCTAGTCCTATAAAGCTGCAATGCGACTCTTGTACTCAATGTCTCAACCAGTGATGGCAAGCATACCATACACCTTCATTACCACTCCATCTACTTGTGTTTGCCACTTTCAGGGAGCTGTGGACTCAGACCCCAAAATCCCTGTATATAACTGCTGTTAAGGATCTTGCCATTTTATTGTATTAATATTTTTCAACAAATAAAACTTATCTTATTTCTATGATGCTGCATACTGTTGTGAAAACTTTTTTTATAAACAGCTATTTATATGATTCAAGAAAGATCTTGGATACACAAGAAACTGCAGAATCTGGAATCTTAAACAAAGAAATATGCTAAAGAACTCAGCAGTCGGGCAGTATCTGCGGAGGAATGGATAAAGATTTGGGTCAAATGCCTTCTTCAGACTGTTGGGGTGGGGGGGAAGTTAGAAAAGAGAGGTGGGGGGTGGACCAAAGCTTAGTGAATGATGGTGGATACAGGTGAGGGGGGTGATTGGCAAATAGTTTGAGAGAGTCACAAAGGCTAGAGGTGATAAGAGGTGACAAAAGGGTGCAGATGAGTGAAATGTAAAGCAGGGGTATGGGTGAAAGGGAGCCGAGGGAGGGTAAAGAAGGGATCAAAGGAGTGGGATGGGAGAGGAGTGTACGGGTGTGGTGAGCAGCATTGTAACTTGGGTGGTGGGATAAATAGGTGCACTCCTGGATGGTATGGGCCTTGGTGGACCAAATGCACGTGGTCAGTGAAACTTTCCTGGTCTACGCTTTGTAATGCCAATGTAAAGAAGTCCACATCTGGAGCACCAAATGCAATAGACAAGGTTTGGAGGACATGAACATGAACCTTTGTCTCATCTGGAAAGGCTGCCGTGGTCACTGGATGGAAGTGACTTAGGAAGTGTTTGGACTGGTGTTACATTTCCTGCGGTTGTTGGAGAAAGTATCTGGGGAGGGGACGAGTTGGATGGTGGGGATGGTCTACGGAAAATGGGAAGGTGTTGAAGGTGGAGGATACGTCAGAGAGTGATGAGGTGGATGTGAATGGTGGTGCGATGAAATGTGAAGACCAGTGGAACACTGTCCTTGTTTCGTCTGGGGGTAGGGAGAGCGAGATATGAACTGCAGGATGGGGTGAGTGCTGCATCCTCAACAGCATGGAAGGATACCAAGTTTATTGAAGAAAGAAGACTTCTTTCTTCGATGTCCTGCAGTGGAAAGCCTCATCTTGGGAGCAGATGCGGCAGAGAATAAGTAAATTAGAGTAAGGGGCTGGCGTCCTTGCAATAGCTAAGGTGGGAGGAGAAGTAGTTAGTTTTGGTTAGCTTTTCAAGAAATACGTTTACAATAGACAATAGGTGCAGAAGTACGCCATTCGGCCCTTCGAGCCAGCACTGCCATTCAATGTGATCATGGCTGATCATCCCCAATCAGTACCCCGTTCCTGCCTTCTCCCCATATCCCCTGACTCCGCTATCCTTAAGAGCCCTATCTAGCTCTCTCTTGAAGTAAGTTGGGATGGGACACCTGAAATAATAAGCTTCCAACTAAAATATATCATGACTAGTTTGGAATTTGATACATTTCCTGAAGTCTGCTTCAGTGGTCATGCATGACATCAGTCCTTTTTTTTCTTCCTTAGCCTTGTTTATGGCAAGGTATGCATCCTGCTCCATGATGGACTGGATCTTCTGATATAGTGGTAAACAGTAATTGGAATTACTGCCAATGACTTTATTTCCAATTAGAACGTGGCTGGATTGTTGGGTAACATACTGCCTGCTGCCTGAATGCTGTTAGGATTGGTCAGCAGTTATACCACGGGAAACGGGAAACTCCAGAAACATGAGTCTTCTGGCCTTTATTTGGATGGGAGGGGGTTCACTGCCAGTTAGTAAGTTCTTTTGGGATTTTTCAGTGCTGGATCCCCATCTGATTTGTACCCTGGACCTCCCAGTGTCTACAATTCTAACCGCAATAAATTTTATTTTTTCAATTTTGTGTTCCCATATATATTCGTTTGCCCCAAATTGTTTGTTGGCTGGTGTTTGGGGCAAAAAAAAAAATTAAGATGACCTTGATGCTAATGTTTTACGATTATTTAACAATGATCATTGTACAACCTTTTTGTTCCTGGTTACTGAAATGAAAGGCCTGGTGGCATTTTCAGCTCTGCCCCTTCTTGAGCTGGAATTTGTAAAGAGGACAGAATATCTTCAGGGAAGTCATAAGAATTTATTGCTTTAATCAGTAAGTGGCATGGAGTGCACCATGGGTTTGTTTTGTCAAAGGTTCAGACAAGGGTTTAGCAGACTCAATGCTGCCGCTGCAACTGCAAGGTGAGTGACAGCAGATGTAGAATCAGATAAGTCGGCCCAATGCATATCCTCTTTATTGCCCTTGTCTAACTTTTTCCACAAGATTAGGAAGTCTTTATTTTAAGGAGTTGGAATTTCAAATGTGATTTACTCTTGTGTTGCAGATACATTCTTGTGCTTAAAATTGTGATTCAACTATGACAACCCTCAAAGGCACATTTTTAGTAATAATCCACTTTCAGAACTCATAATCGCCTTGTAAAATTTCATTCATTGAGACACGCAGATTGTACTTGTCCAGTGATTTATTACCCATTGCTATTGACCTGAAGATTTGTATAATGCCTTTATATTTGCAAACCATCCCAACTTAAGAGAAATGCCCAATGAAAGATTTACTTGGACAGTTAACTGGGGCAAATGTAACGACTCAGTGCAAGTTAAATATCTTTGATGAAAATAAGATAATTTTGTTGAAATAATATAAAGGAACACATTTGTGAATCATTCTTTTGTTGTTTATGATTTACAAAAGCTTCTATTAGAGGAAGTCTCTTAAATAATTCTCTACGTCGGCGAGGCCAAGCACAGGCTGGGCGATTACTTTGCTGAACACCTCTGCTGAGTCCGTCTTAACCAACCTGATCGCCCGGTTGCTCAGCACTTAAACTCCCCCTCCCATTCCCAATCTGACCTTTCTGTCCTGGGCCGCCTCCATTGCCAGAGGCCCAGCACAAATTGGAGGAACAGCACCTCATATTTCGCTTGGGTAGTTTACACCCCAGCAGTATGAACATTGACTTCTCTAATTTTAGATAGCCTTTGCTTTCTCCCACCTTCCCCTCCCCTTCGTAGTTCACCCACAAATCCTACTGTCTCCGCCTACTGCCTTTCTTTTCGCCCACCCCCGACATCAGTCTGAAGAATGCAGACCCAACCCAAAACGTTGCCAATTCTTTCTCTTGATGCTGCCTCACCTGCTGAGTTTCTCCATGATATGCCCAGAACCACATGGTACAGAATGTAATTTGCATATTTATTTATGTACTATCTTGATTTATACTGATATTTGTCACGGACTCTGGATATTGAACACTTTTGTTATTCCCTAAAAAAGTGAAATTCTTGTTTAAATAATGACACATTATATATTGCGATCGAACATTGAAATACTGCACAGGCACAGACCTTACGGCCCACAATGCCTGTGCCATACATGATGCCAAGATAAACCAATTTCATCATCCTACATATGATTCATCTTGATTTCCTGACTTTCTTGGACCAGAGATCTTGGATTCATTTTTTACCAACGCCCAAGTTGATATTCAATATGTTCCTCTTGTTTCCTGTGAACTAACTGTTACTCTGACAAAATCATAAAATCCATTTGTTATAAAGTCAATATCATTTTAATGGTTTGAATACTAAGTTATCAAGAATATTTGTCTTAATGTGTTTTGTATCTTCAGAACTGTTTTTCTGGCTATCTACTCGTAAACAGTGACAATATCATATTGGGCCAGAATTCCATTGAATACTCTGAACTGAAGCTCACTGCACTTAGCTGGGAGTACTTATTCCCACTACACAACAACATTGGTGGGTGGTCCCTTTGCACTCTCAGCGTCCCATTGTCTCACAGGATCTTGTGCCAGATTTTGCACCTTGTATTGAAAATATGCAGTTTTATTCTACACTTTGGTTGACAGCAGAGACATGCTTTTTTTAAACCATCCCTGCCCAAATCCATGCGTTCAGTGATGTAATGACATATGGATGTTGCCCCATCCCTAGTGGTGATTCCAAGAACATATGACATCCCATAAAGTAAAACTTGCACTTGAACATTCTCATTGCGTGTTGCATTATGTATTGTGTTTCAAACAAATATAAGTAAACCATGGTAATTTTTTTGCTGTATGCAATACCTGTTCTCCACCAGCACAATACACTGATTCAGAGTTCATCTTTTTACAAGTGTTTGGGGGCTCAAAAGAAGTTACCGTTTAAATAGACACAAAATGCCGGAGTAATGCAATGAAAATCTTCATTTGAAATCGGTGAAAACTAAATAATGAAACAATTTGATTAACACATACAATTTCATATTGAATTGAAAAACACTTTCCATCAAATAGAAAAGGGAAGAAGCATAATTGGTCCAGCATAGCCTGCCTTCACAATTTCCCATCCTCTGTTTGCTTCCTCTGACCACATATTCAACTCTTTCATTTCCTCACTAGCATCACCCTTGTATATGAATATTATTTGCCTATCAGTGAGAGATGCTGTGGAATATTCACTATTGTATGTGTCCTAAAAATGAGACGAGATAAATGACAACTAATGTTTAAAAACATAATTTAATGTAAATTTGGTATGCCTGGTGCAGATAGATTGTCAGAAGTTCTTGCAAAGAGTAATGAGCAAAAAAACAATGTGTTGGAGGAACTCAGTAGGGCACGCAGCATCTGTGGAGGAAATGGGGGGGAAAAGTAATGCTTCTTTCATCTTAAACATAGAAAATAGGTGCAGGAGGAGGCCATTCAGCCTTCAAGCCAGTACTGCCATTCATTGTGACTGATCGTCCCCTATCAATAACCCGTGCCTGCCTTCTCCCCATATCCCTTGACTCCACTAGCCCTTAGAGCTCTATCCAACTCTCTCTTAAATCCATCCAGTGACTTGGCCTCCACTGCCCTCTGTGGCAGGGAATTCCATAAATTCACAACTCTCTGGATGTTTTTCTCACCTCACTCTTAAATGAACTGCTGTTTATTCTAAGACTGTGGCCCCTGGTTTTGGACTCGCCCCACATTGGGAACATTTTTCCTGCATCTAGCTTGTCCAGTCCTTTTATAATTGTATATGTTTCTATAAAATCCCCATTCATACTTCTAAACTCCAGTGAATACAAGCCTAGTCTTTTCAATCTTTCCTCATATGACAGTCCAGCCATCCCAGGAATCAATCTCGTAAACCTACTTTGCACTGCCTCAATCGCAAGGATGTTCTTCCTCAAATTAGAAGACCAAAACTGTACACAATACTCCAGATGTGGTCTCACCAGAGCCCTATACAACTGCAGAAGAACCTCTTTACTCTGATAATGAAATCCTCTTGTTATGAAGGCCAACATTCCATTAGCTTTCTTCACTGCCTGCTGTACCTGTAAGCCAACTTTCAGTGACCCGTGTACAAGGACACCCAGGTCTCCTGCACCTCCCCCTTACCTAACCTAACCCCATTGAGAAAATAATCTTCCCCCTTATTTTTGCCGGTAAAGTAGATAACCTCACATTTATCTATATTATATTGCATCTGCCCACTCACTCCACCTGTCCACGTCACCCTGCAATGTCCTAACATCCTCTTCACAGTTCACACTGCCACCCAGCTTTGTATCATCCGCAAACTTGCTAGTGTTGCTCCTAATTCCCTCTTCCAAATCATTAATATATATGGTAAACAGTTGCAGCCCCAACACTGAGCCTTGCGGCACTCCACTCGCCACTGCCTGCCATTCTGAAAAGGACCCGTTCACTAATACTCTTCTTCCCGTCTGCCAATCAATTTTCTATCCATGTCAACACCCTACCCCCAATACCATGAGCTCTAATTTTAGTCACCAGTCTCCCGTGCGGGTCCTTATCAAAGGCTTTCTGAAAGTCTAGATACACTACATCCACAGGCACCCCTTCATTCATTTTACTTGTCACATCCTCAAAGAATTGCAGAAGATTAGTCAAGCATGATTTCCCTTTCATAAATCCATGTTGACTTGGACAAATCTTTTTACTGCTATCCAAATGCCCCATTATTACTTCTATAATAATTGACTCCAGCATCTTCCCCACCAGCAAATCAGGCTAACTGGTCTGTAATTTTCTCTCTCGCCCCTTTCTTGAAAAGTGGGATAACATTAGCTATCCTCCAATCCACAGAAACTGATCCTGAATCTATTGAACATTGGAAAATGATCACCAATGCATCCACTATTTCTAGAGCCCCCTCCCTGAGGACCCTGGGATGCAGACCATCAGGCCCCGGGGATTTATCATCTTTCAGTCCCATTAGCCTACCCAATACTATTTCTCGCCTAATGAAAATTTCTTTCAGTTCCTCTACCCCCTTAGATCTTCTGTCCTCCAGTATATCTGGGAGATTATTTGTGTCTTCCTTAGTGAAGACAGATCCGAAGTACCTATTCAACTCTTCTGCCATTTCCTTGTTGCCCATAATAATTTTGCCCGTGTCTGCCTTCAAGGGACCCACATTTGACTTTCCTACTCTTTTTCCCTTAACATATCTAAATAAGCTTTTACTGTCCTTTATATTCCTGGCCAGCTTCCCTTCGTACTTCATCTTTTCAGCCCGTATTGCCCATTTTGTTTACTTCTGTTGTCCTATGAAACGTCCCCAATCCTCTGGCTTCCGGCTACTCTTTGCTGTGTTATACATCTTTTCTTTTAGTTTTATTCTATCCCTAACTTCTCTTGTCTGCCACGGTTGCCTCCTACTCCCCTTAGAATCTTCCTTTTTGGAATGAAATGCTCCTGCGGCTTCCGGATTATGCCTAGAAATTCCTGCCATTGCTGTTCCACTGTAATTCCTGCTAGGATCCCTTTCCAGTCTACCTTGGCCAGCCCCCCTCTCGTGCCTTCATAGTCCCCTTTGTTCAACTGCATCACTGACACTTCCCATTTAACCATCTCCTTCTCAAATTGCAGATTAAAACGAGTCATATTATGATCACTACCTCCAAGCGGTTCCTTTACCTCGAGTTCTCTTATCATATCATCGTTCATTGGACAACACTAAATCCAGAATTGCCTTATCTCTGATCGGCTCCATTACAAGCTGCTCTAAGAATCCATCTCGGAGGCATTCTACAAACTCTCTTTCTTGGGGTCCTGAACCAACCTGATTTTTCCAGTCTACCTGCATATTGAAATCCCCCATCACCATAGTGGCATTAGCTTTGTTACATGCCAGTTTTAACTCCTGCTGCAACTTACACCCTACATCCGGGCTACTATTTGGGGGTCTGTAGATAACACCAATTAGTGTTTTCTTGCCTTTACAATTCCTCAACTCAATCCACAGTGACTCTAACTCCTCAGTCCCTATGTCTTCCCGCGCAAGGGACTGAATTCCATCCCTCACCAGCAAAACAACTCCCCTCCTCTGCCCACCTGCCTGTCCATTCTATAGGATGCGTAACCCTGAATATTAAGTTACCAGGCCCGATCCTCCTGCAGCCACATCTCAGTAATCCCCACAATGTCATATCTACCAACCTTTAACTGAGCCTCAAGCTCATCTACTTTACTTCTCATACTTTGCGCATTCATACACAATACTTTTAATTCCTTACGCAACTCACCTTTCACATCGATCCCTATTACACTTGGCCATACTCTCCTATCCCTTTGTGAGCATCCTTTCCTGTTAATTCTGGGGTCATTAACTATCCCTTTACTCTCTTTCCCTTTAGCTCCATCCTCGACTATCCCATTTGACACCCCCCCCCCCTTTATTCAGTTTAAAACCACAAGCCTGCCAGAATGCTGGCCCCCACCAGTTAAGATGCAATCCGTCCCTTTTGTACAGTTCCCCCTTACTCCAAAACAGATCCCAGTGATCTAAGAATCTAAATCCGTGTCCCCGGCACCAGTTCCTCAGTCACATCTTGATTCCTGAATCCTCAGGAATGAATTTATGCTCTAGCTATTAAATGTTCTGGGTTACTTCATTTGGTATCTTAGAAAACCACAAATGCTTGTAAAACAGCCAATCCCAACTAAAAATATGTAAAATAGAATTCCTGATGATTCTCTAAAATTAGTAATTGCCGTTTTTTTTTTTTTTAAAGGCCTTGTTAATTTAATTGTTGTCCTACTTACAAGTTTGACTGTTCATTACATGGATTTGTATTGTTCCACAGTTCAGAAACACCAGTCAAGTCAAGTCAAGTCACATTTATTTATATAGCATATTTAAAAAACAACTCTCGTTGACCAAAGTGCTTTACATTTGTTATAAGAGTAGTATACACAAGCAGGCTACATATATATTTACAAATAGCCCTCGCTCAGAGGAAGTCAGGAAAGGCTTGGGAGAACAGATACATTTTTAGACTAGACTTAAAGGAGTCGATGGAGGGGACAGTTCGAATGGGGAGGGGGATGCTGTTCCACAGTCTAGGAGCTGCGACCGCCAAGGCGCGGTCACCCCTGAGCTTATGCCTAGACTGCGGTACATTCAGCAACCCCAAGTCGGCCGATCTGAGGGACCTGGAGGTGGTGTAGTGGGTGAAATGACTTTTAATGTAGGTGGGTGCAAGCCCATTGAGGGCTTTGTAGACAAAGACGAGGGTCTTGAAATTTATGTTACGCATTTTCTGCGCAAACTTTCCAAGAGGACTTTGCAGGTATTCAACTCTGTTGCTCACAATTCACATCCTATTTCACATGCAAATGAGCAATTTATTTGACCACAATCTCCAATTAGAATACATGGAACTAGGTTTTACCTGACAAGGGTTGCTTTAACATTATTTTCTGCATGGTTATTGTGAGGTACCTCAATTATTTCAAAAATATGATTTTTTCCCCCCCCCCCCTTTTTATATTGGTGAAATAAAGCAAATATATCTGGAATAGTTCAGAAGGTTTCAGATAGCCCAGATTGATCTTTTTGTCTTCCCAATTTATGATCATCAGCAAATATTTTCTTGTGTCGTTTCAACAAAATCCACCATATATTCCAACTTGATGTTTGTGAATTACTGGTTTTACATTTGCTAACTATGTATATAGTGTGTCTTTATGTACTATCAATATTTTTTGTAAATAATAGTTTGATTGTTCCTTTTGTATGAATTGCGTTCATTTGTTTCAGATTATATAATGTGATATAGAGTGACTTTAAGGCTGTGCCATGTGATGTATAATTTTGTTTATTATAAACTTACATTTTCATTTACAAATAAGCTCGATGGATACTAAAGATTAAAAATGTTCCTATTTTTGTTGTTCATTCTGACTTCAATGGACAGAGGTGAACAGACGAGATACATTGATATTTGTATTGAATATTTAACCTTTGTATCTAAACACTTTTCTAAGGAAGGACAAACATTCATCTGCATAATGTTATTGAAAATATCCTATTGCCAACCGATATTAAATTTTTAGTTTGAATTTTCTTGAGCTGTTCTCTTCATATGCATACATAATCGTCCGGGGAGATAAATAATTGTTTCTGTTTGAACAAAGAAATGGGGGACTCTGAACTTCCAGTTATTCATTGTTGCTCTTTAATGCTTATAACTGTTGCTCAACGAATGCTGAGGAGCAGACAGTTTGTGTGAACATTGCTATTGAGGGTTTTACAAAACAACTTCAAATTCACTCACAAAATTAGGGCATTCATCTTCTGAATAAGATGTTGTTTATTGGTATCTGTAAAATGTCTTGAATGATTAGCTAGGTGTTGTGTTTAACCTTGTCATCTCTATTGTGTACAATGTTCAATTTCTATGAATTTCTATGAATAGTAGCAGCAAAGCAGTAGTTAGAGATGATTAGATAGTAAATTGAACTACCTGAGCTTGATATTAAGGAATAAATTAATGATATTTTAAACCTAAAGAGCGGTTTGTAATGTGGCCGAAATCTGGATAAATCTGTTTATATTTAAATAAATTATGCAGAACTGAAAAATTATGATGGATGTTGCTTTTTGCCTATCCATTATATTAAAAAAATGCATCCATACTTTCAATTACAGGGGTTCAATTATTTAATTTTGAAGCTCAAAATTAAGCTTTGGTGTACTAATTTTGCAAACCATTACACAATTAACGGAATATCTTGTGAAAAATGCCAAAGTTCACTGTTTAGTTAATTACTCTCCAATCCAAACATTTTGACCTTTTAGTTTTATTATTTTTGTCGTTAGTTTACTTTGTTATAGTCACATGCACCAAAGTACAGAGTAAAGCTTTTGTTTGTGTGCTATCCAGTCAAGAGTATGGTCGCAATCAAGTCATCCACTGTGCACAGATAAAGGGTACAACATATAGTGCAATATAAAGTCCAATTAAAGATAGTTCAAAGGTCTCAAATGAGGTGGATGGAAGGTCAGGACTGCAATGTAGCTGATGAAAGGATCATTCAGTTGCCTAATAACAGCTGGGAAGAAACTCCCTGAATCTGGAAGTGCATGTTTTCAAACTTATATGCTTGTTTAGGGGATAACCAGTCATCGAAAAAGGGGGAACATAACCATGAATGCAGTAACATTGGTTAATTTAGGTTCTAGGTTATGCTGAATTGGTATGGACTTCGCTGTGAACATGAAAAAATATGAATGTGGCTGGAAGAACATCAATAACTTGTTTGAGAATATATAATTAGCAGAAATGTAGATGTTTTTAAAGCTATTGTACTTGTGTACTGTACAGTTCTACATTATGCATAATAGTTTTCGGAGACTTGTAAATCAGTTTCCTAATATACCTGTCAAACTTTGTATGGTCTTGTTTTTCATTACACTGTATGAGTTACTGATTTGAAATTAAAAAAAAAGTTAAACTAATCTGCTGTCTTTAAATAATCTATTGAAGATACACTCTGCTTTGGCTGCTTAAGAATATAGTGTATGTTTTCTTAATACCTGCAAAATTAATTGAGATATTAGCTATCACCTCAATTTGAATTCTAATGGCTTAAAAAAAAATAGTAGTCGTATTGATTTAGTAAAGCAACCACAGTTAATGTTTATTTTGCACAGAAGTGTTTTAACACCATTTTTAAACCATTTATACTGTAACGGCATGCATTAATGTAGGTGAATTATAGCAATCGGTTTGAGAACTTTCAGAGCTATAATTTTGAGTATTCTTTGAAAACATTCTATTCATTCCCCTAGCTTAATACTTAATACTTAATTTTACATTCTGTTCATTTGTCTCAAAGAAACATTTAAAACTCAATTAACCATTATTCACTTGGGTCCATGCATTTTCTAAACTGAACTGGGTTAAAATGATAAATCATCAGTTTTGAATGTAACTATAATTAACACAGTAAAGATAATAAATAAATTACCACCACCCTTGGTGTGAATAGATGGACTATATTGGCTAGTGAGTGCCTTGAAAGCAAAAAACATTGTGAAATTCTTACTGCTAGTTCATAGTCATTTTGAGATTTGTGGTTGTGCATTTAAATCATAATTAAACCTGTGATCTGTTTATTTTATTTAGTGCGCAATTAGAAATTGTGTTTTGAGACGTTGGATAGCTAGAAAATGTAGGTGTGAAATCAAAATTATTTATAAATTTGATATAAATTGGGTAAAATTGGTAAATGGTGAAACACTGGAATCAGTGGAGGCTCAAAGATAATTTCAGTGGTTATGAGTTAATCCATCACATATGTGCAGTATACAATCAAAGCTAATAAAAAAATATAATAGAATAGTGGCTTTTATATCTAATGGATTATAGTACATGGAGTTCAGCAAGTATGCCACAGATACCAGTATTCTGATTATATTACATCAAGACCACTTTTAGGAAGAATATATTGGCCTTGGAATATATGTTCAGAATTACAGTGAGAAGCGACAACAGCAAGGGCTCTGTGTTCACTGGAAGTATCACGGCTAAATTCATATTTAAATTATTAAGAGACAATGACAGAAGATGGCCAATCCTCATTATTTTGGGGGCCTAGCACGGAACAGTCATTTCAATAATGACGATGGGATGCATTTCTTCATACAGTATTTTGCAAATGCCAATTGAAATAAGGTGGAAGCAGAAGATGCATGACATTTATGTTTAAGTTTGATTGAATTAAATAATGTAAATAGTTATATATCAAAAAATGTATGAATCTTTACTGCTTTTCAACAGAAAAGATGAGCAGTTTTCATAGCCTTTGGCTGTCAATGCAATTTACACCCTAGAATTTCAGTAAACCTTAAAGTAGAAAATTCAGTAGCCAACTTATGTACAGCATGCTTGCACAAACAATCTGATAATTAATATATAAACTGCTTTTTAATGTTGAATGAGGGATGTCTCTTAAATTGTAGAATAGATAATTAATCTGCTGTTCATAGAAGTAGTTTCTTAGTACTGTCTTCGATAGCAATTTAAATGCCTCATCTGGAAAGGCAGTGTTCTGGCCAGCTGATATTCTGTGAGAACTAGGGTATCAACAAATAAAATGGTATTCAAGATACCATTGCACAATCAATGGTATCATCAATGCACAATTGAATGTTTAATCTTGTAATTTAGGTGTGAATGTTGCTCTTTGAACCTCACCTAACACTTTAAATATATTAAAAATGGTTTTAAGCATATTTCAGCACCACATTGCATGCTTGAACTGTGAAAGTTGATACGAATGTGACCTGAATACATTTTTTTTAATAAATGAAAATTTAATGCTTTTTTTGGCACAACTGTCACAAATTCAATTCATAGTACTTAGATAAGAATGCAGCAGTCTTTTTCCTTATATTTGCATTTGTTTATTATCGACTCCTTGTTATAAAGGCCAACATGCCACCCGCTTTCTTCACTGCCTGCTGTACCTGCATGCTTACTTTCATAGACTGATGAACAAGGATCCCCAGATACTGTTGTACTTCCCCTTTTCCCAACTTGATGCCATTTAGATAGTAATCTGCCTTCCTGTTTTTGATACCAAAGTGAATAACCTCACATTTATCCACATTAAACTTCATCAGCCGTGCATCTGCTCACTTTCCCCAACCTGTCCAAGTCACCCTGCATTCTCATAGCATCCTCCTCACAGTTCACACAGCCACCCAACTTTATGTCATCTGCATATTTGCTGATGTTACTTTGAATCCCATCATCCAAATCATTGATGTATATTGTAAATAGCTGCGGTCCCAGCACCGAGCCTTGCGGTACCCCACTAGTCACTGCCTGCCATTCTGAAAGGGGCCCATTAATCCCTACTTTTGTTTCCTGTCTGCCAACCAATTTTCTATACATGTCAGCACTCTACCCCCAATACCATGTGCCCTAATTTTGCCCACTAATCTCCTACGTGGGACCTTATCAAATGTTCAGCCTTTTCCGATTTCCAGTGCTTGCAGTATTTGTTTCTTTCATTTCATGTTTATTTTGGATGAAAGATTAGCACATAGGTTATAGGTTGCTATGGTATGATATAGTAATTTAGATGTTAAATTACTGGGCTCTAAACTCTTTTCTCAATATACCATTAAACTAACAAGCCAAGTCATGGTACAGAAGGAGAGGGCAGCCAGCATTGATTTTTTAAGTATCTCTGCTTTGAATCCTACTAGAAAGTATATAATGGTACCTACACCACACTAAATTCAGTGCAATGATAAACGGCAGCAAAAAGGGAAATGTTTGATCATTTATATATCTGTGCAATTAAGTTTGTATTAAATAACAGACTTAAATTGAAATGGTTGTGTGATACCTCCAAGAACTTATGGTGAACTCTGTGAGAAAGATGAATTATTTCAGAATATAAGCACACAATTGCTGGAAATACTCTGCAGGATGAACAACATTTCTTGAGTGACAAAGCTGATGACTTCGATTAGCACTGAGTATTGAGGTGTGGTACAAAATAAAGAATATATCTAAAGATTTTCATTTGTTCTATTGCAAGCGATGCAAACAGTTGGCCGTGACTAGCTGGATGGAAATTGCCAGATGCTGACACTAATTGAGTATAGGAAGCCAAAAGGAAATGAGGCATACCCCACCATATCCACGGCTGTCACGTTCTATTTGTATGGCCTGAGAACCTAATTCTAGTAAGAGCAATTATCGGTAAATTATCACACACCTTGTCCTCAGAAAGATGGTATTTAGTTGAAACTAGACTAAGTGAGACCCGTTGGATCCCTGTCACACGGGAAGCCTGGTCCCCCAAAGCAACCCGTTCCACCAACGCAATCTTCCACCACTCACCCAGCGCCCCCAACTGCGCAGGCGCGACTCATTTCCCCTCATTCTCTGGCACCCTCGTCACCCTCCCTCTTCTTTCCCCTCTCCCCAATCTCTCCCTCCCTCACCTTTCCCCTACCTCAGTCACTCCCTCCCTGCATAACTCCTCTCCCCTCCTTCCCCCCCCCATTCCTCCATCCACTCCTCACCTCCCCTATCCTCTCCATTATCCCTCCTCACCTCCCCCACTGCCCTCCTCTCCCAATATTTTCCACTCCTTACCTCCCCCACTCCTCTCCCTCAATTCCCCCTCCTCCCCTACTCTCCCTCCTCGCTTAGTGCAGCGATTAGTGCCAATTAGACCAATTAGTGCAGCAATGGTGCTGGAAGAGGCATCGCATCCTGGCGGTGACTGACAAGAGAGGAGACCAATCTGCGCATGCGCAGTTTTAAAGAACTTTAAACCTTAATAACTTAAAATATACCACCGATCAGAACACAACTTGTTGCAGTTGCAGCACAGGAGAATGGTTAGTAAGGTAGTGAAACATCGTAGCGCTATTGTGTATAGTTTATGCGCAAATGTAAGAAATCAGAGGTTTAGTTTTATATATATATAATAGAATATATGGATAGATATAGATAGATGTATAGATATCAGGGTTATCATTCATACAAGAAAATAAAAACACCTTTGTGGCGGGCTAGGCCACTTTGGTCTCGAACCGTCGTTTGTCAAGCTGGAACACTCGTGTGGACCTGCCGTGATTTGACCAGACCAATCAACGCAGCGGACGACGGAGGTGCAGCGGACGACGGAGCTAGCCTTCACTTCACAGTTAATACGTTAACACACGCCTTGCCCTTATGTATTAATTGTTGAGCTGTATTGTTTAAATATTAAATTGATTGTTTAGACAACATGTGAACCTCTTCAGTAATGACCCCGGACGATCCAAAACGCTCTCTTTTGGATTTCATCATGCCTGGAGGAGACAACCCAGATCGCCATATAGAATATAGTGTTACTGCTTATGTTTACAGAGAAATGGCAATAAAAGAGAGGGGCAGAGGCCGCAATGAGATAAGTTGGGAAATCTCTACTCTCTCTACACCAACGACTGCACCTCCACAGACACTTCTGTCAAGCTTCTCAAGTTTGCGGACAACACAACCCTGATTGGACTGATCCAGGATAGGGAGGAATCTGCCTACAGACAGGAAGTGTCACAGCTGCCGTCCTGGTGCCATTGCAACAACCTAAAGCTCAATGCTCTTAAGACAGTGGAACTGATTGTAGACTTTAGGAGAGCTCACCCCATTCACCATCAACAACACCCCAGTCACATCTGTGGAGTCTTTTAAGTTCCTGGGAACCATCATCTCCAAGGACCTTAAGTGGGGGGGGCTACCATCGACTCCACAGTCAAAAAGGCACAACAGAGGATGTACTTCCTACTGCAGCTGAGGAAGCACAATCTGCCTCGGGCAGTGATGGTCAAATTCTACACGGCCATTGTAGAGTCTGTTCTCACCTCCATCATGGTCTGGTTTGGCTCAGCAACCTAGCACTGGATGCTACAGTGAATCATCCGATCAGCTGAGAAGGTTGTTGGCGGCAACCTTCCCTCCATTGATGAACTGAACACTGAAAGGGCCAGGAGGCGAGCGGGCATGATCATCTCTGACCCCTCTCACGAACTCTGATCCCACAAACTTTTTGAATCACTTCCCTCTGGACTCCGGACTGTCAAAGCTGCCACAGCCAGACATAAAAACAATTTTTATCCACGAGTAGTTGCTCTACTTAATAGCCAAACATCTGTAGCCTCCCTTTGATCTGGTATATTGTTGGTTCGCATGCTTGATGTTTTATCATTAATGTTTTATTATTATTGTTTAATGTTTCCTGAGTCATTCGTAACTGTCACTGTATACGATACGATATTACTTTATTGTCAGAGCAAGTCTGAAATTTGTTTTTGCATATAGCCGTACAATAAAATAAAGAACACAACACACAATAGAGTCCAACATAAAACATCCCCACCTAGCAGAATCAAAAAGTTTGCCACTGTGAGGGAAGGCACCAAAGTCAGTCATCTTCCTCTGATGTTCCTAATGTCATGTTGTTACTTGTGGGCGGAGCACCAAGGCAAATTCCTTGTATGTGAATACTTGGCCAATAAACTTACACTTACTTACACTCTTAGCTTATGAGGGGACTGTTTTGCGGTCTGACAACAGCAAGGAAGAACTGTTCCTGAATGTGGCAGTATGTGTCTCCTGGGTGTAAATGAACCATCAAAGTCCAACGTATACCTAACTTTACAATCAACGTGAATTTTGTCTGAAACTCAATTTTATTTTAAAGTGGCTTCACTGGTCTATTCCCTCTCACCACTCCCCCCCCCCCCCCCCCTTTGTACTGATTTTAATGTTCAGCAGCAGAAGAGTACCCTGATGCTATTATGCATGGTCAATTTTGGGGCTCTTCCATATTCATGTTGCTAGAACATAATTGGGGTATTTGAGAGATTAATGCGACATGAGCAATTCTGTGGTTTATTTTATTTATTTTTACATTTTATTTATTAGAAGTAATGTACATTACAATGATATGCGCCAAAAATAACACAATACATTTCCTGTACCACTTCTTATTTTAAACTTGAAGAAGAATAGAGAAAGTTAGATAGGATAGTAAGTACATGAGAGAGTGATCAGGAAGAACCCGTAGAAGCGTAAAGCACAAGAAAGTATAAAAAAGAAAACCAAAGGAAAAGAAAGAGAAAAATAGAAGACAGAAAATATAACAAAGTAAAATAAGATAAGATGTAAGGGATGGACCTACTTTGTATCTTTACACACCCCTCACCAGGTCCTGATACCATTGTGTTTCACCCTATGCTTGTAATAAGTCGATAAAAGGAGACCAAATCTTTTGGAAATGGTCTGATTTAACTGCTAGGAGGAATCTCATATCTTCGAGTGGTGTGGGAGCGTTTTTCCAGAATTTAAGTATACGTATTTTTGCCATTATTAAGCCATTATTAAGGAAGCTCTTGGGAATGAAGTCGGCTCAAAGCTGTCTTGCATTGTTCCAAAAATAATCCTGCATTTGGTTTCAGTTTTATTTTGAATAATTTTCTAAAAATGTCAAAGATTTCATTCCAGAATTTTTGATTTTTATGCAAAAAACAAAGGAATGCGCTATGGTTCATGGGATAGACATTTATCACAAATTGGGGAGACATTTGGAAAAAAATTACTTATTTTCGTTTTTGAATAATATAGTCTGTGTAAGGTTTTAAATTGGATTAGAATATGTCTTACATTGATCGAGCATTTGTGCACATATAGCAAGTGTTTATCCCAACTCTCTTTCGAGATTATTATATCTAGTTCTTGTTCCCAATCTCTTCTAATTCTATCGGATGATGGTATTTCTATATTTAGGATAATATTATACAAGTATGATATTAAATTAGTTGAATCTGCCTTTATATTCATTGCTTTGTCTAATAAGTCTGGAGACAAATTTTGATATTCTTGTGTATATTTTTCCAAATAATCATGAATTTTAAAATATGTAAAATATTGATTACTTCTCAGAATTCTGTGGTTTATTAAGCACAGCAGTAGTTCCATAACATAATGCAGAAGATAGATATCAATGTTGATTGATGGAATATTGTCGAGACTGGAATGGTATGCTTGCTTTGATACTCCGAATTATTATTTTAAAATAACTTGCAAGCATGTGTTTAAACTAGGTTGTCTTAAGGGGCGGTCCCACTTGGGCGACATTTTTGGCGACAGCCTGAAAAGAGGTTGTCGCGGCGTGGTCGGGGCGTATTGCGGGGTGACACATATAGTGACGGGCGGTGTCTCCCTGCCGCCACTGGATTTTGGAATGTTCAAAATCTTCAGGCGACATCTGGGTATCTTATGTCGTGTGCCCTGTCACACGCTGACGTATGCTGTCCTGCGGGTGACGCCCGGTGACATTGACGTTAAATAAACAATTTATTTCTTATAAAGTTGTTGGTCCCTGGATTTATTGTAGATAAGTTCATTTCCAATGTGATTATTATGCTTCCATGTAACCTTGTGTTGTGAAGCAGGGTGAAGTGGAGTGCGGTAGCTTGTCGTGACGGTGACACGGAGTGTTGTACAACTTGACGGTTTTTAGGGCGACTACGGGCGTCAGTCGCTGACGTTCGCAGCCGCCGAAAAAAAACGCAAAGTGGAACAGGCCCTTTACTCCTTTGGAAGAACATTGTAATTATTTGAAGTAACTTGATCACGTTCCTTGTATAATGCATGTTAAACGTAAACATTTTAATGGATGGATTTTCTTGAGAAATGCCATTGTGAACTGCCAGCATTTCCCTTTGCAACTGTCGGGAAATTTGGATTCCCTGATGAAGTAAACACAGACATGTAAGACCACAACTGTAGAGTTCACAAACAGTTTTCCAGCTCTGCACGGATGTTGATGCTTCATTGGTCAGGTTGAATAGAGGAAATTACAACCAAGATCTGCTTACACCTGGTGTGGAGTTGGTAGGGGAGCAGTGAATGCTGGGGAGGTTTGCTACTGCTGGGCAATTCTAGACTGCTTTATTTTTGGGGCTTGAATTTATTTTGAGCACCTTGAGCATGCCTTTCTGCTATAAATATTCCTTGCTGTTGCAGCTGAATATTTCTATTGTTCAGACTATCAAGTTAGAATTCATAATATTTGCAAATGTATATGATATAGATATTCATGTATTGCCATTCATTTATTGCCATTTTCATGATAAACCATGCCATTACATGCATCACATCAATTTTCCATTAGATTAATTTCTTACTCAAGCAGTCTGAGGGACCTGTTATTTGTCAGTGTTCAATGGTGAGACTCTTGATCTATGGACTTTCTCCGCAGAGGATTAACGACGTTTGTATCAAGATTCCGTGCATCTCAGCATACAGTTCTGAATCTTTGAATGTGGCCAATATAAAGGATTTGTTCCTTGTACCACAAGCTCAATGGTTTTTTAAGGCAGTCTGAAGGGTGTTTTCCAGATTTGACTTGTTGGCCATGGCATATGGCACAGAGGTCATATTTACTGTGAATTCTGTGAGAAATATATACAGATTGTCATGCACACTATTTGTAACATAAACTTGTCCTGCTGCCTCCTGGCCCTCTGAGAAGCAGATTTGGTTATCAGGATTTGCTGGTCTAGTCTTGTTCAAAGCACTTTAGCTAACATTATTAATACTCAAGAATATGAACATAATGTTTAGCAGGGAGCATTATTATATTTGGGAATATCCAATTAATCATTTAAATTTAGATTTGAATGTTAGTCGTGAGTTATGAAATTGGCTGCAAAGGAAAGCGTGCTTTGTTGAACATGCACACATGTTTTAATCCTCCATTTTTAAAGGCTGGTGTGATTGCTGATAGTTTATATGTACTGTTTTTACTGCAACAATTTTTGATTGTCAACACAGTCCATTTACTAAAACTGTATTCAGTGACACTCCTGAGTTACGCTTATCAATTTGATGGCATGGGGACAACAGCAATGGTCTCTCTGACAATTTAGTACAGAGGAGAATGGCGGTGCTGATCTGATGAGTTACGACAACACTTTGTGTTCTGAGCAAAACTTTAAGCATCTGCAGTTTCTACATGTAGTACAAAATTTGTGGCAACAAGGTCTTCAGCAACCATGACTGGTAAATGACCAAAAGAACAAGCTGTGATATTTTGAATATCAGAAAGGTGGGGGTAGTTACTTGGACAGAGCAAATTAGAATTAACACTCTTTGGATTATTTGCCAGCCTGGATTTAGGCAATTGTCAAAGAAGGAAAAAAGTGGCTGTGTGTCAGGCCCCTTCTAGTGACACAGGATATCATTATTATTGAGTCTTGGCATTTGACTCTGTACAATTGTTTCAAGATGGGTCTTGCCCATACATATGTGATTGCTTTTGGGAGGAAGGGCAATCTGACCATGGCTTTAAGGTACAGGAGACTATTCAAAGTGAAAAGAAACATCTGATATCGGGAGGTAGAAATACATGAAGTAAGGCGAATGAAACTTCTCTGCAGTGTGACCAGATTGTGTTTTGTTTTTCTGGTGGTAGGGTTGAACACTCTCCATAGCACTGGACTTGGATTGAGGACAAAGATCTAGTTACTTTGGCCCATGTTCGAATCAAAAGCACAATTTAATTTGCTCATAGATTTTGAAGACATTGGTACTAGATGAACATGCAGAAATGAGGGTGCACATTTCAGTATTTAGGGAAGCTGTGCATCTTGGAACCAACTGGGAACAGGCAATCTGCAATCTTGTGTAATTATAGAGAGTTGATTATTGTCTTGTACATAGTTTTGTATACAGTTCTGTAGGTACACAGAACAATTGGAGACTAGAACTTAAATCTGGAACTTAATGGAACCAAATATATGGATACGAGGAATATCCATCTATCCATCTATCTATCTATCTACATACCTATAAAAGTCTCATCTTGTATGTGTATTGTGTGTGTGTGTGTTATATGTATGTTTTGTATCTTCCTCAAAACACTACGCGCTAGCGCTTACATTTTTACATATTCTGACACATTTTTCCCATCCACGCTGGAATCAGGTTCACTTAAGATTTCATCCTATATTTCACAAGCTATTGATGATTAGAGTTTTTAAAAAAGTCAACTTTAGCAAAAATTTTACTGTTGAACTCCCAGCAAGCTTCGATACGAAGTTGCAATACACGAACACTGTGCTTCCACCAACTTTCCACCTGAATGGGATATCACAGCCCACCACCTGACATTTTCAACAATGTTGCCATCATAGCTCCTGGCAGGACAGAAGGTGGAGGGTCAATTGGTATTGTAATTGGGGAAGTGCAATTCGAATATTTTTTTTAAAGTCCAGTGCTTGGGAGGCAGGGGAGTGCTGCAATCTTACGTTTGGCAATGGGTGGAGTTGTGGGTCATGCCTCCCGTGGGGGCTACGGGTTAGTGGTGCAATTGTGTTGGGGAACGGGTTGCGTTGGGGGACCAGGCCTCCCATGTGACAGGGACCCAGTTGGTGTAGTATTGGTTAAAAGTAGATTGGCAAAAAGGTTTGCTTGCAGGTAAACAGTGAAGAATACTAAATATTTTGAATGTGACTTCCATGGAGAAATTAAAAACTTGATGGGAAACAATCAATAGCTAACTAGCAATTAAGGTCAATATTAGATTCAGGGGATTTTTTTCTAATTTTCCTAAGGAAATTAGTATGGATAAGGATTAGAATGTTTTAGGAAGCAGTAACAAATTACTTAAAATCAAAGAAATAGATGATGAGTGTAAACCAGCAAGAAACATAAGATGAAACCTTAAGCAACAAAATAAAATGTGGAATGCATTAAGATGTGATGAGCAGAAATTGGAAATGTAAGGTATTAAATAAATGTTTTGTCATGGTTGAAGAAACAATAAATGTTGCAGAAATGGAAGGGAACCAGTCGTCCACTGATAATTAGACACTTGGTCATTAATCACAAAAAAGGAGAGCCTTAGGATTTAAAAGTGTATATTCCAGAGTGATGGCTGCAGTACCCGGTGATGAATTTAGTGATCTTAAGGGGTATCCCTGATTCTTTGGGAGTCACACCATCTGGATAGTAGCCAATGTAACTTGGCTACATAAGAAAGAAGGGTGAACGGAAATTGATGAATCCATGAAATTGGGAAAATACTAAATTTGAGGATGTTGTAGCAAGGTGTGGAAAATAGGGATTACATAGGATCAGTATAGGTTTCAAAAAGAAAGATAATTTATTACAATTAATTTATTACAAACATCTCTTGAAGATGTAACAACTAAGACGGTTTAGGGCTTAATGTCTGAAGAAAGATATGCTCGCCTTGTGCCAGAATTGTTATCCGAGAAGAGAAACCAAAATTGGTATATAATAGTGTGTAACGTTTTGAAAGAGATTGATAGAAATAATCCCATTAGGCTTAGTTTCTCCAGTTGGCAAGACTAGAAGTAGGTAAAATTTCTTGATATAAAGAGTTTACTATTTAGAAAGGAAATGAGAATTTATTTCACAGAGCTCTGTAAAATTTTGGAATTTTTCACTTCAGGAGTTGTGAGTTCTCAGTTTAATGCTTGCAAAACTGTGTGATCATTTGGATTTCAAATTTGAATATTGGGCAGGAACGTGAACAGCCGAAATCTCCAGCAAGCCAGATTCAAGAGATCACCCTTCATCCCAATGTGGCCCAAATAAGTGGTCTTTCTTGAAGTGAAGCACAAGGGGTTTTCCAGCAGACCAGTGGCCTCATGGGACTGCCATATGCTGAGAGAATGGAGCGGCTGGGCTTGTATACTCTGGAGATTAGAAGGATGAGAGGGGATCTTATTGAAACATATAAGATTATTAAGGGTTTGGACATGCTAGAAGCAGGAAACATGTTCCCAATGTTGGGGGAGTCCAGAACCAGGGGCCACAGTTTAAGAATAAGGGTTTAGCCATTTAGAACGGAGACGAGGAAAAACTTCACACAGAGACTTGTGAGTGTGAAATTCTCTGTCTCGGAGGGCGGTGGAGGCTAGTTCTCTGGATACTTTCAAAAGAGAGCTAGATAGGGCTCTCAAAGATAGCATAGTCACTGGATATGGGGAGAAGGCAGGAATGGGGTACTGATTGGTGATGATCAGCCATGATCACATTGAATGGCGGTGATGGAGCGAAGGGCTGAATGGCCTACTCTTGCACCTGTTGTCTATTGTTAGTTGTTGCAATTACTCTTTATAAAGAAAACATGTTTTGTTAATTCAACCTAAATTTCCCTGTTTTTGTGAGATTTGAACCTGTTTCTAGATTAGCAATACAATATGAATCCAAAAATGGTATCTTCTGATCCATCATATTTGGCTTTAATTTAATGTTTTAAATATGGCAGAATTTCATTATGTTATCTCGAGAATTTTTTAATTTATGAAAGAAGTTTTTTTAATTCTCTTAAAAAACATTTAGATGTAATTTTAGCTGAGCATGTATATGTGAAATGCTTTTGAATTGTCATCCACCTTTTAAGGTTGGTAGCTAGCCAAATGTGCTGGCTGATAAGACAATTTAAAATAGTTTTTTCTTTGAAAATTAATTTGATGTTACACAATTATTGGAATACATTCTGGTATAATTGAGGGATTTAGTAATTAAATTTTATGTTTAATGATATTTAATAATTTTAGAAATCACAGATGTGAATGCCAGCACAATTTATAGAATTGAAGTGGAATGTAATAATTGATAAGGTTGATTTGATAATTAATAAGGGAGAGCCGATATTTGTACGTGAAAAGAGATATTTTCTATTATAGCCTGATGGGGAAGATTTCAGAATGACAAAATTATAAGAAAACACATTTATTTAAATATAAAGGGAGAATATTTTAGGGAGGATAGTGTGGCTGTCAATTAATGTTTTAATATTAGCTGAAAGAAAATTGAGTTTTGTCTAGACCAAGTGTTGAATTTTATGAGTTTGTCTGGACTTTGGTTATTCGTTTATATGTTTTTCATAGCTTTACTATGACTTAAATGTGTTTTTTGTGGCTTTTTTAAACCCTAATAAAAGCCGGAATGATTTGTTTTCATTATAAATAGGTGACTAATGAGTGGAGGTGACTTTTATTTCACTTCTCTGTTATTTGATCTCATGACTGATGTAGGAGATAGTGACTGTTGATAAAATACAGTTGCTGTAACAACTACTAGGCATGTTTGATACACTGCTGTGATACATTTAAGACCATCCAAGCGATTATTGTATTATAAGATAATATTGTTCAAACTCCAAATTAGTACTGTAGATTGTGTAGCTTTTCATTGTACATCAACGTAACAACAATTTCCATACAGCATGAAATGACAAAATATTGTATTTCTGATGTCTGAAAGAATGCCGTGCTCCTTTTTACAAAGCATAATCTAAACAAACTTTGAATTTAATGCAAACTGGTTAATTTTGCTTTTCTTCTGCTTTAGCTTTTTTCCTTGATGGAACTAAAGCCTCCTATTTCACGGGCAAAAATGATCCTTATCACAAAAGCTGCTATTAAGGCTATTAAGGTAAGAAATCTTGTATGATTTGTTTTATTGTATTCTTGCTTTTGTTTTGATGCCATCCTTCACTGTTCCTCCCTTTTCAATTTCTGGTGTAGTAGACTTGAGCACATGAGTTGGATTTGCATTAGGTTACGTTCTTCCCCTCCCATCAACAAGGGAAAAAAAGAATACAGTAGTGTTTCTTCAAGTGCGTACATTCTCATTTTACCATGAAATGTTTCAGGTCTATCTTGGAATACTTCCCGAATTGATGTTTGAATTTGCCATAAACATTTTTAATAAATAACATTTCATCTCATTTCATGCCAAACATTTCTGTTGAAAAGGTATAGTTACATTTGAATGATTCAACAATTCCATGGCCATATATTTACAAAATAGCTTGGATATAAATGAACATGTTCATGTGGAAAGATAAATTACCTATTTATATCACAAATAACCTTGAAGGAGATAAAGATGTGACAGATTATTTTAGACAAAAAATTGATTGACAATAATATTTTTGTCTTTCAGCTTTACAAGCACGTTGTGCAAATTGTAGAGAAGTTTGTTAAAAAGGTAAAGAACATTTTGAATTTTTTTTTGGATTTACCAATAATAAAGCCATTTGTCCAAATCTATTTATTGTGTAAGATTTAACCTTTTTAATTGTTTTTCTTCTAGTGCAAGCCAGAATTCAAAGTTGCAGGATTATATGTTGTTGACTCTATTGTTCGTCAATCCCGTCATCAGTTTGGAGCAGAAAAAGATGTCTTTGGACCACGTTTCAGTAAAAATCTCACTGCGACATTCCAGTATTTGTATAAATGCCCATCTGATGAAAAGGTAAGTGAATCAACTAGGCAAAATATTTTTCAAGTCTTACTGTAGTTTGCTTTGGCATGATTTACATTTCTTGGGAATGTTTTCCAATCCAGCAAAGAGCACGCACAAATAGGTTCTTTAAATGTTAATGGTTAGAATTGTTACAAGCTAGGTGACAATGGAATTAATGAAATACATTTTGAAGTGCAGTGCATTGTTTTTTTAATCTTAAGATTTCCAAATTAATAGAAAAGTTCCTTAATCTTACCATGAAGACACGAATACACAAAATATTAATATCTTTCAACATTCGGTATTCTGTACTCTTTGCAATTTTTCATCCAATAATTGTGTATTGTCAATCTGAATGTATAAAGACTGCATTCAGGAGTGAATGTCATGTATATTAATGTTGATTCTATGTGTCAGTCAAATAATTGGTTTATTATTTGTTTAAACAGAGTAAGATTGTTCGTGTATTGAACTTGTGGCAAAAGAATTGTGTTTTCAAGATTGAAGTTATCCAGCCATTATTGGACATGGCTGTTGGGTCACCACCAACTTCTGCTCCACCTGCACTGGACAATGCTCCTAATAATACAAGTAAGAACAGACTTGCTCTTGAATAGTATGTTAGTTTAAAAATAAAGTAATATAATTGTGGCACTTTCATTGATTCTGATATGTATCTGATGTCTGCTTTATTTATCTTAATTTGCAGTGTAATTAACTATTTGAATCAGATGGCCTCTATTTGAATGGACTTTTCAATTACTTTACAGGACTTTACAACATAAGCACTAGGATTGAAGGCATTGCTTTAGTTGATTAATAACTTGGCATCAATCTTTTGGCAGGACTTTTAGACCTGGTATTAAGGTTATTACTGTAACATTTGCACTGATAAATAGAATGAACTGCTGTCCTTTAATGAAACCATATGTACATTTTGTAAATGGAGAAATGCATTATTTTGGTCAAATCAGTTGAGAATATGTTCCTTTGAATTCATACTTAAGCATAACGTTTTAACGGTTTTTGACAGATGGCATTTGACTACAATGTGTGTCCATGGAATAAGTGCTATAATAAATGTAATGTTATTTTCTAAAGTTAGCCATAACATTGAAAGGTATGGGTCCCTTTCATGGTATCAAATAATAGTAGTATGAATATTTAATGAAGTTTAGAAAAGGCTCAGCAGCACAATTAAACAAACTTGCCATTTTTCTATTCCCATGTTCTTGGGCATTCTCTTGGGATCGTGAACGGTTTGCTTCCGTTCGAGTATTGTGGCTTCTGAAGTGGTAAATGAGATAAAAGCGGAAACCACAAAGAGTAGTTGATGGGGTGCGTGGAAGGTAGTTTATGAGATGGTGCACTCCTTTTGTTACAACCGCAAGGCTTCTGTGTGCTTATGATACAGGTTTTCAAGTAGAATCATTGAGCTGTACAGCACAAAAACATCTTGTCCCTGCTGACCAAGTTGCTTGCATGTGCCCTTAAACCTGTCTGTCCATATAATCTGTCAAAATGTCATTTAGAATTCGTAATTACAATAAATGCTCATTTTTACAGCCCATTTCGGATATAGCGGACGAACCTACTGACCTTCACCTCCAGTTTGGGCTGCCGTCGGCAGCCCAGGCCCACATCGCCTCCCTGGCTGCTTTGGGCTGGGTTGCCTATGTCATCCCCTGCCGCTTCCAGGCTGGGCTGACGGCCTTTATTGCCAGGCCAGCTGCATCGTCAGCACACTCCGCTGCCGCAGCTACGTTTAGGCTAGACCTGCCAACATTGCTTCCTTGGCAAGCCACCACTGCCAACCCTTACCTGCACTCCAGCCACCCGTGGATACTTGCCTCAATTCACCTGGATTCCAGGACCAGTTACAGACCTAGAGTATGAAAAAGGATCTTGACCCAAAAGTCCATCTATCCATGTTTTCCAGAGATGTTGCCTGATCTGCTGAGTTACTTCTGCACTCTGTGTCTATTATGTGTATTAACCAGCACACACAGTTCTTTGTTACTAGAGGTCTGCTTTTGGGCTGGAAGCTCATTACCATGAGTACCATCCAGATTGGATCTACTCCACTACCAGCAGATATGAGACATATATTCTTTGATGTCCTTTGAAATATTAGATTTCCTCGAGGAACCTTTGAGCGCAACCTTGAATCTTTTTCTTTGTTATCTGGTAATCTCTCACAATGCTGTATCTCATCTCTGTATAGAGTCTCTTTTGGGAGTCAGGAATCAGGCAAGCAATGTAGCTGACCAAGAGTAACAATCTCCTCATTGCTCGTGATGTTGCCCAAGGAGAGGGCGCTGATGCTGTTTGCTAGTCTTTCCAGTAGATATGGAGGATTTTGTGGATATGACATTGATGGGATTCATGCAGTGCCATGAGATGCTTGCTGCAGGTAGACTGAGTTTTATGCTACATCTGAAGTCATGATCTTCAGATATCCTTTTCCTCAATCAGCCAAATGAAGGTTGTAATGAAATGTACATTCTGCCCAGCTGGAGGCATAGTGAGCTTCATTTTCACTCCAACTCCAAGAATACTGCAAGCAGCAAACATTGCACTATTTATGACACCTTTGTCGCCAACAAATGAGATGTACTGTGGAATACCCTCCTCAATTTCAGATGCCCACACAACTTTTGCTCCACTTTAAATGTTCACCATAAAGATTGCAAACAATGGATCTACACCAGAACAAATGTCAGTGATAACTGGTCTTAAACAAAACTGTTTTATTTCCCAACATAGACAATGCTTATGTTTGCATCTGTTCAGAGGCAAAGTTCCAAGACATTGACTCATTCAGCAAAGCATATGATAGGATTAGTCTTATACTTCAGTATACTTCAGAGGAGCACTTCAACAACAACTCCGACCCCCGACGCATGTGGCAAGGCATCCAGGCCATCACGGACTACAGACCCGCCAACACCACCCCCACATCCAGCGACGCCTCCTTCCTTGAGGAGCTCAATCACTTCTATGGCCGCTTCGACAGGGACAATCTAGAGACAGCCATCAAGGCTGTGCTACCTGCCGATCACCAACCCCTCACACTCACCCCCTACGACGTATACATGGCACTGAGTAGGACTAATGCACGTAAATCTGCTGGCCCTGACGGCATCCCCGGGCGCGTGCTCAGGGTCTGTGCGGCGCAGCTGGCAGATATCTGGACTGATATCTTCAACCTGTCACTTGCCCAGGCAGTTGTCCCCACGTGCCTTAAAACCACCTCCATCGTGCCAGTGCCAAAACACTCCACTGCGGCAAGCCTCAACGACTTCCGCCCAGTTGCACTTACCCCCATCATCACCAAGTGCTTCGAGAGGCTGGTCCTGGCACACCTCAAAAGCTGCCTACCCCCCACACTGGATCCCTATCAGTTTGCCTACCGCAAGAACAGGAGTACGGAGGATGCCATCTCAACGGCACTTCACTCCGCCCTCTCCCACCTCGACAACAGAGACACTTACGTAAGAATGCTGTTCATCGATTACAGCTCAGCATTCAACACCATTATACCATCAAAATTGATCGCCAAACTCGGTAATCTGTGCATCGCTCCTTCCCTCTGCAACTGGATACTGGACTTTCTAACCAACAGACCCCAGTCTGTTAGGTTAGACAAGCACACCTCTTCAACCCTCACCCTGAACACCGGCGTTCCACAGGGCTGTGTGCTGAGCCCCCTCCTCTACTCCCTCTTCACCTATGACTGCACACCTGTACATGGTACTAACACCATCATCAAGTATGCAGATGATACAACGGTGATTGGCCTCATCAGCAACAACGATGAGTCGGCCTACAGGGAGGAGGTCCAGCACTTAGCAGCATGGTGCGCTGACAACAACCTGGCCCTTAACTCCAAGAAGACCAAGGAGCTCATTGTAGACTTCAGGAAGTCCAGGGGCGGCACGCACACCCCCATCCACATTAACGGTACGGAGGTGGAACATGTTTCTAGCTTCAGGTTCCTGGGAGTCAACCTCTCCGACGACCTCTCTTGGACCCACAATACCTCAACTCTGATCAAGAAGGCTCACCAGCGTCTCTTCTTCCTGAGGAGACTGAAGAAGGTCCATCTGTCTCCTCAGATCCTGGTGAACTTCTACCGCTGCACCATCGAGAGCATCCTTACCAACTGCATCACAGTTTGGTATGGCAACTGCTCTGTCTCCGACCGGAAGGCATTGCAGAGGGTGGTGAAAATTGCCCAACGCATCACCGGTTCCTCGCTCCCCTCCATTGAGTCTGTCCAAAGCAAGCGTTGTCTGCGGAGGGCGCTCAGCATCGCCAAGGACCTCCCTCACCCCAACCATGGACTGTTTACCCTCCTACCATCCGGGAGGCGCTACAGGTCTCTCCGTTGCCGAACCAGCAGGTCCAGGAACAGCTTCTTTCCGGCGGCTGTCACGCTACTCAACAACGTACCTCGGTGACTGCCAATCACCCCCCCCCGGACACTTATTGTTATTTATTCAAATCATTTGCTGTGTCGCTCTTCCAGGGAGATGCTAAATGCATTTTGTTGTCTCTGTACTGTACACTGACAATTAAAATTGAATCTGAATCTGATACTTGACACCTGGCAGTTAAAAATCAACCACAAACCTGCCCCTTGTACACCACGCCACTGTCCAACAATAAAGGTTCATATCTCAGGAGCCACCTCTTGGCTAAGGCTAATATCAGTATTGAAATTTAGGCATTGTGACCTATTATAGGATTTCATCAAGACTTGGTGTGTGGTTGGAATAACATAGAAGTTTGCATTTTCTGCTTTATGCATCACCACACACAAATTTGAGAATTCTGTACCTTTATAGAGCTAAAGCTTCCAAAAGCTTTGGCCCAACTTGTCCATGCCGACTGAGATTTTCATCTGATCTCGTCTAAGTTGCCCACGTTTGACCCATATCCCTTTAAACCTTACATATCCATGTACTCATCCACGTGTTGCTTAAATGTAGTTATTTTACCTATCTCAACTACTTACAGTTGCAACTTGTTCAATATACCCATCACCCCCTTTTGCAGTTTTGCCATTTCAAAATATTTTACGATTTTATTTTTGGAGCGCAAATTGAAAGTTTTGAACAGATTTTAGTTTCTGTAGAAATCAATGACCCATTCTGTGTGACCAGGTGCGAAGTGTGCATTGTGCAAGAATAATTAAATTGGAATTAGGATTGTGAAACTTGAGATCTTGTCCTTTATGAAACCTAGGGTTTTGAGATCATCTGCAGCACCTTAATTGTCACTCTCATTTAAATTAATTAATTCAAAATGTTACTTGGTGCCTTAATCAGAAGCGCAAGTCAATTGCAGATGAATATTGTATTTTTTTGCAGCTGTGCAAGAAGCAGGTTTAATGACAAAATGATGTTGTTTTAGTGTGATATGGTTTTCCACAACATTAACAATTGAATGTTGCAGAGAAATGTGGTTCATTTATTTCTAAGTACTTTTATTATTTCTAGGTCCACCTGTTGCTCTGCCCACACCTGCACAAACTCCTCAGATTACTTCAGATTCTTTATCAGCAATACAACAGCTACCCACATCTGATGCTTTTGTAGCTGTTGCTCAGCTTTTTCAGTCAACTCAAGGAGCACAGGTAAGATGTGGCTGATCGAACTTGCATATTAAGTCGCCGAATTGACGAGTTCTGCACTAAACATTAAGGCTGCCACTATAAATGGAATATTTATATATATATATCTATATATTGATATGAAGCGGGGAGTGTCAGGTTCAATTTACCACCTGATTGCTGCCTTACTGAGTCAAAACCGTATGTTGGCTTGCATTTGCCAAATTAATAGTTAGGTAGTTAGGCAATGACAGCATTTGATACAGTTTGTTCAAATCCAGTTGTCATTTTAAAACATAAATAAAAGCATAAACATTAATTGCTTTGAGATAGTTTGTCAGGATAAAAGCAGTGCGAGTAAGTCAAATCAAGTTTTAGAGTTACTGTTTGAAATAGTGCAGCATGCAGAAAAAGATTTAAGGATTAATTTTCTTTTAGCTCTGTTTGGCTTCCATTGTATTCTGGAACCTGCATTTGCGGTAATTTTTATTTGATTTACATTCATGATTATGCTGATTTTTGTCTCACTTTAGATACAACAGATATTACAGAACTTCCAACAGGCACCAAAGCCACAATCGCCAGTTGTGGACAGCGCCATAATGTCTCAAGTGGAGGCAATAACAGCACAGTTGAAACCACCCAGTACACAACCTACAGAGCAGAAAGCTGCCTTTGATAAGGTATGGTGAAACCGCTGAAGAATGGTGCAAATAAATATGTTAAAGAACATATAAAATTATATCTCACGTTCTTCAAATTTGGTGGTCTGGTTGCATTTGTATAAGTACTTTTTAAATGTGAAGTAGCTACTTTGGGGCTTTCCCCATAAATTAAAACAAAGTGAAATTATGACAGATTGTTTATAATTTTGCTACAGAAATTGCTTGACCGATTTGATTATGATGATGAGCCAGAACAAGTTGATGAAGTAAAGAAAGAAGAGTCTACTCCTCCACCTGCTCAAACTTCATTGTAAGTCTCAATTATTTGACAGACTTGAACTTATTGGGCTTTTACTAGCAATCTGTTTTATGATTTACCTCCAGTTAATAAAAAACTGGCACATTTTACAAATTTAATTAAATTTTGGAACTGGAAACAGTAATTTTACTATCTTCATGGATATGCTACTACACAGTGACTTGCAAAAGTTTTCATACCCCTTGAACTTTCCCACATTTTGTCACGTTACAACCACAAACGTAAATGTATTTTATTGGGATTTTATGTGATAGACCAACACAAAGTGGCACATAATTGTGAAGTGGAAGGAAAATGATACATGGTTTTCAATTTTTGTTGCAAATAAAAAATAAAAAACGGAAAAGTGTGGCGTGCAAAAGTATTCAGCCCCCTTTATAATCAGATCTCAGTATAAATACAGCTGTTCTGTGAAGGCCTCAGAGGTTTGTTAGAAAACATTAGTGAACAAACAGCATCATGAAGCCTAAGGAACACACCAGACAGGTCAGGGATAAAGTTGTGGAGAAGTTTAAAGCAGGGTTAGGTTATAAAAAAATATCCCAAGCTTTGAACATCTCACGGAGCACCGTTCAATCCATCATCCGAAAATGGAAAGAGTATGGCACAACTGCAAACCTACCAAGACATGGCCGTCCACCTAAACTGACAGGCCGGGCAAGGAGAGCCAAGAGGCCCATGGCAACTCTGCAGGAGCTGCAGAGATCCACACGTCAGGTGGGAGAATCTGTCCAAAGGACAACTATTAGTCGTGCACTCCACAAATCGGGCCTTTATGGAAGATTGGCATGAAGAAAGCCATTGTTGAAACAAAGCCATAAGAAGTCCCTTTGAAGTTTACCACAAGCCATGTGGGGGACACAGCAAACATGTGGAGGAAGGTGCTCTGGTCTGATGAGACCAAAATTGAAGTTTTTGGCCTAAATGCAAAACGCTATGTGTGGCGGAAAACTAACACTGCACATCACCCTGAACACACCATCCCCACTTTGAAATATGGTGGTGGCAGCATCATGCTGTGGGGATGCTTTTCTTCAGCAGGGACAGGGAAGCTGGTCAGAGTTGTTGGGAAGATGGATGGAGCCAAATACAGGGCAATCTTGGAAGAAAACCTGTTAGAGTCTGCAAAAGACTTGAGTTTGGGGCGGAGGTTCACCTTCCAGCAGGACAACGACCCTAAACATACAGCCAGAGCTACAATGGAATGGTTTAGATCAAAGCATATTCATGTGTTAGACTGGCCCAGTCAAAGGCCAGACCTAAATCCAATTGAGAATCACTGGCAAGACTTGAAAAATGCTGTTCATAGATGCTCTCCATCCAATCTGACTGAGCTTGAGCTATTTTGCAAAGAAGAATGGGCAAAAATTTCAGTCTCTAGATGTGCAAAGCTGGTAGAGACAGACCCCAAAAGACTTGCAGCTGTAATTGCAGCGAAAGGTGGTTCTACAAAGTATTGACTCATGGGGGCTGAATACTTTTGCACGCCACACTTTTCAGTTTTTTATTTGTAATAAAATTTGGAAACCATGTATCATTTTCCTTCCACTTCACAATTATGCTCCACTTTGTGTTGGTCTATCGCATAAAATCCCAATAAAATACATTTACGTTTGTGGTTGTAATGTGACAAAATGTGGAAAAGTTCAAGGGCTATGAAAACGTTTGCAAGCTACTGTATATGTACGGTATCACTGAATGAGATTCATTGAGCACTGTTGAAAGTTGTTTACTGCATGAAAACCTAAGTATAATTGTGAATTCTGTGAGTATTTTTAATGGGCATTCCAGTTTGATGATTTAAAATAATGTTTATTTAATCTGCTTCATTTTAGTAGCTACACTGGAGAAAGTTTACAACAACCCATGTATCAGCAGCTTGGCATTCGACTACCAAATTTGGAACAATTTCAACAAACTTTGATGGGTCTTCAACAAGAAACATTGCAGCAACAGGTTAGTGAATGCAAGGAGCTTAAGATCTTGAAATAGCCTTTTTTTTGGTGAATTTATACAGGTCCACCACCGATTTCAGGCAACTGGTGATGCCCCTCCCTCCCCCCCCCCCCACCTTCCGCGCCCCCGTAATCCAGACAAAATCCGATGGCTAGGCCAGGTGAAGCAGCCAATCTCATCTTCTGCGCTGATCGGCTGGTTGAATTTGCCCCCTGAAACCTGGGCTCTGGAACTCCAGCCCGGCCGGAGTTGGAAGATTAGTTCTCATAGCTGAGTTCTGCAGCCAATTGGCGGGTCGAATTCACCGCCTGCGGCCGAGGCTCTGGAACGCCAGCCCGGCTGGAGCCGGCAGATCCATTCCCATCCCGACTTCTGCAACTGTCTTGGTCAGCGCCCTCAAGATTCATAACTCTGGGTGAAGACATTTCAGTTCTCAATCCTGATTTGTCCCACCTATTACATTAATCCCTGGGCCTGTGCATTCCAGCCATGAGAAACTACGTATCCATGCATCCAATTGAACTGTCTTAAGATTTTTGTGGATATCACTGAGAAGTAGCATATTGAATAGAAAATAAAATGCTGAGACTATTGTAACATCTGAAAGATGAATTAAGTTAGATTTATCTTCCATGATGAAACATTTGATTAATGCATATGTGTTGAATAGCATCAGCTGGATAATGTGACAAAACCTCTCAGAATTAACAATCTTCACTTTTGGCAACAGAATGTTCCTCCTTCTTGTTTGTCCTTGGCAGCGTGGGTTATTTTTAGTAAGTCCCAGTAGACCCTGATTCCGTGTATTGTTTGGTACATAATCTTTTAAAGTAAGTCCAGTAGACCCTCGTTTTAACAGACCCCTTTATAACGAATTCTGGATGTAGCAGACGGACCTGTCAATGCCATCCCGGCTTGCAGTGCCTCCCCGGCTGCTTAGAGTCCAAGCCACCGATACAACCCTCAGCTCTCAAGGTGTACCAGCCCTTCAGCCACTGCACAGTCTAGTTGACGCTGCTGTTGTCATGGCTTTACGTTGAAACCCTTGGGGACAGCGTTTTCTTCAGGCCTCTGCCACAGACAGGACCTGTCGGTCCCCGTGGGGTTCCCTCCCCTTCCATCTGCTGCTGCTTCTTTCTGTCGGCCATCCTGTTGTTCGCTCCGGGAGCGTATCCTTCTTCCTTTGCTCTATCCACTCGGCCTCTTCCCCCCCCCTCCCCTGACACCCTACTCCCCCCCATCCACCACCACTTCTTCCACCCCAGGAGTCACCGAGATACTGTATAATAATTACTTAAAAGAGAATATATATATATTTTTTGCTTTAAATACATTTACTATACCTCAGATCTTCTCAGATTTCTACGGTAGACAAAAATGCTGGAGAAACTCAGCGGATGAGGCAGCATCTATGGAGCGAAGGAATAGGCAACGTTTCGGGTCCAAGACCCTATTTCTATGTGGTTCGTTAATATCCTCTTGATGATTATAAAGGAAGCATTTCCTGTAGGGTCCAAAGTTGAAACTATTTTGTTCCATTTCAGGAATATCTTAAAGGATTACGTACTTCCAAAATAGTTTAGATCGATAAAGTAACCAGTCTTTGTGCATTAAGACCTTATGTATTGTGTTAACTTAAAGGGGAAACACGCACTATTCAGAAAGATTTTCGTTTGCGTTGCTTAATTTGCAGTTAAAAATATGTTTTCCCTTCCAAGACATATTGAAGTTTATCTATGATTAAGTAGTAAGTAGGAATTCAGGTGTTGAGGATGGGTGGCTTCATTCCAAAATCACCCATCTCCTATATGTTAGGTCTCTGTGTAATGCTAAAAAAAGTTTTAAAAATGTCTGTTATTAGAATTTATGATAATTTATTCTATTTCAGATGCCCCCGCCTCCCAATGGGCAGTTACCAACTTATGGGATGGTTCCTGTTCATCCTTATGCAACTATGCCTCAGCCTCCTATGCCTCCTATACCACCTATACAGCCTGTTTTCCAACAAGACTACCATACTCCCACTGAAGTACATCAACACCAACAACAACAGCAGCAGCAGCAGCAGCAGCAGCAGCAACTGCAAGTGAGTTTAATTAATATTATGATGTAAATAATTTAACTACTCGTGACAGAATGATCATTGTAGTTTTATTTTGTTTTCAAGGAAGTAGATATGGAGATTGAAAAGCCCGATATCCATGAAACAAAACGTCATAGTGTAGAAAATAGACGATCACGCACTCGATCTGGATCCAGGTTAGTAAACGACCAAAGTTAGGAAACTGTTTTGAGGGTTTGCAACATATGAATGTACTTGAAGCAGATTCAAGGATTTAACCATTAGTCTTCTGTACGGTTCCTTGTTGGGACCACAAGCATATGTATTGATAATGACTTGGGTGATGGAGTGGAAAGCCACATATTCTGACTGTTGGTAGCATGAGGAGGAACATTGTAAGCAGAACAAAGGGGAATACTGAATGTTGGATAACAACGGTATGTGGACAGAACAGGCTAATGGATTTCAATGTAGGCAAATCTGTGACCTGGCACTTGCAACCTAAAGAAAATCGAACAGACTGTTTCTGGTAAAAGCAAGGAATTGGGAGATTTTATGTACATGGGTCATTAAAGGATAGATCAGTGTATTCACAAACCTGTTGGATAGTGGTCTACATAAAATGTTATTAGTGCCTGGAAAACAAAGGAAATTGTGTAACCTGTGGGTGATTCCCTGTACAGACAGTCAAAAGTCATTTAGTGGAATTTCTCTTCTTCAATTTTCAAATGAGCACAACTACTTTGCTAGATTCCTAGTGCAAAACACTTCAAACCTTTAGTTGGAATATTGACCTAATGGCACATTGAGCATATAGTATAAATGAGGCTATGCCCCACCTCGGAGACTGTAACTTTGCCAGGAAGTTCTCAGAAAAGACTGTCAAGTTTTGTCCTAAACAGCTGCATAACATGCGTCTAGGCTATTGGTGGGGATGTACACTGAAACTGGTATTAGTTGCTGTGAGAAGCTATCAACGCAGTGAAAGGTGCCCTCTGAAATGTCTGAAACTCTTGGCTATTTCAGAGTAAAAGCTTGACTTGTTATACATGCAAGTCTTCTGTGGGGAAGTGTGGAATTCTTTGTTATCATTCATCCAAAGTTTATGATCTTGGTCAGAATTCCATAGTGGTCCATTAGGCGCCATAGTGTTGCCCTGTCTAAGCTGTCAAACGCTTTCTCAAAGTCGATGAAGTTGATGTACAGGTATGCTAGCTGGGACACTTTGGAGTAATTTGAGCAGACTAGAATACATTGGTCTCAAAGGGCGTACAGAATAGATTTGCAAAAAATGATTGTAATTGAAGGTTTCAATATATTGCAGTGAACTGATCAGTGAGAGAAAAAATGTTGGTTCTTGGGGAGTCCAGCTTGAGAAGGTGTAGTCTGAAACTTAGCCCAGGTCATCTGGATGCATGGGGTGTTAGAAGTATGGAACAGTATCCTATAAATGGTAATTGATGATGAATAAATTGTTATTTTTAAGTCCATGATAAACTTTTTGGTAAATTCTCCATATTCAAGAGAAATAGACAGAGACATGCAGAAAAAAATTGAATCATCCAGTACCTCATTGAGGCCAGGTTTGAAGGATTAAATGATCGTCTATCTTTTCTGCATTTCTTATAAAAGTGAGCAAATTATTTTATTTTAGGTACTATTTATTTCTACTGTTTGCGCTTGGCTAAAAATGTAATAATAATTTCCCATCTTTGATCATCGTTACACAGATCCTCCTGGACACATGTCAAACAGCATCTTGGCACTTATTATGCATTTTTTTGGATTTCCTCTTTATTTGGGGTAATCTTTGTTCCACTTGCAAATCTAAATAGTTAAATGACTACAATTGAAGTGTTCTTTGTCTTCTGGAACAAGGTGCAAGTGTATGAAATATAATTTCACACTGAATTATCCATATTTTCTTATCAATTTTCTTCACGATTACTCTGGAGATGAATGAAACTTGATTTCTGGGAATAAATGGTCGTGTTAAATTACAAATCTCAGCACCTCTACTTCCTGAGAAAATTACGGAGAGTCGGTATGTCAAGGAGGACTCTCTCTAACTTCTACAGGTGCACAGTAGAGAGCATGCTGACCGGTTGCATCGTGGCTTGGTTTGGCAACTTGAGTGCCCAGGAGCGAAAAAGACTACAAAAAGTAGTAAACACTGCCCTGTCTATCATCAGCTCTGACCTTCCTACCATCGAGGGGATCTATCCCAGTCGCTGCCTCAAAAAGGCTGGCAGCATCAAGGATCCACATCATCTTGGCCACACACTCATCTCCCCACTCATCTCAGGTAGAAGGTACAGGAGCCTGAAAACTGCAATGTCCAGGTTCAGAAACAGCTTCTTCCCCACAGACATCAGGCTATTGAACTCCTCAAACAAAACTCTGAACATTAATAGCCCATTATCAGTTTATTTGATCCTGTCCTCGGGCACTGTCTGTGTTGAATTTGCACATTCTCCCTGCAAGCGTGTGGGTTTCCTCCCACATCCCAAAGATGCATTGGCTTTGTAGATTATCTTGTCTCTAAAATTGCCCCTAATGTGCAGAGAGTGGGTAAGGAAAGTGGGATAACAGAACTTGTGTGAATGGGTAGACAAAAATGCTGGTAAAACTCAGCAGGTGAGGCAGCATGTATGGAGCGAAGGAAATAGGCGACGTTTCAGGTCGAGACCCTTCTTCAGACTGATGTCGGGGGGGGGGTGGAAAAGGAAGAGGCGGAGACATTAGACTGGGAGAGCTGAGATGGGGAGGGGAAGGAAGGAGAAAGCAAGGACAACCTGAAATTGGAGAAGCTAATGTTCATACCGCTGGGGTGTAAACCACCCGAGCAAAATATGAGGTGCTGTTCCTCCAATTTGCGGTGGGCCTCACTCTGGCCATGGAGGAGGCCCAGGACAGAAAGATCGGATTCAGAATGGGAGGGGGAGTTGAAGTGCTGAGCCAGGTGGACATCAGGTTGGTTATTGCGAACTGAGTGGGGGTGTTGTACGAAGCGATCGCCAAGCCTGCGCTTGGTCTCACCGAGGTTGATCATAGGCTGAATAATCATATTTTGGTTTGGAAGTGGAAAGAGATAATAGAAATTGCATTAATTGCAACGTGTAAAAAGAGATGAGATACTGTATTGTAATTTTGCTGCATGTCATTGTGGTATATATCATGTCTTGATTGGTGAATATATTTAGTTTGTGACTTTATTTGAAGCAGAAATAATATGTGAATGCTTCATTGACCATAATTCCGACTGGTAACTAAGCACTTCGTCCGAGCACATTATCGCACGCGTCATGCAAGCCGTCTTAAATGACCACCTAAACTGTCATTTGGCAACCTAAAAAGCTGCCGAGGTTGCCCGGCTGGCAACAGGGAAAAAAAGTTAAGCGAGAACCCTAATAGGCTGTGGGCCGAGAATCAAAAATGTGTCTAGAAATCGATTTCCGTGACCCACGTCACGGAACTACATGAAATTTTCCACAGATTTAGATAAAATATAATTGAGCAAGATGTCATAACTCGTCAGTGCCGAAAGTTGCACACTAATTAATTAAACTAATTAGAAAATGAGATCGTGATCTTAAGCACCATCTAGTGGCCAATGCCCATATTACACCCTGGGCAGTCTATTTCCGTGTTGCAGTCCATTTAAACTATATTATTATACCTCTATATATATATATATATATATATATATATATGACTTGTAAATATGTCTGTAGTCATATATCATTAAGTATAATTATATTATATAAAAATAATATGATTAATATAATTGTGAGTGTTTTTTTAATGACACAGTCGCAGAGGTCCTGCTCCTGAACCAGCATAATTAATGGGTGAGGGCAGTCCCTGTGGGTTCCTCCCTTTACTGAACCCCACTGACTGCCAGTGTGTAGAGTGGGGGTCACGACCAGAGTGGGATTGGGGCAGTGCCAGGCTGGAGGACAGTCCTGCAAGGCATCTTCCAGTCACTTTAATAGGAAATGTAATGAGACTGCAGCAGAGGTCCTAGGTTTTAAGGGCTCATGAACCTGCCTAATTAAAGGGTCAGGACAGATCCTCTGGGTTCCCCCATTTACTGAACCCAACTGACTGCCATAGTGGGGAGAGTGGGGGTAACGGCCATAGTGGGACTGGGGCAGTGCCAGGCTGGGTGACAGACCTGTAAGAGACCTGTCTTATTTCTGATGTAAATGTCACATCCTGACCAAGAATCAAATGCGCTGATGTTTACTCGATGAGTATTCATTTTAAGCTACAATGAGCCTATATTTATGTTAAGAGACATAAATATGTCTCTTTGCGATGGTGCCTTTGCTATGAGGGCTCTTACCTTTAACCTAAAATAACCCTAAAAGTGTTGCATTTGTTTGAGTATCTGTAGTTTGTGTGTGTGTCTGTGTATACCTGTCCAACGTGTATCTGTGGATGTAAGTGTGTATGTATGTGTGGATGGATGGATGAGTGAAGGTATGTGTGTGGATATATGTGTGCATGGTTGTGTACATGTATGTCTGCGTGAGGGTGGATGTGTGTGTGCAGATGCATGTGTACATGTATGTGTGCATGCATGGAAGTGTACGTACAGGTGGATGGGTGGGTGGACTGTCGCACTGTCATTCACCAGCACGCCATTATCATAAGTAATTCACTCATTGTTTAAATAATTTGACCAAATAAACAGTGAAACGATCAACATTAACATAAAACTTTATATGATCATTTATTTCCCCAATTTATTTGTTTACCTTACATCTGATCTTCATCTGAATATTCTTCATCGGATTCCAAGTCTTATGATAAGTCCATCGATAAGTTAGTTCAAGTTCAAGTGGAGGGTCAGGCAGAGGCTACAAGAAAAAATCTCATAGTCATTAAGCCTGCATGGACTTCAATTCATAAAATTTCGACCTCTTCTTAATGTTAATGAGAATAACATTGTTACTACCATAGATAAATTAGTTCAAGTTCAAGTTCACATACACCAATTCATTTCTACATAAACATCAGCCATTTCTGACCATTTCTCACTCCAATGGAAGCCTATAAAGTGCAGTGAATAATCCCTCTGTTTTTCTCCCGTGGTCGGAGCCTGGAAACGGCACTATGTACAGCCTTCTCTCTCTCCCCCCCCCCCCCCCCCCCCGCGGAGATGATCCAAACACACTCCGCAGCACCGCATTCACGAATCGGTCGCTTCCTAATTGAGACCGCGGCTTCACTATGTTAAGTACATAGGTCCCGCGGTCGGAGCACTTTTTCCTGGTAAGTTATCGCAGGCAGCTCCGAGAATAGACGATAAAGAAAACGTATTGGACTTCAGCAAGCTGGCATTAGTGGAAATGTTTAATTTACTTTACTATGGATTACACATAGTTTAGGCCATGAATTAATGAATGAGTGAATGTACAGCCTCCAAATCTAATTTTTTCACATTATAAAAGGGTGCAATTAAATTAATTAAAGTCCATACAGATTAATTTTCAAAAATTCAAGATCTTACCTTTCAGTTCCAGTTGATTCACAAAGTTTGATTGGTTTCACGAATTGGCTGTCCTCTTGTGTTGCATCACCTCAGCAGGGACTTTGCTTTCAAGGCTTTGTTCCACGTCTATCCGCTTAGCTGCACATTCTTCTTAATGCTTTTCTCACTAAATTCAATTACCCTGTTGCAAGTTTCCACAACATGTATTCCACAGAACAACAACGAACCTTCATCAGAATCTCCAGTAAAACAGGCATCAATAGAAGCACTCTCAGCCATGTTGTGTGCTCCCTGCCTAGCTAGCCTGAAACAAAGTGATTGATTGGCTAACTGGCGTCCGCCTCAATGTTAGACCTGTTTTGATTGGACTAAAAATACCCAAAATATTTCCGTTTTTTCTCTAATTTAATTAAAATGTGCAAGTTTTGTTCTTGACTGATTTTAGATGATCAGCCATGATCATATTGAATGGTGGTGCTAGTTCTAATGGCTGAATGGCCGACCTATAATTCTATGTTTCTATGACCAAGCACATCGCAAGAGATGCATTAATCAACTTTGCACAATTTTCTTTCATATCTAGGACCTGGTTTGAAGTTTAAGGCTCATATAGTCTGTTTATAATCACTAATAGGCATAGCAGCTGAAATGAGGGAAGTTGTTCTCCTGTAGGGAATGTGAATACTGAAATCAATGCAGTGCCTAATTATTAGCATTGACATTCAGTTTGGAGGATTCATGGAATTCAGAACGATTTGGAACTGGGATGGGCATGTTTTTTTTTTTTTTGAAGGCTGACGGTTAAATTATAGATGAGTTGTAAGAGGTGATATGGAACATAAAGTACTTGTTTGTTTATTTAAAATAAAATTTACAGGGTGTATAAAATCTATTATCCACAGATCACCAAAGAGGAGGCGTTCTCGGTCCAGTTCTAGGTCCCGGAGATCAAGACATAAACGTTCTCGTTCGCGATCCAGGGAAAGACGTAGGCACTCTCCTCGATCCCGAAGCCAAGAAAGACGTGAACGAGAAAAGGAGCGAGAACGCCGGCAAAAAGGGCTTCCTGCAATTAAGTCTAAAATTGTCAGCGGTGGGTGAATTAAATCTAGCATGAAAACCATTGACACGTACCTTTAACACATTTCACTATTATTAAATGAGTAATCTGCCATGGTCAGTTTATGGATATGACTTTTACTATTTAGTTGAAATCATATCAGAGACTCTCAAAATTAGGGAGTGCTTATTCTAAGTAGTATTACTTATTTGTTTCAAGGCGCCCATCATTGTTAAACCACAGAAAAGGAATCAAGTGGTTTATTTCTTAAATTTAAGAGGGATTCATGCTTTGCTCATTCAAGCCAACCCTATTCCTAAAACATTTTCTTATAATATTAACGCAAAATATTCTTCTTATCTACAGTTTGCAGCACAACACTTTGGATAGGACAGCTGGATAAAAGAGCAACTCAGCAGGATGTTGCAAATCTTTTGGAAGAGTTTGGCCAGATAGAATCTTTGAATGTAAGTATATGTTATCCTTAGTGACCAGTAACCTGTTGCATTGGATTGGATACTTGAATTAGACCAGTGTATAAATTATCTGGTGTTCAATATATGGTGCTGGCTGCCTGTCAAACATAATTGCTGTGGCAAAGGAAAAAGGGATAAATCAGTTCAGGTGTCTGTCTTGAATTTGTATCTTCTGACTCGTGCAGGAGATAGTTGGTTATATATCATCATTGTGAGACCTGAACTGGACTTGACGTAGCTGTTCTAGTAAAAAAAATAGGCAAGTCAAGCTTAGTAAAAATTATGTTGCTGCAGGAAATTTTAAGTGAGTGTAAAATGAACACTTGGCTGTTGCTGGAATCTGATCAACCGTTTTTGCCCCAACCTTAAATTCCTAGTAGATTTAAGGTTGGGGCAAAATTTGATTATTAAAATTTTGGTTTTGTAAAGCAAAATTACTATCAAACTACCTTGTACCATTGTATAAAATGTATTGCTGTTCTTATCTGTAGATGTTACCAATTTGCTGGTCAGGGTTGCTTAGCTAGGTGCAAAGTATAACATTGTAATCTAAAGATACCCACTTCTGCTCATACTTGGCAGTTCTGTTTCTCATCTTTGTTTACTTTCTAAGCGTGTCATTTGAATGCTGTATTGGACCAGTGTCATGCTATAAATCAGGGAGGTGGCAGAGAAGCATCAATGAGCCAAAATTTCATTTACTTTATGAGACTGGAAAGGAGTGTTAATTCTCCCTCGACTAGAGGAAATTTATTGGGGATGCTCAAATTCTTGGAAGGAATTCGTAGAGTCAATCATTAGAAATTATTTCCAGTGGCAGGTGGATTAGCAACGTGAGAACAGAGTGCAAGGTAATTCAGAAAATAATCAAAGTTGAGATGCAGTAAACATTTGTTTGACATATCTTGCTTAGATCTGTAATTTAGTGGTGCTGGAAGCAGATTTTGTCATAACCAAAGTGAACCATAGAAATAATAGAAGAGGTATGTGGCAAGTGCAGTGAAAGAAGACTGATAATTAGGTTACCTCTTACAAAAAGTGACAGAGGTATGGTGTTCTATGAGAATGTTTCCCTGTCCAGTGTCCTTGAAATTCAGTTAACACATGTATTTTCAATTTGATGTGACTTTCATAAATAATATAAATGCCAGAATGTGATGCAACATTCAAAGTAATTATGCAAATTAATGTTTTTCATTCTGATATGAGTACTCTTGTTGCATTCAGTGAATTAATGTTAATATAGAAAGCATGATAGCTACTTGTACTGTTGCTTGCTGTAACTGCTCATCAACATGAGGTGGTCTAAATGCACTGCAGTTTTAATAACAGGATTTACAAAGCTGTTTGTACTGTCCAGAACAAATGAAAACCTGGTAATGATTATGATAAAAACAGAAAATGCTTTAGAAACTCAGCTCCGAGAGCATTTATGGTGAGCGAAAGAGGATTTCATTGGATGAGCTTTTGGGATTTTATTAGCACTTTTAACCTGTCTTTTGCCCTCTACAGATGATACCTCCAAGAGGTTGTTCTTACATTGTGATGGTTCATAGACAAGATGCATATCGAGCCTTACAAAAACTTGGCAGAGGAACATTCAAAGTTAATCAAAAGCCTATAAAGGTATGTATTGTGCAGAGGCTAAAGCAAATGTTTTTTCTAAACTGAAGCACTCTCCTCTCAAGTATAGTTATTAGTGACTTAAGGAATTGATTTTGTTCTTTATGCGGGGGAAAAGTAAAAGATAAACACTCTCCACAGCATTTATGTAAGATATCCATTGTTAGTAGATCACACTGTTAATTCTGTCGTGATGTAGAAGTAAGTAAGTTTATTGGCAGAGTATTCACATACAAGGAATTTGCCTTGGTGCTCCGCCCACAAGTAACAACATGACATGCAGTGACAGTTACGAATGACTCAGAAAACACTAAACATTAATAATAATAAGACATTAATGATAAAACACCATTGATTAAGCATGTGAACCAACAAAATACCAGATCAAAGGGAGCCTACAGATTTTTGGCTGTTGAGTAGAGCAACTACTCGTGGATAAAAACTGTTTTTATGTCTGGCTATGGCAGCTTTGACAGTCCGGATTTGCCTTCCACAGGGAAGTGATTCAAAGAGTTTGTGGCCAGGGTGAGAGGGGTCAGAGATGATCTTGCCTGCTCGCTTCCTGGCCCTTGCAGTGTACAGTTCATCAACGGAGGGAAGGTTGCAGCCAATAGCCTTCTCTGCTGATCGGACGATTCGCTGCAGCCTCCAGGTGTTGTGCTTGGTGGCTGAGCCAAACCAGACCATGATGGAGAAGGTGAGAACAGACTCTAGGATGGCCGTGTAGAATTGGACCAGCATTGCCTGTGGCAGATTGTGCTTCCTCAGCTGCTGTAGGAAGTATATCCTCTGTTGTGCTTTTTTGACTGTGGAGTCGATGGTCGCCCCCCACTTAAGGTCCTTAAGGTCCTTGGAGATGATGGTTCCCAGGAACTTAAAATACTCCACAGATGTGACTGTGGTGTTGTTGATGGTGAGGGGAGGGGGGAGGCTCTCCTAAAGTCTAGAATCAATTCCACTGTCTTAAGAACATTGAGCTCTAGGTTGTTGCTGAGGGAGCAGGCACCATAACCTCCCATACCAGGACAAATGAAATATCCTTAGATATCGAGCAATATAAAATGATGCAAACAATGTTTACTTTCCCCTCCAGATTGCCTGGGCCTTAAACAAAGGAATGAAAACAGAATACAAGCAGTTTTGGGATGTGGAGCTTGGGGTCTCTTATATTCCTTGGGATAAAGTTAAACCAGAAGAACTGGAGCGTTTATGTGAAGGAGGAGTGTTGGACAGCGAAACACTTTGTCCAGGTAAGTGACAAACATGGTTGCAACCAGAATGCCCACGCGGGTAGATGCCTGCAGCTCTGCTGGATCTGGCATATCTATCCCATTGGGTGCCAAAACCCTCATTCGTATGGACAGACGGCACATGGGTCTTGCACTAAACGGCAATAAATCCCTAGACACTGGCAGTTTACAGCCAAAAATGTTCAAAGAAGCATCTTCCAAAATTCAAATGGTTCCCACTGATTACAATTTTGTAGATGTAACTCCTCTACTCAAGGAGAGAAGAAATTGGGAACAATTGACCAATTAGCCTGACATTAGCAATAGAGAAAATCTGGAATGTTTTGGGGCAATTGGTGGTAGAGCACATGTGAATTTATAAAAGGAAAATTATACAGATGAATAAGGAAGAGAGGGTTGATATCTGAATTGGTTTTTAGAAGGCATTTAATAGTTTTGCCGCATAAGAGATTAACCAGAACGCATGCTTGTAGCAGTATTGGTTTCAAGATTTATTGAGGGGCAGAAAAGAGTGTTGGTAATTTTTGAGTTGGGAGACTATCGCTAAAGGTTAAAGGGCTTGGTTCTGATTTGCCAGAAGTTCACAACCTATTTCGGTGATTTGGTGAGAGCATGAAATGTAGTATTTCCCGGCTTGCTGGATATACCACACTTCATACTAGCAATGTGGCTTGCAAGTGGAATACAGAGTGGCTTTGTGTGAAAAAGACAGCATTTGTCAGTGTGTGGAGGTGCAGCAGAAGGAATGTGACATGAAAAATACTAAGTCATTCAGTTTAGTGTTTTATATGGACCTGATAAGGTAAGTTGGAGCCTGATGAAATTGCCTGATTTTAATTTCCACTGAAAGCACAATGAATGTGAGGTGCTGGTGTACAGAATAAGAAACAGGGCTGGAGTAACTAAGTGGGGTCAGGCATCATCTCTGGAGAACAAGGATAGGTGGCATTTTGGGTCAGGGCCCTTCAGGCATATTGTGGTGGTGGTGGGAGCGGGGGGAGCTGAAAGAGAGGAAGGGCAGGACGTAATCTTGGACATAATAGGTGAATTCATGTTTTAAGGGGGAGGGGGTTGATATGTAGATGGTTGAATCAAGGCCAGAGATTTAAAGGCAGAAGGTGTGCGGCAAAAAGATTGAGTTTATGTATGGTCTTAGCGATGTAAAGGACAACATTGGGAACAACGGATGCAGTAGACGAGGCGAGTTTTTAGTGCACAACCGATGTATCTGTTGTCGGAACTGACATCGGACTATGGTCTTTTCAATTTTCTTTACTTTTTAAAAAATTTCAAAATAGACTTTATTCAAGTAATAAATATATACAAAACGTAAACCGTGCAAAAAATTCATCCGACATTTTCGGAGCTATACAAATAGTTCAATAGTCTCTACATTTCTCAAATCTGTCCCCCAACCGTGCCACTTATGTGGCCCCCTGGCTTGGGGTACCTTCCCTTATTTTGAGGGGCGTCTCCACCATACCGTGCCCCCCATGTCCAGCAGCGGAAGGACCCTAGACTGTGGCTCTCCCCCACCGAGCCTTGGCGTTAGCTGCACCGAGCTTCAGTGTGTCCCTCAGCACGTACTCCTGCAGTCTGCAGTGGGCTAGTCGGCAACATTCCCTGACGGACATCTCGCTCTGCTGGGGGGGACTATGGTCTTTTCAATGCATAAAAGAAACAAACAACTCTATTTCTTCTTCAGTCACCTGTGGAATGCATGTCACATTTGATTCCTTTCCGTATTTGCATTAGAATGGAAGAATATTACAAAGGCACCAGCAGCTGTCGTTGAAACATCTGAAAATGGCAGTACAGCAGTAATACAGTCAGAAGAAATGCCTCCAACCTCCATACCCATGCCAACACAGGTAAGAATGAACTGTTAATCACATTATTTTTAGCTGAGATAAATAAAACTTTCCATGAGACAAGTAGAGGAATTCCAATTCTATTGCATAGTGTTAAGTCATCTGTTATTCCAGAAAAGTACAAGGTTGGTTCTTGTATTTTTATATATTTCCGAGGGATTATATGTCCAGAGTTACCTTTGTTTACATAGAAAATAGGTGCAGGGGGTGGCTTTTTGGCCCTTCGACCCAGCAATGCCATTCAGTGTGATCATGGCTGATCATCCACAATCAGTAACCCGTGCCTGCCTTCTTCCCATATTCCTTGATTCCGCTAGCCCCTAGAGCACTATCTAACTCTCTTTTAAATTCATCCAGTGAATTGATCTCTCTCTACTGCCTTCTGCGGCAGAGAATTCAAACAAATTCACAACCCTCTGGGTGAAAAAGTTTTTTCTCATCTTAGTTTTAAATGGCCTCCCCTTTATTCTTGGACTGTGGTCCCTGATTCTGGACTCCCCTGACATTGGGAACATTTGTCCTGCATCTAGCTTGTCCAGTTTTTATAATTTTATATGTTTCTATAAGATCCCCTCTCATCCTTCTAAATTCCAGTGAATACAAGCCCAGTCTTTCCAATCTTTTCTCATATGACAGTCCTGCCACCCCGGGGATTAACCTCGTGAACCTACGCTGCACTGCCTCAATAGCAAGAATGTCCTTCCTCAAATTAGGAGACCAAAACTGCACACAATACTCCAGATGTGGTCTTACCAGGGCCCTGTCCAACTGCAGAAGGATCTCTTTACTCCTGTACTCAAATCCTCCCATTATGAAGGTCAACATGCCATTAGCAACTTATGGACTTTTGTGAATATAGGGTTTAACATCATGTTCAGAATATCTGGTTGAATGATGTTAAGGGAGACATTCTATATCCCTTCTGTGAAGCATTAATCATCAGTGTGAGGGTAGCTGAGTCCATTTATGTGTTGATCTTTCCATCCTTAGGGTTGATTCATCGTATTTATTTTGCTTTTGGAAAATATAAGGCTATTCTGAATACAATCCCATGAGACAGTTAACAGGCTGTCCTACTTGGGCGACCTAATCCGCGAGTTCTGGCGAGTTTGCCCTTGACTCATACTCGCAGCATGGTCGACACAAGGTCGTAGGAGGTCTTTGTAACTCTCCTTCATGCTTGAGAGTAGTCCCCGTGTACTAAAGGCCTCAGCTAGGTCGCGGCATTTTTTTCAATAGTTAAAAAAATGCCCGCGAGTAAAAAAAGGTCGCCATGGAAAAAATTTATTTTTTTTTACTCGTAGGTTTAGTCGTAGGTAATCAAGGGTAGTCGTAGATAGTCTTCATCATAGTCGAAGAGACATTGAAGGAGGTCGTCTTCACTCTCCACTATTCTGTGTCCAATTTTCCCGAAGGAGCCGTAGTCAAAGCTAGTCTTCAACGTAGTCGAATGAGGTCTTCAACATGGCATTTTTAAAAAAACTCTGCTAAACTCTTCTAAACTCGCCCATTAGGTCGCCCATGGGACAGCCGCTAACATATTGTGTAATTATAAATCCTTTGGTGCTTTTGTTACACCTTGCTTTTGCAGGACTACATCACCCATCACTGAATCACTTTGTCTGTGCCTCTCAGCCCATTTGCAGTCATTAAACCGTATATCTCGATTTAAAACGATTTGATTTACAAATTCTCACTGCAGTCAAGCTCTGATCTGGTGCCAGAAGAGTAGATATTTTTGACTATTGGATGTCATTCTTATTAATGCCTTTAGGTACCTTGTTTTACGTAAAAATCCTGTAATGACTGCCAATGCAACTGGTGAGGTAAAGGGTGCAGAAAATATACGTATTTCAGACCTCAGTCCTGGTTTTAAACTGGCCCATACTCATGACTCCTGGTGTTCTGGATCTCACTGCGATTTCTGGCTGTACAACCTCTGGGCCCCTGGCTCACAGTCTGATCTAATGAGTGAGTCAGATGCCAGAGAATCAGAACTTCCGAACAATTGGGTGATGTATTCTCAAAGTTTTATTGTGCAATGCAATTGTCTCAATTTGCAAATCTTTTCTTGCTCTGGTGAGCAGTTTAAATGTTGGGGGCAAGAGAAGATTATACATCAATATTAGCATCAAACAGCAATTGAAATCCGATTTGGCGAAGTCATTAACAAAAATCACCACAAATGATCTGAATATCACTTTTTTTCATTGCAGCACTAGAAATACATTTTCAATACTGTCAGTTATATGTTGTAAAATACCATTTGTTCAGTATTTATTTTTACAAGAGTTTGTAGGGAAAAAATGAATGTATGTATTTACCTGCAATCATTGTGTTGGAGGTGGATGCAATAAAATCTTTTGAGAAATGTTACTGTAAAATTTGTTATTGCAGATGCCTGGAATTCAGCCAATGCCAGCTATTAATAGACTCCAACCTCCGAACTTTTCAACAATTCCGCCACCTACTTTTAATCCTGGAGTGCCACCACCACCACCGCCACCACCTCCACCTCCATTTATGCGTCCTGGTTTCAATCCAGTTCAGCCGCCACCCGGTATGTCACATCACAGAATCTTTAACAGTGGCTGAGAAGTGTTTGCACTTACAACCCTCAGCAAGATAGTATGCTGACTGCTTTAAGAGAAATAATTGTGACTAAATGTTGCCGTTTAATCTTATAAGGTACCTTCCATTTTCTATTTGGATGTTTTCATTTATTGCAACAAATCATCCGGAAGTGAAAGATTCACTTTTTTTGTTGAAAGCGACAAAGTTTACAAAATAACAATGCAGCAGGAGAGATTATAAGGGAAGAAATGCTTGATTTCTGTGATTGATCATTTGGAGTGCTGTGACATATTTTAAATAGATCTTGCAGAATACATGGAATAGACACATTTCAATGGGAAATAAAGCTCTTGGGTGTATGAGCTGATAAGTCTCCAGATCCTGATGGGGCGTCTTCATTGTCTGAGATGGGGTGTTTGTTTTATTTTAATTCCATACATATGGGGGAGGTTTATTTTGCTATTGCAATTAACAAATGTTATTCAATGAGACAGAGAGAAGGCAGGACACAACAGAAAGCTGTTCATGTCCCAGAGAAGATGATGCTTGGAGAAATTCAAGTAAATTGAAGAATGACCCTATGACTGAGAAATAAATTGCATTTCGCCATTTTGTCATATTTATTTGAACAAGTAGCATGAGCTGTGGATAACGTGGAACTGGTGGATGTCCTGTATTTAGATTTCCAGATGACATTTGACAAGGTGCTGCATCAAAGGTTATGGCAGAAAGTAGAACACCATGGTGCAGGAAGTGACACCAGTTTGGATAGGAGATAGGCTGGCTAACGTGCATAAACTACTTTTTTGTGGTTGTAAAGGTGTAATCAAAGTTGTGCTACAGGGATTACTGATTACAAATGTTTATAAATTATATAAATCATTTTGATGATCGATTAATAGTTGTTTAACATGCTTGATAACAATCGGTTGGAAAGCAAAATATGGATCGGACATGAGGCTACAAAAAGATTTGTATATTGATGATAATGTGGAATTGAGGTTATAATCAGATCAGCCACAATCTTACTAAATGCTGGGGAGTTTTCAGGTGCCAAGTGGCTTGTCCCTAACTTGTTTGTTCAAACTATACAGTCGAATTGTGGTATTTGTAGAAGGAAATGTAAAGTTTGAAGCTGAGGATCAACGTTAATTAATGTTGCATTTACTGTGACTTTCTAGTTTGCTGTTTCTTATTCTAATTTGAAGCATTCAGTCTTCATTTCATTCTGATATATTGGTTGTTTTAAACAAACTGATTGAAAAAGATTGGTATGTGGTCAGTCCTATTAAACAATAAAAATATCAGAGAAAATGTGTCAGAAAACGTTGTCCTGAAAGGACACTATTGATTTCCTGTTGTCAGCAAAAAAAAACTATCATGGGTGGAGGTTTGTGATTCTGCAGGATTCCCATTTTAAAGTGAACTTTGGTGGTTGAGTGCACTTGATGCTGAGATTTATAGATTCTTAAGTGATTTGTGAATTCTGTATGGGTGAATTTTCATTACTGAATGGAGCAATGTAGAGATTGCCTGAATGATCCATGTGTAAATAATGTGCAATATTGTTTGCAGTAGCAGTTCAGTGAAAGATCCAGCAATGTGTGTCTTTCATACACATGCTGCTTCAGGTTCTCCAAACTGGAGAATTTCTTGGGTCAATAAATTAGTTTATAGACCAGATATGAATTATTTCGTAATGTATTTGTGATGATATTTTTATTGAGTACTATCAGTAAGACTAAATGTTTCAATTTGTGCAAATCTGCATTGCATAGTACAAATTAAAACCAAATTTAACACAACACACAATCCTCTGACATTTTCCCCACCTCAATGGGATCCCACCACTAACCACATCTATCCATCTCCACCCCTTTCCGCCTTCCACAACTCCCTGATTAATTCATCCCTTCCCCCCCCCCCCCCCCCCCCCCCAAACCACCCCTCCCCAGGTACTTTCCCCTGCAACCGTAGGAGATGCACCACCTGTCCCTGTACTTCCACCCTCGACTCTGTCCAGGGACCCTGACAGTCCTTTCAGGTTAGGCAGAGGTTCACTTGTACCTCCTCCAACCACATCTACGGTATCCGTTGTTTAAGTTGTGGACTCTTGTACATTGGTGAAACAAAATGTAGACTGGGCGACCATTTCACTGAACACCTTCGCTCAGTCTGCCTGGACCTACCTGATCTCCCAGTTGCCATACACTTTAATTAATTCCCCTTCCCATTCCTAAACTTGGGCCTCCTCCAATGTCAGTGTGGCCAAACGCAAATTGGAGGGACAGCACCTCATTTTGCGCTTGGGCAGCTTACAACCCAGTGGAATGAGAATTGACTTCTCTAATTTCAAGAAACCATGCATCCCCTCTCTCTCTCTCTGACCCTCCCCCACCCAAGTGATTGTACTAGTTTCAAAGTTGTCGAGTCTCATTATCTGTAACTCATTTTTCACTGAGCCCACAGCTAACAATGGCCTGTTTCCTTTATTATCGTTACTTTTTTGCATACCTTTAATTAGTTTGTTCTATCTCGATATCACCATCAATATCTGTCGCTTTCCCTTTTCCCCTGACTCTCAGTCTGAAGAAGGGTCTCAACCCGAAACGTCACCTGTTCCTTTTCTCCATAGATGCTGTCTGAGTTACTTCAGCTTTTTGTGTCTATCTTCGGTTTAAACCAGCATCTGCAGTTCCTTCCTACACAAAACCGAATTCAGGTTAACGTTTGTAGCTGACTAGAATACAATTGCTTTTAACTGCTGCTCCCTTCAACTGTATTTCTGCCTATTTCGTCTCTGCAAACTCCTCACAACTTTCCACGAACAAAACTGGCAGAACCTATAGAAGTCATTGAATTTAACGGTAAAGGAGGTAATTATTTTGTTAATTGTGCCCATGCTGGCTCTTAGAAAAAGTTACATTTTTTAGATTAGTATCACTTTTTTGCCTTTATTCTCATAACCAGTCACCTTGTTCATCTTATTTTCTGGATCTTAATCAGAAATGTAGACTCTGCTTATCCAATACGATGGTTAGGGTTTGCATTTACCTCCTAAGGCTTCGATACTGCATGTTCATTATGCTCCTTACATCCTTGATATCTTTTGTAAAATATATAACATTAAAAAAACACAAGAAATTATTGTGGAGAAATATTCTGATTTATCTTTGAACATTTTTAGAATCTTCTTATTGGAAAATCAATTGTGATTTTAAATTCAATTTTTAAAATATTTTTTTCCTTTCAGGTTATCTGCCACCCGGTGCTATGCCTCCACTGAGTACTGCAATGCCCATTGGAAATACAGGAACTAACATTCCAACAAGCGAGTCATCCCATCTTCCTGGTTAGTTATTTCCCATTACATAATTTTGTTTTTTATATATTTTCCTAAATCGTGAATTTGTTTTTTCCAATGTTACCTATGTTATTTTTTTTTGTTGGCTTTTTGAAGAAAACTGCTCTTTTCAGGCTCTATATTAACTATCAAAATCCTCTTCATGTTAATCATGGCAGCATGTATTGTACAAACTACTTTCCCTTCAACCTGTTAATAATGACAATTAAAATCTGCAGAAACTTGCAAATATGAAATGAAAACAAAAATTGTTTTCCGCTACTATTAACTGGTTTAATCAGGCTAGGGTAATTGTGAAAGGAATTTAGTTAAGATAGGCTGCAATTTTTTTTTCCAGCTTTCTGAGAATGACCTCACCATTTGAACATTTTCTTAATTGCTACAAAATAGATTTCACACTTTCACATCCACTTCCTAAACACTATGCACAATTTACAGAGGTCAATTAACCTACAAACCTGAATCAATTTCTGATCTGGGAAGAAACCTGAGCACCCTGGGAAAACCCGCGTGGTCACAGGGAGAATGGGTAAACTACAAACAGACAGCACCCAAGGTCAGGATTGAACCCATGCCTCTGGCACTGTGAGGGAACAGCTTTACTAGCTGTGCCACTTTGCTGTCCCTACAAAAGTGCTTGGTTCCATATCCTTGTTTTTTATTCACGGTCTCCATGATTCTGGCTTCCATATCATTGGCAAATATAATTATGCAAGAGAGTGCAGAAAGTTTCACAATTATGCTGCTTGGATCGGCAGGCTTGGGTTGTAAGGAAAGATTGCCTTTGGAACGAAGAAGACTGAAATGTTAGAGGTACAGTGCCCTCCATAATGTATGGGACAAGACCCATTTATTTATTTGCCTCTGTTTATCATGTAGAAATTACAGCAGTGTTTATACATAGTCCCCCCCATTTCAGGGCACCATAATGTTTGGGACACAGCAATGTTATGTAAATGGGAGTAGTCATGTTTAGTATTTTGTTGCATATCCTTTGCATGCAATGAATGCTTGAAGTCTGTGATTCATGGACATCACCAGTTGCTGGGTGTCTTCTCTTGTGATGCTCTGCCAGGCCTGTATTGCAGCCATCTTTAGCTTATGCTTGTTTTGGGGGCTAGTCCCTTCCAGTTTTCTCTTCAGGATATAAAAGGCATCCTCAATTGGGTTCAGATCGGATGATTGACTTGGCCACTCAAGAATTGACCATTTTTTAGCTTTGAAAAACTACTTTGTTGCTTTAGCTGTATGTTTGGGATCATTGTCTTGCTGTAGAATGAACTGCCGGCCAATGAGTTTTGAGGCATTTGTTTGAACTTGAGCAGTTAGGATGTGTCTATACACTTCAGAATTCATTATGCTACTACCATCCACAGTTTTATCATCAATGAAGATAAGTAAGCCAGTACCTTCAGCAACCATACAAGCCCAGGCCATGACACCCCCACCACCGTGTTTTATAGATGAGGTGGTATGCTTTGGATCTTGGGCAGTTCCTTCTCTCCTCCATACTTTGCTCTTGCCGTCAATCTGAGGGGAAAACAGTCCACACAGTGTAGTTGTATTTGGAATGAGCTTCCAGAGGTTGTGCTGGAGGCAGGTGCAGCAATGACATTTAGGAAGCATCTGGATAGGTGCTTGAATGACCCAGGCATGGAAAGAAATGGACTGAATGCAGGCAAGTAGGATTTATTGGCATGATGGTTGATAGAGATGAAGTGGGATGATCATTGGCGGTCACTCAAAACGAGTATGACTTTCCTCTCATGGTGGACGCCTGTGCGTGACCTTGTTTAATGTGGGGAGACTGGTGCACAGACGACCACCCCGTGGTCCTTGACAGATCTGGGTCAGAATGCAGTGGCATGGAATCCAAGATGACCGGGAACTCTTTTCTGCTGCAGCTTTCATCCGCCTTCCCTGCCGTTGTGACCAAAGATTATAGAGGAGCAAGATGCGCCACTCCGTGGAAAAGGCGTAGTATCACATGTGTGATTGTCGACGCCATATTAGCGGACCAGAGATGGCGTCGACTATGGCGTATACTGGGAAACTGAGCTTCCCTATGATCTTTGTCTCTCGATCTGCCGCTGTGTAATCCGCTCCAAAGCTACAGAGCAGTTGCAAGCAAAGATTATAGAGGAGCAAGATGCATTAGAAAGTTATTAGATTTATTTGTAATAGATCTTTACTTACCCCTCGATCCCTCTCTATCCCCTCTCTTCTCTCGATCACCCTCTCTTCTTTCTATCACTCTCTCTCCCCTGTCGATCTCTTTCTCTCCCCTGTCGATCTCTTTCTCTCCCCTGTCGATCTCTTTCTCTCCCCTGTCGATCTCTTTCTCTCCCCTGTCGATCTCTTTCTCTCCCCTCTCGATCTCTTTCTCTCCCCTCTCGATCTCTTTCTCTCCCCTGTCGAACTCTTTCTCTCCCCTCTCGAACTCTTTCTCTCCCCTCTCGAACTCTTTCTCTCCCCTCTCGAACTCTTTCTCTCCCCTCTCGAACTCTTTCTCTCCCCTGTCGAACTCTCTCTCCCCTGTCGATCTCTTTCTCTCCCCTCTTGAACACTTTCTCTCCCCTCTCGATCTATCTCTCTCCCCTCTCTTCTCGATTTCCCTCTCTAGCCCTGCTATGCCTTCGGCCCAAAAGAGGATAGAAATAAATTACATAATGGTCTTTGTAGGAAGATTTTAATAAGCTCTTCTATCCAAAGATTTTCTTCTATCTGTCCCACCATATATTTATATGAATGTGTGTTTGTGTGTGCCTGTAATTTTGTGCACAGTGTGTGTTAAAGCAATACAAGGGAAGCTGTACAATGCAATGCAAGGTAAACTACGCGAAGGAGGGGCTGGGGAGGAAAGATGCGAGGGAAATGGGGGAACAGGGGGGAAAGGGAGGGGGAGAGAGAGAGAGGGAAGGAGAGGGGAGGGAGGGAGATCGAGAGAAGATAGGGGAGAGAGGGATCGAGGGGAGATCGAGAGAAAGAGGGATCAAGAGGGAGAGAAAGATCGAGAGAGGGGTCGAGAGGTAAGTAAAGATCTATTACAAATAAATCTAATAACTTTCTAATGCATCTTGCTCCTCTGTAATCTTTGTTTACAATGGCTCTGTAGCTTTGGAGCGGATTACACATGGGGAGGCAATCCGCCAAAATGGCGGCCGTGACGTTCCGTTACGTACTACACACTAGTCCATTGGATTTCCACTGAGTGGCGCATCTTGCTCCTCTATAATCTTTGGTTGTGACGCTCCACTAAAGTTACGTCTTGGTTGGATTGCTCTTTGTCGGGGACCTCCCCCTTGACATTACTGCCATTGGTGGCCCCTACCAGGAGCATAGCTCCAGACGACATAGCCGGGGATGATATGTTATACAATTCTGACAATGGAGTCTCTCATCATCTTGAACCTTTCTAGACAATTATTCCATCAGCTTCTCTCTTCCAAGGAGAACAGTCCTAATGCCTCTCTGCCTTCAAATGTTCATGAAGTTCTGCAAAGAATACTTTCATGCTCAATTGAACAAGTATTGTCAGCACTATGTTTGTGCCCCAATATATGTCATTACCGACTGGAAACGTCACCTATTTATGTTCTCCAGAGATGTTGCCTGACCCGCTGAGTTACTCCAGCACTTTGTGTCTACATTTTGTAAACCAGCATCTGTTCCTTGTGTCAACACTTGCCAGATCTGGTCTGTCCTGCCCCCACTCTCTTTTCCATCTTTTTTTGCCCATTCTACAGTCAGGCTGAAGAAGGATCTCTATCCGAAACGTCACTTGTCCATTCACTCCACAGATGCTGCCAGACCTGCTGAGTTCCTCCAACCTGTGTTTTGTTCTGACTCTCACATTAGATTGTTACATACTGACTGATGAAGTTCGCTTGAATGCATTAGAACATTTCTGCACCTTTTTATAGTCTTAATTTTGTGATCCTTGCAATTAATGGTAGAATAGTTGAAATCATCTGCCATTTAATGCCTCCTTATTTTGTACTTTTGAAACTTACTTGCACTTCAACATATTCGCTCTTCTATTTACTTTTGCTCAGCTTCCTACAGTGTGATTTCTTTCTGTTTTGAAATGGACTTTAACCCAATTGGCCTTGTTTGTTGATCTTAATGGCATTCCATGTTTTATCACTGTATTGCCTTTTGTAATCATGTCACTGTACTCTCATTTTATCTCCTATTATTGCATCTGAAAAGGCTATGTCCAAGAATATTGTGCCATTGCTACCCATATTTAAGTAATGGCAATAGTACCAAGCACTCTTATCTTATTCCTGTGCTCTGCTGATCATTGCTTCTATTAGAGTGCATCCAGTTAAAATCTTTTCATATTTTTCTTTTTTATTCTGTCTTTTTTTGATGCCGTCTACTTTTGTTTGTTGAATGCCTTCTTTGTCAAGTTTTGCCTCTTCTTTATAAAACTGCTTTCCCACAAAACAATTTTGATTTATCTGCCTCCTTGGGATTCTGATTCTGGCCCTTTTGAGATATTGGATTCCAGTCTATCTTACTTGCAGAATGACAAAATTCGTATTTTCCAGTAATCCTGATACCGCAGAGATCTCCGGCCTTTCCTCTTGCACCATTCCCTCAGCTATGTTTTCATGTCCATGAAGCATGACTTTTTGTACGCCCCTGATCACCCAGTACTTTGCATTGACTCACTGATGTTGATACAGGCATTAGAGGAACAACATACCATTGCAGAATGATGGTAGGCACAAAATGCTGGAGTAACTCAGCGGGTGTCTCCCATTCCTTCTCTCCAGAGATGCTGCCTCACCCGCTGAGTTACTCCAGCATTTTTTGTCCTCCTTCGATTTAAACCAGTATCTGCAGTTCCTTCTTACACATTGCAGAATCATGTATGACCACAGAATCTCCTGTTTGTGCTCCTGACCGTTGTTTCCCCAAGCACTGTTGCCCTAGCGTCCTTTCCATGCCCAGGGCATCTGGATTACTTATGGAGGACTGACTATGAGGAACTATCATACCCTGAGGAACTATCATGCTCTCTAGTTTTCAGAAGCAAACGATTGTTAGAGAATGTAGCCTGCACTACCTGCCAGGCCTTGTTTTCTTCGTAGAGCTTCATATTCCCTTTTTGCAGGGCTGCCAACTCTCACGCATTGAGCATGAGAATCACGCATTTGGCCAAATTCTCACGCACTGACGCTGATCACAAATTTCTCACGCTCTGTCGTGAGAAATTCTGCGATCAATGAAAATTTCAAAACTCATATCAAGTGCATGGGCTGCGGATATTGGAAAGCCAGGACTGAGGGAGGGATGGAAACAAAGCAGCGGCGGGTACAGATGCGGACGGGGAGTCGGGGCTGGTGAGTGTTTGCCGGGCTGCGGCTCAGTGCATCCTGGAGGACAACCAGTGGCTGCTGGAAGTAAGTACCAAGCACTGGGTAGAAACGGTGGAAGATAGTGGCCTTCAAATGGGGATGGTTGGAGAAAGCATCCTGCTTGCCTCCTAGATTTTCACTTACTGTAACTGCAGGAAAAATGTTCCTGATGTTGGGGGAGTTCAGAACCAGGGGTCACAGTTTAAGAATAAATGGTAGGCCAGTTAGGACTAAGATGAGGACAAACGTTCTTCGCCCAGAGAGTTGTGAATCTGTGGAATTCTCTGTCACAGAAGGCAGTGGAAGCCAATTCACTGGATGTTTTCAAGAGGGAGTTACATTTAGCTCTTGGGGCTAGCGAAATCAATGGATGTGGGGGAAAAACAGGAAAAAGATACTGATTTTAGATGAACAGCCATGATCATATTGAATGGCAGTGCTGGCTCAAAGGGCCGAATGGCCTATTCATGCACCTATTTTCTCTGTTTCTTTACTTGAGTATATGGCAATGAAACTCGACTTTGAAGCATTTATGCATGGTGGAAGTATAATGTAGTCATAGAGTGATACAGTGTGAAAACAGCCCCTTCGGCAGAACTTGCCCACACCCGCCAACATGTCCCAGCTACACTACCTGCATTTGGTCCATATTGTCTCCAAACCTGTCCTATCCATGTATCAGTGTAACTGTTTCTTAAATGTTGGGATAGTCCCTGCCTCACCTACCTCCTCTGGCAGCTTGTTCCGTACACACACCACCCTTTGTGTGGAAAAAGTTGCCTCTTAAAAATACTTCAAACAAAAAACATTGAAATCATACTTCTACAATGCACTATAACATGATTTTAATACATCAAATTTCAAAAAGTCCCTACTCCCACACCCTCCCACCACTCAGTTGCTCCACTCCCTCGCCAGGTACCCCACAAGGCCAGCAATGCAAAAGTAATTGGGAATGGGGAGCATTGGAACAAAAATGTGCCCTCGGTACATATTAACTGTAATATAATAATGAATGCATGTTGGTAGGTGCAATCAAAACAAATTTTTTCATCACTGTTGTCATGAATACCACAGAAAATATAACGTACTCTCAAGATCACATTTAATAGAATAATATTGCTTAAATATAAAGTTATTGGACTTTGCATTTCGGAAAAGTCCCAACTAAGAGGAAAACAGCAAATACTGAAAATATTGGGGGGGGGGGGATGACTTCAGGACAGTTAGGAAAATGAAGGAAATGGCAACAGAATACATACATCTGAGTGAGTATAAGTTTATGGAATATAAATTGTGTTCAACCAATTGATGACATCTTTGACAATGTAACTAGTATGTTAGATAACAAGGAAGCCAATGGATGTAACAAGTTTTGTTATGCAAAATGTGGTCTGTGAAGTGCCCCATAAAAGATTACCGCATTAGATAGGCACCTATGGACTTGAACATAATAGGTTAAGTCCAGGGGGTCTGATATGGGGTTTTATGTGTGGGCCAGATAGATTGTCAGTGCAGAGGGACTAGTAGCAAGGACAAATGTGCATTCAGAGTCAAGGTCTGGAATAGTACTAGGTGTGCAGTCAAAGCTGGGACAATGGGAGTGTTCAGCACTGGGAACCTAAGCAGCTATGATCATGGTAGAATAGAGGGGCAGGTGTAAGGCTGGACTCAGGGTCAGGAATGAGAGAAGGTATGCAACAGGAGTCGGGGTCAGGAGTAGGTATTAGGTGTGCAGTAGACCCAGGTTGGTCAACATGGGCCCATTGTTTGATTATAATCTGATTTCCATACGTGAATATACTAAGATCATTCATGTGCTGCACCTGTTGATCAGCGCCTGGCTCTACTGTGGAATGTAATTAGGAATGTAATTTAGCCTAACCTTATTCATAGCTAATCCAATTTAAAGCATAAATATTGCATTCAAGTGTAAGTTAAAAGACTTGCTACAGTATGCACCAGATTGCACAATTTCAAGCTGAAAAATGAAAAAGCTCCGCACCAATGGGAGGGAGACACCCCCACCCCCTCGGTCGCTACGCTTTCTCGGGCTTGTTCTCTCGCAATTTCTCACTCACAACTCTCACCCAATGTTGGCAGCCCTGCGTTTTGCCTGCAGAAGATTAAAATGTTGAAATATGATTTTGAAATGTGCTCTCCATGTTACTCACAAGGCTATTTGGATTTTAGAGCATTAAAATAACAATGTCAAAAATACAGACTAAAAAAAGCTTCAAGTCTGTGGTTTACCAATGCCAGCAAAATCTTGGGCAAGGATTGCACATTATTATATCAGATCAGTGAGATTGTCAGCATAATATTTGTACATTTTATAAGAATTATCAACCACTGGAAAATTAACTAAGTTAGAGTAGTCGACATATCTTGGTACCTTTTTATTCAAGTTCTGCAATCTCTAGTTTCCCAGATGTGGTACAGACTTTAGGAAAAAATTGCACTCTCGTTCTGTTACTATGTTTCCTTCATTTTGAATGAGACCGAGGCATTCATGACCAGAGCAGGGTTGTCGAAATCTTTGACTTCCTGGACCTTATCTTTGTCAGACCAGAAGCCACTTCCTAATGCTCTGTGTACTATAATGTATATAAAGGCATCCAAGTCTGCAAACCATTAACAACTGTACATTACCAGTGCTTGATAACATGCAAAATTCCATTCAATAGACAAAAGGTGCAGGAGTAGGCCATTCGAACCAGCACCGCATTCACTGTGATCGTGGCTGATCATCCACCCTGTTCCTGCCTTCTCCCCATACCCCTTGATTATCTTTAAGAGCTCTATCTAACTCTCTCTTGAAAGACTCCAAAGAATTGGCCTCCATCACCTGAGGCAGAGAGTTTTATAAAAATTATCAACCACTTCCGCGTCTAAGGGCCTCAAAAGTACTGGAGGCTTGTAGTCTATTTTATTACGGCTCTTGCTGGAGAGTTCAAGCTATCAATCATTCAGCTTGATGTTTTGTTGACCATTATTACTTATTACTGAGTCACCAGCATAATGGGGTGGGAGATTGCAACTTTCACGTGGTCCGCCCTGTTTTGACAAATGCAATCAACCTGTTTTGCACAATCAAATAAGATCAAATAGAACAAGTTGCACGCTATATGCAAGAAGAAGAACCAGCATAATTTCTTCACTCCTGCGCCGTTTATTTTCTCAGCAAAATTCCCTGACACCAGATTACTTGTCACCATTCATTTTCCAAGCATTCTCTCAATACTTCCTTTTTGTTTCAGCTTTCTGAAGTCTCCCATCCCACATTCCCAGTCTACCCTACCATTCCTATTTCTAGCAACTCTCTCTCTTGCACCAGTCCTCCTTTCGATTCTCAATGTCCTCTTTCCAACTATTCCTCACTTCATTCATACTGCTCCTTCTTGTCCTAAACTCACTGCCTCTCCAATCTATTCAGTGAGAGATCATGTTCCTCAGCATACCTGGGGATTGGAATTCAATCTAATGCTGTACATTCTTTAAAGAATGCCCCCACCAACCAAAGTTTGAACATTACCTGAGCTTGATCTTCCTTATCCAAATGTGTCAGAGGTTATGAGGAGAAGGCAGGAGAATGGGGTTAGGAGAGAGATAGATCAGCCATGATTGAATTGTAGAGTATAATTGAATTGTAGAATGGCCTCATTCTACTCCTATTTCTTATGACCTTAAAATATAAGATGTATCAAATATTAAAATCCCTATGTTTTAGGATAAGCACAAAGTTCCGCAAACAGCTTTAAATTAGTATATTTCGTGGATTTGAGGTTGTCAATGCAAGGTTATATTTATCACAAAATATCTTGGGTCTAATCTTTGGGTGCTAGAAAGTGCATTGATGTCTGTACCAATGGCGATGATGGGATTCAAAGTAACATTAGCAAATTTGCAGATGACACAAAGCTGGGTGGCTGTGTGAACTGTGAGGCGGATGCTATGAGAATGCAGGGTGACTTGGACAGGTTGGGGGAGTGAGCAGATGCATGGCAGATGAAGTTTAATGCGGGTAAATGTGAGGTTATCCACTTTGGTAGCAAAAACAGGAAGGCAGATTACTATCTAAATGGCATCAAGTTGGGAAAAGGGGAAGTACTGGGGGTCCTTGTACATCAGTCTATGAAAGTAAGCATGCAGGTACAGCAGGCAGTGAAGAAAGCGAATGGCATGTTGGCCTTTATAACAAGAGGAATCGAATATAGGAGCAAAGAGGTCCTTCTGCAGTTGTACAGAGCCGTAGTGAGACCACCCCTGGAGTATTGTGTGCAGTTTTGGTGCCCTAATTGGAGGAATGACATTCTTGCTGTTGAGGGAGTGCAGCGTAGGTTTACACGGTTAATTCCTGGGATGGCGGGAGTGTCATATGCTGAGAGAATGGCGCAGCTGGGCTTGTACACTCTGGGGTTTGGAAGGATGAGAGGGGATCTCATTGAAACATATAAGATTGTTAAGGGCTTGGACACACTAGCGGCAGGAAACATGTTCCCGATGTTGGGGGAGTCCAGAACCAGGGGCCAGAGTTTAAGAATAAGGAGTAAGCCATTTAGAACGACGACGAGGAAACATTTTTTCTCATAGAGAGTTGTGAGTCTATGGAATTCTCTGCCTCAGAGGGTGGTGGAGGCAGGTTCTCCGGATGCTTTCAAGAGAGAGCTAGATAGGGCTCTTAAATATAGCGGAGTCAGGGGATATGGGGAGAGGACAGGAACGGGGTACTGATTTGGGATGATCAGCCATGATCACATTGAATGGTGCTGCTGGTTCGAGGGGTTGAATGGCCTACTCCTGCACCTATTGTCTATTGTCTATTGGCATTAAAGTTGTATTTGGTGCTGTATGTTTATCCCTTGAAAGCTGATATCACTTCCTCATGTCCAGTTGGTTATATTCTGAGAGTGTGCAATCAAGGTAGTGTACTTAAAGGCAATATTTATTGAGTTTGATTTAAAATTTCATTTTGCCAGTATTGTTGCTTTTATTGGATATTATCTTTCATCTTTTTTTGTTGGATACTATCTTTCAAAATAGTTCAAAATAATCCAAAGAATGATTGGGTTAACGTATGATGGGCATTCTATGGCACTGGGCCTGTACTTGCTGAAGTTTAGAAAGATTTGGGGGGGGAGGGGGGGCGATCTCATTGAAACATACTGAATAGTGCAGGCCTGGATAGAGTGGACAGGGTGTTTCCACTAGTGGGGGAGTCAAGAACTAAACTAAACTGGAGGGCACAACCTCAGAATAAAAGAACGTACCTTTAGAAAGTTGATGAATACATTTCTCTAGCCAGAGGGTGATGAATCTGGAATTAACTGCCACAGATGGTTGTGGAGGGTGTCTATGGGTACTTTTAAAGCAAAGTTTGATAGTTTACTGATTACTAAGGGTGGCACATGTTACGGAGAAGGCAGAATGGGATTGAGAGAGAAAGATAGATTGAATGGCGTAGACTCAATGACCTAATTCTGCTCATATGACAAAGATTTATGAATTATGTTCAAAGAATAAAAGAACACTTGAAGTTATTTATTAATGTAAGTGTTCCCATTTTGAAGCATATTTATTGAAATATTTACAATATCTGACACTGTGCTCATTCTAACATTGGAGTAGAGGCGCGGGTTTAAATTTGTATGTTGCATATGGAAGCGTAAGATTCTACTCTGCAGTAGAATGTATGCATGCATGGCTTACAATTTTTATAAATATACTGAAAATGGTAATCTATTCTCATAAAGAAATGCCTCCATTTAAATATTGTAGAATTTCACATGAACTTTGAGAGTAGGCTCATTCCCATACCATGACTTAATTTCAGAGTTTTAACTTCCATTGTAGAACCAACCCGTCCGTCTCCGTCCAGGGATCCCAAAAGTCCTTCCATGTGAGACAGAGGTTCATGTGCCTCAACTCTTATCTCATCTACTGTATCAGATGTTCCTGATGTGACCCCCCCCCCCCCCCCGTACATCTGCGAGACCTAGCATAGAGTCAGTGACTGTTTCACTGAACACTTGTCTGTCAAGGCCTACTGGATCTCCTGGTTTTAACTTCCCTTCCCATACTGACCTTTCTAACATGGGCCTCCTCCATTGCCAGAGTGAGGCCACACGCAAACTGGAAGAACAGCACCTCCTGGGTAGCTTACAAGCAAACAGTATGAATGTTGACTTCTCCAATTTTAGGTCGTGTATAACATGGCCCCCTACCCCTTTTCTCCCTTGGGCACCACAACGACTCATTCCTATTTCTCCCCTCCGTCCCCGCTACTTTCCTCCCCCTGCCTTTACAATCCTTGAGTCTTCAAACCAGTCTCACACCAATGTTTCTCGTCTATGGCCTTTGTTTCAATCATCTGCCTATCAAAGAATTTTCCTCGTCTGTGTTCACCAATCTCCTACTACACGGTCTTGCCTCTCCCGTTTTTCAGCTTTCATTTCGACCTGAAACGTCACTTATCTATGTTATCCAGAGATGCTGCCTAGTCTGCTGAGTTACTCTAGCATTTTGTGTCCTCTTAATTTTCCATTCCTTTAGAAAAGACAGTGAATGGTGTTATCTAATGTACATCTTTGTGTTTGGTTTTCAGGAAATCAGAGTGGAACAACTCATGCTCCCATGATGAATGTGCAGCCACCTAGCCCTGGTCTTTTGGGTGCACGACCTGGTTTAATACCCTTACAAAGACCCCCTGGAGTTCCCCCACCTCATTTGCAAAGGTTTCCTGTTGCTCCACCACGTCCACTGCTACCACACTTATTACACCGAGGTCCACCACCCCCTGGACCCGGAGGATTTGGCGTACCTCCACCTCATGCCATGCGGGGACCATTTCCACCCCAGAATGTTTATGGTCGTCCTGGAGTGCCTGAAGAAAGAGATGGGAGACAGTTTAGGAATGACAGGCAGGGATTTCCTCCAGGAAGGGATCGAGACCAAGAACAACGCTTTGGCAGATCAGAGTTTCGAAATCGTCCTTTTGGTGGAAATCGAAGTGAAAATGATAATCGTGAGCGCTATGGGAATCGACATGAGGATAGAGATCATGATCGCCATTGTGGCGGACGTGAGAGAAGGGAATGGGGAAGAAGAAGCTCTGAACGAGAAAGGCATAGGGACTCAGAGGAAAGGAATAGGCGGTCAAGTGGACATAGGGATCGTGATTCACGAGACAGGGAATCTCGCAGGGATAGAGAAATGGATCTACGTGGAAAGGAAAAGCCTGAAGAAACTAATGAGGGCAATGAAAAGCATCACAACTCTAATGGAGATGCACAAGAAGAAATAATGAAACAATCGGACGCGATCCCAATTCCTGAAGGAGATTCTGCTCAAGGAGAATGTAATTCATCGGACATGAATTTAAAAGCTGCAGAGGTGATGGAATTGGCGCCTACCTCATCTACCGATCAACCTGAAATGAAAGATTCAGGCACAACGGCTGAGGTTCAGTGATAGAAACTAATTGTAATAAAGCACATGATGTGGTGATAATTGATGTATTCACCACAATATTGTGCCATGAAGCTTCAGAGTTGTATAAAAAATGATGTATAAAGTATTTGCTTCTGCTATCCCACAGTCCTGTCTAGTTTTAAAGGTTTTAAGCAAATTGTTTGCTTTCCCCAGTATTCAGAACAACCACACAATTTACTCCAGATGACCAGAGAAACAAATCAAATTTTTGCTGTACGTTTTTAAAATTTTGACGTAAGGTAGAAGTGCTTTCTATTCTTTTTAATTTAAAAAAATAACAAACAGTGAAACCTCCTCCAAAAAATTGAGCTTAGGATTTGTTTTTAATAAACTCTATTTTCTTAACAAACTTTAGAGCGTGTGATATTCTTCCTCAGATTTGTGGAAATAAGAATGTCATGGGATGGAAGAATAAGATTGTGAAACACCCTAAAGTTTGATATTTTCTATATTGGAAACAAGTCTAAATTAGACTCTCATTAGTATGTGTTCTTTAAAAAAAACAGAAATTGTTTTTTGAACAACCAACTGCAGCCCAAGACAGATTGCTTTGCAAAGTGTATCATAAAGATCTTAAGTGTACTTCTCTGGTGATGTATAGAAAAAAATATAAATTGCCCACTCAAGATCAGGAAACAAATGGTCTGAACAGTACTTTGTTTTAGAACGTTTCTTGAAAGTTTATTTGTTCATTGCCCTTAAATACAGACCGTTTCTTAAAAGTGACAGTTTTCCTGTTTTCTTCTCTTTTGATTGTAAATATAGTTGCAAAAGAATATGTTGACTATTTTCAAAATAGACTTCAGTATTACAGCTAGGTTAATGAATGTCGGGTAGATTGTTGATTTAATCAGAATTTAGCACAAATTATTCACCCACATCTCACAAAAACAGTGATTTGAATCACATAATATTAGTATTATAATACAAGTGACCGCATATTACAATGGGGTGCGAGTTTAGCGTCCCTAGAAAAAAGTGCAATCACGATTTTCCATAACGTGAAGCCGCGTCATCTGCGCATGTGTAAAGAAATATGAGTTTGAAAAGAAATTCTTTACTTTTTTTCACATAAATGCCAAGAGTGTGAATTTTATTCTGTACCTCAAATTTTTGGGTAGTGATCTGTGATTTCTGAATGGACTCATTTCTGTTACCTGGTTGGCTGTAACGCGAGGTTGCCTGTATCTAGTTCTGAGGTATTCCAAAAGTAAGGTTGTTTGAATTGTTAATGATTGATTAATATTGGTAACTTGATTCTTTCTCTCTCCAATAGATGCCTCTTATTCCAGCAATTCACTTTTTAGTTAGTCTTCCCGTCCTACGAAGAATCAAGGCAGAATAAAACACACCAGTAACATCTCTTCTGAAAGAGTCTTTGTATTTGATTTGGACTCTGATGAAGCTTCAATTTCTTGTTGTTGTATCCTATATTAATTTTGTCATCCACTGAAGACTTTGTGACTTTGGGCCTTTTATGGGTTTAGTAGTGCACTGTTTTTCTCCAATTACTGAAGGATCGAATTGTGGATGGTCACTAAAGCTTATTTTCTCCTGTCCATAAACTTTCCATTCACTACAGGTATCAAGCATTCCCAAATCAATTACAGCATGAATGAAGAAGGATCTCCACCCGAATCGTGACCCATTCATTCTCCCCAGAGATGCTGCCAGTCCTGCTGAGTTACTCCAGCATTTTGTGTTTACAGCATGTATTGACACAGGTGAAAACATCCTTCATTCCTCCATCAGTGGGGAATGTCTCTGCAGTTTGCTATTTATAAAAGAATGCAAAAACATCCAACATATGCATTTACAATAAATAATAAACAGTGGGAATTTTCCTATAGACGGTCTTCTTCCAACCTTAAAATTATTTAATTTTTTCATTTCACCTTGAACCTTGACTCAATGGTAGTATGCACTTCTGAATCGAGAGTTGTGGGTTCAAAGCGCACTCCAGATTTGCAGCAGAAATCATAACTAACCTTTATATGCTACAGTATGAGTGTTATTTCTTTCAGCTAACTTCAAATAATGAATTAAAGATGTATTCATTCAAATAGAGTAACATGCACAAATTGGCTATCATATTGAACTTCCTCAATTTATTGCAAAATTCTTAGGGATGTCTTGAGACATGAAAGATATACAAGTGCAAATTTTCTAAAGCAATACGACTGAGATTCTGTCTCATGCTATTTCCACATCTAGATATGAGTCCAGCCAATTTCAATCGTAATCTGGCAGCCATTTTAGAAAACATTTAAGAAAAATGCATCAATCAGCTACACCATTGACTTATGGCAGTAGTTCGGTTTAGTGATTTGGAAAGTGATTGCTGGTTGATTTTTTTTTGCCTTGTCATATTTTGTAAATGGAACTTTAAACTTTGCAGCATCCTAAAGGATTTTTCAGTCATGCATAATTTTCACTGGTTTTGTTCAAATTCATCAGAGAAAGTTGGAAGTATTTTCTCATAGAACAATCAGGAAATATTGTAGCCTTGTTAATAGTGAAAACAGAGCTCAAATTTAGTGTTAAGGGATATAGAACTTCAGTTTCCATTATCTCATTAGATGATTATTATTCTGATGTGATTGTTTGCTAAATCGACTTGTTAAATTCCATCCAGATCAGGAGCATGATAAACTAAGCATATTACTTATGTAAATGTATCATATGATTTCTGAACATAACTGTTGAAAGGTCAACCACTATTTCCTTTATTTTCCCATTGTTTATATTAGGAAAGTATGGGAAATTTGCTTGCATTCATGGCCATGAGTAACTTAATTTGCTCTTTGAAAACTATTTTCCTTTATAACTTTACTAATGCAATTACAGTAAAGTAGCTCTTTAAAATCGACCTCAACTTAAAAGCTCTGGCCTAACCCTAACAGTAAGGGTTTTGCACTGTTATGGGCCTGTCCCACTTAGGCGATTTTTTTAGGTGACTAGGTTGTCGCCTGTATGATCGTAAGTAGTCTCCTCAGTCGCCCAAAGAATCGTAGTGTTTTTATGGTCACCGCTGGATTTTGAAATGTTTTTTAAAAAATTGGCAACAGTTGGCTTGACGCCAATGAGCATTAGCTTGACTTCTCCTGACCTAGGTGCTGTCGTAGGTGAATTCCATTGGCGGCTACCTACGTCAACCGGCCACAGGTACCGGCGACTGAATTGTCTTTAAGTTGTCGCCAACAGGGTTGTACCTTATGGCGGGTGGACGTAGGTTGTCGGAGGTGTGGTCATGGGTGGATGTACTAACGGGTTGGCAGTTGTCGGTAGCTTGCCGTAGCATGACATTGACTAGGTGGTAGGTTGTTGTAGACATTGTCGTAGGGGGGGTCCAGTCGCCATTTTTTCCGTGACCTGCTATGACTATGACAGTCGCTGAAAAAATCGCCCAAGTGGGACAGGCCCATTAGGCCCCAGTTGAGCTCTATTCTTGATATTGGTAATATATTTGTCTTTGCTCTGGATATAGCAGTTAATGATGGAAACTTACCACCTCTTTCTCAAGGGTAATCAAGGTCGTGCCATAAATGCTTACCATGCCTGTGATGGGCAAGACCCATTGGAACATGTAGCGACCCTCTTAACCTGTACTGTGTTTTTTTTAATGGACAACACACAAATGTTTTACTGGGCTATTCGCCTATATATTTCCTCAAGCTAGCACATGCTAATCATTTGCAAGGTAATTATGTTTGCTGTCCAATAAGGGTAACTGGGTGAGTACACGTTCTGAACATCATTAGAAGTGCAATACTATTTTGATCACTCTGGTCACAAGTTGAACTTGCGGAGCTTATTAGGGATGAGGTAAATGTGATGCATGTTACATTATTAGTATTTTGATTTGGAGCACTTGGATGTATTTCTTTTTAAAGATTTCAAAGTGCAGGAATACTTGTGCATTTTGTCAGGCAGATGAAAATCTTCGTTAATTACTTCTAGAGAGGTGGAACATATGCAGAGCTGCCAAATAGTACAGATTTTCGGTATATTGTACAGAAATGCGACAAGAATATAGATGTATGGATTTGCTTTGTAAAATACGGATTTTTTAAAAATCGGCCCGGCTTCCTGTTTCATCTTGCTGCTTAAAAAATGCAAGGATATAAAACGTCATTATTATAGCAGATTAAATCTATCAGTATTTTAAATTTCACGATCTGGATGATTATTTTCCTAAGTTTTGATTTGCCTGTCCTGCTACAGATTTAAACAGTGCTATCAGTTTAGCGCGTGGGAATTTAAACAAACAGCCTATGGGTTTTAATTATAGTGCTACCAGCTGGAACGCTGTTGCCGTTACGCATAGAGCTATGGCCACACGCTATGGGTCACAGACTGTTCGGAGAGGGAGAAGGGAATAAGAGAGGGAGGGAGAAAAAAAGGAAGGTGGGATGGAGGGGGGGGGGGGGGAAGATAGGAAGGAGGGAGAGAGAGAGAGCGAGGGAGGCTTCCAAAATGGCTTCTACATCATCATCTGGTGCTAAAAACAGGAAGCAGCCGTTCAAATAGAAGTATACAGAGAGATGGCTATGAATGCACTGTCAAGTAAGGTGTATAGAAGACAATTGGTAGCAAGGTTATGCAGTCTTGTACTCTTACATGGGTATGACTGCATATAAAAAAAACAATTTCAGCAAAATGGTACGGCGTAAAAATACTGATTTCCTCAGCAAAATACTGATTTTCAGGTACTAGAGTACTGAAATGCTCTGACAACTTGGCAGCTCTGCATGTGACACATTCAGTCCATTTATATTATCTTTACTAGGCTCTCTGAGAACGTATTTTTAGCAGTTTCTGAATGTCACATAACACGAAAGCCTTACATAAACAATTTCAACAGATTCAGGTTTGTCAAGAAATGTTCTTGGGAATTGTCATGTTAACTTTGTGAAAGCAAGGATTTACTTCCATTATTTTGGCATTTTACAGATCTGTCGTCCATTCAGCAGGCTGATGGCATATTTGCTTCCACGTCAGTAATTGGTTCCTGCCATAATGCATAGTCTTGACCACTTGCACTTCCATAAAATTTTGGAAATATGATGCTGTTGGAGGTGCAGGGTTTGGATGAGAATTTTATTTTCAGATGAATATAAAAGATAAAGTGGAACCACATGAACACAATGGGCAAAATGGGTTGTCATTTTTAAAGAATTCTATATAACTATCTGGATGAGAAGGGAGATGTAACCAACCAATTTAAAATAATTATTGGCTAAATTTGCCCATTTTATCTGTGCCCATTATCTCGCAGAGCAACTCTTCCAATAAAACAATTCATTATAAATAACGACCCTATGTTATCTACACATCTAGCCAATAGCGGGACAACTATAATTGAACAAGCTTCTGTCAATGAGAAGCTGTATTTCACCCTCGTTAGACCTCATCTGGACTACGCAGTTGCAGCTTGGGACCCATACACAGATAAAAACATTTATCCATCAAACGTATACAAAGACAGGCCGCTCGATTTGTTACTAACACCTACGAGAGAGAAGCGAGTGTCGCCAAACTTCTGAATTCTCTGGGATGGAACCCTCTCCAAGACAGACGTGAAGCTCACCATTTGACCTGTTTTTACAAAATGTTAAATGGTCAGCTAGATATAGATCACAAGACCTACACCAACCCCAAACCAATTAGGAGCAGACGAGGGCATTCGATCCAATTTGTGGTCCCAGCCACAAAGACAGATGTGTACAGCAATTCGTTCTTCCCAAGCACTATTAAAGCATGGAATAATCTCCACCAAACCATGGTTGCCCAGCCAGATGCAACTAAATTTAAAGTGGCACTTTCTTCCCAATAACCCTCTCTGGCTGAACCCCTCCTTTCACCACCTCCAGTTTAAATTCCAGTTGGAATATTTTGGAGGACCAAGGAACCAAGAACAGAATACTCCAGCTGAGGCACAGACCAGTGTTTTTATAAAGGTTCAGTGTTATTCCCCTGCTTTTCTGCATTGCCTCTAGATAAAGCTAATTGAATTATCGAACAACAAAACCGGTGATATGATGCAGTTATTGTTTAAAAGATTATGCACACATTGGCTGCTCTGTTTCCTTCAAAGTATCCTGCCTAAATGGTTTTTGGAACATTCTGATGATTTGACAACCTTTTGCTACATTTGAAGTGATTGTTGCCTTATTGCCTCAGGCGCAGGAGCTTAATGGGCCTGCCCCACTTAGGCGACTGCAGAAGACTAGGCAGTCGCCACATGTTCACGGGTGGTTACCAGGGAGTTGCCTTCATGGTCGTGAGGATTTCCCACATTCTGGGAAATAGTCGAGACCTCATTATGATCGGCGAGAATGTTTCAACGTTGAAGAATTAGCGCCGACTAGAATGAAGCCGTCATGGAGAGTATTGAGAATTCTCGAGCCGTAGGTGGGTTGCCAAGAGGTCGAAGTTTCTCATAGGTTGTAGCCGGTGCTGACCGGTGAATTTCATTGACTCATTGGGGGGAAAAAAACGGAAGTAGTTTCCAGAACCAAATAAAGCTGACTGGTAATGTTAAATGTTCGCCAAAATTCACAGGTGTGTACCTCTGGCTTCTTAGAAGTTGTCTGGCTTCTTGAAAGTTGTCTCTCCACTACTGCTCTCTCCTTCTAAAGTCTCCACTACTATTCTCTTACCTTCTAAAGGTAATTTTCAGAATTCCTTTGACTCATTGATGCCTTTTTTTATTCTTATCTAGATTTGCTCACAAATGGAAATGCAAATTGTTGTATTATATAATGCACATTCTTCAGATGTTTTCACAATAATTGGCAAGGCTCTGGGGAATATTGTAGAGCTGAGGGATTTAGGAGAGCATAGTTCCTTGAAAGTGGCGTTACAGGTAGATAGGGTGGTCAAGAAGACGTTTGACATATTGGCCTTTATTGGTCAGGATAATTAGTATAGAAGTTGGGATGTTATGTTACAGTTACACAAGACATTGGTGAGGCTACATTTGAAGTATTGTGTTTAGTTTTTGTCACCCTGCTCCAAGAAAGATGTTAAGCTGGAGAAAGTGAAGAAGATTTACGAGGATGTAGCCAGAACTGGAAGGCCTGAGCTGTACAGAGAGGTTAGACAGGCGAGGACTTTATTCATTGGAGCAAAGGAGGATAAGAGGTGATCTTATAGCAGTATATAGATCATGAGGGGGGTAGGGTAGATGTACAATCTTTTGCCCAGTGTAAGGAAATCAAAAATCATATGTTTAAGATGGGAAAGATTTAATAGGGACCTTTAAGTTTCTCAATTTACTATGCAATTCTTGGACAACATTTAGTCAAATTAGTTCACGCTGTTTCTGTTCCATCCTCCTTTTTCACACTAAGGGTGGTGGGTATATGGAACGAGCTGCCAGAGGGAGTAGTTGCGGTGCGTACTAAAACATGTAAAATATTTGGGGGTTACACAAAAAGCTGGAGAAACTCAGCGGGTGCAGCAGCATCTAAGGAGCGAAGGAGATAGGCGACGTTTCGGGTCGAGACCCTTCTTCAGACTGGTCAGGGATCAGGGAAACGAGAGATATAAACAGTGATGTGGAGAGATAAGGAACAATGAGTGAAAGATATGCAAAAAAGTATTGGTGATAAAGGAAGCAGGCCATTGTAAGCTGTTTGTGGTGTGAAAATGAGAAGCTAGTGCGACTGGGGGGGGGGGGGGGAGATGGAGAAGGAATGTCAGGGCCAGAGGGCTGAGGGAGAGGTGGGGGGGAGGCAGTCTGGGTTAACAGAATTGAGAAAATTCAATGTTTAAGCCCAGAGGATGCAGACTCCCCAAGCGGAATACGAGGTGCTGTTCCTCCAACTTGCGGTGTTGATCACTCTGGCCGTGGAGGAGGCCCAGGACCGAGAGGTCGGATACGGAGTGGGAGGGGGAGTTGAAGTGCTGAGCCACCGGGAGGTCGGGTTGGTTATTGCGGACCGAGCGGAGGTGTTCGGCGAAACGATCGCCCAGCCTACGCTTGGTCTCACCGATGTAGATCAGCTGGCATCTGGAGCAACGGATGCAGTAGATGAGGTTGGAGGAGGTGCAGGTGAACCTCTGTCGGACTTGGAAATGTAAAATATTTGAACAGGTTCATGAACGGGAAAGGTTTAGAAGGACTTGTGCCCAATGTCGGCAGTTGGGACTAGTGTAGTAGATGGGGCATCTTGGTCGGCATAAGCAGGTGGGGCTGAAGGACCTTTTCCATGTTTTATGACTAGTTGTCCATTACGTCTATTAGCTTTTCTAAAATATGGAAACCAGAATTGTGTATAGTATTCAAATTGTGATTGAAGTCTGTTTTAAATGTCTCCTCCAATGGATCTGCAATGTGGTTAGCTTTTTACATGGCCATATTCCCAGGTTGCAATTGGTAACTTCAGTACAGTTAATTTCATTGTCTACTCCAATCAGAATATTGAAGCATTGTGGCCTTTTTCCAACTACATTTTACATTTATTTAAATGGAAATCAGGTTGCTAAATACACTATTTCTAAATCCCTTTTTTAGTGCAAAGTACTTTTATATTAATTTGGAGTTGTGAATTCTGAAACTATATATGGTGAATATTCATTACAGTAAGATTAAATGAGAACTTACCAGTTTGAAGTTTGAGCTTTATTTTATGAGTTACGATGAGGGATTACGTGAAGACCCTGCCAGCACGCATGCGCGACATTCTTCAAAGCAGTGGTGTGAAATCACAGATAGCAACGTAGACTAATATAGTAAGATAAGAGAGAACTTTCATACCAGTTGAACTTTATAATAGAGGGTTTTGGGAGCAGAGGGCACGTAATCCCTCAGCGTAACTCCTCAAAATAAAGATTAAACTTCAAACTGGTAAGTTCTCATTTAATCTTACTATTTTACTTCGGAGTCACGTGAGTGACTATGTGAAGATTTCAAAGCTCTGTGATTTCATGCCCTGGAACGAGTCCATGCTCACATACTGCCATGCTGGGAAAAGAGGATGAACGTATTTCAGACATGACACTGTGATGAAAAACAAAATAGGTATTTATTCATACCAAAATAATATATCCCCACATTGGGTAATTTATTTTGCAGAACTCAAAATTTTCCCTGCAAATGTGTCAGGAGTGGCCACGGGTTTATTATAGAAGCGTTGGAGTCTTTTCATTGCTCCAACCCGCTGTGGCCAGGATGTGGTCCATGGGAACTTCCATCATCCTAGCCACCGATGTAGATGCAGCCCTAGTGGAGTGAGATTTGAAAACATTAGTATCCACCCCCGCTGCATCTAACACCAGCCTTAACCAGCTTGATATGGTTTGCACCGTGACTTTGTGATGAGGCCGTTTATGGCTTATAAGTAAAGCTCTCTCCGTGCCCCTTAGAGTCTTAGTGACTTTTATATATTGCAATATAAGTGTAACGATGCAGAGTCGAGTATCTGCAGGATAGGCCTGAAATTCTAATTTTTGGCCAGATGAACAGGGTCGGTCTTGTTTTAATAATCCCTGTATGAGAAAAGTTATCTTGCCATTGGTGATAGTCATGGCGTCCATACTTAACTTGTGTAGGGACTGGACCCGTTGTGCTGTTCCAAGTGCCATAATCATTACCATCTTATATGTGAGTTTGTCCAAGGTGAGCCCCGTTATGGGTGTCCGTCCTCGTAACATAGAAACATAGAAAATAGGTGCAGGAGTAGGCCATTCGGCCCTTCGAGCCTGCACCGCCATTCAATGTGATCATGGCTGATCATCCAACTCAGTATCCCGTACCTGCCTTCTCTCCATACCCCCTGATCCCTTTAGCCACAAGTGCCACATCTAACGCCCTCTTAAATATAGCCAATGAACTGGCCTCAACTACCTTCTGTAACATAGTCAAGACTATGCTTATGTCCCACGTATGGTTGTATCTGGGCCTAGGGGGATTGGAGTTAAATATTCCCCTCATTAGTTTAGACACTAATGGGTGTGATCCTATTGCCAGATGATCACTCCCTTTGCCCAGATAATTTGATAGATCACTCCTTGCACAATTGATAGTACTGTAACTTAATCCTTCGTCGAAGGGATGGGTAGCCAGAAATTCCAGTACTTCCGTGATGGTGGCTGTTTCATAAGTAGTGTTCGTCGTGGTACAGAACACTTCCCATTTCCTGACATACGTCAGGTACTGTCTTCTGGTGGACTCCCTGCACGACACTGAGATGGCATTTATCGTTCTGTTGGAGAGTCCGTATCCCAGAAATGCCCTTTTCAGAATCTGCAAATTAATAGATCCATGCGGTCATGACACGGATGACTATCCCCTGTAACGGTATGTACCAACAAACTAGGTCGTTTGTTTATCCGGATGCAGGATTCTGTGGCCATCTTCTGTACTGTTGGGAACCATGGTTGGGTAGGCCAGTCGGGAACAACCAAAATACCCGTTGCGGAGTCTTGTCTTATTTTTTGCAAGACCTGACTGATGAGGCAGAAGGGGGGTAATGCATAGCAGAACAAATCCCCCCAATGTAGCGAGAAAGCGTCCATCGCTACTGCCCCTGGGTCTGGTTCCCAAGCAACATATGTTGAAAGTTGGTGATTTAGTCTGGATGCAAAAAGGTCGATATCTGGTGTCCCATAACGTTCTATAATATCTGTAAACACTTTCCGATCCAACATCCATTCTATGTTGGCGTTGAATTTACGTGATCTGGTGTCTGCCACTGTATTTAGCTTACCTGGAAGGTAAGTGGCTGAGATCCAAATCTCCCTTTGCAGACACCAGTGCCAGATATTATTAACCAATTCATCACATGATATCGACTTTATTCCACCCATATGATTAATATAGGCCACCACTGTGGTATTGTCAATTTGTAATATGACATGCAACTGGTGCATATACGAACAGTAGGCCCTGAGTCCATGAAATGCTCCCAGCATTTCTAAATAATTAATCCCTAATGTTTTGAATAGGGTTAACTCTTGTGCACTCCATCTGCCTCCACAACTTGTGGTGGTATTAGTTGCTCCCCAACCTTTAGCACTGGCATCAGTTTGTAATGTAACTGAGGGATTCATGATAGTGATGGGGTTAGAACAAAGCTGAGCATTTTCTACCCACCAATTTAATTCGGATTTTGCCTTCCCTGGTAGTTTCATAGGCCTATCAAAATGGCCTGCATGATTTTTGAGAGCTAAAATTTTTGCTCTTTGAAGGTTTTGATAATGGAGTGGCCCAAATTGTGCTGCTGGAAATGCAGCCACTATTTTCCCAATCACTCTGGCTACTTGCCGTATGGATGGTTCCCTGATGCCAGTGAGGCTTCTGCATGCTTCTATCAAGTCCACCACTTTGTTAGGTGGCAAGGTGATAGACATTAGCACAGAATTAACTGTAAACCCCAAATAATCCATGGTAGTGGAGGGTTCCAATTTTGATTTATCTGGATGTATGATAAATCCCAGCTTTTGAAAAAGATGTTTTGTGGCTGAAACTGCCAATGTAGCCATCTCCAAATTCTCCCCGACAATGAGGATATCATCAAGGTAGGCCATAACAATATGGTTTTGTTTCCTTAAATAAGCTAAAGCTGGTTTTAATATTTTTGTAAACAGTCTGGATGCTGATGACAACCCATTGGGTAAGGCTTTGTACTGCCACAACTGTCCCATCCAGATAAATTTTAGGTATTTCCTATGATCCTTGTGTATAGGTACTGAATAGTACGCATCTTTAAGATCAATGCAAGCCATGTAGTACCTTTCAGATATTAGCTGTTTAGCTGTGACAAATGTGTGCATCTTGAAATGGGCATACTGAACGGGAGTATTTAGTTCGGTCAGATCTATAATGATGCAGCAACCGCCATCTCTTTTATTTTTCGTAAATATATTTGATACTAACTCTTGAGATTCTCTGATAGTGTTCTCAATTAGCCCTTTATTGTTTAGTCTTAATAGTTCAGCATGGCCTGCCGTTCTTTCTTTTTGTGAAAGTATGAACTTCCGGCTAGGCGAATGCTGAACTGGGGTGGGGAGTTCGTGTATAAATTCAATTTTGTAACCCTGAATACTTCCAAGTATGTAAGGATCAGAGGTAAAAGTGCACCACACATGATGAAACATTGCAACCGTCCCCCAACATTCGATGAATTTCAACATGCAATGTTTTTGAGGGAACCAGACCCACCTACCTCCATGGTTATCACCGGTGTTGTGGTCTCTGCCCTTGCTTCTTCTGTTGTTGTGTTGCTGCATTGTGGGGTTGGCGTATTTCCCAGGAAGGCCGGGCTGGGCCATGGTCTAAAAAAGACCGTTGTGCAGGTGGGCCGGCCTTTGAGCTTTCACCATCAGATGGTCTGTCATAGTACCGTTGTCTGGTGGATGTGTAGGGGTGCTGCCGCTGCTGGTAATGGAATTTTGAGGTACTGGGTACCTTGATCAGGCCTATAGCCTTGGCCTCCTCATCCAGGTCTTTCACCTGCTTCGGAAGGTTGGCCCCAAACAGCAGATTTGGCGGTTGCGTGTTACCTGACCTGCATAATCCCGTGAATTTGGGATTGAGTGCAGGCTTTATGATGCTCTTCCTATAGCTGTTGATTTCAAACTGTGTATTACACAGTAACGCCAGAGCATCTTGCAATTCTTCCGGTAACTCAACCCCAACAGCAGTCCTGGTCACTGCTGTGATTCCAGCGGCCAACAGTTTCAGAATCCTCTGAAGCTTTACCTCCTGGCCTCTTATTGTAGGGCTCATGTTCCCCCATATAGGGTTGTTGACTGCTGGAACATTGAGCGAGTTGCAATTCTCAGGAGCGAGATACTTCTCAGCCGTGGTATTAATAGCTTACTCCTGCAGCTGGTTAGTAGCCATATAGTTTATACTGGCTGCCAGCTTTGGGTGAATAGGCAGTCATTTTTGTGCAGGAACGGCATGTTTGTTCACCATGCCCAATAACTCTTCTGGCACCCCCAACACTGCTGGTTGTTCAGCCATAGCCCCCTCTTCAGGGTCAGCCCAGCTCTGACCCCTAATGCTCCCCTGCGAAGAGGGTGAGACATTTGGCAGTCCATGATAGGATTCTGCCGTGGGTCTGCTAGGAGTCCAACTTCCGGGTGGTTTTGCCGCCCGACCGCGGCGCACCTGCGGTCCTTATCGGCGAGAAGTCGGGAGCTGCCGGCAACACCTGCAGCTCTGGAGTAGCGGCACGCTGCTGGCTGTTTTCCACAGCAGCGGATTTTGCCGCTGCTCTCTCTTCGATTTTGGCGACTCCATTTGCAGTTGTTTCTGTAAAACAAGAAAACACCGAGTCGCCACGCTCACCACTACAAGTGAGGCTTACCTTCCGTAAGTTTTTAAACTTACGCTGGAGGAGCGATGCTCCTCCCAACTGTCGCTTCCGCAATGCGTTCGACGATATGTCGCGCCTGCGTGCTGGCGGGGTCTTCACGTAGTCACTCACGTGACTCCGAAGTAAAATCTCAGTGCTAATAACTAGAAATCTAGAACAAACCATTATCTAGGTATTATTTTAACATGTGTCAGCCAACTTTTAATTTTGAAGAGGGGCAGCAGGACAAGGGAAAAAAGTGCTGAAGGGCACATGCAAAAGCCAGTGTTGTTGGTTATGAAATCAACTAACAAAAACCAGCAATATTGTCCAATTAAAAATAGTTCTGATAAGCAGTTCTGTTCTTCCAGTTTTGCCTCCTTTTTTTATAATAGTTAATCTTGCTAAAATTGACCCCCCCCCCCCACATCACGCCACAAAAACAGCTTTACACATTGTCATCATCTCATGATGATCTGGAACATCCCCAAATCTATCGATACTAGACTTCAGAAGCAGAATGCTTTAATATTAAAATGTACCTTTGTCACAATGTACAAGAAAATGGTCCATACTTAATAATACTTACAAAAGCTTTGTTCAATTGATCTTTTCCCTTGCCCCAATTTTTTAGAGAAGGCTATTCAATAAAGGAAATTACAACCATAAAACTCAATGGACTGATGATAACTTTTATTTTGACCAGTTTGGGGAAATGACAGGCTGTTGGCGTTAAATCACATGCATGAAAAGAGCTTGATATTTTCAAGTACTTTATGGCTAAATGCTAGGTAAATATTTCAGTTTAAGAAATTAAAATAAACTGTACTAGATTTTTCCCAATAGAATATGGAATATCATTACATTGCACTTTCTTTAAAAAAATCATTTAAAACAATTGATAAATTTGAACAGCATTTACTTTTCCCCTCATTGTTCAAGCAATGAATTCTAAGAGTCACACTGGCTCGAAGGTCATTTCGTCTGACATAAAAAATAAATTAAATTACTAATTGGTACTGGTATTAAGCTAGGTTATTTCAGTCATGTCAGTTCAGTTCTTGCATTGTAGACCTAGTAACATATCAAAGTTATTTGATATCAATATTCATACTTAAAGAAAAAAGTTGATTCCAATTTTTCTTTGAAATATGCTGCCCTTTAAATAGGCTATGAAATTACTGACATGGTTCACAATTACATGCATGTTGCTATAAACAATACATATTTCTCTGCATGTAATTTTGAATCAATTGCTGTTCTATAATGAGTGCTGATTTAAGAAAATAATCAGTCATAGTGTCTCTAGGTAGGATTTCTACCACATATTTATTTGGGGTCTTCATCTATTCCGATTATACCCCAAGCTAAACCTGTTCCTTCGTTTCCTGATTCAAGACTCTCTGCATTACCACCCTTGCCCAAATCATCTTCGTTCTCGTGAACCTTTAAGCAATAGAAAAGATGCATCAGTTTATTCAATATAAATACTATCTTTATTCATAGAGTAAATATAAAGCAAATACATAATATTCATCTGTTTGAACTGGGAAGACTGCAATCAAACAGAATGAAGCACGTTTGATTGCAGCATAGATTATATAAATTAAGATACACTTTCCAGGATAGCAGAATCTGAGTGATTTAATTAAGATCACATTGTGGCTCTGTAGAAACCTCTTTAGGTGATACGAATGTTAAGCCAGTTTCCCTATGGTGACACATTTTAATGCACATTGTGGTCAAAAACAAGGATGCATACTCAACGCCCAGTTCTGCATAGGAAACAGATTGTATTCATAAAATGCAGAATTATGGTGGTGTTGCAAAGTTAAGGCCCAATGCTTCCAGTAACTTTACATAATTGTACATGCAATCAGCAACAGGTGATCTACCATTATCTACCCAACCAGGGTTATGAAAGGGATTGATTTTCAGTGTACTACATCTTCTGCAATTTGTATTGGCAGCTATTAACTGCCAAGGTAGGGGAATAAAATATCAAATGTCGACAAGTATTTAGCACAAATTCCCCTTAGCAACCGGAATGAGTAGAGGATTGGTCGCACTGAATACATGATCATATTATTCCTCATATTCCTCATCGGAACATCTATGTTCAGAAAGTAATTAATTCTCTTTACCGTGGCCAAGAATATTGTGAATATTCCAGTAGTGAAGCTCTCGCCAACCTATGCCATCCACGTAAGGCCGTACAGCTGTTTGGAGACAACATGGAAACAGACCCATAGGCCCAGAGAGTCCAAGCTGACCATCCATCTATCACCATTTCACATAGTTCTATGTTTTCCCACTAACTACATACAAGGGCCAATGAACATACAAACCTGCACTTCTTTGGGATGTAGGAGAAAACTGAAGCACCCAGAGGAGATGCATGCAGTCACAGGGGGAACAAGCAAACTCCACACAGGGCACCCGATGGAATCTAGGTCTCTTGTGCTGAGGCAGCAGCTCTACCAGCTGCATTACTGTGCCGCTGTTACGTTAGATGATACCTCTCGCAACTTGCCACACATTCCCAATATGAGATCATAGATATTCTGCCAACAGTCACCCAGCCTTCATTCCACTAATGGTGTAAGTCACCACTACATGACAGACAAGGAGAATGGAATGAGACCGAATTTCACTCTGGCTGGACATATTGCTGTACGTTTTTTTCAATTCTGTTAGTTAAGTAATAGTGGAGAAATTGAATGAGTTTTTTATTAACACTTTGCTGTTTAATGTGACAGTACAACTTTGACACTTACCACCATACAACGTCCAATAATTGAATGTTTTCCTGCCAGGCGCAGCAGCCGGTCTTCCATATCAAAGTGGGCTGTTCCATTTTCGTCAGCTTCAATGTTGCCTAGGTCACCTACATGTCTATATGAATTGGAAGATTAGGATTTATCCAAATAAATGTTCACTCTTTATGCACATTTACAAATCCTTGAAACAATCATGGAGCCATTTGTCTGTGTCATATTTCTAGCATGAATTTCTGGACTGGACTTTTAACAGGTCAGATAACTTCTACATTTTGTAAGTTTTCATTTAATCCTAAGTACTCCACTTCCAGACTTTTTCCACAACATTACCACTGGAAAAGGAAGTGCTTTACTTGGAAATAAAATTAAATCAATTAAAATTATAAAGGCTTTACTTTATCTTGCCCAAATGAAATATTTAATGATTTCGTAGAAAAGCAAATCCCTTCAAACCAAAGAAATTATCGACTTTATGGTGCTACTCTACAACTTTTAATCTTTACATTGTTTATGTGATAGGTTGTAAAAGTGATTTTTATAACTCTTACCTTAAGGAAAGCTGAACCCCCAACTCTCCCTGGCCAATAAACCATGCAAGTACTGCAATTGAGTTGCCTGTCTTAGCTTTTTCCACCTCTACTTCCTTGAGATGAACTGAAGTGTATCAAAATGGCTAAAGATGTCTGTGGTTGTGTGATTCTCAGAAGGAAGCCACACGGATCATCTATTAATGACAACTAAACTAAATCAACAAAAGATTCTGGTTGTTTCACCCTCAAAAAGAAACCTGGATTACAAATGGCACTGCAGTATCAAGATATTGTTTTGCTTTTGAACAATAGACATTGCCAGTAAAGAATGCACTTGCAAATCTAACATTAAACACTTCTCTACCTGCAAGGTTAAATTTAAAGTGACATTAAATGTATTTAAATGGGGGGTCCACCTACTTGGGGAGGAGTTAATACCCTGAGCCACCAACTACTAAAACCAGAGATCTATGGAGATTTTGATTTTCATTCCCACTGATGCAAAACAATCTGCCCATGGGGAATAAATGCACCATTTCAGTCCAATGCACAATTTCACAATTACAAACACCAACAGGTCAATCATTGGGCTTAAACGGTAGAGCAAACCCAATAGAACTTAACATTGTCTGATTTGGACCCCAGGGAAGGCCTAATTGATAATGGTTGACGGAAGACACCGGGCATTCATGTCTGATGATACTGTGGTTTACATGAAGTCCAGATACGACCTTGGTAAGGCCATCAAAAAGGCCAAAAGGGACTTCTGCTCCAAGCTGGCGGATGAGACAGATGTTCGGCAGCTGTGGCGGGGCCTAAATGCAATCACCTCCACAAGGCGAAGCCAGGAGGCAGCTCGAATGTCGGTGATACATCACTCGCTGATGAGCTCAATGCGTTTTATGCACGCTTTGATAGGGAGAACACCGATGTGCCTTCCCGAGCCCCCATTCACCGTGATGGTATTTCAGTCTCAGTCACAGAGGCCGACGTCAGGAAATCCTTCAGAGGGGTGAACCCTCGAAATGGTACTGGATGGTATACCTGGTCTGGATGGTATACCTGGTCGTATTCTTAAAAACCTGTGTGGACCATCTGGCTGGAGTTTTTACGGACATTTTCAACCTGTCACTTCTGAGGTCTGAGGTTCCCACCTGCTTCAAAAGGGCATCAAGAATACCAGTGCCCAAGAAGAGCAAGGTGACATGCCTCAATGACTATTGACCAGTGGCACTAATGCCTGTGGTGATGAAGTGCTTTGAGAGGTTGATCATGGCGAAGGTTGATCCTACCGTGACAAAAACCTGGACCCTGCAAAAACCTGCAGTTCGCTTACCGCCACAACAGATCAACGGTGGATGCAATCTCGCTGGCCCTCCACCCCGCTCTGGACCACTTGGACAACAAAAACTCATATGTCAGGCTGTTATTCATCGATTACAGCTCGGCATTTAACACAATCATCCCCTCCAAGCTGGTTACCAAACTCGCAGAACTGGGTCTCTGCGCATCCCTCTGCAATTGGATCCTCGACTTCCTCATTCAGACCACAGTCTGTTCGCACTGGTGGTAATGTGTCAGACTCGATAACAATCAGCACGGCAGCACCTCAAGGCTGCGTGCTCAGCCCCCTGCTGTACTCAATCTATACTAAAGGTTGTGTAGCCGGTCATAGTGTGAACTCCATCATCAAGTTCGCTGACGACACCACTGTTGTGGGACGTATCACTGATGGGGATGAGTCTAGAGTATAGAAGAGAGATCGAGCGACTGTCCATATGGTGCCAGCACAATAACCTGGCGCTCAACACCAGCAAAACCAAGGAACTGATTGTGGACTTTGGAAGGAGTAGGATGGGGACCCACAGTTCTGTTTATATCAACGGGTCGATGGTTGAAAGGGTCAAGAACTTCAAATTCCTGGGCGTCCACATCTCTGAAGATCTTTCCTGGTCCAAGAACACAGATGCAATTATTAAGAAAACTCATCAGCGTCTGTACTTCCTGATAAGATTACAGAGAGTCGGTCTGTCAAGGAGGACTCTCTCTAACCTCTACAGGTACACAGTAGAGAGCATGCTGACCGGTTGCATCGTGGCTTGGTTCGGCAACTTGAACACCCTGGAGAGGAAAAGACTACAAAAAGTAGTAAACACTGCCCAGCCCATCATCGGCTCTGACCTTCCTTCCATCGAGGGGATCTATCACAGTCGCTGCCTCAAAAAGGCTGGCAGCATCATCAAGGACCCACATCATCCTGGCAACACACTCATCTCCCTGCTACCTTCGGGTAGAAAGTACAGGAGCCTGAGGACTGCAATTACTAGGTTCAGGAATAGTTACTTCCCCACAGCCATCAGGCTATTAAACTTGGCTCGGACAAAACTCTGAACATTAATACCCCTTTATCTGTTATTTGCACTTCGTCAATTTATTCATTCACGTGTATGGTATATGGACACACTGATCTGTGTAGTAGTCAATGCCTACTATGTTCTATTGTGCTAAGCAAAGAAAAAAATTCATTGTCCTGTCGGGGACACATGACAATAAACTCTTTTGACTTTGAAGTCAACATTAACTGGATACTACTGATAAAATCAACATTGATTAACCATGAGAAAATGGTCAGCTATCAGTAAGAATGATATAGTTCCAAGCCAATAACCAGTTACAACACTTATTAATGTTAGAAATCATGGTTTTGAGAGTTTTTAGTTTGCAATGATATCCAATACAGCCCTTGTGGTGGAGGGAAAGCAAGCTTATATTTTTGTGAATATTAATTGAATCAAGCATAAACTTGTATATAGTAAATCAATGTTCATGTTGCAGTGCTACCTTTTATTCATTATATCATTGCAACATGATGTCTTTAGTGCATTATATGTCCACCATGGTTCATTATCAAGTCTTTGATATGATTTGGCATGAAATTGATCATATTCAGACAGTTTGAAGATTTTTTTTTCACCTCTATACCACAGCTAAATTATTGCCTTGATGAGCTTCTGTCTGTGGCATAGTCCTTTCCTCTCAATTTCTCCTTGATAATTGACCACAAATTCTCAATAGGATTCAAGGCAGATGAGTTACCAGTTCAGTCCAAGGAACGTATTCCCTTCTGCTGGAAAGATTGGGTCACCATCTTTGTGTGAAACAGTGCAGTCTTGCTGGAATATCCCAGATCCTTTTGGAAAACTCTTTCTAATTTCCAGCTTCAACATAATGTTTTGTTCTCATCATTCCGTCAACTGGTGCAGTGAACAAATAACATAGTAGCTGAAACAATCCTAGAACATCAATTGTTCAGGATGTTTGACCAGCTGTCTGACTGAACTCTGAGCATGTTGGCTACATTGGCTTTGAACCAAGAAATGGCTATAGTCACCGAATACCTTTCGCCAGTCCTCATGTCCAGTTTTTTATATTTTAAGACCAACAGGTATAATTGTTTTTTCATTGCAGCAGTTAGAAGTTGTTTTTCATGGGTCTCCTGGTTTTCAGACTGACTTCAATGAAGCGTTGGCACACAGTGCACATTGAGCCCCCTGCTGCCTCCAAATCATTCGCTCCTTAGATGCTGCTGCACCCGCTGAGTTTCTCTAGCTTTTTGTGTAAGCCTCCAAATCATTCTTCAGGGCATCTCTCGTCTTTCCCACATCCTTCTTACTTTCCATAATCAGCAAGAACTTATCTCTTGGAGTCGTCGTTCTTTTACGGCCGCACCTGCCTACCTTCTTGGACAATAATGATCCAGTTTCAGAAGCTCAATTGATAATCCTGGATACAGAAACTAGTCTACTTCTGTTGCATTCGTCCATCACCTGTGTTCTGATTTGTTGCTTGTACAACACTTATTAATTTTGGTGTGATGCAGGAAGAAAATATCATTTGAAATCACCATTGAGACCTTTTATCATTTGATGATTGAGAGTAGACTGATTGGCTAGTAATTAACGATCAGATATGTTCTGCTTTTTATGAACACGACATACCTTGGGCAATCTTCAGCATTGTCAGATAATCTCCATTATTATGACTGTGCTAATGTACTGGAGCACAGGTCCTAAGGAAGCAGCTGGAAGGTCCCTTAGCCTCTTCTACTCCCTTGATATCACTTGGAATGAATCAAAATGGTTAAAGATATCTGTGGTACTATGAATCTCAGAAGGAAGCCAGATGGATAATCTAGTTAGCATTTCTGGCTAAAAGTGATTGCAACTACTTCTGCAGTCCCTATCAGTCATATTCTTGGGCTGTACTGTTAGGAAGCATGCTATTTCTAATTTCCAGTGGTTGAAAACTGACAAAATTCCATAAAGTAAACACATACACAACTGTCCCTTATGGTACTGTCTAGAACGTAAAAGTAGGCATCTAAAAAATTATATTGGTATTTCTCCAGTGAGTGTTAAGAATGAGTGATTGAAGCAGATAATTAAAGTACATTAATTGATATTTAAGGGGAGGCCTCATTCATACAGGAGAGAAACAGAGGAAACACTTAAATTGCAAGCACATGTTAAAAATTGAAAATATCTCGACAACAATCTAAAATTGACAACAATCTGAACCAGAATGCTGAATCTGAGTCCAGAACCAGTGGTCAGTTTAGGAATAAGGGGTAGGCCATTTAGGACTGAGATGAAGAAAAACATTTTCACCCAGGGAATTGTGAATCTGTGGAATTATCTGCCACAAAGGCAGTGGGGGCCAATTCACTGGATGTTTTCAAGAGAGTTAGATTTAGCCTTTTGGGCTAAAGGAATCAAGGGATATGGGTAAAAAGCAGGAACAAGGTACAGATTTTAGATGATCAGCCATGATCATATTGAAAGGTTGGTGCTGGCTCAAAGGGTCTACTCCTGCACCTATTTTTCTGTTTCCGACCAAAAGCCATTATTATCAACACCTTCTGTGCCCAAGGAACATGTGTACTATCCCTCCAAAGATAATCAATCCTATATAAATATCAATTAGATTTCCCATTTCCTCTTCCACATACATTTTGATGACATTTGATTGAAGTTGGAGCTCTTTCTATTAATTAACTCAGGGCAATGTGAAATGCACAATTGTGTTGTCTTTTCACAAAACCAAAATCCTCAACCAACTTATTTCCAATGTACAACCCCACTCTTTAACAATTAAGGTTCAAAATAAACACTGGAGTATAGGGACCAATAGTATCTCGGAAGACATCTCTCAAGAAAGACAAGCAACCATCACCTTCAATGTGCCAGTGTGACCTTTCATTGACTGATGGAAAAGTATTTGAAGATCAAGACCTAAAAACCTGGAACAAAACTCCTAATCTACCACCTAGTAGTAATCCAGCTCTCCTGTACACTTCAACATATAAAAATACTACAAATGAGGTTTCTGGTAAGTGTTCCAAATAGTTAGCATTCGTTCCAGACCAACATCATCAGCATTGAGGCAGTTCAGCTGGTTAACACAATCCTCCCAATACAGACACACTTCCCTTGATTAAAATTGCCACAGGCAGTCAATCCAACTTAATCTTTAGATTTCTCTACGCTGCTATCTTTAAGATTACTTCTTGAGATTAAACAGAAATAATGTTTTCACTTCAGTCAAATCAAATCAAATCAAAATACTTTAGGAAAATTGTCCAAGCAATTATTAGAATGTGGCAAGCCACCATAAGTAACTGAACAAATAGCATTATTATTTGAGGAAGTTATTTAAACAGTTGAAAGAAAAACAAGGATGGTGTACGACATATTAATTTCTTTAGCTTGCTATCTGTTCAGACGTTTGATAGAGAACTAGACTAAGTGAGACCCGTTGGGTCGCAGTCACACGGCAACCCTAGTCCCCCAACGCAACGGCGGGAGCGTTTTGTAGGCAGGGGACGGGGACGGCTTCAGGCGGAGGCTGGCGAAGAGCGTCCTGCAGCCAGGGGAAGGGGCAGTCTGGGTCCGGTGGGGGGAGGGGGTGGTGTGTGGGATTGGGCGGTGTGTGGGGGCTGGGGGGGTGTGGGGGATGGGGGGTGTGGGAAAGGGGGTGGGTGGTGGAGGATGGGTGTGTGGGGGATAGGGTTTGTGGGGGAGGCGGGTTGTGGGGAGGGGGGGTTGGATGAAGGAGAGTTGTGGGAGGGGGGATGTGTGGGGGATGGGGGTTGGAGAGGTCGTGTGGGGGAATGGGGGTGGGTGTGCAGGGAGGGGGGGTTTGGTGGCGGGGAGGGTTGTGGTGGCGGGGAGGTTGTGGTCGCACTCGCAGCCTGCACTCTGCTCACTCCGTTCCTTCAGCTTTCGGCCTCACTCAGCGGCTCCCGGCTTCTCGTTGTGGTCACCACAGACGCAGCCCGCTCTCTGTTCACTCCGCACCTTCAGCTTTCGGCCTCGCTCAACGGCTCCCATTCCCGGCTCCGTCCTCACTCTGCTCATACCGCACATGATCTCTGCGCTCTCTCTGTGATCTCTGCGCTCTCTCTCTCTCTCTCTCTGCGCTCTGCTCACACCGCACTTGCCGCACTCTGTTCACTCCGGTCCTTCAGCTTTATTCTCCTTGCCGCCGGTGATTGACAGCGGGTACCGGAAGGGACAGTTTGTATAATTTTTAAACCTTCATAACTTTTCTAATATTCTACCGATCAGAACAAAACTTGGCGTACTTGCAGCACAGGAGAATAGCGAATAAGGTGCCGTAAAATCGTAGCCCTTTCGGGTACCATTTTTGCAGAAATGTAAAAACAATGCAAACCGGAAGAGGACAAGATGAAAGTTTTAGTTCCATATAGATAGATAGTATTCATTTTCAGACATATTTTTCCATATCTCATATGGAAAGAAGGTAAAGGCAAGATATTTGAAAAATGTTCAAAAAGAGAACGTGGACTTATGAAGGCAAGAATATTGTTGTAGTTTCATGTTGTAATGTGGAATACGGCAGCATGATAAAACAGATGTGAAATCATTTCTGGAGAACACAGTCTGAGGTTTTCATCTGAAGTCAAAGGTTTTTATTGTAAACCCCAAACACAAAACCTGCACGGCATTCCTTCTCACTCAGAATATTTGACATCTTTATAATCCTTATTCCTCTTATTCCACCAAACCCATTTTGTAAACAATAATTATACCATAGGTCAGGAATGCGAGACAATACCAGCCAAACTTGAGTTCTAGCATAGCCACTCGGACATCCGTCGACTGTGGCAAGGCCCGAGTACAACAAAGTGAAGTCAGGCAGAATTGATGGCAATAGTGTGGCCCCATGTTTGAACCTATGAGCACAGCGCTCATACAAGCAAGCAAGACGCCATCCTCAACGACACCATGCGGATCATCAACGGCTGCCTACACCCTACTCTGATGGATCTTCTGCTGGTGCTCGCAGGTATTGCACCCGCCAAGCTTCGCAGAGAGTACGTCACTCAATGGCTGGTGTGCAAGACCCCATCGGACGCCAAAAATCCTTTGCACCACCTCGTCCAGGACTCACAGCAACTGGGACCTCAACGCCTGTCATCTCGCCGCCCCTTCTCCCGTCACGCATCGACCATTTGTGGCTCCAGTTTCAACACACTAGGAGCATGGAGAACCAGCTGGGAACAGACTTCACAACCTCCGCAATTCACTACTGCATCGAACACCACAGCCCCACCCGGCTTGGACCTGCCCTGCAAAGAGTGGGTCGCCCTGAGCCGGCTCCGTACAGGCGTCGGCCGGTACAACGCCAACATGCATCGCTGGGGGCTGCGTTCATCAGCAGCCTGCATGTGTGGAGCAGACCAGGAAAAAGTGCAGCACGTCATTTTCGACTGCGCTGTTCTCCACCCCCCTGGTGGAGGGGTGGACCTCATGGCTCTCGCCAACAGCACATTGAACTGGCTATAGCACCTGGAGGGTGTTACATAACCTCTGCTACCTCAAGCACAAGATGAAGAAGATGCATTCTATGCTCGCTTTGAGCAGAAGGCATACAGGGCGATGACATTCATCCCACACTAAACACTCGAGTGTGCAAGCTCCCACAATCATTGTGGCAGAAGTATGATCAGAAAGCAACTGCCCTGGATGAAGTCCCTGGCCGCATTCTTAGCAACTGCGAGGACTAACTAGTATTACCCATCTGCTTCAAGAAAACCACTATCATCCCGGTGCCAAAGAAAAGCTTTAATAACTATCATCCAGTGGCCTTAACATGAAGTGTTATGAGAGGCAGGTTATAGCACATTAACTTCAGCCTATCAAACTGCGTTGATCCACTGCTGTTCACTTACCACCACAACAGATGATGCCATCTTCCTGACCCTACACTTACACCTGGAACATCTGGATAAGGGGTGGAAGTCCCGGGGGGGGGAGGAGGGGGGGGGCATGGGACACACCCCCCCCCCCTCCCATTTTTTGCAATCCGGATTTAAAAACTCGGTGATATCTCCGCTTTCCGCAAGACAGTGGAGGTGGGACTGCTGATCGATGGTGCCGGTCGTCAGCAAGCAATGGGGGAGGGCAATGATAATTCAGTGCGATCGTTGGAGGAGGGAGGTGTCGGTCAGAGGCGGAAGTAGGGAGGCTGGGACTGAGGAAAGAGCGCCTGTACATACAAACACAAGTTTGGGAAATCAATAGGGTGGATTTTCTGGCTGCCGTGGGAAAGCAGGCATTTCCAGCGATATCTGAATAATGCAGTCACATGCCCTAGTTTAACCACACATTTTATCTAGTTGACCTATATTATTATTATTTCATTTCAATATATTGCTTGGTGGCTATATTTTTAACTTTAAATAGAAACATAGAAAATAGGTGCAGGAGTAGGCCATTTGAGCCCACACCGCCATTCAAGACAATCATGGCTGATAATCTAAAAACAGTACCCGTTTCTGCTTTCTCCCCTTATCTCTTGATTCCGTTAGCCCCAAGAGTTATATCTAACTCTTGAAAACATCCAGTGAATTGGCCTCCACTGCCTTCTACGACAGAGAATTCCACAGAAAAGAGTTTTCTCATCTCAGTCCTAAATGGCCTACCCGTTATTCTTACTTACCTGCACTACTCTCCCCCAACATCGGGAACATTTTTCCTGCATCTAGCATGTCCAATCCCTTAAGAATTTTATACGTTTCTATAAGATCCCCTCTCATCCTTCTAAATTCCAATGAATATAAGCCCAGTCGATCCATTCTTTCATATGTCAGTCCCGGCATCCCGGGAATTAACCTCCCTCAATCGCAAGAATGTTCTTCCTTCAATTAGACCAAAACTGCATGCAATGCTCTAGGTGTGGTCTCACCAGGCCCCGTAACAACTGCAGTAGGACCTCCTTGCTCCTATATTCAAACCCCATCGCTATGAAGGCCTGCATGCCATTTGCTTCTTCACTGCCTGCTGCATCTGCATGCTTACTTTAGGTTCAGGTTACATACAGTTCTCAGGAATAGATAACTTGTATCTGGGGAGCACCTGTATATAATAACAAATTGAGACTGTAAAAAGAATTTCCAACATAACTGTTTAAAAAAACTCACCTCCTTTTATCTTGTGGCGCGCCATGTTTTTCATTACAGGGGTTGAAATGAGGTCCTGCACACTTATATCCTAAAAACAAATATTTAACTAGTTTTATACATTATTTTGCAAGTTATTAATCAAAATATTCAAAAATATGAAGAAACTTGGAAAACAATAACTGCTTTTTTCCTGTGCTTACAGCTGTGACGTCACAATGGAACTGTAGCCCTGCTCACAACATTGTTGCTATCCAAGTACACTGAGTCTTGCTAGCCCTAGCAAGTGCAAATGCATTTTGTAAAGTTTTAAAATGAGGAAGGGTCCCTCATAGGCGAAATGAGCAGCCCTGCGCAGTTGTCGGCTGTGGGTGAGTGGTGGAATATTGCATTGGGGAACGGATTGTGTTGGGGGACCAGGCCTCCTGTGTGACAGGGACCCAACGGGTCCCACTTGGTCTAGTAACTATTAAAACTCTGATCGCGTGTGCGTGTGTGTGTGTGTGTGTGTGTGTGTGTGTGTGTGTGTGTGTGTGTGTGTGTGTGTGTGTGTGTGTGTGTTTATTTATTTATTCTTCTCGAAAAAACTACACGCTAATGGTAACATTTTTACATATTCCGGTAGAAATTTATCCCGTGGTCAAAACTCACCTTATCTGAAAATTAATGCATTATTTCTCGAGTTGTTAATCAAAATGTTCAAAAATATGAAGAGACTTGGAAAAAAAAACTGCTTTTTCCCTGTGCTTACACCTGTGATGTCACAATGGGATTGTAGCCCTGCTCGCAACATTGTTGCTATCCAAGTATACAGAGTCCTGCTTGCCCTAGCAAGTGCAAATGCAATTTTTTAAAGTCACAGTATACTGAGTTCTGCTAGCCCTGGCAAGGGCAAATGCATTTTTTAAAAGTCAGAGTGCACTGAGTTCTGCAAGCTAGCAAGTGCAATTGCACTTTTTAAAAGTTTGAAAATGAGGGGAATTGAGCAGCCCCTGCGCAGTTGTCGGCTATGGGTGAGCAGTGGGAACGGGTGGCGTTGGGGGACCAGGCCTCCCGTGTGACAGGGACCCAATAGGTCCCACTTGGTCTAGTAATTATTAAAAGTCCGATCTTGAATGTGTATTTATTTGTGTGTGTGATGTTCGTGTGCGATTCACATCTTATCGAATAAATGACACGCTAACGGTGACATTTTTACATATTCCGATAGAGATTTATGCCGTGAAGTAAAATGTCACCGTATCTGAAAAATTCATGCATTATTTCTTGAGTTATTAATGACAACGTTCAAAGATCTGACAAAACCTTAGATTTTAAATGGTTTTTCCAGTTAAAATAATTTCTCAGAGCTACGGGTAGGAGACAGGTGCATTGAGGGACCAGGCCCAACGAATCTGCATTTGGTCTAGTTTTACTTAAAAGTCTAGTAATAAGCAATGAAGAATGTCACAAATACAGATTTTACTTTGGAGTCACGTAAGTGACTACGTGAAGACCCCGCCAGCACACGTGCGCAACATATCGTCGAACGCATTGCGAAGCGACAGGCAGGGAGGAGGGTCGCTTCTCCGCTGGTAAGTTGAGGCAAAAGCCGTCGGCATGATTAAGGTGCCGGCCGCTACCAGGCCCTCATATATTCGGCGGCAGCACCCTTACGCATCCACGAGCAGGCTGTGGTATCACAACGAAAGAACTGGTGAAAGTTCGAAGGCCATACAACCTACCCAAAGGTCTATTTTAGGCCATGTCCCAGAACGGCCTTCCAGGAAGATGCGCCACCACCACACTACAGCGCTTCCACCTCCCAGGAACCAAGGACGGAGAAAACCAACACAGCACCACCGGTAACCATGAAGGTAGGTGGGTCTGGTTACCCTCGATACATAGCATGTGTAACTTCTTCACAAGTTGGGGGAAAGTTACACTTGTTTAGGGATGCATGGTGTTCTATAACTTCTGATCCTTTCATACTGCGCAGTATGCAGGGATACAAAATTGAATTTGTTGACAAACTCCTCCTTCCGGTTCAACATGCACCTAGCCGAAAGATTGTACTTTCACAAAAAGAGAAAGTGGAAGGTCATGCGGAGCTGTTAAGACTACATACAAAAGAAGTAATTGAGAAAACCAAACATTAATCTCTTGAGTTTGTATCAAACATCTTCACCAAAAACAAAAAAGATGGCAGATGCCGCATCATTATTGATTTGACACAACTGAATACTTTTATGCAGTACACCCACTTCAAAATGAAAACTTTTGTTACTGCCAAACAACTAGTTTCCAAGGGGTACTTCATGGCTTACATTGACCTAAAAGATGCATACTACTCAGTACCAATAGAGAAAAATTACCGCAGATATTTGAAATTTATCTGGATGGGGCAGCTCTGCCAGTATAAAACGCTGCCCAATGGATTAACATCAGCCCCCAGACTGTTTACTAAAATATTGAAACCAGCATTCGCGTTTCTTCGGAAACAAAAACATATTGTCATGGCATATCTCGATGACATCCTAATTGTGGGGAAAACCTTGGAATTGACCAAATTGGCTGTCTCAGCCACCAAGCCCTTATTTCAAAAATTGGGATTTATAATCCATCCAGACAAATCCAAGTTTATGCCTTCTGTGACTATGGACTATTTGGGGTTCACGATTGACTCTGTTCATATGTCTGTCACTTTGCCAAAGGGCAAAGCAACAGACTTGATAGAGGCATTTGACAGCCTTGTTTGCATCAGTAAACCATCAATTCAGCAAGTAGCCAGGGTAATTGGGATGCTCGTGGCTGCCTTTCCAGCCACACTATTTGGACCCTTACATTACCAAAATCTACAAAGGGCCAAAATTGCAGCACTCAAACACTATGCTGGCCATTTTGAGAGGCCAATGCAGTTACCAACCAAAACAAAATTTGAATTGCGATGGTGGATTAGCAATGTTCGACATTGCTCTAATCCCATCAGTCACAAAACCTTCGGTTGTGTTACAAACTGACGCCAGCGCTCACGGCTGGGGAGCAACCGATACCACCTCCAGTTGCGGTGGTAGATCGAATACACACGAGCTAACTTTACTTCAATCATCTAGAGATGTTGGGAGCGTTTCACGGACTTCGGGCTTACTGTTCAGACATGCACCATCTGCATGTTCGCCTACAAATTGATAATACCACCGTGGTGGCATACATTAATCAGACGGGTGGAATTAAGTCGATATCTTGTGATGAATTGGCCAATTCAATCTAGCACTGGTACATAGAAAGAAACATTTGGATATCAGCTACTTACCTTCCGGGTAAGCTTAGTACAGTGGCGGACACCAGGTCACGCATATTCAATGACAACACCGAATGGATGTTGGACCACCACGTATTTACTGACATTGTAGCTCGGTATGGAACGCCAGATATCGACCTTTTTGCATCTAGACTTAATCACCTGATACCAACATATGTTGCATGGGAACCAAACCCTGGACAGTAGCGATGGATGCTTCTCACTACACTGGGGGGATTTGTTTTTCTATGCATTTCCCCACTTCTGCCTCAACAGTCGGGTCTTGCGGAAAATTCAACAAGACTCCGCATCAGGTATTTTGGTAGTACCCGATTGGCCTACTCAGCCATGGTTCCCTGTGGTACTCGACATGGTCTCAGAACCATGTATTCCGATCTCCAAACGGCCGAGTTTGCTGGTACATTCTGTGACAGGGGAGGGTCATCCGTGCCATGACCGAATTAACCTATTGATTTGCAGGATATGAAAAGACCTCTCCTGGAATTTGAACTGTCGGACCAAACCATGAATATCATCGCGGCATCATGCAGAGAGTCCACCAGGAAACAGTACCTCACCTATATCAAAAAATGTGAGGTATTGTGTACCAGGACAAACACTACTTACAACACAGCCACCATCACAGATGTGCTGGAGTTCCTGGCAAGTCTACATTTCGATGAAGGCTTGAGTTATAGTGCCATCAACTGCTCAAGAAGTGCCCTATCCTCATAGCTGGGACAGGGGTAAGAACACCGTGGAGTAGGATCTCACCCTCTGGTGTCAAAACCTATGAGGGGTATTTTTAACTCAAATCCCCCCAGGCCTTGATATTCCCAGACCTGGGATATTGGCATTGTCCTGACCCTGCTCATGGGATTGGGCACCAGCCACGTCCCTTTCCCTAACCAAACTCACATATAAAATGGTGATGCTGATGGCGCTTGTAACGGCGCAGTGGGTCCAGTCTCTGCACAAACTAAGACTGGACGCCATGGCAAAATCCCAAAATAAGGTAACCTTTCACATTTATGAGTTACTTAAACAGAGCAGGCCTGGATCATCTGGCCTCAAATTGGAGTTCCTGGCTTATCCTGTAGATAGACGCCTATGCATAGTGACCCACATTCTACATTACCTGGAGGTCACCAAAAGTCTCAGGGGAACGGAAATAGCTCTATTGATAAGCTTTAAACGTCCTCATCATAGAGTAACTGTGCAGACCATCTCAAGAAGGCTTAGAGTGGTATTAGGTGCAGCAGGAACACTGATGTTTTTAAATCTCATTCTACCAGGGCTGCAGCTACATCGGCAGCAAGGATGATGGAAGTTCCTATGTACCACATCCTTGCAAAGGCGGGTTGGTCTAATGAAACAACTTTCCAGCACTTTTATAACAAACCTGTGGCCACGCCTGAGATATTTACAGACACTATTTTAAGTTCTGTATTATAATTTTCCCCGAAGTTAGTGGTTATTATTATTATTTGTTAAATAAATACATTATTGTCTTTCAGCACTGTTTCAAGTCTGAAATACGTTAACATGCTTCCTCCATTGGTTATTATGGCAATGTGTGAGCATGGACTCGTTTCCAGGGCATGAAATCACAGAGCTTTTAAGTCTTCACATAGTCACTTATGTGACTCCGAAGTAAAATAGTAAGATTAAACGAGAACTTACCAGTTTGAAGTTTCATCCTTATTTTATGAGGAGTTACGATGAGGGATTACGTGCCCTCCGCTCCCAACCCTCTATTATAAGGTCAACTGGTATGTTAGTTCTCTTATCTTACTATCTTCAGTCAACTCTACTATCTGTGATTTCACACCACTGCTTTGAAGAATGTCGCGCATGCGTGCTGGCGGGGTCTTCACGTAATCCCTCATTGTAACTCCTCATAAAATAAGGATCAAACTTCAAACTGGTAAGTTCTCATTTAACTTTACTATTTTAGTCTACACAAGGATCTTGTATGATTTGGAGGAGCAGAACCACAGAAATCCATGATTAAGGATTTCAATTAGTGACTATAGCCATTAGCGTTTTTCAGTCTCAGAAACGGTCTCATCTTTCCAACTTAATTCTGGATAGACTCGGCTTGTACTCACTGGAATTTAGAAGATTGAGGGGGGATCTTATAGAAACGTACACAATTCTTAAGGGGTTGGACAAGTTAGATGCAGGAAGATTGTTCCCAATGTTCGGGGAGTCCAGAACAAGGGGTCACGGTCTAAGAATAAGGGGGAATTCCTTTAGGACCGAGATGAGGAAAACATTCTTTACACAGAGAGTGGTGAGTCTCTGGAATTCTCTGCCACAGAAGGTTGTTGAGGCCAGTTCATTGGCTATATTCAAGAGGGATGTGTATGTGGCTCTTGTGGCTAAAGGGATCAGGGGGTATGGAGAGAAGGCGGGTACGGGATGCTGAGTTGGGTGATCAGCCATGATCATATTGAATGGCGGTGCAGGCTCGAAGGGCCGAATGGCCTACTCCTGCACCTATTTTTCTATTTTTCTATGTTAGATTATTGTTCACGTTCTGGCCTTTCCTTTATGCACACATCCAGGGATATTTGACAGTTTTGATCTGTGTTAAGCAATCCTACAAATTGGGCACTGTAAGATACATCATCCCAATGATAACCAATAGTTAGTTCTGTGAACTGTAGAATTTGATTATGATGTAAGTATGCCTTTATAGATCCATTATTGTTTCCACAGATAATTTTGCTAATAAGGCAATGTCATAAGTGATAGGAGTAGAATTAGTCCATTCGGCCCATCAAGTCTATTCCGTCATTCAATCATGGCTGATCTATCTCTCCCTCCTAACCCCATTCTCTTGCCTTCCACCACAACCTCTGACACCTGCACTAATCAAGAATCTATCTATTTCCACCTTAAAAATATCCTCTGACTTGGCCTCCACAGCCTTCTGTGGCAAAGAACTCCACAGATTCACCACCCTCTGACCGAAGAAATGTATCCTCATCTCCAGAGCTATATCTGAGGAAGGATGTGCTGGTGCTAGAGAACTCTTAGAGGAGGTTTACGAGAAAGATCCCAGGAATGCGTCGGTTGACATATGATGAACGATTGATGGCACTGGGCCTCTTTTTGCTAGAGTTTAGATGAGGGGAAACGTCATTGAAACTTACGGAATAATGAAAGGCCTGGATAGCATGGATGTGGAGAGGATGTGGAGAGGATATTTCCACTGGTGGGAGAGTCTAGGACCAGAGGTTCTAGGATGTTAAAGGACGTTCCTTTAGGAAGGAGATGAGGAGGAATTTCTTCAGTCAGAGGGAGGCGAATCTGTATAATTAATTGCCACATTATGAGAAACCATGCCAATAATCTCACTTCTGCATACTGACCATTCAATGACAGGAAACTACATTTCATTTTGCCTTGAAAATACTGGTGTTGGTTTATTATTGCCACATGTACTAAGATACAGTAAAAAAAAAGGTTTTGCGAGCTTTCCAGGCAAACTATATCATACGCAAGTACATCATAGAGTGCAAAAAAGTAAACAGAGTGCAGAATTTAATATTGCAGCTGCAGAAAAAGAGCAGATTTGTGGAAAGTGCAGGTGCCTCAGCAAGGTAGACTGAATGATCGGAATTTCATCTTAGCATAAGAGTGGTCCGTTCAGGAGTCTGATAGAAGTGGGGAAGAAGCTGTTCTTGAATCTGGTGGTACGTACTTTTAATCTATAGCATATTCTAACTGACGGAAATGGGAAGAGAGAATGATCAGTTATGAGTGGTCGTTGATTATGTTAGTTACTTTCCTGAGGCAGCATGAAGCGTAAATTAAGTTCATTGGGGCCAGGAATGGGAGAAGGCGACTGGGCTGCGTTCATAACATTCTGCAATTTCATGATGTGCAGTCATTGGTCAAGCTGTTATCAAGCTGTGTTTTTGGATAAGATGCATATAATGCATCTATAGAAATCGGTAAGAATCATTGGAGACATGCCGATTTCCTTGACATTCTGAGGAAGTAGAAATGTTGGTGTGCTCTCTTAGCCATAGCATTAATGTGTTTGGACTAGAGCAAATTGATGGTGATATTTACAGTTGAGAACTTGAAACTCCCAATCATCTCTCTTTCAGTACCACCGCTACCGCTTGAGTGTGTACTCAACCCTGCTTCCTGAAGTCGATGACCAGTTCCTTGATTTTGCTGATATTGAAGGAGAGGTTGGTGCCATGTCACTATGCTACTCCTTCCTGTACATCATCTTGTCATTGCTTGAGATCCAGTCTACCACAGTCATTTTCAAACATATGAATGGGTGTTGAGCAGAGCTGTGTATCTGCACGGCTTAAGGGCCTGTCCCACCAGCATGCAACTCTATGCGATTAGCGCAACCTAATGTGGTCACTTGAGCCGTCCAGCGTCGCGGGGCCGGTCCCACTTCGATCGCCAGAGCCGTGCAGAATTGTGCGGAGTTCGTCCCGAGTTCGTCCCGACACCGCGCGGGGCTCCGAAAAACTGACTATGTCCAAAAATTCCGCGCGGCAACGGCTTGTCGGCTCGCAGTCGCCTCGACGTTTACACACCGCCCTGGCATCGTGCCTCCGTGAACCTATCTGTAGGTGTCTCCGTGACCCTCTATGTGTGCGGCTCCGTGGCCCTGTGTGTGTGTGCCTCGGTGCCCCTCTCTGTCCTGGCGAACTTACCTTAGACTTCGCTCCAAGTTCGCCTCACTTTGCGCCGCGTTGCGCCACTCACCCGACCTCCGCGCGGTCAGTACTGCCGGTTTGGTTGCGCTTGCCAAATGCAGGCGCATGCTGGTGGGAACGGCCCTGTACAGGGGATCACCCGACCTCCGCGTGGCCCCCACTTCTATTTTAATCGCGTTCATCGCATAGAGTTGCATGCTGGTGGGACAGGCCCTTTACAGACTTACATAATAGAGTGTGTCATTCACCACAAGGATACTGACAAGAAATAATCCATTTCAATTCCAACTATACTAAATCTAAAGAGGATGATCCCTCCTTCACTGGAAAGCTGCTATTTGATCTCAGAGAATGTTGGCCTCATTTTCTGTCCGTCAACCACCACAGAAAATCTATCATATTCTTTCAATTCTTTCACTTTCTGTCTACATTACTCTTCTTAAGTATTCAAAATTGAAAAGACAACAACAAGGTTACGGCAGGGCTGTTAAGGGATGCTTGCACGCACCAACTTCAACTTGTAAATTAGAAAAATATATAAACCAAGGAAAAGTGAGACTAGCCAGCATCTGTTAGCATGTACAGTTCAGCTGCACATTCTTCTGGTTAGCAGGAACAGTAATGTCCACGAGTCACATAATATATTTAAATATCATAGCCATCATTGTTAAATAGCTGACAAAATGTGTCAGCTGTAAATATATAATGATAGTGGATCATTACCATGATTCTTAAAAGATTTTTGCTAATTAAGCAAGGAATGTGTGTTTAATTACGCAGTAACCACGGCTAAGGAGCAGTTAGGAAGATATGCATTCAATTACCTTTTGATGAGAAGTTATTGTACTTCGAGACAAGGGTTGCAGGGACACAGGATATGTAAACAAAAAAATTATGTAATCTGGTCACTTAAAAACAACATTCAATTAATCTTATGAATCTTATGAATACAAGTTACCTCTGTAAAGCTTTTGATGTACATCTTCATTGAGAACATGCTGCTGTCAAAGGAATATTGCTTGTGATATTCCATTCTGTAAATATCAGGAAGCAATGGGATCCCAAACAGCTTTAACTTCCTCATAGATTCTTGCCTGTATAGAGTGCAGTGTTAGTTTTCCGCCACACATAGCGTTTTGCATTTAGGCATAAAACTTCCATTTTGGTCTCATCAGACCAGAGCACCTTCCTCCACATGTTTGCTGTGTCCCCCACATGGCTTGTGGCAAACTTCAAAGGGACTTCTTATGACTTTGTTTCAACAATGACATTCTTCTTGCCACTCTTCCATAAAGGCCCGATTTGTGGAGTGCACGACTAATAGTTGTCCTGTGGACAGATTCTCCCACCTGAGTTGTGGATCTCTGCAGCTCCTCCAGAGTTACCATGGGCCTCATGGCTGCTTCTCTGATCAATGCTCTCCTTGCCCGGCCTGTCAGTTTAGGTGGACGGCCATGTCTTGGTAGGTTTGCAGTTGTGCCATACTCTTTCCATTTTCGGATGATGGATTGAACAGTGCTCCGTGAGATGTTCAAAGCTTGGGATTTTTTTTAATAACCTAACCCTGCTTTAAACTTCTCCACAACTTTATCCCTGACCTGTCTGGTGTGTTCCTTGGGCTTCATGATGCTGTTTGTTCACTAATGTTCTCTTGTAATATTTTTTTATTTGAAATAATCAGTTTACAATGTATAGCTTACTTTATAAACTAACACCTTAATTCAATATTACTACAAATAACATATCAATACTTAATATCTTCTATTTTTTGGAAATAAAGAAAAAGATATATAAAAGAGAAAAAAAAAGAGGAAAAAAAAAGAGAATTTAAAAAAAAATAAAAAAAATTCCCACATACTTCAACCATAAAAAAAAAGAAAATTTAAAAAACAAAAATATTACATATATATAAACAAAACTAAATACATTATACGAAATACTATTTCATACAGTAATATCTATAATAAATGCGCAATAATATCAAATATAAGTAAGTTATTCGCATCGGATTCCGTAGGGTACCCGTCGAGCCGTGATTCCAAGAATAGCTACTTCTCTAAATACTGTATATATGGAGACCATATCGATTCAAAAGAATTATACCTGTCCAAAAGGACAAATCTAATTCTTTCCAAATTCAACGTCTCCAACATCTCTGCTTTCCACATTTTAATTGTTGGGGATAATGTTCCCTTCCAAAATTTAAGTATCACTAATGTTCTCTAACAAACCTCTGAGGCCTTCACAGAAAAGCTGTATTTATACTGAGATTAGATTACATACAAGTGGACTCTATTTATTAATTAGGTGACTTCTGAAGGCAATTGGTTGCACTGGATTATATTTAAGGTTATCAGAGTAAAGGGGGCTGAATACTTTTGCACTCCACACTTTTCAGTTTTTTATTTGTAAAAAAATTTGAAAACCATGTATCATTTTCCTTCCACTTCACAATTATGTGCCACTTTGTGTTGTCTATCACATAAAATCACAATTAAATACATTTACGTTTCTGGTTGTAACGTGACAAAATGTGGAAAAGTTTAAGGGGTATGAAAACTTTTGCAAGCCACTGTAATTCAGAAACAAGGGTCCTGAACTTAAAGAAAGATAACTTTGAAGGTATGAGACATGAATTGGCCAAGATAGCGCGGCAATTGATTCTTATAGGGTTGACAGTGGTTGTGCAATGGAAGGCATTTAAAGACTGCATGGATGAACTACAATTGTTCATCCCAGTTTGGCAAAAGAATAAATCAGGGAAGGTAGTGCATCCGTGGATAACAAGGGAAATCAGGGATAGTATCAAAATAAAAGATGAAGCATACAAATTAGCCAGAAAAAGCAACCTCCCAGAGGACTGGGAGCAATTCCAGCAGAGGAGGACAAAGGGATTAATTAGGAAAGGGAAAATAGATTATGAAAAAAAACTGGCAGGGAACAAAAACTGCAAAAGTTTTTATAGATATGTGAAGAGAAAGAGATTAGTTAAAACAAATGTAGGTCCCTTGCAGTCAGAAACAGGTGAATTGATCATGGGAAACAAGGACATGGCAGACCAATTGAATAACTACTTTGGTTCTGTCTTCACTAAGGAAGACACAAATAATCTGTCGGAAATAGCAGGGGACCGGGGGTCAAATAAGATGGAGGAATTGAGTGAAATCCAGGTTAGCCGGGAAGTGGTGTTGGGTAAATTAAATGGATTAAAGGCCGATAAATCCCCAGGCATCCCAGAGTACTCAAGGAAGTAGCCACAGAAATAGTGGATGCATTAGTGATAATTTTTCAAAACTCCTTAGATTCTGGAGTAGTTCCTGAGGATTGGAGGGTAGCTAATGTAACCCCACTTTTTAAAAAAGGAGGGAGAGAGAAAACGGGGAATTACAGACCAGTTAGTCTAACATCGGTAGTGGGGAAACTGCTAGAGTCAGTTATTAAAGATGGGATAGCAGTACATTTGGAAAGTGGTGAAATCATTAGACAAAGTCAGCATGGATTTACGAAAGGTAAATTGTCTGACGAATCTTATAGAATTTTTCGAGGATGTAACTAGCAGAGTTGATAAGGGAGAACCAGAGGATGTGTTATATCTAGACTTTCAGAAGGCTTTCAACAAGGTCCCACATAAGAGATTAGTATACAAACCTAAAGCACACGGTATTGGGGGTTCAGTATTGATGTGGATAGAGAACTGGCTGGCAGACAGGAAGCAAAAGGTAGGAGTAAACGGGTCCTTTTCAGAATGGCAGGCAGTGACTAGTGGGGTACCGCAAACCTCAGTGCTGGGACCCCAGCAATTTACAATATATATTAATGACTTGGACGAGGGAATTGAATGCAACATCTCCAAGTTTGCGGATGACACGAAGCTGGGGGGCAGTGTTAGGTGTGAGGAGGATGCTAGGAGGCTGCAAGGTAACTTGTATAGGCTGGGAAAGCGGGCAAATGCATGGCAGATGCAGTATAATGTGGATAAATGTGAGATTATCCACTTTGGTAGCAAAAACAGGAGGGTAGACTATTATCTAAATGGTGGCCGATTAGGAAAAGGGTAGATGCAACGACACCTGGGTGTCATGGTACACCAGTCATTGAAAGTAGGCAGGAGGTACACAAAAAGCTGGAGAAACTCAGCGGGTGCAGCAGCATCTAAGGAGCGAAGGAGATGGGCGACGTTTCGGGTTGAGACCCTTCTTCAGACTTGAAAGTAGGCATGCAGGTGCAGTAGGCAGTGAAGAAAGCAAATGCTATGTTAGCATTCATAGCAAAAGGATTTGAGGATAGGAGCAGGGAGGTTCTACTGCAGTCGTACAGGGTTTTGGTGAGACCACACCTGGAGTATTGCATACAGTTTTGGTCTCCAAATCTGAGGAAAGACATTCTTGCCATAGAGGGGGTACAGAGAAGGTTCACCAGGCTGATTCCTGCAATGTCAGGACTTTCATATGAGGAAAGACTGGATAGACTCGGCTTGTACTTGCTAGAATTTAGAAGATTGAGGGGGAATCTTTTGGAACTTACAAAATTCTTAAGGGATTGGACAGGCTAGATGCAGGAAGATTGTTCCCGATGTTGGGGAAGTCCAGAACAAGGACTCACAGTTTAAGGATAAGGGGGAAGTCTTTTAGGACCGAGATGAGAAAAACATTTTTCACACAGAGAGTGGTGAGTCTCTGGAATTCTCTGCCACAGAAGGTAGTTGAGGCCAGTTCATTGGTATATATTTAAGAAGGAGTTAGATGTGGCCCTTGTGGCTAAAGGGATCAGGTGGTATGGAGAGAAGGCAGGTACAGGATACTGAGTTGAATGATCAGCCATGATCATATTGAATGGCGGTGCAAGCCCGAAGGGCCGAATGGCCTACTCCGGCACCTATTTTCTATGTTTCTAAAAGTGAGATTAATTTCCAAAGTCAAACATTCAACCGTTCAAATTATTTGAGTCAGTAAACCTTTTGGAATGGCTTAGAATACTGTCAAAAAATCTCTGTGACTGGAACTATTTATTTGCTGCTGAAGGGCCCCAGAATTTATTCCAGAAACTATCCTCAAAACATCTATTCAGGATCCATATGGGTTGAAGGGAGGTGAGCAATGACAGTATGCCATGCCAGGAATTCTGAGCCTTCTTAGGACCATCAACTGAATAAAGTACTTCCAGGAATTTTTTATTTTTTTTAATTGATTCTAAAAACATATTCACAATCAGGTCAAAGTCACTCAATGACATATGTATAAAACCAGCCTTCAGTTGAGACTATGACTTCAACCATACAATACAATCAATAAATTGAACAGGTCTTTTGAAACGTTTATAGTTTTTTTAAATCTTTAAACCTTTGTCTTTGTGTGTGAGACAAATGACTAAAACACAGGAATTATAATGTTAAAAAGTTGTTCAAAGAAAGTGTGTAAAAGGCACCAACAAGAAATGCAATTTTATTTTTGATTTAACTATGTTATGTGGTCTAATCCTACCAGGCACGTGCCGTCAGGGTAGGCAAGGTAGGCACTGCCTACCCCGACTAAAATTATGAAATGGCAATTATTAAACATAAATAGTAAAGGCATGGGAGAATTATGCCTGTCTAAGAGATCGATCTCTGAGGTAGGCATAATTCTCCGTGCCTTTCATCCGCAGCCCTTGTGACACGGGAAGCTCTGTGCAGCCCACGTGCCGTCAGCGCTGCCTGAAGCCGTCAGTTTCAAGCGGGGCTGAAGGCAGCAGAAATTCTGCCTTTGCAACACTGCGCATGCGCATCATCCTTATGCGCCTGCGCAGCGCGAGTTTCTTGGCGGCATTTTCAAATATGGATTGCCATTATTTTAATAGTATCTTAGCAAACAAAGAGTGAAGAATGGACTTAATGTGCCAATAATGTGGTAAGTGCATTTCTTTGTGCTTTATGTTTTTAAATACTGTAGTTCCCGGGGTGGGGGGAGAGCTCCGTTCACAGTGTTTGGGCAGTCTGGCGTTGTGAAGGTGGGGATTGGGGTCAGTAACCCACTTGCCACTCTCTGAGTGCAGGTGAGATGGGACTAGATGAGAGTAAGTGTTCGGCGCGGACTAAAAGGGCCGAGATGACCTGTTCCCGTGCTGTATTGCCATATGGTTTTATTGTGGCCGGGGAGTGGATTAGCTCGGGTGGCTGCCGCAGCACTCCGGGCACGAACAGCAGAACTGGCGCCACTTCCGAGGAAGGAAGCAGCTCGGGTGACTGCGAGTGGCCGCCGGGACCCTGCCACTTCAGCCACTTCAGCCCCTTCTGCTGGTCCCCACTCACCTCTGGCAGTGCTCTCCGTCTGAATATCTCTCACCTGCCGCTCGCCGGCCGGCTTCCCGCAAATCTTTAAATTCCAACAGCGCATTCACGGGTCCAGTTGAGGTTACTTGGCTGTGAGAATTTAAGGATTTGCGGGAAGCGGTTGACATGAGCGAAGCCGGTGAACGGCAGGTGAGAGATGTTCAGACGAAGAGCACTGCCAGAGGTGATCAGAAGGCGCTGAAGAGCAGCCGGTTCTGGTGTCGGGTCCCGGCGGCCGCTCGCACCCGAGCTGCTTCTATCCCCGGAAGTGGCGGCCAGTTCTGCTGTCCGTGCCCGGAGCGCTGCGGCAGCGGTGAGTGAGTTTGATATGATCTCTGACCCCCTCCTTCTCAAAACGTCTGCCTTCTCACATATTTAGCCCTTGCCGCAGTCTCCCCACACCCCCTCCAATTGGACCCTTGAATTAGTATTGTCATTCAATAAGATGACAACTGATTCAACGTCCCGGTGTGCTCCCGTTTTTCCCACCATCTCCCCACCTGCCTTCATCCTCCATCCCCCACCCATTCAGTAATTAAAAAATGAAGGAGATTTAGAAAAATTGAATTGTTACTTATTTTTTATTTTTTACGAAGAGAACAATCTGCGCATGCGCGGTTTTAAGATTTTTTTTGAAAGCCGGCTGACTGCCTACCCTGAGTAATTACTCACGGCACGTGCCTGAATCCTACCCCATTCCTCAAGATATGAACCTCTAACAAATTCACATTATTGAGTAAGTATTGATTATATATGTACAGTTTGAACACCAATTTTCCAGCACCCTTGGTTCCCGAGTCTTTCTGGATTACCAATTTTTCTGGACCAACGGAGAGGTCACATGACAATGAAACAACAATTCAATACTGGGTGGGCCATTAATGACACTCCTCCTGTGCCACACAAGCACCATGGAGTGTCAGAAACTTAAAACAAAAATAAAAATGTAATCTGAATGTGAATGGAATGATCGGCTTACCCATCCCTGGCTCCCACCATCTCCCCGATCGTTTGTAGAGTTGCAGCCTCCAACCCCATTCCCAACTGCAAAATGCACCCATGAGCCTTTCGTCACCCATCATGGTAACACAGCTGTTGCGGCTCATGTTGTAGCCACTGGAGACTGCGCTTTCTTTGGGTCGTGCTCCCCTCCGCCCCCCAAATGCATCCCTGAAGGTGATTCAGGGACTAACTATACTTAAGAAGGAAAATGAGAGAGCAAAACGGGGGCAAGAGATAACTCTGGCAGATAAAATTGAGGAAAATCAGAGATTTTATGTAAATTAAAGGAAAGGCCGTAACTTGAGAGAGAATAGGGCCACTCTGAAACAAAATCAGTTATCTATGTGTGGAGCAGCAGCAATTTCTCTCCTTTCCTTCTACTGTAGAGAAAATAATGAAGGCTAGAGAATTTGGGACAGCTAATGGAGATGGCTTGATGACAGTCTATGTTATCAATCAATCAATCAGTTTTATTCATCACTTGAGTGCAAGTGAAATGAATTTGCCAGAAAAGGTACAATGAAAAAGAACACACAAAAACACAATAAAAATTTACATAAACATCCACCACAGCATTCATCACTGTGGTGGAAGGCACAAAAAATGGGCCTCAACCCTATGCAGCCGCCGCTGCGGGCATGCAGATGAGTAGGCAACGTAAAAAGTCCTGGTAAGTCCAGAATCGGCGCTTCCCTACCGGAGACCGCGGCTTCAGGTTGGTGTCAGCCGCAGGCCGGAGGTCGAAGATTTAAAGTCCCCGCTGCGCCGCAGCCAGAAGCAACGCAGACAGCAGGGCCGGCGGTCGAAGCTCCCCTCTAGGGATCCCCGGCGAGGGACGCCACTCCTGATGGTAAGTCCACGCCACGCCCGCGGTAGAAATTGGCAGCGGGTTGGAGCTTCTTCTTCTCCCGGGTCCCCAATGAGGGATCCCAGGCTGCGGACGCCGCGCCAGCTGGAGCTCTGCAGACCACGGCTTCAGGCTGCCGCGGGCCAGTGAACGGAGCACTCCCCTCCAGCGAGGGCTCGCCCATTCCGTGACGAGTCCACGTTGCGCCCGCTGCTGAAGCCTCGGGCGCGTCTCCAGGAAAGGCCGCCCGATCCTCGATGTTAGGCCATGGGGGAGGCGACATGGAAAAAGTCACCTCTCCGTGGAAGAGGCGACCATAGCGGTTTCCCCCTTACCACCCCACAGAAGACACAGAGAGAAACATTAAAAACATACATTTAATACATTAGGTGACATTTAAACACACTAAAAAAAATTTAAAAGTAGAAAAAACGGACACGCTGCTGGCAGGGCTGCCGGCTTGCAGCGCCCCCACCGACCTATGGTCCAGGGGATGCTGGACATCCCAATCCATATGAAGGTAGATAAATCTCCCTGACCTGATCAGATATATTTAAGGACACAGTAGAAAACTAGAGAAGAAATTGCAGAGGCCCTAGCTGAGAAATATGAATCATTAGACATGGGTGAAGTGCCGGATGACTGGAGCATGGCTAATGTTGTGCCTCTATTTAAGAAGGAGTTGCAAGGAAAAGCCTCTATGGTACGCAAGTTACTGTAGAGGATTCTGAGGGGTACAAAATATCTGCATTTGGATTAACAGGAGCTAATTAGGGATAGTCAGTAAGATTTTGTGCATGGGAGATAGTGTCTTACAAATTTGATTGAGATTTTGGAAGTAACCAAGAAGGTTGATTAACACAAGGCCATAGGCATTGTCTGTATGGACCTTACCATGGAATTTGATAAGGTTTCTCATGATAGGCTGCTCTGGAAGGTTGTATGGGATCCGAGATTGCATGGACGTTTGTGTAAATTGTGTTGGTGTGTGTCTTGGTTCTTTTCTTGTTGTATGACTGCAGAAACCAAATTTCATTCGAACTTCATGTGAGGTTCAAATGGCAAATAAACGGTATTGTATTGTACTGTATCCATAGAAAGCAAGCTAACTGGATACAGGATTAGCTTCATGGTAGGAAAGAGAGTGCTGGTGGATGATTGTTTTGCAGATTGGAAGCTTATGTACTGAGCCCATTGCTACTTGTGGTTTATATCAACGATTTAGATTAGAATATACAAAGCATGATTAATAGGTTTGACCATAAAGTAGACGGTTTGACCATAAAGTAGACAGATAGTTATCAAGCATGACAGTAGGATCTTGATCAGCTGGGTAAGTGGGCTGAGGAATTGTTAATGGACTTCAATGCAGTTACAGTGCCCTCGTTTATTTATTTGCTCCACAATTTGAAATTTGTAATAGAAAAAAATTAAAAGTGGTTAAAGTGCACATTGTCAGATTTTATTAAAGACCATTTTTATACATTTTGTTTTCACCGTGTAGAAATTACAGCCGTGTTTATACATAGTCCCCCATTTCAAGGCACCATAATGTGTGGGACGTAGACAAAAAAGCTGGAGAAACTCAGCGGATGAGGCTGCATCTATGGAGCGAAGGAATAGGCGACGTTTCGGGTCGAGACCCTTCTTCAGACTGATGTGGGAGGGGGGCGGGAAAAGGAAGAGGTGGAGACAGTAGACTGTGGGAGATGGGGAGGGGAAGGAAGGAGAAAGCAAGGACTACCTGAAATTAGAGAAGCCAATGTTCATACCGCTGGGGTGTAAACTACCCAAGTAAAAATAGGAGGTGCTGCTCCTCCAATTTGCAGTGGGACTCACGGTGGCCACGGAGGACGCCCAGGACAGAAAGGTTGGATTCAGAATGGGAGGGGGAATTGAAGTGCTGAGTCACTGGGAAATCAGGTTGGTTATTGCGAACTGAGCTAAGGTGTTGGGCGAAGCAAACTTCAAGCGGCCTCACCGACGTAGAGTGGTTTGAGAGCTGGAACAGCGGAAGCAATAGAAGAGGTTGGAGGAGGTGCGGGTGAACCTCTGCCTCACCTGGAAAGACTGCTTGGGTCCTTGGATGGAGTCGAGGGAGGAGGTAAAGCGACAAGTGTAGCATTTCCTGCGTTTGCAACGGAACGTACCATGGGAGGGGGTGGGAAGGGACAAATTGACCAGGGAGTTACGGAGGGAACGATCTCTGCGGAAAGCCGAAAGGGGATGAGATGGGAAGATGTGGCTAGTGATGGGATCCTGTTGGAGGTGGTGAAAATGTCGGAGGATTATCTGTTGTATGTGACAGCTGGTAGGGTGGAAGGTGAGGACAAGGGGGACTCTGTCCTTTTTACGAGTGAGGGGATGGGGAGTGAGAGCGGAGCTACGTGATATAGAGGAAACCGTGGAGAGAGCCTCATCTACAGTCGAAGAGGGGAACCCCTGTTCCCTAAAGAATGAGGACATCTCCGATACCCTGGTTTGGAACACCTCATCCTTGGTGCAGATGCGGCGTAGGCGGAGGAATTGGGAATAGGGGATAGACTCCTTACAGGAAGCAGGGTGGGAGGAAGTATAGTCCAGATAGCTATGGGAGTCAGTGGGTTTATAGTAGATGTCAGTCAGTAGTCTGTTACCTGCGATGGAGATGGTGAGGTCCAGGTGAATTTCCGGATGGAAGTTAGTGGTGAAATGGATGAAGTCTGTGAGTTTTGCATTGGTGCAGGAGGTAACACCAATGCAGTCGTCAATGTAGCGGAGGTAGAGTTCGGGGATAGGGCCACCGTACGTTTCAAACAAGAATTATTTGATGTACCCTACAAAGAGGCAAGCATAGCTAGGGCTCATGCGTGTGCCCAAAACTGCACCTTGGATTTGGAGGAAATGGAAGGAGTCAAAGTAAAACTTGTTTAGGGTAAGGACCTAGGTTGAGGAGAGTATTAGGAGGTGGTTCTCGGTTGAGGAAGAAACAGAGGGCTTTAAGACCACCAGAGGCACCGGGGAGATGGATGCCCTGCCGGCAGTCTGTTCATTTTTTCTTTCTTTTTGTTATTTTTTAGTGCGTTAAAAGTTTGTTTTAATGTTCCTCAGTATGTTTTATGTGGGGGGAGGGGGGAGGAGGGAGGGGATCGGGGGAAACTTTTTTTTCAGGTTCTTACCTCCCCGGAGATGTGATCAATTTTCAAATCACATTCTCCTTGGGGTGGAAGATTGCAACCTTCTCGTGGTCAGCACTGTTTCAACTAATGCAATCAACTCGACGTGCACAAACGGAAGATCAAATAGAACAAGTTTTCCAACAACTTTAGGCTGTGCACGCCACACGAAAGAAGAAGAAGGATCACATTCTCCGGGCTCTGCGGCCTACCATCGATGGAGCTACAAGCCTCCTCAGACTGTCGTGAAGACTTTACCATCAAGGGCTCGCAGTCTCGGGTGAGGCCGAGTCGGGAAGCTCCAACGTCGCGGAAGGTCCGACCAGCCCCGGCGCGAGCTTCGATCGCCCGGCGAGGGGGAACTGTCATCCCCCCGATACAGGAGCTGATCACGTCGACGCAGAGGGCCCGAATGCCACCGGCTACGGGAGTTAATATCTCTGCCTCTTAGCGTGCCCTATCCCTGCCTCTTAGCGTGCCCAATCCCTTAATAATCTTATATATTGCAATAAGATCCCGACTCATCCTTCTAAACTCCAGAATATACAAACCCAGCCGTTCCATTCTATCAACCTTTGACAGTCCCACCATCCTGGGAATTAACCTCGTGAACCAACGATGCACTCCCCCAATAGCAAGAATTTCCTTCCCTAAATTTGGAGACCAAAATTGCACACAATACTCCAGGTGTAGTCTCATTAGGGCCCTGTACAACTGCAGAAGGACCTTGTTGCTTCTATACTCCTCTTGTTATGAAGGCCAACATGCCATTAGCTTTCTTCACTGCCTGCTGTACCTGCATGCTTACTTTCAGTGACTGATGAACAAGGACCCCCATAATCTCGTAGTACTTCCCCTTTTCCCAACTTGACACCATTCAGATAATAATCTGCCTCCCTGTTTTTCCCACCAAAGTGGAAAATCTCACATTTATCCACATTAAACTCCATCTACTATGCATCTGTCCACTCAACCAACCTGTCCAAGTCACCCTGCATCCTCATAGGATCCTTCTCAGTTCACACTGCCACCCAACTTTGTGTCATCTGCAAATTTGCTAGTGTTACTTTTAATCCCTTCATCCAAATCATTTATATTGTAAATAACTGCGGTCTCAGCACCGAGCCTTGCTGTACCCCACTAGTCACTGCCTGCCATTCAGAAAGAGACCTGTTAATCCTTACGCTTTGTTTCCTCTGCCAACCAATTTTCTATCCACGTCAGTACCTTACCCCCATTACCACGTGCTCTAAATTTGCCCACTAATCTCCTATGTGGAACCTTATCAAATGCTTTCAGAAAGTCCAGGTACACTACTTCCACTGGCTCTCTCTTGTCCATTTTAGAAACATAGAAACATAGAAAATAGGTGCAGGAGTAGGCTATTCGGCCCTTCGAGCCTGCACTGCCATTCAATGTGATCATGGCTGATCATCCAACTCAGTATCCCGTACCTGCCTTCTCTCCATACCCCCTGATCCCTTTAGCCACAAGTGCCACATCTAACGCCCTCTTAAATATAGCCAATGAACTGGCCTCAACTACCTTCTGTGGCAGAGAATTCCAGAGACTCACGACTTTCCAAGTTAAATTCCAGAAGATCAGTCAAGCATAATTTCCCCTTCGTAAATCCATGCTGACTCAGACCAATCCTGCTACTGCTATCCAAATGTGCCATTATTTCATCTTTCATAATTAACTTCAGCATCTTCCCCACCATCAATGTCAGGCTAACTGGTCTATAATTCAATTTTCTCTCTCCCACCTTTCTTAAAAAGTGGGATAACATTAGCTACCCTCAAATCCGCAGGAACTGATCCTGAATCTATAGAACAGGGGCCGGCAACCTTGTTCTGCATAGGGGCCAGGTCATCTGTGAGCGGATGGCGGGCCACATCTATCACCATAGTGTAACACTTGGTGTTGTTTTTTGCATTAGTTTTCACGTGTTTTTTAACTAGTTTTCTGCAGTTTCCAGGTCCCTCGCATGCCCCAGGACTGGCTGCAGTTCCCAGATCAGCTCGCGTTCCCGGGACTGGCTGTAGCGCCCAGGTTGCCGTCGTGCCATGGGCTAGCTGCAGTTCCCAGGTCGGCTCGTCTGTCCCGGGACTGGCTGCAGCACTCAGGTCAGTTCGCCTGCCCCGGGACAGGCTGTCGGGCGCAGGTCGGCTCGCCTGCCCCGGGACTGGCTGTAACGCCCAGGTCAGTTCATCTGCCCCGGGACTGGCTACAATGCACAGGTTGGCTCGCCTGCCCCGGGACTGGCTTAGAGCCTAGGTCGGCTCGCTTGCCCCAGGTCTGGCTGTAGAGCCCAGGTCGCCCAGGACTGGCTGCAGTTCCACGGTCGCAAAAATTAATTGAAAAATAAACACCTGCGGGCCAGATGATTTCGGGTTATGGGCCGGATCCGGCCCGTGGGCCATTGGTAAGCGACTCCTGCTATAGACCATTGGAAAATGGTCACCAATGCATCTACAATTTCTAAAGCCACTTCCTTAAGAATCTGTCGCACTTGGGCGTCATAATTGGGCGACACGAGTCGTGACGCGCACGTGATACGCGCATGGCGTGCATTACGCACGCATGACGCGTGGTGAGGCGTAGTGGCGTAGGCGGTCGCGCGTGGCGCCCCAGGATTTTGGGATTTACACCCATGTGGGACAGACCCTTTAAGTACCCTGGGATACAGACCATCAGGCCCTGGGGATTTATCAGTCTTCAGTCCCATCAGTCTACCCCAACATCATTTCCTACCTAATGTAAATTTACTTCAGTTCCTCCGTCACCCTAGGTCCTCTGGCCACTAGTACATCTGGGAGATGCTCATTAACTTAGTTGTATATTACTTTACATTTATCAGCTCATGCCTGACTGCACGTAGTCAAAGCTTAATTGTTATGTCCTGGGCTTTTGGGCTTGATAGGAAGAGTTTGGATAGTCTGGGATTTTTTTCTCTTTTTTTCGTAGGAAACGGAGTAGTGACCTTACTGACGTGTACAAGACCATGAGGGACATGGATAAAGTGAAATTGCAGTCTTTTATGCAGGAGAGAGGATTCTAAAAAAAGGGTATAGCATAAGGTGAGGGAGACAGATTTAAGAGAGTCCTCAGGGACACCTTTTTCACTCAGAAGTGCATATCTAGAATGAATGCCAGATACAATTATGAATTTTATAAGACATTTGGACACATGTCCGTATGTTAAGGATTTAGATTGCAATGGGCCAAATGCAGGCAACTAGCCTAATATGCTAAAGTTTGGCACAGACAAGGTGTCCGTGTGCATAGCTCTATGATTCTATTGTAGGACCAAATTGATTGCCCTTCAAAAATTACATCTTTCTGTCAACCGATGTTTTCCCAATGTTTCCCATTGACCTATTTGACACAGGCACAATGGCACAATCAAACAAAAGCCACCTTTATTCCAGTCACTCCAACCACTCACCTCATTTCAAGAATGTAGGCCTTTATCCACTTTGGGCTCAAGTTGTGCTGAAATCTCAAGAAATCAGACAAAGACTACCTTCTGAACATAGTTGGAAGGGAGAAAACAAACTTGTACAGTCCAGTCCAAACATAAACATCTGGGGCCAAACCCAACCAGAGGGCTATCCTGACATAACAGTCACAAAATTCTTAACAATAGTAAACTTTCCATAAATATTTGATTGATGCAAGGCAAGCCAAACCTACAGATTCTCCCAAAAACACTGACAATCTGACCTTGGAAAAAAAAAAATTCCATCTCTATGCCTTCAGCTGATAGAACTCCTTACCCAAGAGTACTACGGGATTACCTACTTCACAATGACTCAAACAGATGAAAGCATTTGCTCATACCGACCATCCCAAATGCGATCAAGGGGAGAGGAGGAACGCAGAATACAATGCCATTTTCAAAATGACATTAAAAGAGGGCTTTTTTGCCCTTAGAGATATGCCGCAGTGAAGAATCCCATTCACTTTTCACGCCGCTTATTCTACCCACATCCTTTAACTGATTGTCATCTTATTCTTCTAAAACGGAATGGAAGATTAGTTCAGTTTTGTGGGTTCTGCTGTGGCTAATGAGGGGAAAAATTAAATAATCAGAATTTGTGTGCATATTTTTTTAATTCTAAAAAATGTTGGAATTTTTATCAAATTAATTGAAAGCTTGCACAATTAAATCTTCATATCCAACAATTTCTGGGCCAAAATGTTTTCCCCTTCATCTTTTAAACATGAAATCAGAGCATTTCTACTTTTTTTTAATAAACTGATAAAATAAACTCTTCATACCTTTGGAAATATCTCCAAAAGTGTGCACATGAAGTCCATGTTTTCCAGCAGGCAATCCCGAAATTTCCCCCTTCACAGTGGTTGTATGGCCACCTTCCTGCAAAATATTACGTATTTACTTTTTTCTTTTCCAGGATTTCAGAAAAATACAAATGCTGATAAATGAAACTAAAAGTGTAAATATACTGTAAGACAGTCAGTATTTGCAGGAATACGGGTCAGTTTGTTTTAATTTCAAATTTCCATTTGTCAAGAACAGTCATTCTGATGAAGCCCACACAACTGTAACCTTTCAGTAAATGACTTGGCACATTTATGAACAATATTAGCCACCATCCAGTTGTAATGTCCTCTGTAAGACCTTGTTGTGACTAGCACAATGAATGCACGTCCGCCATCTTGTAAGAAAGATTTAATCTCAACAACCAATGGAAACTTCAAGAAGGTCACCTGACCTCAGTCACGAGGCACAGGCACATTTTCCAGCTTCTGCTTTTGACCTCAAGAGGAGCTGGCATTTATATTACATATACATCACATCTGAACTCAATGTCCACATTGTTGATGCTGCACATCTGTCCCCATTCACGCGTCAACTCTATCACGGCGTCAATGTAGAATACATCAATGTCGTCGTCTACTGGCTCAGGCAGTGATGAAGCGTTCATCTGGAACTTGATGTCACGGCCGTCACTGCTCCAGTCCCCAGCCTTTTGTCTGATTAGCCGGTTATGTTGTCGAGAACGTGGGCGGCTGTTGGGCACTCTATTTATCGGGTAGTCGGGGGATCGGGAAAGATGTCCAATCTCTCCGCAGGTGTGATATCTCATGTACTGAGCGGGGCAGTAGTTGCCTTTATGCCCAGGGGTGCATGACCAGCTGACGGTATCCTTACCAGAATCACGGATTTCTGTCTGTGATTGTCTGGGTTGCGAATCCCTGCCTTGGCCCCATAGCTGACTGGCGTTGTCCCGTTTCATGTAAACAACAGTCTCTTCGGTGTCTATGGCGGTTGGGGCAATCTGCTTCACGTGCTCGGATGATGCTTCGGTGATCATACACGTCACTGGATTATTCCAGTGTTAAATCATCGCATTGTAGTAGTTTCTCCCGGAGCGGCTGGCTGGTGATGCTGCAGACGATTCTGTCTCGTAGCAACGAGTCATGGATAGTGCCAAACTCACAATCATTAGCTAAAGACTTCACTGCAGTCAGGTAGCTGGCGAAGGTCTCCCCTCGCCGCTGATTACGTGTATTAAAGATGTATCTTGTGACAGTTGTTCTTTTTTGGTTCACAGTATGTCTGAAACTTATTCTTCAGCGGTTGTATTTTGTTACGTTCCTCCGGGGTGAACCGAAAGGTCTCATAAAGCTCTTGAGTGGCCAGCCCCGCCACGTGGAGGAAGGTTGCACACCAAATCTTTTCAGGCTTACTCGTCAGTTTTGTTGCCGTCTTGTAGAGCTGGAATGCCCTTATCCAGTCCTTATAATTGTTGGCCAAGTTCCCTTGCATGGAGAGTGGTCCCGGTGACTTGCGTCCAGCCATTCTTTTATTTAGATTTTTTTCTTCTGACTCCATGTAATATCCATTGTAAGACCCTGTTGTGACTAGCACAATGAATTCACATCCACCATCTTGTAAGAAAGATTTAATCTCAACAACCAACGGAAATTTCTAGAAGGTCACTTGACCTCAGTCATGAGGCACAGGCACATTTGCCAGCTTCTGCTTTTGGCCTCAAGGGGCGCTGGCATTTATATTACATTTACATCACACAGTGATCTAGAATCTCACGTATAGCTAAATATACAAATATCTGCGAGGGCCTAAGCAATTTCTTCCCTTGCTTCCCTCAAGGTCTTATGCTTTACTAGGTCAAACTTCAGGGAGTAATACACCTTTATGGTGTGGACAATGGTTCAAGGCTGCCTAATCACCTCTTTTGTAATGTCTAACTATACATTTCAGGATATCATTGTTCTCTTCCCTGAACTTCCCAGCTTCTTCACAATAAATGCAGACGAGAAGTTTTCATTCAGAGCTAACTCATCTCCAGCAACTCCACACATATTTGGCCATACTGATTGTTAATGGGATCTATTCTCTCCCTTTGTTACCCTTACTCTTATAATATTTTTTTCTGATTCTCCTTTACCTTATTATCAAGGTTATCTAATATCCTGTTTTCCTTCTTTAAGTGCACAGGTAACCTTACAAATCGTTGTACAAAAATTTGAGATATGGAATAAATTTTCTCTCTTGGTCTGAAAATAGTAAATAAATTTGGACTGAGAAAGTAAATAAATTGTTTTTATTCCACAGCTGCATGTCTGGACCTTTGCTCAATTACACAACTTTATCGTACAGATTGATACAACCTGTTTTCTTGAAATGCAAGCCCTCCCCTGTAACATGGAAGTTGTCTGCACTCCTACATCCCTTACATTCTTCAATTGTCTGGCTTGATTCCAGCAGCAAATAACGGACATACACATGCCAGGGACACCAGGTCCATCTTCCATCATGGTGCTGCACTCCTACCAGCCATGCATTTCACTCTAATGGGAACATGCTAGACCTGAACTCTCCTCATTTCACTTTTTAAAGTCACGTACCCGCCAGACATCCTCAGTTGGCTTTCTGCCGTGCATTTTTTCCATTCATCGGAAAACATTTTTTTCCCCAAAAATGTCTTTTGCAACTTAAGAAATCTGGGCAATTATTTTAAAGTGTCAAGTTATACTGGCAATGTTTGAATTAAATCTATGGTTCTAGATCCCCCTACTCTAGCGTTGTTACAAAATCCTACCATCAGTGGTGCTCCAGACTGTCACTGCCTGTGCGTGCGATTCCGGAGGCTGTGAGGAGGGGAGGGGGCGGGATTAAAATGCAGGTTTGTATTGGATGTCGGAGAAGGATTTGCTCGGACCACAAGCTGATGAAAAAAATTCATTTTGCGCTTCCGTTCCAGTTTTTTTTTTAAAGTTGCTGGTCGATTGCATTGCTGAATTGAAGTTAAACGCGACTTCTAACACCTTGACGCCTTCAATATCACGGATCGCAAGTGCAGGACAAATCAAAATATATGTCGTTTATTTAATATCTTATCTTGCTTTTTGGTGTTGTTTCATTTTAATCTGATGGTCCGAAATGTTATTTAGGCCCCAATATCGGCCGTGTCTTGCCTGCCGATATCGGGCCTTAAATCATGGCAGCAGCCACATTCCGATCTATCACAATCCAGAAATATCCACTCTCAAGATAATCAAATCATTTTTTTGCACAATCATGTCATAAGAACATCTAAATCTTCTATATTTTGTGTTAATGTCTATCCATGATCAATATTTTCATACTAAATATCTGACTGAAAACTTCCACAATACAGTCAGATGTTTAGTATGAAAATATTGATCATGGATAGACAATAACACAAAATATAGATCATTTTGTTACCTTATGATTGTGCAAAAAATAATGATTTTGATTATCTTGAGAGTGGATGTTTCTGGGTTTTGAACAAATGTCTGTGTAAAAGGACCCTTGTCTGTTGCAGTGTTATAAACCAACAGAGTAAAATTTATGGGAATTAAACTTTCAATTCCTTCCATTTGGATGTTAATTGTGTTAATAACATTGAATCATGTTATATTGTGAATTCTTGTGTGAATGGGATCAGTTTGTTATTTGGATACTTTGGCTTTTTAGAAATTTATTTTTAGCCTTTGCTTAAGAATGGAATAGATGTTTAGATCTAGTAATTGCATTTAGATGAATTGATTTGATGACACTAATGATTATGAATTTTTTGTTGGGTATTTACTATTTGTTTTAACGTTACAATATTAAAGTTCTGATCTTGAGAATATCACATTTTTGAATTTTCAAGTCAGTCTGCGTGTTTATTACTATTTCCGTCACAATGGTTAATTTTGTAATTTAGCTACTTAGTTAGGTAATTAACTAATTATATACTTTAATTTCAGGTCATCCAAGTAAGATGTATTATATTTGTTTCAGAATGCTTCAATGTACAATAACTGAAAGTTTCATTCAATTCCCTTAATCTTTAAGAAGGTTATGGGCGTTTATGTCAATTGACTCTCCTCGATCACAGCTTTTGTGTTAAGTTAATGGAAAAGCAATAGGGAACAAGATGCTAATTTTCGAGTATGAAAATGACCATAACTTTTTTAATAGGTAAGTTGCACGACAGTCGAGGGCATGGCCCGTGACGCGTACTGTTGCCACGCAACGCCAACTGGAGTATACGCAGTGAATGTCAGGTAAGTATTTACTATGGCTGTCAGTTCTTCTGTCCCAGCATCCGGACTCCACACTCTGGTTCCACACTCGCGGACACCGGGCCGGCGTTCGGGGGGTTCGGTGAAAGCGCTAACCCCGGGGTTCTGTCATGAGGGATACGCTCCTTCGGCTGCTTACACCTTGCTCAGGTTCAGAGCAAAGATACCAGAGCATTTGGTTCAGAGCCCTCAGTCACCCTCCACAATTATTTACAGCACAAAAATTGATCATTTCAGCGTTTTTTAACAGGTAAGAAAGTGCGCGTTCTTACCTGTTAAAAACTGCCAAAATTGTCAATTTTTGCGCTGTAATTGTGGAAATCAAGGTTAGCCCCATTTCCACAATTATTTACAGCGCAAAAATGGACCATTTCGGCGGTTTTTAAACAGGTAAGAAATTACGCGTTATGAAAGTGAATTAGGTATTAAATGAAAGTCCTTTTTATGCTTTATCTGATGGAATAAATTACGGGCTTGGTTTTTTTAAATCTCCAAATTTTGTAACATTCCTACATACTCGGGGTAAAAGGCTGTGCATTTACTCTATCCACCTCATGATCTTCCTGTACTCCAATGAATAAAGGCCTTGTCTGCCCAACCTCCTTGCAGCTCTGGCCTTCAAGACCTGGCAACATTATCACGAATCTTCTGGTTCTGATAAAAGAGCACAAAATAAATCCCTTTGGGCAATGCCTCGTACTTTGTCTAAGTTGGGATGCTTTTTTTGCTGGGACTAGCATCCGGGGTCGCGCGCGCGGCCAAGTCAAGGCCAGGGCGGGGCCGGGGGCGCGGGCGCGACCGTTGCTCTGCAGGATCGCGAGGCTCCTGCAGCCGCGGCCCCAGCAGAGCCGGCAGTTACTCCGCCTGCACACAGAAGCAGAGCGGGAGGGTCCGCCATATGCCAGGGCATTCCCAATGCCCCTCTGCCACACCTTTCCTCGTGTGTTCGCGGCGCGGCACCGTACGGTTGACACGAGCCGGGCATTAAGTCGAGCGCCCGAAGTAACGGGGAAAATCTGTCCCGCCGCTCTCCCTGAACGCAAGAGCTTCGTTTAAAAAGCAGACTTCCCGCCGCGTGTTAAATTCACGCGGTCCCGAGAAACAACGGCTGTTGTCGCCTGAGGTCCGAGACAACATTTTCCTCACCCCTGCTGTCAGATTGATTATTCCACTGACGCCGCCGGGACCCTTCATCAAGCAAATTGCCTTCGTAACCTCCATAATTGCCCACCGCACACAACGGTCGCACTGAGGGCGGGGAGGCTGCGCATGCGCCCTGACAGCTACGCGCGTGCGCGCAGTTGTAAAGAATTGGTTTAGAATCTAAGATCACATTCACGACGAGGAGCGATTCAGGATGAACATTGTCAAAAGAAAACCCCCGGGTTCAGCAATAATCTACGGTATATTACGATAGTAGCTTGCTAGCAATGTGTTTTGGGAAACAAACACTGATTAAATGCTACAGCAAAACTATAAGCAGGAAGTCAATCTTTAAAAATGGACGTTACTATATTTAGCAATGTTACAAAATTTTGAGATATCAAATATCGTCTGCAATTTATCCCATCAGATAAAGCATAAAAAGAAGTTTAATTTGACACCTAATTCTCTTTCATATCTTCAGTATTAAAAAAGTTATGGCCATTTTCATACTTGGAAATTAGCAACTTCCTTCCTATTGCTTTTCTATTGAATTAACATAGGTATGTTACAAAACTTACCTTGAGCAGCGCTACAGTTCTGCCGCTCCCCGTGTGCGCGGCTTTGGCGCCTTTCAGAGGGGGGCGGGCTTAAAGTGCTGATTTTCTTCAGACTGGGCAAATCGATCAATGTCGGGCGATTTCGTTGCGGAAGAAAAATCGCTCCGACATTTCATGAATGAAGGCATTTTTAAATTACGCTAGATTATTTATTATCTAGAGTAATTTAAAAATCACCTTCAAAAGCCGTGAGAGCCGACAACGGGAAGGATTTTGCATAGGGGAGAAAAAAGGTAAATAGTTTGTTTTTATATTAAAAGTTGGTTTTTATGGACGCTTTAATAATATTTTCATGTTGCGAAATGGGGTCCAAAAACAATGTATGAACAGGCTGTATTTTTTATACCGACTTCACAGCAAACCACAACGTTCCAATCCACCGTATTCCACTAAAACCCACTCGCTAGTTGATATAAATGGCCATTAATTTACAGGCATTAAACACTAAATTCATTCAATTTGGCCCAGAAATTCATGAAAATGAGATTTAAAAATTATGTTACATTGTGGATTATTGTGTGAATGGTATTTGGACACTTAGGCAATTTAAAAAAAGTTTATCTTTTCTTAAGAAATGGATAGATGTTTAGATCTACTCATTGAATTTTGTAATTAGCTACAATTAGATAACTAACTAATTATATGCTTTAATTTCAGGTCATCCAAGTAAGATGGTTTCATATTTGTTTCAGAATGCTTCAATCTATAATAACTGAAAATTTCATTGAGTTCTCTTAATTATTAAGAAAGTTATGGGCTTTTAATGGTTCTGGATCACAGCTTTTGAGTTAAGTCAATTGAAAGGCAATGGGGAACAAGATGCTAATTTCCGAGTATGAAAATGGTCATAACTTTCTTAATACTGAAGATATGAAAGTGAATTAGGTGTCAAATTAAACTTTCTTTTCTGTTTTATTTGATGGGATAAATTGCAGACTTGATTTTTAAAATCTCAAAATTTTGTAACATTGCTACTTAACACAAAAGTTGTGATCGAGGACAGTCAAAAGCCCATAACTTTCTTAAAAATGAAGGGAACTGAAAGAACATTTCAGTTATTATAGATTGAAGTATTCTGAAACAAATATGAAACAATCTTACTTGGATTTTTAACATGATTTTTAAATCTAATTGTCATAGGCCAAATTGAAGGAATTCAGTGTTTAATGTCCACAAATTAATAGGCATTTTAAACATCTTGCGAGTGGGATTTTCTGGAACGCAATGGATTAGAACATTGCGATTGCGGAGAATTTAAACCCCATATCAGCAGGAAAAATTCTGCCGGTTCGTATGGGGACTAAATCACAGTTTCGCAACATGAAATATTGATTAAAGTCATCTAAAAAAGCTGGTTAATATGTAAAAAGAAACAGCTTTCACTTACCTGCCCCCTACGTAAAATCAGTCCCTGTTGTCGACGTTCACGGCATTAGGAGCTAATTTTTATTTTACTGCAGCGATGAAATAGTTTGGCTATTTATTTTTTAAAATGAACTTACCGGCAGTCGGAACGAATCTCTAGCAATAGATCGCACTCCGACAACAGAAAGCTCCGGATGGCAAGGGGAAAACCGCATTTTAACCCTGCCCCTCCCCTTAAAGGCGCCAAAGTCCCGCACACGGCCAGTGACAGAACTGCAGCACCGCTAAAGGTAAGTTTTGTAACATACCTACTATATTAGAACAACGTTGATATGACTCAAAACTCAGATTTCTTTGTTCCGACTTTTTTTTCTTCCATTATTTTAGTGTGGAAGTGTTCTGTTTGTCTTGTCTCAAACACACTTTGGGAGAGAAAATTCCAAATTATCATGGACTTTTGATTTTTTTTTTAATATGGTTTTGATTGCTTTTAATGACTCAGCCTTAATGTCATGATTCCTTGTGGACTTCCTACGGTTCCCTGCAGTCCATGAATAAACCCTCAATTGAGTTATCGCTCACGGAAAAACAAAGCATGATCAATAAAACAAAAATGTGGTTGGATTATTCAGCATATGATCAACCTGTGTCAATAAATCCTGGACCATGGTAACATACATGCTTAACCATGCACACTACAGATTGATGCAAGCATGTTTTCTGTGAAGGACCGCAAATTACCATGAGATGGCCATAGCATGGGTCATTATTGCTATTGGCACAGAAACACTCGCGCTTCCCACATAATTTATCCATAATAAAATATACAGCTTGCAAGGAAATTTCTATAGGCATTTTATGATAATAGCTGTTAAAACCGACTATACCCATCTGACAGGTTAAACATTTATACTAACTGACAAGAGATGACCAAAGGACATAGCTCCAGCAAATGTTCTTTTGGTAATATGTTTAAAGGTGCCAAAACAAATAATAACATTGGGAATTAAAACACATTTGATTGCATTCCGTTATCAAACATAGTCAATGTTCGCTCTGAAGCACAATAAAGCACAATAAAGCACAATAGGGTCAGGGGATGTGTGAATCAGTGCGGGGTGGATAGATGGCGGGGCGGGGGGGGGGGGGGGGTTGAGAACCTCTCTCTTTCCCCCCCCCCCCCCCCCACTTTATCTCTCCCCTCCCCCCGCTGCTAGCTGCTCCGGGTTTCCAGAGAGTCGGACCCTGTACTATAGACAACAGGTGCAGGAGTAAGCAATTCGGCCCTTCGAGCCAGCACCACCATTAATTGTGATCATGGCTGATCATCCCCAATCAGTACCCCGTTCCTGCCTTCTCCCCATATCCCCTGCCTCCGCTATCTTTAAAAGCCCTATCTAGCTCTCTCTTGAAAGTATCCAGAGAACCGCCCTCTGAGGTAGAGAATTCCACAGACTCTCTCTTTCTCTCTCTTCCCGGGCTATCTCCGCTTTTCGCAGCCCACTCACTCGCCCGGCTCCCTTTCACCTCTCTCCCCCTCCTCACTCCCGCCCCTCCTCTCACGGGCTTTGTTCGCGGGCGGGGGCTATGAGCACGAAAGGCGCTGGGAACTTGAGCAGCTGAGTGAGTCTGGAGCTGGGTCCTGGAGCCAGAAGTGTGGTCGGAGCCGGGAACCGGTGAGCCCACATCCCCCCTCCCACACACCCTTCCCCCTCCACAGCCCCCTCACACTCTCCCCTACCACCCACACCCCTCCCATTAATTTGGCTGACTAGGTATATAATGATTATAGTACAGAAGATCAAGTGAGATTTCGTTGGTGATGCTGTGGCTGCTACGGTGCACTGTTCCTTGCTGTTTTGTCTGTTTGTTTGTGTCGTCTGTGAAAATCCCACAAAGATCACTTTCATGAGAGAGGTACTCATTAATATCAGATATTCGGTACCTCCAAACATTGTTCTGGATTCCTCTCACTTGCTGGATTAAGGCCCTGTTTCACGGTGCGAGTTGCCCCACGAGTGACCCAGAGTGACAGACTCGTGGTTGTGTACGATATTCCAAGTTGATGTTCAAGTGTTTCCAAGTTGATGTTCCAAGTTGATGAGGCGAGTTTCCACGGGTATGGTAAGTTTGCCGTTTACTTGTACTTTCTGCGATGTTCCGAGTTCGTCTCCAGAGTTACCAAGTTCCCCTCCTGTTTGCTCTTGAGTTACAAGTTCCTCTCCCGCTCAGGGCGTGTGTTGTTGCCGCAGTCCCGGATTCGCATTTAAAGCACTCGGTTATCTTCAGCAGTTCAGGCAAAGACAGGTTGGGGGGCGGGGGGGGGGGGGGACGAGGGATGGTGGGATTGGGAGAAGGCAAGGACTATGGGTGGGGAGGAGTGAGAGGGGGGCTGGGAACGGCGCTGGCAGTTGAGAAGAAGGAATGAGAGGAAGGGATAGAGGAGTGGGCTTGGACTCGGCTGGAGGTCAGAAGAGGTGAAGAGTGAACTGGTCGAGATGAAAGAGCAGGTTGAGGGCTCAATGATCATTTTGTTCGTACAATTGAGGAAGTTATGACTTAATCTGAAGCACAAACCAAGTGCTTTGGAAAATTGTTTCAATTCCGTCGGCACCAACCACGGAAGAAGAGTTTGAAGCTGTTTAAGGTGCAGGTTTAACTAAATACGTAAGCACTGCAGCTTTGATTTCGCAGTAAGCATGGGTGAATATCGACCTTCGCTTCACGAGCAACTTTTCCCTTTGGAGGCCAAGGAGATTGCAGATGCTGGAGGCTGGGACAAAAACAAACTGCAGGAAGAAGCCAACAGCCAGGCAGCATCTGTGAAACGGGTAGTGAACCTTTAGGGTCCTGGCCCAAAACATCCGTGTACATTTTATGATTTCCCTCCAAAGATGCAGTCTCCCATGGTTTGTCTGCACAACTCTCTCCCCTTTCTCTCCCAACACGGGGGTGAGGGGAGGGACGAGATAGTTTAAATGGACCTTACCCCCACTTCATGCTTCTGTTGCGCATAATTCAGCAGTAAAACCTCTCTTCCCCTTACCCAGCGACGCCCGATTCCTCGCACCCCCACAAGTTCACATCGGCGAGGGAAGAATGAGCGGGGAGTCTGAAGAAGGGTCCCGACCTGAAACATCACCCATTCCTTCTCTCCAGAGGCGATGCCTGTCCCACTGAGTTACTCCAGCATGTTTGTGTCTATCGTCGGTGTAAGCCAGCATCTGCAGTTCCTTCCTACACATGGACAGTGAAGTGCCTCAGCCAAATTGCACGTGTCCTCGATCAAACCGTACACACCAATAAGTACTGGGATTGTTTTAGTTTGTGCTCAGTGTGGTGTCTGTAGCCTGGGCACACTGCCGGAAAAAATATTGATAAATATGTGTGGAACTTTCACAAATAAGGGGTTAGATAGGTCTGGAGTGTGGTGTTAACCGCAGGACTGTGCCCTGCTGAGATAGAGACAAAATGCTGGAGTAACTCAGTGGGACAGGCAGCATCTCTGGAGAGAAGGAATGGGAGACGTTTCGGGTCGAGACCCTTCTTGATCACATCTGATCACATCTGTGTGTTCGGACTTGATGGACTAAACCGCCCCACCTAACCCCAAGATCAAAAAGATGTTGACATATCCACTATATATGTTATTTAATTTCTCCATCAGAACCGGTGCGTTCAGTGGAGATTTTCTCGACGGAGGAGCGAGGATGAATTTGAGAAATAAATTGGCGGGAGAGGCTCCAAACAAAAATAATTAAATTAATCTTGTTTAAAAAGAGAATATGTCTGTTAAAAAAACCCCAGAGGAAATTAACTGCTTCTACTGAAGAGCGGAGTCATTCCATTATGAATCATTGATTCTCAATGTATTTTTATAAATTAGATAATTTGAACTGCTGCAGTTTTGAATGGTAAAGCCGGGCTTTGGCATAATTTCTAAAATCTAGGAGATGATTTTAAGCAAATATCGGACCTATTTATTTTCTCTTTCTCGCTTTTAGGTTTTGATGCGTTTATTTTGTCACCCAAGTAAACAGATACAGGTTATAAATATTTTAAAATATTATACAGTGGTTTAACACAATCTCTATGATTGGCATACTTATCATTTAAAGGGAAGTCCTTTAAATCTTGAGCTCATAGATGCATAGTATGCATGATATTCATGCAATTTAATATTGGATGTAACTAGGGTGTGTGGATTTTTATCCTGGAACATTAGAATTCTCTGATGTGAAGGTAGTCTTGTTTGCGTTTCTTACTACTTGACCATATCCGAAACTAAAGTATAGATAGGCACAAAATGCTGGAGTAATTCGGCGGGACAGGCCGCATCTCTGGAGAGAAGGAATGGGTGGCATTTCGGGTAAGTCTGAAGAAGGGTCTCAACTCCATTCCTTCTCTCCAGAGATGCTGCCTGGTCCGCTGAGTTACTCCAGCATTTTGTGTCTATCTTTGGTTCAGTCTTTACTCGAGCGAACGAACAGGTTAAAGAGTTCCCACGGTAGACGCACGAATCACTAAAGTTAACACACGGGCCACTACGATATTACGAGTTTAAATGTTTCAATTTTTAACTTGGACAGCAAATTTGACTCATGGAAAATATCAAACATGTTTGATTTTTTTCACGAGTTGACAAGTTTCACGGGTACGTGACGTTAGCGCCACGAGTCGCTAAGTTGCTCACACGAGTTCCGACGTCCCCACTACTTTGGTTGTACGGGATTACCGCGAGTGAAAACTCAAGGTACCTCGTGGGACAACTCGCACCGTGAGACAGGGGTTTTACATGGACAAACTTGTTGGCGGGGCTGTGGTTGTGTTCAAGGCCTTGAGACAGAGGAGGACCCGGGGGAAGTGCTCTGGAGCACTCACCCGACTCCGGTGATGAGGATTATGCACTGTTTCCAAGTATATTCCTTGCAAATCTAAGCTCTCTCAACAACAAAGTGGACGAACTGCAACTCCTGTGCCAAACAAACAAGGACTTCTCTCAAGCCGCTGCCCTGTGCTTCACCAAGACCTAGCTCCGTGAGTTTGCTCCTGTCAATGCGCTGCAACTGGCTGGCTTTCAACTACACAGAGCGGACCGCGAAGTGGATCGCAAAGCGGTGGCAGTGGGGAAATCAAGAGGTGGTGGAATATGCTTCCATACTAACCAGGACTGGTGCAGCAACATCTCGGTACTTTCTAACTTCAGTTCCCCTAATTTGGATTTTTAAAAAATAAATTACAATCCCTTTTATTCTCCGAGGGAATTAAGCTCTTTTATTCTCGCTGGAGTCTAAATTCCCCCCCCCCCCAAAGACTGCATATGTGAGGCACAAACACAACTCGCTGACCAGATAATGAGAGCAGAGTGACTTCCCGGACTCCATGACCATTGTTTTGGGGATTTTAACAAGCCTAACCTCAGCAGACAGCTTCCCAAATACAGACATCACATTACCCTCCCCACCAGAGGGGAGAGAACACTCGATCATTGTTATACGACAATCAGGAATGCATATTGCAGCGTTGTTACAAAACCTACCATCAGCGGGGCTCCAGATCTGCCTGTGCGTGCGATTCCGAAGTCTGGGGGGGAGGGGAGTAAAATGCAGGTTTGTGTTGGTTGTCGGAGACGTATTTGCTCGGACTTACAAGTTGATGAAAAAAATTTGTTCTGCACTTCCCTTCTCGTTTCAAAAAAAAGTTGCTGGTCGATTGCGTCGCTGGATTAAAGTTAAACGCGACTTCTAATGCCTTCAACATCACGGATCAAAATCAACATCACGGACTTCCACATCAGGACAAAACAAAAGTTATATTGTTTATTTAACATCTTACGTTGCGTTTTGGTGTGGATTCATTTTAATCTGATGATTCAAAATGTGTTATTTGGGCACCGATATCGGCCGTGTCTTGCCTGCTGTTATTGTGGGGCTAATCATGCCAGCGGCCACATTCCGATCTATCACAGTCCACTCTCAAAAAATTCAAATTCATTATTTTTTGGCACAATCATGTCATAAGAACAGCTAACTCATCTACATTTTGTGTTATTGTCTATCCATGATCAATATTTTCATACTAAATAGCTGATTGAAAACTTCCACAGTACATCGTTTTTAGTCAGGTTTAGTATGAAAATATATCATATACCAATATGGATAGACAATAACACAAAATTTGGATAATTTATATATTCGTATAACATGATTGTGCAATAAATAATGCGAATGGATGTTTGTGAATTTTGAATAAATGTCTGTAAAGTGACCCTTGTCTGCAGCAGTATTATAAACCAACTGAGTAAAATTTATGGGAATTAAACATTCAATTCCTTCCATTGGCATAGAAATTCATGAAAAAGTGAGATTTAAAAATCATGTTGAATGGGATCAGTTTGTTATTTGGATACTTTGGCTATTTAAAAAAATATTTTTAGCCTTTTCATAAGAATGGGATAGATGTTTAGATCTAGTAATTGAATTTAGATGATTTTTTTGTTGGGTATTTACTATTTGTTTTAACGTTACAATACTAAAGTTCTGATCTTAAGAATATCACATTTTTTAATTTTCAAGGCAGTCTGGGTGTTTATTACTATTTCCGTCACAACGGTCAATTTTCTAATTATCTACAATTAGGTAACTAACTAATTATATGCTTTAATTTCAGGTCATCCAAGTAAGATGTATCATATTTGTTTCAGAATGCTTCAATCTATAATAACTGAAAATTTCATTCAGTTCTCTTATTTTTTAAGAACGTTATGGGCTTTTATGTCAATTGACTGTCCTCGATCACAACTTTTGTGTTAAGTTAATGGAAAAGCAATAGGGAACATGATGGTAATTTCTGAGTATGAAAATTACCATAACTCTTTTAATACTGAAGATATGAAAGAGAATTAGGTATCAAATTAAAGTTATTTTTATGCTTTATCTGACGGGATAAATTTCAGCCTTAATTTTTAAAATCTCAACATTTTATAATATTCCTACATATTGCTCTGTTCCCCGTGCGGCTCCGGGACTTGCTGATCATTGTTTAGTTCACCTTATTCCGACCTACAGGCAGAAACTAAAATCTGCTAAACCTGTGGTCAGAACATTGAAAAAGTGGATAAGCGAAGGTATTGAAAACCTACAGTCCTGCTTTGACTGCACTGATTGAAATTTGTTCAGGGAAGCAACCACAAGCCTCGATGAATGTACAGGCACTGTGACATTCCAAAGAAGAAGAAAGATTCCAAGGGGAGTAAGGGGCGACCGTGGCTGACAAGGGAAGTCAGGGATAGTATAAAAATAACAGAGAAGCACAACATAGCAAATATGAGCATGAAGCCAGAGGATTGGGTAACGTTTAAAGAGAAACAGAAGATAACTAAAAAGGCAATACGGGGAGAAAATATGAGGTAATTAAAAGATGAGGTAAGCTAGCCAAGAATATAAAGGAGAAAAGTAAAAGCTTCTTTAGGTATGTGAAGAGGAAAAAAATAGTTAAGACCAATGTTGAACCCTCGAAGATTGAAAAGGGTGAATTTATTAAAGGTGAACAAGGAAATGGCAGATGAACATGTACTTTGAATCCTCCTTCACTAAGGAGAACACAAACAATCTTCCTGATGTACTAGTGGTCAGAGGATCTGGGTTGACGGAGGTACGTAAGGAAATCCACATTGGGCAGGGAATGTTGTTCGGTAGACTGATGGGACTGAAGGCTGATGAATCCCCAGGGCCTGATGGTCTGCATCCCAGCGTACTTAAGGAAATGGCACTAGAAATTGAGGACGCATTGGTGATCATTTTCCAATAGATTCAGGTTCAGTTCCTGTAGATTGGAGGGTAGCTAATGTTATCCCACTTTTTAAGAAAGGTGGGAGAGAGAAAATAGGGAATTATAGACCAGTTAGCCTGACATCGGTGGTGGGGAAGATGCTGGAGTTAATCATAAAAGATGAAATTGCTGCACATTTGGATAGCAGTAACAGGATCGGTCCGAGTCAGCATGGATTTACGAAGGGGAAATCATGCTCGACTAATCTTCTGGAATTTTTTGAGGATGTAGCTGGGAAAATGGACAAGGGAGAACCTGGACTTTCAGAAAGCATTTGATAAGGTCCCACATAGGAGATTAGTGGGCACAATTATGGCTCATAGTATTGGGGGTAGAGTGCTGACATGGATAGACAATTGGTTGGCAGACAGAAAACAGACTAGGGAGTAACGGATCCTTTTCAGAATGGCAGGCAGTGACTAGTGGGGTACCGCAAGGCTCGGTGCTGGGACCGCAGCTACTTACAATATATACTAGACTATGTGGGACCCGTTGGGAGGGGGGGTGTGGAGAGGGGGTGGGGGGGTGGGGGAAGTGGTTGCAGGACTCTGCTCACCCTGCACCTTCAGCTTTCGGCCTCACACAGTAGCTCCCGTTCCCACTCCAACTTCACTCAGAGACTTCCGGTTCAAGTTAACAGCTCCGGGCTCACGCTGCTCTCTGCCCGCACACTGATCACGGACTCAGCCCCGCCTCCAGGTTTTATTCTCCACGGGTGCCTGAAGGGGCGTTATCATCATGGTGACAGACAGGCGAGAAGACCAATCTGCTGATCTGATGATTTTTTAAAACCTTCATAACTTTTCTAATATTTCACCAATCGGAACAAAACCTGGTGCGCTTGGAGCAGAGGAGAACAGTGAGTAATGTGGTAATATAGGTTACCCTTTTTTCGCAAATTTAAAAAACCGCAAACTGGAAGTGGTCAAGGTGAGAGTCTTAGTAATAGTATAGATAAATAGATTAATGATTTAGAAGAGGGATTACAAGTAACATCAGCAAATTTGCAGATGACACAAAGCTGGGGCAGTGTGAATTGTGAGGAGGATGCTGAGAATGCAGGGTGACTTGGACAGGTTGGGTGAGTGGGCAGATGCAGCTTAATGTGGATAAATGTGAGGTTATCCACTTTGGTAGCATAAACTGGAAGGCAGAATATTATCTAAATGGTGTCAAGTTGGGAAAGGGGAAGTACAAAAGGGATCTCGGGGTCCTTGTTCATCAGTCAATGGAAGTAAGCATCCAGGTACAGCAGGCAGTGAAGAAAGCAAATAGCATGTTGGGCTTCATAACAAGAGGAGTTGAGTATAGGAGCAAAGAGGTCCTTCTGCAGTGTACAGGGCCCCAGTGAAACCACACATGGAGTATTGTGTGCAGTTTTGATCTCCGAATTTGAGGAAGGACATTTTTGCTATTGAGGGAGTGCAACGTAGGGTCACAAGGTTAATTCCCGGGATGGCGGGACTGTCATATGCTGAGAGAATGGAGCGGCCGGGCTTGTATATTCTGGAATTTGGAAGGATGAGAGGATATCTTATTGAAACATATAAGATTATTGAGGGTTTGGACCTGCTAGAAGCAGGAAACATGTTCACGATGTTGGGGGATTCGAGGACCAGGGGCCATGGTTTATGAATAAGGGGTAAACCATTTGGAATGGAGATGAGGAAACACTTTTTCACACAGAGAGTTGTGAATCTGTGGAATTCTCTGCCTCAAGAGGGTGGTGGAGGCCGGTTCTCTGGATACTTTCAAGGCTTTCAAGAGCTAGATAGGGCTCTTAAAGATGGTGGAGTCAGGGGATATAGGGAGAAGGCAGGAACGAGGCACAGATTGGTGATGATCAGCCATGGTCACATTGAATGGCGGTGCTGGCTCGAAGGGCTGAATGGCCTCCTCCTGCATCTGGTGTCTATCATACAGGTATTGTCAGCTTTTGTAGGGACAGTTGTATTCTCACTAGGACCCAGATCAGGTTCAACAATGACAAGCCAAGGTTTACAGCATAACTCAGACAGCTCCGCCAGTCTAAAGATGAGGCCTACAGGAGCGGGGATGCTGACCTCTACAGGCAGGACAAGTACAAGCTGAGAAGAGTAATCAGAGCTGCCACGGAAAGGTACTCTGAGAAGTTGAGGAGCAAGTTCTCAGCTAATGACTCTTCTTTGGTGTGGAAGGGCTTGCAAGAAATCATCAGCTACGAGAAAAAACACCGCTCCTTGGACAATCATCACCAGTTCGACTGCAGGTTCCCTCCCACCCTCACCCACTCCTCCTACATCACTTCACACCTACTTACAGCCTGACTCTCGTATACAAAGACTAGGTCCTCGTCCACTAAGCACCCCATCCTTGCTGCCCAACATTAGTCTGGCCACTTCTCCATAATTAACAACAGCCATTGAGGAGGAAGCAAAGCTATTCAAGAGTCAGAAAAGTCGGAAATCTCCAGGACCAGACCATGATTCCTCCTCTACCCTCAAGCTCTGTGCTGAACGACTGGCACCAGTTTACACAGACATTTTCCATCAGTCCCTGCAAACCTGCACTGTTCTTGCCTGCTTTAAAGTCTCTACTATTGTTCCCGTACCCAAAAAGCCAAGTGATTATTAGTCTTAATGACTACAGGCCTGTCGCACTGACCTCTGTAATCATGAAGACCCTTGAAAGACATGCTGGCCCACCTGAAAAATATCACAATCCCCCTGCAGTTTGCATATCGAGCAAATAGATCAGTGGATTACGCCATCAACCTAAGCCTGTACTTCATCCTCCAGCACCTAGACCGCCAGGGGACCTATGCAAGGATTGGGGATAGTTTGTGGATTTTAGCTCTGCATTCAACACCATTGCGCCAGAGCAACTACATTCCAAACTCTCCCAGTTGACTGCGCCTGAACTCCTCTGTCAGTGGATCACCAACTTCCAGACAGACAGGTAGCAACATGTGAGGTTGGGAAAGCTCATCTCGGACCCGTAGACCCTCAGAGTAGGAACACGGCAAGGCTGCATAATCTCCCCTTTCCTTTACTCTCTCTACACCAACGGCTGCACCTCCAGACTCCTTGTTCAAGCTTCTCAAGTTTGCGGACGACATAACCCTGATTGGACTGATCCAGGATGGGGAAGAATTTGCCTACAGACAGGAAGTGACACAACTGGCATTCTGGTGCCATCGCAACAACCTGGATCTCAATGCCCATAAGACGGTGGAATTGATTGTAGACTTTAGGAGAGTTCCCTCTCCCCTCCCCCCACTCACCATCAACACCACAGTCACACCTGTGGAGTCATTTAAGTTCCTTGGAACCATAATCTCCAGGGACCTTAGATAGGAGGCCACCATCAACTTCACAGTCAAAAAGGCCCAATAGAGGATGTACTTCCTGCAGCAGCTGAGAAAACACAATATGCCACATGCAATGATGGTCCAGTTTTACATTGCCATCATAGAGTCTGTCCTCACCTTCTTCATTATAGTGTGGTTTGGCTCAGCCACCAAGCACGATATCTGGAGGCTGCAGCGCATCATTCGATCAGCCGAGAAGGTTGTTGGCTGCAACCTTCCTCCCATCGACGAACTGTACACTGCAAGGGCCATGAAGAGATCGGGTAAGATCATCTCTGACCCCTCTCACCCTGGCCACAAAGTCTTTGAAGCACCTCCGTCTGGAAAGGGACTCCAGACTGTCAAAGCTGCTACAGTCAGACTCGTGGTAAAATGAACTTGTAAGCTTCCTCGTGCTCTGGTATTTTATTTCAATCTTCACATGTTTAAATTATGTTTTATTTTTAATTGTCTACTCTATATTGTTGTTGTGACCACCAAGGCAAATTCCTTGTATGTATACATATTTGCCTCCTAAAATGTATTCAATTCAATTGAAAACTACAAAATTCTGAGAGGCTAAATGTAGAGAATGGATGCATCTTCAATGGGAGGTGGTGGTCTAGAATTAGGACTCACTATTCCACATTTGGGTAAGTGATAGGATAGAATTGAGGAGGATGGGCAAGGAGAGGACTTTGGTTGCTGGTCGACCAAGGGAAGGCAGGGGGTGGAGGCCCGCAACCTGTGCCTTGCCTGAATCGGGCACCGCGCTTAATAACTGGAGCGTGGACTAGACTTGGAAATGGCGCCAAATATGGCACCTCTTGCATGTGGACTCAGTAGACTATTTCTGTACAACTGCTAATACTGGTGGTATGGTGATGCTCCATTTGTAAGAACAAAATTTCACTGTGTGTTTACACTTCGGAAATGTGACAATAAAGCACAATTGAGTTTTTCAAATTAGAGAGTAATAAACCTTGTAATTGTATTTCACAAAAGGCGGTATATTCTGCCAAGATGCTGAATATATTTAATGAGGAGATAAATAGATTTCTAGACACAAAAAGCATTACCGTGTAAAAAGAAAAAACAAGGATTTGGTATAGAGATAGATTATCAGCTATAATCATAATGAATGGCAGAGTAGGCTCGAGGAGCTGAATGGCTTCTACCCGCTTCTAGTTTCTACAAAGAAAATGTTAAACTGGTCCTGCTGCATTTCTGGATTTCATGCCCAGGTCTCAGCACACTTTTCAACATACTCTCATTTACTGTGGTAAATATTGATGGATAATTATTTAAATTTTATTGAAGACCATTGGCCAGTTGTATGTTCAAGTAAATCTTATGTTTTACTGGTTTAATCAATGTTAACCATTATGTGATGGTATATGGATTATGCATAAAATAATATAAATTTGTATTAATATGTATGTTTGACAGTATTTGAAACTAAAATAATGCACAATTCTGACAATGCATTTCATAGTGATGAAAGATTTGCAATGTGAATGAAATCTTTATAAAGACCAGTTTTGGAAATTTAATTCAAATTTGAGGGAATTGTATGATTACATGGAACAGCTTGCTTAATTTTATTATTCAGTTAATATTGTTGGAATTATATGCCTGGTTCATTTTTTGTTAGCTATTCCAATTATTCCCCAAGCTAAACCTTTTCCAGCATTTCCTCCTATGACGCTTTCTTCGTCTCCACCTTTACCCAGGTCATCTTCCTTTTCAGTAACCTTCAAGAAAGTAAAAGAGTTAATGTTCATATCTGCAATTAGTAAAACTAACATTTTCAAACAATTACTAGTTAAAATAATCTCATCACCTTTAATTTACTTTGTTAAATTTACCAATAAGAATTTAAAATAAAATTAATTCACTTATATACAAAATACATTTTCAAATGTTCTGGCTTAGAGTAGCATGTTAGTCATGCTTTCGGGTTACCTACACATGCAAAAGACAAAGCAGAAAACTGGAATTACATATTTGGCTAACATATGGCAGGAACAACAAATTACCCAGAATGAGGCAATAAATCATTTAAGTGTCACTGAATGTAAGATCCTTTGATGGAGTTAACACACTTTGTGCACATTCAGAGTAGTCACAATTTCTCTTGGTAAACAGCTTGCTCTTCATGTGGAGGCCTAAGCACTATGTGTGCAATTTAGCACGTCCCGAGTCTTCAAGAAGTCCTCTATCAATGAGCTCCAAGTATATGCTGAGCCTGCTATTTTCTGAACAAATGGAGGAGAAAAAATATTCTCTGAATCAAGAGATTCCAGTACTGTGCTTCAACATGTCACTTGGCAAACATCCACAAAATCATTTGGCATGATGAAGAAGCAAAGAAATACAGGGCCAATTTTGATATTCACCTCAGGCCACTTATCCCAATGTTAACTGGCAGTTCTTGTCTGTATATCTGGATGCATTAAGCCATTTAGCATGCAACTATCAACATGGATTTGTGCCTGGAAGGTCATGTTTGACAAACCTTCTTGAATTTTTTGAAGAGGTTACTAGTGAAATTGATGAGGGTAAAGCAGTGGATGTTGTCTATATGGATTTCAGTAAGGCCTTTGACAAGGTTCCCCATGGAAGGTTGGTTAAGAAGGTTCAATCTTTGGGTGTTAATGGCAGAGTAGCAAGATGGATTCAATAGTGGCTGAATGGGAGATGCCAGAGAGTAATGGTGGATGGCTGTTTGTCAGGTTGGAAGCCAGTGACCAGTGGGGTGCCTCAGGGATCTGTGTTGGGTCCACTGTTGTTTGTCATGTACATCAATGATCTAGATGATGGGGTGGAAAATTGGATAAGTAAGTATGCAGATGATACTAAGATAGGTGGTGCTGTGGATAATGAAGTAGATTTTCAAAGTCTACAGAGAGATTTGGGCCATTTGGAAGAGTGGGCTGAAAGATGGCAGATGGAGTTTAATGCTGATAAGTGTGAGGTGCTACATCTTAGCAGGACAAATCAAAATAGGACGTACATGGTAAATGGTAGGGAATTGAGGAATGCTGTGCAACAGAGGGATCTAGGAATAACTGTGCATAGTTCCCTGAAGGTGGAATCGCATGTAGATAGGGTGGTAAAGAGAGATTTTGGTGTGCTGGCCTTTATAAATCAGAGCATTGAATATAGGAGTAGGGAAGTAATGTTAAAATTGTACAAGGCATTGGTGAGACCAATTCTGGAGTATGGTGTACAATTTTGGTTGCCTAATTATAGGAAGGATGTCAATAAAATAGAGAGAGTACAGAGGAGATTTACTAGAGATTTGCCTGGGTTCCAGCAACTAAGTTACAGAGAAAGGTTGAACAAGTTAGGTCTTTATTCTTTGGAGCGCAGAAGGTTGAGGGGGGACTTGATTGAGGTCTTTAAAATGATGAAAGGGATAGACAGATAAGCTGAAAGGGATGACGTGGTAAGCTTTTCCCATTGAGGGTAGGGAGGATTCAAACAAGAGGGCATGACATGAGAATTAAGGGACAGAAGTTTAGGGGTAACATGAGGGGGAACTTCTTTACTCAGAGAGTGGTGGCTGTGTGGAATGATCTTCCAGCAGAAGTGGTGAAGGCAGGATCGATTTTAACATTTAAAAGTAAAGTGGATAGGTATATGGATGGGAAGGGAATGGAGGGGTATGGTCTGAGTGCAGGTAGATGGGACTAGGGGAAAATAAATGGTCGGCACGGACTGGAAGGGCCGAGAAGGCCTGTTTCCGTGCTGTAATTGTTCTATGGTTATATGGACACATGCACACCTGTTTAACACCCAGCTGTTCAAGATTAATTTCTCCTCGACGATATACAATACTAAATAATAAACTTTAAGACAATAGGACAATATATATTTTAGCCCGCTCATGTAAATGCTTGTAAGCCATTTGCCTTTGAAAATTGAGTTAGATAATCTTCAGAGTAAGATTCAATATTATAAGTATGTTTCAGTACTAACATAACTGAGACGCCCGGTATATTGGCTGTGGAGAGCAATTGAACAGTGAAAAATATCATGGGAGCTAGAACTGCCCAATGAAGTCCAAGAACAATTAGTGTTTTAGTACATAGAAAGTACAGTGCAGGTAATGGGCCTTCAGCCCACAATGTCTGTGCCAAGAACAACTCGGATCTGCCTGTACATAATCCATATCCCTCCATTCCCTGCATATCCATGTACCAATCCAAAAATCAAATGCCACTATCGTGTGTGGCTCCAGAACCACCTCCGGCAATACGTTCCAGGCACTTACCACCCTCTGTGTAAGAAACGTGCCCTGCACATCCTTTGGTCTTTGCCACTCTCATCTTAAAGCTATATCATCTAGTAATAGACATTTCCATCTGAGGAAAAAGGTTCTGACTATTTACCTTATCTATGCATCACAGAGATACTTTTATTACGCCTCCCCTCGACCTCCAATATTACAGAAAAAACATTACAATCTGTCCAACCCCTCCCTGTAGCTGATAACCCCTAATCTAGGCACCATTCTGATCAACCTCCTCTGCACCCTTTCCAAATTCACCACATCCTTCCTGTAATGTGGCAACTGAACTGCACGTAGTATTCCAAGTGCGGCCAACCAAAGTCCCGTGAAGCTGCATCATGAATTCCTGACCCCTACATTCAATGCCCTGACCAATGGCCTTCTTTATCACTCTATCTGCTTGTGTGGTCTGTTTAAGGGCATTATGAACTTGGGCTCTAAGATCCCCCTGTCCATCATTGGTTTAGACTTTAGAGATATATCGTGATAGTCTGTGCCGATCAACAATCACCACGTACACTAACACTATCCTAAGCATTAGGGACAATTTACAATTTTACCAAAGCCAATTAACTTACCAACCTGTGGGAGAAATCCAGAGCACATGGAGAAAACCCACGTGGTCACAGGGAGGATGTACAAACTCTGTACAGACAGCATCGTCAGGATTAAACCCGGGTCTCTGGTAGGTAAGGCAGCAGCTCTAACGCTGCATCACTGTGCTGCCCAAATCTACTTCTGTTAAAGGTCATGCCATTAATTGTACATTTTCCTTTTATATTTGACCTACCAAAGATGCAACACCTCACACTTGCTCAGATTAAACTCCATCTGCCATTTCTTTGCCCATTTTAGTAGCTGATCTATATCCCACTGTCAACTTTGCAGTCATCCTCACAATCTGCGACCCCAGCAATATTGGTGTAATCTGCAAACATACGAACACATCTGTAATGATTTTAACTAATAACATGGATCTCCTGGTTGGATTATTTAGTCAGAGGGTGGTGAATCTGTGGAATTCTTTGCCACAGAGGCTGTGGAGGCAGTCAGCGGATATATTTAAGGCAGAGATAGACAGTTTCTTGAATAGTAGGTCAGAGGTTATGAGAAGGCAGGGAAATGGGGTTAGGAGGGAGTGATAGCTCAGCCATGATTGAATGGCGGAGTAGACTTGATGGTCCAAATGGCCTAATTCTACTACTATCACATGATCTGATCTAATGGATGGACCTAACATTATTTTCAGAGCATGAAAATGATTTGGCCAAAATTCAACCCCCCTCCCCCTCCAATTAGGCACTCTCCCTTCAACCACTTACTTTTAGTTGCATTAAATGTTATATCAGTAAACTTAGTTGCTTTATTAGGTTTTTATTTTTATTTGAACAATACAGTATTTACCACGAAAGTACGTCCAATTATTGAATAATTTCCTGCCAATCGGAGGAGTCGATCGTGCATTTCAAACTTTGCAACTCCTTCAGCATTAGCTTCAATGTTACCCAGGTCACCAACATGTCTACAATCAATTAGAGATGTTAAATATGTTTAATTATTACAATGATACAACTAATAAACTGCCAGCACATTCCCAATATAGTATATTTAAAATTAAAAAATACAAGCGATTTGTAGATAAATGCGAGTATTCTGCTAACTCTTTGGAAGACAGGGGATCATTGTATTCCAGATGATAGGCAGCAACTGAGAGAGGTGGGAGAGGGAGGATACAAGGAATGGTAACGGATTTGGAGCTCTCTACCAGAGCAACTCTGCAGTTTGGCCCACCAGCACTTACTTCTCTGCAGATATGCATTTTTCTCTCCATGTATGTATTCAATTCCTTTTATAGTGACAGTTTTACAACATCTCAAGAATTTAGTCCTCAATAGTCACTAATGTGCTGACTATGGGTCAGAAGGTAATCTTACGCATTCCATGAGCTCTCCACGAGACATTCAATGCTGTCAAAAGATAAGTATTCCAGAAACAGCCTCTTGATTGACAGTTTCTTTATTATAGTAGTAAAAACAGTAAAATCATTCTGAAAACATCTTTCTAGTATAAGTACATATACAGTGGCTTGCAAACGTATTCATACCCCTTGAACATTTCCACATTTTGTCACGTTACAACCACAAACATAAATGTATTTTATTGGGCTTTTATGTGATAGACCAACACAAAGTGGTGCATAATTGTGAAGTGGAAGGTAAATGATACATGGTTTTCAAATTTTTTTACAAATAAAAAACGGAAAAGTGTGGAGTGCAAGAGTATTCAGCCCCCTTTACTCTGATACCCCTAAATAAAATTCAGTGCAACCAATTGCCTTCAGAAGTCACCTAATTAGTAAATAGAGTCCACTTGTGTGTAATCTAATCTCAGTATAAATACAGCTGTTCTGTGAAGGCCTCAGAGGTTTGTTAAAGAACATTAGTGAACAAACAGCATCATGAAGCCCAAGGAATACACCAGACAGGTCACGGATAAAGTTGTGGAGAAGTTTAAAGCAGGGTTAGGTTATAAAAAAATATCCCAAGCTTTAAACATCTCACGGAGCACTGTTCATCCATCATCAGAAAATGGAAAGTGTATGGCACAACTGAAAACCTTCCAAGACATGGCCATCCACCTAAACTGACAGGCCGGGCAAGGAGATCATTGAGCAGAGAAGCAGCCAAGAGGCCCATGGTAACTCTGGAGGAGCTGCAGAGATCCACAGCTCAGGTGGGAGAATCTGTCCACAGGACAACTATTAGTCGTGCACTCCACAAATCGGGCCTTTATGGAAGAGTGGCAAGAAGAAAGCCATAAGAAGTCCCGTTTGCAGTTTGCTACAAGCCATGTGGGGTACACAGCAAACATGTGGAAGAAGGTGCTCTGGACTGATGAGACCAAAATTGAAGTTTTTGGCCTAAATGCAAAACACTATGTGTGGCGGAAAACTAACACTGCACATCACCCTGAACACACCATCCCCACTGTGAAACATGGTGGTGGCAGCATCATGCTGTGGGGATGCTTTTCTTCAGCAGGAACAGGGAAGCTGTTCAGAGTTGATGGGAAGATGGATGGAGCCAAATACAGGGCAATCTTGGAAGAAAACCTGTTAGAGTCTGCAAAAGACTTGAGACTGGGGCGGAGGTTCACCTTCCCGCAGGACAATGACCCTAAACATACAGCCAGAGCTACAATGGAATGGTTTAGATCAAAGCATATTCATGTGTTAGAATGGCCCAGTCAAAGTCCAGACCTAAATCCAATTGAGAATATCTGACAAGTTTGAAAATTGCTGTTCACAGACGCTCTCCATCCAATCTGACTAAGCTTGAGCTATTTTGCAAAGAAGAATGGGCAAACATTTCAGTTTCTAGATGTGCAAAGCTGGTAGAGACATACCCCAAAAGACTTGCAGCTGTAATTGCAGCGAAAGGTGTATCTACAAAGTATTGACTCAGGGGGGCTGAATACTTTTGCACGCCGCACTTTTCAGTTTTTTATTTGTAATAAAATTTGGAAACCATGTATCATTTTCCTTCTACTTCAAAATTATGCACCACTTTGTGTTGGTCTATCACATAAAATCCCAATAAAATACATGTATGTTTGTGGTTGTAACATGACAAAATGTGGACAAAGTTCAAGGGGTATGAATACTTTTGTTGCACGCCACTGTATATAGTGCAATCCAGCATATATATGTTTCAATCATACTTGTGATCATGTCGTGATCATGCTCGTGTTCATGGTTGAAAACTATATCCTCCCATAGTTTTCACCGAACTAAACTAAAACATCTGGGCATCTGCATCAGAATCCTCTAGCCAAAAACACGCCTCAGACAACATATCAATCGTTGGAAGAAGGGTTGGTTCCCTTGCCATTGTCATTACCCGAAACGTCGCCTATCTCCTTCGCTCCTTAGAGGTTGCTGCACCCGCTGAGTTTCTCCAGCTTTTTGTGTAAATATCAATCCCATAATTACAGGCAGATACAATTAAAGGTAACTGGTTATAATTATAAAATATTGAGTTAAGCCCAAATGGCTACTACATTCTGCCCCCTAATTGTTCTGAGTATATAACGAGGCAATTACTAATAGACATTAAAAAATGAGCTATAAAAGCTTAACATATATCAAAAAGCAAAAATAACATGCATTATTTATCCGCATTCAGACTTCTTTAATGATTCTCCCATCTTCATCTTTGCCTTCTAGCAGCAAGCATAACTTGGTTATTGGTCTTATTAAAACATTATTCTTAGTCTGAAGTCATACCGTACGCACCGTCGTGGCTATCCCTTGAGGTCGAGTATGATGGTCTACGTTCTGTTTTTTTAATGGATTCTCAGGTGGCTTACGAGTAGAAGTTTTTTGTTGCTCACAGAACGAAGAGCCTGTGCCTGTGTTTTACGTGTACTTAATGTTGCACTCCAAGAAGCATACGGTCCTTCACAAATCAATCAACTAATTCCAATGGCAAGGGAACCAAGACAATTGGAGCTGGTAAATCTGTTGCAGCCTTCATCCACCTTCACAGCCGTTGAGTTCAAGATAACTTTGTCCACCTGGTCTGCCGTTGTGATCTGGTAGGATGGATCATTAGCACCAAACCCTTAACGTTAGGCATGATACCCAGTATATAGTCCAAAACTCAAAAGTCCAAATTTTTCATAGCATGAAACTTCTTCCTCCATGTCCGATCAGTTCATGGATATGTCGTAACAGTAATGTTGATATGTGAAAGTACTTTGTGAGAATAATAGGATGCTTAGCCTATGCTAAGCCATTCCCTTGCCATTGGAATTAGTTGATTGATTTGTGATGCTCAGGCATTGCCAGTCTATTCGGGCGTCCTCCAACTCTCAGAAGTCCTTCATCCAATACCGGATCCAGCATATTTTCTTTTGACACCATGTAATCCAGCTTCTAACGTCGATATTTCCTCTTTGTATTTCTGTCTTTGACAGAAAGATTCTGCCTTCTGAAGATCATCGCGATGTAAACCCTGTACATCGTACGATGCTTAAAAACTTGTATCTTCCCCTCAACCTTTTCTTTCAGTTTTTCAGGATCTTCTTCAAAGATACCTTCAGCAATCTCTTTCATTTTTCAAGCAAACTGTAATAAACATGTTTTTGCTTCAAGAAACCAAGCCACCACATTCACCAGCTTCTTCCATGATGAAAATTGGGTAATTAAGTCATTTGAAGTGTTTGATGAATCTTTAGTAATAACGTTCACTGTGATGTTTTGTTTAATTTTTGGATCATTAGCAGAGATTTCAAATCCCAGCTCAGGTTTTGGCCATTCTCTGTCTGGCTTACAGAGAAATTCTGGTGCATTGATCCATCTCTTATTGCTTTAGAAGCTGTCTGCTGTTAGTCCTCTAGAAGCTTCATCCGCAGGATTTTCTTTTGTGTAACATATTTCAATTGTGAAACATTAATAGTTCCCAATACAAAAAAAAGATTCTGTTTGCTACAAATGTCAAGAAATGTTTGTTCTCATTGTTGAAGTATTTAAGCACCGTACTACTATCAGTCCAGAAGATAGATTGTTCCAGTTGAAGCTGCAGTTCTTTTTGCAGCATTATGTTAACTTTCACAGCTAAGACTGCGGCAGTAAGTTCCATTCTGGGAATTGTAATTTGCTTCAATTATGTCACTCTGGCCTTTCCCATTAGGAATGCAACATGTACTTCAGTGTCATCATTTTCTATTCTTAGAAATGAAACAGTACCAAAGCCACTTTCACACGCATCTGAAAAGTGATGCACATGCGCACATTTGATTTGACCAAAGTCTGTAGTACACAGGTCCACTTTAAAACTCCGCGATCTTATCCAAATCCGTTAACCATTCTGTCCATCACTGAGAAGAGGTTTGTGTTATATTTTCATCCCATCCCAGTCTTTTCTTACAGAGGTCCTGCAAAATTAACCTGGCTGGCAGTGTACATGATGGAAGAAATCCCAAAAGGTCGTAAATGGAACCAATCACCAATGTCCCGTCTTGTACATCGTCGCTCGTGAATCGAGATTCTGAATGAACGCATCTGATTCAACACACCAATGCAGTCCCAGTGCTCTTCCCATTGGCAGGTCGTCCTTGTCCAAATCCAATTCCCTAGTCTCTTTGGCTCTGTTATCTGGTGGAATGGTTTCCAATACAGCATGGCTGTTGCTGATCCACTTGGAGAGCATAGAAACATAGAAAATAAGTGCAGGAGTGGGCCATTCGGCCCTTCGAGCCTGCACCGCCATTCAATATGATCATGGCTGATCATCCAACTCAATATCCTGTACCTGCCTTCCCTCCATACCCCCTGATCCCTTTAGCCACAAGGGCCATATCTAACTCTCTCTTAAATATAGCCAATGAACTGGCCTTAACTACCTTCTGTGGCAGAGAATTCCATAGATTCACCACTGTGTGTGAAAAAGAAAAATCTAATCTCGGTCCTAAAAGACTTCCCCCTTATCCTTAAACTGTGACCCCTTGTTCTGGACTTCCCCAACATTGGGAACAATCTTCCTGCATCTTGCCTGTCCAACCCCTTAAGAATTTTGTAAGTTTCTATAAGACTCCCCCCTGAATCTTCTAAATTCAAGCAAGTACAAGCCGAGTCTAGCCATCTTTCCTCATATGAAAGTCCTGCCATCCCAGGAATCACTGGTGAACCTTCTCTGTACTCCCTCTATGGCAAGAATGTATTTCCTCAGATTAGGAGACCAAAACTCTACGCAATACTCCAGGTGTGGTCTCACCAAGGCCCTGTACAATTGCAGTAGAACCTCCCTGCTCCTATACTCAAATCCTTTTGCTATGAATGCTAACATAGCATTTGCTTTCTTCACTGCCTGCTGCACCTGCATGCCTACTTTCAATGACTGGTGTACCATGGCACCCAGGCCACGTTGCATCTCCCTTTTTCCTAATCGGCCACCATTCAAATAATAGTCTACTTTCCTGTTCTTGCCACCAAAGTGGATAACCTCACATTTATCCACACTATACCGCATCTGCCATGTATTTGCCCACTCACCCAACCTATCGAAGTCACCTTGCAGCCTCCTAGCATCCTCCTCACAGCTAACACTGCCCCCCCCCCCCCCCCCCCCAGTTTCGTGTCATCCGAAAGCCTTCTGAAAGTCCAGATATAACTGTTCCCTGCCAATTTTCTTTCATAATCTATTTTCACTTTCCTAATAAAGCCCTTTGTCCTCCTCTGCTGGACTATGAATTTCTCCCAGTCCTCTGGTAGGCTGCTTTTTCTGGCTAATTTGTATGCTTTATCTTTTGTTTTGATACTATCCCTGATATCCCTTGTTATCCACGGTTGCACTACCTTCCCTGATTTATTATTTTGCCAAACTGGGATGAACAATTGTTGTAGTTCATCCATGCGGTCTTTAAATGCCTTCCATTGCATATCCACCGTCAACCCTTTAACAATCAATTGCCAGTCTATCTTGGCCAATTCACGTCTCATACCCTCAGTTAACTTTCTTTAAGTTCAGAACCCTTGTTTCTGAATTAATTATATCACTCTCCATCCTAATGAAGAACTCAACCATATTATGGTCACTTTCGCCCAAGGGGCCACGAACAACAAGACTGCTAACTAACCCAACTCATTACTCAATACCCAGTCTAGAATACCCTGCTCGCTCGTTGGTTCCTCCACATGTTGGTTTAATAAAACTATCCCGCATACATTCTAAGAAATCCTCTTCCTCAGCACCCCTGCCAATTTGATTCACCCAATCTATATGCAGATTGAAGTCACCCATTATATCTGTTTTACCTTTGTTGCACGCATTTCTAATTTCATGTTTGATGCCATCCCCAACTCCACTACTACTGTTAGGTGGCCTGTACACAACTCCCACTAGCGTTTTCTGCCCCTTAGTGTTTCGCAGCTCTGCCCATATCGATTCCTCATCCTCCAAGCTAATGCCCTTCCTTTCTATTGCGTTAATCTCCTCTCTAACCAGCAATGCTACCCCACCTTTCTGTCTATCCCTCCTGAATATTGAAAATCCCTGGATTTCAATCAGCCTGTGAAATGCTCCCAGCATTTCCAAATAGTTTATACCTTGTGATTGAAGAAGAGTAAACTCGTGCAAATCCAATCTGCCAGCATAACTAGAAGTGGTGTCGGTAGCTCCCCAGCCCTGGGCGCTTGCGTCGGTTGTTAAAACACGACTGATGAGTTTGATATAATGATGGGATTAAAACAATCATGAACATTGCTAATCCACCATAGTAGCTCAATTTTTGCCTTGTTTGGCAGCTGCATAGGTCTGTCAAAATGTCCAGCATTTGTTTTACCACAAGTTTCCCAATCATCTTAGCAGCATGTCTAATGGTCGGTTTCCTGGCGCAAGCAAGGCTGTTACATGCCTCTATTATGTCTGTTGCTTTATTCTCTGGGATGGTGACAATCATATGACTGGTGTTAATTGTGAATCCCAGATAGTCCATAATCCCAGACGGGTTGAACTTAGATTTGTCTTGAAGGATGACAAACCCTAGTTTCTCGGATAATGATTTGGTAGCTGTACCTGCTAATTTAGCTAATTCCAAAGTTCTTCCCACAATTAAAATGTCATCTGGATATGCCATGACTATGTGGTTTTGTCTTCTTAGAGATGCCAATACTGGTTTTAGTATTTTAATACATAACCCAGGGGCTGTTGTAAGCCCATTAGGTAGGGCTTTGTATTGCCATAGTTGCCCCATCCAAATTTTAAGTACTTCCGGTGATGTTCCCGTATAGGTACTGAATAGTATGCATCTTTTAGATCAATGCAGGCCATGAAGTACCCTCTGGAAATCAATTGTTTAGCCGTTTCAAATGTTTCCATCTTGAAATGGATATATTGAACAAAGGTATTTTAGGAGGTTAAATCAATTATGATATGACATCCACCATCTTTTTTGGTTTTGGTAAAGATGTTAGATACAAACTCAAGAGGTTCATGTGTCATTTTTTCTATAACCCCCTTGGTGTATAACCTTAATAGTTCTGCATGTCCTTCCACTTTTTCTTTGTGAGAAAGTGCAAATTTCCTGTTAGGTACATGCTGAGTTGGGGGAAGATGTCCATTTATGAATTCAATTTCATAACCCTGAATACTTTGTAATATAAAAGTGTCAGAAGTTATAGAACCCCATGCATCCCAGAATATATGCAACCTCCCTCCTACTTGTGAGGTTTTACATGCAGCACTCCCAAGAGAACCAGACCCCCTTACCTCCATGGTTACCGACGGAGCTTGATGTACTGGTCTTTCTTGGTTTGTTGTGTTGCTGGGATGTGGGGTTGGCGCATCTTCCAGGCTGGTCGCTGTGGGCCCTGTCTTAAAAAAGGCTTTTGTTGGTAGGGCGCGACCGGAGGGTTGGTTCTAGTTGCCCAGTCGGGTTGAACCCGAGGCCTGTTTGATGTTGCATAAGGATGCTGTCTATGATACGCTGATGGTCTGCTCGGGGATGGTGGTTTCATCAACCCGACCGCTTTTGCTTCCTCACGCAGGTCTTTTACCTGTTTAGGCAGGTCTTCACCGAACAACTGTCTCGGTGGCGGCGTTACATTGGCTTTGCACAAACCCGCAAATTTTGGGTTTAGTGTTGGACGGATGGAGCTCTTGCGAAAGCAGTTGATCTCATACTAGTGCATCCTGCGGCTCCTCCGTCATGTCCGTCCCGTCTATGGACCTGGCAAAGGCAGTAATGCCTGTGGTCAATAATTTCAGGATGTTTTGTAATTTTAATTCCTGGGCCCTGATCCCAGGACTGATGTTACCCCAGATGGGTGTGTTGACGGTGGGGACATTGAGCGACACACAATTTTCCGGAGCTTTGTATTTGTTGGTAGTCTCCGACAGCACCTGTTCCTGCAACTGGTGTGTGGTTAAATAATTGATGCTGGCCGCTAGTCTAGGTTGGAGAGGTTGCCCTGTGTGTGCTGGTTGGGCGAACTTCGATACTACATCGAGAAGTTCCTCTTCAGGCATCTCTTGCAACACAGGTTCTTGCACCAACCCCCCTTCAAAGTCAGCTACTGGCTGCCTTCTGGCAATCCCTATTAAAGAGGGAGGAATGTTCAGTAGTTCTGCTGTGTGTCTTGTGGATCCTAAAGACACACGCTCTTGATGGAGAAGGTCCCTTTCGAGCAGCCGCTCCATACGAGCTATGCGACCGTCGCCACTATCGGCGGACGGCAAGTCGACTTCCCCTGATGAACAATTGGGACTGAAGTGCGGGACTGATGCGACGCAAAGTCAGTGCCAACCGCTCCTTCGGGGCTACCCGACTTCCGTGTTGATTTTCCACCGGTCCACGTTCTGGCAGACTGAAACGGTGGTGAGTCGGTGGCGGCCGCTGAAGCGCGGCTACCCGACTTCCATGTTGATTTTCCACCGGTCCGCGTTCTGGCAGACTGAAACGGTGGTGAGTCGGTGGAACGTGCCATTGAAACAGGCACTGACTTACGCACCTTTATACCGCTGGCCCGATGCTGTTCGGGTTGAAGTGGTAGGGAGTCAGGGTCTTGCCTACCCTGCTCCCGCGCGGTCCTCCTGCCAGTGTGCAGCTCCCTGGCCTGCTGTGGTGGAGAGTCGGGTCCTGCTGACTTAGCGGGGCTCCCTGACTTCCGTGCTCTTTTCCCGCCCCGTGGTATGGGTGCTGCCGGACAGTGGACAGCTCCGGGGATATCGGCCGCTGACTTCCATCCGAAGTCCCGCAGTCCTTGGAGGCATACTTCGATGCAGCCTTTGTATTACTCCTCGGTTCCATCGTCTCTTTAAGAAATGTCACAAATACAGAAACTAACCAACTCAAGGTTAGTAAAAACTTACCTGAGGGCCTTTTTGAAGCTGCCGGTAGAGGAGCGCACTCCCCCCCCCCCCACTGTCGACTGCAAATGCGAGCGACGATATGTCGCGCATGCGTGCTGGCGGAGTCTTCACGAAGTCACTCACGTGACTCTGAAGTAAAATATCTGGGCGTCTGCATAACATTCTTTATGATGAAAACCTGCCACCTTAAGAGCCAGTTTATTGAATCTTGCCCCCACTCACTATCCATCAAGTTTGTCATTTTATTAGATAAGGAATCCAAAACTGCACATAGCCAAATGCCAAGGCCCTATATAATTGCAATAAGATATCTTTATTTCGGTTCTCAAATCCTTTAGTAATAAAGGCCAACATTGTGGTGCCACCCGGTAGTTGGGCCACTTATTGGGCGAACCCTCAGCCCTGCGACTGGCAGAGTCACATGACTACGTTTGGCTGGAAGAAGTTGTCACATTGCTTATATATATATATATACATATCGAACTTTGGCAGAACCCTCACCAGTTGCGGGTGAGCTGTTCTTTGTTGAACTCAATAAAGATCACTTTGTTACACAACACATGTCTCGCTATTACATGTGATTTGCCTTCCTAATTGCTTGCTAATTGCTAATTAAAAGCGGCACAGTGTTTTGTAGAGTTGCTGCCTTACAGTGCTTGCATTGCCGAGACCCGGGTTTGATCCCGACTACGGGTGCTGTCTGTATGAAGTTGGTACATTCTCCCTGTGACTGCGTAGGTTTTCAGTGAGATATTCGGTTTCCTCCCACACTCCAAGGACGTACAGGTTTGTAGGTTACCCTATTTCCCGGCAATGAAGATGCACCTACGTTGAAGACGCACCCCCATTTGAGTTACTAAATTTTGTAAAAAGGCTGGCGGGACATAGAATTTCTCATGCTTAAAAATAAAAATAATAATAATAATAAAGAAAGTAACAATTCAATTCAGATATAAATCCAGATCTGAATGACTGAATGGGTGGAGGGTGGAGCAGCAAGTGAAGCCATGTCCGGTTCCCGGCGGCAGTCAGAATCTAAGGATTTGCAGGATGCGGCAGATATGAGCGAGGCCGACGAGCAGCAGGAGAGAGGTATTAAGACGGAGAGCATTGCCAGAGGTGATTGGGCCGGCAGAAGGCGCTGAGGTTGCTGCCGGCTCCGTGCCCGGATCGTCGTGGCGAGTTGCTGGCATGATCCCCGACCCCCTCCTTCTCAATACTCCTGCCCGTGCTGACCTGGGCCAGACTCCTCCCAGCGGCGCTGTCCTTTTACAGTCGCTTCCCACTTTACAACCACTTCCCATCAGCTGCCAGCATTGAGGGATAGACTTTACTATCCCTCAGTACAGCACATCATTCTTGATGTTGTTGTACTGAGGGATAGTCTTTCTTGGCTAACAACCTAACTTTCAGCCTCCAAGACGCAGGTAAATTTTTGTGCCTTATTTTTCTCTCTTGCCAAACAGGGGCAATGGATGCAGTGGGAAGGTGTGGAGCGGAGGAAGATCAGCTGGAAAGAACTATGGGAAATGGAATCAAGCACGATCAGCTTCATCATCAGAGCGACATATGACTTGCTTCCATCACCAAAGAACCTCCATCAGTGGTACGGCGAGGATCCAACCTGTGCCCTCTGCCCAACTCCAGCGACCCTCAAACACATCATGGTAGGCTGCAAGACCAGCCTCACGCAAGGAAGATACATGTGGCGGCATAATCAGGTACTAAAAAGCCTGGCAACAGCCCTTGAGAACAGGCGGTGTGCGACCAACTCCTTGCCTCCGAGAGCAAGCAGCCACCCTTTAAGGGCAACAACCTTTGTCCGAGAAGGACAGAAAATGCCTAAACATCCTTCCGCCAGATCAGAAGAAGGAAACCTATGCAGGGCCCGTGACTGGAGGATGTTGGCAGACATCGGCCGACAACTAATCTTTCCACCTGAAATTGCTTTAACCAACCTCAGGCCAGACTTGGTGTTCTGGTCCCCTTCACAGAAGACTGCTTACATCATAGAGCTCACAGTTCCATGGGAGAACTCTGTTGAGGAGGCCTATGAGCGTAAGAAGCTGCGCTACGCAGAACTTGCAGCAGAGGCAACGCAGCGTGGCTGGAACATCAAAGTCTATCCAGTTGAAGTGGGATGCAGAGGATTTGTTGCATCATCTACCATCAGACTGCTGAAGGAGCTTGGAATCGACGGTCAGGCTCTGCGGAAGACCATAAGATCACTCTCAGACGCGGCTGAAAGAAGCAGCCGTTGGATTTGGCTCAAGCGGAAAGACCCATGCTGGGCCCCAAGTACATCATGGTGAATCTTTGGGACAGTTTGACACGGGACACGCGCTGAGGGCTGGTCATCCTGCAGCGGGCCGCCCTTGTGGAGGGTTTATAGTATTGAAAGGCCGAAACACCCAGTGATGCAAGGGTACACTACTGATGATGTGTCCTGTGCCTAACTGTCCTGAAGGTTACCCAGGCCAAGATATACGTATACGTATCCCCCCCCCCCCCCCCCCCCGATGTTGAGCGTCTACCACTCTCAACAATCAACGAATGTCGTGAAATGCTCTCCACCTACTGGCACAAGGGACTTCTTAACACCTTGTCCTGTGTATTTGAATCTTGGGTTAAAAAAAAGCATCTTCATTGCTGGGAAATATGGTAATTGGCTTGGTATAAGTGAAAAATTGTCACTAGTGTGCGTAGGATAGCAATAATGTGTGGGGATCGCTGGTCAGTGCGGACTCAATGGGCCGAAGGGGTTGTTTCTACGCTGCATCTCTAAACAAAACTAAAAGTATCCACTAGGTGGCATTCTGCAACTTATGTACAAGGACAGCTGGATCCCTTTGTGTGCTTATGTTTGACCTTCAAACGCTTAAAAAAAAATCTGCTTCTCAGAATTATGCAAAGAGGATAACAACATTTTCATTATTATATTGCACTTGATATGTTCTTGCTCCCTGACTTAGAGACTGCAATATTCCCTTAAGCCTCTTTTATATCGTATTTCTTTCTACAATCCCACTTAGTTTCATATTGTCAGAAAACAGTATAGCATACAGCTCTATTTGACAACTGACAATACAGTTTGTCAGTCCCCATGCACCGATCCCTGCAGTAGACATTAGTCACAGAGTGCCAACTGGAGAAATACTTATTCCCACCTTTTTTTGATTGAGGAACAATTCTCAAGACATATCAGTTTATTATCCCCTACTTCACTTGATCGAACTGTGCACCATCCTCGAATATTCTGAAATAGTAAGAGTACCAGCAGGGAGGACAATTGAAAAGTGACAGAGACATGGACAAACAGTGATCGTGGTGTGGGAATGATAGAAATGAAGATACAGAGGCAAGGACATAGTCGTTGTAACATATTATTTGATTTTATCTTGGACAAAGCAGAATACAGATTGGAGCCGAGATCCCTAATTTAATTTCAAGTTGGACCTGCATGGAGGATAAAAGACCCCTCACTAGAAGACTCCAAGGATATTCATAAATGAATATTAGAAAAGACATCTAAAGCACAAAGAAACACTTGGGTATTGCCTGCTGCTGTCAATATCCTTTGACTTGGATGTAATGTCCCACATGTATGTATTCATACTTAGCGATAATGGAGCGTCAAGATTCTCAACCCCAGACTTGCATTAGAAATAACAATAACAGGTAACAAGTACAATCTGTTTGTCCTGTATGTATAGGTAGCAGAGCTTTAGGGAAGGCCAAGTAACTGGGAAGAAAAGTGCAAAATAAAGTATTGAATATCATGTTAAGAGAATCTTTGGCATCAATTCATGAGAAGCAACTTAGGGTACATTTATGAGTTATGATGCTTTTCAATTCATGTTTCAATGTACTTAGTTTAGTTTAGTTTAGGGATACAGTGTGGTAACAGGCCCTTTGGCCCATTAACACTATCCCACACACACTAAGGATGATTTACAATTATACCAAGCCAATTAACCTTCAAATCCAGTATATCTTTGGAGTGTGGGAGGAAACCGGAGAGCTTGGAGAAAACCCACGCAGGTCAAGGGGAGAATGTACAAACTCCATACAGATAAACGCCCATAGTCAAAATCGAACCTATGATTCTGGTGCTGCGAGGCAGCAACTCTATCGCTACACTACTGTGCCGCCATCTTGCCTTTTAGTGGTTGACTAAGATAGACCTTAGTTTACCTTGTATTTCCTGGCATAGGTGCAACTAGGGGCCAGCATAAGTATGCTGTTGAGCAAAATATTGAGAAACAACTACATTGCCATTTACTCTTTTTCTTAAATTTAGCAGCCCTTTGTCCCACTCGTGGGAGATAAGGACGGGAAGTGTTCCTTGTTAACAGAATGAGCACAATGGTGCATGATTATAGAGGACGTGTAGTTCTAATGTAAATGACCAAAGGGCCCAGGGGATAGTAATTTTAAGTGTCCTACCATGCAAACAAAGATCCTTGCAAAACATTGAGCAAATTATGCATGAGTGGAATTAAATACAACATGTTAATCACAGTGCTCATTATTAACAGAGATGCAAACCTCACCTCTCATTATCTTGTGGTCCACCGTGTTTTTTGTCACAGGGATTATAATGCACTCCTGAACTTCCAACGCCTGAAAGAATTTGTACATGAATTACTTTGCATTAAGTTTTATAGTGCAGAAATATCTACGTTGTAGTTCTTGTCTCAGGTCAAAAATTCACTTTTACTACTTCGGTTTTTAAATATGCCTGACCACAAGTGAGGCAGTAACAAGGCACTAGAAGGTAGTTGTAACACTGTAAGCTGAATGTAGTATTGTAAGGGATATAGCCTGTCCTTCACAACTTGGACCACGAGAAAGCTATTTTGCCCATCAGGGTAAGAGACATCGCCCCTGAGGCAGAAAGGATCTCAGAGAGCATGGGGAGGGTCTTTGGAGGCATCGATGACAAAGGTAAGGCTATGAAAAAGGTTCCACTGAGAGAATTTTAGTAGTGCATGAGTTCATTGAAAAGTAGAACAGTAAAGGTACTAACCTCTGAATTTTTACTACTGACCACTAGAAAACTGACGTATAATCAGGGAAATTAGTGCATTGTTCAAAATTTGGTATGAAAGAAATAGACTTCAATTTGTGATACACTGGCATTAGTCCTGGAGAAGCAGAGAGTGTTCCATTGGGCCAGACCATATCAAATTCAAGTTGAGACCAAAGTTCTATTGAGTTGAATGACCAAAGAAGTAGATAAGGCTTTAAACCAAACAAGGGTTAGGAGAGTTCAAGCGGAGAAAAAAATTAGAATGCTGCATAAAAAGCAGTGGAGGAAAAGGATTGGGTTAAGGATAGTCACATTTTGTGGGGAAGGCACAGAATATACTGAGAAATGCAGTAACAAACAGGATCCAAGTAAGAAAAGCAAACAATAATGACAAATAGGGCTACAATATAAATAGATGTTAAAATGTTAATTTACAATGAAAAAGGTGCTGTATCTGAATAAATTAATAGATACAACATCATTTCCATTATGGAGACACAGCTGAATATCCAATGATATTTGATATTTAGAGAGGAACAAGGAAAAGGGAAGAGATGAGGGTTATATTGTTGGTAAAAGATGAAAACCAATCCATAATGAGAAAGGATATTGGCTCAGACAATTGAACAGCACCAAACGGTTGAAAACATCGGTTAGGGAACATGGTCCAAAAACTTGAACAACCTTTTACCAATGAGAATTTAATTGCTGAGATTTAATTGTTGTATTAACATATTGGTATGTACAGGCTAAAAATAATGATTTTTTGCAAATATTATACCATGGCTAATACATACCATTGCTAACGTTTCCCAATGATGAAACATAAATACCATGTTTTCCTGGTTTCAATCCCTCAATGTTCCCCTTTATGAGCACTTCTTCAGTTTCCTATAAAAGATTTTAACGTTCAAGTAATTAAATGCAATTCTTCAACTTTTAATGGAAACTGCTACTTGGAGGTGACATTACCTGTGTCATCTCTCCAGACATGGTGTACGTCTTCCACTCTTCCAAACTTCCTATCTATAACTTGTACCTCCATTCATGCATAACTAGTCATGGCCATTGAAGCATCTACAATGTCTTCTTATTCATTACTACGAGGTTTCTTTGATGTACCTGTCGTGCTGCAGCCCTGACCACCACCCTGCCTCCCCTACAAACGATCTATCCTAACCTGTTCTCATCTTTTTGGTACTCAGGAGCATCAGCATCCAGCTAAATGTTGAGAACTCAGAACTCTAACCACTATTCTCCCTCAATTCATCCAGATTGTTAAACTGATTGTACCGCTGTAATTTGCTCCAATTTAGCAGTGGAGAAACTCAATTATTGTTTTCTATTCTTGCAACAAATACATTCTTAACCGCTAATTCTATCCATCCATTGTTAGGGTCAGAGAGGCAAAGTTATTTAATTTTTAACACAAGAGTACAAAATTATTATTTTCATTAAACAAAAAATGACCATCAAAATTGCACAATCCATCAACTTAACTTGTATCTGTCCTTCTTCATCAAGTACTTACACAGCCTGCTCAGAGAATGCTCGAGTAAATGAACAGTTAAAGGCAAGAATATACAATTGACATCACAAAACGTATAATTTATATACAGTGGCTTGCAAAAGTTTTCATACCCCTTGAACATTTTGTCTTATTACAACCACAAACGTAAATGTATTTTATTGGGATTTTATGTGATAGACCAACACAAAGTGGTGCATAATTGTGAAGTGGAAGGAAAATGATACATGGTTTCCAAATCTTATTACAAATAAAAAACTGAAAAGTGTGGCGTGCAAAAGTATTCAGCCCCCCTGAGTCAATACTTTGTAGAACCACCTTTCAGTGCAATTACAGCTGCAAGTCTTTTGGGGTATGTCTCTACCAGCTTTGCACATCTAGGGACTGAAATTTTTGCCCATTCTTCTTTGCAAAATAGCTCAAGCTCAGTCATATTGGATGGAGAGCGTCTGTAAACAGCAATTTTCAAGTCTTGCCAGAGATTCTCAATTGGATTTAGGTCAGGACTTTGACTGCGCCATTCTAACACATGAATATGCTTTGATCTGAACCATTCCATTGTAGCTCTGGCTGTATGTTTAGGGTCGTTGTCCTGCTGGAAGGTGAACCTCCGCCCCAGTCTCAAGTCTTTTGCAGACTCTAACAGGTTTTCTTCCAAGATTGCCCTGTATTTGGCTCCATCCATCTTCCCATCATCTCTGACCAGCTTCCCTGTCCCTGCTAAAGAAAAGCATCCCCACAGCATGATGCTGCAACCACCATGTTTCACAGTGGGGATGGTGTGTTCAGGGTGATGTGCAGTGTTAGTTTTCCGCCACACATAGCATTTTGCATTTAGGCATAAAACTTCAATTTTGGTCTCATCAGACCAGAGCACCTTCCTCCACATGTTTGCTGTGTCCCCCACATGGCTTGTGGCAAACTTCAAAGGGACTTCTTATGGTTTTGTTTCAACAATGACTTTCTTCTTGCCACTCTTCCATAAAGGCCCGATTTGTGGAGTGCACGACTAATAGTTGTCCTGTGGACAGATTCTCCCACCTGAGCTGTGAATCTCTGCAGCTCCTCCAGAGTTACCACGGGCCTCTTGGCTGCTTCTCTGATCAATGCTCTCCTTGCCCGGCCTGTCAGTGTAGGTGGATGGCCATGTCTTGGTAGGTTTGCAGTTGTGCCATACTCTTTCCATTTTTGGATGATGGATTGAACAGTGCTCCGTGAGATGTTCAAAGCTTGGGATTTTTTTTATAACCTAACCCTGCTTTAAACTTCTCCACAACTTTATCCGTGACCTGTCTGGTGTGTTCCTTGGGCTTCATGATGCTGTTTGTTCACTAATATTCTCTAACTAACCTCTGAGGCCTTCCCAGAACAGCCGTATTTATACTGAGATTAGATTACACACAAGTTGACTCCATTTACTAAGTAGGTGACTTCTGAAGGCAATTGGTTGCACTGGATTTTATTTAGGGGTATCAGAGTAAAGGGGGCTGAATACTTTTGCACGCCACACTTTCAGTTTTTTATTTGTAAAAAAAATTGAAAACCATGTATCATTTTCCTTCCACTTCACAATTATGCGCCACTTTGTGTTGGTCTATCACATAAAATCCCAATAAAATACATTTACGTTTGTGATTGTAACGTGACAAAATGTGGAAAAGTTCAAGGGGTATGAAAACTTTTGCAAGCTACTATATATATATATATATATATATCACATAATCCATCTTTCCTATCTTTCATGAGAACTTAGAATTTGGCCATTATGAATGTTTGGAACCTATACAAGGTTTACACACACACATATATATATATTATCGTAAATCTGCAGCATAGTTGGATGCTAGGAACGTGGGCCACCAACCAAAACAACAAAAAGCTTACAGGTGTAATCAGCATCTCAGTATCCTTAAAATTGTTTTTAATATTACTGACTGCCTACCCAGCTTGAACGCAATAAAAGTTCATGTTAATGCACAAATTCCATTCAGCACATACCTAGTAGCATCAAGTAATATCTGCAAAAGTTCCAGATCTTTATAGGGGTTTTGTTTTCCTGGTCAACGGGAATAATAGTGGCCAAAATAGAAAACCTTGTATAGGTTGCAAACATTCATAATGTCCAAATTCTAAGTTCTCATGAAAGATAGGAAAGATTGATTATGTGATATATTAGTGTTATGTAGAGGATGCCTTAATAGAATCTGGCTATCTGAACAATATTAAGTAAGATATGACAATACTAAGTAAAAGTAATTTAAGTGCAAACAATATTAAGCATCAAACTTGCAGTCAGATTGTGGAGATGAGCAAAAGTCCTAACAGTAAGTAATAATGGGATCTTCAATTTGCAAATATAGATTTGGTGAGGAATATTATTAGAGTGAATAAAGAAGCGGTGTTTCTGAAGTGTGTTCAGGAGAATGTTATTGAATGTGAAGTAGCATTGCTAGACTTTATTCTGGAAAATTAGTCAGGCCAAAAGATGTAAGAATCAAGAGGGGAACCGCTAGAAAATATTTAATATATAAGGTTTCAAATATCTATGAAAAAGGATAGAATCCACATCTAAGTCAAATCAATCAATTAGTGATAGGCCAATGTCAATCAGTAAACAGGTATCAAATGGTTGTAAGAACTGTTAACAAACAATTGCAGGCCATGAAAGTGAAGATGTTACAGCTAACAGTCACCTGAACAAATGTGGACTGCTCAGTGAAATCCAGCAAGGAAAATGCTGTAAGCAAACCCTGTAAATGACTTTTTGAGGAAGTAATCAAAAGTGTTTATGATGTGTGCTATTAAGTTATATATGGAGCTAGTCAAAGTTGACTGGAAAGAGACCCTAGCAGGGCTGACAGTGGAACAACAAATGAAGGTATTTCTGGGAATAAAACAGAAGGTGCAGGATCCGTTCATTCCAAAGAGGAAGATTCTAAGGGGAGTAAGAGGCGATCATGGCTGACAAGGGAAGTCAAGGATAGTATAAAATTAAAAGAGGTGTATAACATAGCAAAGGTAAGCAGGAAGCCACAGGATTAGGAAACTTTTAAAGAGCAACAGAAGATAACTGAAAAGGCAATACGTGGAGAAAAGATGAGGTGCGAAGATAAGCTAGCCAAGAATATATAGGACTTTTACTTAAGTAAAAGCTACTTTAGGTATGTGAAGAGGAAAAAATTAGTTAAAACAAATGTGGGTCCCTTGAAGACAGAAACAGGTACATTTATTATGGAGAACAAGGAAGTGGCAGACGAGTTGAACAGGTACTTTGGATTTGTCTTCACTACGGAAGACACAAACAATCTCTCAGATGTATTAGTGGCCAGAGGACCTAGGGTGATGGAGGAACTGAAGGAAATTCGCATTAGGCATGAAATGGTGTTGGGTAGATTGATGGGACTAAAGGCTGATAAATCCCCAGGGCCTGCATCCCAGTTCTAGAAGTGTATGCATTGGTGATCATTTTCCAATGTTCTATAGATTCAGGATCAGTTCCAAGAAAGGAGAAGAGAGAGAGAAACCAGGGAATTATAGACCAGTTAGCATGACATTGGCGATGGGGAAGATGCTGGACTCAATTATAAAAGATGAAATAGCAGCACATTTGGATAGTAGTAACAGGATCAGTCCGTGTCAGCATGGATTTACGAAGTTTCTGCTTGACTAATCTTCTGCAATTTTTTGAGGATGTAACTGGGAAAATGGACAAGGGAGACAATAGACAATAGGTGCAGGAGTAGGCCATTCGGCCCCGAGCCAGCACAGCCATTCACTGTGATCATGGCTGATCATCCACAATCAGTTCCCCATTCCTGCCTTCTCTCCATATCCCTGGACTCCACTATAAGAGCTCTATTTAACTCCCTCTTGAAAGCATCCAGAGAATTGCCTCCATTGCCTTCTGAGGTAGAGAATTCCACAGATTCACAACTCTCTGGGTGAAAATATCCATTCTAAATGGCCTACCTCTTATTTTCAAACTGTGGCCCCTGGTTCTGGACTCCCCCAACATCGGGAACATGTTACCTGCTTCCAATTTGTCCAATCTATTAATAATATTTTATGTTTCAATAAGATCCCCTCTCGTCTTTCTAAATTCCATTGTATACAAGCCCAATCGCTCCATTCTTTCAACATATGAGTCCCGCCATCCAGGGAATTAACCTAGTGAACCTGGACATGCAGTGTAGTGTACCTGAACTTTCAGAAAACCTTTGATAGGTTCCCACATAGGAGATTAGTGGGGAAAATTAAAGCACATGGAATTGGGGGCAGGGTACTAATGTGGATAGCAAATTGGTTCGCAAACAGGAAACAAAGAGTAGGGATAATGGGTTTCTTTCAGAATGACAGGCAGTGACTAGTGGAGTACCGCAAGGCTCGGTGCTGGGACCGCTGCTATTTACAAAATATGTTAATGATTTAGATGAAGGGATTAAGAGTAACATTAGCAAATTTGCAGATGACACAACACTGGGTGGTAGTGTGAACTGTGAGAAGGATTCTATGAGGATGCTGGGTGACTTGGACAGGATGGGTGAGTGGGCAGATGCATGGCAGACGCAGCTTAATGTGGATAAATGTGAGGTTATCCACTTTGGTGGCAAGAGCAGGAAGGCAGATTTTTATCTGAATGGTGTCAAGTTAGGAAAGGGGAAGTACAACGGGATCTGGGGGTCCTTGTTCATCAGTCAATGAAAGTAAGCATGTAGGTACAGTAGGCAGTGAAGAAAGCAAATAGCATGTTGGGTTTCATAACAAGAGGAATTCAGTATAGGAGCAAAGAGGTCCTTCTGCAGTTGTACAGGCCCCTACTGAGACCACACCTGGAGTATTGTGTGCAGTTTTGGTCTCTAAATTTGAGGAAGGACATTCTTGCTATTGAGCGAGTGCAGCGTGGGTTCACAAGGTTAATTTCGGGGATGGCGGAACTGTCGTATGTTGAAAGAATGGAGCGACTGGGCTTGTATACACTGGAATTTAGATGAGAGGGGATCTCATTGAAACATATAAGATTTTTAAGGGATCGGACACACTAGAGACAGGAAAAATGTTCCGGTGTTGGAGGAGTCCAGAACCAGAGGCCATAGTTTAAGGATAAGGGGCAGGCCATTTAGGATGGAGATGAGGAAAAACTTTTTCACGCAGAGTTGTGAATCTGTGGAATTCAAACGGGAGCGGAGGCCAATTCTCTGGATGCTTTCAAGAGAATTAGATAGAGCTCTTAAAGTAGCAGAGTCAAGGGATATGGGGAGAAGGCAGGAATGGGGTACAGGGTGTGGATGATCAGCCATGATCACAGTGAATGGCGTTGCTGGCTCAAAGGGCTGAATGGCCTACTCCTGCACCTATTGTATATTGTCTATTGTTTACCAAAAGGCTTTTGATAAGATAGAGACATACAGCATGGAAACAGGCCCTCAGCCCAAGATGTCCATGCTTACTTATGTACCCTAAGTAAGCATATACCCACTGACCTCTGAGTGAAATAGATATTTTATGACAAAAATTGTCTAAAGGAACGAAGAATTGTGAAAGTTTTTTTAGACTTGCACATGGATATTGAAGTTCCCCAGTGGTAAAAGGACCATTGTCTTTCCCAATATTTATGTCACTATATAGAGCTGCTACTCACAGCGCCAGAGACCTCGGTTTGATTCTGACTATGGGTGTTGTCTGTGTGCAGTTTGTACGGTCTCCCTGTGACCGCGTGTGTTTTCTCCATGTGTTCCAGTTACCTTCCATATTCCAAAGACGTGATGGTTTGTAGATTAATTGGCTTTAGTAAATTGCCCCCACATGAGTACGATGCAAAAGTGGGATACGGTAGAGCTGGTGTATAGGGACCGATGGTTGGCTTGGCCACGATGGTCTGAAAGGTCTATTTGCATGCTGTTCTTCGCACTTTTCTCAAACATTGATTTGGACATGTATGCAGGACATTATTTTCGCAAAACCTGGAGGGTATGAACAGATTTTAAGCTAATAAAAACCGGCTGGCAGAATGGATAAATAAGTGCCATATTAAACCTATTGCTTTAAAATATAATATTATATTTTAAAAGAATAAGCAATATAAATTGGAGGGCACAATTCTAAATGTGGTACAAAAACAGAAAAATCTGGGTGCTAGTGCACATATTAAAGTGACAGAGTTGATTGAGAAAGTGGTTAAAAACATATGGCATCTCTGGAGGGAAGGTATTGGCGACGTTTCATGCTAAGACCCTTTTTCAGACCGAGTCAGTGGAAAAAGAAACAAGAGATATAGAAAGGTGATATAGATATAGAACAAATGAATGAAAGAAATGCAAAAGTAATAATGATCAAGGAAAGATGGAGCCCACAATGGTCCATTGTTGGCTGTGGGTTCAGTGATAATGAGTTATACAATGAAACCAAACAGGACGACAGTGAAACTACTACGAAGACTAAGGTGGGGGAGGGACAGAGAGAGAGGGGATGCAAGGCTTACTTGAAGTTACAGAAATTAATAGTCATATCACTGGGTTGTAAGCTGCCCAAGCGAAATATGAGGTGCTGTTCCTTCAATTTGCATTGGGCCTCACTGATAATGGAGGGGGCCCAGGCCAGAAAGGTCAGTATGGGAATGGGAATGTGCGTTCAAGTGTTTGGCAACCGGGAGATCACGTAGGCCAAGGCAGACTGAGCAAAGTGTTCAGCGAAACAATCGCCCAGTCTGCGCTTAGTCTCGCCGATACAGCGGATACAGTAGATGAGGTGGGTTTCCTGAACAGAGTTGAGGGAAGAGGTATAGCGACATTTTTAATTAAAAGAGGCATGGTGTAATACAGCAAAAACTAGAGTATCCTGTCCAGCTGTAGGAGCCCACTTCAGAAAGATGCAAGGCATTGCTGACGACATATAAGACGATTATTAAAATGGTTAAAGGGACAACAGATACTTTGATAGAATGAATAACTTGAAGGTGTTCTCTCCTGAATTAAGATCCTCGAGGGTGACATTTAAAATCATGAATGATCTCCAGTTAACAGTAATTGAGAAACATGTTTCCACTGGCCATGAACTTCGTGACATAGAATGAACTGGGGTTTGGCACATGGACGTGATCCCACCTCCCCCTGCATATTGAGTGAAGAAAGCTGGAAATTCGCTGCTGCAGCGGATGTGGAGACAGATTGACTCAGCAGTCAAAAAGTGGGTAACCTGAGGGAAAACAAATAACGGATTACAGCGAGCAGCCGGGGCAACGAGAGTGGCTGGATTGCTTTTGCATCGAGCCAGTACCTTGACAGGCCCAATTGTCGTCTTTCATGCGACAACCGTTACGGGATTATTGAATCAGTTAGAAACATCGTGAATGACCAAATTTTGGGCCAATGTGCATTTAAGGCCTTGAAGTAAAAGTTGCAGATGTCGGTACTCGTAGCGCTGAGATCAGCTAGCTGAATCCTTGCGGGAAACAATCTTCCGAGCGGCTGTCTGGCTCATGACGAGGCGTGTCGCAGAACTTGGTTTCTGGCAGATACCCCAACACCACCATCAGGTCTCAGTTAAATACCCGACGGACGGCGGCTCATATCAATTGCCGCGGGCATTTCGCCACAAAACTCATTTCAACAGAGTTCAATCGGCGACGGTGAAGCCAAAGCCTAAGCGCAAGCCCGCGACAGGCCGCACAGGTAGCCGTTCACACCAGTGGACACCGTCGGGGATGGCCGAGCGGCGCCGGGGCCCAGCTGACGGGGCCATTAGCTCAGGAAATAAAATCCTGCGCTCTAATGACTCTACTCAAAAATATATTTATATGATGGTTATAAACATCATTCATCTATGAAAGAGGTTGCCTGGTTCACTTTTTCATTTTAGGAGCTCCCATAAACTAACAAGTGTCATTATGTGCAATGGAAATGGGTCGTAATTTAATGTTGATGGCGATTCGGACGAAGGGACGTTAACGGTTTTTTTTAAACCCAGGTCGCGTGTCACAGCCCGTACACCGCTCACAAACGGAGCCGTGGACAAAACCCGCTGGAGTGAATTCGATGCTTACATCCCACTCAAAGGTGACGATCCCTTGAATGGCGCTGTCTTCGTTCACTTCCTCGCCTCTCATGAAACAGGTGCCCGTCGCGATCATGGTTGAACCGGCTGCGCCCACCCGCTGGATAGACACTCAACACCGCCCGCTGGGAGAGTGGTAGAGTGACCGGGCAGCACCACGTCAGCGAACCCCAAGCCGCGGCTACCATGGTTACAGGCGGAACTTGGAAACAGTAAAAATGGCTCGGATATTTATTAATGAACAAAAGACACAAAATGCTGGAGTAACTCAGCGGGTCAGGCATCGCCTCTGGAGAGAAGGAATGGGTGACGTTTCCAGACCCTTCTTCAGACTGAGAGTCAATGGGAAAGGAGAGGTGTAGACGGTGATGTAGAGAGATATAGAACAATGAATGAAAGATACGCGAAAAAAGTTAGGATGATCAAGCAAACAGGCTATTGTTAGCTGTAGCCTAGGTGAGAGCCAGTACACACAACGAGAAACAACAAGTCTGAAGAAGGGTCTCGACCCGAAACGTCGCCTATCTCCTTCGCTCCTTAGATGCTGCTGCACCCGCTGAGTTTCTCCAGCTTTTTGTGTAACCCATGAGAAACAACAAGACGACTTTGAAGCTGTTATGGATGGGTGGAGATGGATGGAGAGAAAGGGAATACAGTGTGTGTTTACGGTGGACACTCACCATACGGTTCAAACGTTATTCATTTTATGCACCAAGGCACACATATGGCGATAGACAACAGAGATGATAAGCAGTTAAAGAAGGAACTGCAGATGCTGGAGAAATCGACCTGAAACGTCACCTATCTCCTTCGCTCCTTAGATGCTGCTGCACCCGCTGAGTTTCGCCAACTTTTTGTGTACCCCAGAGATGATAAGCAACTGAGTTACTCCATTTCAGCGTTGCACCCATGCTCAGAATACAACAGGGAAGGTGTAGCTGCCTGGATATCAAGATTAAAACGGCCACTCATGGAATTGAATAGTAAATATGGTTAAAAAAAGATTTGCTGGTAATCTGGAATAATCACAAAATTATGAAAATACCTAGGTGGTCAGGCAGCAACTATGGATAAAGAACAGAATTAGCGTTTTAAGATGCTTAGCTTTGGTCAGCTGTTTCATCTTTGGTTTAGTTTGGAAACAGGTTGTTTGGCCCCACCCAGAGATCCACGAAAACTGACACTATCCTACACAAGCTAGGGGCAATTTACAATTATACCAAACCAATTAGCTTACAAACATGTACGTCTTTGGAGTGTGGGAGGACACCGGGGATCCCAGAGAAATCCCACTCCGGTCATGGGGAGAATGTACAAACTCCATACAGACAGCACCCGTATTCAGGACTCAGGCAAGGCAGCAACTCCACCACATAAGACAAACATTTCCAAACATTTTCTATTTTGCCGTGCTTCCCTGAAAACACAGACTAGGAAAAGCACAATTTCCATTTACTACTTGAAATCCCAATTTAATCCTCTGCAACTGGGTGCTATTGAATTTGATCCAGTCACATGAATGTCCAGCTGGTTTGGCATAAGAGCATTTGATGCCACTGGGCCTATATTCGCTGGAGTTTAGAAAAATGAGGGGGGGGGGTCTCATTGAAAGTACAGAATAATGAAATGTTTGGATAGAGTGGATATGGAAAGGATGTTTCCACTAGTGGGAGGGTCTAGGAGTAGATGTTATCGCCTCAGAATTAAAGGACGTTCTTTTAGGAAGGCGATGAGATGGAATTTTTTTAGTCAGAGGGAGGGGAATCTGTGGAATTCTTTCCCGCAAAAGGCAGGAGGTTGTGGTTAGGAGGGAGAGGTAGATCACATGATTTAATGGCAGAGTGGCCTCGATGGTCCGAATGGCCTTATTCCAATCCTATCTCTTATGATCTTATGAAGAGCCCCTCAGGAATCTCTGTAATACAGCATTTTTCCCCTGCACATCTAGTCCTGGGTGTGCAGTTAACGAATTAAAACATAGAAGCTCAATTCAACAACCTTGACAGGTGCAGATAAAATCATGTTCCTCTTGGGAGTGTGGGCAAATGTCATGCTCCAGCAATTGCAAATCTTTCTTGAATTATTCTGGTGAACTGTAGCCATTGAAGGTGCTCAAAGTGTCATTCCAACCCAACATCAAGAAACAACACTGCTATCTCCATCCTTTTCCAAATAGTCTTCCTCACACCATCCTTTGTAAATATGAAGGAGGAAAGTGAGGCCAAGGCAGTGACAATGCCATTTCAGGTGAGAGTTAAGAATCACATATAAACCAAACCAGATTAAAAAATGGTCTATCTTGAAGGACATTTGCAAATCCGACGAGTTTGAACAACAATCCTTAAATTTCATTTTCTCAATTCTAATGTTTTCAGTTCCAGATTAACTTAAACTCAAATTTGTTAGCTGCAGAAATGGGATTCATATGCCTGTTGATCAATAATATGATCCCTAGATTCTAGCTGATTTTGTTAATCACTCTGCTACTAATCCTTACCTATTAACACCCGTTGGGGATCTGCACTGCAGCACCATGTCAAGTCATAAAGTCATGGAGCCATCAAACAAAAAAGCAGGTCTGTTGCCCCAGTGATACATGTGGATTAGAAAGTGCCCATTTCCAGCAATCCCATTTTTATTCTTCCACATTCCCATCAACTTCTCCCTGATTTCACCAATCACCAAATTAGTAGGAAATAATTATGGTGACTAATTAACGTGCCAACCTATGCACCCTTGGAGGAAAGTGAAGCATTTGGCGGAAACCCACGCAGACACGGAGAGAGCTTAAAATTCCATATATAGATAACTTTGGAGGTCAGAATTAAACCTGGGTCACTGACTTGTGAGACTAGCTGTGTTGCAATTTTAACCTATGTAACAGATATCCCTCCAACTTTCTGATGTGCTGTGTCATGGCATTGGCCAACCCAATGGTCTTTGGAGGAAATTTAAACTGCTGACCATTTCATTTTAAATAAAAGGAGGGAGCCAAGTACATATATTAGCAAGTAGTACAGCATGAGATCTATGATTACAATTCTACATCAATATTAGCCATGCATTCAAGGTCTAAACTAAAACAAAATCAATTTTAATTATGTTTAGTTCAGCAAACAAAGTTAATTTCACTGAGACAGCCAAACAGCAACATATAATTAAAAAAACTGAAACAAATCAGTAACATGAACAATTCTCCATGCATCAACCTAGATTAATGAATAAATGCAAATTCAAAATGTTTACTGACATTGTCTTACTGTTAATTCAGATTCCTGCTTAAAATTTTGTGCTGCAGTATTACATTCTTTAATTGGCAACAACTTCACCTATTCCAATGACACCCCAGGCTAAACCTGTTGTAGCATTCCCTGTTGCAAGGCTCTCTTCATTTACTCCTTTTCCCAAATCATCTTCTTCCGCACGAATCTGCAAAATGAAAAATGTTAGAATGTAACTTTAAGGATCATTTAGTCTTAACTGTCAGATGTAACATGCATTATTTAGATGAGTTTAAGTTTTCTGAGAGGCCATTAAATTAATTGATTAATGTTTTCCAATTGTATATTCCCATTTTGTTGGATAATCAATTAAAAAAACAATTTCTTCCCATGACCGAAATGAGGAGAGAAAATATCCAAAGAAATGCACACCTTACACTTGTAATGTGAGCATTTAAACTTTGCATGCTATGCTGATTTCAGAGACCTTATCTTTGTCAACAAAAGAAAATGCCTATGTAAATTCAAATTTTTGTTGAAATAAATTCCAATTTTCTTTAAATATTAGAGCAATCATGTTTTTAAATCAGAGCATGTCAGTCTTTCATACCTGGTTGAATATGGGCACACTATATTCCCAAAGTAGTGTCCCTCAAAGACTAAGGTCATTAATTAAACAATGATTCAGGTCACATGTCAATGCGTTAATAAAGAAATGTATTTGCACAATTGTGTATCAAGTATAATCATACTCATTTTTGTACAATTTCGTACACTTACACTCAGTATTAATTAAACAGTGCTACAACAATAAATGTAGATTTTCAATCCATAACAACTATTAAAGGATTAACAAACTGCTAAATCTGATGCAAAGCATATTAAACTTATGCTTAGTGTGAGAAATAGAGTGATTAAACCCCCACTGTTGTGAAGGTCCGGGCAAGGATTCTAATATTGTTGTGAATGAGGTAACCAGCATCGTCCTTGAGCACCACTGATAGCATTGTATAGCGGCAGACACAGATGAGGGATGCGGCCATAATCACCAGATACTAGCTTTTCAATTAAAATACAAGAAACTAGGCCAGGTCAATAGCAACTGAGCATGCTTAATGAAATAAATGAATATTACTTACACGCCCCTGGTTGAGAAACTGCTCATTACCATGAACATGCAATGTATGATGTGGGAGGTACTGGGGGACGTACCTATAGACTGTGCACCTCAGTGCTCTGATTGGGAAGAGCCAGAGGGGAGGTTAAGCCAGCAAAATTGTGTGTATAAAGGGGCTTTACTTTCCTGACTTTGGTGTGCCTCCAGGGGACAGCAAAGCAGAGGCACCTATTCTGCAGAATATTATCTTAATAAAAGCTTCTTTGCTGACTTCAAACACGTTTGTGATTTTTTATGTCTCACATTAGTAACTCAAATTAATTTAGCTTGATCACAGCTTCTTAAGTAATTTGCTTGTTTTCTTGAATTTCAGCGAAGTTCAAAATCAAATTAATTCTCGTCAATTCGTTAGTTCTGAATGTGATAGTTTTGTGCCTGTGTGATAGAAAACCACGATATAAAGACAGTTGTGCAAATGGGGAAAGGGGAATGGGAGGTAGAAGGTAGAGATAATTTTCCCGCAGGATTTTAAATAATAAATGTTTTTTTCAAACACAAAAGGTTTATTTTTGTTACTACCAGCTAAACATTAAAAGGCTGTATGTCAAATCGTTCAATAGAGTATCTTTGTACAAAGGTAAATAGAAACTATTACTTGTCAATTTCAATGACTACCTCTGATTAAAGTAGTAGCTGTTAAGATGAATTATGTGCGATTACTGTGGGAAGATTACATGGAAATTAGGTCCCCCACCCCCCTCTAATGTTTAAATCCAAGACAACATTTTTTCTGTTTGTTCATTTCCAAAATAACTTTTAAGTGATTCTCTCATTACAAATTGAAATCTTCATTACAACCATGTTGGCCTGCATAATGCAAATCAGTTTCCTAATTTATTACCCGTGTATTATATATAATCTTTTGAGATGCATTAGAACAGCACTACCTGTAACTCATGGGATTCCTGGTTAACTATTATTAGATTGAAATGTAAGCTTTCACAAGGTAATTGTAACTCAACACTCACCCAATGAAATATGAAAATGCTTATAACACTGGATAATTGGTAATGGCATTTAGAGTAGATAAGGACAGCTATGACAAAATAAACATTTGTTTCTATGCTGTACTGTACTATTTTTTGTACTTTTGTCTTAAAAAATTCTTATCATTTACAAATACAACTTCAACCCATTAAATAAATAATGGATCTGAAGATAAGGTGTACAGATATTACTAAAACAGATGTAAATGTTTGTTCTTGGGACATTAGACTATTTGATATTCCTCCCAATTTTTATTTATTTAGATTGCTAATCCAATTGCCATTGCACAATATGTTAAATGTTAAACCCAAGTACTGGAGTTAAAACCAGGAGTGCAGATTATTGAAAATATAAGATAACATTCACTCTGTGTTGCAGTATGTCATTCATATTTGAGCAAACATAATCTCACTTCTGACAAAAACTGTATCAGCATTAAGAACTGGTGAAAGTGGCTCCAAAGAATGGCAGGCATTATTCCCAACAGCCTGTTATCCTCCTACATTACCCATTTCCTTCTTTCCTTTGTGTAGAACGATTAAAAAGTATTTTGTGGAAGAATGTACAAGGTTACTCTTGTTTGTGTATCTACACTAAAATGTATCTGTTTCCACATCATTCAGCATAGTTAATGGAATGACTGTTGGACTCATCTATTTCTTAGAATGCTATCACACAGTGGGAAAAATAAAGAAAGATAACCTGGCATGAAATGAGAGTCATCAGGTGTTTCGGGTCTCACAACATCAGACACCCTCGCCCAGGCGATCCAGCCGGGGTTGATCAGGCCCCGACTTGCGTCCCAGCAGCAATCACCCACGGATCAGCCATCTTAATAACTACTCTGCAGGGGTTGGGAGACTCCAGTGCATGGATGGACTGGGCTCTGTGGGGTTAGGGTCCGGGCTCCTCCTGCGTCTCACCAGGTTCAAGGCCTGTGCGCTGCACCTCTTTCTCCTTCTCCGAGCATTTCATTCTCACCTGATGGATATTTAGGCCACGATGGTTCATTAGGCCTTTCCGTAGCTTTGTTGGGTGTCTTTCTCACGAAAGACAGACTGGGGTGCTAACCCAGCCTTTCCCGGGTGCCGTCTTTCCGTGCCGTCAACTGTCTCTCCAGTAGTCACCAAACTATTCTTGGTTGTCACCCAGTCTATTCCTAGGTGCCACTGGCTGAGCCAGACTTCAATGTGAAAAATAAGCATCTTCTAGATGAGCTGGGACGCATCCTCAGTGATGTGACCTGGGGTCACAATTTGAGAGATAACTATTTTGCATTATTGAAGCAAGGATCACTAAATATGATAGGCATCAATTTTTTGTTGCCATTTCCGAAGCCAACTCTCTCAGTACCTCATGACTGACCAGTTTGAAAAACACCATTAGTTTATCGAGAGTCTCAGATTCCAGACAAGGGTTAACAAACAAAATCAGTCTAGCAGATTATACAGAAACCCATTGAAAGTGACACGATTAGAAAATGCACTTTTCCACTTTGATTTACTGTTCATAAGAATTCTTCAAAATGATTGGGCATACAGCCAACTTGATGACATCAACATTGCTGGATGACAGTCATACCCTAAAATTAAGGCTTCAATGCAGCCAAAGTCAAGAAATGGAAATATATGCCAAAGTGGTCACAGAAAATACTCTGCCAGGTGATCATCAAGCACTGTTGCATAACCATGGAGTGCAAAATGTGTACAATAGAAAGATTAACCTGAAACTTATTCATAAAAAAAACAAATATTATTTTGAATTGTTGCAAATTCATTTAATTTATCAATCCACTGGCAGCTGATAGATAAATCAGAGTTACCCATTTTTTTCTATCCAGCTGCAAAGGGCTGTTTAAATATACAGATGTATTGCAATTGGATTTGTTTTACTTTACAAAATATTCCAATTCTACAAAATTCACCATTTTAAATATTGTATAAATTTTAAATTTAATATCCTCAAAAAAAGCAAAAACATTTTATGAATAGCTAAAAATTTGAAATCTTTCAATGGAAAAATGGTCCAAATAAATCCAGATATAATCCTGTTTATGATGGTAGAATGTACATTCATACAAACTCCCAAGTTGTAATCAAGTTACCGCATTTGAAAAAATGTGAAATAACTTTAAAAACTGATGATTTTTAAAATAAGATTGAATAGAGATGACTAACTACTTCATTCACCACACTGGAGGAATAAAAAGTTGAATTGAGTTAAATAGCTTTTAAAATGGCTCTGTTGATAAGGCGTTGAAACTCAACATATTGAACAAGGACTACCAATAAATAAATAAATTTGCAAATGCTTGAATCAGAAACAAAAACTGAAATGCTGGAAGAACTTCGCCAGTCAAGCAACATCTTTTCTATTGATGTTGCTCGATTGACTGAGTCCTTCCAGCATTTTGTTTTTTCTACCAAGTTAAGATCCTGGTCTATTGGTCTGCACTGATTTGGTTCTGGCCAACAATGGATGGTACAAGTAATGCCATTGTGCCTGGAATCTGGTGAGGAAAGGAAATAAAAGTATAATTTCCATTCCTGACCAATGAGTTTGATTACATCAATGTTTTGTTGAGCATCAGATAAAGACAAAAATGAAAATAAACTGCACCTGATTAATGACAATGTTGTTTTTTAAAATTATTCCTACAATAATTAGTAGATAGGTTTTGGTGCATTGCTTTGCAGAATGAAATAGAGAGTTTAATTGCTGAGTTAATTTAAATAGAGTTAGTTACAGAGTTAATTTTATCTATTGATTTATAGTTAAAGTTACGATAAAGCAAAAATAAATCTGCATACAAATTTGCTTCGAGGCACAAAGAGACTGTTATATTTGTTGCAACAAAGTGCATGGAGAATAGCTTGGTATGAAATAGTCTACCCAATGAGCAAATGCAGCCACTTCTAATACCTACCACCAGAGCCCGGCCAATAATAGACTCAGTTCCTGAAAGACTAAGAAGATGATCTTCTACTTGAAACTCAGCCACACCTTCTTCATTAGCTTCAATATTACCAAGGTCTCCTACGTGCCTGGAATGTATTAGCAAAAGAGGTCTTAATAATACTTTCAAAACCTGTGGCATTATGAAATCCTGTGAAGTTCACAACAATTTAAAGGGAAAGGCTTCCAGCTGAATATCCCCTGTGCATAAAAATGCTCCAAAATGTGTACGATGACAGTTTGGAATAACTCCATTCACTTATTACATACTACAATTTCAACATTCCATAGGGGTTGATGAGAAAAGTAAGTCAAGTCAAATATAACAACCCTCTCGTCAACCATGTATTCCATTTCATTGATATCTGAAGAACAGATTCAGAACAGAACACTACATGCAGCGAATGAATCTTGAAACTGAGCATTTCCAGAACATACTGTGTCAGATAATATAGTTTAGTAAGAAAGGGACTTATTTTGGGGAAGTTTAAATTCTTTATCTTTATAATAAAGAAAAACTTTGTAAATTAGCCTAACATTCTTACTGTGAGATATTAAAAAAAAATCACAAACGCTTTTGAGACAGTCAGCAAAGAAGCTTTTATTAAGATAATATTCTGCAGAATAGGTGCCTCTCCTTTGCTGTCCCCTTGAGGCACACCAAAGTCAGGAAAGTAAAGCCCCTTTATACACACACAATTCTTCTGGCTTAACCTCCCCTCTGGCTCTTCCCAATCAGAGCACTGAGGTGTACAGTCTATAGGTATGTCCCCCAGTACCTCCCTCATCATACATCGCATGTGCATGGTAATGAGCAATTTCTCAACCAGGGGCGTGTAAGTAATATTCATTTATTTCATTAAGCATGCTCAGTTACAATTGACCTGGTCTAGTTTCTTGTATTTTAATTGAAAAGCTAGTATCTGGTGAGTTTGTTACTTTTTATCTTGAATTTCTCTCTGTTCTATCTATCATTACTTTCTATTCTACTAACAGTCTGGCTTTGTTGAAACCTTATTTCTTTCTAAGCTATATTTTTTATATTCCTAGTTTAAATCAACCATGTCTGTTAATCCCTTTTCTCACATTACCATATCAAATTATTAATACGATTTAGTTTATAATGAAAATAAGGATGAACCACCATCATCTTATGCAAGACTATAGATGAGGCTCTCAGCAGGGTCTTTTCTATACCCTGTAACTCTGCTCTCATTCCCCATTCCCTCCCCCCCCACTCGTAACAAGGGCAGAGTCCCCCTTGTCCTCACCTTCCACCCTACCAGCCGTCACATACAACAGATAATCCTCCGACATTTTCGCCACCTACAACGGGATCCCACCACTGGCCACATCTTCTCCCCCGTCTGCTTTCCGCAGAGACCATTCCCTCCATAACTCCCTGGTCCAACCTCATCTATTGCATCCGCTGCTCTAGCAGGCAGCTGCTTTACATAAGTGAGACCAAGCTTAGGCTTGGTAATCGCTTCGCCCAACTCCTCCACTCAGTTCGCAATAACCAACCCGATCTCCCGGTGGCTCAGGACTTCAACTCCCCCTCCCATTCCGAATCTGACCTTTCTGTCCTGGGACTCCTCCATGGCCAGAGTGAGGACCACCATAAATTGGAGGAGCAGCACCTCATATTTTGCTTGGGTAGTTTACACCCCAACGGTATGAACATTGACCACCAATTTCAGGTAATCCTTGCATGTTCCCATGTTAAACTCCCCAAGAACCAATGGATTCATCGGACATTGTTGCTCAACGAAAACTTTTAAATACGATTAAATTCAGCTCCCACCTCTTCATTGGATCAAATAGGCAACAATATGAAAATAAGAAATGCTGGAAATCTGAAACAAAAATAGAGGGTGGTGTATGGAATGAGCTCTGACAGGAAGTGGCAGAAGAGGATTCAGTTATGTCATTTAAAAGACACTTGGAGAGTGACGTGGAAAGGAAAGGTGTACTGGAATACGAGCCAGGCACAGGCAAACGGGTCTTATACAATTTGGTAGGCATGTCCAAGTTGAGGCAAGATCATGTTTCTGTGTTGCACAGCTAGATTACTCTGGGAGCTAAACAGGCTTGTGCCTATAGCATGGAATTTCAGTGTCACGTGAACGTATTCCTATTGCTCTCCTTCATTATGATGGAGATACATTTGCCTATAGAGAAGCCAACTACAGATGACCGCACCTTCCAAAAATAATGCAATAGGTGTGCTTCACAAAATCTTTTTACCTTGTACAACAAATATTTTAGTACTCGTACTATACACCCACCAGATTTATCTATGATTGGCTGTCATACACCCGAACAACTCTAAGCAACAGCATGGATTATTAGCACTTATCAAAGACATACTTTCGTAAATATTTGTCTCAATACTCTTTGTCCACAATGACAAACAAATTAATACATTATTTTCCTGGCTTACAGTGAGCAAATAAAATAGAGTTGTACCCTGGCAATTTAGTGAATACACCATTCAAAATAGAAAATGTAGCCTTTTACGATAAATTTTATCTGACACCGAGTAAAATGTGACTGGTCTTCAAATATTCTCCAAGATAAAAAGTACCTAAATGTGATCCCATACTGCAACAAATTAATTGCCAGCATGACCTTTTGCAGAAAAATCATAAGCATCCTGTTTGTGACTTTTAATACAAACTAGACGACCTGTGAACCCGTTGGGTCCCTGTTGGATGCCAGTCAAGTACACACGGCATCGTAACGGGGACCCAACCCTCCCCCAACTGCGCAGGCACCATTACCGAGCCCGGCAACCCTCCCCCAAGTGGGAGCGCCGGGCGCAGGCGTGCTGCCGCCGGGCTCAGCAACCCTTCCCCAACCGTGCATGCACGGCTGATGGGCCCGGCAAGTGGGAGCGCACTGCGCAGGCGTGACTGCCACTTTAAATTTATCCCATTCACAGTATAAAGTTCATTAAAATTTAAGTGATTTACTTTTTAAAATATAACTAAACTTGATACTGCTCTTCACAGGCGAATGGTGAGTAAGGCGCCCCTACAATTGTTGCGCTATTGAGTATATATAGATGAAGTCTAATCTTTCCACCTTGTTATCCCTGAGGAGTTTCTTTTTTTTTTTTTAAATCATCAATTGTGATTTTTTTGGACAGTATACAAATTGCTAAAGAGAAGGTATTGGCGGTCTAAAAGCAGAGATAAATCTCAGGGCACAACAACATGCATCCTAGAATCTTGTGCAATATCTTTAGCCACAGGTGAAGAATGGAGGATCATTAATATTGTACATTAGTTAAGAAAGGCAGCAAGGATTAGTCTGGGAATTAGAGACTCGTGAGCCCGACATCAGTGGTGGGTACATTATTAAGTTAGGTCTTTATTCTCTGGAGCGCAGAAGGTTAAGGGGGGACTTGATAGAGGTCTTTAAAATGATGAGAGGGATAGACAGAGTTAATGTGGACAAGCTTTTCCCTTTGAGAATAGGGAGGATTCAAACACGAGGACATGACTTTAGAATTAAGGGACAGAGGTTTAGGGGTAACATGAGGGGGAACTTCTTTACTCAGAGAGTGGTAGCGGTGTGGAGTGTGCTTCCAGTGGAAGTGGTGGCGGCAGGTTCGTTGGTATCATTTAAAAATAAATTGGATAGGCATATGGATGAGAAGGGTATGGAGGGTTATGGTATGAGTGCAGGCAGGTGGGACTAAGGGAAAAAAGTTGTTCGGCACGGACTTGAAGGGCCGAGATGGCCTGTTTCCGTGCTGTAATTGTTATATGGTTATATGGTTATTATTGTAGGGTATTCTGAAGGACTGGACCTATCTCCATTTGTGCAGTCCGCATGGCTTTGTGCATGAGAAATCGTATCTCACAGATCTTAGTTTTTTGAAGAGGTAACCAAGAGGATTAATGAGGTCAGAGTTACGGACATTGTCTATATGGACCTCAGCAAGGCCTTTGAGAAGGTCCCTCGTGATAGGCTAGTCTGGAAAGTTAGATTGCATGGGATCCAGGGAGGGCTAACTCATTGCATAAATAATTGGGTTTATGGTAAGAAGCAGAGTGTGATGGTGGAATGTTGTTTTACTTCGGAGTCACGCGAGTGATTCCGTGAAGAAGCCCCGCCATAGCGCCTGCGCGTCATTACATCAGATGTGTTTGGCGCACCGACAGGCTGGAGAGGGCAGTCCACCAGCTGTAAGTAAAACACCCGCAGGTAAGTGTTTTAACGTTCCGCGGTTTACTAGGTCCCGTAAGGCTGGTTTCAGGAGCCAACAGGACACTTCCAAAGGAAAAAAAATATTAGCAGAGAAAATAAGGCGAGTGTGTCGCCTATCAAGTAAAACCTACCCGCAGGGCTGCGATCAGCGAATATACGCCAGCTTTGAGACGCCGACTTCAGAGCCGCCGGCAGTTCAGCCAGTGGCAGCAACTCCGGTGCTTTAGAACACTGTGGCCACTCCTGTCGGGAGGCAGGCCAAGAGTAAATTGTCCAGGCCTTTCAACTCTGATGAGTGAGGCCAGAAAGACTTTCCACCTTCCAAAAATAAAGGTTGGGGACACCTGGACAATGTGGAACACCTCATAGATAAAATGATCAACCAGGAGGTGTTCCAGCTGGGGTTTTATACCCCAGGGTCCCCAGCAGCTTTCAGCAGCAACCTCTAGCAGAGGTCCATATAGCAAAAGAGCTGTACACATATGAAGGATAATATGCCTACGAATCTGCATGGGGACCCATAACAGCAGCGCCTTTTTAAGGGCTGCATGATACCTCCCGTGAGCATGAGCCGGGAGAGCCAGGGCAGTATGAATCTGACTCTGAAGTTTGGTGTCACTGCTTATGTGCATACACCAAAGCACATGAGCTATGCTCCAGGTGTGCTGGATGTGGCCAGCAATTTTGCCATACTGCCTGGAACTGGTGAAGCCATGGATGACAATCTGGCCAGCAATTTAATTATATGGCCTCTCAACAGCTCCAGGACTCCATAATGGAGGAAACTTCGCAAGAGGTATCAGCCACCTGTTAACTGTGCATCGCTCTAAAGGGGCGCATCATGAGGGCGCATGTTGAGGCTGCAGAAAGTCCTAAAAACTGGTTGGAGCAGGAATAATGGCGTTTGGGCAAATGGTACAAGGGCACCACTATCAAAACACAGCAGGATATGGACCCTGCTGTGTAATGCCCATTTTGAAAATTAATTATTCACGAATAGCCATCGAATATGCTCAACCCACGGTTCACAGCCTTGCGCAGATCCTCTAATATCCAGGAAAAGACCTGGACGATGAGGCAAAAACAATCGGCCTCATCAAAACTCATCCCGAGACCAGGATGCCGCCTCAAAAACCATACCCTTTCAGAACGGGAAGGGGTAAATGAATTAGAGACAATGGTGCAGGTCAAGGACCAAGCCGGGCGACCCCAGCTACACGTATCGCTCTTCGGGGTTTTGGCTAAGATCAAGTGTAGCATCTGTTCTTATCAGTTTAAGATCGGATACGTCCTTTACCTAGGGACCAAAACATTGGCACGCTCTAATGCACACCCCAAACAGGGTCAGGAAACCGAGGAATCCAGCAACCATGGAGGTACAAGTACTGGACTAGCCCAGGATATATCCTCTAGAGATCAGTCACCGGTCGGGGGTAGGTTGCAATTGTTCTATGATACAAGGTGCTGCATAACATCAGATCTATTCATACTGTATTGTATCCGGGGGTCTCGAATGGTATTTATCTCGGAAGTACATCCACCCGTACAACATACACCTAGTCGGGTATTGGGTTTTCAATACCAGAAACTCTACAGGTGAATTATGAAATTGGAATATTATTCCAAAAAAGGGGTAATTGAAAGGACGGCATATCAGCCTCAACAATGTGTGTCCAATATTCCCCAGGCAAAAGAACGATAGTGGGTGTCGAGTCATTTTGGACCTAACCAGACTTAAATCTTAGGTCCAGTATAAACATTTTTTAAATGGAAACTTTAAGTACTGCTAAGCAACTGGTATCAAAAGTGTTATTGGTAAATTAGTGGCGGGTTTTCCCTGCAGTACAGTTCGGACCTCTACACTATCGGAATGTGCAACGAGCTAAACAACAAGCACTAAAAGAACATGCAGGTCATTTCAATAGACCATTGCAGTTGTCAGCTGAAGCTATCGTCAAGTTGCGATGGTGGATAACTAATGTCTCACGATGTACTGTATACCCCATTGACCCAAGATGATTTGTAGTTACGCACTTGAGTCAATATATCAAGGTCATCAAGAGTCTCAGAGGCTCTGAAACAGCGATGCTCATCAGCTACAAATAACCTCATACAAAGGTGCCAGTACAAACTATTTCTAGATGGCCGAAACAGATTTGCATTATGCTGGAGTAGACACTGATGTGTTTAAATCACACTCCACCAGGGCGGCGTCAACGTATGCAGCAAAGGCGCAGGACGTGCCTTTAGACCAAATCCTCACCGCAGGATGGTCCAGTGAAGGAACCTTTTTCACGATTTATGATAAACCTGTCCTCGCAATGGAAGGATTTGGGCATGCTGTTTTGGTATCTGTTTGAGTTCTCCTTTGTAATTTCCCCTGCGAAAGAGGGGTTATTACTGTTCTTTTATTGTTTAAGATGTTCATTGTATAATTTAAACAATGTTCAATACATTATTTGTTTATCCTGTGTCAACCGAAGCAGTGTATCGTATGGAACTGTATCTACGGCATGAAATCACAGAGCTTTGAAATCTTCATGGAATCACTCACATGACTCCGAAGTAAAATAGTATGATTAAAGGAGAACTTACCAGTTTGAAGTTTGATCTTTTTTTGGAGGAGTTACAGTGAGCGATTACGTGCCCTCCGCTTCCGGCCCTCATAATCGCAAAGATCATCTGGTAGTTCTAGTCTTCCGAGTCTTACTATATCACTTCGACTGTAGTTACTGTGATTTCACGCCGCTGCTTTGAAGATTGATTTGCAGGCTCTCTTGCGGGGCTTCTTCATATAATCGCTCACCGTAACTCCTCATAAAATAAAGATCAACTACTAGAAACTACTGGTGTGCCACAGAGATCAATGCTGGGTCCATAGTTGCTTGTCATTAATATAAATTATTTGGATGACAATATGCATGGAATGATGAGTACGTTTGCAGATTGCAACAAAATAGATTATATCATAAACAATTTAAAAGTTAAGAAATTCAGCAAAATCTTGATCAGCTGGATAGGCGAGATGAGGAATGGTAATTGACATTTAATTCAGATAAGTACATTTTCGAAAGTAAAACTAGGGTAAGCCTTTCACAGTGAAAGATAGGGCCTGGGGTGTGCTGCAGCACAGAGAGTACAAGTACATAATTCCCTGTACATGGCATAATTGGTGGACAGGGTGGTAAAGAAGGCATGTGATACTCAGGCTTTCATCAGTCACAGTATTGAATACAAGAGTTGTGATGTTATGTTGCAGTTCTACATGACAATGATGAGGCTGCACTTAGTATGGTTATGATCACCCATACTGCACTTAGTATGGTTATTTTTATATGTCGCGATGTGAAAGATGTCATTAAGGTGGAAAGAGAGCAAAGTAGATTTGAGAATATTGCCAGGACTCAATGGTCTGAGATATTGGTCTCGCCAGGACTTTGTTCCTTAGAGTGTGAAAGACTGAGGAATTACCTTATTGAGATGTATGAAATCATGAGGGACATAAAATAAGGTGAATTGTATCCCCCCCACCCCCCCCCCTCCACCAAGAAAGGGGTATTAAAAAATGGAAGACAGGTTTAATATGAGAGGGGAAAGATATAAAGGGGTCCTAAAGAATAATTTCTTCACATTGAATGATGTATGTATGGAAAGAACTGCAAGAGAAAGTGGTTGAGTGGTTGGTACAATTACAATATTTAAGACATTTGGATATTTACATGGATAGAAAGGTTTAATAGGATATGGGCCAAATGTGGGCATTTGGAATAGCGTAGATGGGCATCCTGATTGGCATGGATACGTTGGCCAAAGGGTCTGTGATGTATTACTCTAAGACTCTAACATATAACATTCACCTTACTTCATCTTGTTGCCCACCATGTGCCGTCTTTCTTGGGTTGAAATGTGGTCCTATGCTGTGATAACCTATATGAAATATGTATAGTTATTTATTTATGATTAAATAATTATTTTTTTAATTACTTATCTTTACAAGAAGGAAGATTCCACTCAGCATGAGAAGATAACCTATACAAATACATTTTAAAGCATAGAAAAGAACAAATGCCCATTAAGGTCACATTTGCTGATAATACTTTAGCCAATTAAAATGGGGATAATGTATAATGTCCCTGTTGATCAAACTTGGTGTCCACCATATGATAAGGAATGGCATTTGATTTTGTGCACATAATGTATCTGATACTGTCCTTAAGTCCCTGGATTTTTCTGAAGAAAGTACACAACTTTTACTAAAGTACCTGTAGCTGCTGTGGTTTGTTCCCACTGCTCTTAAAAATAGTGTATCTGGCATATTAATAATTAGCTTTTCTCCAAGCTTTTTAACTGCCAATGAACACACACAATTAATAATCATATATCTATGTTCCTGAAATCAATGACAGATATTCAACTTGAACAATAAATGGACAAAATCTAGTAAACTGGCAATGGGATTTGTTTGTTATTGTCACATGTACTGAGATACAGTGAAAAGTTGTGTTTGTATGCTATGTACACACCAAGTGGTCTAGAGAAGTGTAAATCAAAGATCCTATAGCAAGCAAGACAGATCACTCGACGAAAAAGACGTAGTACGGTCATGGGCAGATCCATGGGTAATTTTCCGCCCCATTTCCGTAACCGGCTTCCGTCTCCGCACTACGGTAATAGTGCGGAGACGGAAGCCGGTTACGGAAACATCCTCATAAAAATAAAAGTTATTTGGTAAAAATCTTCTCCTCATTTTCAGAATTTAAATTTATTAACACAAACTGTTCCCCCGCAACATTGATTAAACTGCGAGTCGGGTCGGGTTACGGAAATGGATGAAAAAAAAGGCTCACGTTCCGTTGCGTACTATATGTCAGCCCATTGCATTTAGAAGGAGCGATCCATCTTGCTCAGCTATAGGATCTTTTGGAGCAAACAACCTATTTATGGCTAGCAGAAACTAAATTGGACCAGCCACAGAAAAATCATGGTAATAAAATCTGATTCCGATTATAATAGGCTATATTAGCTGATTATCAGATTCATCGATTTGTAATGAGGTGATCTAATCTTTGATGACTGGATTACATTATTCTCAAATGCCTCAAAAATACAGTTAAAAGTTGCACATAAATAACTAAGCTTGGATTTAAAAAATATATTAATTATACACAGTACTTTGTCCATACCATTAAAAAGATTTCCAAAGGCGCAAACATGTAACCCATGTTTTCCACGTGTCAAACCAGTAATAATTCCTCTTATTAATACTTTTCCATTTCCCTAAAGGGGAGACATTAAGTAAAAACGGTTACACGTGTTTTTTCCTCTTTGAAAGCACAATTTAGAACGTAGACGAATGTGTAGGAAAGAACTTCAGATGCTGGTTCAGTCTGAAGAAGGATCGCAACCCGAAATGTCACCCATTCCTTTTCTCCAGAGATGCTGCCCGTCCAGCTGAGTTACTCCAGCATTTTGTGTCTATTTTAGAACATAAGATTTGTCAGCAATAAAATCTACCATAAACACCAAAGTACACAAAAAAATTGAACTAATTGAATTCCTAAATACTATCATTTCATTTCAGCAGCTAAGCTGACTAATCAATTTAACCAAAGATGAGCAAGCGACCAATAAGTACTCCAAGTGGTATAAACCAAAGATTATAGAGGAGCTCTATAATCTTTGGTATAAACCAGCATCTGCAGTTCCTTTTTATTGAAACGTCCCCTATCCATTTTCTCCAGAGATGTTGCCTGACTCGCAGAGTTACTCCAGCATTTTGTGTCCATCCTTGGTATAAACAAACACTTACAGTTCCTTTTATTACATTTTCACTGCTCCACTTGCCGCAAAGTCTCTTCAGCGTATGGAGTGTGGCCAGGCTCCCTTTAAGTCTCATTTCCAATTATAAGTAAACCAACAAGAAAACCAAAGTTGGAGAGGCACTTCGCAAGAAAAACTCATTTGCTGAAAAGTATCCACATTGGGTTGCCAGAAAGAAAACCATGGAGAAACTGAAGCACAAAATATCTAAGGAGCTGTACAATGAGTTCCGTCACAAACATCTTCATTACGTTAAAAAAAATTAAGAAATGCTACTATTTTCAAGGACAGAAAATTAAAAATTCCCAGAAATCACCAGTCAGCAAATTAAGGATATGAATGCAGCTCAGTGTATCTCTACTGTCCACGACATTGCGCTGATTGCCCTCCTCAACAAGTATGTGAATTCTGAAGACCCCAAAATAGTGTTGTGGTTTTTTAAATTGCAACCCCTTAAAGACCAAAGAATAAAAATAAATCTTGTCAGCATTTGCTGAAAAACAAAAAAAATGTTCATCACTCAGCCTCAAAAGAAGCAGGGGATTTAGACAATAGACAATCGGTGCAGGAGTAGGCCATTCGGCCCTTCAAGCCGAACATGTGTTACTCTATTGTTACTCTATTGCAAAAATCTGGATCACACTGTAATATCCCTTTGAAGAAGCAATCTGTGCACAATTGTTACCATCCAAGACCAGAGAAAATAATCCAATCTTTACAAACAGTCAACAAAACAATGGAGAAAGAATCAAATCTCTGTCAGCAGTGATGGAACAAGTAGTTCCAAACAAGCTGCCAACTGTTCCAAATACCTGGTTTTGATTTCGAACTCAGGCAGTGCCCGTGTGGAGTGTGCACATTATTTTTTGATCACATGAATTTCCCCAGGGACGCTTTGATTTCCTTTCACGTCTCAAAAAGGTGCTGGGTGCTAGGTTACTTAGTTACTGTAAAATTACTCTAGTGTAGGTAGATGATGGGCGAATTGGGGTGAAGCTGATAGCATGCGAGAGAGAATAGATTCCTACAAAATAAGTTTAAGGAACAGTAAAAAGCTTTTGTCACGGATAATGGGATTGCTCTGCAAAGACTACAGAGGCCAAATATATTTATGACATGACAATGAGAGAAAAAAATATTTCTACTAGTAGTTAGATCAGCATTGGAGTATGTTGTTTGTCAAGGACATGGAGACAGTTTACTATGACTTAAAATAGTCATAGTCAAGTAATTTATTGTCATATGCACGAGTACAGTAAGGTATAGATACAATGAAAATGTTGCTTGCAGCAGCATCACAGACTCAGACAAACACAAACTCACATCCATTGTGTATTTCTTAGAAAATCTCATGAAATCAAAAACTATAAATACACTTAAAATGTCATGGATAACCAAATACTTTGTTTAATTGTTGTGAACTCATATTAGCAGTGCATGAGTTCGAGCTGACACAAGTATTAACATAATTTATGTTATGATATTTGTGTCATATATCCATAAAACAACTGGTATCTTCAGGAAGATAGATACAGAGAGGGAATGAGAGTGTCAGGAAGATGATAGTAAAAATGCCAAAGAATAAAATGTCAGGAAACAGAATATCCAAAGATTTGTGAACATCACTAAACATACCTTGTGTTAAAAATCGGTGTGTGTCTCTACCCTGTATATTCATTTACTGAAAAAGGAATTAGATGTATTCTGGTCCTTGAATTTTTGACCACATTTGAAAATAAACAACTCTTAATGACATTTGGGTTGCCAATTCCTGGGAACTTCAAACTCCAGCCTTACTGCTACCACAGCACACTATGGTGATAGCAGGGTTTGGACACCCCTCTCGGTGGACATGAACCTCAGGATAAGATTGGACACACAAACTGAACCAACAGGAAATAAATTGAAGTTACATCTTGCTGTCACAGTTTAAGAATTAGAAGAATTAAGAAATATCTGGCGAGAGAAATAAGACCGAATACAACAAGGGCTTATGTTCATGCTGTGTGGCTCTTTTACAGTTAACCTTAGGATATCTGATTAATAAAGATCATTTTTTTTAATTACAAAGCAACTGCAAATAAAGGATGTCCATCACATGTTCTCCTTATGTGATATAACTGACTTGGATATAAATGTAAATGGGTTAGTTAGTACATTAGATGACACCTAGATTGCTGGAGTTGCAGACTGTGAGAAGTAGCTGTCAAAGTAGACAGCAGTATATAGATCAGCAATAGAAATGGGCAGAAAAATGGCAGATGGAGTTTAATTGAGCAAGTGTGTGGTGTTACATTTTGGGAGGTCAAATGTCAGGTCAGGATAGAATGGTCAGACCCTGAACAGCATTGATGGACAGAGGGATTTTGGGGACTGAATCCATAGCTTCCTGAAATGTTCAAATTTGTAGATAAAGTGGTGAAGATGATGTCTAGTATGCTTGCCTTCATTGGTCAGGGCATTGAGTATAAGAGTCAAGAAGTCATGATGCAGCTCTATAAGACTTGATTGAGCCTCATTTGGAGTCCTCCATGCAGTTCTGGTTGTTCTAGTACAGGAAAGATGGGGAAGATTTGGAGAGAGCGCAAAAGTGGTTTACCAGAATGTTAAAGAAGGAACTGCAGATGCTGGAGAATCGAGGGTACACAAAAGGCTGGAGAAACTCAGCAGGTGCAGCAGCATCTAAGGAGCGAAGGAGATAGGCGACGTTTTGGGTCGAGACCCTTCTTCAGACCAGAATGTTGCCTTTAATTAGTGGGAATCTGCAACAAGGAGAAATTGGACTATTTTACCTGGAATCTTGCAGACTTAGGAGAGACTTGATGGAGATGTATAAAGTTATGAGAAGACTAGAAAGGGTAGACAGTCAGAACCTTTTTCCAGGATGAAAATGTCAGACTAGATGGCATAGCTTTAGGGTGAGAGGGGCAAAGTTGAAAAGATATAAGTGGGGTGTTTATGTTTTTTTTTAAACACAAAGATAGTGGAAGCAGATACGATAGTGATGCTTAAGAATTTTTTAAATAGCCACATGAATATGCCGAGAATGGATGGACATGGATCATGCACAAGCAAATGAGATTACTTATCTTGACATCATGTTCGGTCCAGACATTGTGGGACAAAATGTCTGTTCCTGTATTGTACTTGAGATCTAGGTGCCACTAAATGCTATTGTTTATTGTCCATTCTTAATGGTGCTTGAGCAGCTGGTGGTAAGCCATCTTCTTGAATAGCTGCAGTCCTTTTGATAAAGTACTCCCAGCGTGCTGTTGAGAAGGTGGTTTGAATCCAGTGCCAATGAAAGAATGGCAATATATTTCCAAGTCAGGCTGGCTGTGACTTGGAGGGAAACCCACAGTTGATGTTGTGCCCATGTATCAACTGATCTTGTCCTTCTTGGCAGAAAAGGTTATAGGTTTTGAAAGATGCTGTCAGAGTAGCCCTTCCAAGTATTTTGTAGATTCTCCGTTAGTGGATGGATGGATAACATGGTTGGGAAAGCAAATTAGATACTGGCTTTCTAAAGTCAGGGATTCAACACAGAACTAGGGACGTTATGCCCCAACTTTATAAAATCTTGGTCAAACCCCAGCTGGAGTCCTGCATGCAGTTCTGGTCTCCATGCCACAGGAAGGACATTATAATACTGGAGAGAGTGCAGAAAAGATTCACCAGAATGCTGCCTGGAATGGACCAGTTCAGTTATAAGGAGAGACTAGAAAAGTGAGGTTGATTCTCCCTGGCACAGAGAAGATTAAGAGAAGATATGATTGAGGTAGATCAAATTCTAACGGTAAATTCTAAAGATTAAATTGTAAGATAGACTGCAGGAAATATTTTCCCATATCAGAAGTAGATAAGACTAGGGGACAAAAAGATACCATTAAGTGGAAGAGATTTAGAAGAGATATGATGAGGATTTTCTTCATCCAGAGTACCTGGAATGGACTGGTTGAAGGTGGGTCACAGACAACATTTAAGAAGTGTCCAGATTTAAAATGGACCCGAGGGGCACAAATTTCACAGAGGATGGTAGATATATGGAAAGAGTGCCAGAAGTGTTGGTAGAGGTTGATACATGTACTAGGTATGTTACAAAACTTACCTTGAGCAGCACTGCAGTTCTGCCGCTCCCCGTGTGCGCGACTTTGGCGCCTTTCAGAGGGGGGGCGGGCTTAAAGTGCCGTTTTTCCACAGGCAGGAAAAATCGATCCATGTCGGACGATTTCGTTGCGGAAGAAAAATCGCTCCGACATTTCATGAATGAAGGTATTTTTAAATTACTCTAAATTATTTATTAACTAGAGTAATTTAAAAATCACCTTCAAAAGCCGTGGGCGCCGACAACTGGAAGGATTTTGAGTAGGGGAGAAAAAAAAGGTAGTTTATTGTTATATTAAAAGTTGGTTTTTCGGGAGGCTTTAATAACATTTTCACGTTGCGAAATGGGGTCCAAAAAAATGTATGAACAAACAGTATTTTTCCTCCCGACTTCACCGCTAACCGCAACGTTCCAATCCTCCGCATTCCATTAAAACCCACTCGCGAGATGATTTAAATGACCATTAATTTACAGGAATCAAACACTAAATTCCTTCCATTTGGCCCAGAAATTCATGAAAATGAGATTTAAAAATTATGTTATATTGTGGATTATTGTGTGAATGTTATTTGGACACTTAGGCAATTTAAAAAAAAGTTTATCTTTTCTTAAGAAATGGATAGATGTTTAGATCTACTCATTGAATTTTGTAATTAGCTACAATTAGATAACTAACTAATTATATGCTTTAATTTCAGGTCATCCAAGTAAGATTGTTTCATATTTATTTCAGAATGCTTCAATCTATAATAAGTGAAAATTTCATTGAGTTCTATTAATTTTTAAGAAAGTTATGGGCTTTTAACTGATCCAGATCACAGCTTTTGAGTCAATTGAAAGGCAATGGGGAACAAGATGCTAATTTCAGAGTATGAAAATGGCCATAACTTTCTTAATACTGAAGATATGAAAGTGAATTAGGTGTCAAATTAAACTTCTTTTTATGCTTTATCTGATGGGATAAATTGCAGACTTGATTTTTAAAATCTCAAAATGTTGTAACAGTGCTACATGTACAATGCTTAAAAGGCATTTAGATAGGCACATGGATTGGAAAGGTTGAGAGGGATATGTGCCAAAGACAAATAGAACTCGGGTAGGCAACGTGGTCAATATGGACACAATGCGCCGAGACCCGTTTCATGGTACGATTCCGTGACAGCGCACTGCTGCCGATAAAGCAATTTCAGGTCGACATCTTAAATTGACGGTATCTTCAAACATATCTCCCATTTCCGTTTGGTGATCCAAGTATATCAAATAGACATTTCGATGCATACATAAAAACTGACCTAGACGGGTAACCGTTTCCATCCACCAGATAATTTTATTTCACAAACCCGGATTGTAAGCAGTGATAGTTCGGTTTAATCTCCGTAACGGGAAGGGCTCACGCCGGGCCTTGAATTTTCACTGATCACGGGCGGTTCTGAGGGGAAACGGGCGCGTTTGACGCCCAGGCCGCGATGCCAATCGCCGGGGACGGGAAGGCAGGGCGGCCGGGGAAGGGAAGGGGAGGGAAGGCAGGGCGGCCGGGGAAGGGAAGGCAGGGCGGGGCGGCTGCCCCCGGCTCGGGCCGACCTGCCCGCCACCGGTTCAACCCACCTGCGATTCAAAAACAACGCTTCCAACAACACCGCTGACGACCTGTTCTAAGTCATGGGGATGAGTATAGAGATCGTGCTCATCCTTGAGTATACAAACAGCTTTTATTTCCATTTTTTTAAGCGACCTATTCGGTTAAGTGGATAATGAGCACGTTCACCTCACGTCCCATCCCTTGGCTCCCAAAGACGGGCCGGCGCTGCATTCTGCACAAGCCACGCTCCGGGAATATATACATGTCCACTGATCTCCCCCAACTGCATACACGGCAGAGCCCATGTGTTGTTATGATAGTAAAAATAGTAAATAGTAAAAATGTCAGCTTTAAACCTGCCTAATTTACTTTTGCTCGGGGTCCACCAGGTCTGTGGATTGAAAGATGGCTGAAGAAATCACTAGAACCTGCTGACCAATCTTTGCTGCAGACTGACACAAGTGGGGCATAAAGGGTGGGCAGGGGTGTAATTTGGGAGATAGATCGCTTCTTCCACCTTTTACAATGGGCTTTCCCCATGTGGAGTTCCATTTCCCTTGCAAATGAACTCGAGATTCTCAATGCCACCCCACTTATCCTTCTGCCATTTTGTATGGGTCATGGGCTAAAGATTTTCACAAGTTGGTGTGATATTCCTTTTTTTCCAAGAAAGTTATGAGAATAACCTTGAAGCACTTCCATAGTCAACTTGATCATCTCTTATGCCTAAGCATTCAAAGGTATTTTCAGGAACCTGGTGTCAGTAGAACAGCTGCTGACTTGGAGTCATTGAAGGTGGAATCGCATGTAGATAGGGTGGTAAAGAAAGCTTTTGGTGTGCTGGCCGGTGGTAAAGAAAGCTTTTGGTGTGCTGGCCTTTATAAATCGGAGCATTGAATATAGGAGTAGGGAAGTGATGTTAAAATTGTACAAGGCATTAGTAAGACCAATTCTGGAGTATGATGTACAATTTTGATCGCCTAATTCTAGGAAGGATGTCAACAAAATAGAGAGAGTACAGAGGAGATTTACTAGAATGTTGCCTGGGTTCCAGCAACTAAGTTACAGAGAAAGGTTGAACAAGTTAGGTCTTTATTCTTTGGAGCCCTGAAGGTTAAGGGGGGGACTTGATTGAGGTCTTTAAAATGATGAAAGGGATAGACAGAGTTGACGTGGATAAGCTTTTCCCATTGAGGGTAGGGAAGATTCAAACAAGAGGGCATGACATGAGAATTAAGGGACAGAAGTTTAGGGGTAACATGAGGGGGAACTTCTTTACTCAGAGAGTGCTGGCTGTGTGGAATGATCTTCCTGCAGAAGTGGTGGAGGCAGGATCGATTTTAACATTTAAAAGGAAAGTGGATAGGTATATGGATGGGAAGGGAATGGAGGGGTATGGTCTGAGTGCAGGTAGATGGGACTAGGGGAAAATGGATGGTCGGCACGGACTGGAAAGGCCGAGAAGGCCTGTTTCCGTGCTGTAATTGTTATATGGTTATATTGATAACACAGTAAATGTTCATAAGTTCATAAATGATTGGAGCAGAATTAGGTAATTCTCCCCATCAATTCTACTCTGCCATTCAATCATCGCTGATCTATCTTTCCCGCTCACGCCCATTCTCCTGCCTTCTCTCCATAATACCTGACATGCATACTAATCAAGAATCTATCTATCTCTGCCTTTAAATATCCATTGACGGCCTCCACAGCCTTCTGTGGCAATAATTCCAATTTGACCACCCTCTGACTAAATAAATTCCTCATCTCATTCCTAACTGTACGTCCTTTTATTCTGAGGCTATGGCCTCAGGTCCTAGACTCTTCCACTAGTGGAAACATCATCTCCACATCCACTCTATCCAGGCCTTTCACTATTCGGTAGGTTTCAATGAGGTCCCCCCTCATCCGTCTACACTCCAGTGCTTACAGGCCCAGTGCCATCAAATGCTCCACATATGTTAACCCAATCAATTCTGTTGACCAGATAATTGTCTTAATTTCATTATGGCTCCTTAAAATCATTTACACATTAACTCCAAGAAGACCAAGGAGCTCATTGTAGACTTCAGGAAGTCCAGGGGCGGCACGCACACCCCCATCCACATTAACGGTACGGAGGTGGAACGTGTTTCTAGCTTCAGGTTCCTGGGAGTCAACCTCTCCGACGACCTCTCTTGGACCCACAATACCTCAACTCTGATCAAGAAGGCTCACCAGCGTCTCTTCTTCCTGAGGAGACTGAAGAAGGTCCATCTGTCTCCTCAGATCCTGGTGAACTTCTACCGCTGCACCATCGAGAGCATCCTTACCAACTGCATCACAGTTTGGTATGGCAACTGCTCTGTCTCCGACCGGAAGGCATTGCAGAGGGTGGTGAAAATTGCCCAACGCATCACCGGTTCCTCGCTCCCCTCCATTGAGTCTGTCCAAAGCAAGCGTTGTCTGCGGAGGGCGCTCAGCATCGCCAAGGACCTCTCTCACCCCAACCATGGACTGTTTACCCTCCTACCATCCGGGAGGCGCTACAGGTCTCTCCGTTGCCGAACCAGCAGGTCCAGGAACAGCTTCTTTCCGGCGGCTGTCACGTTACTCAACAACGTACCTCGGTGACTGGCAATCACCCCCCCCCCCGGACACTTATTGTTATTTATTCAAATCATTTGCTGTGTCGCTCTTCCAAGGAGATGCTAAATGCATTTTGTTGTCTCTGTACTGTACACTGACAATGACAATTAAATTGAATCTGAATCTAGAGCAGAGTTGCTCTTTCACTTAGAAGGACAAAATCATTGATCATGCAATTCTCTTAATGCCCTTCAATATTGTCAATCTAGATTTGTATGCTCAAGACTTGGGAATAAGACAAATTTCTAAATTAACTGAGCCACGACTAACACAAGGCTGTTTTGGGTATTGATGTTTGGTCTGATGGTAGTCTGACACCAGGGGAAGACCCTGCCCAAATCTGTTTAGCCATATCAGTTTCAATGGGTTTATCGGCCAAGGAATGACAAGTCTAACACTAACAAGTGTGAGGTGTTGCATTTTGATAAGTCAAACCAGGATAGGACTTGCAGAGTAAAGGGGAGAGCCCTGTGAGTGATGTAGAAGAGAGGTTTGTGTGCAGGTGCATGGTTCCCAGAAGGTGGCAAGATAGCTGAACAAGGTGGTGAAAGTGTTTAGCATGCTTGCCTTCATTGGTAAAGGTATTGGGTACAAAAGTTGAGACATTATGATAATGCTATACAAATCAATAGTCAAACCACAATTGAAGTTCTGGGTGCAGTTTGTGATAATATTGGGCATTTTAGGTGCCTGACAAAATGGAGGATTTCTGCCTTTGCAAAACCTGCTTGGCATCTTTTTTGGAAAGGCTGCAAAGACCATGAGGATCATGGCCCCAGAATTTCTGGCCTGGGAGGAAGACCCCCCCCCCCCCCCCCATGTATTTCGCGCCAAGAGTCCGATATAGTATAAAAGAGGGGAGAGCACATGAGAGTGTGTTGATGTTCTGGGGTAGCACTTGGGACTATACTGACCATCTGGAGGTGTCTATTTGCACGAGGCTGAAGGGCTTGGACGAGTAGAGACAAGGGCCGAACCCACGGTGTTGGTTAGGTATCGTATAGGTAGTATGTTTGTGTTTGGAAAATAAAGTTAGTTGATCCAGTGCTTGACTCAGTGTTTTACCAAACCAGACTAATGGGGTGAGATTAGGATCGGTGTTACATTGGGGGCTCATCCGAGATCTCAACGGAGTGCCAAACATAAATTTGCGGTCAGGGAGTTGAGTCATTTCAGATTGCGAGAGGAGAAATCGGCGCCATGGTGCGGTTTTCGCATCGGTTTTCCCCGCTTTGCTGATCGGGACGAATCGATCATTCTCAAGCTTGTGTTTGGATTCCCAACGAAATCGGAAAGAATAGTAGTCTGGCAAGCACTGAGGGTGAGAGTTAAACTCCTTGCTTGAGGGTGGACGGTGGGAGTTAGGCTCACAAGGCTTTTCTCTAGTGGGTTAAAGGCCCCACACCTTAGTTAGACACCAACTGTTGCAGTCGGGTACCACTGAGTTGGCCCGATACCTATATTTGAGGGGTTTGAAGCTCCGCTCAGACTGGGATACCATAATTGGAGTACAAGGTATCTTCATATATAGGGCTAAGTAGGGACAGTACCAAGAGGAGTAAGTACTGTATCGATGCTGAGAGTGCGATTGGAAAGAGATACTTAAAAAATCAACAAAGCCAGCACGAAGCGGAGACGTGCTGAAGCTCAGTGTTTAGCAGGTTGGAAGGAGAGGCCTAGGGGGTTTGAGGCCCCCCCTGTGTATGTTGTTTAAGAACTTCAGACAAGTTTGAGAACTTCGGAACAGTACTGGGAACTCAGTGTTGGAATATAATTGGCTCAAAATACTTTAAAGCAACACTGGGAAGTGAATTGGGAGACACGTCTATTATTCGGAATAGTGGGAACGGTAGTTTAAAAGTCTAAATTCTTCGATCCGAATTTGACCAAATTCAGGGCTTCATTATTGTAGGACACTGGTTATTGTATAGAGATCCTATATTGATCTATTCCGGGCTTTCATATCGAGGGCACTGGCTACTGTACATTAATAAAATTGTATATATTAAATTGTTTATAACTTGTGAGAATAAATAATATATTGTTAATATTGCCATTGATTTATTGTGTATTGCCATTAATTTAGAGTGTTTGTGTTAGATACTACTGTTGTAATGGTAGTTTGAATCGTGACTGCATGTTTATAGGGGATTTGCACGTAAGGTCACTGGGTCATAGGGCTTGACTCACGGAGCCGCTCAATCCATCTGGAGGACATCCGTCACTTCCGGTACATGTTATTAATGCAAGAAACGCGTACTTTCCGATTTGTTAAAAACCGCCAAAATGTTGAAAATAAAAAATTGTGGCAGTCGGGGTAAGCGTGCGAGACATGTACCCAACTTCAGAATTCCAAAAGTGAAGCGAAATGAAGGTACTATATACCGTACATGTCTCTCACGCTTATCCCGATTTCCATAATTATTTACAGCGCAACAATTGACCATTTCAGCGGGTTTTAACGGGCCCGCCACGCTGTAAGTGCTTACCTGCAGTTCATCACGTGTAATCCACTTGGGGTAGCGTAACAACAGCATGGGTCATGGGTTGTGACCCGACTGCCGTGAAACCTCCCTACATAGTGTGATTAAGATCACTGTTGTAAATGGAGTCCGAATCGTGGCTGTGCGATCAAGGGGGCATATCCTTTGATTCCAGGGACGAGTAACCTGTTAGTAGAAAAGTAACTTGGAAGACGAATAAGTACCTGTTAGTGGAAGAAGTACCTTGAAGGGAATAGTAGCATCAAGTATAACTTGGGAGAGGAATAAGTATCTGTAGTGGAAAAGGTACATTGAAGGGAATAGTACCGCCAAGTGAAAAAGTACTTTGAAGGGAAAGTCACCTGTACCCGTGGGATGGGTTCTGCTGATGGACACCAGCACAATTTGGGTAATTTAAAAATTTGCAATTTATTTCAGAACTGTACAGTTAGCAAATGCTTTATTAGTCGAATGCTTGTGTTTTTGAAGTGATAGTTATTAGTAGTAGATAGTTATAGTGAATTGCAGTGTGTTTTTGCATGATAGTTATTAGTAGTATAATTTATTGTTTAAGTACGATTTTGCTTGCGTGTTATGAGCTCACCTGTTTGTTTAGATTGAAATGTTTGAGTGTAGGAGATCTGCTGCTGAAGTGTGATTGTTCCGTTGCACCTTAGATTAAAGATCGTTTGCCAATTTAAGATTGTTTCCTGACTTAAAATTGTTTACAGGTTTGAAAGCTTGTACGAATTTTTGTGTGTGAGATTGTGTGAAAGAATTTTGGGGTACCCGAGTTGAAAGGAGAGACCGATTGTATTAAAAGGAGAGATTGATTGTGTGAGAGACTTGCTGGCGCATTGAAGAACTTCTGGCCATTGTTTGGGAGCGAACTTATTAAGTCTCGGAAGTTGCGAGTGGAGTGTGAATCGTTTGAGTAATTGTGCTCATTGTTGGTAACAATGGGGAACCAGATTGAAAGAGATACGATGGAAGATCCAGAAGGCCTGCTACAATTAGTATGCAGCGACTTCCCTCAGAAAGCGGAAAGATTGAAGTATTTTTCAGGAGCATTGAATAAACAATTAGGAGAAGATTTGTGCCCCGAAGGAGGTGTTGGAACATTGGAGGGAGTGAAGTACATAGAGAAGATTATTTGGCAATGTAGTAACAGTAATGTAGCAAAGGAATTTATTGGGCTATGGAGAAAATATTATGAAGGAGTTAAAGCACACAAAGAGGCTGCGATAATGACAAATTGCCAGGAGGCAGGTTTGAAGCTTGGAATAGAGTTAAAAGACGATGAAGGAAACATACCTCTAGATACCTTGAAGAAGGAATGTGAATGTATTAAATAACATAAAGAATGGGAGAAAAAGAAAACTCCTGAAGAGGGAAACCGGCATTTGTAGAGTTCAGGGACCCATTGGTTGGCTTTGGTTTTGAAGGGGGAAGACGATGAATATTTAGAATATTGGGAGAGGGTTAGAATTAGGAGAAGTTTGCAGCCTCCACTTTTTTCCCCTTGCGCTCCTTGTACTCCACTTTCACATCCATCACCTTGTACATCTTGTGTGCATCACAGACCTCTTCCTGAGCCTGCAGCACCTCCCACACCTCCTGCTAATCTTATAATAGAACCTGCTTCCCAGACAACAGCACCAGTACAGAGTTCTTTGACTCCAACCACGCCACTATTGGCAGGTGGTCCAATAGCGCATGGTACTAGGAGTGAAACCTGTGTTTAAAGAGAAAGATGTTAGTAAAGATAAAGTACGATCACCAGAACCATTTTATATGCCTAAACCCAGAAGAATAAGACGACCACCTAGAGATAAGAGATGTGTATTTGAAAAGTACCGTATTCCCCCTAGTGATGAGGAAGATATATCGGAGGGTGAAACAGTAACAGGGGACATTGAGAGTGAGTCAGATATAGCTAATATTAGGAAAGTAGAACAGATATCCCGTCGTCGATTCCCAGTTAGGGAAATGCCTAACCCAGCCTATGATCCGGCTAGTGCAGTGGGTGTAAACAATCCTCAAACCATTGATGTATATACCCAATGGAAACATAATGAGATGATGACAGGACTGAGTAAGATACCTGACAGAAAGAAATCACCTGCTTCCTTTGTGGATTTTCTCCGGATGTATATCACGTGGATTTGAGAGATTTGTGGGCTGTAATGTAACAGATCACAGGCCCGTACAAAGCTTTTGAAAAATGGGGGTGGCATGACAAGAGTACAAAAATTTTAATCTGAAATAATGTGCGTGCTGCACATATAACGAGCGTGAAGCGTGAAGTCCCTCGATGCCGGGGTCCAGGGCCTGCATAAGGGCCCTGGAAGCTCAGGGGTTTTTGATGCTCTCTGATGCATTCTGAACCTTATTTTGGAGCATTTTTGCACTAAATTTATGACCAATATTTCAACAATTAACAGGAATCTGAGAGGTAGCTTTTTCACACAAAGGGTGGTGGGTGTATGGAACGAGCTGCCAGAGGAGGTAGTTGAGACTGGGACTATCCTAATGTTTAAGAGACTTTTGGACACATACATGGATAGGACAGGTTTTGATGGATATGGGCCAAATGCGAGTAGGTGGGACTAGTGTAGATGGGACATGTTGCTCGGTGTGGGCAAGTTGGGCTGAAGGGCCTGTTTCCACACTGCATCATTCTATGACTAAAAAGTTAAAAGAAAAATGCATGTAGATAAGTAGAGCAGATTTGAAAGAGGAGTGAAATGTAAAGGCAGAGAGAGGTTTATGGGTGGAAAGGAACATAGGAAAGGAGGGGGGAGAGTGGGCTTGGGCAGTTGGGTGAAGGGAAAATAGACACAAAGTGCTGGAGTAACTCAGTGGGTCAGACAGCATCTGCGGAGAATATGAATAGGTGACGTTTCACAGAGTGCTGGAGTAACTCAGCGGGTCAGGCAGCATCTCTGGAGAACATGGATAGGTGACATGGTGCAGAGTGCTGGAGTAACTCTGTGGGTCAGGCAGCATCTCTGGAGAAAAGGTATGGATTATATTGCGGGTCAAGACCCTTCTTCAGTAATTTTCATGATGTGACATGCATAGACATTCCTGAATGTTACACAAACCATCGTGAGCTACTTTGTTACGGTGCTTGCCCTCTCCTATAAGGTCTCTGCTGCCTTGAAGCAGGACAGGACACAAGCTTTGGGACACGGTGTGAAGCTGTTGCCGTCTGTCCCAGCTTGGTAAAAACCTGGATGGAGTGGATGTTTCCACTAGTGGGAGAGTCTAGGACCAGTGGCCACAGCCTCAGAATTAAAAGACATTCATTTAGGAAGGAGATGAGCAGGAATTTCTTAAGTTAGAGGGTGGTGAACTGAGGAATTCATTGCCGCAGACAGCTGTGGAGGCCAAGTCAATGGACATTTTTCAGAAGGAGATTGATAGATTCTTGATTGATACGGGTGTCAGAGGTAATGGGGAGAAGGCAGGAGAATGGGTTTGAGAGGGAAAGGTAGATAGAGTCATAGAGTGATACAGTGTGGAAACAGACCCTTCGGCCCAGCATGTCCCATCTACATTAGTCTCACCCGCCCACGTTTGAACCATGAAGATGGCAGGGCTGCAGGAGTAGGGCGCCGTTGTGTATGGCTGCTCTGCCTGCAGTCCGACCTTTCACCCTTTTTTATTTTAATTTTCAGTTCTGTTGAAAACAAAATGTTTGTTGGTCTTCTTTTATGTGGTGGGTGGGGGGAGGAGAAGGGGGAAACTTTATTTCCTAGTCCCTACCTGGTTGGAGAGGCGGCTTCCCTCCGAGCTGCTTCTTCGCCCCTTCCTCGCAGCCTACCATCAGACTGGAGCGGCGTTTCCTGTCGGGACTGGACGGAACCCCAGTTTCGGCGGCGGCACAGCGGTAAGCTCCGGAGTGCTGTGACCGGCGACTCCAACATCGAGGAGCTGTGGTTGCGGGCGTCCAGCCGCGGGCGGCGCTGGATTTAAAAACCGCGGAGCCTGGGATCCAAAATCGCCAGAGTCGGAGTTCCAACCAGCGCGGCCTGAGGACTTTGGGTGCCGCGGGCTCCGGGGAGAAAGAGGCCGCTCCAGGCATTCAAAGCCGCTGAGGAGTGTTCATCCGACGGCGAAGTTCCATCCTCTCGGCAAGGGGGGCCTGAAAACATCGGACTGGCTGCGGAGGCCACAAATAGGCACCGACCTAGGGTGATCACAGAGGAGGAGGACTGAACTTTCTGATGCCTTTCCCCACAGTGGAAAATGTTGATTCTGTTGTGTGGGGATGTTCATGTTGAATTCTATAATGTGTTGTGCCATTTTTCTTTTTTTTTCTTTTTCTATGGATGTACGGAAACTTAATTATTTATTCTATGTAAAGCACTTTGGTTTCAACGCGAGTTGATTTAAACATGCTATATAAATACAATTTACTTACTTACTTACATATCCATCCAAACCTGTCCTATCTATGTACCTGTCTAACTGTTTCTTAAATGTTGCAATAGTCGCTGCCTCAACTACCTCCTCTGGCAGCTTGTTCCCTACCACCCTTTGTGTGAAAAATATACCACTCAGATTCCTATTAAATCTTTTCCCCTTCACCTTAAAATGATGTCCTCTGCTCCTCGATTCATCTATTCTGGGCAAAAGACTCAACCATATCTATCCCATGATTTTATACACCTCTATTAGATCATCATCCTCCTGTGCTCTATGCAATAGAGTCCCAGCCTACTCAACCTCTCCCTATAGCTCTGGCCCCCTAGTCCTGGCAACATCCTCGTAAATCTTCACTGTACCCTTTCCACTTTCAAACCTGCAGTAAAACTCATTCAGGTCGTTCGTCAGCTGACGATTGTCCAAAGAGTGGGGGGCTTTCCTCTTATAGCTGGTGATTTCTTGCATGCCCTTCCAAACTGAAGAAGAGTCACTAGCTGAGAACTTGCTCCTCAACTTCTCCGAGTACCTTTTCTTGGCTGCTCTGATTCCTCTTCTCAGCTCTTTATCGATTAGGCTATCTTTTAACTCTTAAACGATTAGGCTATCGGCTTGACGCATATTTCCCCCACCCCCCCCCCCCCCCCCCGATCTGGAAATGGAAATGTTACATATATATATAATGATCCCATTAAAATTTATATTTATGTCACAAACTATGGAATTCATATTTTTCAATATTGTTATCAAGGCAGTTCCTTGGAAAGCAGTTCCAATTGCTTGATATTATTTGATATTGTTTAATATTATTCATATGGAGGAGAAAATATAATAGCTCTAAAACCTACCTTAATTTTGCAATCTCACTAAAGATAATCCCCCTTTCCCTCTCCCCTCCACCTCTCTCTCCCTCCCCATCTCTCTCTCTCCCTTCCTACGATACAACAGTGGCCATTCCCAGCATAGACAGGCTGATTCGGGGATTGCTGGATCAAAACATCTTAGTGAAGTGCCAGTCTATTTGCAACATACCGATCCTTGCAGTGCCAAAAGCAGGAAAAGAAGGCCAGTACAGGTTTGTCCAAGATTTAAGATCAGTTAATGCAGTGGTGGAACCGCTCCATACTCTGGTGCCAAACCCGGCTCATATCCTAGCTTTAATCCCAGCAGAAGCAAAAATGTTTTCAATTGTAGACCTGCAACATGCCTTCTTTTCATTACCTCTACGTAAAAACAGCCAGTATTTATTTGCCTTTACATGCAGGGGACAACAATATACATGGACAAGACTACCTCAGAAACATAGAAAATAGGTGCAGGAGGAGGCCATTCGGCCCTTTGAGCCAGATTATTAATTCGCCTACCTGTTTTCTCGATGTCTTCAAGTTCAGTTAACTTTGAATTTTAAAAGAAAATCCACTTTTGTACAGTAGGTGGATGACTTGTTTGCAGCTAGTGTGGATGAGCAAAGTAATTGCGAGGACACTGCTCAATTATTGAATCATCTGGCAAATTTAGGATATGTGATCTCTCAGTCCAAAGTATTGATGGCTCAACAAAAAGTCAAGTTTTTAGGAATGATAATTTTGGCCACAGAAAGAAGTTTAGAAAAGATAAAACTGGAACCAATTTGCGAATTTCCTATTCCTAAAGAGACAAAGCAGATGAGACAGTGGCTCGGTATGGTGAACTACTGCAGATCCTGGATCTCTAATATTGCACTAGACACCAAAGAATTGACTCTTTACACAAGCCTAGAGGACAAATTCCAATTGTCCAAAGAAGCTCAGGAAGCTTTTGAAAGTGTGAAGAGATCTTTAATGCAGGCCCCAGCACCAGGAAGGCCACTCTACAATAGACCCTTCCAACTACTGTACCATTCTTTCTGAGTGCTCAACTGCAGTCCTCACCCAAAAACATGGGGATAAGCACAGACCAGTGGCTTACTATTCATCCAAACTCGACCCAGTAGCAAAGGGGATACCCATTATGCACCCAGATCCTGACATTTACAGTCTGCTGCAAACCTGAGCTTACAGCAGGAGATAGTAGTATACAGTTCCCATTCAGTGGCAGCCTTGTTAGGACTTCAAACTCAGCATTTGACAATGGCTCGTTAAAATAAATATGAAATTTACTTATGGAACAATTCAAAACTTCAATTTAAACACTGTACCACAATTAATCAGGCATCTTTCCCTATTTCACTTCCAGAGGAACAGTCAGAGGCAGGACATGACTGTTTGTTCATAATTGAAGAAGACACATTCGTAAGGGGGGATTTAAAAGACATTCCTATAGAGGACTCAGACATAACATTGTACGTAGACGGGAGTGCATCCATTGGGCCCTGGGGAGATAAAATTTATAGGTACACTGTTGTAAACCAGGATGGGAACAGTGTAGAAGCGGCTGCTTTTGAGTCACCCTATTCAGCACAACAGGCTGAATTATTTGGGGTTACACAAAAAGCTGGAGAAACTCAGCGGGTGCAGCAGCATCTAAGGAGCGAAGGAGATAGGCGACGTTTCGGGTCGAGACCCTTCTTCAGACTGGTCAGGGATCAGGGAAACGAGAGATATAAACAGTGATATGGAGAGATAAAGCAAGAACAATGAGTGAAAGATATGCAAAAAAGTATTGGTGATAAGGGAAGCAAGCCATTGTAAGCTGTTTGTGGTGTGAAAATGAGAAGCTAGTGCGACTTGGGGGGGGGGGGAGGTGGAGAAGGAATGTCAGGGCCCGAGGGCTGAGGGAGAGGTGGGGGGGGGGAGGAAGGGAGCAGTCTGGGTTAACAGAATTGAGAAAATTCAATGTTTAAGCCCAGAGGATGCAAACTCCCCAAGCGGAATATGAGATGTTGTTCCTCAAACTTGCGGTGTTGTTCACTCTGGCCATGGAGGAGGCCCAGGACCGAGAGGTCGGATACGCAGTGGGAGGGGGAGTTGAAGTGCTGAGCCACCGGGAGGTCGGGTTGGTTATTGCGGACCGAGCGGAGGTGTTCGGCGAAACGATCGCCTAGCCTCCGCTTGGTCTCACCGATGTAGATTAGCTGGCATCTGGAGCAACGGATGCAGTAGACGAGGTTGGAGGAGGTGCAGGTGAACCTCTGTCGGACTTGGAATGACTGCTTGGGTCCCTGAAAGGAGTGGATGGGGGAGGTGAAGGGACAAGTGTAGCATCTCCTGCGGTTGCAAGGGAAAGTGCCCGGGGAAGGAGTGGAGCGGGAGGGAAGGGAAGAATTGACGAGGGAATTGCGGAGGGAGCGGTCTTTGCGGAAGGCAGACAGGGGGGGAGATGGGAAGATGTGGCGAGTGGAGGGGTCACGTTGGAGGTGGCGAAACTGGCGGAGGACTATCTGTTGTATGCGCTGGCTGGTGGGGTGAAAGGTGAGGACCAGGGGGACTCGGCCCTTGTTGTGAGTAGTCCTTGTTGTGTTCAGCCCTTGTTGGCTGAATTATTTGCTTTAATTAGGGAAAAATGTAAGGGTGAACATATATACAGATTCTAGATATGCATTCGGAATAGTACATGACTTTGGACAACTATGGAGGAAGAGAGGGTTCCTAACCTCGGCAGGAACTCAAATATCTCATAAGCAATTAGTGACTGATCTATTAAAGGCCCTGATGCTACCTAGACAAGTTTCAGTGATGAAGTGTAGTGCACACACAAAAGGACAGACCCCAATAGACATAGGTAATTGTTGTGCTGACCAGGCAGCAAGGTGGTGGTGCCAAAAATGATGAGGCAGACTAAAAGTTTATGTAACAAGTCTCGCTGGGAAAAGCCAATGCCAATCATCCAGGAAATTATTCAGTTGCAGGAGGAAGCTTCTGAAGGAGATGTAAAATTGTGGAAACAGCTTGCATGCACAATAGATTGCATGACGGGGTTGTGGTTGTATGCATTTTGTGACTCACTGTGGTGCGAGAGCAATTGCAGATGCTCTTCTAGCTCCTTGGTGGCATCCAAGAATACAAACTTTGGCCCAGAAAGTGAATAGCTGCTGCATTATTTGTCAGAAGTACAATTCCCATCTCTACATCTCTAGGTTGTAGAGATGGGAAGACACTTTTGCGCATGGGTCCATTTGAAACTCTACAGATGGATTATATCGAGCTAGAGAAATGCCAGGGGTACAAATATGTACTCGTAATAGTCGATGTATTCAGCAGATGGATCAAGGCCTATCCAACACTTGATAACAAAGTGGCTTCTGTTGTCAAGATGCTTATGAGAGAAATTATCCCCAGATTTGGTATCCCTATTCGGCATAGTCCTGACAATGGTCCTCATTTTATTGGGCAAATTAACAAAGAATTCTGCGAACAGCTGGATATCCAACAGCAAGTACACTGTGCTTATTGAGCACAGGCTGCTGGACTTGTAGAAAGGGCAAATCAGACCGTGAAAACGAAATTAGCTAAATTGAAGGCAGAGACAGTAATTGGTTGGATCAAATTACTCCCTATAGCTTTATTTCAAATGCGTGTCACTGACCCCAGCTCAAATTATATATGGTAGACCTTTGAAAACCCCTTAGAACCAAAATGCAATGAAAGTTATAAGTTTCCGTCATATGACTGCAGAGATGACTGATTACATTCTGGCCTTGACTCGGGCACTAAGAGATTTGCATCCTAGGGTGTGAGCAGCATATGGTGAATTTCCTCTGTTGGTCTCTATCAAGGTGAAGCTTGGTGACTATGTACTAGTGAAGAATTGAGTAAGGAAAGGGTTGGAGGTTCATTGGGAAGGACCTTACTAGGTTCTCCTGACAACTCCAATAACCGTGAAGGTAGAAGGGAGCAATGCATGGGTACATCTTCATCACTGCAAGAGTATTAGTGGGAGAGTAGGCTGCTAACTTGTTTCATCAAGAAATCTCTTAGGTAACATCATACCCATCGAGAATAAAGAATATATTCAGGATGGACAAAGAGGATTCGTGCCTATGCAAACTCGGGAGATGAAGACGCATCAGTCAGAAGACATGGAACTATGCCCATGCAAACTCAGGAAGTGACAGAGTTCTGACAAATTACATCACCACCATGTTAGGTTATATAACAGGAACTGTGTCATCTCTTTTGTATTATTGGTTATCATAGTATGATAAAAGTGGTGCCTGACAAAATGGAGGATTTCTGCCTTTGCAAAACCTGCTTGGCATCTTTTTGCAAAGGTTGCAAAGACCATGGGGATCATGGCTCCAGAATTTCTGTGCCCTGGGAGGAAGTTGAGTACAGGGTGGTGTCCAGATGTCCTTTGATTGATAATATGTATGAGGGTTTTGCAGAAGGAGCTGGGTCCTGCTGCAAATGCATGATCAGGATTGGTTGGGGAATGATGGGTTATAAAACTATTGTTAACTATGTTACATGGTCTTTGCACCACAATTTGTGATTGGTCAAGGAGAGGGGCCTTGCCCAAATTGTTTACATTACCTGGTAAAATGTTTCTTTACTTAAGGGAACTGTTTTCCATTAAGAACTTTATGTAGAAACAATGTTATGGGATATTCTGTGATTGGGTTAGGGAACTGTCAATTAATGTATTGTGTGATCTTTATTTATGATTGGTTTGTAGGGGTTGCCCCCCCCCCAAAAAAAAAATGGTCCAATATAATATAAAAGAGGGGAGAGCACATGAAAATGTGTTGATCTTCTGGGGTAGCATTTGGGACCATGCTGACCATCTGGGGTAGCATTTGGGACCATGGTGTCTATTCGCATGAGGCTGAAGGGCTTGGACGAGTAGAGACAAGGATCAGACCCGCGTGTGGGTTAGATATCGTATAGGTAGTGTGTTGGGTTTGGAAAGTAAAGTTAGTTGATCCAGTGGTTGACTCAGTGTTTTACTAACAGGATGAGCTTAGGACCGGAATTACAGTTGTTGGCACATAGGTATAGAAAGGATGTCATTAAATTGGAAAGAGTGCAGAAGAGATTCACCAGGGCATGAGTTATAGGGAGAGATGCGATAGGCTACATTTATTTTGTACACCTTGATGAGGATATGGATAAAGAGAACAATGTATAAACCAGAAAATTATAGACCGACAGGGCTTATAGTACTACTATTAGTTGTAGTAAAATTATTTGAGAAAAATTCTTATGGACCGGATTTCCTCTAATTTGGAAAAGCATGGATTAGTCAGTGTGTTGTGCAGGGACAAGTCCTGTCTCACGAATTTCATTGTTTTTTTGAGGATGCGCCAAAGATCATTGATCAGGGCAGGACAGTGGAGATGATGCATTTGTGCATCATACTGTCCACAGAGAAATGTCATATGCATTTCAATCTGGGCAAGTGTCAGGTGATGCATTTTTAGAGAGTTAACACTAAATGGCAGGATCATTAAGAGCATTGATGTACAGGAGGATCTTGGGGTACAAATTCATAGCACCATGAAAGTGGCAACATAGATGTATAGGGTTGTAATGAAGGCATATGGCATGCTTGCCGTAATCATTCTGGACGCTGAGTTTTTTTTTAAAGTTTTTTTTTTAACTTTTTATCCTGTGTCTTTTATTGTTTACCATTGAAGGGGATGCACATGAAATTTCGTTGTACAGTTGATGTGCAATGACAAATAAACGTATTTGATTTGATTTGATTTGATTTGAGTATAGAATTTGAGAAGTCATGCAAATGATTGCTAAAGTTTATATATGATGGTTTGAGAATAAGTTCCCTGAAGACCTAATTCTGTGAAATGCTAAAGAAGGAAAGCTACTGTTCTGACTGTCATTTTTTTAAAGAAATATGGGAATAGTACTGCACAACATAGTTAAGATGTATTGGATATGGCATCATCCTGCACATCTATAATGAAAAATAATGGAAGTCAAAGGTAGTTTCATTTTTTAATACAGTGTTGTTGGTGACCATGTCGATCCTATGCTACTTTCAAGCTCAATGTACCAGTTAAATGTGGAAGTCAAACTGAATACACTTATGAAAGGTCATGATGATAACGATTCTGACGTAAGGATCCCAGTGAATCAATGTGTTACTTAAGACATCACAATAAATCTATCAATCGTCTATCAATCAACATGTCTTAATATCAAATATTTACCTACAGGCTTATAAAAACTAAAACAATGTTTATGAAAAGTAGCAGAATTTTTATTTTTAATCATTAATTAATCAACAGAATCTAAAGTATGGATTTTGGTACAGGCTACCCCAAGAAAATGAACATGCCGCATTTCAACAGGGCAGTTCCCAATATTAACATGTAATTCAACATATAAAATACTTTTACCATTAGACAATTGTTAATATTAGTAATTAAATATCAGTTAAATATATTCATAGATTCAACGTAGTGCAGAATAGAACTAGACAACTGTCTTTTGATTATAATAAAGTTACACAAAAATTCTGAAGAACTGCACATTTACTTCATTTGCAAAATTCACATGCAATGGAAAGTGAAAAACACATGAACAAAAACATATTGATTATGTTTTTGCACATCCACAAAGAATATTTACCAATGTATCAAGACAAGATACAGCTCTTGGTACAAAATACATTTATCTTTGTTACTTAATTTTTTTCTTCCAAGTAGTCCTCGGGAATATTGCTCTGACAAATTCCAATCACTCCCCAGGCTACAGCTGATCCGTCACTTCCTGCCATTATGCTATCTTCCTTATCAGATTTTCCTGGTTCATCTTCACTTTGGTGAATCTTTTAAATATATGACCATGCATTCAATAGTGAAATTCGACATTAGAATAGCTAATCAAATTCCTGTAAATTAATATTTGACTTTTTCTTCCTTTTTAATAACATACAGAAGGAGCTAGTGTAGGTGCTAGTTCTGTTTTCCTGGCAATCATCTAGACACATTCTTTCAAACCAAGCTGGCTGGCATGGTACAAGTATGGCAGATCTCTTTGAATTTGGTTTGGATGAATTATGATTGCAAATAAACCAGAAGTACATTCAGGGCATGATTTATTTCATTTAGTAGTAATTAATGTTTTGGATATTAAAGCATACTAGACCGTGGGGGACCCGTTGTGTACCATCTCCTTAACGCGCGGTTGCAGGGAGTGGAGGCGACTTCGGCATCACACACACACACAATCCCCCCACACACTAACCCCCCCCCCCCCCGATATAATATAAATATTATTCATTATTCAATATTATTAAACATTAGCTGCTTTTACCCCATCCCCCGCCCTATCCATTCACGCATAACCCCCAACTGTGCAGATGTGGCTAGAGGGGGCGGGGGAGCCATAAATGAACCAATTACTTACTGGTGCATCAATTACTGATGCATTAACAGGCAGACACATATTAATTTTGTTCATATATAGTCAATCAGCATTCAATATCTGCAGTTCGTTATTTTTTAATTAATTTGTTTTACATTTTAGCAATGTAACTACTAAGTCTTATACCTACCACCAGTGTACGTCCAATAATAGAATGAATTCCTGTCAGATGGAGATGGGATACCTGCACATCCAGTTTGGCCAAACCATCTTCATTTACATTTACGCCCAGACTTGCTGCATATCTACAGTGAGTGGAGAGTGTTTACCTTTAAAGTATATCATTTAATAGGATAAAGGAAGATTATTTAATCATTTGTATTTTTGGTTGCCCAGATTTATTAAGTTACCTTTCTCCCCCATGCTTAAATTTCTCATCAACAAATTCATCTACTTTTCGTTACAGAAAATTCCATTTGCATCACTATTTCCACTACAATATTTCATGGTTTAATTTTGAAGAAAAAAACATATCATGAGTCTTCTGTTCAATACTGCCTGTTATTCTCCAGTCTTCCTATGAAAAAAGGAACACATACCGCAGCAGAAGAACACATTTTCTTGGCCATCCTCAAATTGGTGCCCATCCATTAACAGAGAAAGGTCAAAAGCGCACGTACTTTTTCTAATTTTGGAGCTTGTTAAACTCTGTTTCTTACATACTTTAACACGAGTTGCAGCTCCTCACGCTGCACCTCCAAAAAAAGTTAATGAAGCCCACGCATTCGAGGCCTCCATTCTATTCTGAGTTCTTTTGAAACTAAAACAGACAATTCTCTTGGAATATTGGGGAAATACTATTTGTTTTACAAATCAGTACCATATGGTTGTACACCTCAATTAAATGTGCAAAACTGAATACTCATTTAAACCAATTGTATTTTAGCTTTATTTTTAGCAATGCCTCCCAAATGGTACATACCTGTTCTCTTCTTGTGCTCCATTTGTTTTGTTGTACGGATTGTAAGGAGGTCCTGCACTTATCCAGTCTGAAACAAATAATGTACAGGTGCTTCCATAAACCTAGATAACCAGAGTTTACCCAGACGAGAATGTAAGAGCAGCATATGGATAAATAAGCTTTACAATTGTTTACTACTGGTTGAGAGCTTAACGTAGAAAACATAGAAAAATAGGTGCAGGAGTAGGCCATTCGGCCCTTTGAGCCTGCACCGCCATTCATATGATCATGGCTGATCATCCAACTCAGTAATCCCACAACCACATACCGTACCTGCCTTCTCTCCATACCCCTGATCCCTTTAGCCACAAGAGCCACATCCAACTCCCTCTTGAATATAGCCAATGAACTGGCCTCAACGACCTTCTGTGGCAGAGAATTCCAGAGACTCACCACTCTCTGTGTAAAGAATGTTTTCTTCATCTCGGTCCTAAAGGAATTCCCCCTTATCCTTAGACTGTGACCCCTTGCTCTGGACTCCCCCAATATCGGGAACATTCTTCCTGCATCTAGCTTGTCCAACCCCTTAAGAATTTTGTAAGTTTCTGTAAGATCCCCCCTCAATCTTCTAAATTCCAGTGAGTGCAAGCCGAGTCTATCCAGTCTTTCTTCATATGAAAGTCCCGACATCCCAGGAGTCTTGTGAACCTTCTCTGAACCCCCCTATGGCAAGAATGCCTTTCCTCAGATTTGGAGACCAAAACTGTACGCAATACTCCAGGTGTGGTCTCACCAAAACCCTGTACAACTGCAGTAGAACCTCCCTGCTCCTGTACTCAAATCCTTTCGCTATGAATGCTAACATAGCATCTGCTTTCTTCACTGCCTTCTGCACCTGCATGCCTCCTTTAATGACTGGTGTACCATGACACCCAGATCTCGTTGCATCTCCCCTTTTCCTAATCTGCCACCATTCAAATAGTCTACCCTCATGTTTTTGCCACCAAAGTAGATAACCTCACATTTATCCACATTATACTGCATCTGCCATGCATCTGCCCATTCACTCAGCCTATCCAAATCACCCTGCAGCCTCCTAGCATCCTCCTCACACCTAACTATACTCCCTAGCTTGGTGTCATCTGCAAATTTGGAGATGTTGCATTCAATTCCCTTGTCCAAATCATTAATGTATATTGTAAATAGCTGGGGTCCCAGCACTGAGCTTGCGGTACCCCACTACTGACTGTCTGCCATTCTGAAAAGGACCCATTTACTCCTACCCTATGCTTCCTATCTGCCAGCCAGTTCTCTATCCACATCAATATTGAACCACCAATACCGTGTGCTTTAAGTTTATAGACTAATCTCTTATGTGGGACCTTGTCGAAAGCCTTCTGAAAGTCCAGATATAACACATCCACTGGTTCTCCCTTATCCACTCTACTAGTTACACCCTTGAAAAATTCTATAAGACATGATTTACCTTTTGTATATCCATGCTGACTTTGTCCAATGATTTCACCACTTTCCAAATGCGCTGCTATCCCATCTTTAATAACTGACTAGCAGTTTCCCCACTACCGATGTTAGACTAACTGGTCTGTAATTCCCCGCTTTCTCTCTCCCTCCTTTTTTAAAAAGTGGGGTTACATTAGCTATCCTCCAATTTTCAGGAACTACTCCAGAATCTAAGGAGTTTTGAAAAATGATCACTAATGCATCCACTATTTCCGTGGCTACCTCCTTGAGCACTCTGGGATGCAGACCATCTGGCCCTGGGGATTTATCGGCCTTTAATCCGTTCAACTTACCCAATACCACTTCCCGGCTAACCTGGATTTCACTCAGTTCCGCCATCTTATTTGACCTCCGGTCCACTGCTATTTCCGGCAGATTATTTATGTCTTCCTTAGTGAAGACAGAACCAAAGTAGTTATTCAATTGGTCTGCCATGTGCTTGTTCCCCATGATCAATTCACCTGCTTCTGACTGCACTGGACCAACATTTGTTCTAACTAGTCTCTTTCTCTTCACATATCTATAAAAACTTTTGCAGTCAGTTTTTATGTTCCCAGCCAGTTTCCTTTCGTAATCTATTTTCCCTTTCCTAATTAAGCCCTTTGTCCTCCTCTACTGGATTCTGAATTTCTCCCAGTCCTCTGGTAGGCTGCTTTTTTTGGCCAATTTGTATGCCTCATCTATAGTCTTGATACTATCCCTGATTTCCCTCGTTATCCACCACTACATTAAGCACTCAAATCTTTTACATACATCTGACCACAAAAAGAATTGGATGGATGATACCAGGATCATCAAGATGGTACATGCCCTGATATCTTCCTTTCAAATTGTTTCTCAATATACTTGCACATACATTTGGGGCCTGCTCCTCTGAAAATGCAAGAGGCTAACCAGATTTGAGACAAAATGTAATTTTTCATATCAGGTAAAAATGCAAAAAATTCAACTCTGCTAGTGATGAAACTGCTTTCTCCTCGCCTGCACTACTTGTGATAGACAACCTTTTCATCAGAAAATAATGCAAAAACTCGACTGTATGCCTGCCTTAGTGTAGAAAAACACAGCATATGGATCACAGAAGTTGAGATATTCGTGTGGGCTTGGACTATACCCACTTCTAGATGATATTTGGAAAAGTCCCATCCCCGGTCAGTCAATTTACCATTTCTACTCTCTGATTCATCACTCCATTTCCCCACCACTACATCCTTCATGCAACCATCCACAAACCAATATCCATCACTCTAATAATTAGCAGCAGAATCAATCTGTGCTTTTATATGGACCAGCATAACCCTGCTGCATTTTAATGTTAATAACATGGTTTCAGCATAATTTGAATTCTCAACTCATTTTTATGAAAACCAGGGTGGAAATTATTCACTCCTGGTGATTTGCTAATCTTAATTCACATTATCATTATTTAGCCTACATTAATGTTAGTTTGTTCTTGTCTTCAGTTCTGTGGCTTCATCTTTTTCTTAAAAGTATACACTGGCACAAGGTAATCATCCAATCTCTGTACCATTTTTGAACATATATTTACAGTTAAAAGGGCCCTCTGGGCAATCATAGTGGTGCTGCCACAGTAGTATTGATGGAGTCATATTTATAGAGTTCAAGGTTCTTAAGTCAATGAACAGATTTTTTGGAGAGTGAGTTTATCTCAAAGCTATCCCCATCAAAGTTTTTTTTACACAGAAGGCAACATGTGATTTTACTTCGGAGTCACGCGAATGACTATGTGAAGAAGCCCAGCCAGGCGCATGCTTGGCATTACGTCGACGCATGTCGGTAGGAACGGGCTGCAGATCGCAGCTCCACCAGCAGTGAGTAACAGGCCCGCAGGTAAGTGGTTTTAAAAAACTACTTCCTGGGTATTTAAGCTCCATGACACTGGCTGGTTAGCCAGGAGGAGTTTGTGAAAAAATTTTTTTTTTTTTAAATGGACAGTGAGTAGTGGAAAAAAGTTGGCGCGGGTTAAGCGTGCATCCCGGGTGGAAGCAGGTCAACAGCGATCAGGACTACAGAGAAGTGCGGAGCCGGTTCCGATACCGGTAGCCGTAGACCCACCCGTTAATCAGCCTTTAGCTGCTCCACTGCCGCAGGCCACTGAGGGCACTCCAGTGGGCAGGAAAAGTAAGAGGAAGTCTGTCAGTGCCGTTATATCAGACGAGTCTGATGAAGAAGATTCTCCTTCAGAAAGGCAAGCCATGCACCTAAGGATGGAGCAAATGGAGAAAATGCTCCAAAACCTGATCAACCAAGGGTCCAAAGACCCAGAATATTCCCAGGCAGCCCCTGAGGGGGTTCCATATCAAGAATATGGTGCTCATACAACATGGGAATGTGAACCTCCAGAGCCTTGTTTAGGTCTGGAAGAAGTCTCCTTTGAGCAAGTCTCAGGAGTACCAGGGCGGCAGGAGACTGACCCTGAGGTGGTGTTTTTGGTCTTGAATACCCACCACAGCACAAGAGTAAAACTCCAGGTGTACCTGATGTAGCACAATCCTTTGCTATAGCAGAAGGGAGCAGTGAGGCCATGGAAGAAAACCTGGCGGCCAACATAAACTATTTGGTTTCTCACCAGCTTCAAGAGACTGTCATGGTTGAGACAGTACACCTTTATAAACACCTGTGAATTGTGCGTCACTCCGGCAATTTGGGCACCCATGAGTTCAATGATGCGAGGACAGGAAATAGGTTTCCAGCGGGTCCTGAAGCTTATTGCGGCTGGCATCACTGCTTTTGGGAAGCAGGTAGAAGGGTGTGCAATGTCTAAACCACAAAAAGACATGTTGGCATTGTTTTGTAATTCTTATTTTGAGATCAATTGTACGAGGAAAATCGCCATTCGGCCCATACTGCACCCTAGATTTGCAGATCTGTGCAAATCAAGTAATGTTCAAGCTCCCGCTTATTTATTCGGAGAGAACCTGCCTAAGCAAATTAAAGAAATTGATGAGGAGCCAAAGACTATCAGCCTCATGAAACCTTTCATGTATGGCCAAAGAACTGGCTGAGAAGGGGGTTTGATTCAGGAGCAGGAACAAGCAGAGGCAGGGGTATGATGAGAAGGTATTATTACCCATCACAGCCCAATGTCCACCCATATGTTCCAAGGTAACCTCTCGACCAAACATTGTGTGTGGTTAAGCATCCAACTCGATATATTGAAGTAACCAAGAGTCTCCGGGGTTGTGAGACAGCAATGCTTATTACTCATAAAAAAACATAAAAAAGTGTCAGTACAAACTATTTCTAGATGGTTAAAACAGGTTTTGGATTTAGCTGGAGTAGACACTGATGTGTTTAAATCTCACTCCACCAGGGCGGCATCCACATCCGCGGCAAAGGCACAGGACATGCCGCTTGACCAAATTTTAGAGGCCGCAGGATGGTGTAAAGATGAAACTTTTTCCAAGTTTTACAATAAACCTGTTCTCACGGTGCCAGGGTTTGGACACGCAGTGTTGGGTTCTGTTTGATTGTTTGCTTTGTTTTATGTAATGATTTTATATCTTGTGTTGCAATCTCCCCCTGGGATAGAGAGGTTATTACTTTTCTTTTTTATTATTATTATTATTAAAATACTTATTGCATAATTCAAGCAATGTTCAATATATATTATTTACTCACTACTGTGTCAACTGAAGCAGTGTGTCGTATAGAATGAATCTACGGCATGAAAATCACAGAGCTTCAAAATCTTCACGTAGTCACTCACGTGACTCCGAAGTAAAATAGTAAGATTAAACGAGAACTTACCTGTTCAAAGTTTGATCTTTATTGTATGAGGAGTTACGATGAGGGATTACGTGCCCTCCGCTCCCGACCCTCATAATCTAAACGATCATCTGGTAGTTTTAGTCTTGTGTGAGCCTTACTATCTTACTTTGGCTATTGGTTCTGTGTTTTTCACGCCGCTGCTTTGAAGTATGCCGGGCATGCGCCTGGCGGGGCTTCTTCACGTAATCCCTCATCGTAACTCCTCATAAAGTAAAGATCAAACTTTGAACAGGTAAGTTCTCATTTAATCTTACTATTATAGGGCACTTGGCTTGATCCAGGTTCCTGCATTCAGCAAATAGTGGATTTGCAACTTTTGGATTGAGGAAGATAATAGGGTAGGCTATAATAAAGGTTAGGGGTATATCTATTTGCAGTAAAACTCTGATAATCCTCTATCTAATTGCTTGGAAATCCTGATGGTTTGGTATTTGGCTCACCAGGTGCCAATTTCCTTACTCCCTCTTAAAGAGCAGGACCTCATTCCCAAGCCTCTCTTAAACTCACCGGGGCCTAATGCCCACACACCCTTGAAATTCACCTGGTTGTTTCCCACATACCTATGATAACTGGTTTACCAGAAAATGTATTATATTTCTGTACTACTTTAAAAGAGTGTTGCAGTATTAAATGGAATAATATTGAAAAATCTGGGAAAATCAGACAGCTTGGCACAGCTAAGTCTCGTGCATGGTGGATAATTTGAGATTTACTGTAAGTGGAATTCCATAACTAATGTAATTAAAATCTCTTATTGAACATCAAGAAAAGATCTACGAATCACCTTCAGGAATCATTTCTTATACCATCATGGTGTTGATTTTCATATTCTTTCAAAGGCTTCTTTCATTTTCCTTTTTACGTAGCTGATATCTTATTATTCTGCTGTTTATTGTATCACTCTCAGGATCAGAGCTAATTTGTGCCTTTTTTTCCTTTCCTTCTCCTTTACCAAACTAATCTTGCTACTGTGCCAATTTGCACAGGCTCAGGTTATGGTTTAGAGGTCATAATTCTCGAGCTCCTCCACAGGAGACTGGGAGAGTAAAGGCACAGGATCAGCCATGATTAGCTGCGCAGGCTGTAAGGGTCATATTACATACTCCTACTTCTGTTTATTTCATTTCTTTAAAATTATCTGGTATTTTACAGACTTCTCTATTCATCCCAATGACATTAAAAAATTCACATGACTGGATCCATCTTTTTCAGCCAGTTAGAGATTTCTCTTATAACCATATAACAATTACAGCACGGAAACAGGCCCTCTCGGCCCGTTCCAGTCCGTGCCATTTGTTTTCCCCTAGTCCCATCTACCTGCACTCAGACCATACCCCTCCATTCCCTTCCCGTCCATATACCTATCCACTTTACTTTTAAATGTTAAAATCGATCCTGCCTCCACCACTTCTGCTGGAAGCTCATTCCACACAGCCACCACTCTCTGAGTAAAGAAGTTTCCCCTCATGTTACCCCTAAACTTCTGTCCCTTAATTCTCATGTCATGCCCTTTTGTTTGAATCTTCCCTACCCTCAATGGGAAAAGCTTATCCATGTCAACTCTGTCTATCCCTTTCATCATTTTAAAGACCTCAATCAAGTCCCCCCTTAACCTTCTGCGCTCCAAAGAATAAAGACCTAACTTGTTCAACCTTTCTCTGTACCTTATCCTGACATCACATAGACAGCTGCCCTCACTGGGCTGTCTTGTGTGCCATGTCAGCATACTAGCTATGCTTTATCCTAATACTTGTCAAATGGATTAATATTTCAGATTGTCCTTTTGTGTTTCAGTTTGGGTCCCCTTATTCTGAATACTATTGGTCACTGCAAGCCCATTTTGGGTCTTGGATCTGGTCCGACAGCGGATACCACGTGACTGTAGTTTGGACCACCTTCTTATTTAACTACTTTAAAGTCACAATTGCAACAGACCAAATTCCCAACCTCATGCTCTATTTAAAGCAGTCTTTGACCACTGCAGTCCACTTTTTGGCAGCCAGAATGTCCAATGATTGGGCTCTACTCGCTAAGGAACAGAGGTTCACAAACATATTTTTGGGCTTTAACTTAACTGGCTTATGATCTATAAATATGCAATTAAGTTGTTACACTTTGTAAGAAATTACTGATCAAGCATCACAAGATCTATTTTCCTATAAAATATTGCAGTGCAATCAAAAGAGACAGTCAATAAGACATTGAAATGATTATTAGAACATTCAACTATAACTGCAGGAACACATTTAAATGTTATTAATTCACAAGATGTAGATTGCCCTACTTGCTGGCGTGTTAGGTCTTTTCGGAGGACATCAAAGAATTGACTGAGTTATTCTAGGATCTAGTTTGGGGAATCTGAGTTGTTACGTTAGTGTTTTTAGATTTAAAATTCCATTTGCTTCACAATCACCATTGCCATTGCTCACTTTTTATTCCAATTTAAAATCCCATTTATTTAAATTAGGATTGGTTTAAACTGTCAGGTCATTAGTCAGGGATTTGGGGTTCTAGCTGATTAAGTTCACTCCCATGCCCCATATAGAAAGATGCTAAAACAATGCATGTTCTGTATGTAACTCCTTCAGCAGTAAATATACTTGTTATACCATTTGATACGTCACCAAAACAATGAACCTGAAGTCCATGCTTTCCCGGGGGCAGTCCAGAAAATTCTCCTGATATGGTTAAACATCCACTTTCCTACAAAAAGCAAAATACCACATGCTGGTATTGGAAGTCAGTTTAATGAAAGCTATTTATTTATGCCTTAAACATTAGTGACAATGCAGCAAATGCAAACACAAGAGATGACTGTTGTACAATCTTTAATATGTTACAATGGTGTACTTGAACTGTATCATATTTGTGTGTAATTTTACATTGAATTAATTAAAAATGTGTATATATCCATGCAGGGAAAACATTTAGATTACACAATTATCAGGAAAGGGGTTTCATACCAATGTGAAAACAGTGCAACATTTAAGAGTAATTTATTGCAGTGCTCAAAACGTTCATGGCCAAGATCTATGAAGTCTACTAAAAGTACTAAAACTATCCGTGACATGAAGACAGAGAAAACTTAAATGTACATCTAAATGGGAGCAAATATCCTCTACTTGAAGAGATTTGAAGGGCTTTGAGGGTGACGGCAAAGATGCATTCAATTTGTTTTTAAAAGGGAGGTGTTCATAAAAAAACCCCATCCTAGCCAAATTTGAAATATAGGTTTTAAATCCATTGAGAAAACCCTTATCCATCAAATTACCTTTTTTGTTGTTGGACGGAAGAATGCACCATAAGGCCCTGTTCTTAAAATATAATACTTACTAGATATTATGTTTAGATTGCAAAGTAATACATTATTTCCGATATTTGGTATCTGGATTATTTTTCAGTGAAGTTAAATGAGAGTCAAAAAGCTGTAAGAAAAAAATAAAGTGCTGGAGTAACTCAGTGGGTCAGGCAGCATCTCTGAAGATCATGGATAGGTAGGTGACAGGTCCGGGGCCCCTTTCTAGACTGATTGTGGGGGTGGGGGAGGGGGGGTAGGGGATAAAGCTGGAAGAGGGACAAAGCATGGTGAGTGATAGATGAATACAGGTGAGGGGGTGGAGGTTGATAAGCAGATAATTTTCTGGCTTTTCTCCAAACATCTGTCTAAAAAAACCCCTCTCACTCTCCCTTCCTCCCACCACACACACACACCTTTATCCACTTATCACTTGCCAGGCTTTGTCCTACCCCTCATTACTTTCAGCTCCCCCCCCCCCCCAAAAACCACAAGCAATTTGAAGAAGTCACAACCCAAAAGATCACCTGTCTATGTTCTTGAGGGATGTTGCCTGACCCACTGAGTTATTCCAGCACTTTGTCATTTTTAGTGAACCAGCATCTACAGTTCCTTGTGTCTATTAAAAGTAGGCAAATGGAATACAAAGTGGGACAATGTGAAGGTTTACATTTGTTCAGAATAAAATAGATTATTTAATTAAAAAACTGCAGATGGCTGCTACACCAAAAAATTCAAGGTCCTTATACATGAAACACAGAAAGCTGCATACAAACACAGCAGATTATCCAAAGGGCTAACGGAATACCAGTTTTTATTTCAAGGTGGTACACAAAAGTACAAAAATGTAACCACAATTGCACAGGGCACGAATGAGACCAGATGTAGAGAACAGTGAAGAATTTTATTTATTATTATTTTTTTTAATATATATTTTTATTAGAGGCCATACATATTACAAATATTATAGCAATTTTTTTCAGATATTATTAATACATCTTTCCAAAATTATATAAATATTAGCAAACCATATATAGGCCTCACTTTTTTATATAGAGTGAAAAAGAGAATAAGAAAAAAGTATAAAGAAAGAATAGTGGATAATTAAAAGAGTTAGATTATATTTAATTAATATAAAAAAATAAAAAATAAAAAAATAAAAAAACAACAAACAAAAAACAAAAAAAACAAAAAACAAACAAAAAAAAAACATATAACTAGTAAACTGTTATTATACTTGTGGAAAAGAAAACAGTATACATCTTATCAATGAATGGAGCAATTTCTAAATATAATAAGTGAAGAATTTTATGTGTAGGACAGAACTGCAGATGCTTGTATACACCAAAGATAGACACAAAATGCTAGAGTAACTCAGACAGCATCTCTGGATAGAAAGAATGGGTGACGATTCAGGTTTAGACCCTTCTTCAGACACAACAATTTTAGTCCACTTATTGAAGGAAACATATGATTGAAGGCAGTTCACACAAATAATCACTGGGAGATCCTGAGTATGAAGGGATTTAATGAGGAAAAGTTGAATAGATTATCTGTGCTCTTGCGTTTTGTAGAATGAGAAGCAATCTCATAGAAACAAGGTAAACATTAGAAAGATGTTTCTCCTTACAAGAGCAAGGGGAGCCTATTTAAAACTCAGACAAGGACACATTTATTCATGTAAAGGATTAAGAGTCTTTGGAATTTCCTGCTCTGGAAAGTTGTGCAGGAATTCTCAAATGTATATATTCACAACTGAAATAGATGTTTAAATTAGCATGGGAATTGTTGTTTACAAGGAGAGGGTGGGGAAAGTACACCCGAGTAAACTTTGTTTTGCCACCATCTTAGGGAAGAAACAAGCTCAAGGGCTAAATAGCTTACTTAAGAACAATGTTCTTAAGGAAACAATGTCAGCTGCCTCTGATGTTGAAGAAAGCTGCTTCTAAAGCTGCCTAGCCATTTATGTGGCGATCATTTTGCCCTTTCTTATGGAGGATTGTTGTACATCAGTTCCATCATCAAACCAATTGAGCAACCAACCACAATAACAAATTCTCACAGAGAACAAAGTAGGAAAAATATGTTTAATTATTCATTTTTCAGTGTTAAATTTCAATGCAGCTGCAGTGTCCACTGAGTACAGTATTTATAGATTGTGCCCCCTCCCCCACTCATTTCTCCCACTAACCTTCCACAGTCACCCTATTCCTTTCCCCTACTTTGTACACTCACCTCCCATTCCCGAGTACCTTATTTAGTTTAGCAGCGTGAGGTGTAAATGGACTAATTGAAGAGAGGTAGGTTTGTGTGATGATCTGACTGCATCCACAATTCTATCCAATATCTTGCGGTCTTGGATGGAGCTGTTCCCAAAACATGCTGTGATGCATCACGATAGAATACTCTCCAAGGCGCATTTGTAGAAGTTGGTGAGAGTTGTTGGGGACATGCCGAACTTCCTAAGCCTTCTAAGCAAGTAGTATTTCTTTATTATACCCTCCTCTTTCTCATCCCCGTGTACCCTTCCACCCATGTCCCTCCCTTTCACTTTACATGTCATTCCTCTCCTTATCGGACACCCTTTTGTTTCCTTTTCTCCTCTAGCATGTCACCTACTCCACCCATCTACCAATCAAACTCCCCTCACCTGTAGCTATCTGTCACTTATCAGGCCGTCCTGCCTCCACCTCTCTTTTCCAGGATTCTCCCCGACTCAGTCTGAAGAATTGTCTCGACCCGGAACATCGCCTGTCCATTCCCTCCACAGATGCTACCTTTCCCGCTGAGTTCCTTCAGCACCGTGTGTTTTGCTCAAGATTCCAGCATCTGCAGTTCCTTGTGTCTTCTATGTATCAGGATTGTGAACCATCATTGTTTTACACTATGCTGGTTTCCGCAAGCACACATAGCATGGCAGGCTAGTTCTGGTACTTCCTATATCATCCTGGACCACCACAGACATAGGAAGTATCATCATGATCTGGAGGAGCTTGAACATCTGAACTCTCTGCAGACCATCTTCATGGGTGATCGCCTCACATTTAGCTAATTTCTGGAAGTAGCTCACAGCCCAAGCAAGATTAATCCTATGGTGATTGCTGATAAAAAAAATTAAAATTAAAAGATGCTGAAAAACTGATGGAGAAATAATGCTAGCATTTCAGATCGAAGAGCCTTTAAAGCTTTCCAGTCTTGAGACGAAGAGTCTTCAACCTGAAACATTAACTCTGCTTCTACTACCCTTGATAAACTTGAACTGCAGAATGTTTCCAACATTACTGTTTCTTTTTTTTAAAACAAAAAACACTTCAGGAGATCCAAGGGGACATTTTGCTCATTAGTTTCCATTGGCAGAGGGATTGGAAACTGAGCAAAGATTCATAAGGAAAAAAGTGAAACTGATGTCAAGGACAGAAAATTAACGAGTTTAAAAATGGAAAAAAAGTTAGAAAACATTTTAACGATTACATTCTGGCTGAGATTTAATAGAGATATCCAAATGTGAAGAATATAATGAATAAAACGGATGAGCTGACACATATTGGAAGTAATGTAAATATTATGGATGCATAGCTTAGAGAAGGGTAGAAATTCAAGATTTCCTTACATGCTTCACGGAAAGCAGAATGAAAAGGAGGGGCTAATAGCAATGTCAGAAATAATCATAGCTATGAGAATAGATGATACCTCAATAGAATCATCAAATCGTGCGAAATGCATTGGTAGAAATGAGACAAGGAAATGTAAATAAATGGGGGGATATTGCGTAGTTTTGGATAAAAAGGGACCTTAGAGTGTTTGACCACGTATCGCTGAAGTATTTAGGGTACAGCTTAAATACCGTGAACAGATCTGGTCATAGTTTTACATCACAGGAAAAGGAGGAGGTGCAGAGGAGATTTACAAAGATGTTGCCAGAATGGGAAAATTGTAGCTAAGGTGATGGAGGCGAAGTGAACTGCAAGAGATCCACTGGAAAGTAAATCAGACAGAACAATGGGAAGTATTTTAGGAGGTTCAGGACAGTCATGTTCCCAAAGACAAAAAAACTGGGAGACTCCAAATCTAGAGCACATGGGTATAAAGGTGCATTGAAGGTGGGAATGTAAGAGAGCGCAGATTACATTGGAAGTAGTGCAAAATAGATTTACAAAGATGTGACCTGAACTGGAAAACTGCAGCTCTGAGTAAAGATTGGATAAGCAACGGTTGTTTCCTTATGAAGCAAAGAACGCTGAGAAGATAATTATTTGAAGTGTATAAAATGATGAGGGGTCTAGACAGATAACGTAGGGAGATAACAATAAAAAAGTCTCATTCAAATGATTTCAGGTCTTGTGTCACCCTCGATTCTCCAGCATCTGCAGTTCCTCTTTAACACTGCAAATGGTGGGTTGGGTGCTTTGGGTTGAAGTTAAAAGGCACTACTGCAAATTGTGGATTGGGTGCTTTGGGTTGAAGTTAAAAGGCACTACTACAAATGGTGGTACCGGTGCTTTGGGTTGAAGTTAAAAGGCACTACTGCAAATGGTGGCTTGGGTGCTTTGGGTAACTTCCTGTTTGCACTGTATATTGATTTTAGATAAAACGCTACCACTTATGGCTGTTTTGGCCATCTTACTCAACCCCCTCCGCTCAGCAGGTGCAGACGATTCTTCCCATCAATGAAAAATAAAAGTGTTATTAGTGTTTAAAAAATGTTGAGAATATCTCTCCTGTCAATCATACCATGAAGGCCACACCTTTTCTGGGGGAGGGGTTATAAAACCCGGAAGTGTGGGTGTAGCTTAGTCTCTGCATGATGGGGGAGGGAGAGGTCAAGACTCTGTCTGAGCTGTGAATCAACTGAACAACTCAGACAGTCTCAACTGAATGTCTACTGAACTGTGAGTTTGGTGTTTTGTGTGGTTTTATGGTGGTTTCACCCTGCTTTAAATGATATGAAACTGCATTTGAATGTGGTGGCCTTGCACCCTGTATGAAATGGTATGAAACTACATTTGAATGTGGTGGCGTTGCACCCTGCATGAAATGGTATGAAGCTGCATTTGATTTTGGTGGCCTTGCACCCTGCTTGAATTTCAAGGAATAGCCACGAGTCAACTGCCAGCCCACCAGCCGTGAGTGAGCCGCCAGCACATCAGGCTTGAGGGACTGAGCTGCCACCCCAAGAACCCATACCAGCGCTCCAGAAAGCCCCCCACCCCCCCCCCCCCCCCCCCACTGGCCACCAATATTGGAATTGGTGGAGAGGTGGAATATTGCATCGGGGGCCAGCCCTCCCTTGTCACATATAAGTATACTCGAATGTGTATTTGAGGGGTGTTAGACCTTGGAAAGTGCAGTTATTTAGGGTAGTTTTTTCCCCGACTAGCACATTAGGACCATTGTGCCTGTGTGATAAGCTTTTTAATGAATCTATTGAGATTAGATTCCAAAAATGATAATTTTTAAAAACATAAAATTAAAAATAAAATCCATTATCCTAAAATATGAGGGGGAAATTGATCCAGAAAGCGTAAATGGTTCATTTTTAGAGCAGGTGTTAATGGGTATTTACCATTTTGAAAGGTAATTAAGTTCCTTTTACTGATGCTTTTTAATAGAATTAAGTCTGATTGTTGAAACTTAGCTATAACCCTTCTGGTGTGGGAATGGTTATGTGGCCACTCCCCACCCCAATAAAAGCCACAGCTGAGAAACAGGTCCAAGGATTTCCCTGTTAGTTGCACTCAGTCCACCCAGATCTCCCCAATTGCTAACCATTTTAACTCCCTTTCCATGCCTATACTGATCTTTCTGCCTTGAACAACCTCCACTACCAGAGCGAGGCCACGTGCAAACTAGAGGAACAGTATCTCCTATTCTGCTTGGGTAGCTTACAACCCAACGGTAGGACATTGAGTTCTTCAAACCCATCCCTCCCCTCCCCCCACACTCCTCTTTCATCCCGCCCCCTCCTGTGCCCCACATAGACTCGCACCTATTCTCTCCTCCCCCCTACATTCCTTCCTTTGGCTTCAAATTCACACCCATTAAATCCTTTGTTTTGTTTCACTACTTGTTTTTTTTGCCTGGCCTTTGTCCAACCATCTATACTATCAAATATGTCCCCCGCCATTGTTCACCTATTGCCTATGACACTTTGTCCTGCCCCTCATCTCTTCCAGCTTTCTTTCCCCCCACAATCAGTCTAAATGAGGGTCCCAACCTGATATATCACCTATTCATGTTCTCCAAGAATGCTGCCTGATCCGCTGAGTTACTCCCGCACTTTGTGTCTTCCCCTGTTAGTCATCTAGGTTGGGTAGTTCCTCATGGGCACGGCCGGGGTCGGTCTGGGGCACGAGCTGTACTGGGGGATTTGTGCGAGCTACCTCCCATCTCTTCCCCGTGCACTCTCAGATCTGGATCTCTGCGCATCCCTCTGCAATTGGATCCTCGATTTCCTCATTCACAGACCACAGTCTGTCCGTATTGGTGGAAATGTGTCATCCTTGATAACAATCAGCACGGGAGCACCTCAAGGCTGCATGCTCAGCCCTCTGCTTTACTCACTCTATACTCATGACTGCATAGCCGGACATAGTGCGAACTCCATCATCAAGTTCACTGACAACACCACTGTTGTGGGACGAATCACTGATGGGGCCGAGTCAGAGTATAGAAATGAGATCGACCGATTGACCAAATGGTGCCAATACAATAACCTGGCTCTCAATACCAGCCACACCGAGGAACACAATCCCGCTAACATAAACGGGACGATGGTGAAAAGGGTCAAGTACTTCAAATTCCTGGGCAGTGTACATTACCGAAGATCTTTCCTGGTCCCAGCACACTGATGCAATTATAAAGAAAGCACATCAGCGCCTCTACTTCCTGAGAAGACTATGGAGAATCGGTATGTCAAAGAAGACTCTCTCGAACTTCTACAGATGCACAGTAGAGATCACGCTGACTGGTTGCATCGTGGCTTGGTTCGGCAACCTGAGCGTCCAGGAGCGGAAAAGGATGCAGAAAGTTGTAACCACTTTATCCAACATCGGCTCTGATCTCCCCACCATCGAAGGAATCTATCGCAGTCGCTGTCTCAAAACAACAGCCAACATCATCGAGAACCCACACCATCCTGGCCACGTACTCATCTCTCCGCTACCATCGGGCAGAAGGTATAGGAGCCTGAAATCTGTTACATCCAGGTTCAGGAACAGCTACTTCCCCACAGCCATCAGGCTATTAAACTCGGCAACAGACTCCGAACTATAACAGCCTATTGCACTTTATCTGCTTATTTATGTGTATATTGAACTGAACTGTTCTGTATTTTTGTTTACAATATTCTGTTGTGCTGCAGCAAGAAAGAATTTCATTGTCCTGTATGGGACACACGACAATAAACTCTCTTGATTTGACTTGAATGCAGTGCGAAGTTGCCCAAGAACCAATTTGCTGAATTCAATCGGGTATTCTGCAAGTTCGTCAGTGAACAGCAATAAACTAATATTGTAACCATAACCTCTATGTTAATAAAGGTGCAGATATTTAAAGGAAAGGAAATCACTCCGAAAATTAATATGATGAGCATTTGATGGCACTGGGCCTGTACTCGCTGATGTTTAGAAGGCTGAGGAGAGACCTCATTGAAACTTACTGAATCGTGAAAGGCTTGAGGATATTTTCACTAGTGGGAGAGTCTAGGACTAAAGGTCATAGCCTCAGAATTAAAGGATGTTCCTTTAGGAAGAAGATGAGGAGGAATTTCTTTAGTCAGAGGGTGGTGAATCTGTGGAATTCTTTGCCACAGATTAGTACAGATATCAGGGGTTATGGGGTGAAGGCAGGAAAATGGGGTTAGGACGGAGGATTAGATCAGCAATGATTGAATGGTGGAGTAGACTTGATGGACTAAATGGCCTAATTCTGCTCCTATCAATTATGACTTTAAAACAGCATGACCCCATAACAGCAACAAATGAGTAATAGAATCATACAGTACAGAAACAGGCCATTCAGCCCAACTTGTCCATGTTGACCAATAGGCCCTACCTAAGCGCGTCCCATTTGTCTGCGTTTGGCCCCATATCCCTCTAAACCTTTCCTGTCCATGTACCTGTCCAAGTGTTTTTGAAATGCTGTTAATAGTTTCTACCTCAACTACCTCCTCAGGCAGCTAATTCCATACTTGCAATATCCGAGGTAAAACGGGCCTTCTCACGATCCTCAGTTATGGAATAATTCGACAATGCGCTGTAAGAAGTTGAAGAGAGCCGAGCTGGGCACATAGAGTTGAACACTCATTGGAGAACTTAGTTCTAACTCGCCAAGGTCGCCTGCCCGTGATCGATTTTGATCAGTGCGAGGATAAATCAGAGAAAGATCAAAAGCTGATGTGCGTATGTGTATGAACCCTTCCCATAGTCAGTGTCTCCACATGGCGCTGGGCTCTTTCCCCAGGGCGGGAATTACTTCGAGCATTTAAAAAAAGATACAGCACGTAAACAGGCCCTTCGGCCCACCGACCGTACATTCACACTCGCTCTATGTTATCCCACTTCCTCATCCACCCCTTGCACATTCGGAGCAATTAATCTATAAAAAGGGACCCGGTTCAAACGTCGCTTGTCCATTGCCTTCCACAGGTGCGGCCCGCCTGGCCGAGTCCCTCCGGCGGTTCTGTACTTCAGCACAGAGACGGGTGTGAGCAGCAAAAGTCCCGCGTTTAGTCCACCCTTCACCCAGGCTTGAGCCTTCACGAAGACACGGGCCACCGCTCGCCATCCGCTTTGAAAACTCACATTCACCCTGAGGCGAACGACTCCAAAAGCACGGAAGTAGCCAGTTAATATGCAGATAGCCCTCGCCATGCTTCCCGGGCTCCACCTCAGCAGCCAAAACCAGCGATCACAGAGCTCTCTGATCTTTGGTCAAAACGTAGTCACGCCCGCATAGCGCAAAGCTGCTAGTCAACGCGGTCTAGTTTTGGAGTAACTCAGCGGGTCAGAAAATGATACATTTACCATTCCTGGCGAAGTCACGTGTGGCCATGTGTGGAGATTCTTCCGATTTAAATTAATCACTACCCCCCTCCATTTGGTCCGATCTTTACAAATATAATGGTGACTAATATTTATTTGCAGCAGGTAATTACAAGGAACTGCAGATGCTGGTTTATACCAAAGAAAGACTGAGAATACTGGAGTAACTCAGTGGGCAAGGCAGCATCCCTGGAGAGCATGGATAGGTGACGTTTCGACAGACTGAAGTCTCCAGCATTTTGTGCCTATTCATTTGCAACAGGTTTTGGAAAAATAATGACGAAAACAGCTGTTGAAAATGACCTGGAGCGGGGCCTTACATCGCCCGGCGCGGCCTTAATGACCGCGGGACTTATTTACCATCGCCCGCCAGGGGCTTTGACTTTTGACATCGGGAGGAGAATGGGGAGTGCAGTGGAAAGATAAGACTTTGCCTTCCATCACAGCGAGGAGGAGATTCGCTGTGATGGATGTTTGTGTAAATTGTGTTGTGTCTTGGTTCATTTTCTTGTTTGTATGACTGCAGAAACCAAATTTCGTTTGAACCTCAATGAGGTTCAAATGACAACAAATAAATTGTATTGTAATGTACCCCCTGAAAAAATAAAAGAGTCTTATCTGGAAAAATAACTAATTTCTTCCTGGATCCCACCACAATTTTCATCTCCTGCCTTTCTAGAAGGCCATGGAAAATGGTGATAGTGCTGATGTAAGGTTATTTGGTACTTACACATTTTATTCCTTTAAAATTGGATAATGTCTTTATACTGTGTGTGTGTACCAACTTGGAATGGAGTTGGCATCAACAGCTAAAGTAGTTATACCAACATTACTTAGTGTCTGTCTTGGACAATGCTTTGAAAAACTCCAAGAGTGATGCCTATCTCTAAGATTGAATGGAAAGACTAGCATCTGTTGGAGATCTGCACATCCTATCCATTAAAGTATTTAATAATGTGGAGTATTCGGATAAATCATCCAATCTTCATTTGATTTGCCTGATAGATGGAGACACATTGAGTGTCAATTTTAACAATTAATTAGAAGTACAAGTGAACTGCTGCTTCATCAAATGGAATATTTGGGTTTTTGGGGTATAAAGGCAGCTGCTGCACTTGAAGGGGAGGAGTTGTTGCAGATGCAATAACTGTCCTTGTACCTCTTGAAACCAAAACATTCCAACTGGAAGTAAAGTCATTGCTACTTCACCAATCTTGTGGACTGCTTCAGTACTAGTGATGGCCTCTTCCACGTCAAAGAAACAAAAAGCAGGTTAACCAGTCCATTCAGCCCAAGCTTTCCATTACCAGCACTTGAATTCTGTGCCACTGTCTGAGCTCTTTCTTTCCCTTCCTGCATTGTTCCAATGATGCCCAATGCAAGTTCAAGAAATAACATATCATCTTTGATTATGCATATTAAAACCTCTGATATGTAAGAGTGATAAACTGAATAGGAAGTCTCTGAAGAACTCTCAATAAACAGGTTCAAACGCTCCACTTCAATCTTAAATGGTGGTCGGGGAGAGTGGTGATGTTTGTGGCAGCCAATAAGTATAGATTAATTTGTCAAGAAGAAAAATGATGATAGTGCTGATGCATTGAAATTATTGGCCTGGAACTATCATCCGGGATTCTTGTACATCTTCCTCTACAGTCCAAAAGCCAATTGTCCACTGCTGCATCATCGGGGATGGAAACTTTATATGATCAGGTGGAAACATTAAATGATTGCATCCCAATGAAGTCCACTCCACATGACATTCAGGTTTAGCTACAACTCTTCCACTCATTACAACTACAACTACAACTGAAGTCTCATAACATTCAGTGGTCATAATTAACTGCTTCATTTTTTACCCATCACAAGTACTATTTCATATTAATCATTTATCACTGAATACTGGGACAATCTGTAAAAAGGACAATGCATTTGGCAGAGTCTCTACTCGTCCCGATACAAACCTCTTCATCAATGAAACTTGTTACCAATTCCTGGAAAAATACTATAACAGCCTATCTGTTCTTCACCACTGATTAAATGCATTCCATGTACAAAAACAACAGTACTTGGCACTTTTGACAGCATCCCTACAATCTCTAATAACCAAAGGTTAATTATACAACTCCCAATAACACAAGCTTGTTGTTGATAAAAAGTTTTGATACTGAAAGCCAAGGATACTTTATTTGATTTATTTGACAATGCATTGTTCAGTGCCTCCATCGAGGGGTACATCTTGCATTTTTCATAGCAAAACAAGTGTTGAGGCAAGCAATCAAGATCCAGCAGAATATGACCTTCAAATTCTGTATTTACGATTTATCCAATGCACTTAAAAAAAATTAAAGCACAGATTCACTGGTTTAGATCAAATACATACTTCAACGTTATAGTGAATAATTTGACATTCAAATTAGCTGTAGATTAAACTAATAGCTACCAATAAATTTAGCTTGCCAACCTAAGAAAAATTATGAGTCATTCATCGCTACCCCCAGGAGATATTACATTTCATTCACTGGGCAATTCCAATCACACCACAGGCTAAGCGTGGTCCAGCATTTCCTGTTCGTTTGCTTTCTTGATTTCCTCCTTTGCCCAAGTCATCTTCTTTCTCATGAATCTTCAGAAAATAAAATTACATTAGTGTAACATAGAAAGGCAATTTCTAAGCTCATGAGAGAAATAAACAGTAGTAGCAAATGTGCTTCTCAAAATCCCTAGATGCTTTGCAGCCAAAGCCTTTTGTACTGTCGGAAACATGGTAGCTTATGGTCATTACAGATTGTGTAAGCTTATATTCATAAGCACAGTTGTGTAGTAGTGCGTAGGAAGGAACTGCAGATGTTGGTTTAAACCGAAGATAGACACACGAAGCTGGAGTAACTCAGCGGGACACACAGCATCTCTGGAGAGAAGGAATAGGTGGCCTTTCGGGTAATCCATTCCTTCTCTCCAGAGATGCTGCGTTTCCAAAGCCGAGTTACTCCAGTTACACAAATATACTTTGACGTAGTCGATAGTTTCTTTCAGGTCCACCCAAGATAATTCCCCTGCTTAATATATCACTCAAGCGAATATAGCACACAACTAACAAAGAGGACCTGTTCCAACATACTCTACATTGCAGGTTCACGTTTTGCAACAATAATTAATTACTCAAGATGGTCTGCAAAAAGGAAAACTTATTGCAAATGTCTCAAAGTATAGAATTCTTGTGAACACTAACTTAATGTTCTTCCTCAGTTTAACTGTCTCTTTTCATTAAATTTGGAATGATATATTGCAGACCACAATGCAAAGTCTCACATTACAAGAAAGAAAGAGTTTGTAAATTGATTTATACATAGAAGTCAACAAAAAGTAATGGACAGGCCAAGTAGGCTGTGGGCTGAGGAGCTTTATTCTAATGTTTCATGACCCAAGTCACAGAACTACATGAAATTTTCACATATTGTGTAAAAATATTATATATCACCCCTGAAACTCGTCAAGAACAAGACTTGCGCATTTTTAGTAAATTAGGAAAAAAACAGAACATTTTCGGGTATTTTTAGTCCAATCAAAGCACATTTAACATTGAGTTGTATGCGAGTTGGCCAATCACGTGCTTTGTTTCCGGCTAGCTAGGCAGGGAGCACACAACATGGCTGAGAGGACTTCACTAATGCCTGTTTTACTGGTGATTCCGATGAAGGTTCTTTCTAGTTCTGTGAAATACATGTCGTGGAAACTTGCAGCAGGGTAAATGAATTTAGTGAGAAAAGCATTAAGAAGTCTGAAGAATGTGCAGCTAAGTGGATAGAAGTGGAAGAAAGTCTTGAAAGCAAAGTCCTTGCTGAGATGCTGCAACATCAAAGTTGAAACCAGTCAAACTTTGTGAATCAACGAACTGCAAGGTAAGATCTAAAGTCTGAATTTATGAAAATTAATCTGTATGGACTTTAATTAATTTAATTGCACCCTTTATAATGTGAAAAATGAGATTTGGAGGCTGTACATTCATTCACTCACTCATTCATGGAGGGCCTAAACTATCCATTACAAGGTAAATTACACATTAATGCCAGCTTGCTATAGTCTAATAAGTCTTTAACATATAATCTTGGAGCTGCCTGCGATAACTTACCGAGTATAAGTGCTCCGATCGCGGGGCCTATGTACTTAACATAGTGAGGCCGCAGTCTCAATTAAAAAGTGGCCGTTTCGCAAACGCGGAGCCGCGGAGTGTGTTTGGATCATGTCTGCGGGGCGGGGTGGGGGGGGGAAAGAGGCTGTACATAGTGCCGTCCGTATCCTGGCCCCGACCACAGGAGAAAAACGGACGCATATTCATTGCGCTTTATAGGCTTCCATTGGAGTGAGAAATGGTCAGAAATGGCAGATGTTCATGTAGAAATGAATTGGTGTAAGTGCACTTGAACTAATTTATCTATGGTAGTAGCAGTGTTATTCTCATTAACATTAAGAAGAGGTTGAAATGTTATGAATTGAAGTCCATGCAGACTTAATGCCTATGAGATGTGTTTTTTTGTAGCCTCTGCCTGACCCTCCACAAACTTGAACTAACTTATCAATGGACCTATCAAACTTATCAAAAGACTTGGAACCTGATGAAGAATATTCAGATGAAGATCAGATGTAATGTAAACAAATACACTGGGGAAATAAATGGTTATATAAAGTTTTAATTTAGTGTAGATCATTTCACTGTTTATTTGGTCAAATTATTTAAACAATGAGTGAATTATTTATGATAATGGCGTGCTGGTGAATGACAGTGCGACAGTTCTGCGACAGAGCGACATCCACACACATCCATCCGTACGCAGACTTCCATGGATACACACACATCCATCCGCTCGCAGACACACATGTACACATCCATGCACACACATACATCCACATATAAGTTTGACAGGTATACACAGACACACACACAAACTACAGATATTCAAACAATGCAACACTTTTAGGGTTCTTTTTAGGTTAAAGGTAATAGCCCTCATTTGCATACGCACCATCGGGGGGGGGTCTCTAACATAAATATAGGCTCATTGTAGCTTAAAATGAATACTCATCGAGTAAACATCAGCGCATTCGATTCTTGGTCAGGATGTGACATTTACATCAGAAATAAGAAGGGTCTCTTACAGGTCTGTCAGCCAACCTAGCACTGCCCCAGTCCCACCAAGGCCTTTACCGCCACTCTCCCCACTATGGCAGTCAGTGGGATTCAGTAAAAGGGGGAACCCAGAGGATCTGTCCTGACCTTTTAATTAGGTAGATTCATGAGCCCTTAAAACATGTGACCTCTGCTGCAGTCTCATTACATTTCCTATTAAAGTGACTGGAAGATGCCTTGCAGGACTGTCCCCCAGCCTGGAACTGCCCCAATCCCACTATGGCTCTGACCCCCACTCTGCACAGTGGGGTTCAGTAAAGGGAGGAACCCACAAGAACTACCCTCACCCATGAATTAGGCTGGTTCAGGTGCAGGACCTCTGCGACGGTGTCTTTAAAAAAACTCACTATTATATTCATCATCTTATTTTTAAATAATATAATTTAAACTTAATTATATATGATTACAGTCATTTCTACAAGTCATATATAATATAGTCATGTATAATAATATATAGTTTATTATTATACATAACAAGTCATGTATAATAATATATAGTTTAAATGGACTGCAACACGGAAATAAGCTGCCCATGGTGATCTCATTTCCCGATCTCATTTTCTAATTAGTTTAATTAATTAATGTGCAACTTTTGGCAGTGACGAGTTATGACTTCCTTCTCAATTATATTTCATCTAAATCTGTGGAAAATTTCATGTAGTTCTGTGACGTGGGTCACAAAAACTGATTTCTAGACACATTTTTGATGCTCGGCCCACAGCCTAAAGGTTGCAGTCTTCTTCATTTGAGGTAGGGAGCACTTCAAGCTCTTTCTTTCTCATTTCAATGACCTCCTCCACCCTTAATAAACCATGCACAAGACATTTGTTGATCACAGGGAGATTTTAAAAATGCAAGAGATTAGATTTTACAAAAATCACAGCAATCAATCAAATTAGTAGACGGCTGGTTAGTTTTTCATCAAGCAACAGTTAGTTTACATGATGAAATAATAGCTCATAACAACTATTAGTCCACACATTTGAATACTTACCACAAGTGTACGACCAATAATGGAAAAATCTCCTGATAGACTGATAGTTTTATCCTTCATTTCAACCTTGGCCACTCCAATGTCATTAGCCACCACATTGCCAAGATCACCAACATGTCTATAATGAATTGCAAATAAAAATCTATTCAGTTTTGTTTTGCCTGCTAAAACCCATAAAAGGTGACTTCACTACAACCTTTGCAGTATGTCATGTTAATTCCAAATTGCAATTGATTACACTTTAACACAACAGAAGGCACTTCAGGGGAGTATCACCTTCACACTACCATAGAACAAGAAATGTACTGTTTAGTTTTATCTTTACTTCTTTACATCCTAATCAAAAATATGTGCTACAACCATTTATGGAATGAGCCATTAAAATAACTCTAATTCAATCTGGAACACCGATACTAACATCAAATGTTAGCTTTGAATTCAGTGGAAAAAACCCCACTTAAAAACACGATAACTGAACGATGTTGACATGGTCAAATCTGACAAAGACAACCCAATGCTTAGAAAGGCCATGTGGAGTAGAATGGTGGGTCACTTGCTATGTAAAAGCAATCTACTGCCTGCTCTTGAAGCATAGCTATAGTTGTCCAAGTTCAACTTCTGTTGAGAATTTGTTACCCTTACAGCTACTTGCCTTCACTACCATCTTGTCCTGGGAAGCTTCCTGCTCTGTTTCTAGGCCCAGTCAGGAAGCCACCAATCATCTCTTGCTTATGTTTCACCAATCCTCTTCTCCTCTTCATAAACTAGCTATCTTCCCTTTCCATTCAGTTGACTATTTCTTGCCCCCCCACTGTTGCTACTCAACCCACCGAGTTGCTCCAGATTCCAGCATTTGCAGTCTGTTGTGTCTTCCTATCACCATGTCATTGAATGTTATACGGGGGTGGCTGGATGTTACAATTGGTAGCCTTCCACTTATGGAGGTGCAAATTTTACTTGCCACTTATTAGTCAATGCCCAAATATTGTTCAGATGTTTATGCATGTACTGCTTCCTTAGCTACAGAAGGAACACATCAAACACAGTACTGCAATCAGCATTATAAAATGAAAGCAACACCAAAACTAAGAAAGTCAATTTTTTAAATGAACCAGGTTATCTTAAACAAAAGGGAATAAATATGTCCATGTTTGCATTATAGACCTTAATGCTGCTTAGCTAGATGAAGTTAAAAATGCAATCAGCCGTACCTCTTACAAAAATGATTACTTTGCTTGCAAAGTTCATAGAAAAGCTCACCTTTCCTTGTCATCTGGTCCACCATGTTCTTTTTTATAAAGATCGAAGTGTGGTCCTGCACTGATACAACCTATTTTGTATACAAATACAAGATAATTAATCGATTATTAAGTTAGGACATCGAAACAAGACAAACAATATTTAATTTCATTGATCACCAACCTTTTCAGATATGGTGGGTATGGGTTAAAAAGTGGCAGTCATGTGTATATTTAGACTTGATGTCAGATGTTTGAGAAAGCCAATGAAAAGATGAAGTTGAAGGAAATTCCGAATGGAAAAACTACACTGGAACCCAGCTGGGATCAGGATCCTGGCAAGCCTCACAACCAGGGCCGTAGATAGGGCTTTAAACTAAATAGTGGGGAGGGTGGGGTCAACAAATTGGAAATGTATGGATGAAGTTAAAGGGAAGGAGTGCAGGAGGGGTTACTGAATTCTCCACAAGTAATAGGACAGAAAGTTTAAGAAGGGATAAGAGACAAAGGTCAGGTAAAATCGGGACCAATGTGAGAAGAGGGGCGATGAATACTGAACTAAACTAATATATTTGAATGCATAGAGTACGGAATAATCTTATAGCCTAATTAGGAATTGGTAGGTACGATGTTGTGGGCTTTACGGAAATGTGGCTGAGAGAGCATCTGAGCTGGGAGATGAATATCCAAGGTTACGTGTCCTATCGAAAAGACAGACAGGTGGCCAGAGGGGGTGGGGTAGCTCTTCTGGAAAAAAATTAAATTCAGTCCTTGTCAAGGGGTGACACAGGATCAGAAGATATAGAATCCTTGTGGGTAGAACTGAGAAAGGGTAAAAATACCCTGATGGGAATTATTTACAGGCAACCAAACAGTACCCAGGAAGTAGGATATAAATTATATCGGGAGATACAATTGCCATGCGAGAAAGGTAATGTTGCAGTGGTCATGGGGGATTTTGATATGCAAGTAAACTGGAAAGGTAAATTGGTACTGGGCCCCAAGAGAGGGAATTTGTAGAGTGCCTATGACTGGTTTCTTAGACAAGCTTGTAGTTGAGCCTACCAGGGGAAAAGGTAATTCTGGATTTGGTATTGTGTAATGGACCAGATTTGATTAGGGAGGGGAAGCAATAGGAGGTAGTCACCATTAAATGATAAAAATTTAACCTGCAAATTGAGAGGGAAAAGATGAAATCGGATACATCCGTATTTTTAATGAGCAAAGTTGACTACCGAGGTATGAGGGATAGACTGGCTAAAGTTGATTGGAAAGGAGCCCTAGCAGGAATGACAGTGGAATAGCAATGGCAGGTATTTCTGGGAACAATTCGGAAGACACAGGATCTTTTCATTCCAGAAGAAAGATTCTAATGGGAGAATGAGGCGACTGTGGCTGACAAGGGAAGTCAAAAACAGCATAAACTAAAAGAGAAGTCTTAACATTGCAAAGATGAGTGGGAAGATGGAGGATTGGGAAGGATAAAAAAAAAAACAGAAGGTAACTAAAAAGGCAATGTGGGGATAAAAGATGAAATATGAAAGTAAGCTAGCCAATAATATAAAAGAGGCTAGCAAAAATTTCTTCAGATATATAAAGAGTATGAAAGAGGCAAGTGGAGACTTTCGACCACTGAAAAATGATGCTGAAGAATTGATAATGGAGAATAAAGAAATTACAGATTAATTGAATACGTTTTTTTGCATCAGTCTTCACAGTGGAAGACACCAGCCACATGCCGAAAATTCAAGAGTCAGGGGGTGGAAGTTAATGGAGTAGGTATTACTAAGAAGGTGTTTGGGATACTGATAGGTCTGAAAGTGGAAGTCATATGGACTGCACCCCAGGTTCTGAAAGAGGTGGGTTTAGAGATTGTGCAGGCATTAGTTATGATCTTTCAAGAATCGCTAGTCAGGAATGGTTCCAGACGATTGGAAAATTGCAAATATTACTCCACTGTTCAAGAAGGGAGCAAAGCAGAAGCATGAAAGCTATAAACAGTTAGCCCGATTTCAGTGGTTGGTAAGATTAAAATCCAAAAGATGACGTTTCTGAATACTTAGCACACAATAAAATAGGGTGGTTTCCATGGTTTTGTGAAAAGGGCATCTTGCTTGATGAAAATGTTGGAATTCTTTGAGGAAGTAAATAACAGGATAGACAAAGGAGAGTCAGTGAATGTGATTTACCTAGATTTTCAGGACGTTGATAATGTGCTACGTCCGAGGCTGCTGAGGAACATGAGCTTGTGGTATCAGAGAGAAGATACTAGCATGGATTGCAGGTTGACTGGATGGCAGAAGGCCAAGAGTCGCAATAAAGGGGGTTTTATCTGGTTGTCTGCCAGTGACTAGCAGTGTTCAGCAGGGGTCAGTGCTTTAACCACATCACAATGTACATCAATGATTTGGATGAGGGAATTGAAGGATTTGTGGCCAGGTTTGCGCTTGATATGGAGATAGGCGAAGGGGCAGGTGGTATAGAAAAAGCAGGATCTGCGCAGAAGGTCTGAACAGGTTGGGAGTGGGCTGAGTAGTGGCAGATGGAATACAGCATTGCATAGTGTGAAGCCATGCATTTTGGTGGGAGGAATAAAGATGTAGACTATTTTCTAAATTGTTGAGAGAATTCTGAAATTGGAGGTGCAAAGGGACTTGTGTAGGATTCCCAAAAAGTTAATTTTCAAGTCGAATCAATAGACAATAGGCGCAGGAGTAGGCCGTTCGGCCCTTCGAGCCAGCACCGCCATTCAATGTGATCATCCACAATCAGTACCCTGTTCCTGCCTTCTCCCCATGTCCCTTGATTACGCTATCTTTAAGAGCTCTGTCTAGCTCTCTCTTGAAAACATCCAGAGAGCCAGCCTCCACCGCCCTCTGAGACAGAGAATTCCACAGACTCACAACTCTCTGTGTGAAAGGTTTTTTCCATTCCAAGTGGGCCCCATATCAGAGACAGGATTGAATTGAATTGAATACATTTTTTTAGTCAAGTATGAATACATACAAAGAATTTACCTTGGTGCTTTGCTCATAAGTAACATGATATACAGTAGACAATGAAAAATAAAACATTATAATTTATACATGTGAAGAATGAAATAAAATGCCAGAGCAAAAGGAGCTACAGATGTTCAGCTGTTGAGTAGAGTTACTGCTTGTGGAAAATAGCTGTTTTTATGTCTGGCTGTGGCAGCTCTGACAGGCCGGAGTCACCTTCCAGAGGGAAGTGCTTCAAAGAGTTTATGGCCAGGTTGACAGGGGTCAGAGATGATCTTATCCGCTCTCTTCCTGGCCCTTGTAGTGTACAGTTCGTCGACGGGGGGGTGAAGGTTACAGCCAACAATCTTCTCGGCTGATCGAACAATACGCTGCAGCCTCTGGATGTCATGCTTGGTGGGCATCATTTGGAGAAGCTGACGGAGAAGGTGAGGTCAGACTCTATGATGGCAGTATAAAACTGGACCATCATTGCCTGTGGCAGATTATGCTTTCTCAGCTGCCACAGGAAATACATTCTCTGTTGGACCTTTTTGGCTGTGGAGTCGAAGGTGACCTCCCATTTAAGGACCATGGAGATGATGGTTCCAAGGAATTGGATGGTTCCAAGACTCCACAGATGTGACAGATAGTGAGTGGGAGGAGAGAAGGGGGAGTTCTCCTAAAGTCTACAATTAATTCCACTGTCTTAAGAGCGTTGAGTTCCAGGTTGTTGCGATGGCACCAGGATGCCAGCTGTATCACTTCCTGTCTGCAGGCAGATTCCTCCCCATCCGGAATCAGTCCAATCAGGGTTGTGTCACCGCAAACTTGAGAAGCTTGACAGCGGAGTCTGTGGGTGTGCTGGTGTTGGAAAGTGTGCAGAGGAGGTTTACGATAATGATTCCATGAATGATTGGGTTAACATATGATCAGTGCTTGAAGGTACTGGCCTGTACTTGTTGGAGTTTAGAAGGATGGTGGGGGGCGGGGGAGAAAAAGAGAGTGTCTCATTGTAATTGACCGAATAATAAAAGGACGGGATAGAGTGGATGTGCAAATGATGTTTCCACTGGTGGAAACATCATTCCACCCACATTCCAAAGGTGTACAGGTTTGTAGGTTAATCGGCTTGGTATAAATGTAAATTGTCCCTAATTTGTGTAGGATAGTGTTAATTTGCAGGGATTACTGGTCGGTGCAGATTCGGTGGGCCAAAGGGCCTGTTTCTGCGTTGTATCACTAAAACTAAGGCAGTAAACAACCAGAGCCAGAATCTTTTTCTTCCATTGCCAGTGTTTTTATTTATCATTGGGAAAGCGTTATCTTTTAAATAAAGTCTAACTTAAATGCATGCAAACATATGATTTCCAATATCAGTAGATTTATTACAGTTAGTTTATTAATCCAAATCTCCAGCACAATTGCAACTAATTTCAATCCTTAACAGTTAAACGTGACGGAATATCTTCAATTCTTTGGTCCATGGTTTTGGTCCATTGGGTCTTTGGTATCCTAATTGTTTTAAACGGAACCATCAGCAGCAGCTACTTTCTTTAAAAAATGCATTCTGGAATTGAGCCTTAGTCTATCATTAAATCCCCAATTTCCCCATTAATAGATTCATGGCAAATTCTAGAAACACAAGACATTCTGGTCATGATCTTTTGACTAATGAAACCAATTTTTGCTTAGATGGAATAGAAGCTTGGCTTATTGATGTTTAAAGAGGAACTGCAGATGCTGGAAAAACAAAGTTTGACAAAAATGCTGGAGAAACTCAGTGGGTGAGGCAGCATCTATGGAACAAAGGAAATAGGCAGCGTTTCAGGCCGAAATCCTTCTTCAGACTGATGCTTGTTGATATTTTATTTTCCATGCAGTTTATTGGTGCCAACAATTATGTTTTTGAAAACATTGATAAAATTGAACCCAAAGCATAGTAATTTGTTCTTAACTGCAGAAACCAGAGAATATGAGCAACTGTTCACATACAGTCCCTTCCATAATGTTTGGGACAAAGACCCATCATTTATTTATTTTCCTCTGTACTCCACAATTTGAGATTTGTAATAGAAAAAATCACATGTAGTTAAAGTGTACATTGTCAGATTTTATAAAAAGCTATTTTTATACATTTTGGTTTCACCATGTAGAAATTACAACTATGTTTATACATAGTCCCCCATTTCAGGGCACCATAATGTTTGGGTCACATGGCTTCACAGGTGTTTGTAATTGTTCAGGTGTGGTTAATTGCCTCCTTTGTAATTGCTCTCATTACGAGATACCTCAGCACCTAGTCTTTCCTTCACCTTTGGAAACTTTTACTGCTGTTTTATCAATGAGGACCAAAGATGTGCCAGTGAAAGTCAAATAAGCCATTATGTGATTCAGATACAAGAATAAAACTACTAGAGACATTAGCCAAACCTTAGACTTACCAAAATCAACTGTTTGGAACATAATTAAGAAGAAAGAGAGCACTGGTCACTACACTGGGAGGCAGTGCTCTCTTCTGTCAGTCCCTGTGGGGGTTGTGGGGGGAGGGGGGTGTGGGCGGAGGGGAAAGCTCAGAGAAAAGACGGGGTTACTAATCGCAAAGGGACCGACAGGCCAAGGAAGACCTCCACAGCTGATGACAGAAGAATTCTCCCTATAATAAAGAAAAATCCCCAAACACATGTCCGACAGATGAGAAACGCCCTTCGGGAGTCAGGTGTGGGTTTGTCAATGACCACTGTCCACAGAAGACTTCATGAACAGAAATACAGAGGCCAAACTGCAAGATGGAAACCACTGGTTATCTGCAAAAATAGGATGGCCGAGTTACAGTTTGCCAAGAAGTACTTATAAAAGCCATCACAGATATGGAAATAGGTCTTGTGGACAGTTGAGATGAAGATTAACTTGTATCAGACTGATGACAAGATCAATGTATGGAGGAGAGAAGGCTGCCCAAGATCCAAAGTATACCACCTCATCTGTGAAACGGTGGCGGGAGTTTTATTACCTGGGCGTGATTGGCTTCTGAAGGTACTGGTTCACTTATCTTCATTGATGATACAACTGCTGAGGTAGTAGCATAATGAATTCTGAAGTGTATAGACCAGGGGTCGGCAACATTTTTGCATGGGGGCCAGGACCCATGTTTGTGAGTGGATGGCAGTCTAGCTGCAGTTCCCAGGTCACTGCGAGCCCTGGGTCTAGCTGCAGTCCCCAGGTCGCCTACGAGCAGCGGGACTGGCTGTAGTGCCCAGGTAGCCTGCAAGCCCCAGGTCTAGCTGTAGTCCCCAGGTCGCCTGTGTGCCCCGAGACTGGTTGCAGTTCCCAGGTCGCCCACGAGCCCCGGGACTGGCTGTAGCGCCTAGGTTGCGAAAATGAATTGAAAAAAAATACGACTGCGGGCCAGATGATTTCGGATTACGGGCCGGTTCTGGCCCGTGGGCCCAAGGTTGCCAACCCTTGGTATAGACGCATCCTATCTGCTCGTTCAAACAAATGCCTCAAAACTCATTGGCCGGTGAGTCATTCTACATGAAGAGAATGATCCCAAACATACTGATAAAGCAACAAAGGAGTTTTTCAAAGCTAAAAAATTGTTAATTCTTGAGTGGCCAAGTCATTCACCTGATCTGAACCCAATTCAGCATGCCTTTTATATGCTGAAGAGAAAACTGAAGGGGACTATCCCCCAAAACAAGCATAAACTAAAGATGGCTGCAAAACAGGCCTGGCAGAGCATCACCAGAGAAGACACCCAGCAACTGGTGATGTCCATGAATCGCAGACTTCAAGCAGTCATTGCATGCAAAGGATATACAACAAAATACTAAACATGACTACTTTCATTTACATGACATTGCTGTCCCAAACATTATGGTGCCCTGAAAAGGGGGGGGGAGAGGAAATATATAAACACTGCTGTAATTTCTATATGGTGAAACCAAAATGTATAAAAATGTCCTTTATTAAAATCTGACAATGTGCACTTTAACCACATGTGATTTTTTTTCTGTTACAAATCTCAAATTGTGGAGTACAGGGGTAAATAAATAAGCAATGAGTCTTTGTCCCAAACATTATGGGCACTGTAATTGGTGGTCTCCAGGGAAGAAGGAGAAATGCATGGGAACTATCTGCACAAATGAGAGGTGATGGTGCATCATAGTTAAACCCTTTGAGACCCTTCTTCAGACTGGCTGTAATCTCTCTAAACCAAAAACTACCACCGCCTTGTCAATTATTGCTCATTGCCAAGTAATAGACTGTTTTGCTTAAACTCTTAAATCTTACCGAAAGTTGCTGTTCATTTTGTCTTGTCAGCAGCTTTTCCTCTTAACAGTCAGTTCCAATTTTCTTATTGAAAGATTGTTTAAGATACCTCAATGTGATAAAAGCCAATGCACTTTTATTGGCTTGAAATAAAGTCACTCTTGTTTTAGAGCCAAACGTTCTGTCAATTTGTGCCCAACCAGTTTGGCAGAAAAAATATTGGTCTTGTAATGGTGGATAATTTATCTAGCTGTTAGTTTAGTTTATTATTGTCACATGTACTAAGGTACAGTGAAAAGCTTTTTGTTGCATGCTATCCAGTGAAAGAAAAGATTATACATGATTACAATCAAACAGTCCACAGTGTATAGATAAAAGGTACAACATTTATTGCAAGACGATGTCCAATAAAATATAGTTCAAAAGAGGTAGATGGGAGGTCAGGACCGCACTTTTGCTGGTGAAAAGATGGTGCAGGTGCCTGAAAACAGCTGGGACTGCTGAATCTAGAGGTATGCATTTTAAAACTTCTGTACCTCTTGCCTGATGGGAGAGGGGAGAAGAGGGAGTAACCAGTGTCTCTTGCATTCAACTAATGAGCCCTTAACTTTGCATCACATCCAAAAGTCAGTACTTAGGTTAAAGCACTACCTATTATAAACTTTGCAAGTCTTTGGAGTGGGATCTGTAGCACTAGAGGAGATGGGAGATTGTGGCTCAACTTGAACAAATAGTTCAAAATTTCAACTAAGTGGCTCTCTTTTGAGACTATTGCAATTTATTCATGAATGTTGTCCATTATTTCAAACTCGAGTGCCTTTTAAATTCATAATGGTCTTGACCATCACTGACCATGTCCCAAAGCTACATGCCTAAGAGAGATAGGCAGATGCTGGTTTACACTGAAGATTACAAACCCACTGACAGCTATCCAGACTACTCTTCTTCCCATCCTGCCTTCTGCAAAGACTCTTTCCCCCACACCCAATTACTCCATCTTCGCCGCATTTGCATCCAAAATTAAATGTTCCATATCAGGACCACCGAGATGTCCGCATTCTGCATAGAGCAGGGGCTCTCCTCTTCTACCATAGACAAGGCCCTCCCACATGTGTCCTAGGTATCCTGTAGTTCCCCTCTTGTTCCCCCTCCCTCCAGCCACAATAGGGTCAGAGTCCCCCTAGTCCTCATCTTTCACCCCAATCAGCCGTCGCATGCAGCACATAATTTTCCAACATTTTCGCCATCTCCAATGGGATCCCACCACCAGTTACATCTTCCAAACCCCACCCATTTCCGCAGAGACCATTTCCTCCCGAACTCCCTGGTTAATTCATTCTCTCCCCGGTTACTTTCCCCTGCAACTGCAGGATATGCAACACCAGTCCCTATACCTCCTCCCTCGACTCCAATCAGGGACCTCGACAGTCGTTTCAGATGAGGCAGAGGTTCACTTGCACTTCCACCAAACTCATCTACTGTATCCAGTGTTCTTGGTATGGACTCCTGTATGTCTGCGGCACAAGTGCAGGCTGAGCCACCCATTCACTGAACACCAGCACTCAGTCCGCCTTGGCCTATGCGATATCCCAGTTCCCAAACATTTTATCTCCCAAAGGGACCTTTCTGTCCTGGGCCTCCTCCACTGTCAGAGTGAGGTCACATGCAAATTGGACCTCATATTTCGCTTGGGCAGCTTACAAACCAGTGGCATGAATATTGATTTATTTAACTTCAAGTAACCCTTACATTCCCCCTTTCTCAATCCCTTCCCCTCCCCAGTCCTCTTGCTAATTTCACCATGCGTTCCTTCATAATCACCTTGTTCCCAGCCAACAATGGACCATTTGGGCTCCACCTTTCCTGCCATCGATGCAGGCAGTGCCTAGTTCTGTACCTTTCCATACCTCCAGTGTTCCCTCCCAGAGTCTGATGAAGGGTCTCGACCCGAAACGTCATTTATTCCGATTCTCCAGAGCTGCTGCCTGATCCGCTGAGTTATCCCAGCATTTTTTCGACTTCCAAAGCTACATTATGGACGGCTTCTTATGATGGGGATAGGATGTCAGAATATCATACTGGAAGGAAAGTCTTTATTTATAGTTTTATGCTTCCACTTTTAAGCCAATTTACCTTTGACCTCTTTAGTCAATCAACCATATTAAGTCCAATTTTATGCCTGAACAAATAATTATTTAATCATCACCCATTTCCCGAAAGCACATTTTGCCTGCTATTTTGCTCATTTAAAAAAGTTCTATCGTTCTAGGAAAGGCACTACGTCAGAATACAATCCATTTATAATCTGTTCAGGAAAGCTATTTTACTTAATTACTTTTTATGAACATTGAGATTTATAACTCTTGGGTCTTTAAAATAGTTAAATATTTAAATATTTCTACTTTTTGCCCCCCTTTTTTAATAAATAATTGCTATATTAAAAATCAAAACCACTAAGTGGTAGGCTTCATAATCTATTAGAACAAGAAATTTCAGTCCATACCATTTGTATTATCCCCAAAAGCATGAACGTGGAATCCATGTTTCCCAGGGGTTAACCCAGTGATGATTCCTTTCACAGTCACAGGTTCATCTGCCTAAAAACAAATTTCATAATAAAAAAAGCATAATTGCTTCAGCAGTACTTAAGATACAATTCAATATTAATCTGTAGAAGCAGTTAGACCACAAACAGCCTCCAAATATAACATGATCAATTTAATTGACAAAATCATCATATATTAACTTGTAACGATTGCTTCAGTGTGGAGGCTTTGTTTTCAGTTATAAAAGTAAATAATAAGAGAACCTCATTTCCCCAACTAACTTGAAAAACACAATGCACAAGCGCCACTCATTTAAAACCATACTAAATGCAGATGTTCGAATAAAATGCAAGTCAATTTGTAAAATGGTTCCAAAATGGCAGATGCATTACCTGTTTATATTAAAAATATAAATACTAGAAACGTTTAAAAAAAATGTTTTCTTCATTGCACACAAAGAGGCAACAAACTAACAATCACAACTTTAGCCAACTTAGTTTACATGAAAATACAATGCTGCCCAAGCCCATTCAATTTCCTTTGGGTCAGTCTTTAATAATTTGATGTCAATCGGTGTCATCAATGCAATTTTGTACATCAGTGTTAAACTATTGATTTTGAGGGGAAAAAAAAAATCTGCTTAGAGTCAGAGCTCTATTTGAATTGTTCTGCTGCATAGCTCTCCACATTATTTAAAATTAGGAACATTTTCAGATCTGGATTCCAACTGTTCTGTTGCAATATGATAACTGAAGAAATTTGGAGGTGCTCACATTCTAGATGTGTTTTAAGCTAAAGTTAACATTTTTGCGACATTTATCCAGGTTTTTTGGCTGTGTCCAATTACAGGCTCATTTATGGTCTTTTATTTTAATAAAGTAGACAGTTTAGTTTAAAGATACAGCATGGATACAGGCCCTCCAGTCCATGCCCATCATCGCTCACCAATCACATTAGTTCTATGTTATCCCACTTTCTTATCCACTCCCTACACATAAGGAAAAATGTACAGAGGCCAATTAACCTACAAAACATCTCTGGAATCTGGAAAGAAACCAGACCATCCAAGGGAAACCAACGCAGTCACCAGGAGGATGTGCACACTCCACACGGACAACACCCAAACTCTGGATCGAACCCGGGTCTCTGGTGCTGCGAGGCAGCAGTGCTACCAGCCACGCCACTGTGCCACCAAAACTCAGGTTCCACGTTATACCCAACTTGATGTGTCAAGTTACATTTTGCAAAAGCAAATGGGTATCAAACAAAAGACAACTTCCAAACCTACAATGCAAGAGAGCAAATATCTCACAACCCCCCCCCCCCCCCCACAAATACCAGTCTGAAGAACGGTTTCGGCCCAAAACGTTATCTATTCCTTCGCTCCATAGATGCTGCCGCACCCGCTGAGTTTCTCCAGCACTTTTGTCTACCCACAATTACCAGGATTATTAAAGAAATTCTACATTCAGGGAATTCAGGCACAATGAGGAATGCATTTCCGTTTAACTTGCAGAGTACATTAAACAAAGAATGACATTCATTTCATTGAATGTTCACTAAGTGTATCTTGAACCAAAATATGAGATTCTGGACAGACATCCTTATCTTTGATTGAATAATCTCAAACTATCCTCTGACACAAATCCAAGGGCCATAAGGTTACAATACAATACGGTTTTATTCGTCACATTGCACATAAAGTTCAAGTGAAATGAATTTGCCAGCAGTGGTACAATGATAAAGAACACACAATACGCAATAACAAATTTAACACAAACATCCACCACAGCATTCATCACTGTGGTGGAAGGCACAAAATTTGGCCAGTCCTCCTCCATTTTCCCCCCTGGTCGGGACATCACCCTCCGCAGCCGCTGCTGCGGGCGTCCAGATGTGCAGACAAGGTAAAAAGTCCAGGTGAGTCCTGCATCGCTACCTCCCCACCAGAGACCGCGGCTTCAGGCTGGTGTAGGCCGTAGGCCGTAGGCCGGCGGTCGCAGATTTAAAGTTTGCGCCACAGCCAGAAGCACCACAGACTGCAGGGCCGGCGGTCTGGACCTCCCCTCCAGGGATCCCTGGCGAGGGACCCCACTCCTGATGGTAAGTAAGTCCCTGCCGCGCCGGCGGTAGAAGTAGCCCGTGGGCCAGCAGTTGGAGCTCTTCTTCCAACGGGTCCCCCTCGAGGGATCCCAGGCCGCGGACGCCGCGCTGGCTGGAGCTCTGCAGACCGCAGCTTCCGGCTGCCGCGGGCCAGCGAAACGGAGCGCTCCCCTCCAGCGAGGGCTCACCCTCTCCACTCCGAGAGTCCACGCTGCGCCCGCCGCCGAAGGCCCGTGCGTGTCTCCGGGAAAGGCCGTCCGATCCTCACTGTTAGACCATGGGGGAGGCGACATGGAAAAAGTCGCCTCTCCATGGAGGAGGCGATCAAAGCAGGTTTTCCCCCTTACCCCCGCACACCACCCCCCCCCCCCCACAAGACACACAAAGAAACATTAAAAACACATATTAAAACATACTAAAAAAACAAAAAAAGTTGAAAAAAACAAACATGCTGCTGACAGGGCTGCTGGCTTGCAGCGCCCCCACCGACCTTCAGGTGGTTAAGGAGTATAATTCTGCTATTGATAGCCAACAGTGCCTTTGTATAGACAATTCTGAGCTACCAGACCTGCTCCAAGTATATCCCACTTTGCACAATAATGTGGTCAAGGAAAGAGCGTTCACGTCGTGGCCCTGTTTTCACCAATCTTTCCACCACCACGCACAAGCACAGGACAGACACCATTGTATGCAGATGCCGAGAAGTGTATTCAGCTCTGGCTGAACAACTTCTAATCTTGTGTGTGGACTTGATAAGAAGAACAACAATAATGCCACACATGGAGCATCTGTGAGATTCATCAGTGATCGTGTTATCAGATCACCCTTGATGATGGACATCGTCTCTCACCCATAATTATGTTGTGCCTTCTTCCAAATGTTATACAGAATAATGACACATCAGCTGAGGATGATGGGCAAATGGTGTGTAGGTTTTCTTGCCCATGTTTGACAAATGCCACAAGACTTCATGGTGTCCACTTTTAATGTTGTGAATTCCCAGAGCTGCTGCTCAGCTTTAATATAACTGCAAACCCATGGTAGGTTTGTTTAATCAGTGCGACAGGACATAGAAACATAGAAAATAGGTGCAGGAGTAGGCCATTCGGCCCTTCGAGCCTGCACCGCCATTCAATGTGATCATGGCTGATCATCCAACTCAGTATCCCGTACCTGCCTTCTCTCCATACCCCCTGATCCCTTTAGCCACAAGTGCCACATCTAACGCCCTCTTAAATATAGCATGACTATTAAATATTGACATGACTGGGAACCATGATGGACTATATGGTTACAACCATATGGTTAATGGGAGATTATTTTTTGCAAAAATCTGACTTTATGGAATTCATTAGTAAATGCTTCTTAAAATTGAAAATCTGTTAACTTTCGAATAAAATAAATGTACACTTATGTCTGGAGCAAGAGTTCACAACATTCCACCATTGAAAGTAAAATAAAGGAAAGCATTTATATACAGTTTGGAATTATCCAACACAACGCCATCACCTCTTTTCTGAGAGTAACTTCCCTCTCATTGTGGAAGCCAATCTTTAGCCGAATCAAATCAATCCAAGAAGCAGAAAGCACCAGATATAAAAGGTTGTACCAATTATAAGACTGAAGAACTGTGCTCTAGAGCTGGCAACAACTCTAATGAAGTTGTTCTAACATGGTTATATCACATCCAACAATGTGCACAATTCTGAAATGTCTAGAAACATCCTTTTAAGGAGAAACTCAATCTGTTTAACCCAGTATTCTTCATCAGTTAACTGATGCAAAGCATCATAAACATTACGTGTAAAGAGGTATTTTCCAATAATCCGCTTCCTAATGCCCGTTTTAGAGCCCTGGGCCATTCAGTTCCCAGGCTTCCCATAGGCCTCATTCCAAACACAGAACAGACTTTCTTTTACGAAGGAGATGAGGAGACAATTCTTTAATCAGAGGATGGTGAATCTGTAGAATTATTTGCCACAGAGGGCTGTGGAGGCCAAGTCAGTGGACAGATTCTTGATTAGTACAGGTGTCAGAGGTTATGGGGAGAAGGCAGGAAAATGGGGTTAGGAGGGAGAGACCGATTAGCCATGGTTGAATGGTAAAGTAGACTCAATGATCTGATTGGCCTAATTCTACTCCTATTCCTCATGACCTGATGAACTGAAATGCAGAAGTGAAAGTGACTATCCTTGGCAGCATAAGTATGAAATCAAAGAGCCCTGATTAATTTGTCAATGAATAATAATGCTAAATAGCTCCAATAGTTAAAGTAATTTGCTTTTGCAAAAAGGGTGGTAATGGTTTCTGGAAATTAATAATCTCAGCTCAAGGACATGACTGCAAGAATCCCTCAGGGCAGTGGTTTAGGCAAACATCAAATGTTTCAGTGCACTTCCTTGCAATGGGATAAAAGTGGACTTTTTAGCACACTATTTCATTAAAATCGCAGAAATTGAACCAGCACAAATGAACAATTCAGGCATGAGACGATGACCAGCACATTCGTGCCACAGAAATAGCAGGCAATGACCATTTCGAATTATATACCATCTACTAACTCACCTATGCCACTTAATATCATGTTCATGTCTCTAGGTCTACAAGTTTAGAATATCTATTTAATAAGCGAGTTTGGTATTCTGAAAAACATAAGGAATCATGGGATTTGTCAAAGGTCATTCAAGAATTAAAAAAGCAAACGGGGTGCCAGGTAGCAGGGGAGAGCAGGGTGTAACCGAGATAGAGGGGGCATATGCGAGTGGAAGACAGGAGGAAAGACTAGACCGGCGATGCTCTGGAATCCTAACCGGCCGCCGCCGAGCAGCGGAACCGAGGAGTAAGCGCCTGACAGGTGAGCAGCCCACGGTAGCTGGTGTCTCTCCGCACGCCGCTGGAAGAACCGACACCTCTACTCCCCAGGTCGGGCGCTGCCTCCTCGACCCCACTACTCAGCGACGGTAGACTAGTATTCCAGAACATCGTTGATGCCTCACATCAGCTCCTCATTCCCCGCCACCTGTCCAGATAATGTGACCGACGTTGGCCGAGCTGAAGATGGGACCCAACCATTCTCACAAAATGTCAGTGTTCGGCGAGGATGTTAAGAACACTCAGTTCACTTAACGCAAATTTTTGGTCATTTGTTCCTTGCGTCCGTGGAAATCCCCACTCACATTCATCTCAACCACAGCGCAACAATCTGTTAGAAGTCTGAAGCAGAGTCTTCTATCCAGAGACCCGCGGACGGGAGTGGTGGTCCAGGCTCGCAGACAGCGCGGAGGGGAGGCTCCTGCCCCAGCTCAACTCTGCCTGCCCCGCCGGTCGGCCTGGCGGAACAGGCCGAGTCGAGCTGGAGGCCCCCCTTCCTCCCTAGGACACTCGAGAGCAGGCAGGGACGAACCAGCGGCGGCTGGTGAGGGATGAGATACAGGTCTGCGCCCATGCAGCGGCACAGCCGCCGAGTGTTTATCCCGAGCGGCCCATGACCTGTGCACGCGCAGTCGGAATACCGAACTCGCTTATACCTCAGATTCTGCACCAGGTCAGATCTCAAATAGAACCCAAGTGACAACCCCACTCCTAGTACGATTCAGAACTATTTCAGACCTCCATGCATTATCCAGTGTAAATGTGACACCGTTTGTTGGCCAGTGACTCAGATGTCCTTCTCTCCAGAGATGCTGCCTGTCCCGCTGAGTTACTCCAGCTTTGTGTCTTATCTTCAGTTTAAACCAGCATCTGCAGTTCCTTCTTACACACTCTATGCATGTTAATTTACTTTCCAGCAATGTAAAAAGATTTCATTTATTATTCTAAAATGGAGCAAATTGTGTCGGTTCCAATTAGTGCATTCAGAAAGTATTCAGACCCCTTCACTTTTTCCACATTTTGTTACGTTAAAATTTTAAAATTGATTAAATTCTTTTTTTATTATCATCAATCTGCACACCATACCTCAGAATGAAGAAGCGAAAACAGGTGTTTAGAAATGTTTGCAAAGTAATTAAAAATAAATAACTGAAATGTCATATTTACATAAGTATTCAGACCCTTTGCTATGACAAATTAAACATAGAAACATAGAAATTAGGTGCAGGAGTAGGCCATTCGGCCCTTCGAGCCTACACCGCCATTCAATATGATCATGGCTGCTCATCCAACTCAGTATCCCGTACCTGCCTTCTCTCCATACCCTCTGATCCCCTTAGCCACAAGGGCCACATCCAACTCCCTCTTAAATATAGCCAATAAACTGGCCTCAACTACCCTCTGTGGTAGAGAGTTCCAGAGACCCACCACTCTCTGTGTGAACCTCAAAAAATTGAGGTTAGGCGCATCCCGTTTCCATTGATTATCCTTGAGATGTTTCTACAACTTGATTGGAGTCCCCCAGTGGTAAATTAAATTGATTGTACATGATTAAGAAAGGCACACAACTATCTTTATAAGGTCCCACAGTTGACAGTGCATGTCAGAGCAAAAACCAAGCTATGAAGATGAAGGAATTGTCCGTAGACCTCTGAGACAGGAATGTGTTGAGACACAGATCTGGGGAATGGTATAAAACAATTTCTGCAGCATTGCATGCCCCGAAGAGCGCAGTGGCCTCCGTCATTCTTAAATGGAAGAACTTTGGAACCACCAGGCCCGGCCAAAGTAAGCAATCAGAGGAGTAGGGCCTTGGTCAGGGAGGTGACGAACAACCCGATGGTTACTCTGACAGAGCTCCAAAAGGCACCTAAACGACTCTCAGACCATGAGGAACAAGATTCTCTGGTCTGATGAAACCAAGATTGAACTCTTTGACCTGAATACTTAAGTAAATGTGATATTTCAGTTATTTCTTTTTAATTACTTTGCAAAAATGTTTAAACAACTGTTTTCACTTTTTTATTATGGGGTATTGTGTGTGTAGATTGATGATACAAATAATGAATTTAATCCATTTTACAATAAGGATGTAACGTAACAAAATGTGGAAAAAGTGAAATGGTCTGAATACTTTGATTGCACTGTATATCATGTATGCCTACCTATTCTTAAAATATAAAACAGATGGGGAGGAGATAGACAGGTTTAATACACAATTTTAGCTGCTTTATTGACAATATGTAATGATCTTTCTTGGTATCCTCATTTATTACTTACAATTCTAATCCAAAAGTTCCCTCATCTATGGAATTAATTTCACTGCGAACATCTAGTCTTACCACTAACTGACGTTTACAAGGACACCTCCAGCTCCGTTCCTTCCTGACCTGTTAATTTTAAAAGGTCATATTTACATTAAACAATAAGCAATTATTTGATATCCATCTTCAGCAAAGGAGCAATAGAAAACATTAAAATACATTTCAAACATTCATGTCAGAGTTTGAGAAATTTGTAATTGCCATTTGCAGAAAAAACTGGAAAGTGAAGAGTTGAGTATAACTTGAAATAACTTACTAAAATATACAAACACAATTCATGTATGCCAATGTACAAACATTCAACTCTCCCTTACCTGAAAATAAAAATCAAGATTTGAGTGGTAACTGATTTGGAAAATGACAGTAGTTGGAAATTACTGGTTGCAATGTCGAAATGTAAGCTAGAACACATCAGCTTTTTGAACGAGACAAATAATGCTAGAATTTTCTTCTTAATTAAAATCTCCTGGTATGTTGTTTATGACAAGCTGATCAAACATTCCCAACTTACATTTTATTTAAATCAGTTTTCCTCTAAACCAATTGAGGCAATTTATATTGAGCAACTTGATGTTCTGTTGTGCTTAAATGGCTTTTTGATCATGTCAGGCTTCAAAATGTGATGCAAAGGTCAACCATTTTTAGTTGTGAAATAAATCAAAGGGTAAATCCAAACACAAATCTCGCTGATTGGCCCAAATAACATCATTATAGCTTGCAACTGCAGACGCTACACTTTTATTGAATAGCGTTTATGCTGGTTTACCAGGTAAATTCAGAAATGTCACAAATTTCACAATGGTAATGCCCTCCATAATGTTTGGGACAAAGACACATTATTTATTTATTTGCCTCTGTACTCCACAATTTGAGATTTGTAATAGAAAAAATCACATGTGGTTAAAGTGCACATTGTCAGATTTTAATCAAAGCCATTTTTGATAAAGGTCATTCACCATGTAGCAATGTTAATACATAGACATTTCTCATTTCAGGGCAACATAATGTTTGGGACAGAGCAATGTCATGTAAATGAAAGTAGCCATGTTTAGTATTTTGTTGCATATCCTTTGCATGCAATGACTGCTTGAGGTCTGCGATTCATGGACATCACCAGTTGCTGGGTGTCTCTGCTCTGTTGCTGGGTGATGCTCTGCCAGGCCTGTATTGCAGCCATCTTTAGCTTATTCTTGTTTTGGGGTAGTCCCCTTCAGTTTTCTCTTCAGCAACTAAAAGACATCCTCAAATTGGTTCAGAGCGGGTGATTGAATTAGCCACTGAATAATTTACAAATTTTTAGCTTTGAAAAACTCATTTGGTGCTTTAGCAATATGTCTAGGATCATTGTCTTGCTGTGGAATGAACCGCCGGCCAATGAGTTTTGATGCATTTGTTTGAACTTGAGCAGATAGCATGTGTCTATACACTTCAGAATTATGCTACTACCATCAGCAGTTGTATCAATGAAGATAAGTGAGCCAGTACCTTCAGCAGCCATACAAACCCAGGCCATAACATCCCCACTATCGTCTTTCACAGATGAGGCGGTATGCTTTGGATCTTTGGCAGTTCCTTCTCTTCTCCATACTTTGCTCTTGACATCACTGTGATACAAGTTAATCTTCGTCTCATCTATCCACAAGACCTTTTTCCAGAACAGTGTTTGCTCTTAACTACTTCTTGGCAAACTGTAACCCGGCCATCCTATTTTTGCGGCTAAACGGTGGTTTGCATCTTGCAGTGTAGCCTCTGTATTTCTGTTCATGAAGTCTTCTGCGTTCAATGGTCATTGACAAAATCCAAACCTGACTCCTGAAGAGCATTTCTGATCTGTTGGACAGGTGTTTGGGGATTTTTCTTTATTATAGAAATAATTCTTCTGTCATCAGCTGTGGAGGTCTTCCTTGACCTCCCAAGGCCTTTGCAATTAGTAAGCTCACCAGTGCTCTCTTCTTAATAATGTTCCAGACAGTTGGTTTTGGTAAGCCTAAGGTTTGGCTGATGTCTGTAACAGTTTGATTCTTGTTTCTCAGTCTCATAATGGCTTCTTTGACTTTAAATCGGCACAACTTTGGTCCTCATGTTGATAAACAGCAGTAAAAGTTACCAAAGGTGATGGAAAGACTGGAGGAAAAACTAGGTGCTGAGAGGTCTTATACCTGCATCCTGCATTAAGTAAGCAATTAAACAGACCTGAGCAATTACAAACACCTGTGAAGCCATGTGACCCAAACATATATAAAAAAGAGAGAGAGAGAGAGAGAGAGAGAGAGAGAGAGAGAGAGAGAGAGAGAGAGAGAGAGAGAGAGAGAGAGAGAGAGAGAGAGAGAGAGAGAGAGAGAGAGAGAGAGAGAGAGAGAGAGAGAGAGAGAGAGAGAGAGAGAGAGAGAGAGAGAGAGAGAGAGAGAGAGAGAGAGAGAGAGAGAGAGAGAGTGTGTGTGTGTGGTGGGGGGGGGGTGTATGTATAAACACAGCTGTAATTTCTACATGGTGAAACCAAAATGTATGAAAATACCCTTTAATGAAATCTGACAATATGCACTTTAACCACATGATTTTTTTCTATTACAAATCTCAAATTGTGGAGTACATAGGCAAATAAATAAATAAATGGGTCTTTATCCCAAACATTATGGAGTGCACTGTATATCCCATGCATACAAAACATCTACCCAAAACAAAAATATGTCAATTTCTGATTCAGGTCGTTTTCCATTTTCCTAATTAGCTCATATTTTATAAAGAGTTTGTGCATTGAAACAAAACTTCCAATTAATTAGGTTTACACATGAACACATTACACATAAATGGAGTAGAAAAGCTTTAAAAGCGTAACATTAATTCCCCTGATGTGGACACCAAAATGCCAAGAAGTGCATGAGGTCCAATTTCCCCAAGAACTGGATCTCAAAACTCCAAATCAAATCTCAAACATCTGAAAGCTTTATATATCTTTTTTCCAACAGGTGAATTTATTATGGGGAACAAGGAAATGGCAGATGAGTTGAACAGATACATTGGTTCTGTCTTCACTAAGATAGACACAAACAATTTCCTAGATGTACTAAGGGACAGAGAACCTAGGGTGACAAAGGAACTGAACAAAATTCACATTAGTCAGGAAATGGCGTTGGGTAGACTGATGGGACTGATAAATCCACAGGGCGTGATGGTCTGCATACAAGGGTACTCAAGGAGGTTGCTCTAGAAATCGTGGATGCATTGGTGATCATTTTCCAATGTTCTATAGATTCTGGATCCGTTCCTGTGGATTGGAGGGTAGCTAATGTTATCCCACTTTTAAGAAAGGTGGGAGAGAGAAAACAGGGAATTATAGACCAGTTCGCCTGACATCGGTGGTGGGGAAGATGCTGGAGTTGATTATTAAAGACTAGTGGGATCCGTTGCTCAATGCAATATTCCACCACTCAACCAATTCCAATATCGGTGACGAGTGGGGGGGGCTTTCTGGAGCACTAGTATGGGTGTTGTGGGCCAAAGGGACTGGTTTCCAGAGAGCTAGTATGGATATTGTGGGCCGAATGGAAGGGCTGGCAGCTCAGTTACTCAGGCCTGGTGGGCTGATCAGCTCAGTCACCCAGGCCTGGTGGGCTGATCAGTTCATAAACTGCTTGAAATTCAAAACTGCCCAAAATAGGTGAGACTCTGAGAGAGAAGGGGAGAGGGTGGAGAATCAATTTTAGACATTTTTCATCTTTTTCTACAGATTACCAATGAAGGAGGAAAGTCTATCCTGGCCAGAATCTTACAGGGAGCCAATGAAGGGAGACAGAAAAACACTGGGGTGAGGTTTAATACTTGCAGGGGGAATACTTACTGATGGGCCGAAGGGACTCCTCCTGGGCTAGTACAGGCCTGATAGACCGAAGGGACAAAAAAAAGAGTGTAATCTCAGTGAAAGACAATTTTTCTGGACTTTTCCTGGCGTGGCCTAGCACTGGCCTTTTGGGCCAAAATTGCTCGTTCTGGGCTAATACGGGCATTTTGGGCAAAAGGGACTGGTTTCTTGGCTAATAGGGAGGGGCCCTCTGGGCCAAAATGAGTGATTGCAGGCAGGCCAACCAACTCATTTCATTTCAAGCACAGGGCAGGCCAAACAACTCATGGCATTGTCATTTCATGCACATTTTGCATTGCAGTCTCAAGCACAGGGCGGGCCAAACAACTCATGGCATTGTCATTTCACTTCCATTTTGCATTGCAGTCTCAAGCACAAGGCAAGCCAAACAACTCAAGGCATCGTCATTTCACTTCCATTTTGCATTGCAGACTCAAGCACAGGGCAGGCCAAACAACTCATTGCATTGTCATTAAGGGCTAACAAATTATTTGTTGCAAGTACATTGCAGACTCACAGTTCAGTTGATTCACAGATTAGAATGACAATCGTGGCACAGTGTCTGACTTGCGTCCAGGCATCCGGGGTTTTATAATCCTTCCCCCGCCCCCAGGCTAGCAGTCGACTCATGGCTATTCCTTGAAATTCCATTTCAAGCAGGGTGCAAGGCCACCAAATTCAAATCCATTTTCCTACCATTTCAAGCAGGGTGCAAGGTCACCACATTCAAATGCAGCTTCATACAATTTCATGCAGGGTGCAATGCCACCACATTCAAATGCAGTTTCATACCATTTCATGCAGGGTGCAAGGCCACCACATTCAAATGCAGTTTCATACCATTTCAAGCAGGGTGAAACCACCATAAAACACCAAACTCACAGTTCAGTAGGCATTAAGTGTGTTCAGTTGATTCACAGCTCAGACAGAATCGTGACCTCTCCCTCCCCCATCATGCAAAGACTGAGCACACCCAAACTTCCGTGTTTTATAACCCCTCCCACCGGAAAAAGGTGTGGCCTTCGTGGCATGTTTGACAGGAGAGAGATTCTCAACATTTTTTAAAACACTAATAACACCTTTATTTTTAATTGATGGGAAGAATCCTCTGCACCTGCTGAGCGGAGGGGGACTGAGTAAGATGGCCAAAAATCACAGCCATAAGTGGTAGCGTTTTATCTAAAATCAATATACAGTACAAACAGGAAGTTAGCCAAAGCACCCAAGCCACCATCTGCAGTGGTGCCTTTTAACTTCAAGCCAAAGCACCCAAGCCACCATTTACAGTGGTGCCTTTTAACTTCAAGCCAAAGCACACAAGCCACCATTTGCAGTAGTGCCTTTTAATTTCAAGCCAAAGCACCCAAGCCACCATTTGCAGTAGTGCCTTTTAATTTCAAGCCAAAGCACCCAAGCCACCATTTACAGTAGTGCCTTTTAGCATCAAGCCAAAGCACCCAAGCCACCATTTCCAGTAGTTCCTTTTAACTTCAAGCCAAAGCACCCAAGCCACCATTTGCAGTAGTGGCTTTTAACTTCAAGCCAATTTGCACCAAATGTGGGGTTATCCACTTTAGTGGCAAGTACAAGAAGGCAGATTATTTGAATGGTGTAAGAAAGAACTGCAGAAGTTAGATACAAAATGCTGGAGTAACTCAGCGGGTGTGGCACCATCTCTGGAGAGAAGGACCCTTCTTCAGACTGATGTCAGGGGAGGGGGGGGGGGGGGAGAGAGATAAAGATAGAATGCAGTGAGAGACAGTAAGGCTAACGGGAGAACTGGGAAGGGGATGGAGAGAGAAAGCAATGGCTATCTGAAGTTAGTGAAGTAAATGTTCATACCGCTGGGATGTAAACTACCCAAGCAAAATACGAGGTGCTGTTTCTCCAATTTGTGCTGGGCCTCACTCTGACAATGGAGGCGGCCCAGGTCAGAAAGCTCAGATTGGGAATGGGAGGGGGAGTTGAAGTACTGAGCCACTGGGAGATCAGGTGGATTAAGACGGGCTGAGTGGAGGTGTTCAGTGAAACAATTGCCGAGCGTGCTCTTGGTGTCGCTGATGTAGAGAAGTTGACACCTGGAACAGCGGATGGAAGGCGAGGACAAGAGGGACATGTTACGAATAGGGGGGATGGGGAGTAAGAGCGGAGCGGTGGAATACCGAGGAGATCCTAGTGAGAACCTCATCTATAATGGAAGAGGGGAACCCCTGTTTACTAAAGAATGAGGACATCTCTGATGCCCTGGTATGGAACACCTCATCCTGGGCGCTGTTGCGGCATAGATGGAGGAATTGGGAGTAGGGGGGGTACAGTCTTTACAGGAAGCAGGGTAGTAAGAAGTGTAGTCTAGATAGCTATGGGAGCCAGTAGGTTTGTAGTAGATGCTGGTCAATAGTCTGTGATGGAGACAGTGAGATCTAGAAACGGTAGGGAGATGTCCGAGATGTTCCAAGTGAATTTGAGTGCCGGAAGGAAATTAATGGTGAAGTTGATGAAGTCAGTGAGTTCTGCATGGGTGCAGGAGATAGCACCAATGCAGTCGTCAATGTAGCGGAGGTAGAGTTCAGGGATAGGGCCAGTGAACGTCTGGAACAGGGATTGTTCAACATACCCTACAAAGAGGTAGGCAAAGCTAGGGCCCATGCGAGTCCCCATAGCTAGGCCTTGGATTTGAAGGACGTGGGAGGTGTCGAAGGAGAAGTTGTTGAGGGTAAAGACCAGCTCTGCTAGGTAGAGGAGAGCATTGATAGATGGAAATTGGCTGGTACAGTGGTCAAGGAAGAAACAGAGGGCTTTAAGATCCACCTGGTGGGGGCTGGAGGTGTATGACTGGACATCCATAGTAAAGATGAGGGAGTGGGAGCCTGGAAAACAGAAGTGCATTGGGAAGACGATGAGCATGTGAGGTGTCTTGGAAATAGGTAGGGAGGGATTGGACCAGGGGTATAGGATGGAGTCGAGGTATGTGGTAATTAATTCGGTGGAACATGAACAAGCAGAAGCAATGGGTCTGCCAGGACAGTTCTGTTTGTGGATTTTGGGGAGAAGATAAAATCAGGCCGTGCAGGGCTGGGGAACGATAAGGTTGGAGGCTTTAGAGGGCAGAGAGCCGGAAGTGATGAAATCAGTAATGGCGCTTTAGATTAAGGCCCGGTGCTCGTCTGTGGGGTCATGGTCCAATGATAAGTAGGTCTCTGAGAGTTGTTGCCTGGCCTAATTCCAGCAGAGGTCAATGCGCCAGACTACCACGGCATCTCCCTTGTCGGCGGGTTTATCCACTCGGGGTTGCTGCAGAGTGAGCGGAGGGCTGTTCGTATCGGGGGGGAGGTGAAGAGGTTAGAATGAATAAGGGGAGTGGAAAATTTGAGATGGCTGATGTCCTGCCGGCAGTTGGAAATGAAAAGTTCTAAAGAAGGTAGAGGGCCAGGAGGAGGAGTCCATTGGAGAAGGGGTCATCACTGGGTGGTGAGGACTCCTTCCCATAGAAAAAGGCACGGAGTAGACAGAAGAGCTCTACATCGTGGCGAAACCGGAACTATTGAGGTGGGGGCGGAGGGGAACAAAGGTGAAGCCTCTGCTGAGGACAGACCGTTCTGTATCAGAAAGGAGGTGGTCAGGAAGGATAGTGAACACATGGCAGGGGTGGGGGTTGGGGTCGGAGGAACGCAGGTGAATAGATGGAGGCAATGTCTGATGGGGGGGGGGGGGGGTGGGGAAAGGAGGATGGCGGGAGTTCAGAGGGGGGGGGGGGATGAGGACTATTCTATGGGTGGAGAGTAACTGCAGTCACCCGACTAAAATGGAAAGGGAAGATGCAGTGGAAGGAGGAGGGGTAGCTATAAGACCCAGCACAGCCAGGCCCCGTGGTGTGGGAGTTTGCATCGTAGAGACTGTGGGCCCAGTGCTGAGCCTGAGGCTCAGGTAAGGCGATGGCTGCGGCCCGCTGTTGGGTAGTGGAGTGGCACGGGTCGGCAGAGTCGCTGGTGGAGGCCCGCGGGGAGAAGTCCAAGTCAGTGGACGAAGCATCGGTAGTCCTAGTCAGCAGATAGTGGGGAGGTAGCGAGGGTCGGCGTCATCGGTGAGGCCGTAATGATATCAGGTTAGGAAAAGGGGAAGTGCAATGAGACCTGGGCGTCCTTGTTCATCAGTCACTGAAAGTAAACATGGAGGTAGAATAAGCAGTGAAGAAAGCTAATGGCATGTTGGCCTTCATATAAAGAGTAGTTGAATATAGGAGCAAAGAGATCCTTCAGCAGTGGTACAGGGCCCTGGTGTGACCACACCTGGAGTATTGTGTTCAGTTTTGGTATCCTAACTTGAAGAAGGATATTCTTGCCATTGAGGGAGTGCAGCATCGGTTCACAAGGTTAATTCCCGGGATGGCAGGACTGTCATATGATGAATGAATGGAGCGACTGGGCTTGTATTCACTGGAATTTAGGATGAGAGGGGATCTGATAGAAACATAAAATTATTAAGAGATTGGACACGCTAGATACAGGAAACAAGTTCCTGATGTTGGGAGAGTCCAGAACCAGGGGCCACAGTTTAAGAATAAGGGGTAGGCCATTTAGAACTGAGATGAGGATGAAACTTTGTGAAAGTTGAGATGAGAGTGTGAATTTGTGGAATTTTCTGCCTCAGAAGGCAGTGGAGGCCGAGTCACTGGATGCATTCAAAGGAGAGTTAGATAGAGCTCTTAGGGCTAGCGGAATCAAGGGGTAAAGGCAGGAATGTGGATGATCAGCCATGATCACATTGAATGGCGGTGCTGGCTGGAAGGGCCGAATGGCCTACTCCTACACCTATTGTCTATGTATCCAACTTTAACAATGTACAAAAATTGTTATTGGCATCTTTAAGACTTGCAAACACATCAGCAAGTTTCTGCTTTGGAAGCTCTTAAACAATAAAATAGCTTTTGGATTGAGAAGTGAATGTTGGCACACCACTAGCATAATGAGGTCCCTTTAACCACACAGTAAAGCAGAAATATTGTGCGTTTAATATGCTACCCAAACAAGAGCACAATCTAGATTATTACCATGCTGTTCTGATGAATTATACTGCAGTCTTTCAGGAGAGGTTTGAACATAGAACCAAAATCTTCACTGATATTTTCCGTGTTACACAATCTCTTATTGGATTCTGCTGTAAACACAAACTATTAAGATGTGCTAACATTTTATGCATAAAAGGTCATTTGCTATCATTATTTTTCTTTCAGTTGATCCGTAAAGAAAAAATATATTGTTTGTTATTGAGTACGGCACATTTGTTTGTATTCAACGGCTCGCAACGCAATTAACAAAAATTGGCACATGCCCAAAAGAACATAGTTCAAAAGTATTGCGTAATTTCAAATAAATTATAGCTGCCGTTCTTATGCAAAAATCTGATATGCTCTGGCATAGTTTATTTTCAGCTCCTCCACACAAAGGTTACCAAAACGCTGCTAATTATGTTCTTTTCTGTTTATAGATATTAAATTCTCATATGACTTACACAGCATGACTAAGCAAAACAAGTCAAAACATCTGGTGAACAAGGTCATAATGACACAGCACCTTTGATCAGAAAAATGTACAGCAAAGAGGGTGCTATTTGGCCAATTGTTGCTAATCCCATCTCCCAGTATGTAATCAGTAGCTCCATTCGCTTGGGTTTTTTAAGTGCACATCCAGTGGCCATCTAAACATAATGCAAATCTCTGCCTTCTCTACCCTTTATGCAATACGTTCCAAATCTCTCTTGATGATTTCCCATACCACTACACCCCCCCATCCTCAGCGCTCGCATCTCCAATCCGCTGCCAATTACTTTTAATTTACACCCCTTGGATTTTGACCAAGGGAAATTGGTTAAATATTAAGCATCTACATAGGCCCCACAATAAATCTCCACTCAGTCTGTTCTAAAATTTCTTCACAGCTATAGCTTTCTAGTCCAGGCAACATCCATTTAAAGTTAATCTGCACCCTTTACCTGAAAGTACGGATTGTATCACAATATTGTGACAGGCCAGTACACAGCACAAGCTGCAACTTAATTAATTTTACATACATTTCTAGCATTGCGACTCCACCCTTGTAAAGACTACCTCAACAAAAGAACATGGTATTCCAGCTTGCTGGTCAAAGATTGTAGACATCAAGTCCTATGTTCTTCCCCGATATCTTGAATCAACCCACACAACCCCGATTCTACATCAACAACTGATCACGCAGTGGACCACTTCTTCTACAAACATGGGCCATTTTAAAAAAAGTCATATTAATGTATTTTTTGTCGTTTTTTTCCTTTTTACTCTTGCAGAATGTTGCACAATTTAAGTGTTTTCTGTGTGTTTATTCGTCAATATGCCTCCAATGCTGATGTAAGAAAGTATATCATTACATTTGTATCACATTGTACAGAGTATGAGAAACATAATTTGACTATTCTATTAATTGTAACTTAAGAGAGCAGAGTAGGCATTGACCTTTCACGCCAGCTCCACCATTCATGGCTAAACTTCTAAGCCTATAGTACCTCGCCAGTTTATACAACAGACCAAACTAATCATCTGTTCCTGCATTCTATAGCTTTCTTCTTCACTGTAAATCAACCAGCCAAGTTTTATGTCATCTGTAAACTAGTTTGTCAGAAAATAAAACAAGGCCTATGTGACTCTACTCAACGCAGCCTTCCAGTACAACACACCCGTCTACCACTACTGCTTGATCTGACAATTATTTCCAACATTTTCTGTTTACACATCGACTTTTGCTGCATGCCAGATAGCCTATTTGGGATTCAAATCGTTACTCTCGTCTTGATCCTGTCCACTCTTTCTTTCGACCAGTATGTCATCTGCTTCTGTCAAGAATCTCTGTTGGTTCTAACATGGCTCTCAATAAGTCAAAAGAGGTGAACCTGGACGCAAGACGGGCTATTTTGAGCTTTATTGGCGCTGCTCCGTCAGTCGCTCCGGTTCCAGGCCGCCCTCCAGCACCATGCGCTGCTTGCTGTCAGGCAGGCGGGAAGCTTCGGAGTCCACGCATTGAACGGCAACCGCCGATCGCACCGGCTGCAGAAGAAAAAAACGCGGGGGCACTATCGTTCGACTGTTGTTACTTACAGCTTGTTCAAAGTTAATGGTCCCACCGACGTCGGTCCCACCCATCTCGGACCCAGGGGGTACACGCAGCACACAGACAGCTTTCATGGCGACGAGTGACTCTCACCCACACGACAGCAGCAAACAACTCCGCTCGCTCGCTCGCTCCGGCACCGGACGGTATGTGCGCATGCGCCAGACCCTCCCCAACCGCCAATTAACGCGCAGGCGTATTGGATGGTGTACAATGTCTGCTCTTTGGTGCATAGTTCATCGTTTGGCGTTGTGTATGGTTCAAGATGCCAATTGTTGTTGGGAGAAGCTGTTTTTCCAACCATGGTGGCCGCGGTTTTCAGACTCCTGTACCGTTGAACAATACATCACAGGCACTTCGACCCACGATATCTGTGCCAAATATAATCCCAAATTAAATTTATCCCCTTCGTCTGCGTCTGTCCATTCCCTGCATATCCTAGCAATGTTACAAAATTTTGAGATTTAAAAAAATCAAGTCTGCAATTTATCCCATCAGATAAAGCATGAACAGAAGTTTAATTTGACACCTAATTCACTTTCATATCTTCAGTATTAAAAAAAGTTGTGGCCATTTTCATACTCGGAAATTAGCAAAGTGTTTCCTATTGCTTTTCTATTGATTAAACACAAAAGTTGTGATCGAGGACAGTCAAAAGCCCATAACTTTCTTAAAAATTAAGAGAACTGAAAGACATTTTCAGTTATTATAGATTGAAGTATTCTGAAACAAATAATTCTTCCCTTCCCTCCCGATGCACCCCTCCCCCGGGCACTTTCCCTTGCAACCGCAAGAGATGCTACACTTGTCCCTTCACCTCCCCCATCCACTCCTTTCAGGGACCCAAGCAGTCATTCCAAGTCCGACAGAGGTTCACCTGCACCTCCTCCAACCTCATCTACTGCATCCGTTGCTCCAGATGCCAGCTGATCTACATCGGTGAGACCAAGCGGAGGCTGGGCGATCGTTTCGCCGAACACCTCCGCTCGGTCCGACCCGACCTCCCGGTGGATCAGCACTTCAACTCCCCCTCCCATTCCGTATCCGACCTCTCGGTCCTGGGCCTCCTCCACGGCCAGAGTGAGCAACACCGCAAGTTGGAGGAACAGCACCTCATATTCCGCTTGGGGAGTCTGCATCCTCTAGGCTTAAACATTGAATTTTCTCAATTCTGTTAACCCAGTCTGCCTCCTCCCCCTTCCCACCTCTCCCTCAGCCCTCGGGCCCTGACATTCCTTCTCCATCTCCCCCCCCCCCCCCCCCACCCAAGTCGCACTAGCTTCTTATTTTCACACTACAAAAAGCTTACAATGGCCTGTTTCCTTTATCATCAATACTTTTTTGCATATCTTTCTTCATTGTTCTTTATCTCTCCACATCACTGTCTATATCTCTCGTTTCCCTGATCCCTGACCAGTCTGAAGAAGGGTCTCGACCCGAAACGTCGCCTATCTCTTTCGCTCCTTAGATGCTGCTGCACCCGCTGAGTTTCTCCAGCTTTTTGTGTAACCCTCGATTCTCCAGCATCTGCAGTTCCTTCTTTAACGCATGAAACAATCTTATTTGGATGACCTGAAATTAAAGCATATAATTAGTTTTTTACCCAATTGTAGCTAATTACAAAATTCAATTACTAGATCTAAACATCTATCCATTTCTTAAGAAAAATGTTTAAAAAAATTTAAAGCCTAAGTGTCCAATTAACATTCACACAATAATTCACAGTATAACATGATTTTTAAATCTAATTGTCATTAATTTATAGGCCAAATTTAAGGAATTTAGTGTTTAATGCCCATAAATTAATGGGCATTTTAAACAGCTTGCGAGTGGGATTTTCTGGAATGCGATGGATTAGAACGTTGCGGATGCGGTGAATTCAAACCCCATATCGGCAGGAAAAATTCTGCCGGTTCGTATGGGGACTAAATCACCATTTCGCAACATTAAATGGTGATTAAGGTCATCTAAAAAAACAGGTTTATATGGAAAAATAAACAGCTTTCACTTACCTGTCCCCTACGTAAAATCGGTCCCCGTTGTCGGTGTCACGGCATTAGGAGCTAATTTTTATTTTACTCCAGCGCTGAAATAGTCGGGCTATTTATTAAAAAAAATTAACTTACCGGCAGTCGGAACGAATCTCCAGAAATAGATCGCGCTCCGACAGCACCACTAAAGGTAAGTTTTGTAACATACCTACATATCCATGTACATACGCTCTTAAACCACACTATCATGTCCAATTTGTACTAGGTCAGTTTGCAATATTCTCTTTGCACCATTCTGCTGTTTTTGCACTTGTCATTGTATTTATTGTGTTTATTGTTTACTCTTTCAAGTTCACGCAAGAGGAATTGTACATTGATGCATTTGATAATAACAATCTGAATCTATATTTGAAGGTGAGGAGGGAGTCTGCAAGTCAGAAATGTCAGTTTCAACTTTGGACAGGAGTAATTGACATGGCAGAAATAGAAAAACAGTAATTGTTTCAAACATTAGGTCAAAGATGAAGCTGAAGAAAAATGGGCATAGATTTCAGAGGTGGGAGAATATGTTCAAGTTTTTTGAAGATTTAATACTAATAATTTATGAAGGAACTGGATGGAAATATGGTCAACAATTCATTGAGAATGGAAATGGGGTTGCAGGGGAATGGGAGGAAATGGAGGGAGGGAGGGAGGGAGGGAGAGAGAAAGAATAAGGAAACAGACACGGTGCATTGGGTAATGAGGGAAATGGAAGCTAAAATTAACTGTGTTTTAACGAACTATCATTTATCATCTATTATGTATCTGTACACGGTGAATGGCTCGATTGTAATCATATATTGTCTTTCCGCTGACTGGTTAGCATGCAACAAAAGCTTTTCACTGTACCTCGGTATATGTGACAATAAACTAAACTATCTAATATTCCCTTACATAAAAAGTACCATATTAAAACAAAAATATTTCTGCAGTGGAAGTCATTACTTTACATTTAATTAAAAACAGAAAATAAGTCAACTGTTCAGTGAAGCAAAGAACAAACAGTTGGAGTGGGTCAAGCAGCATCTGTGGAGGCAGAGGGATGGTCAATGTTTAGGGTTGAGACCCAACTGTTTAATTTTTGCTCCATCTTACATCTCGTGCAGTCTTAGGTAATGACTCCTCCTCCACAAGCATTCTCACTCCCCTATCATACATTCTCCATTTACATTCCAAATTCCGCTCTAATTCCATCTACAAGATTACAGATGACTACACTGTGGAGGGCCGAATCATGAACAATGGTGAAATGTAGTACACCAAGGAGAATGAGAACTTAGTGACAAGGTGTCAGGACGATAAACTCTCCCTCAATGTCAGCAAGATGAGGAACTAGTTATTGACTTCAGGAAGCATGGTGAAGTACATAACCCAATCTGCATCAATGGTGTGAATGTGGAAATGGTTAAGAGCTTCAAGTTCTTTACCAATCATATTACCAATGTCCAACCACATGGATAACCTCATTGACGCAACAGCCAAGAAGGCACATTAACACCTCTATTTCCTGAGGAGAGTGAGGATATGCAGTTTGTCTCCAGTGACTCCTACAAATTTCTACAGATGTACCATAGAAAACATACTGTCGGGTTGGGAACATTACTGGTTGGTTTGGGAACAGCTCTGCCCATGACTGCAAGAAATTGCAGAGTTGTAGATGTGACGCAGTTCATCATACAGACCAGACTTCCCACCATTGACTCCATCTACACTTCATGCTGCCTAGGAAAAGTGGCCAACATAATCAAAGACTTGTCCCACCCCAGTCATTCCTTCCTCACCATGATCCCATCCGGCAGAAGATACAGAAGCTTGAAAGAGCGCATCACCAGAATCAGGAACCACTTCTTCCCCTTCATTATCAGCTCTTCTGAATGGTCCTTTCACAAGCTAGAATTCTGATCGATTCACCTCTACTCCATTGTGGACATTGGACACATTAAAGGAACTGATGAGCTACAATGTGCTACACTGCTGAGAACTATATTCTTTACTCTGCATAATTTCCTATGCTCTATCTATTGTACTTGAGTTTGAACTGATTGTATCTATGTATGGTATGCCTGACCTTTTAATGGGCCTTGGTACAGTTGACAATAATAAACCTAAACCAAAAATATTTTACTACTCCATTGCAAATTCTCTTCAAGGTATGCCTACATTGAAAAAGATTTTCTCCTGTCTTTGACATGAGTCCCACTTTCACTGCTCTTCTGTAGTTTCTACTGCATTTCCACCAAACCTCTGGCTTCACAGATAAGTTTTTTGGTCCAGATTACAGCTTCGGTAGTCTCTTGCATTTCCAAATATTTGGTGAGGGCACATCGCGTTTTTTCGAGCTGTCCCTGCACTACCAATGAGGTTTAATCTTAATTAACTTTAGGAGCACATGGGGAAACTAGGGGCAACTAGAAGCTTCAGAATTCAAACAGATGTAATCAATCCTACCCAAAGTGAATATTAACCAAAATGGAATAAGCTATGAATTCTCAAATTCTTCTTGCACTGTTGCCTATCAACCCAGGAGTATCAGATAATATATCAGATAATGGTAAATCAAAAGTAAAATCTCGTTTAATTATGCATTAAGCCAGAGAGTCATGAAAAAATATAAAGATCTACAAATGAAATTCAGATATATAGCCAGGAGATGGCAGCCTTTTTAAATAGTAATGATTCATTAACATTTACATTGTTAACAATAATGAGTTTCACAAATACTGGGTATGTAGGCATAGATCAGTGACAAGGTGAAGGTCAAGATATTAAAATCAGGTCTTCCAATTCGTCCAGTAGGCATACATTCAAATGTATTTATTGAAGTGACCTCCTTGCTTATATTTTCTTCATTGTCTCCTGATTCATTCCTGATTATTGGAAGTAGGATAATGAATACTGTATTAAGTAATAACTAAATTGTAAAATGGAGAAAAAGAAATGGGAACACAGAAACTGCGGTGAAGTATAAAGTGATCATGCAGATACATAGGGTGTAGAAACTGGAACACATTAGAAGAAACAGAAGTGTTGGAACAATTTCTGCTCTGGTAACCTCATGCACCTGTTTTAGCATTGCAACTTCTCCACTGCCACTCTTGAAGACCTGTTTCTGCTCACCTGAGTTCCACTCCCATATCTGGCATTCATTTCTTCACTCCAGTTTCGATCAGCTTAACTAAAGTCACAAATATTGTTAGAAGAGATGATTGGGGAAAATTCTTGAACATTTGAGAGACATTTGCAATAACCCAGTCCTCTGAGACCACTCCTGGCTTTAGTGTTTCTTGTAAGATCGCTGCTAATGCCTCCACAATCTCTAAACTACCTTTTTTGGAACCCTTTGGCATAGTCCAACTGACTTATCTACCTTCTGACCTTTCAGCTTACCAAGCAACTTCTCCTTAGTAATAGCAACACCACTAACTTCTGGCCCCTGTGTGTCTTGAATTTCTGGCTTGTTGCTGGTGTCTTCTGTTGTGAAAACTAGCGCAAATAACCTATTTGTTCATCCTCCATCTCGTTGTTCCCACATTACTACTTCTCTGACACTTTCCAGCAGTCCAATGTCCACTCGTACCTTCACCTTTACTCTTTATATATTGGAAAAACTTTTGGTATCCTCTTTTATATAATAGGCTACCCTACCTTCATATTTCATCTTTTCTCTCCTCATGGTGCTGCTAATCTGTGGTGCTCTGATTGAGGGTAAATGTTGAGGCTATAGCCCGAGAGGCCTCAGCCAGGAGAGCAAGCAGAGGGTGACGGCAAGATAAAGGAAGGTTTTTTTTGTAATTTTCTTCTTTAGTGTAAGTATAGTCAGGATGGAAGTTTGGGAAGTAATATGCTGCTGCTGCAGGATGTGAGAAATCAGGGAAACCTCCAGTGTCCTTGAAAACTATATCCTGTGAGAAGTATCCAGCTGCAGCTTTTGACTGACTGTGTGAAGGTACTGGACTGCGACTTCAGCTGGACAAGCTCACAACCATCTGGGAGAATAAGTGTCACAGATAGGAATTATAGTGAGGTGATCACACCGAGGATGCAGGCAGAAAGTAGATGAGTGAACACCTGGAAGGGTAAAGAGAATAGTCTAAGAATGCAGAAATCCCCTGTGGCAATTCCTGGCAAGCATGGAACATAGGCACATGGAGGAATATAGATCATGCACTGGCAGATGAAATTCTTTATCTTGGCATCATGTTCACCACAGACATTGTGGCCTGTTCCTGTGCTGTACTTTGCTATGTTCTATAGGAACAAGTCCTTTGGCCCATAATGTTTGTGCCGAACATGATGCTAAGTTAATTTGCTCTGTCGGTGATCCATATCCTGCCATTTGCATGTGGCTATCTTAAAACGTCTTATAAGCCACTTTCAAATTTGCTGTTTACATCACCCCTGGAAGTACATTCTAGGCACACATCATTCTGTGTATAAAAAACACATGCCTCACACAGCTCCTTTAAATGTTTCTCCTCTCACCTTAAATGTATGTTCTCGTGTCATTGCCATTTTCACTCTGGGAAAAGATTCTGACTGTCTACCCTACCAGTGCTCCTCATAATTTTTATATACTTCTAAAAGGTCTTCTCTCAACCTCCGGAGCTTCAGAGAACACACTCCAGGTTTCCTGATCTCTCTTTATAGCCAGAACCCTTTAATCCACCCCTTTAATCTGGGGAAACCTGCATCCTTTCAAAAGCCTCTCCATCCTTCCTAGATTGGAGTAACCAAAACTGCACACAATACTTCAAATGCTGCTGAACCAAAGTGTTATCAAGCTGCAACATGACTCTTTGACTCGTATACCAAATGCCTCAACCGATGAAGGCAAGCATACCATACGCCTTCTTTACCACCTAATCTACTTGTGTTACCACCTTCAGGGAGCTATGGACTTGGACCCCAAGAACCCTCTGTACATCAATGCTGTTAAGAGTCCTACCATTAGGTGTACATTCCCCCCTTACAATCGACATTCCAAAGTACAACATACCGCAGTTGCTCGGATTAAGGTCCATCTGCCATCTCTCTGCCATAATGTAAACGATCAAAATCGCGCCGTGACCTTTGACACGGGGAAGTACATGGGGGAGGGGGAGTGTGGGGGATGGATGGGAAGGTGGGATGGGAGAGAGGTGTGTTGGGGAATGGGTGGGAGAGGGATGGGAAGAGGGTGGGGGAGGGGTGTGTGGGCGGGGGGGGTGGTGACTGTGGGGGGGAGGTTGGGCTCGCACTCTGTTCACCCCGCACCTTGAGCTTTCGGCCTCAGTCAGCGGCTCCCTGTCCGGCGCCGACCTCACTCAGCGGCTACCAGTTCTACTCAGTGGGTCCCGGCTCAATGTGCTGGTTTCCGCAAAAGCAGCCTGCACACGGCTCTCTCTCCACACGGCTCTCTCCGCCGCTGCTCTCTCCACACGCTGCTCACTCTGCACGCTGCTCACTCCGCACGCTGCTCACTCCGCACTCGCTCAACACACTCTTCTCACTCCGCTCATTCAGCTTTATTCTCCTCGCCGCCGGAGTGTTTTTTATGATTTTTAAACTTTCATAACTTTTGTACTATTCCACCGATCGGAACAAAACTTGTTGCACTTACAGCTCAGGAAAATGGCAAGTTAGGTGGCGAAAAATCATAGCGCTATCGTGTACCATTTTCAGTAGTAACTCGAGAAATAAATCCTGAAATTATCATGATAAGGCGATTTTGGAATCCACGGCCAAAATCTCTACCGGAATATGTAAAAAATTTACAGTTACCACGTCGTTTTATCGCAAAGATGTGTTAACACACAAACACACAAACACATAAATACAGATCCAAGATAAGTATATCCAAGTTTTATAAGTATAGAGATAGATGACAATAAATAACATTGGTTAGAGTTTAGGATTAAGTTGCAAGACCAATCTCAAACAATGATATTATGCAGACACTGGCCTCTCAATATCTAATTTATTAACTTCACTAATGAAAACCAAAAGTGACATTGAGACACACACTGTTCCGAATCCTGTGGAATTAATCTGCAAGTTCTACATTATGCTTATCAATGGAAAAAGCTATTTTTGTTTTCAGAACCATCAGCAAATACAACAGCTTCATTGTGTTGTGTTTGATGGCTAATAACTCACAATCGACTCTTGTTGTTCCGAGCCTGCAAGTGCATTTATTTCAAGGTAAAATGGATGCGTCAAAACTAGTCAATGGCCCCGGACTCATTCCGAGGAAAACATACATTTTGGGGCAGAGCCCTCTAGTGGTGACTGCAAGGACAGTTACCCAGACACAACATATTTTCCCCGCCTTGTAAATTATGCCGATCATTTAAGTCCAGTTATCCAATCAAATATAAGTACATATGAAATCAGTCCAAAGTCCTTTCAAATTCCATGTCCGCTATTAATAAACGCTATGAAATATAACGGTTTCTGGCTTCACAGCTGAAAATCTTGCAGTTACTGAGGTCTTCTCTTCTGTCGCTGAGAGCGTCGAATGGGATTTGGCTGCTCTGCTGTATGCTGACCGCTGTCTTGACTGGATATCGGGAAAGGAAAAGCATCCGGTTTGTCTTCTTCCTGTCCCTGACTGCTTGCGATGAGACGCCTCGCATTCCATCTGGTGTCGTCTTGGAGGAGGTACGCCTTCTTACCGAGTCTCCGTTTGTTCTGTATCGGCTTTGAGAGTGCGTTTGCGAACATATGCTGTCTGTTTGGGCAGCTGATTCATACCCAGTCGCCGACCTTGAACCGCGGCCCTCGTACTCTGCTGTTGGCATCACAGTACATTTTCCCTTTCGCTTGTCTGTGTGCTATCGTTTCCGCCCTCGCTTTTGTGTCTGGATTTGGGCGCGATGTTGTTGAAGAGCATTCCGTTCCGTTTGCAGGTTTTGACCTATCATCAGTTTTCCCAGTTAGCGTGTGTGCGGTGTGAATCTGTAGGATCGGAGGAGGATATGGATTGACTGTTCGAATGTTTTCCCCTCCAACATGCTCGCTTTTACACTTTCTTTGATCACGCGATTACATAGAAACATTGAAAATAGGTGCAGGAGGAGGCCATTCGGCCCTTCGAGCCAACACTGCCATTCATTCTGATCATGGCTGATCATCCCTTATCAATAACCCTTGCCTGCCTTTGCCCCATATCCCATGACTCCACTAGAGCCTAGAGCTCTAACTAACTCTCTCTTAAATCCATCCAGTGATTTGGCCTCCACTGCCCTCTGTGGCAGGGAATTCCATAAATTCACAACTCTCTAGGTGAAAAAGTTTTTTCTCACCTCAGTCTTAAATGACTTCTCCTTTATTCTAAGACTGTGGCCTCCGGTTCTGGATTCGCCCAACATTGGGAACATTTTTCCTACATCTAGCTTGTCCAGTCCTTTTATAATTTTATATGTTTCTATAAGATGCCCCCTCATCCTTTAAAACTCTAGTGAATACAAGCCTAGTCTTTTCAATCTTTCCTCATATGACAGTCTCGCCATCCCAGGGATCAATCTCATGCACAAGCTTGTGATTGAGGCTGCACTGCCTCAATCACAAGGATGTCCTTCCTCAAATTAGGAGACCAAAACTGTACACAATACTCCAGATGTGGTCTCACCAGAGCCCTATACAACTGTAGAAAAACCTCTTTAATCCTATACTGAAATCCTCTTGTTATGAAGGCCAACATTCCATTCGCTTTCTTCACTGCCTGCTGTACCTACACTCCAACTTTCAGTGACCAGTGTACAAGGACACCCAGGTCTTGCTGTACCTCCCCCTTACCTAACCTAACCCCATTGAGATAATAATCTGCCCCCTTGTTTTTGCCACCAAAGTGGATAACCTCACATTTATCTATATTATACTGCATCTGCCACGCATCTGTCCACTCATTCATCCTGTCCACGTCACCCTGCAACCTCCTAACATCCTCTCCACAGTTCACACTGCCACCCAGCTTTGTGTCATCCGCAAACTTGCTAGTTTTGCTCCCAATTCCTTCTTCCAAATCGTTAATATATATGGTAAACAGTTGCGGCCCCAACACCGAGCCGTGCGGCACTCCACTCACCACTGCCTGCCATTCTGAAAAGGACCTGTTCACTCCTACTCTTTGCTTCCGGTCTGTCAACCAATTTTCTATCCATGTCAACACCCTACCCCCAATACCATGTGCTCTCATTTTAGTCACCAGTCTCCCATGCGGGACCTTATCAAAGGCTTTCTGAAAGTCTAGATATACTACATCCACTGGCACCCCTTCATCCATTTAACTTGTCACATCCTCAAAAAATTCCAGAATAAGGGAAAGTAACCCACATATTTTACAACAATTCCCTTTTAAAATAGTAAAAGAAAATCTTAAATATCTTGGAATTTATGTAACAAAGAGATATACTTCTTTATTTAAATCTAATTTTCCGCCTTTACTGCATAAATTAGATAAGAATATTTTGTATTGGAAAACATTACCCATTTCTATGATGGGTAGAATTAATGCGATAAAAATGATTTTTCTCCCACAACTATTATACCTTTTTCAATTAATCCCGATATATCTCACAAAATCTTTTTTTAAAAAGGTTGATTCCATAGTTACTAATTTTATATGGGATTATAAGAACCACAGAATAAACAAGAAACATTTATGCAAATCAAAAGTAAATGGAGGCTTAGTATTACCGAATTTTATGTTTTATTTCTGGGCAGTTAATATTAAGAATATGAACTTTTGGTTGGAAGAATTAGATAAACAACCAGACTAGTTAAAAATGGAAAAAGAAGATTGTTTACCTTTTGAAATTGGGTCAATTCTATTTGCTATTACCAAATTAAGCAAAAAAACCTATAAAGAAAACCCTATAATAGACAGTGGAATGCGCACTTGGACACAAATAAAGAAAACATTAAAATTGGATTATATACCATTATCTCTTCCTATTGTAAACAACGCAGCATTTAAACCCTCATGGATGGATAAGGGTTTTTTACAATGGAAAAACCATGGAATTACAAAGATGGGTGATCTCTATAGGAAAAATACATTTCTCTCATTTCAGGAATTACAACAAATTTATGGGCTTCAATCAAAGGATTACTTTAGACATTTACAAATCAGAGACTATGTTAAGTCAATTACAAATGAATATAGATTTAGAAAGATAGACATTTTTGATGAATGTTTGAATAAACATCCGAACACAGAAAAACTGATACCATATATTTATAGTATTTTATTAGATAGCGATGCTCCAAAGACAGATTTATATAGGCAATCATGGGAAAATGAATTAGGTCAAACAATTAGTCCAGAAATTTGGGATGATAGCTTACAACATATACATCACTGTTCATTAAACACTAGACATTCTTTAATCCAATTTAAAGTATTGCATAGACTGCATTATTCAAAAACAAAACTGAATAGAATTTTTCCAAGTGTATCCCCTATTTGTGATAAATGTCAACATTTAGAGGCTAACCTATTGCACTCATTCGTAAGTTGTGTAAAAATTAATAATTTTTGGATGGAAATTTTTTAAATAATCTCAGAAGTCGTCAATACCAAACTGGCTCCTGACTCAAAATTAATAATATTAGGAATAACGGAACCAAATCAATTCATTACTTCGAATCAAAGAATTTTTATGGATTATAGTTTAATAATTGGGAAAAAATTAATATTAAAATTTTGGAAAGGCTCTATAACCCCCACAATTAAAATGTGGACCACAGAAATGTCGGAGACCCTATATTTGGAAAGAATAAGATTTGTCTTAATGGACAAACAAGAACTATTTAAAAAAATATGGTCCCCATTTATTGAATATTTGAAGGGGCAAACTGGTTCGGCACGAGAACCCGACTGAAACCAGAATCGAAGAATAGATGAAGTAGTACATTTCATAAAACGCGGATATATCTCCAACGATGTAAAATCTGTAGAATATTCCATTCTTTCCCAACTTTTTATATATGTATATATATATATATATATGTATATATATTTTTTTTGTTTAATCTTTTTCTACTATTTTCTACCTTTATAAAAAATTGAAAAAAAATAATATGGAAGCACAATTATAAGCAAGGATTAACATAAATAATACTGATTATGTATATCTACAAAGAACCAAATGATTTTTATTATGTCAACAATGAACACGTATTTTTTTTTTTAATTATGTAATTGCTTCTAACTAATAAAAAAACTTAACAATAAAAAAATTCCAGAAGATTAGTCAAGCATGATTTCCCTTTCATAAATCCATGTTGACTTGGACTAATCCTTTTACTGCTATCCAAATGCCCCATTATTATTTCTTTAATAATTGACTCTAGCACCTTTCCCACCACTGAAGTCAGGCTAACTGGTCTGTAATTCCCCGTTTTCTGTCTCGCTCCTTTCTTGAAAAGAGGGATAACATTAGCTATCCTGCAACCCACAGGAACTGATCCTGAATCTATTGAACATTGGAAAATGATCACCAATGCGTCCACTATTTCGAGAGCCACCTCCCTGAGGACCCTGGGATGCAGACCATCAGGCCCAGGGGATTTATCATCTTTCAGTCCCATTAGCTTACCCAATATTATTTCTCGCCTAATGACAATTTCTTTCAGTTCCTCTACCCCCTTAGATCCTCTGTCCCCCAGTACATCTGGGAGATTGTTTGGGTATTCCTTAGTGAAGACAGATCCGAAGAACCTATTCAACTCTCCTTCCATTTCCTTGTTGCCCATAATAATTTCACCCGTATCTGCCATCAAGGGACCCACATTTTACTTTGCTACTCTTTTTCCCTTAACATATCTAAAGATACTTTTACTCTCCTTCTTTGTATTCCTGGCCAGCTTCCCCTCGTATTTCATCTGTTCAGCCCGTATTGCCCTTTTTGTTTCCTCTGTTGTCCTATGAAAGTTTCCCAATCCTCTGGCTTCCAGCTACTCTTTGCTGTGTTATACATCTTTTCTTTTAGTTTAATTCTATCCCTAACTTCTCTTGTCAGCCACGGTTGTCTCATACTCCCCTTAGAATCTTTCTTCCTTTTTGGAATGAAATGATCCTGCGTCTTCTGGATTATGCCCAGAAAGTCCCCTTTGTTCAACTGCATCACTGACACTTTCAATTTAACGTTCTCCTTCTCAAATTGCAGATTAAAACTAACCATATTATGATCACTACCTCCAAGCAGTTCCTTTACCTCGAGTTCTCTGATCATATCTGTTTCATTGGACAACACTAAATCCAGAATTGCCTTTCCTCTGGTCGGCTCCATTTCAAGCTGCTCTAAGAATCCATCTCGGAGGCATTCTACAAACTCTCTTTCTTGGGGTCCTGAACCAACCTGATTTTCCCAGTCTACCTGCATATTGAAATCCCCCACCACAACAGTGGCATTATCTTTGTTACATGCCAGTTTTAACTCCTACTGCAACTTACACCCTACATCCGGGCTACTATTTGGGGGTCTGTAGATAACACCAATTAGTGTCTTCTTGCCTTTACAATTCCTCAACTCAATCCACAGTGACTCTACCTCGTCAGTTCCTATGTCTTCCCTCGCAAAGGACTGAATTCCATCCCTCACCAGCAGAGCTACCCTGCTGTCCTTTCTATAGGATCTATAACCCTGAATATTAATTTCCCAGACCCGATCCTCCTGCAGCCACGTCTCAGTAATCGCCACAATGTTATATCTACCAACCTCTAACTGAGCCTCAAGCTCATCTACTTTACTTCTTATTCTTTGCGCATTCATATACAATACTTTTAATTCCTTACTCATCTCACCTTTCACATCGATCCCTGTTACACTTGGCCATACTCTCCTATCCCTTGTGAGCTTCCTTTCCCGTTAATTCTGGGGTCATTAACCATCCCTTTACTCTCTTTCCCTTTAGCTCCATCCTCGACTATCCTATTTGACACCCCCCCCCCCCCCATTCAGTTTAAAACCACCAGTGCAGCAGTGGCAAACCTGCCTGCCAGAATGCTGGTCTCCCACCTGTTAAGATGCAATCCGTCCCTTTTGTACAGTTCCCCCTTACCCCAAAACAGATCGCAGTGATCGAAGAATCTAAATGCCTGCCCACTGCACCAGTTCCACAGCCACGTTCATTGAATTGTTCAACTCCGCCGTTCGATTGGGGGTTGTATCGCGACATCCGCTGATATTGAATGTCGTAGCTTGCGAGGAAGGAGGAGAACTGTTCAGATATGAACTGTGGGCCGTTGGCTGTCGTTATGATCTCCAGCTGTCCCCACTTGGTGAACAGCTTTTCGAGAATTGCGATGATCGAGCTTGTCGTGACTGAAGAAGTAGTAGCGATCTCAGGCCACTTGCTGAGGAGATCATGTACTACAAGTAGAAACCGCTGGCTTCTTAGCGCAGCTTGCACCTCACCGAAGATGTCGACTTGCAAGTGCTTCCATGGTTTGTCCGGCCATGGGATTAGCTGAAGAGGGGCAGGACGTGGTTTTGTTGCCTTCACGTTAATTGTGTATGATTCACAATTTTTGACTAAATCTTCTATGCGATGATCTATTACTGGCCAACACACTGCCTCACGACACTGTTGTTTCATCTTAACAACCCCCGGGTGTCCTTTGTGTGCAATTTGTAACACACGGTGTTGCAGTCATTTGGGTATAACCACTCGAGTTCCGCGCGTGACACATTTATTGTCAAACACTGCCAGTTCATGCCGGAACCAAGTCGTCTGCTAACTACTTTTTTTTTTCCAAAACATTTATTCAATTATTAAAAAATATATACAGTACAATAAAACAAGCCAAAGCCCACCGCCATAACACAATACAAACATATATCCATTATAAACTATTATACAATTATGATACAATCCTTATTAAGGGTGCATTCTACACCCTGCGGAGCCCAGCGGTCCCGGAACTCCCTCAGGGTGCCCGTGGACAGGGCGTATTCCCTCTGTTATCTCCTTGCACCAGTCTGTTTTGAGATACTGGCAGACGGTCCGAATGCTCATCCCCAATTACTAGATTTTCCGCTGTGTGTGAAATTACCGCAAAACTGTAGTCGTCGATGTCATTTGAAGCATCGCTGTGCGGGTGCCACCGTTGGGATGTGACTGAGCATGTCTGCAATGCAATTGCGTGAACCTGCTAGGTATTCAACTTCGAAGGCGATCGGACCATCTGTAGATCCGGAACGGACGATGTCCTGAGCCTGACGTATCCAGTAACGTAGTTAGCGCTTGGTAATCCGTACCGAGAGTGAATGGTCTCCTGTATAGGCATACGTGCCAGTGTTTTGCGTTCCCCGGTGGAGTACTTGTGTTCGGTTGCAGTCAAGGGGCGGGATGCGAATGCAATCGGTCGTTCGCTTCCCTCGATGCACTGCGATAACACTGCTCCGATCGCGATACTGGAAGCATCTGATGTGACGTACGTTTCAGCACTTGGGTCGAAGTGCGCGAGAACAGGCGGAGATGCTATTTTGCCTTTTCAGCGTGTTGAACGCGATGTCCTGCTCATTTGACCATTCCCACTGTGTGTCTTTCCGTAGCAGCTTCTGTAGCGGTTCTGCGATCTGCACGTACTGCGGCACAAACCTGTGGTAGAAGTTGGTGGTGCCCAGAAATGAAGCTGAGTCTTTCACGTTAGTTGGGGTAGGGAGGGCGTTGATGGCTTGGACATTGTCCTGAGAAAATCTCGGTTGCTGCAAATGTACACTTTACTGCGTTGAGCGTCAAGTTGTGTTGCGCGAGACGAGCTAACACTGCATCCAGTCATCGATCGTGTTCTTGTCCCTGCCATGGACGACGACATCGTCGAGGAGGTTGAGTGTTCCGTCAATGCTTGCCAGAACCGGCGCAACAATTTTTTGAAATGCGCTAGGTGCTGAAATACTTTTCAAATGCAATGAATGCTGACAAATGACGACTGCGTTCTGCTATTGGTACCTTTGGCACATGTCTAGTTTTGTGAACACTGTTGAACCGTGGAACAACGCAGATAGCTCTTGTAATGTTGGCAGAGGATATTTGTCCGGAATTATGGCTTTGTTGGCCGATTTAAGATCGCTGCAAAGTCTGAGTTCACCGTTCTTGTGTCGTGCGATAACAAGATTTGATATCCAAGAGGATGAATTGATGCGTTCAATGATACCATCATTTTCGAGTCACTTCAGTTCAGTTGGGACTTCCGAGTGAATGGAAAACGGTTGACGCCATAGGCGTGAAACAGGAGGGACTGATATGTCTACATGAGGTGCGTGGCAGTACCCTTTAACTACCCCAAAACCAGAGAAAAGGGAAGGATACTCTTGCCCATAGTCTGCATTGCTGATCACATTGATGTTCATGCCAGTTGAGTCCTAAAGCTTGAAACCTAGTCGATTGAACAAATTGACTCCCATCAGACACTTTCCTTCTGCGACGTAGAAGCAATCAAGCTTGACTCCTTTGTAGCAAACAGGAACTGACACTAGCCCTTTTGTGAGTATGATAGAGCCGTCATAAGAGTGAAGAGTGTCCCTCGGGGGAGCAAGTGGGTAGTCCGAAAAATATCTATTGTAGAGGTCTACGCTCAAAATAGAAACCTTCGCCCCCTCATCTATGAGAAGCGATACCGTGATCCCAGCGATCTCGACTGCTGTCTTTGTGCAGTCTTTGAAAGCACTTATTGACCGATGATCCTGGTCAGTCCTGTCCTTTATGGAGTATACGTCATGTACACCCGGAGATTCATTATCTACATGGCGGACAGGTGACGCTTTCTTCTTCGACGACCGGCAGACTTTTGCAAAGTGATTCAGGTTTGAACGGGCTTTACACCATTTACCGTAAGCAGACATTCCTTGGGAGCGTGTGTCCGGCTACAATTCGGACACTACTTGTTTGAACGATTGTTTTTTTGACCATTTCTGAATGCCCTGCACTGGTTCTGTGATCATCTGATGAGATGAGTGACTAGATGCTCCCTCAGTGCTTACCATCGAATGTTCTTTCAGCACCTTGGCACCATGCATTGCACTTTCAATTTGCACAGCCAATTCTTGTGCCTTTTCGAGTTTAAGATCATCATCCTCCATTAGAAGGCACTCACTAATCCGCGGGATAGAAGTCTTTTATATCAGCTGGTCTCTCACCAACTCATCAGTCAGTGCCCCAAAATTGCACTTTGCAGCCAGTTCTATCAATGAAGAAACAAGTTGCTTCACTGATTCACCATGTCTCTGTGAACGTTGACGAAAACGGTATCTCTCTATCATCACACTTGTCTTTGGGCCAAAAGATTTGCCAAGTGGAATAACAGCATTACTGTACTCACTCGTTGTAGCCCTGTCCAACTATGCGAAGGTCCGCTGTCTTTCCGATCCGAGGCAATGCAGCAGGATTGCTCGGCAGCAAGCGTCCGAAATGGCCTTGCCATCCAGGCTGCTTGCGATCAAGTATGTGATGACATTTTTAAAGCATCGTGTCCATGGAACAGCTCCTGGACTTTCCAAGAATGGAGATGGGGCAGCGAGAGTTAAACTAGCCACCCTCGTTGTCTGATGTTGTGTTTGACAGCTAATAACTCACAATCGACTCTTGCTGTGCCGAGCCTGTAAGTGCGTTTATTTCAAGATAAAATGGCTGCGTCAAAATGGCCCCAGACTCATTCCGAGGAAAATATACATTTCGGGGCAGAGCTCTCTAGTGGTGACTGTTAGGACAGTTACCTAGACACAACACATTGAAAGGCAGGCTATGCGTAGAGCCAGGATTTTGCCATAAATGCCATGTGCCTTTTCATGCCTTTTTTGATGAATTCACTAGGATAATGCCTTTTTCACGATCGAGTGCCTAAATCAGCCTGTTTTTGGCGTTTTGCTCAAAGGTCGTGCTATTTTCTCTAATTGTACCGTGATTACAATGACGTTTTCTATGTTAACACGTTAATATTAATGTTATTAGTATAACTTACAATAAAATTTCCACCACCGGGGCAAAACCGGGGGCTCCACTATCGGTCGTTCATTCGTCCGTGCCGCTGCCCGTTGGTTCAGCCTTCTCCAAGATCTATTTAAGAAAGAACTGCAGATGCTTGAAAAATTTCAAAAAATGCTGGAGAAACTCAGCAGGTGAGGCAGCATCTATGGAGAGAAGTAATAGGCAACGTTTCTGGTCGAGACCCTTCTTCAGACTGATGTGGGGGGGGGGGAGAATGGAAGAGGCGGAGACAGTAGGACTAGAAGGAGAGCTGGGAAAGAGAAGGAGGGAAAAGACAAGGGCTATCTAAAATTAGAGAAGTCAATGTTGATACCGCTGGGGTGAAGACCTCCCAAGCTAAATACATTTACTGCTGGCTCCAGTCGCAAATCTGAGTTTTTGAGTGATCTGTGCAAATCATTCATTCTGGAATTCCGCTGTGGAAATTGGAAAACAAATCTCCCAGAGGTTTTTTAGAGAAATACACAGAGGATCATATGCCTAGTGATCATTATGGATCATTACGGAAAAATTATGTTGACAGCAAGTTCAACATTGTGCAGAAAATTAGAGATGAAGTTGCATGCACCAAAATATGGATCTTAATAGAGGAGACAACCGATGCTGTGGTGAGATATGTTGCCAATGTGATCATCGGTGCACTGGAGGCAGGTCAAACATCTGTGATGTTTGGTGGACTGTGTGGGGTGGGAGGACCAGTTGCTTCTCCCATGCAACAGGTGGCGCTGCACAGGACAACAGGAGATGTTTTGTATATAGTTTATCCTGCCCAGATAGTATGCGGGCAGCCATTTTGAGTTGTCTTGCTGCCAGCATTGAGTTATATAATAAAGACTTCTGTTGTACCTTGAAGACTCTCAAGTTTCATGCAGACCTAGAAAACAAACACAAAAGTGGTGTCAGAAGTGGGATTCTTCGGATTGCGTCCAAAGACCCAGATAAGCGTCTTTTTTTTTTTTTTTTTTGAATATTTTTTTATTAGAAGTATAAGTACAAGTATAAGTACAAGTATAAGTACATATTAAAACAACGTTCTTCATAAAGAGATAGGTAATAATTACCATGTTTTCTTATATATACTTCTAAACATTTTATTATAGTTTTTTTTTATATAGTGAAAAGTAGGAAAGTGTGAAAAATGATTAACATAAAGATAGTTATAAAATAACCAAAAGAAAAAAGTAAATAAAATAACAGTGGTATATTATACAAACATTATTTATATAATGATATATCCGTGATCAATAATGTATTATTGTTCGTCCAATTCTTCGTTCAGGTCTCGATCAGGTCCACAAACCGAGTCATATTGATCCCTTAAGATATTCAAGGAATGGAGACCAAATCACATTAAATTGGTCTAACTTGCCTAAAAGTGCAAGTCTTATTCTTTCCAAGTGTAAAGTCTCCGCCATTCCTGAAATCCACAATTTGATTGTAGGGGGTATGGGGCCTTTCCAAAATTGTAAAATTATTTTTTTTACCAATTATTAAACTATAATCTATGAAAGTTATTTGTGCTGTCGTGAGTAATTGATCCCTTTCTAATATTCCCAATATTATTAATTTTATTAATAAGCGTCTTTTTAAAAAAAAAATTAAACGTAACTCAAACTAACATGTCTCGGCAATTCGATCATTTCGATCCCGAGCGAGAAAGGTGGTCGTTGTATTTAATGCGCGCTGAGTTTTATTTTGAAAGTATGGCAATTATGACTGACCAGAGGAAGAAGGTTTCGCATGTGTTCATCAATGTCTCCAGAAACATTTGCACTGCTTCAAAGTTTACTTACAGAAGAAGTAACTGAAGCCTCACATGCTGAAATCACAACAGCTTTGCAGCTGCATTTAGAAGAAAGTCAAAATTTCCTCGCAGCTCGCTTTGATTTCTACCGGACGGTGCAACAGGAAGGGCAATCGATTACCGAATTTCTTGCCGAACTTCACACCAAGACAAAGGCATGTGATTTTATAACTCAATGCTGCGAAAAGTGCCAAGCCGATGCATTGAGGGATAGACTGGTCATGGGCTGCAGGCATGCATTCTTCCGGCAGGCGATTCTCAAGGAATCGGATGCGTCATTGAAGAATGTGCTACAGTGTGCTAAGTTGGCTGAGCTGCTGAGTAAAGAACTGCACAAAATGACTGGCGAAACAGCGACAAAGCACTCTCATGAGGTGCATACAGTTCCCCTGTGGGTGGAGGATCGAAAACCTTCTACCGGTGCGGCTCGACTTCTCATCATCACCGTGAGTGCCTGTATATCAAGTCTGTTTGTTATGCCTGTTACCGAAAATGTCATCTCCAGGCAGTGTGTCAATCCGTAGGAAAGCTGAGAAAGGGCAAGAAAGCGCAAACAAAATCGCAAAGACAATTCCTATTGAAGTACTCGGTATCTCTACATTCACTGACAAGATTTCGCTGCGGGTCTCGAACATTGATCTACAGTTCCAGGTGGACACTGGTGTGGCTGTGTCGCTAGTGGGTCAGGACATCTGGGAGAGGATTGGATCGGCCAACATCGGCAAAAATTGAAACCGACCAACATCCGCCTTTTCGGATATGGATGACAGGTCATTCCCACGAAAGGCAAATGCAATGTCGCTGTTTCCTGTAATGGTATGACACAGATGTTGCCGCTGATCGTCGTTGGTAAAAAAAGGTACATCCCTGTGCGCCATCGACTGGATCCATGCTCTCAAGCTTGACATGAACGCCTTGATCTATGATGGATCAACAATGGCATTGTCATCTACCATGGATTGCAACATGGTCAGCAAGTGCGTGAACAACCTACGAAAACAGGACTTTGAATGGCACTGGTCCAACGAGTGTGACCATGCATTCATCAGGTTGAAGGCGATGCTCGCCCAGAAGACATGTTTGGTCCACTATGACCCATCGAAGCCGACCTCGCTGGCCGCCGATGCATCACCGTCTGGTCTTGGAGCATTAATCTCACAGACGGCGCCAAATGGCAAGGAAGAACCAATCGCGTTTGCATCCAAAACGCATCCGAGAAAAACTACAACCAAGTGGAGAAAGAACAGCATACAGAAAAAGCAAATACTGATATATCTTCAAAAGAGAACACTGAGGAAAACACTGTTGATTCTGAGCCTTTAGCAAGAGTTGTGAAACACAAAAAAGGCTGGAAGAAAAGAGTGAAGCGAGGTCTAGCTAAATGGAGATGTTCAAACTGGAAAGGGGGAGTGTGATGTTTGGTAGTCTGTGTGGGGTGGGAGGACCTGTTGCTCCTCCCTCGCAGCAGGTGGAGCTGCACAGGACAAAGGGAGATGTCTTGTATATAGTTTATCCTGTCGGCAGACAGTATGCGGGTTTTTGAGTTGGCTTGCTGCCAGCATCGAGTAATATAATAAATACTTTGTTGTACCTTTAACACTCTCAAGTTTCATGCAGACCTAGAAAACGAACACGAAACCATCAAAGGAGTATTTGTTGACATCGGAAGTATTGGAGAAGTCAAACAGCTCAATTATTGCTCAGTTGTTTACAACTTCACTTGCTGTACTTTGGCCAGAAGGTATAAAACACGAGAATGTTCTTCTGTTTGTGACTGATGCAGCTCCGTACATGAAAAAAAGCTGCTCATGCTCTTAAAGTTTTATTCCCCAGAATGTTGCATTTGACATGCTTATCTCAAGGACTTCATAGAATTGTCAAGCACATACGGAGTTTGTTTCCAAATGTCGATCGCCTAGTTTCCAATGACAAGAAAATCTTCCTCAAAGCACCTGTGCAGTTGTTCAAGGAAATGGCACCTGAGATTCCGCTTGCTCCTCAGCCCGTTTTGACTAGGTGGGGTACATGGCTCTACGCTGTACTCTACTATGCTGCAAATTTTGAAAAGATAAAATAAATCGTCAACTGTTTTGATGAATTTGCTGCAGTCAGGATTGTCAGTGAAATCATGTAGAAAAAGTCCCTCCACCGCGATCTTGTGTTTATTGCTTCCAATTTTGCAAACCACCCACAAGCTATCACTTCCCTTGAATAATGTGGCAAAACATCAGTGAATAACTTGCAGGTTTTCAACAAAGTAACTGAAGATATCTATAAAATTAATGGTGATGTAGGTAAAGATATACAAGGAAAATGTGAGAGAGTGATTTTAGCGAACAAAGATCTTGAAGAAATAGAAAACATAGCTTAAGTTCTCAAAGGTAGTTGTAATGCACAAGATATCAACATGAATATAGAGTCGGTAGCTTGTTTTGGGTATGCACCAGTGACCCCCGCTGAGGTAGAAAGAGGTTTTTCACAACTGAAGCATATTCTGTCTGACAGACGCCATAGTTTCACACCATATAATTTGAAGAAAATGTTAGTAATTGTGTGCATCTGGCAAATTTGCTCATTTAATGTAGAATACCTTTATATTATCATTTTAAAACCACATTTGGTGGTGGAAATGCATGCCTTTTTATGCCTTTTTTTTGTCAATAAATGCCTTTTTTGTTCCTTTTTTGCAATTTTATTATGCCTTTTTGCCTGCCTATTTCAGTGTTTTTTAGCGCCTAAACATCCTGGCTCTTGCCATCACCGATTGTAACAGATGGAATGATGATTGGAATATTACCAAGGACTGAAAGTGTCACCACCAACGATTTACTAGACACCATCGACAGCCTGCCTGTCATGGAAGCGCTGAATACAGAATCTGCATTGGAAAAGCTTAGTAAAGCTACTGACTAACTTGCTATGGGCTAAATTCCAGATGATCAAACCATTCCTCCTGAACTCATCAAGCATTGAAGTGAGAGATCTGGCACCATCTGCCTGAACTTCTGTGTCTCTGTTAGAGTGAGGGAACTGTCTCAGGATATGTAGAATACAAAAAAATGTAACATTATGGGAACAAAGGCAACAACTATCATACAAACCAGCACAGCATTTTCCTGCTTGCTATTATGGGAAAAGTATTTGTCAGGGCATACATTTAATAAAATTTATTTATCTAGAATTCTAGTGGTTTAGTATTTAAAGATCCACAATATAATTTATTTTTTCTATTCAGCAGTTGCAATAATAAAGCCATAGGTGAAGAAGACCATTATATGTGGCCTGCGTTGACCTCACTGAAGCACTGTAAATGAGGGTAGTTAACCCAAGCTGCAGAAGAAAACTGGCTGCCCACCAAAGTTCGTCAATGTGATCTTTTATTTTTATGACAATATGAAGACTAGGATTTAAGATGCCACGGCAATATCAGAACACTTAGATTTGCAGCAGGGTCAAATAAAGTTATGTGCTGACTTCAAAATTATTCTGAATATTTTTCTAAATACTGCTTAGAGGCCAGAATTGTTGGGAATGTATTCAACTTTGGCAGTCTGAAAGCCAAAACTAAAGTGCCTCCGTAGCTTATCAGGAGTTGCATTATGTCAACAATGCCACAGTGAGTAAGGAGTGCTTAATAAGCAAGTTCGGTATTCCGAAAAACGCAAGGAATGATGGGATTTGTCAAAGGTAATTTGCAAAAAAAAAAGAAGCGAACGGGAGTGCCAGGTAGCGGGAGAGCGGGGTGTACCAGCGAGAGAGAGGGGGCACATGCAAATGGGAGACAGGGGGAGACTGGACCGGCGGAGAGACCGTGAGAGATGGGGTGAGAGAAGGGGAGTTTGTGATTTGCTCACAGATGTGTTTAGTTTAACATTCCGTGGGGAGTGTGGGTATTTGCCCATTGGGTGCAGAGACGGGCAATGTCCCCCAGTCCCTCCCTCCAGTAATTCTTGCTGGAGTTTACATCCCCCCCCCCCCCCCCCCAAGCCTGCGTATGTGAGGCACAAACGCAACTCACTGACCAAGTAATGAGGGTAGAGAGTGACTTACCGGACTCCATAGTCATTGTTTTGGGGGACTTTAACAAGGCTAACCTCAGCCGAGACCTTCCAAAGTACAGACTTTATGTTACCTGCCCCACCAGAGGGGAGAGAACACTCAATCACTGTTACACTTCAATCAAGAACGCATATCGCTCTGTTCCCCGGGCGGCTCTGGGTCTCCCTGATCATTGTTTAGTTCACCTTATTCCAACCACCAGGCAGAAACTAAAATCTGCTAAGCCTGTGGTCAGAACAATGAAAAGGTGGACAAGCAAGGACATAAAAAACCTACAGTCCTGCTTTGAATCCACTGATTGGAATGTGTTTAGGGAAGCAACCACAAGCCTTGATGAGTATACAGACACTGTGACATTATAGGCCAGCTTTTGTGAGGACAGTTGCATTCCCACTAGGACCCGGATCTGGTTCAACAACAACAAGCCCTGGTTTACAGCAGAACTCAGACAGCTCCGCCAGTCTAAAGATGAGGGTTACAGGTTGCCGTGGCTGTCCCTCGAGGTCAAGGATGATGGTCTACATTCTGTTGATTTTATGGACTCTCAGGTGGCTTATGAGTCCAATTCTGGCTTTGAAAGGTCTTCGGCATTCAGGACAGGTAATTCCAGATGGCAGATCGGACTTTGATTGTTGCTGCCTCACTTTCTGTTTTCTTCTCTTTTCTCGTAAAGTTGGGCGTAGAAGTTCTCCCTTACTTCGTCTTCAGTGTCCAGAGTTGGAGCCTAGGCGCCGATGATGGTGGTGTGTTGGTACCCGACGAGCTGGATTCGTAGAGTCATAAAACGCTCGTTGATTCCCAGTGGTTGCTCTGTCAGCTTCTGAAGTAGGCTGTTTCAGATGGCAAAACCTACTCCGTGGATCCTCGGTTGTTTTGGATCATGCCCTTTCCAGAAAAGGGTGTATTGACCTTGTTCTTTCTTTAGCTGCCCTTCTCCAGCTCTGCGGGTCTCACTCAGAGCAACGATGTCAAAGCTGAATTTTTGGAACTCCAGAGCAACAAAAGGCCATTCTTCTCCCTGGTTGGTCTGCGTTTGGGTTGTCCATCAGAGTTCGTATATTCCAAGTTCCGAGTTTCATAGTTTCGCTTCTTGAAGGTTTTCGACTGCATGAAGGTGATCCCTCTTGATGCGGCTTTCCAGACAGGACGAGGTGAAGCAGACTATTTTTAGGGCACCTTTTATAGCCCCTTCCCAGTTCAGGGTGAGCAGAGTAGATCCTAAATAGGGTTGCTCAGACATGAATACTGCTACCGAACAACTTTCCTGCTTCTGTCCAAAGTTGAATCAAGTATTCACCGTTTCCGTGCCCGTTCTTGACTAGGATCTTCCAGCCATCACGTGGTCTGCTCCCGTCGACCTTCCCCAATCGCCAAAAGTCTTGAGAAGTTTTCTGCTCCTCGCAGAATGAAGACGCCTGTGCGTGTGTTTGTTTAATGTGTACTTGATGTTTCACACCAAGAAGCACAGGGTCCTTCACAAATCAATCAACTAATTCCAATGGCAAGGGAATCAAGACGATTGGAGCTGATAGATCCGTTGTAGCCTTCATCTGCCTTCACAGCTGTTGAGTTCAAGAGCGAGGATGCAGACCTCTACAGGCAGGACAAGTACAAGCTGAGAAGAGGAATTGGGGCTGCCAAGGAAAGGTGCTCTGAGAAGGGGCAAGTTCTCAGCTAGTGACTCTTCTTCAGTTTGGAAGAGTTTTCAAGAAATTACCAGCTACAAAGGGAAAGCCCCCTGTTCCTTGGACCATCGTCAGCTGACCAAGGGCTTGAACGGGTTCTACTGCTGGTTCGATAAACAGAAACTTAAGCGTGGTACCCCCTCCCCAACCAACACTTCACACCTACTCACAGCCTGACTCCAGTTTACAAAAACTGAACCCTTCCTCTCCCACTCCTGCCCAACCACCACTTCACACCTACTTACAGCTTGACTCCAGTCTGCAAAGACTGTGCCCTTTCCCACACACCCTTCTCCAACACCACTTCACACCCACTTGCAGCATGACTCCAGTCTGCAAAGACTGGGCCATCGTCCACTACCCACCCCGTCCTTGCTGCCCAACATCAGTCAGGCCATTTCTCCATTACTAACAATAGAAATTGAGGAGGTGGATAGGCTCTTCAGAAGACAGAAAAGCCAGAAATCTCCAGGACCGGACAATGGTTCCCACTCTACCTTCAAGCTCTGTGCCAAACAACTGGCACCGGTCTGCACAGACATTTTCAACCAGTCCCTACAAACCTATACTGTCGCTGCCTGCTTCAAAGTCTCCACTATTGTCCCTGTGCCTAAAAGACAAGGATTACTGGTCTTAATGACTACAGGCCTGTCGCACTGACCTCTGTAGTCATGAAGACCCTTGAAAGACATGCTGGCCAAACTGAAAATTATCACAAACCCCCTGCTGGACCCTCTGCGGTTTGCATATCGGGTCAATAGATCGGTGGATGACGCAGTCAACCTAGGCCTGCACTTCATCCTCCAGCACCTAAAATGCAAGGATTTTGTTTGTTGATTTTAGCTCAGCATTCAACACCATTGTGTCAGAGCTACTACACTCCACTCTCTCTAAGTAGACAGTGCCTGAACCGCTCTGTCAGTGGATCACCAACTTCCTGACAGACAGGAAGCAGCATGTGAGGCTGGGAAAACACATCTTGGACCCGCAGACCCTCAGCATAAGAGCACCAAGGCTGTGTACTCTCTCCTCTCCTTTATTCTCTCTGCACCAATGACTGCACCTCCACAGACTCCTCTGTCAATCTTCTCAAGTTTGCGAACGACACAACCCTGATTGAACTGATCTAGGATGGGGAGAAATCTGCCTACAGACAGGAAATGACACAGCTGGCATCCTGCTGCCTTTATAACAACCTGGAGCTCAATGCTCTTAAGACAATGGAATTGATAGTAGACTTTAGGAGAGCTCTCCCCCCCCCCCCCCGACTCACTATCAACAACAGCACAATCACATCTGTGGAGTCTTTAAGTTCCTTGGAATCATCATCTTCATGGACCTTAAATGGGCGGGTCACCATCGACTCCACAGTCAAAAAGGCCCAACAGAGGATGTACTTCCTGCAGCAACTGAGGAACTACAATCTGCCACAAGCAATGATGGTCCAATTCTATACTGCCATCGTAGAGTCTGTCTCCATCATGGTCTGGTTTGGCTCAGCCACCAATCACACCATCCGGAGGCTGCAGTGAATCGTCCGATCAGCTGGGAAGGTTGTTGGCTGCAACCTTCCCCCCATTGACAAACTGTACACTACAAGTGCCAGGAAATGAGCGGGTAAGATCATCTGTGACCCCTCTCACCTTGGCCACAAACTCTATGAAGCACTTCCCTCTGGAAGGCAACTCCAGACTGTCAAAGTTGCCACAGCCAGACATAAAAAGTTTTTTTTCCCACGAGTAGTAGCTCTACTCAATAACCAAAAGTCTGTAGCCTCATTTTGCTCTGGTATTTTATTTCATTCACATGTTTACACTGTAATGTTTTATTATTAATGTTTAATGTTTAATGTCTCATTCTTATTTGTCGTATGTCGTGTTGTTACATGCAAGAGCAGCACCAAGGCAAATTCCTTGTATGTGTACATACTTGGCCAATAAACGTATTCATTCATTCATTCATTCATTCCGGGTAAGGGTGTGGAGGTATTGTCCTAGTGCCGGGGAGTTCTTGCGGAGACGGGGTGTCCGGGGCCTGCAGTGAAGCTGCGATAGCGAGTTCTTCTCTCCCCATCCCTCTTCCCATCTGTAAATTAGTGGTTCCATGTCCATGCAGGACACCCAGGTGCTGAAGCCACTGTTTCACGGGCGAAAAGCATGTTTTACTGGCCGAATACATCAACGAAAATGTGGCAGCTTGTGCAGTGTGCAATAGCTTGACCCCTCTCACCAGAAGCAACCACTTCTGCCACATCCTGTACCTGCGCTCCCATGGTCTGAAGTGGCAGCTGATTTATTTGAATGGCACGGCAAGCAGTACCTGGTGCTTGTGGATTCGTATTCAGGATGGTTCGACATTGATTTTCTCAGCTGCCCCACTTCCAGCGGTGTAATTTCGAAATTATCTTGTCATTTTTCCATCCACGGATCTCCAGGCAAGCTGTTGACTGGATTCGCAACATTTCCCAAGAGCCTGCCTTGGGTTCACCCACTCAACGAGTATTGTCAAGGCAGACCCGTACCCCGTTGCCCATAGCAGAGCAAACGTTAATTCCACATGTTTTTCCACCTGAGGAGGTTCAATCCAGGTTGCATCAGAAGCGTGACGTTCAGAAGAAATGGTTCGACAAGATGAGCAGGCCGCTTCCGCCATTGACCAAAGGACAGGTGGTTCGCTTACAGACTGACAAAGGCCATGACCGCATTGGGGTGGTTTCTGGTCCCGTCTCTGAGCCACGCTTGTACATTGTTAGAGCCGATGGCGGCACCTACCGACACAACAGACAACATCTTCTGCCTGTGAAAGAGCCAATCCCTCCTCCTTATTATCCGGATCGTACAAGTTCATTTCTGCATCTAGTGACCCTCTCATGCTCTTGCCAGCACAACAATCCATGCCTGCAACAGTTCCTCTGTTCCATCTTCGCCTGCGCCACAGTCTCCTGCTTCGACTCCAGAGGCATTGGTCCAATCCCCCACGGCGGTGAAATCACCTGCTCTTTCCCCGGAGAAACAAAAATGGAGATGGCCTCTATCGTACACGTGCCGGTCGTGTTTACAGGCCGATCGTGAAGTATCCGGACTATGTTTGACTTTCCACCAGTCTGTCATCGGTTGTGATATTTGCTTTGCTTAGTTATAGGTATACATCGTTATTGATTCTTTAAGAGAGGGGATGTAGATTAGTGGCTCAAGCTATGAGATGCATTTGTAGTTACGCCCATGAGCTTGTTACCGTCGCGGTCTGCTGCATTCCGTTAGTCTTAAAGTGAACTCTCAAGTGAGACGTTGTATTGCTGGTTCCTAATAAACTCTATATAACCTGACATGGTGTGAGGCCAGTGTTGTTATAAGGGCCGCAAATCAACACCATCCCTCTCTTTGCCAGCTCCGTTTTCTCCACTACGTCTGCGATGAAGTTGCACTTCAGGCGGGGGCTGTCGGGGGGGACGGACTGAGCAACTTGGAGCCGGGGGAGGGAGAGGTCGAGGCTGCAGCCTAGTCCTTGCCCCGGGTCCCGTTCCTCTCCCACCCCGCAGGCCCGGAGCAGCAGCGCCGCAGCCCCGAGACCCAGCCATGCCTTTACCCGCAGGCATCGTTCTGTAGGAAGGAACTACAGATGCTGGTTTACACCGAAGGCAGACACAACGTGCTGGAGTAACTCAGCGGGACAGGCAGCATCTTTGGAGAAAAGGAATGGGTGACGTTTCAGATCGAGACCCTTCTCAAGAGATGTTGCCTGACCCACTGAGTTACTGCAGCATTTTGTGTGTATCCCCGTTGATGACTGGTGCTCGACTTTCACCGCCACCGAGGGGGTTAACTAACAGCCACAGGAGAAGGCGAGAGGTGCAGCTGAGGGTCTCCGACCCGTCGGGGTACGGGTTCCTCGGGAGTTGGAGCAGATTTGAGCTGGAGTTAGCACTGGCTGTAAGCCACTGCTCCAGGCCAGTGTCCCGACACCCCGGACGTCTCCGGCCCTCCCCAGACAGGGATGGGACACTCGGGAGGGGACGGGAACGGTAGTGAGGTCACCCGTTTTTGTGTTTGTTCTACATTATCTAACTCCAGTAGCACGTCAACAGAGCATGCAGCACCGGAGACCCTGATTCGATCCTGGCTACGGATGAAACGCAGGTATGTATACGCGCAACAGCTATTAATCACTAATACTACGATACTAGTGCATGTCAGTGAAAAACCAAAGTCTGTGGTGCAACCAAAAATTAAGTCCATAGTTGTTCACTGCTGAGATAGGACTGTATTTAGGGTTGTACAGTGTGGTTCCGAAGCCTGATAGTTGCTGGGAATAAACATGGAGTGACGGTTCTAGGGCGCCTATACCTCTTCCCAATGATAGCAGCGAGATGAGAGCATGGGGAAGGTGTTGTAGGTCTTTGGTGATATTGGCTGCCTTTTTGGAACGGAGCCTCCAATAGATCCCTTTGATGGTGGAGAGGTAAATAGATGTAATGGAGCGGGCAATGTTCTGCAGCATTTGCTTCTGGACAACCAAGTTACCAAACCAGGTCATGATGCAACCAGTCAGTTTGCTCCCTATCGTACATCTGTAGAGTTTCAATGGCATATTCGTTAACATGTTAAATGCCTTTAATTTTCTAAGGAAATATACAGTGCCCTCCATAAAGTTTAGGACAGACCTATCATTTATTTATTTGCCGCTGTATTCCACAATTTGAGATTTGTAATAGAAAAAAAATCACATGTGGTTAAAATGCACATTGTCAAATTTTAATAAAGGCCATTTTTATACATTTTGGTTTCACCATGTAGAAATGACAGCAGTGTTTATGCATGGTCCTATTTCAGGGCACCATAATATTTGGGGCATAGCAATGTCTGTAGTGGCCATTTGGCCTGTTTTGCATGTCCTTGATGATGGCATGTGCCTTTAAATTGTACACTGCCCGTTATATTGTGGGTGGGATTTATGACGTGTTTTGGAGCCTGTTTGGAGCTAAGATGCTTGCGCAGAAGTTTAGTTTTTAGTGTAGTTTGGAGTCCGCAGGAAGAAGGTTAACCCTTCGACCATGTGGGCCACATGCGGGATCAGGCGAGCCATGCCAGATCATGCAGGAGCATGTGAGTTTTAAAGGAGATCATGCCAGTGTTATGGAGACATGAGGAGTTTTTTAATGTTTAAAGTAATAAGCTGGAGTTCGATGAAGATAATAGCAACAAGCCGGAAGAAATTTGGATGTATCTTACTGTTTTCTATCAACAATAAAGCATTTATTCATTAAACTGTGTTTTGAAGCCATATCTGTGAAGAAGCTCTGAAAGTCTCTGTGAGCCAGCTCGCATGTGTATCGAAGATATTCCCCTTATCCCTGCGCATCCTTTTAATGGCTAGACTGTTAATTTCTCGAAAGATATGAAAATCTGCTGCTACAATGTCATGTAAATGAAAGTAGTCATGTTTAGTATTTTGTTGTATATCCTTTGCATGCAATGACTGCTTAAAGTCTGTGATTCATGGACATCATCAGTTGCTGGGTGTCTTCTCTGGTGATGCTCTGCCAGGCCTGTATTACAGCCATCTTTAGCATGCTTGTTTTGGGGGCTAGTACCCTTCAGTTTTCTCTTCAGCATATAAAAGGCATGCTTAATTGGGTTCAGATCGGGTGATTGACTTGTCCACTCAAGAATTGACCATTTGTTAGCTTTGAAAAACTTCTTTGTTGCTTTAGCAGTATGTTTGGAATCATTGTCTTGCTGTAGAATGAACCGCCAACCAATGCGTTTTGAGGCATTTGTTTGAACTTGAGCAGATAGGATATGTCTATACACTTCAGAATTCATTATACTATTACCATCAGCAGTTATGTCATCAATGAAGATAAGTGAGCCAGTACCTTCAGCAGCCAAACATGCCCAGGCCATAACACCCCCACCACTGTGTTTCAAAGATGAAGTGGTGTGCTTTGGATCTTGGGCAGTTCCTTCTCTCCTCTATACTTTGCGTCTCATCTGTCCATAAGACCTTTTTCCAGAACTGTGGGTGCTCTTTTAAATACTTCTTGGCAAACTGTACCCTGGCTATCCCATTTTTGCGGTTAATCAGTGGTTTGCATCTTGCAGTGTAGCCTCTATATTTCTAGACAGTGGTCATTGACAAATCCACACCTGACTCCTGAAAAGTGTTTCTGATCTGTCGGACAGGTGTGTGGAGGGTTTTCTTTATTATAGAGAGAATTTTATGTCATGAGTTGTAAAGATCTTCCTTGGCCTGCCAGTCCCTTTGTGATTAGTAAGTTCACCAGTGCTCTCTTTCTTCTTAATGATGTTCCAAACAGTTGCTTTTGGTAAGCCTAAGGTTTGGCTGATGTATCTAACAGTTTTATTCTTGTTTCTCAGTCTCATAATGGCTAATTTGACTTTCATTGGCACAACTTTGGTCCTCATGTTGATAAAAAACAATAAAAGTTTCCATAGGTGATGGAAAGACTGGAAAGACTAGATGTTGAGAGTTCTCTTATACCTGCATTAAGGAGGTAATTATAGGCACCTGAGGAATTACTAACTTCTGTGAAGCCATATGTCCCAAACAATATGGTGCTCCAAAATGGGGGGACTATGTATAAACACAGCTGTAATTTCTACATGGTGAAACCAAATTGTATAAGAAAGGCCTTTAATAAAATCTGACAATGCACACTTTAACCACATGTGTTTTTTTTCTATTACAAATCTCAAATTGTGGAGTACAGAGGCAAAATAAATAAATGATTGGTCTTTGTCCCAAACATTACGGTGGGCACTGTAGGCATTGAGCTTTATTTGTGATTACATCAACATGTTGGGTCCAGGACAGTTCTTCAAAGATATGCACACCCAGGAAATTGACGCTTAAGCAACAAGAGTTACAACCAACCTCTTAAAGTACTTTACCGCAACGGACATGAGTGCCTCTGGACTGTAATTATTGAGGCATGTCACTTTGCTTATTTTAGTACAATAAACTATTATTATTGATGTCCTTTTAAAGCAGATGCCGATCTTGAACAGTAATGCCAAGAGGTTGAAGATGCCTGCAAAAACTCCTGACAGTTTGTCTGTGCAATTTTTAGGAACATAGCCATGTACACCATCAGGGTGGAGGCTTTATGATTATTCCTTTGACATCAACCTAGGGGACTATGATCATTGTGTCGATGGGGGTTGTGGGGGGTCTAAGAAGATAAATGAATGTGGAAGATCTCTCCCCTTCCTGTAAAGAAATTGGATATAACCTTATCATTAAGAAAATAAATGTCATGGGAGAGGGTTCTGCCACATCACAATCAATAGGCATGGATTATGTGTTACTGAGATTTTTTAACTGTCTTGCTTACCTGGGCTTCACAAGCACCACTAATCTGTCAATTAATACTGAAATCAACACCGTATTGCAAGTCAGTCAAGCCCACTCTTAATATAATTTTACACAGTATTTAAGCCTGGATAGCACGTGCAAGGCATGAGAAAAAACGTGATAGTTTCTATCTTTGTTGTCTCAAACATATCCCAGGCATCTCCTTACTTGCTAAGGTTAAAAACATAGAGATCCTAGATGTGCTAAGTTTATCAGAACATAATAAATGGAAGTAAGAATATACCATTTGGCTCTTCATGTCTGCTCTGCCATTCATTAAAGTAATGGCTGAGCTTTTGCTTATGTGCTGCCTTCCAGTATAAACTAAAGCACTTGATGCCAATAATATCTAAAAATCTATTCATATTTATCCAAATATACTAATTGACTGACCCTCCCCCTCCCTCCCCCCACCCCCAAGGTCACCTGGGTTGGAAATTGCCTAGACTCACTTCCCTTTGGTTGAAGAAGTTTCTTCTCAACACATACTCATCTTCGCATCAAGATGCCCATCTAATGAAAGATGCCCAACTAAACATGTACTCTATCAAACCCTGTAATAATTTTGTTTCGGTGAGTTCACTCCTCACTCTTCTAACTCAAGCGTTTTGACTTAATCGCTTCTCATGTAATAAACTCACCATCCCAGAAATCAATTCTGGTGAATATTTGCTGCAAGTATATAGAACATAGAACAGCACCACACAGGAATGGGTCCTTCTGCCCACGATGTTTGTACGAACATGATGCTAAGTTAAACTAATCTCATCTGCCTATCATCTGCCCTTAGATAAGGAGATCACACTCATCATATTCCAGATAAGGTCTCACCAGAGCTCTATATAATTGTAAAATATCTCTACAATACTACTCAAACTTGGTTTCAATAAAGGCTAATGCACTATTTTCCTTCCAATTACTCCAACTACATCAATTTGATTACAAGCTCCTCTGAACTCCAACAACTTTCAGTCTTTTACGATGTTTAAGAATGATCAGTGTTTCCATTTGTTTCCAGAGTGGATGACTCATTTTCACCACATATATCTTCTATCATGTCATTGCACATTCAGTTTTTTTGCATCTTCACAGCTCACATTTGCTAAGGATTGGGCACATCTATCACAGATGATAGCCACAACCTTCAGAACATTCTGTGTCATGAACTGCTCACTGGGTTACAGTCTGCTTGACACTCATATCTCCAATCCATAGGCCAGATAGGCATCGTTACATAAATGAGCGATAACACTGAACGTCAAGATTTGAGAAAACTCTTTGTGCAGTAGAGTAAATGTGCAAATGAATGTAAAGTTTTGCTGGGTGAGGTGACGGCCCAGAACAGACGAGGCCAGCGAATTATACAGCTTCTCAGATTTGACGTGTACTAAATGTGGCACAGTCTGCCTTGCGAGAGTGGTGCACTGGGCCACACCAGAAAATATCCAGCATGAAGTTGACCACTGAGGGGCAAACCATCGACCTACGGGATAGAAAGCTGCCAAACATTTTAGTCTGAAGCAAAGATCATAGAGCGGAGCACGGTCTGAAGAAAGGGTCTCGACCCGAAACATCACCCATTCCGTCTCTCCAGAGATGCTGCCCGTCCAGTTGAGTTACTCCAGCTTTTTGTGTCTTATCTTCCATGACTGGTCGTGAGAAGATCAATAGACAGTCCAATCCGAATTTTTAAAAAAAAACGTGCAATGCAGATGTGTAATTTTAGCAAAAGGCATTTCTGCAGTGCAAGTCCTTTTGCTTATTGCATCGTACAAAGAGCCACGAGGGTCCTTGCCGTACAAGTGGGCAAGGAGCCGCGCTCAGCCCTGCCAACGGCCAACGGCGAAGGTTTGCCTCCCGCGCGGGGGAAGCAGGAGCCTCGCGCGCGCCACCTGCTCCGCTCCGGTTGCCAGTTGCCGCAGCTGCTTCTGACTGACGGATCGGGCGGCCTCTCGCCGTCGACCGGGGGCGGATCAGCACACCTACCTCCCTCCCTCCCTCCCTCCCTCCCTCCCCCCCACCCCCCCACCCCCCCAACCCAGCAGCAATATGCCATTGGTACGAATATGGCGGCACTTCACTAAACTATTTCGCCGCGATGCTACCCGTTCGGTTGTGTTTACCAACATCAAATAATAATCTCGTCGGTAAAATACATTGGGGTCGGCGGACAGCGGCGTTTCCGACGAGCAGATCGCAGTTGCTAAGCGCACGCCTCCCTGCCGCACCATTCGCCGTGGCGTTTGGATGGGATTCCTCCAGGCTCTCCCGCTCCACGGGCTCCAGACATTCAGGCACATTTCACCAAAACTCATCTGATTAAATCAGCCTGCGCTGCGAGGGACACGGGCTAGCTCCGGAAGCTGGGAGAGGAGGTGTGTTCAATCTTCTCAAGTCTGCTTTTTCAGTTAAACATTTTTTTCCCTCCCGAATCGCCCTCTCTTGTCTGTGTCTGTCTTTTGTTGAACGTGTTGGAAATAGAAATTGACGAATAAATGATAAATCACAAACTGAAACTCCCTCGTTCTCGCGGTCGAATAACCACGATTTGTCACGGATGTGTCAAGTCTCGGTCATTTTTCCTTTGTAGTTTTGTTTAGATCAGCATTAAAATTTTCTTTATGCTCTCGGAGGTTCCCGAGAACATCGAGCTGAGCTTTGTAAATTGGTTCATCGTGGGTCATATTCTTTGTATCGATCAGACCTCCTTTTCGGTGAATAAACTGGGATTGCTTGTTTGGAATTTGTGGTTTTGGATTCTGAAACCATTGGTATTATTTCTGTGTTATTGTTATTGCTTGTGTTATTATGGAATATACCGAACGTGTTATGTTCCACATGTTAATACAGTAGCGGTTAGGGTAGGGTAGTACTATGATCCTCACGTTTCGGAAAAGTGCTGCGCGTATTGTGACCAAGTGGCATAAAATATCGAAACGTGCTTTATTTTTCTTAGCTGTGGAGAATGGCGGCGTACTGTTTTCCCCTTTGAGTATATGCAGCTTAATCTTCCATCAGCTTTGATGCTGAATATCGGTTGCTTTGATTTGTGTTACATTTAACTTTTTAGATTTTCGTTTACGTACTGAGATGTTGTAGGGACTCACTGAGTCCATTTAACTACCTTCGCAGCGTTGTGTTGTCGGCTTCATCCATTGATTTAACATTCTGCATTGTTAATACTAAACGCCGCAACGATGTTAATTTAAAGAGTACTTCAGATTTTCAATTGGGTTAACATATTTTTGTTAACGTTTGGAAGTGTAGTATTTAAGCCCGGACGAGTGTATTTTTAATTTGTAAAATTCAAGATCTTGCTGTTTAAATAGAATCAATTGCCATTGATACAGCGTCTGCCTGTGCATTACGAGATTTCTTCAAGATGTTGACAATCTTATGCCTTGAAGATCGTTCTACAGGCTTTGTTTATAGAAATAATTTGGGATCTTCAAATTGCAAAGAACGCGATTTTAATTGTGATTCTATGTGATATAATTGCAATGTAAAGGTATTGATTTGGCTTACTATTCCGCTGATTGTGTGACGTTTTATATGGAAACGGTGAAACGAAATCTTCGGAGCACCTGGGAATTTACCCTTTCAGATAGTGGTATTTTAGATATTTCAAACAGTGTAATAGTGAGGTAGTGCCGATCTATGGACAACCCCATAAGGGGTTTGTCACAACCTAAGTTGTACACTTCAGTTGGGAAACTATTTTAATTAGCAAAATCGGTGGAAAATTGTCTTTTACATTATTTAGACGTAAGTCGATGTTCATATTTGATTGTTGATCAGAAATATATATGATGCTGGAATTTCAAGTTGTTGAAGAGTACAACAAAATGAAAACATGGAAAATATAATATCAAATATAAGTGCAGAAATTGCTGTGTCTCATGTACATTAGGGCCCTGACTTCAAAATGGCAAAATGCCTCAGCATATCTAGTAAATATAAAATATGCTTTTCTTCCATTCAGAACTAATAAACCATGTTCAACCACCACACTGGGATTTGAGTTTGTTCCCCCAAAAATGGGATAAACATATGGATTCAGAACTGGCTTGGTCACAGAAGACAGGGTTGTAGTGGAAGGTCCAAATCTGAGGAAAGACATCCTTGCCATAGAGGGGGTACAGAGAAGATTCACCAGACTGATTCCTGGGATGTCAGGACTTTCATATGAGGAAAGATTGGATAGACTCGGTTTGTACTCGATGGAATTTAGAAGATTGAGGGGGGATCTTATAGAAACCTACAAAATTCTTAAGGGGTTGGACAAGCTAGATGCTGGAAGATTGTTCCCGATGTTGGGGGAGTCCAGAACAAGGGGTCACAGTCTAAGGATAAGGGGGAATTCCTTTAGGACCGAAATGAGGAAAATATTCTTTACACAGAGAGTGGTGAGTCTCTGGAATTCTCTGCCACAGAAGGTAGTTGAGGCCAGTTCATTGGCTATATTTAAGAGGGCGTTAGATGTGGCACTTGTGGCTAAAGGGATCAGGGGGTATGGAGAGAAGGCAGGTACGGGATACTGAGTTGGATGATCAGCCATGATCACATTGAATGGCGGTGCAGGCTCGAAGGGCCGAATGGCCTACTCCTGCACCTATTTTCTATGTTTCTATGTATTCTAGCTGGAGGTATGTGACCAGTGGAGTTCTGCAGGGATTTGTGCTGGAACCTCTGTTGTTTGTGATACATATACCAGACCATGTGGGACCTTTTGGCCCCGTCTCCCAACCCAGGGCGGGAGGTGGCATCACACGGGAGGGCTGGTCCCCGAACGCGGCGTCAGCTCTCACCCCGGAGACAGGAGCCAATCACCCGTTCACCCAACGCAATATTCCACCACTCACCGATAGCCCCCAACTGCGTAGGCGCGGCTCATTTCCCTTCATCCCCCAACACCCCCCTCCACTCCTCTTCTCCCTCCCTCTTCTCTCCCCGCACCTCCTCCACTCCCTCCTTCACCTCTCCTTTCCCCTAGCTCAGTCACTCCCTACCCTCAGTCACTCCCTCCCACCCTCCATAACCACTCTCCCCTCCCTACCCCCTGACCCATTGGGCCACGTTTCCCCAACGGAATATACTCACCTGATTCCCCGACGCAACCCATTTCCACCACTCACCCGTTCCCCCAACGCAATCAATCCTTCCCACGTGATTCCTGAAGTGAATGAATGGACTCGACTTTTGGGTTGGCGTCGGCACTCCCTTGAGCCAATCAAAATAATCTCACTCAAAATCTGACTCTCTCCTTACTCCCCTTGAAGCTGCTGATCCCATTGTCTCTATCACCTCTCCCTCCCTCTCCTTTTCCCTACCCTCAGTCACTCCCTCCCTCACCTCTCCCCTTTCGCACTCCCGCGCTAAAGACAATGTTTAAATAACATTTCTTCTCCCATCCGCCACTCTGTCAACTCTCATAGCTTTTGTATTGGCAGCATAGATCCCATTGTGATGTCATTTTCGGTTGTCGGAATGTTCACGGCAGCTCGTGTAAATGAGATCCAATTGTGATTGGAGGACTGTGAGATGCCATTGTGGCATCATCACTGGAAGCTGCCAGAAACGCCTCGTCAGTTATTATTCTCAAAGTTGGGTTTTTTAAACCTTTAAATATCAATAACTTGTGAAATATAATATCAAATCTGAAAGAAACAATCATATCGACGAAAAAGCTGAGTAAGGTTCTGCAAAAGTTCTAGCACTACCGTGTACCGTTTTGGTGAAAATACAATCACACAGACACACACACATACACATAGAAACAAGATGAGACTTTTAATAGTGTATATATATATCTATATTACTAAAAGTTTGACCTTAACCACTTCCGGTTGTTCTGTATATTGATTTTAGGAAAAATGCTGCCACTTTGGCTGTGATTTTTGGCCATCTTACTCAGAGTCTGCCTCCGCTGCGCAGGACAAGATAAATGTTGAGATTCTCTCTCCTGAAGGCCACGTCCCTTCCGGAGGGACTATAAAACCCGGAAGTGTTGAGTGCATCAGTCAGTCTCTGCACGATGGGGGAGCGAGAGGATCACGCCTCTCAATCTGAGCTGTGAATTACACTGAGCACATGTTTACCAAACTTTGAGTGGTTTTACTGACCTGTCAGTGCCCTTAATGTGGTTTGAAAATATAGTTTGGAAATGCTGAAGCTGTGCAGCCTTTGGTTTGGAATGCTAAAGCTGTGTTGCCTTTGGTTTGGAAATTCTAAAGCTGTGTTACCTTTGGTTTGAAAATTCTAAAGCTGTGTTGCCTTTGGTTTGAAAATACTAAAGCTGTGTTGCCTTTGGCTTGGAAATGCTAAAGCTGTGTTGCCTTTGGTTTGGAAATGCTAAAGCTGTGTTGCCTAATTAAAGTTGCCTTGCCTAATTAAAGTTGCCTTGCCTAATTAATGTTGCCTTGCCTAATTAAAGTTGCCCTGCCTTCTATATAATTAAAGTCTAATCTTGACCACTTCCTGTTTGCACTTTATATTGATTTTAGAAAAAAACGCTACCACGTACAGCTGTGATTTTTGGCCATCTTACTCAGTCCCCCTCCGCTCATCAAGTGCCAAGGATTTTTCCCATCGAAAAATGTTGAGATTCTCTCTCCTGTCAATCATGCCATGAAGGCCACACCGCTTCTGGTGGGAGGGGGAGAGGGACTATAAAACCCAGAAGTGTGGGCGTGGCTCAGTCTCTGCAAGATGGAGGAGGGAGAAGTAATGACTCGCTGTCTTTAATGGCCTTGCACCCTGCTTGAAATGGTATGAAACTGCACTTGAATTTGGTGGCCTTGCACCCTGCTTGAAGTGGTAAGGAACTGCACTTGAATTTCGTGGCTTTGCACTCTGCTTTGAAATGGAATTTCAAGGAATAGCTGTGAGTCAACTGCCAACTCACCAGCCGTGAGTGAGTGAGCTGCCAGCACTACAGGCTTGAGTGACTGAGCCACCAGCCCAGGAATCCATTCGGCCCACGATGTCCATACTAGCGCTCTGGAAACCAGTCCACAACACCCATACTAGCGCTCCAGAAATCCGCTCTCCCCCCTTCCCCCTCCCCTATTGGAATTGGTGGAGAGGTGGAATATTGCGTTGCCTTCCCGTGTGATGCTGGGTCTAGTATAGTATATAGTCTTAGTCTAGCATATATATATATATATATACACACACACACACACACACACACATATATAATATGTATATCACAAACAGCAGAGGTCACATTTGTGTGCGGTCTCTGGTCTGTGGTCTGTTGAAGTTGTTGTGCTCCTTTCTGCGCACCCGCTTGTTCGCCACTGCGTTCATCAGTTTCTCTTCTCCTGTTTTGAGATGTCGGATCAGGGTACCTCTCCACCTCGTGTGACCAGCTGCAAGGCTCTCCCAGGACTCCACATCAATGTCGAGCACCTTCATATCTCTCTTGCAGACATCCTTATAACGTAGCTGGGGCCGGCCGATGGTTCTTCTCCCAGATGTCAGCTCTCCATAGAAGATGTCTTTTGTAATACGGCCATCCTCCATGCAGTAGACATGGCCTAGCCATTGCAGTCTGCGCTACCTGAGTAGATGGCCGACGTGAGACCGGATCTCGGCATTGGACACTCTGTTATGCTCAGGATGTGGCGGATGCTTCTAAGGTGGAAGGTGTTGAGTCTTCTCTCCTGTCTGGCAAATGTAGTTAATGTCTCACTGCCGTACAGCAACGTGCTGTTGACACATGCGTTGTAGACTGCTCTTGGTTTTAACTGTCAGCTTTGGGTTGGTCCACTCTCGATTTGTGAGGTGAGCGAGAGTTGTAGCTGTCTTCCTAATCCTCTTGTCAATCTCTGTGTCCAAGGAGAGGTTGTAGGTGATGGTGGAGCTGAGGTACGTGAACTGATGGATGGCATCGATTTTGTAGTTGTCGATGGTGCCGGCAGGCGGTGCTACTGTATCCTGCACCAGGACGTTTGTCTTCAATCCTTGCAAGCCCGATAGAAGTGGTCCATAAGTGACTGTAGTTCCTGCTGGGTGTTGGACACAACTTCTGTGTCATCGACAAACAACATGTCTCTGATGAGAGCTTCACATACTTTTGTCTTTGCTCTGAGGTGGGTGAGGTTGAAGAGCCTGCCATCTTATCTAGTAGGCAGGTAGATCCCCTCTGTTGCGGTGCCGAAGGCATGTTTCAGGAGCAGAGTGAAGAAAATCCCAAAGAGTGTGGGAGCAAGGATGGAGCCTTGTTTGACGCCACTGCGAATGTTGAAGTGGTCCGAGAGGCTGCCATTGAATCGTACTGTCCCCCTCGTGTTGATGTGGAAGGATTCTATCATGTTCTGCAGTTTTGGTGGGCAGTCGATCTTTGGCAGAGCCTTAAATAGGCCATCTCTGTTGACGAGGTCAAAGGCCTTGGTGAGGTCAATGAAAGCAACATACAGGGGCATCCGCTGATCTCTGCACTTCTCATGGAGCTGACGAAGGGAGAAGACCATGTCTACTGTTGACCTTCCAGCTCGGAAATTGCACTTTGACTCTGGGTAGACACGCTCTGCCAGCTTCTGCGGGCGGATCAAAATAACCAAAGCAAAGAGCTTGCCGACAATGTTGAGGAGGGAGATGCCTATGTAGTTGTTGCAGTCGCTTCTCTCACCTCTGTTCTTGTAGTGGGTAATGATCGTGGCATCCCTCATGTCCTGCGGTATAGCTCCTTCTTGCCAACACTGGCAGAGGACCTCATACAAAGGGACCAGTAAAGTAGTCTTGCAATGCTTGATTGAGGTGGAAGATTGCAACCTTCACGTGATCTGCCCTGTTTCGACGAATGCAATCAACCCGGCGTGCACAATCAAATAAGATCAATTAGAACAAGTTGTCCTACAAATTTAGGCTGTGCACGCCATACGCAAGAAGAAGAAGAAGAAGCAATGCTTGATCAGGTCAGGGAGAAACTCATCGCTGCCTGGGGCCTTGCCTGAGGCCAGGCTGTCAATGGCCTTGCTGAGCTCTTCTACCATCTACTCTCCGTGGTCGGCAGGCACTCGAGGGCTGATGGGAAACAGTGTTCTCTCTCGAGTAGAGGTCGGAGCAGTGTTCCACCCATCTCTCCATCTGCTGGCATTCATCTGTGATTACTTCCCCAGTGGAGGATTTGAGGGGGGCTGTCTTGCTCTGGACAGGTCATAGTGCCTTCTTAATACCTGATGTTCCCTGTTATGGCGGCCGTCTGGATGTCCTCACTAAGCTGTGTCCAGTAGTCATGGGCCTGGCAGTCGGCTGAACCTTGCTCCTGGCAGCCCTAAGGCTGTTCTTGTTGGCTGACCACTCGTACCTGGCTAGGGCAGCACGCTTGGCTTTGATGACGGGAGTCACCTCTGTCGACTTGTCCTCAAACCAGTCGTGTGTCTTCGAGGTCTTCTTCCCAAAGCTAGCCGAGGCTGTGCATGGTGTCCTGCAGAATTTCCCACTTCTCGGTTTCAGAGTCTCCAGGAAGCGAAGTGCCAAGTTCTTTCTCAGAAGCCTCTGCAAACTGTTGCAAGATGTCTGGATGGGGACCTTGCTGACTTTGATGCGGGGGATCCCCTGCTTCTTGGTACGGCAAAACCTCTTTGGTTGCAGCCAGAAAACGTGTAATCCTTTTTCTTCAGTGTGCCAGAGTCTGCAAGCCTTGTTTCCTGAAGTATGTGTGTGTGTGTGTGTGTGTGTGTGTGTGTGTGTGTGTGTGTGTGTGTGTGTGTGTGTGTGTGTGTGTGTGTGTGTGTGTGTGTGTGTGTGTGCGCGTGCGTGTGGCACGTTCCGTGAGTAATTAGTCAGGGTAGGCAGCGGCTTAAAAATCTTGAAAACTGCGTAAACGCAGATTATTCTCTCCCCAGCGAGCTGTCAGTTGGCTTTAAAAAAATCTTGGAAACCGCGCACGCGCAGATTGTTCTCTCGACTTTTATCAAGTAATTTGTCGTCAATAGGTCCTATCTCTTAATAAAGCATTTAAAAATATATAGCTCAAAGAAATTTACTTACCATATTATTTATACACGGAAACCATTCTTCTCTCTTTGTTTCCTGTTGTACCAAGTTGTTTTAAATGTTCTAATTATTTTTGTTCCTTTGAGCTGTTGAATTTCTTTAAGTTCCCGCGTTGGTCTGCCATTTTCAATTATTTAGGTATTTTCCTCGTAAGTTTGTGTCGAGAAACTCTTCAGGTAATCACATTCCATCTTTGAAAAACCCGCCAAGAAACGTGCGCATGCGCAGCGCAGCACATGCACGCGGTCCACGTTGTAAAGGCAGAAGAATTTCAGCTGAATTTCAGTTGCCACTGATGGCTTGAAGCATCGTCGACGGCACGTGAGTAGCACATACTTCCGTGTTTTAAATGTACTGTGGATGAAAGGCACGGGAGAATTATGCCTCCCTAAGAAATCGATCTCTTAGGGAAGCATAATTCACCCGTGCCTTTACTATTTATGACCATTTTATATCTATTATATATATGATATATATATTTTATATATATAAAATAATGACCATTTTATAATTTTAGTCAGGGTAGGCATTGCCTACCTTGCCTACCCTGACGACACGTGCGTGGTGTATGTGTGTCTGTATATATGTATATGTGTATATATATATATAGACACATATATATATATATATATACACACATATATATATGTGCAGTACTTTTCATTTGTAATCACTGGTGTATGTCGAATGGTTTGTGCCAAACAACTACATGGGGGGGACAATGTCCAATCTTGGAGACCATATGCGGAAAGCCCTATTGGAGATGGGGTAGTACTTGACTGTAGTAAATGAAATTGGGCAAGTGTAGGAAGGAACTGCAGATGCTGGTTTATCCCGAAGACAGACAAAAAATGCTGGAGTAACTCAGCGGGGTAGGCGGCATCTCTGGAGAGAAGGAATGGGTGATGTTTCGGGTCGATACCCTTCAGGCTTCTTCTTATCGAGTGCACACACAAGATTAGAAGTTGTTCAGCCAGAGCTGAACACACTTCTCAGCATCTGCATACAATGGTGTCTGTCTCTTGCTTCTTGTGCTTTGCCAGCAGCTTGTTAGTCATTTCTACTTTTTTTGTTTTTTTTAGTATGTCCAAATGTGTGTTTTAATGTCTCTCGGTGTGTCTTGTGTAGGGGGTGGTGTTGGTGGGTAAGGGGGAAACCGCTTTTGGTCGCCTCCTTCACCGAAAGGCGACTTTTTCCATGTCGCTTCCCTCGTGGCCCAACACCAAGGATTTGTGCGGACTTTCCCGGAGTCCGGCCCGGAGCTTCAGCAGTGGGTACAGCGGACTGTTCAGTCTGAAACCGCGGTTTGCGGATCTTCTAGCCACGTGCGTGGCGTCCGGAGCCCCTCGTTGGGGGATCCCCGGAGAAGAAGAACTCCGACCCGCCGGCCCGCGGCCTACAACACCTTGAAGCCGCGGACTGCGGATCTTCTAGCCACGGGCACGGCGTCCGGAGCCTGTGATCCCTAGTTGGGGACCCCTGGAGGAGAAGAGCTCCGACCTGCCGGCCCGCGGCCTTCATCTTGAAGCCGCGGTCTGTGGAGCTTCTAGCCACGGGCGCGGCAGGGACTTAATTGCTATCTGGAGCGGGATCCCTCGTCGGGAATCCCTGGAGAAATGCTCCGACCACCGGCCTGCGGCCTACGTCATCCTGAAGCCTTGGACTCTGGTAAGGAAGCACCGATTCAGGACTTACCTTCCAGACGAGAGGGCCTGTCATCTGGCCGCCCGCAGCGACAACTGAGGAGGTTATGGCCCCGACCACGGGGTAAAATGGAGAAGGACTGACTGTACTTTGTGCCTTCCACCACAGTGAAGAATGCTGTGGTGGATGTTTGTGTTACATTTTTATTGTGTATTGTGTGTGTTTCTTTAATTGTACCGCTGCTGGCAAGTTCATTTCACTGCACTTTATTGTATATGTGATGAATAAATCTGATTGATTGATTGATTGTGCGTGGTGGTGGAGGGATTGATGAAAACAGGGCCGTGATGTGAACGCTCTTTCCTTGACCTTCAGGCCTAAATTGGGCAAGTGGTGGAAGTGTTTGTGTGGGGGAACGCTCTGGGAACAGTGACCATAATTCTGTAAGTTTCAAGATAGTTCTGAAAAGGCATAGGTTAAGGAGTTGAATTGCTGGGAGGCTGACTTCAATAACATAAGTGAGGAGCTGGCGAAAGTAAATTGGGAATAGATGCTGGAGATAAATGATGGACAATAGCAGGAGTCTTTTAAAAGACAGTAAAAGTTCAGAGCCAGGCATTTTCTGGAAAGGATAAAGGATATAGATGGCAAGATTAGGGAACCTTGGATGACAAAGATTATTGAAGGTTTGATCAGGAAAAGAAAGAAGACAATGAGCAGATATAGGCAACTGGGATCAAAGCGGTATCTTAAGTAATATGTAGGAGAGAACTTAAAGAAAAAGGAAGGGAAAATATCCTTGGCAAGATAGATAAAGCTGAATCCCAAGCCATTCTTTTAGCATACCAGGAGCAAAAAAAGAAAGAAAAAGCATACCAGAAAGAAAATAAGAATGACCAAAGGTGTTTTCTATGTGAAAGGCTGGGCGATGTGGACAATATCCAAGATAAATATTTCTCATCTGTATTAACCAAGAAACATATGGAAGAGAGTGAGTTTGAGGAGGGGTTCATAGATAATTTGGAACAGGTCAGTATTAAGAAGGAGGAAATGTTAGATGTCATTGAATATATATTGGGGTTTATAAACCCTCAGGGATACATGAGGTATATCTGGATTGCTATTGGGAGCAGGGGAAGAAATATGATGGCCCTGATGGAGATTTTATTTAAGCAGGGCAGTAGGGATAAGCCAGGCCTGTGAAGCTAATTTTAGTGGTGGGGTAATTATTAGAGAAATGTGTAATAGGATTTATGCACATTTGGAAAGGCAGGGACCAAATGAGAATTGTCACCATGTCTCATTAATTTGTTTTTTTTTTGACAAGGTAACGAAGAAGATACAAATGCTGGTGTGTTGTGGATAACAAACAAGATTGTCGAAGGTTAGAGCGGGATCCAAACCAGACTGATAGTTGAATAGTGTTGCTGGATGAAATTAAATTTAAGCAAGTACAGCGGATGCATTTTGGGCAATCATATTTTAAGGATATATACAATAAAAAGTAGGGCACTAAAGAATGTGGGTGAACATGGTTCAAGTCTATAGTTTCTTGACATTTGAAGAAGAGGTAGACAGGGTGGTGAAGAAAGCATTTTACTTGCTTAATCTCATAGGTCAGGGCTAGGAATATAAAAGTTGGGGCTTTATGTTGTAACTTTACAAAACACTGGTTAGGATGTGGTTGCAGAGGAATGAGTGTAGATGAGATTTACTAGGGTGTTGCCTGGATTGGAGGACTTTATTTAGGATTAGAGATGTGGATAGACTGGGTTAGTTTTGCCTTGAGCAAGGGAGGCTGAGGAGTGCCTAATAGAGTTATATAAGATTACAAGGTAGGTAGGCAAACAGTAAATCTGAACTTTTTTCTTGCGCTAGTATTTTCAAAAATAAGAGGTTTAACATGAGAGGAAGACATTTGAGGGGAAAGAGTTGTTGATTGAGCAATTGAGTGAGTTGATTGAGTTGTTGATTGATTCAATATATTTTTTTTAAACTCGGGAGAGCTCTTGGAATGAACTCGTACCGTGGGACAGGGCTATTAGATTTAACACTTAATCCCAAGGATGAAATAAATGTAAAATTCTATCGTTGTAAAACCCAGTTTGTTCTGTATCGAATTGAACAGTTGAATAGCCAGTTTACAAGCCACATTGGTGCTCATACTGATCAATCTACAAGTAGGTATAAAAAATTAGCTTTGTCTGCCAGTCTTTGTTTATTTATATTTAACCTTTCCCTACTATGCGGAAAATGGTAAAAGACAGGATTCTAAGTATTGCAATCTACTTTGGAGAAATGCAGTCATTCAACCATGTCTTGCACATTGGGGATCTTTCATGTTGTTTTTCCCGAGTCTTTTGGAGGTTTGCCCTTTACAACATTTTTTGATACTGAAAGGGCAGTTAATTTATGTTGATAAAAAATGCAGTATGCATGTTATTCAATGAAACTAATATATCTTTTAGACTGGAACTTTATGTAGATGAATGGAGTATTTTTGAATGATATTGAAATTTTCATTCTTGTTGGATTGGTGCTGACTCTGGTTTGGACGTCACAACCATTTAGTAATTTAAAATTGAAACTAATTCAAGTTTTAACAAGATTAAATATGGTAATATGGGGAACATAGTATGATGGTACATACTGTAGGACATGCTTTAAGTGAAATGGTGGCCTTTAAGGAGTTGTACACCAAGGTTGCGTGGACACGTTTAACAATGCTAAAATGTATTTGAGAGTATGACAGTTCATGTAGATCTGATATGTAGATTCTCTGTCATCAGAAAACATTCATAATCATCAAATGCAAGTTATTTGATTTTGTTATACCATCCAGTATTTTTTTAAGTATAGAGAAAATCTATATGAAGAGTTTGTACTGTGAGTAACATCTTGAAAAACAACAGAATGCTGATGGAGAGTAAAGGTGAGATATTTAAGTATATGAATACCGGAGAGTGGAGATGTTGGAGAATTTGATGGCATTTCAGCAGGGGTAATTGAGAGACGGTTGCATTGAAACCTAAGGAGTCCTCTGTAATAATATTTACAGTAAACCCTCATTTAACAGTCTTTATAAAGGAATTTGATTATAACAGAAGGACCTACCAGGTGCTGCTTTCAGCCCCAGCTCCCGATGTCACCCCTGGGTTGTACCGCCTCCCCAGCTGCATACAGCCCAGGCTAACCACACATTTTCCAGCTTGCACCGCATTCCTGGCTGCTAACAGTCCTGGCTCCCGACCTCACCCCGACTCGTACGCCACCCTGGCCACTTACAGTCCCGGATGCCCACGCTACCCCAGCATTCAACACCTCCCCAGCTCGTTCCAGGCCTGGCTACCCCAACATCCACAATATGGACTGCTTTCACAACTGCTTCCAGCCCTGGCTGCCCATGCAATGCCCAGATCACACTACCTCTCCGGCTGCTTCCAGGTCAGACCAACTGCTGCCACTACCGGCCCACACAGCTTCTTCGGCCACTTGCAGGCCGTGCCTGCCGTTCGACCCTTATCTGTACTCTGGCTGCCCGTTGTCCGTGTCCATTTGATGACCATTTGGATTCAAGGCCCAGTTCTAGACCGAGAGTCAGAAGAAGGGTTTCATCGCGAAACATCACCGATCCATATTTTCCAGAGATGCTGTCCGATCTGCTGAGTTACTCCAGCACTTTGTGCCCTTTTGTGTATTAACCAGCAATTGCAATTGTTAGCTTTTACCACTTATACCTTACTTGGTTACAGGGGAATATTGGCAATAGCAGACACCATCCCCCACCCCCTGATGATCCATTATGACGAAGGTTTACTGTACATTGTTTTGCAGGAAATGAAATCTGACATTAACAGTCTTGTAATTCTTTCCCCAGTAATTCTTACAGTTCCTGTATATACTATTATCAGTCCATCTCTTTCTCCTGCATTATTCAAATAGGCATGCACAGGTGTGTATTGTGTCAAGGCAGCATGCCTCCTTTGGCCAGAAGGGAGTTTCTGTTGAAGGGAATCATGTTTCATTTCTTTAACAAAGTATGATAGAGTACAAGTTGGGAAGAAAATACAATGCTGTGTGACATCGATTTGTGGCTTAATCTCAGTATCTTTAGCTGAAATGAGGAAAAAAGCAATGGTTTGTGAACAGATATCACAACAACATTTTATGGCTGAAGTTTACTTTCAAGGTATAAAAGTAGCTACGTACCTCAAATGTTTTGCAAAATTTCTCTTAGTGATGCATTATATCCTTTTCATCTAAAATGATCCATTGGATCTTTTATAAAAGCCAGTGACCAAAACAGGTAAGCTTTTTAGCAAAATATTTTATTAATACAATTTGCATAAATAAATAAATATATAACACAGTGCTTTTTACACACCATGTCATTCTATTTTGTATCAATTTTCCTTTACAAACATTTCTAAATAGGAAAATTAATGTAAAATGATAATATTAATGTACATTCAATTTTTCATTATGCACTTCTAGCGCAGGAGGGCCTTAAAATGGCTTTTCCTCATAGAACGTGTGCAGCAGCTGCACCGAGCTTCAGCTACTCCTTCAGCGTACTGCTCTGGTTCTTAGTGGTGAGAAAATAATTAGTCGATTCATGATATGTAATAACCTTGACCAACGACCAAGCTCAACAAGATTCAACTGTTCGCTAAGGTTGTATACGCTGTACAACATAGAACAGTACAGCACAAGAATGGGCCCTTTGGCCCACAATGTTTGTGCCGAACATGATGCCAAGATAAACTGATCTCAATTGCCTGAACATGATCCATATCCCTCTATTCCATTCACTTCCCTGTGCCTATACAAGAGCCTCTTGAACGGCACTATCATATCTATTTATTTTAAAGTTTAATTTAGAGTTTAAAGTTTAAAGATACAGTGTGGATACAACTCAGGCCTTCACACCACCGAGTCCATTCCGACCATCAATCACCCGTATACTAGTTCTATTTTATCCCTCTTTCGCAACCTGCACTTTTGGGACAATTCTACAGAAGCCAATTAACCTACAAACCTGCACATCTTTGGAATGTGGGAGGAAACTGGAGCACCCAGAGAAAACCCACATAGTCACAGGGATAACATAAAAAGACTGCACAGACAGCACCCATAGGCAGGATCGAACCCGAGTCTCTGGTACTGTGAGTTAGCAGCTCAACAAATGTGCCTCCCATCTTCTAGATTCTCAAATACAACTGGATGTAATATTACTCTGCATGTAATACATCTGCCACATATTTATCTAGAATGTTCAACATTACTTGCAATTTACTTTTTGGAACGGATTACAAGTACATATAGGAATACTTATAATTTCACACTGCACCGACCAAATGATTAATCATAATAGGACATTTGAATCCAGTCCATGGACAGATGTGAGGCATTTATATGTCCAGAGAAGAGAGGATATCTATGTACCTGCATAGCTCATGGCATATACAGTTAATAATTGAACAATTTAAGAATATTCATTGGTAAACTCAAAGTGTCTGATTGTTAATTATTTATTGAACATTCCTGTCACTATGATTAATAACAGACAATGTTGGACATGCCCAGCAGTGCTGACCTGAGGAATGGTATTCGACCAGAAATATTAGCTGTGTTTCCCTTCCCAAAAATATGGCCTCATTTTCTGATTATTTTCAGTATTTTATTTTTTTTCTCCTAGATTTTCACAGCCCACAGTTTTTGATTTCCCCTTCCTGTCAGCAGGATGGTGTTAGCAGTTTCATAGATCTATCATGATGAAATACAAGTGATTGCAGAGCCTTCATAGAACATGATTTGGAGTTTGGAGGACAGCACTGAAGGTAAAATCAGAATTGATTTTCTGATTGAAAGAGTTGAAAGAATTTACCGATATAGAGGATGAGGCGTCAAATGGATTTAGACAAAAGGATGGTTTTAAATTTGAAGGGTTTGAGGATTTGGAGTCAGCTGCAAAAAATTGAAAGAGCACAAGAAGAGTGGGAAAGTGACAGTGATAAATGGAGGGACAGAATTCTTTGGAGAGAGAAGTTTGGGCATTTGACCAGGATATCATGAAAATGACCAAAGGACGCCAAGGTTTTAGCAGGCAGTTGCCTGAGCCATAAGTTTGTTCAACCATGGGTGATATCAGTACGGAATTTGTATGTTTTTCCTGTGACTGCGTGAGTTTTGCCTGGGTGCTCTGGTTTCCTCCCACATTCCAAAGAGGTTAATTGGCTTCTGTAAATTGTCCCCAGTGTGTAGGATAGAAATAGTTGACGCAGAACCGGTGGGCCTAAGGGACTGTTTCCATGCAGTATCTCTAAACTAAACTAAACTCAAGGCTGAAATAGATTTTTGGGCTACAGGGGAAATGAAGGGTTATGGAGATCAGGTAAGAATCAGATCATCTTTAATCTTACTGGATGGCAGTGGGATGTTTAGCCTACCTTACTCTGATGAGACAGGCCTGAAATGGTTCATTTTTGAGAGATGTGTGGAGAAGCGACAGAAATGGAAGCAAAGTTGCTTTGGTCATAATGTACCCAGATCATGATCAGGAATGGGAAATAACCTGTGTTCTTACAGAAAGTATAATAGGGCCGTCTCTGAGGATTTAAACAAATAAATGTTGGGTTGTGCTCTGGGGGAAAAAGAAGATTTGATGAAAGTTCAGGTTAAAAAAAAAAATAATTTGCCTTGGGTACTACAAGCAAGGAGAAAATCAAGGGATGTCATTAAACAAGGAGAGAAATGTAAGTAATGTGCATTAAAACCTTTAAATGAGAAGGGCAGAGTAGACTGTGGACCCAAGTAATTATTTATACAAACACAATTTTGTAAATAACAAACTAAATGAATTGCAAGCCCAAATTCAAATTGGAGCCTATGACATTGTTGGTAATTAAACATGGCTGCAAGATGGTCAAGACTTGTAACTACATGTACCAGATTTTAGAATGTGCAGAATAAAGAAGACAATAGTAGAGGGGGGGGCGGTTGGGAATTCTTGCTTGTGAGTAACACTATTTGAAAAATGTCATAAGACATAACCAGACGGAAGCAGATATAGGACACTTTATAGTGGAACACTGGATAGAAAAGGATTTGGGATGGTAGTGGCTGTTGTGTATAGACTCCGAAGCAGCAACAGAATGCATAATGCACTATTTAGACAAATCTGGGGTAAAGGCAAAGTAATTAAATATTTAACTTTCATTTATATTTAAATGATTGGACTATATCTCAGAAAAGTAGTGGATTTATTGATTGTGTTCAACATGTCCTTGAATCAAAAGGGGCATATTACTAAAGTTAGAAATTAATAGTATGCCACGTATACTTAATAGCCTAAATATAACATTTATTTAATAGTGATTATTAAGGTGACTGCATTCATTGTCGAGGTTTGAAAGACAGAAACAGTTCTAGATGTAGATATGGTTGATATTTTTCATAATAAAGAGTGTACAAAAAAAAATTAATGCAATGCAAAAAATCAAAGTTGGAGGAACACAGTGGGTCACATTGGAAGCAAAGGGATGGTCAATGTTTTGGATCAAGTGCCTGCATCAGGACTGAGAAGTTTAGTAATCATGTAAACATAAGAACTAGCTGGAAGAGTAGACTGTCTGGCCCTTTAAGCTTGCTTCATCATTAAACAAAATCATGCTGATTTTCTACTGATTCCTCTAATATCTTTATTTTGAATTAAATCAATGACATGGCCTCCACAGCCCTCCCAGGAGAAAAGTCCAAGATTTTGAGTAAAGACATTTCTCCTCCATTCAGTTCTAACTTACCTATTATTTTGAGACTTTGACCCCTGGTTCTGTATCCTCAGCCAGTGAAAGCATTCTGCCTGTATCTATCTGGCAGAATCCTCTTGAAAGTGTTGTGTCTTAATGAGGTCACCCCAACTTTAAAGATTAGGGACATATTGCCATTCAGGAATTAGTCTGATAGATCTTCCTGGCACTCCAATAGCAATTATTTATGAAAGAACACATCTGGTATAGTCTCGCCAAGGAAATATATCATTGTAAGTCATCTTTACTTTTGTCTCCAAATGTAACTTTTGTTACATTAAAGGCCAACCTACGATTTATCTTCTTTCTGCTTCTTTATGTTAGATTCCAGTATTTTCGAATTATCGGCATCAGGCTCACATTCTGAAATTGAGGGATTGCTTTTCTATCCAATTTCCACGAACTATTCGGGATTCTATACAATTTATGAAGATAGTAATGGTGCACCTGCTATCTCCATTGCCACCCTATTTAAAACTCTGGCTTGGATCTTTGGAATTTATCAATTTTTGGACTACAGCTTGGTGTTTTACATCATCATGCTATCTAAAATCATTGTTGGGGAAATGGCTCGCTACTCGGCCCTATGCACTTAGATCCTTGACTTCCTAATTGGCAGAATTCAATCAGTACAAATTGGCAACAACTCTTCCTCCTCTATAACCATCAACACCTCAAGACTGTGCTATTCTGTTTTCTATACCCATGAATTTAGCCAGACATCGCTCCAATGCCCTCTGTTGTTGGACGAATAATGGATAGCGATGAGTCAGAGTACAGGAGGAAGATTAATGATCCAAATGAATGGTGTCAGAATGACAATCTTGCTGACAAATTCAGCAATACCAAGGAGCTGAGTGTTGACTTCAGAAAGCGAAAACTGAGGATCCATGAATCTATCGTCATTGATGGGATCGTAGTGGATAGAGTCTACAGCTTCAAGTTCCTGGTCATGCATATCTCTGAAAAGCTCTCCTGGGCTCAGTGCTCATTGACAAATTCACACTTGACTCCTGAAGAGTGTTTCTAATCTGTCTGAAAGGTGTTTTCGGATATTTCTTTATTACAGAGAGAATTCTTTTGACATCAGCTGTGGAAGTTTTGGCTGATGTCTCTAACAGTTTTATTCTTGTTTCTCAGTCTCATAATGGCTTCTTTGACTTTCATTGCACAACTTTGGTCCTCATTTTGATAAACAGCAATAAAAGTTTCCAAAGGTGATGGAAAGACTGGAGGAAAGACTAGGTGCTGAGATCTCTCTTATACCTGCATTAAGGAGGCAATTAAAAAGTTTTGTATTTACTTACCAAAAATGCATAATTTCGCACTCCAAAGCACAATGTTGTAAGATGCACTCAATGTGCAGTTCTGAACATGAATGACTGCAGCAAGAATGGATATCCTACCTGTCTAAATGACAACTACACCAGGGAAGAAGGTAGCCTCCCAATCATGGGAACATTTACACCAGCAGCTCACAATTGGTTTGAGCACCCAAGCAGGGTCCTTTCAGACCTGCTCTTACTGAACCCCATATGATTCATTCAGTGCTTTTCTTCCATTCCACCTTTTCAGCAGTAATTTCAAAAGTTCACTGTACACAGATGGACATTATTGCCCGCTCTTGTGGCATTTATCCATTGTAGCTTTACGTGCACCGACCACAATACTCTGTAGCATCAACTGCCAATCTCACAGTGCCAATCAGGTTTCACAAGTGATTTTTCACACCAAATCAAACACCTATAAAACATGGGCTTTCTGGCCAATATCTCAAACAGTAAGAATGGATTTAGTTTCCCCTACACACAATGAAGATGCTTTCATATGAGTCTCCTTACAATAATGTCAAACAATAATGTGACAGAGGGGGTCATATTTCAAATTCCTTCAAAAAAATGTTGACAAGCACTTTATTGAGTTCATGACTAACATAGTATCAACAAAAAATATAAGAAAAGATAGCATATTGATGGCAATTTTCCGAACATACATTTTATGTAACGGTTGTAGCGTGGTGGCCACCAGTGACCTGGTTGGCACATTAAGTGCACATATTTCTTATTCCTTTCTTTGTTTATGAATACCACATGGAAAAATAAAATTGCAAACACCGTTTCCACTTCATTCACCTGATCATGTGGTAGAATACTGCATCCATCTGAGACACCGCAATGCGCGTTACACGATCATACACACAAACATACGTTGCGATGGACCCACAAAGGTTTGGTGTCCCTGAAAACAAATGTTGCATTATTAGAGAAAACCAAATTATATCCATAGATAGAAAAAACGGTGCATTACCATATAGATTTAAGCTATATCTATGGCCGATGATTCGTTGGAAGGTATGATTTGGGATGATTTTTTAGTAAGTTAAATGTCTCCGTTGCGGAGCTTCCGGAGGTTGACACGAAGGAATGAAGTTCGCGACTTGGTCCGTATGAAAGGTAAACAAGAGACAGTGTGTTGCCAAATTAAAGATTTGCTACAGGGCCTGTCCCAATTTGTGATTTTTTTCGGCGACTGCGAACGTCAGTGACTGACGCCCGTAGTCGCCCTAAAAACAGTCAAGTTGTATGACACAAGAAGGTTACACTGAAGTATAATAATCACATTGGAAATGAACTTATCTACAATAAATCTAAGAACCAATAACTTTTTAAGAAATAAATTGTTTATTTAACGACAGCTTAAAAATAACATCATATTGAAAAAACAACAGTTCGTTTAACAAGAAAGGTTTAACTTCAACAAAAGTAACTATATATTTAACAGCATATTTCAAAGAACATCATACTTTAGCAAACATTTTATTCAACAACAATAGTCAGATCTGACAATAACATTCCAATTTACATCAACTCCAATGAACTTCAACAAGACAAAAATATCTTTATATTTATTCACCACATTAGAAAGAACATCCTTTCAGATGTTCTTAATAATGTACTTTGTACATTTATGTACTTTTTTACTTTTCATTCTTTATGGGCACTTTGCCCCTGGCTATCTTCTATTTGGCCCTGAGTGGGGTGGTGCTGTGGCCATGAGCCCCCTCCATGTTCACCTCCATGGTCTCCTCCTGGACCTCAACCTGCTGAACCTGAGTCTTTGCCTGCATGGTTGGTTGGCGTTGTGCGTTGCTCTTCTGATGAACCCTGCTTCTCTTGGGTGCCATTTTCTGATCGTCTCCGTTGCAAGTAAAAAAGTTTTGAAAAGCAAAACTTTGAAAAATCGGCGCTTTATATACCCACGTCACCCGCAGGACAGCATACGTCCGCGTGTGACAGGGCGCACAAAATGATAAGGCACCCAGATGTCACCTAAAGATTTTGAACATTCCAAAATCCAGGGGCGGCAGGGAGACACCGCATGTCACTACATGCGGCACAGCACGTCATGCCCCAACCACGCCGTGACAACCTCTTTTCAGGCTGTCGCCCAAGTGGGACAGGCCCTTAGTTTCTTAGTTTTGTTGACCAATTTATGCCACTTTTTAAAAAAAATTACTTTAAAACGTCGGAAAATATATCATAAACAGTCATTGTGTTTTTGACACCACGATGTTTTTGATATATTAAATGTGAATATACAAAAAAAAATTAACTCACCCAAAAATCACTACTACCATAGGATACATTGTAGGGGTTTGTGAAAAGCAGTAGCGGTTTGGAGCCTCCGTGGTTTAATTTACTGAGGTACCTACGGCGATAACGGTCGTTGTGACAATGGACACCAAGCACAATGACTGTTACGGGATCTTTGCTAGGCGGAATACCAGACATGTTACTGTATTTTTCTCCTGGTATTGATGAAGATATTTCCCTAGATCATTATCAATACGTATATGTATTAGGTGCCATTTGAGGTTTATTTATGATTTAAATATTCATGACTAAATGTGGCAGAGTTTTTAATATCACATGTTTGGTGCCCAGAATGGTGGTAAAACGATGAAAATTTGGCTGTTATGAAAAATGTTTTTGACTTTCGGTCTTGAAGTTATCAAATTTATATCTGTTATTTGTAAGGTTTCACGCGATGGGTAGATTTTTGTTGAGAGCAGTGTATGGTGTAAAAACCTGAATAATAATCTTGTTCCTCAAAATCTCTCCAGTATTGTAAAAAGACACATATGCCATTATGAACTGGCATTAACAGCTTTTTTATTTTTTATACTGTAGTATTCAGATTTCTATATGACATAGGCAAGGCAACTTTATTTATATAGCACATTTCATACACGAGGCAGACTCAAAGTGCTTCACATAAAAACGTGTCATACAATAAAATGAAATAATAATTTAAAAAAAAAAGAAGAATTAAAAGCAAAGTTAAAAATGCATTATACAAAAGTGCAAAAGTTAAAAGTGCAATGTAGTTAGGATTTAGCTGAAAGCTAAAGTAAACATAAAAGTTTTCAGTTGTTTCAAAAGTGGTCAAAGTTGGGGCAAGTCTTAAATCTTCAGGAAGTTTATTCCAGCTATTTGATGCATAGTAACTAAATCCTGCTTCACATTTTGTATTTACTCTGTTTTGTATTTACTCTGGGAATCACTAACAGATTGGTCGCTGAAGATCTTAGCGGTCTAGAAGACTTATATAGTGGAAGCATGTCAGTGATATACTTTGGCCCTAAACCATGTAGTGATTTATAGGTGAGCAGCAAGATTTTAAAATCAATTCTCTGACATACAGGGAGCCAATGTAAGGATTTAAGAATTGGTGTAATGTGTTCAAATGTTTTGGTCTTTGTTAGAACTCTAGCAACAGCGTTCTGAACTGGCTGTAGCTGCCTGACAGTTTTTTTCGGAAGACCTGCAAGGAGACCGTTACAATAATCTAGCCTACTAGTAATAAAGGCATGTACAAGTTTTTCTAAGTCTTGAGCTGACATGAGTCCTCTTGGTCTTGCTACGTTTTTGAGGTGATAGTATGCCGATTTTGTTACTGATTTAATGTGACTGTCGAAATGTAAATCTGAATTCTTAATAACCCCAAGATTTCTGACTTTGTTTGAGGTTTACAGGGACAAAGAGTGAAGGTGTTGGGTTACTTTAAGCCTTTCTTTTTTACCACCAAAAACAATTATCTCCGTTTTGTCCCTATTTAGTTGAAGGAAATTTTGGCACATCTAGTCTTTGACTTGCTCAATGCACTGGCACAGCAGATCTATGTGGTGATAGTCATTTGGTGATCGCGCTACATAGATTTGAGTGTCATCGGCATAGCAGTGGTAGTCTGAGACTGGAACATCTAGAGGAGAAGAACACTTATGTGTGAATGCTGTTCGTGGATTTTAGTTCAGCATTCAACACAATTATCCCTCAGCACCTGATAAGCAAACTGGTTCCATTGGGCCTCAGCACCCTCATGTGTTACTGGCTACTGGACTTCCTCACTGACAGACCCCAGTCAGTGAGGGTTGGAAATAACACCTCTAACATCATCTCTCTGACCGGCTCCCCTCAGGGCTGTGTCCTGAGTCCACTGCTGTTCACCCTGATGACCCACGACTGTTGTGCCAGGTTTAGTACAAACCACATCATGAAATACGCAGATGACACTACAGTAGTGGGCCTCATCCGGGACGACAATAAGCTGGCTTATAGGGAGGAGGTGAAACAACTGGTGGACTGGTGCAATACGAACAACCTGATCCTGAATGTCGAAAAAACAAAGGAGGTCATCGTCGACTTCAGGAAAAATTGGCACAGTCCCACACCACTTCACATCAATGACAGCGATGTGGAGGTGGTCAGTAGCACTAAGTTCCTGGGGGTGCAGATCACTAACAGTCTGACCTGGTCAAATAACATCTCATCAACAGTTAAGAGAGCGCAGCAGCGGTTGCACTTTCTGCGCCGGATGAAAAGAGCTCACCTCCCCCCTCCTATCCTCACTACTTTCTACAGGGGCACCATAGAGAGTATTTTGACCAGCTGTATCTCTGTCTGGTTTGGGGACTGTAAAGCCTCCGACTGGAAGTCCGTGCAGAGAGTGGGGAGGACAGCGGAAAAATCATCGGAACTTCTCTCCCCTCAATCGGGGATATTGCGACCAAACGTTGCGTGTCTAAGGCCAGCAGTATTATAAAAAACCCCACACATCTCCATCACGGACTGTTCACTCTGCTGCCCTCGGGCAAAAGATATCGTAGCATAAGGAGCAGAACATCAAGGTTCTGCAACAGCTTCTTCCCACGAGCCAGCAGACTCCTGAATGCCATGTAATGGGCTGCCACCATTGTCTATTTATCCTTTTATCCTTTTATCTATTTTTTTTTCCATTTTACCCTTCTGTTAATTATCGTGTTGCACAGGGAGCCAAATGCAACGGAATTTCGTTTGGAATTGCATATATCGATGTATTTCTAAATGACAATAAAGTTTGTTTGACTTGACTGACTTGACTAGTCAATATTATTATTTTGCATGGTTTGCCCTAGTGGGATCATGTAGATGTTGAATAAAGAGGGTCCTAAGATCGAACCTTGTGGGACTCCACACGTCACGAGGAAGTCCATTTGGCCTTCAGTGCAACCTTTCTCTCCACGTTTCTATCAACCTTCCCCTGATTCTACCACTCAATTTCACACTGGCAGCAATTCACAGTGAGCAGTTAACTTATCAACCCACACCTTTTGGGTTGTGAGAGGAAGTGACAGAACCCAGAAAAAACACTCAACAGTCAAATGAGGCTATGCAAATTTCAAACAAAACAGCGCCAGTTGTCAGGATTGAACCCAGGTTGCTGGAGCTGAGGCACCAGCTCGACTAGTTGTACCACTGTGCATGTCTTACACATATCGCTAGATAATCAGAGCCATTATATTCAACTGTTCTAGTTCAAGCATCTGAAAGATCGCAGGAGAAAATGAAGCTGCTCCAAATCCATGATGTCAGCATTTTGAAATTTGTACTCGGATGAAAAAAGCTTGAAAATGTCCTTGAAACCGTCAAGTGCCAGCAATTACCAGTTTATCTAATCTAATCTGAAATTTGCTTTTTACGTAATCATCTGGGCCAACCTATAAACGATGTCACCTCAGTGCAGCATGGACAAAGAACAAGGGGTATTTTTGGTATCATGAAAATAGGAACTGGCAGCGAAATTCAAAAATACATTGTGTCTATTTTCACAGTAGAAAACATTACAAACTTCACAGGAACACTGGAGCAGCAAGGGTCCAGTGCTAATGAGAAATAGAAAGATACTAGGCTAAGTGGGACCCGTTGGGTCCCAGTCACACGGGAGGCCTGGTCCCCATTCCCCAAAGCAATTTTTCACCACTCACCCTTGGCCCCTAATTGCGCAGGCGCGGCTCATTTCCCCTCATCCACGAGCACTCCCTCCCCCTCCTCTTCATGTTTGGAAGAGGAGAAGGGGAGGGGGAGAAGGGAAGTGGGGTGTGTGGTGGGGAAGGCAGGAGGGATGTGGGGCGGGAGGGGAGGAAGGGTGTTGTGAGGGTGGGAGGGGGTTGCGGGGGGGGGGGGGGGGGTTCTCTTCTTCACGTGGCGTGCGCAGCCCAAAGTTGAAGAACAACTTGGTCTATTTGGTCTTCCGTTTGTGCACGAGTTGATTGCATTAGTCGAAACAGGGCGGACCACGTGAAGGTTGCAATCTTCCACCCGGGGGGGGGGGGGGGAGGGGGAGGGGGAGGGGGGTTTGAGGGTGCGGTGGGGCTGTGTTTTCATTTGTGCCTGCTTACGATATAGGTAAAACTAGCACATATTAGATGGAGAAAGGGCTCCACACACACTCGTTTTCGGATCCAAAGCAGGATTGATTTATTTCCAAGTTAAAGGTCACTGATTGATTTCCATAATTATATGCGCGGGTCTGAGCATGTGCGAGAATGAGTACCGCTCATATGCATAGATTACATGGATATGGTCACATCCTTTACTTTTTGACATTTTGGGATTACATTTCCAATGATCCTAAACACTTTTCATAATCTTACACCGTAGTAATATGGTTTAACTTAACTGAATAAAACAACTGTTCTGTCTTATTTCACAATTTCAACCATAGCCATACTTGTGACTTGTTTCAATAGCACAAAATAATGTTCACATGTTTTCTTCTCATAAGCATGTACATCACAACAAAACTTACTTCTTGATATACTCGCCGTATCTTTCCAGCGGTTTGACAACTCTTCCTGCCCCAGTCTTTTTGAGGGTGTTTCTTTCAGAAGTGTCTTTCTTTTCAGTGTGTACATTCTGTGCATTACTTCTAGTTTATTCTCTTGTGTCACTTTGTTTTTGTTTAGTTTTCTTTGTATTATGAGTTTCACGAGATGCATCTTTTCCTGGTGATGCATGTTGTGTTGGTTTTCCTGTGTCAACTGAGGTTGCAATGGTTTCTCAGTCATCTCCACGTCTGGTAGTTTCTCTGGAATTATGTGGAGTCCTTAATCTTGGAGTTCTTCCCATACGCTGTTAATGTTCAATTTCAAATGGTTTATTAATGGAAAGGGCGCGTGCACGCGTATACAACTGATCCGGCCCGCATTGTCGCATTTTGCACAATACGGCCTGTGACCTAAAATGAGTTTGACACCCCTGGTTTAACGTGAAAGAGGAACGATTTAATAGGAACCTAAGGGACAACATTTTCATGCAGAGGATGGTGGGTTTGTGGAATGAAATACCAGGGGAAGTAGGCAGGTAAAATGACAGTGTTTAAAAGACATTTGGGCAGGTACGTGGAAGGGAAAGGTTTAAAGGGATAAGGGCCAAATGCGGATGTACATCTAGGGGTGCCGCATTGATGGCAGCCTCTGCCTACAGTCTGTCTGTTTTTTCGATCTTTTCATTTTAGTCTGTTTTAACAGTATGTTTTGGTGGATTCTTTAGTTTTTCTATGTGGGGGAGGGGGGTAGGGTAAGAGGTAAATCGTTTCCCAGTCACTTCCTGGCGATGATGCGACTATTCTCTGAGTCCTGTCCTTATCCTCCCCCCCCCCCCCCCCCACCTCCCTCGCGGCCTACCAACTGGAATTGGCGTGGCCTTTCCTGCCGGAGACCGGGGACCGGCCCAAACCTTCAGCAGTGGCGCAGCACTGGATTCACCATGGAGTGGGGCGATGCCTTACCTGGATCGCCGTTTGAAGTTCCGGAGTGTTGGGCCTGCTGCTTCAACATTGCGGAGCTGTGGTTCGTAGAGCTTCCAGCGCGGGCAGCGCTGATTTCAACATTACGGAGTCCTGGGACCCGTTGTCAAGGGCCGCCAGCGTGAATCTCCGTCCAAAGCAGCCTGTGGACTTTGCGAGCCGCGGACTACGGTAGGAAGTGGCCGATTCAGAACTCCAAGCCACTGAGGTTGTTCTCCCGTTCCGACATCGGAGTTCCATCATCCCGGCGAGTGGGCCTGAGCATCGTGCCACCCGTAGCGGTGACTGTGGAGGGCTTGGGAGGCCCCGACCACGGGTGAACATCAAAGAACATCAGAGGAAGATGACTGAACTTTGGTGCCTTCCTTCACAGTGGGAAACTTTGATTCTGCTGTGTGGGGATGTTTTATGTTGGAGTCTATCGTGTGTTGTGTTCTTTTTTTATTCGTATGGCTACACATTTCACTGTACCAATTGGTACATGTGACAAATAAATGTATCTTGTATCTATCTTGTATCTTGGATAAATGGGACTAGTTTAGATGGGGCATCTTGATCTGCATGGACAAGTTGGGGTGAAGGGCCTGTTTCCATGCTGTAAGACTATTGTAGAAAGTATGCAATTGCTCTGGAGAGCACTCATGGACGATTTATGAAGATATTGGCGGCTGGAATTTTTTTTTCACTTTGAAGAAAGATTAGATAACTGGTATTCTCTGCCGCAACAGAGGTGAAGAAAATACTTAGTTGAGGTGAATAATATGTGAATAGGACCTGTTTTGCTGAACAAAGAGTGTAGGAAGGAATGGCAGATGCTGGTTTAAACTGAAGATAGATAGACACAAAAAGCGGGAATAACTCAGCGGGACAGGCAGCATCTCTGGAGAGGACTGATAGTAGAGTATGCTGAAAATACTCAACAGGTCAGGTAGCATCTTTGAGTTAACATTTTGGGACATGTAAAGGACTGTAAAGTGTTTGGACAAGTGCTGACGGTCCTGTTAAATATTAGAAGTGCTTTGTTTTATTTTAGGTTACCTGCATTTGTGATTTGTTTTTTTCCTTTATGAGCCCATTTGCAAAGGAATCATTATGAACATTTTCCAGCATTTTGTAGTTGACAGTAGATAATGAAAATCCCAATTGTGACTACATTAACTGTGCAAGTGTGGAATTTCAGTGTGGCAAATTTCTGTTCATCAACCATGCACAAACAGTCTAATGTAATATTTTGTTCCTTGTCCATGTTTGTTCCTGCTTTAATCTTCCAAGGTTTTGTTTTTTGCTCAAGATTCCAGCATCCACAGTCTCTTGTGCCTCTGTTCCTGTTTTGATTTGTAAGCATAAGGGGTCAGGAAGAAACAGAAAACTACTTTCAAATATGACTGGAATAGATAGACATTTCAATTGTGCCAACATTTAAACAGAAAATACTATGTTGTACGACTGTTTATACCACTAAACCTAATTTAGTTTTGTTTACCTAATTTACATCTGAAGCCCGCAAAATTCTATTCAAATTACATTGAGGTACTTGTCCAAAATAGATTAATATATTTTGAAAATGTACCTGCGTAATGTAAATAAAGGTTGAGAAGGCAAAAGAATTAAGTTTTCCTTTTTAAAGGACTTCAGTAACTTCATGTTTGCAAATAAAATATTTAAGAGTTTTACAAGGTTTTACATTTGAATTGTTTGTTTTCTCCAATGGTGTTCTCAAAGCTGACAGCACATTGATAGTGGAAAAACTAGTTTCGTTGAAACTACTTGAGGTGTGTCTGGTTTCTCTCATCTTTGTAAAAGAAAAGGGTGTGATCTATTTTTCTGAAAAGATTGAAATTGTCTATAAACTGTTAAAACTTCTACTTGTAAGGCCTGTTATTTCTTGGAACAGTTTGGGGGTAATTATGGCTCAGAACTAATTTTGGTGTAATTATGGTTTAAGATTAATATTAGATTGTTTCTCCAGGTTTGTGTGTAACTGATGAATGCTGATTACTTCCAGGTACATCTCTGCTCAGGAATGCTCCACATGTATGAATTTAACATAGACCAGTCACCTCACTAACAGTGCTTTTAAAATTATGACAATGATTATTCTTTGTGAGTTTAAGCAAAATGTCAGTGGGCATTTAAGAGCCCACCACATTGAATATGAACAACTGATTTTCTTCCTAGAAAGGGCACAAATGAACTAGGCGGGTTGTATAGCCAGGGACAGAATCAAAATGCAGATTTTGAAGGGTATTTGAAGGCTATATCAAAGCTATTTATCACCTTGATAGAACATTTTACTGAGGATACTAAGAGAATGAAAGAGGGAAATGCTGTTGTTGGTGATTATGGACTTGGAATGGAGTTTGGCAAAGTGCCGTGAAATAGCCATGTTATCAAGACTGAAGACCATGGAATTAAAGGAGCAGTAGCAGCCTGGATTCAAAATTGGCTATGTGACAGGAAGCAGACTATAGCTGTGAATGCTTTTTGTTTTGGTGAACATTTTATAGTGGTATTCCATTAGGATCTGTACCAGAGCTTCTCTTAATACATTAATTATTTGGATTTGAACATACAGAAAATGATTTTCAATGTTAGGGATGACTCAAAACTACCTGGCATAATGAATTGTGAAGGGGACAATAATAAACCTCAAGACAATCTTTGTGGTAAGGGATGGATATGCAGCAGATCAGTAATCACAGAAACATAATGGTCGGTAGAATGAAGAGGCAATAATAAACCAAACATCACAGTTCTAATAGGAAAATAGGAACAAAGAGGTCTTGGAGTACATATGAACACATTATTGAAGTAGCAGTCTAACAAAAGCGTACAGGAACTAAGGCTTAATAACTAAAGACACGGAGTGCATGAACAATGATGAGCCCTTATAAAATACTGGTTTAACTATAAATGGAGTGTACTATACTTGAGCCATAAAGAAGGTGCTGAAAAGATGGACAGGGATCATGAGAGATATATGGTTAGACTTGAGAGGCATTGTAATGGGATTTGATGGTAGTGTTTAACATTTTCCATTAAGAGAAAAACTGTTCTTATTGATGAAAGTGATGAATAGAATAAAGATAATTATCCAATGAATCAAGAGTGTCAAATGAAGATTATGTTTAACACAGTGAGATCCAGGGTCAGCTGATTGGATATAGAATTAGCTTCATGGAAGGAAGCAGATGCTGGTGGTGGAAGGTCATTTTTTGAACCGGAGGCCTGGGACTAGTTTTGTACCTCAGGGATCAAAGCTGACCCCATTGCTGTTTGTGGTTTATATCCATGATTTGGATGACAATGCACAAGGCATTGTTTATAAGTTTGAAGATGACACTAGAGAAGGTGGTATCATAGACCGTAAAAATGGCTATCAGAAATTACAGTATTTGATCAGCTGGGCAAGTGGGCTGAGGAATGGCTGATGGAGTTTAATGTTGATAAGGGCAAGGTGTTGCAATTTTTGGAGGTCAAACCAGAACAGGATCTTGACAGTGAGTAGTCGGGCACTGGAATTTTTTTTCAGAGCAGCGGGACGAAATATCAATACATAGTTCCCTGGAAGTGGAGTTACAGGTAGATAGTCTGGTAAATTAGGCTTTTGGTACATTGACCTTTATCAATACGGGTATTGAGTATAGATGTTGAGAAATTATGTTACAGTTGTACAAAACCTGCACAGTGAATGGTAGGGCTCTGGGAGTGTTGTAGAACAAAGGAATCTAGGAGTGCAAATACATAATTCCCTGAAAGTGGTGTAGCAAGAGGTGAAGACGGCCTTTGACGGCCTTCATTGGTCGGGGGTGTATTTTTCCTGCTGATATGGGGTTTAAATTCACCACAACCGCAACGTTCCAATCCATCGCGTTCCCTCCAAAATCCCACTCGCAAGATGATTTAAATGGCCATTAATTTACGGGAATTAAACACTAAATTCCTTCAATTTGGCCTATAAATTAATGACAATTAGATTTAAAAATCATGTTATATTGTGAATTCTTGTGTGAATGTTATTTGGACACTTAGGCTTTTACCTAAGAAATGGATAGATGTTTAGATCTAGTAATATACTAATCATATGCTTTAATTTCAGGTCATCCAAGTAAGATTGTTTCATATTTGTTTCAGAATGCTTCAATCTATAATAACTGAAAAATTATTTCAGTTCTCTTAATTTTTAAGAAAGTTATGGGCTTTTGACTGTCCTCGATCACAACTTTTGTGTTAAGTCAATGGAAAAGCAATAGGGAACAAGATGCTAATTTCCGAGTATGAAAATGGCCACAACTTTTTTAATACTGAAGATATGAAAGTGAATTAGATGTCAAATTTTACTTCGGAGTCACGTGAGTGACTACGTGAAGACCCCGCCTGGCGCTGGAACGGCATTACGTCGTCGCTGTCGGCAACGAAAGAGCTGCAGAGCGCAGCTCCACACAGCGGTAAGGAACCGGCCCGCAGGTAAGAAAGTTTTACAAAGTTTTGGGCGAGGTTTCAGAACTCCGTAGCCTGGTGGGTAAACCAGGAGGAGTTAGAGGAAAAAATAAAATGGAGAAGGCCAAGAAACAGCGGGTAAAACGTGCGTCCCGGGGTGCAGAAGAGTCGGGACAGCAGTTTATTGTGGAGCCGGTTCCGATACCGGCGGCCGTTGAAACACCCGTTAGTGAGGCTTTGATTGCTCCACAAACAGAAACTGTAGAGGAAATCCCAGTGCCTCAAAAAAGTAAAAGAAAGCTGCAGGGCCTGGGGTTTCTGAGGACTCTGATTCTGAAGGTCCAGAAAGGAAAGCCTTATGGCTCAGAATGGACCAAATGGAGAAAATTGCTCCAGACTATAATCAACCAAGGGTCTAAGAACCCAGAATATTCCCAGGCAGCCCCTGAGGGGGTCCATATCGTGAATATGGTGCCAATTCGATTTGGGAATTGAAACCCCAGTGCCTGGGTATGGACTGGAGGTAATCTCCTTGAACAAGTTTCAGGAGAACCAGGGCTGTATGAGACAGACCCTGAAAGTGGTGATTGTGGTCCGGAGTACACACCACAATGGATCCAGGTGTGCCTGATGTGGCACAAGATTTTGCTATACCTGGAGGAAGCGGTGAGGCCATGGAAGATAACCTGGCGGCCAATATTAATTATATGGTCTCTCACCCGCTTCAAGATGCTGTTATGGTTGAGACAGCAGAAATGTATAAAACATCTATTAATTGTGCCTCTTTGAAGGTACCTACGGTGAATCCAGTTGTTTGGGCGCCAATGTCTTCAATTATGCGGGCGCAATGAATTCGATTTCAAAGAGTCCTCAAGCTGTTTTCACCTGGCAGATAAGTGGAAGGTTGTGGAATGACCAAAGTGCATAAACATATGTTGGCCTTATTTTGCAACTCATTTGAGATTAATTGTATGAGTAAGATTGCCATTCGACCTCTATTACATTCAAGATTTGCAGGATTGTGTAAACCAAGCAATGTTCAAACTCCTAGAGGGTTTTGTTCGGAGAGGATTTGTCTAAACAAATTAAAGAAATGGATGAAGAGGCAAAGACTTTTGGTCGTATGAAACCCTTCACCTTTGGCCAGAAATGGACTGGCTATATAAAAAGGGATTTGACTTGGAGCTGGTACAAGCCGAGGCAGGAGTATGATAAGGGACATTTTCCAGCCAACACAGCCAAATGTACGCCCATTTATTGGGAAAGGAAGTCATTTCGTCCAGGTGGAGAGGTACATAAACATTATCCTATTAAGAGGAATGTTGGGATGAGCCACAGATTGGTGGTAGACTCCAAATGTTTTATGAGGAATGGGACAATATTACAGTTGATCGTGTTGTATTAGACACTGCTGAGAGGATTTACCATTGATTTTGTGGAAGGTATGGATCCATTGGGACGGAATGAGTCTAGTCATTCTTTGATGTTCTCAGAGAGTGAGGAAATTCAAATTGTTAAAGAGATTAAGAATTTGAGTAAAAAAGGAGTCATTTAGAATCTGGAGAGGATCCACAACAATTGTATCAAACATTTTTCCCAGAACAAAGAAAGATGGGGGTTGTAGGATCATTTTAGATCTCACACTTTTGAATGAAACATTTGTCCAGTGTAAACATTTTAAAATGGACACATTTCACACTGCAATGCAGTTGGTATCAACAGGCTGTTATATGGCTACACTAGATTTGAAGGAGGCTTATTATTCCGTCCCAATTCATCATAGTTTTCGCAGGTATTTAAAGTTTAAATGGATGGGACAGCTGTGGCAATACAAGCTTTGTCTAATGGATTAAGTTCAGCACCTAGATTGTTCACTTAATTGTTAAAGCCAGCACTTGCTCTGCTAATGGCATCAAAACACATCGTTAGGGTTTATTTAGATGACATTTTAATTGTCAATGCTAATCAGGAATCAGCTGGGAAATCAGTCTCAGCAACCATTAGCTTGTTTGAGAATTGGGGTTTCTGATCCATCCAACAAAGTCTAAGTTACAGCCATCGCAAACCATTCAATATCTGGGGTTTGTGATTAACTCAGTCACCATGTTGGTAACTTTACCAATGGATAAGGAGTTAGATTTGACAAATGTGTGTCAAAACCTGATTAACAAACCTTATCCCTCCATCCGAGAGGTTGCCAAGGGTATTGGTAAATTGGTAGCAGCATTTCCAGCAATAGAATTTGGTCGTTTACATTACCAAAATCTTCAAAGGGCAAAAACTAAAGCGCTAATTCAGCGAGCAGGCCATTTTGATAGGCCAATGCAATTGCCTAAGGAAGCTGTATCGGAATTACATTGGTGGATTGAGAATGTTCCACAAGCTGCTTAGAACATTTTAGTTCATCAGCCAGTCGTGCTTTACAAACTGACGCAAGCTCGCTCGGATGGGGGGCTACGGACAATGAGACCAGCTGTGGGGGCAGATGGGCTGTCCAAGAGGAGTTATTGCTCCAAACATATGGTATTAATTATTTGGAGCTACTGGGAGCATTTTATGGATTTAAAGCTTATTGCTCTTCATTAAAGGATTTGCATGTCCAAGTACAAATAGATTACACCACAGCTGTGGCATATATCAATCACATGGTGGTGTCAGATCAAAATAAATGTGATCATCTGGTAACCAGATATGGCAGTGGTGTATTGCAAAAATATTTGGCTTTCAGCTATTTATCTCCCAGGGAGAGACAATGTTGTGGCAGACAAAGATCGCGAATATTTAAAGACAATTCAGAATGGATGTTAAATCCAAAAATTTTCAAAAATATTGTCAGTCGGTATGGAGTACCGGACATTGATCTGTTTGCATCTAGATTGAATCACCAATTGCCGAAATACGTGTCTTGGGAACACGATCCAGGGGCAGTAGCGGTGGATGCTTTCTCGCTACACTGGGGGAATATGTTATTTTATGCTTTTCCCCCATTCTGTCTCATTGGGCAATGTCTCAAGAAAATAGCGCAAGACGCTGCCAAAGGCATTTTGGTGGTGCCAGTTTGGCCCACACAGTCATGGTTCCCATTGATGCTTAAAATGATTATTGAACCGTGTATGGTAATTCCCAGTGCGACAATCTGTTGACACAACCAGTAACAAAAGAAATTCATCCATTGCATGATCATATGAATTTGTAAATCTGCAGGTTCTGACCAGACCATTGCAAGAGTTTGAACTGTCGGACAGGACCATGGATGTTATAGATACAGTTTGGAGGACTAGCACTAGAAAACAATATATGTCGCATATTAGAAATGGGAAGCCTTTTGTACACAGGCAAAGATATCTTATCATTCTGCAAACATTTCAAATATATTGGAGTTCCTTGCTGGGTTACACTTTGATGAGCATTTGAGTTATAGTGCCATTAATTGTGCTCGGAGTGCATTGTCATCCTATTTAGGACAAATTTCGGATCAGGATTCAGTTGGGTCTCACCCATTAATATCTCGATTCATGAAGGGTATTTATATATAAATCCTCCCAAGCCCAGATATACAGGAATTTGGGATGTTAGCATTGTTCTTACTTTACTTAAACAATGGACTCCAATTAATTCAATATCTTTGCAGAACTTAACATTGAAGGTGGTTATGTTAATGGCATTGGTATCAGCTCAAAGAGTACAGACTTTGCAATTGTTAAGGTTGGATTGCATGCATGTGACTTCAGATAACATTGTGTTTATGTTTATGACCGGTGAAACAAAGCAGACCAGGGAGAACTGGAATGAAGGTAATGTTTAAAGCATATCCTATTGATGAAACATTGTGTGTAGTTAAGCATTTAACTCAATACATGGAGGTAACCAAAAATCTCAGAGGTTCTGAGAAAGCGTTATTGATAACACACAAAAACCACATACAAAAGTTTCAGTTCAAACCATTTCTAGATGGTTAAAACAGGTTTTGGGTCTAGCAGGAATAGACACTGATGTGTTAAATCTCACTACACTAGGGCAGCAGCTACGTCCGCGGCGAAGGTACAGGACGTACCACTCGATCAAATTTTAGAGGCCGCAGGGTGGTCTAGAGAAGAAACTTTTTCAAAGTTCTACAATAAACCTGTTGTCACGGTGCCAGGATTTGGACACGCAGTACTGGGTTCCCTTTGAATGCTTGCTTTGTTTATATTATCGATTTATATTATCGATTTATGTTACCATTTACATCATTTATCAATTGTTGTAATTTTCCCCTGCAATAGAGGGGTTCTTATTTTAAAAAAGTTGTTCTTTTTATAATTAAAGGACTTATTACATAAAATATAACAATGTGTTAAAATATTTTTACTCACTACTGTTTTGACCAAACAGAGAGTCGTATGAAATGAGTTTACGACATGGAAAACACAGGGCTTTAAAATCTTCACGTGCCCTCCACTCCCAACCCTCATAATATAAATGATCATCTGGTAGTTCTAGTCTATTTTGGGCCTTACTATTTTACTCCGGCTATTTGGTTCTGTGTTTTTCATGCCGCTGCTTTGAAGTATGCCGTTCCAGCGCCAGGCGGGGTCTTCACGTAATCCCTCATCGTAACTCCTCATAAAATAAAGATCAAACTTCGAACAGGTAAGTTCTCGTTTAATCTCACTATTAAACTTCTTTTTATGCTTTATCTGATGGGGTAAATTGCAGACTTGATTTTTTAAATCTCAAAATGTTGTAACATTGCTACATATGGAATGAGCTGCCAGAGCTTGGGCAAATGGGACTAATTTAGATGGGACATTTGGTCATTGTGGACGAGTTGGGCTGAAGGACCTGTTTACATGCTGTATGATTCTATGACTGTGAGTAGTAAGAATATACAAAGTACTGCCAATTGTGAGATTAAATTAGATCTGGATAAATAATGAAAGGATAAAATAGTTGGTGGACTATGGCGATAGAGCACGGGTGTAGCGCAGCAGTACTGCTTTGTGCAATGTCGACATGGGCGCGATGACCACGGTGTCTTCCTCTGCGCTGTAATCTACTGATTAGGGACAATGAGCTGATTTCATGATTACCCTAACTGAGATCAGCATGTTCAAATTCCAAATGTTATATAACTAACAACACTTAAATTGTACCGCTACCATGGTTGGTTATTGACACTCGTCTGTGGATCATTTCAAACCTCCAAACTAAAGTTTTTAAACACACTGAAAATAAGGGTGAAAGGGCGGACTGCATGCAGAGCAGCCATACACAACGGCTCCCCATTCCTGCAGTGCTAAAAATAAAAAAGGGTGAAAAGATGGACTGTAAGGAGAGTAAAATCAAATCATGAAATCTAGCCTACGATATGAAATGTTACTGCTCAACCTTGCTTTTGGTACAATTTTCTTTAAAATACATCTTTAAAACAAAAACATATTATTTAAATATTAAATAATAACTCTTGGCATAATTAACAATGGCTCTATCATAAGAGAGATGTTTTGGTCTGCTGATGCAAGATGAAGAGAAGTTCCATACTTGGGCATGCAAGCATAATAATCCCAGGATTTGGACGTGGAGCATCCAGCTGTGGGCGGCGCTGACTTTCAAACACCGCGGAGCCTGGGATCTCGGGCCGAGATCGTCAGTGTCGGAGCTCCGAGCAGTGCGGCCTGTGGACTTCGGGAGCCGCGGCCTCCGTGGAGCAAGTGGCCGTTCCAGACACTCCAAGCCGCTGAAGAGTGTTCTCCTGTCGCCGGAACTCCATCATCCGGCGAGAGGGCCTGCAACATCGGGCCGCCGTTCCGGCGACTGCTGAGGCCTCAAATAGGCCCCGACCTCGGGTAAACACAGAGGAAGAGGACTGCACTTTTTAATGCCTTGTCTCGCAGTGGAAAATGCTGATTCTGCTGTGGGGGGACGTTCATGTTAAATTCTATAGTGTGTTGCGTCTTTTCTCTTTTTTTATTTTATATGGATGTATGGAAACCTAATTTCTTCTATGTAAAGCACTTTGGTTTCAACGCGAGTTGATTTAATGTGCTATATAAATAAAATGTACTTACTTACTTCATTGCCATTTGATTCTGAGCTATAATATAGTAAAGAAGACTCAAACACATTTTGTTCTACCACGGAGAAAGAATCAAATCATTAATCAATCTGTCTTATCCCTTTCTTGCTGCTTTACTCTTTCAGCCTTGTAGCTTTTTAGAAAGGAGAGAGTATTCAGTGTGGGGGGGGGGTGAGAGGAAAATGAATTAATTTCAACCTCAAGAAAGTTAATTAACCAGGCAATGTACAATTATAATAGTGTCTTTGAGTGCAGTAATTACACAACATTGTTATTCTGATGAGAGTGTTTATAGAAACATCGAAACATAGAAAATAGGTGCAGGAGTAGGCCATTCGGCCCTTCGAGCCTGCACCGCCATTCAATATAATCATGGCTGATCATCCAACTCAGTATCCTGTACCTGCCTTCTCTCCATACCCCGTGATCCCTTTAGCCACAAGGGTCACATCTAACTCCCTCTTATGCTGCAGAAGGCTTTCTGAAGGCTGAACAATATTCACATACTCTTATGTAATGTTTCACATGTATTGTGATTTTTCTGTCCAGAAACTAAACTGGAGTAGCCATATACGTAACGTGTCTGCAAGAGTGGGTCAGAAGCTAGGACTCTTGTGAAGAGAAAGCTAACTTCTAGCTCCCCATTGCCTGTACATCATCTACGAGGTTGACGTTTTCTTCAGAAGAAGGATCTCGACCCAAAATGTCACCATTCCTTCTCTCCAGAGAAGTTGCCTGTCCCGCTAAATAATTCCAGCTTTTCGTGTCTATCTTCAGTTTAATCCAGCATCTGCGGTTCCTTCTTACACATTGAGTCAGGAGTGTGATGGAATACTTTCCATTTGTCTGGAACATAGAACATAGACTCCTACTTGATAGGCACTCCATCCACAGTCCATTCACGCACTCCACCACCAATGCAGTAGCAGCAGTTTATACCACCTATAGAATGCACTGCAGCAATTTGCCAAGACTCCATAGATGGCACCTTGTAATTGCAAGCCTTCTAACAGCTAGATGGATGAGAGCAACCTAAGCTGGGAACATCAACATAAGGAAGTTGCCCTCTCAGCCACGCCATCCTGACTTGGAAATATATTGCCATTCCTTCACCATTGCTGGGTCGAATCCCTGGAATTCTCTCCCTAACAGCATTGTGGGTATACCCACAACTCAATGACTGCAGGGGTTTAAGAAGGCAGCTCATTCTTAGTACATTCTTAAAGCCAATTAAATGCTGATTCAGCATGATAAGGCCACTTGAATGCATTAAAAAAAGCTTTTACACTTATTAAATTATTGAGTTTCCAATGAAGGAAGAAAATGCCTTTAAAAGTAATGTAAATTAATCAGAACTATTTCTGTTTAAGTTAAAACACACGATGAAATCCAAGTTTATATCTTTTTTGGTTTTGGGTCAATTAATTTCCTCTAGTGATTTCTCGAGAGAAGTTTGAACTACAAAGTAAAAACAAGTGAAGGCGAGGCTTCACACCCGGACATGTTCAATATGTTCTACGCATACTCCGATAGGGAGAATACTGATATGCAATAGCCACCAATCTCAGTCACCAAGGCCGATGTCAAAAAATCCTGCAGGAGGGTGAATCCTCATAGAGTCTGAACGTGATGGTGTACCTGGTCCCGTTCTCAAAACCAGCGTGTTTATGGACATCTTTAACCTCTCAGTACTGAGGTCCCCACCTGCTTTAAAAGGGCATCAATAATACATGTGCCCAAGAAGGGTAAGATGACATGCCTCAGTGACTACTGACCGCTGGCACTAACACACGTGGTGATTAATTGCTTTGAGAGGTTGGTTATAGTGCTTATCAAATCCTACCTTAGCAAGAAGCTGAACCCATTACAATTTGCCTACCACCACAATAGATCAACGGGGGATGGATCTTGGTGGTTCTCCACTCTGCACTGTGCGCCAACTGGACAATAAAAACATATACATCAGGCTGTTGTTCATAGACTACAGCCTGATGTTCAAGGGTTACACAAAAAGCTGGAGAAACTCAGCAGGTGCAGCAGCATCTAAGGAGCGAAGGAAATAGGCAACGTTTCGGGTCGAGACCCTTCTTCAGACTGGTCAGGGATCAGGGAAACGAGAGATATAGACGGTGATGTGGAGGGATAAAGAACAATGAATGAAAGATATGCAAAAAAGTATCGATGATAAAGGAAACAGGCCATTGTAAGTGTGAAAATGAGAAGCTAGTGCGACTTGGGTGGGGGGGGAGATAGAGAGAGAGAAGGAATGCTAGGGCCCGAGGGCTGAGGGAGAGGTGGGAAGGGGAGGAGGCAGCCTGGGTGAACAGAATTGAGAAAATTCAATGTTTAAGCCCAGAGGATGCAGACTCCCTTTGCGAAATATGACGTGCTGTTCCTCCAACTTGCGGTGTTGCTCACTCTGGCTGTGGAGGAGGCCCAGGACCGAGAGGTCGGATATGGAATTGGAGGGGGAGTTGAAGTGCTGAGCCACCGGGAGGTCGGGTTGGTTATTGCGGACTGAGCGGAGGTGTTCGGCGAAACGATCGCCCAGCCTCCGCTTGGTCTCACACCATCATCCCCTCCAAACTTGTTACTTGTTATCTAGTTCAGGGAACTAGATCTCTGGGCATCTCTTTGCAACTGGATCCTCGACTTCCTCAACTGAACAAAACTGGTACAAACTATCCTAGTTGCATTATAGTCTTTCACCATCATTAAGTTTTGTACTTTTAAAAAAAAATTATTGAACTTTTATTTTGTTTGTTTATTATGTTATCTATTGAGTACTGTGTTTACAAACCTGTTATGTTGCTGCAAGTAAGAATATTATCTTTCTGTTTCGGTCCACATGACAATTCGTAGTGGATATCCCTCGAGATCAAGGATGATGGTCTACGTTCTGTTGTATTTACGTTCTGTTGTTTTTATGGACTCTCAGGTGGCTTATGAGTCCAATCCCGGCTTTGAAATATCTTCGACATTCAGGACAGGTAATTCCAGATGGCAGATCGGGCTTTGATTGTCTCTCTTTCTGTTTTCTTTTCTTTTCTTCTAAATCTGCGCATCTCTTGGCTTCGGAGGTCGCTGTTCCTTCTTGGTTCGCCAGAGTTTCCTGTCCTTGGCATTGGTTTCCCAGTTGTCAATGTCAATTGCACATTTCTTCAAGCTGGCTTTTAAGGTGTCTTTGAATCTCTTCTTTTGTCCGCCCCTTTTTCGTTTGCCTTCTTTAAGCTGGGAATAGAAGGTTTGCTTTGTTAGACGCTCGTTTTCCATCCGAACAACATGACCGGCCCACCTTAGTTGGTTCTTGATGATGAAGGCTTCGATGCTAGATGTTTTTGCTTCATTCAGCATGCTGACGTTGATTCTTCTGTCTCCAAACTGATATTTAAGCTGCTTCGAAGATATCGTTAATTGAACTTTTCAAGTGTTTTCAGATAGTGTCAAAGTTTCTGATGCATACAAGAGCTTTGGAATCACCACTGCCTTGTACACTAACACTTTGGTGTCTGTTCGGATGTCACGATTTTGAAAGACTCTCATTCGAAGATGTCCAAAAGCTGTCCCAGCACACTTAAGACGATGTTGGATTTCGTCATCAAGGTCGACATTGGAGGAGAGGTGACTTCCAAGGTACGGAAAGTGATCCACATTTTCCATGGTTATTTCACCAAGTTGAAGTGACGGTTCTTTCCGATTTACCTCAGTTGGTGACGATTGGCAGATAACCTGAGTCTTCTTGGAGTTGATGGTAGGTCTAAGTTTTGTGATGCACTGTTGGAGGCAGTCAGGATCTGTTACAGATGATTTTCTGAGAGAGCTGCAACACAGTTGTCGTCTGCGTATTGGAACTCGATGAGGGAGCTCATAGATGTCTTAGTTTTGGACTTGAGATGGGCAAGATTAAAAAGTCTGCCATCTGTTCTGTAGACGATTTTGATTCCTAGTGGTAGGTCATCCTGGATGATGTGCATGGTTGTCGCAATGAAGATGGTGAACAGTGTTGGGGCAAACACGTATCTCTGTTCCACTCCTGATGTAACTAGAAACAGCTCACAGTTGCTGTTGCTGTTGCTGGCCATGACTGTGGCAAGCATGACATCGTGAAGGAGTCTCAGGATTCAAATGTACTTTTCAGGACATCCAAAGGTGGATAGGATGTCCCATAAGAGTTCCCTTGATACTGAGTCGAAGGCCTTAGTGAGGTCGATGAATGCCATGTACAAAGGTTGAAGGTGTTCACAACATTTTTCTTGTAGTTGACACATTGTGAAGATCATGTCGGCTGTTCCACGTGCTGGTCTAAAACCGGCTTGTGTCTCTGGAAGGATCTTCTCGGCTAAAGGCTTGAGTCGGTTGTTCATGATGCGGGCGAGGACCTTGCCTGCTGTTGCTAATAGGGAAATTCCACGATAGTTTCCGCAGTCAGATCGATCGCCTTTCATTTTGTAGATGGTAACGATTGCTGAGTCTCTAAAGTCTCTTGGTATGTCTTCATTTATCCAGATCTTGATGAGAAGTTGATGCAGATGGTAATGGAGCAGGTTCCCTCCAATTTTGTAGACCTCGGCTGGTATTCCATCGACTCCAGCTGCCTTGTTTTTCAAGGTTTTGAAAATTAAATGCTCTCGACTCTTAAACAATGTGGGTAGAGTCTCCAGCTGGCAGTGGCTTCTTTCGCTGTTCGTTTTGTGCTATCAAAACCCCTTGCATTGCACGTGGACATTGCACTAAGAGTACAATGTAAACCTTTGCAATCCTATACCTTTCAGACTGGGAAATGAGCATGTCAGTCTGTGCCAGGCAAACTTTGATGAAGGAAGGTAGTCTGAAGGATGATTGGAAGATGAAGGATGATTGGAAATGGTGGGAAGGAATGGGCAGAGAAATGGTAAATAGCCCATTTAATTTGATTTAACTCAAGTTAGTTTGAATGTATTTAATTACTTTCAACAACATTTTCCTCTTTTAATTTAACGTTTTCTTCTTAAAATTACCTGATCTTCAGTACTCCACAAACTCCAGCTGGCAGTGGCATTTTACATTATCCTATCAGAACTCATCAGTGGCATTTTACATTATCCTATCAGAATCTCCTGGACCTACAATTTAGACCCCGCCCCCTGTGCCACTGCACCCATGACTTTCTGTCCCACAGACCACAATCAGTATGGATAGGTGATGACACCTCCTCTACATTAATTCTTGGAACACCATTGCCCCTCAAGGATGTGCTCTCAGTCCTATACTATACTCCCTATACGCTCACGATTGTGTGGCCAAATACGGCTGGAATTCCATCTGCAAGTCAGCAGATGCCACCACTGCGATAAGCTGCATCACGAATAATGACGAGAAGAGTACAGAAAGGAGTTAGAGAATTTTGTAACAGGTTGACAGGACAACAATCCTTCAATTTCAGCGGGATGAAGGAATTAGTTATCGATATTAGATATTGTGTCAAGAAGGTACACCAATGCCTCTACTTCCTTAGGAGACTGAGGAAAATCGGCATGACTCCAATGATTCTTAAAAACTTCTACAGATACACCATAGAGAACATACCGTCACATTGCATCACATTAATTTGGGAACAGCTCTGTGCAAGACTGCAAGAAATTGCAGAGTTGTGGATGTACAGTGCCCTCCATACTGTTTGGGACAAAGACCCATCATTTATTTATTTGCATCTATTTAATTGTACTCACAATTTGAGATTTGTAATAGAAAAAAATCACATGTGGTTAAAGTGCACATTACCAGATTTTAATAAAGGCCATTTTTATACATTTTGGTTTCACCATATACAAATTACAGCAGTGTTTATACATTTCAAGGCACCATAATGTTTGGGACACAGCAATGTAATGTAAATGAAAGTAGCATGTTTAGTATTTTGTTGCATATCCTTTGCATGCAATGACTTCTTGAAGTCTGCGATTCATGGACATCACCAGTTGATGGGTGTCTTCTCTGGTGATGCTCTGCCAGGCCTGTATTACAGCTATCTTTACATTATGCTTGTTTTGGGGACTAGTCCCCAGTTTTTTCTTCAGCTTATGAAAGACATGCTCAATTGGGTTCAGATCGGGTGATTGACTTGGTCACTCAAGAGTTGACCATTTTTTAGCTTTAAAAAACTCCTTTGTTGCTTTAGCAGTATGTTTGGGATCATTGTCTTGCTGTAGAATGAACCGCCAGCCAATGAGTTTTGAGGCATTTGTTCGAACTTGAACAGATAGGATGTGTCTATTCACTTCAGAATTCATTATGCTACCATCAGCAGTTGTATCATTAAAGAAGATAAGTGAGCTAGTACCTTCAGCGGCCATTAATGCCCAGACCATAACACCCCCACCACCGTTTCACAGATGAGGTGGTATGCTTTGGATCTTGGCCAGTTCCTTCTCTCCTCAATACTTTGGTCTTGCCATCACTCTAGTATAAGTTAATCTTTGCCTCATCTGTCCACAATCCCTTTTTACAGAACTGTGGTTGCTCTTTTAAGTACTTCTTGACAAACGTGAACCCGGCCATCCTATTTTTGTGGCAAACCGGTGGTTTGCATCTTGCAGTATAGCCTCTGTATTTCTGTTCATGAAGTCTTCCTGGGACAGTGGTCATTGACAAATCCACACCTGACTCCTGAAAAGTGTTTGTTCCACCTTGGTCATTATTTTTTCTCCCAGCTCCTATGGGGCAAAAGGTACAGAAGCTTGAAAGTGCACTTCACTTTCAAGCTTTCTTGCCTTCCAGCAAGAAGGATCACACACACTGGGATCATCTGAATCTACTTGTTTGGGTGGATGTAACAATTATTTTGGTGCATTCCATCACAATCATCGTCATTGCTTCATCTTTTGTTGTGCTGCCAAATCATTTACATGATTGCCGTGGGAATTCTACCTTATTCTCTTATTCCCACCCACTTAAGCTCAACAACATTGAAATAGGTCCTGTGGCCAAACTCGTCCAAGTTAACTAGGTTGCCTAACCGAGTTAATTCCATTTGTTTGCACCTGGCCCATTTTGGTTCAAAACTTTCCAATCAATGTACCCATGCAAGCGTCTTTTACATGTCATAATTGTACTTGCTCATACCATTTCCCCTGGCAGCTTGTTTCATATATCCACCACCATATGTGATTTGATTTTCTAAATAGTACCGTGGCATATCTTTGGGGCACAAAGGGTTAATTACATTCCCAAGTTGCATCATGAACACCCTTGTCTTAAGAGGTTTGTGGAAATTTTTAAATGATTTAGTAAGGCAGTTATGGGGAACCTATTTCCTGTGATGGATACATCCAGAACAGTAGAGACAAGTAATTAGTGAATTAAATCACAAATGGCATGAGAAACCTTGAGTGTAGCCTTAATGTGTGGATGCTGGGTTATTTGACATTGTTATGACTACATTTATTAAGATATTTCTTTGGGAAGGCATCCGTGGTATGGATTGCAGGTAAATTTAAGTAGATCTACTAAATTGTACAATATGATAGAGGTCCACTACTTCAATGATTTAATTAGCAGGTTGAGGATGTTTTTTCTAAAGTGCATCGTTTTCTTCATAAACCTTGGTGTTCTTTTCTCCTTGCACTTACTATTTTGTTTGGGTGCATGGACAGTTTCTGCTGCTGCTGCTGCAAGCAAGGTAATTTGTCAAAGAGTAGAGTTCCTTGAATTGATATTGCAAAATTCAATTTAAAAATAACTTGATGTATTTGTCATTAAACAATCTTATTTATCATGACTAGTTGAAAACCTTAACATAGACAGTATCAAGCCAGTTCCAAAAATAAGGCAAGGAGTTATTACAGTTGATTTGCAGAATCCTGGGATATTAAATTTATTGAGTTGGGCAACTCATTTTAAAGTTTTCATCATTTACAGAAAACACTGTTAACAGGAACCAACCAAACTCTGTAGTGCAAACAAACACAGTTCATTGAAGATCATAGTTGCCGAGGGTGGTGGTTAGTATTATGCAGTGTTCAAAAGCCTGATAGTTGCTGGGTAGATGCTATTTTTGAACCTGGTTGTCACTGTTTTCATGCTCCTGTATCTTCTTCCTGATGGTAGTATCAAAATGAGATTGTGGTCAGGGTGAAACGGATCTTCGAAAAGGGTTTTTGAGGTAATGCTGCTACAGATATCTTAAACAATGGGAGGACAGTACCTGTGAGGGACCAGGCACTCTCTGTAGCTTCATACATTTCTGGGTGACCAAAGTACCGAACCACACCATGATGCAACCATTCAGTATGTTCTGCACCATGCACCTCTAGAAGTGCGATGGAGTATCCATTGATGTACCAAGTATTTTCAAACTTCTGAGGAAATAGCGGCACTGATGAGCTTTTCTTATGATTGCATTAATGTGCTGGATCTGGGACAGATCTTCAGAGATATGCACACCCAGGAACCTGAAGTGTTGGCTCTTCAATGCCATCAATGAAAACAGGTTCCAGCATCCCTGGCTTTCCCGTCCTGAAGTCAACAATCAGCCCCTTGGTCTTGTGAAAGTTGAGAACAAGATTGTTATTCTGGCATCATTCAATCAGATTATCAAATCGCCTTCCTGTACTCTGATTTATCGTTACCTGTTACTCATCCAACAATGGTGGTATCGATGATGAATATAAAGATGGTGTTGCCACTGTGTCTGACTATACAGTTAAGGGTTTAGAGCAGGGGCGTCAAACTCGAAGGTGTCCAATCCGGCCCACGGGATGATTTCCCGATGCCAGAGCGGGCTGCAGCTGTCCCCGGTGCCGGATTGGGCTGCGTTCGCATGTGCACGACGTGATCCGGCTTGCATGGTCGCATTTTGCCTGTGACCTAAAATGAGTTTGACACCCCTGGTTTAGTGAGAGTAAATAGAGGACTGAGCACTTTGGCTTCGCCTGTGTTCATGGTTATTGAGAAGAAAGCGTTGTTGCCAATTTATACTGACTATAGTTTGCCGATGAGGCAGTCAAGGATCCACTCGCTGGCCCGCAACAGCCTGAAGCCGCGGTCTGCAGAGCTCCAGCCTGGCGCAGCGTCCGCAGCCTGGGATCCCTCGTTGGGGACCCAGGAGGAGAAGAGCTCCGACCGCCGGCCCGCGGCCTACTTCTATCGCGGACGCAACGGGGACTTACCATCTGGAGCCTGGGATCCCTGGAGAGGAGCTCCGACCGCCGGCCCTGCAGTCTGCGGTGCTTCTGGCTGCGGCGCGGCAGGGACTTTAGATTTCCGACCGCCGGCCTGCGGCCTACACCAACTTGAAGCCGCGGTCTCCGGTGGGGAAGCACCAATTCAGGACCTACCTGGACTTACCCTGTTTGTACATCTGGACGCCCGCAGCGGCGACTGCGGAGGGTTGAAGTCCCGACCACGTGGGAAAATGGAGGAGGTCTGGTCAAATTTTGTGCTTCCACCACAGTGATGAATGCTGTGGTGGATGTTTGTGTTAAATTTTATTATTGTGTATTGTGTGTTCTTTTTTATTGTACTGCTGCTGGCAAAATTCATTTCCATAAAACTTGATTGATTGATTGACCATGTTAGTTTCCTAAGTTTTTTTTAGCACATACTTGGTCTCTGCTCAAGCTTTTTTTTTCACTTAAATTTTTATTGATTTTTAAGAGATATTTTCAAAACAGTGCAACGCCATCACCATAAATAAAACAAAGTAAGAAAAATAGCAATCAAAATAAGAAAATAAGTAGATGGGGGGAAAAAAAAAGCTCTGCTCGAGCTTTAACCCAGTAGCTATCCAGTCAAATTGTACAAGGCAAAATTTCAGCACTTTCGTTATGTGGCTGTGAGCAGAAAATATATATTGGCATTTGTTCAACAGCTGTCAACTTTATAATGGCCTGTTTTGCTTTGTATTTTACTCATTCATGTAGGTCTTTTGTGTTCCATGTAGACATGGCTGAACATGTATGCATTCAGTAATTAATCATAAGGGTGTTTTTTTATCCCCGAGAATTTAAAGTTACAGCAAAAAGCAATTGACGTTGTCTTTTTACAAAGAAATTAGGAAATCCTAACAATCTTATGAATTATAACCTTTTTTCAGCATTGTCAACAATTTAAATAAATGATTAGATAAAAGTTATTGTGTTGATAAATTGATAGTTGCACAGGTCACAACAGAATTACTGCTGCCAAGTTTAATGTAATAAATATTACTTGTTCAAGTTTGCTTCTTTGGGCAAAAATGAGATAAATAATTCCGCAATACCTGCATACAATGGTCATGGAGCCATTAAAAATTGCATTTTGCATTTTGGACTGATTAGACTACTGAGATTGGTAGGCCATTTTAATTGAAGTCCTTATGTTGTGGTAGTAAAGTTATGCTGTCACCAGTAGCAATTCCTTAATGGACATAGTTCCATAATTTATTTTCCAGTTTTTCTAAACGGACAGGTAGTTCCAGTGGGGACTAATGTTGTTCAAAACCATCAGCCTGGGGATTACAGTTTATGATTAACCCTTCTGTTTGATTGACAACTTTGTGTGGTCTATTCATTGTAATGATTTAAAGGGCTCATCTTGTACGCATTACACCGGTTGTTAATTTAGGAATAGCTGGTGCCAATTTAAATTGCTCTGCACTGCTAAAATACAGGCTTCATCTCATGCAGTAGACGTACATTGTTGCAGATGTTGAAAGTCATTGTGGATATATTTGGGCTTCTCGGAGAATGAACATAGCACAACACAGAAGGCTGAAGGCTCTCTACTTTCTCGGCTCCATTGAAGTGTGGTGGTGGTAGACAGAAAACGTTATGTCCAGAATTAATCAATCATTTTCAGAGACATACTCAAAAGACATTGCAAAGATCGCTTTATGAAAGTCAGTGTCAGAAGACAAGCCCAGAAATATGAATGCAGATCTGCCACAAGAGTCATCTCTCATGTGGGCAAAGGCAATGAATGTGGAACACTTGGCACCACACCATCCAGCAGAGGTCCTGATCTAACTCCCTCTCCCTCCAACCAAGTCCAATGGAAGGAAGGAACGTTTCCCCACAATATGTGCAAGGCCTATTCTTCTGCGCATTACGCCTTGGGTATCTTACATGCTGGAGGGCGTGACACAAATCTGTACAGGTACCCTGCAGAGTACATTTTTAATGGCTGAATGGTTCTTTATTATCACATGTGCAGAGCTCCAGTGAAATTTTTGTTGCATAAAGTTCAGTAAGGAATTACTATACATAAATACAGTCCCTGATTAAGTACAAAGTGTATAGTAATAGTCCCTGACACCATATAGAAATAATCGGCAGGTTTTGGCAGCAGTGCAAAGTCCAAATTGCTTTAGCGACAGCTGGCCATAAAGGCCCAAAGTCCTGGCGGCATTGTAAGTTTGGCCTGGCTTTCTGTAGGCATACTCCCCCACTCTGTGCCGCTGCAGGCCACGTCTGGTCGATGTGCTCGGTCTTTGGAATGACACTGAATCCAGGCGAGCCCCAGGCTGTTGCAGGGCTTCCAGTCGTTGCCTCGGGTGGATTGGCCAGTGAGTGACTTCATCGGGTGGCGCCGCGGGGTGGCAGCCTCGCCAGCAGCGTGTCAATCATTTGACTTTTTTTGTTTTTTTAGTAGGTCTAAATGTATGTGTTAATGTTTCTCGGTATGTGTTTATGTGGGGGATAGTGGGGGGGAATGGGGGAAATCGTTTCCGGTCACTTACCTCGACGGAGATGCGACTTTTCTCCTAGACGCATTTACGCCTCCCTCACGCCCTAACAACTTGGATTGGTGTGGCCTTTCCCGGAGACGGCCCAGAGCTTCAGCAGCAGGCGCGGCGCGGGCTTCCATCGCAGACCCAGTAGAAAGGCTCCGACCGCCGGCCTGCTGACTTCAACCACAAAGCCGCGGTCTACGGAGCTTCTAGCCGCGGGCGTGGCGTGGACATACCATCCCGGAGCCATGCCAGGGATCCCTTGCCGGGGATCACTAGAGAAAAGCTCCGACCGCTGGCCTGCCTATGGCCTATAACATCGAGAAGCCGCGGTTTCCGGTAAGAAAGTGGCCGGTTCGGGCACTCTAAGCCGCAGAGTGTGTTCCATCTGTCCCGACGTCGGAGCTTCGATCATCCAGACGAGAGATCCTGTACATCAGGCCATCCGTAGTGGCGACTAAGGAGGGTCAAGGCCCCAAACATGGGTGAACAAAAGCAGGAAGACTGACTGAACTTTATTGCCTTCCATCACAGTGATCACTATGGTGGATGTTTATGTTAAGTTCTATCGTGTATTGTGTTCTTTTGATTGTATGGCTGCATGGTAACTCAAATATCACTGTATCGTAATTGGTGTATGTGACAATAAATATGAACTTGAACTTGAACCATCGTCCCTCTCTTCGTTCAGCCACCATTCAGCCTTTGTGCCCCAGGAGCGCCTCTTGCGGTCAACCTTGAGGGTAAGACCCTGGATCTTTTACCGGTCTTTTGGTCTTGCGTCCGCTGTCGCCGACTCCCTCCCATCTCCTCTTCTGTTTTCCGGCCCTCACAGCTTCGTGGTGGGTGAGCTAGGCCTGCTGTTGGGGGATAGCTGCGGCACAACGGCCGTCTGCCGTGCCTGCACCACAGTCTTCTGCCATTCCTGGTGCAGAATAATATTTATGAGTGAAATATTAAATATTTAACCTTTGTACATAATGTGGATTCTTCTATCCAAGTAAAGTCTTCCTCTTTCTTTCTCTTGCACTTTTGAGTGGTATGACTCTTGTGCTTTTAGTAGACCAAGAGCCCTCCTCTGAGCTGTACAGAATGAGCAAATGATGATGTCAATATTGTGCAATACGGATTGATGTCAGTCCTGCCATGTTGGAGCACAATATTTCAGTGAAGGCCCTTTATTAACCTCACAAAGCTGAACAAGCATTAAACAGCTGAAAAGGTATCCCACCAGAACTTGGTAGGGATCATCAACTTTATATCTGTTACTGGGAGCATGCAAGTTTTAACGCATTCCACGGTTCCTTAAAATTTAAAGTTTACAGGTTATGTTGTTTCAGGTATTCAAATATCTCGTCCTACCTTCTGTAGTACTACTAGTACTACCGGACATTTCTGCGTTGTCACAAGGAATTACAGAGGCTGGAATCTTGAGTAAAATACGAAAGAGCTGCAATAAATCAGTGGGTCAGGCAGCATCCTTTGAGAACATGGATAGGCATGTTTGAGGTTAGGGCCCTTCTTTAGATTTATTGTAGTAGGGGGAAGAAAGCTGGAAGAGGTGGAGACAGACCGAAGCATGGCAAGGCTAGGTGGATGCAGGTGAGGATGGGTTGATTGGCAAATGAGTGGACAAAGGCTAGGGATGAAAAGAAGACAAAAGGGTGACAGATAAGTAATAAGTAGAGAAGAGGAAGTACTAGAATAAAGATATAGGTGGAAGGGGATAGGGTGGGGAAAAGAAAGTGGAAATGGAGCGGACTAATGTGTGAAACGGGTGAGCGCTGCTGTGGGAGCGCACAGGAAAGAGGTTGGGTGGTGAAGTAAATTGTTGTGTTGAGAATAACCTGAGGTCATTTGGAGAGATATTTGCTGATAGAAAAGCTAGGATTGGGCGAACCATTTTCAACAAGTGAAATTAGTTATTTTCATCTTTAACATAGTAAAATGGTTCAAACATTTACAGAAGCTGTATCAAAAATGGCACCAAGCCATGTATAAAGATATTAGAAATAAATGCTGAAAAATTGTTGGAAATAACCAGGCTAAGGCGGATTTGGGTTGAGGGACAGGTTTCAGGTTGATGACCTTTCTTCAGAACTGTGCACATTTACCAGACAGATTTACCAGGCATGTTTAAACTTGCAAACTTCGGACAAAATTGAATTCTGTATTCTCATAGTGCTTTTATTTTGTTCACCTCTTTGTCTTCTGATTTACAATTGGCTAAACATTAAGAAGCTCCCTACTCTTGGTCTGCATCCAATCACAAACATTTGCTTTATTCTCGCAATCCCTCTCGCTTTACTGCAAGTTTAAACATGTCTGTTTTCTACGTTCCCCATTCTGAAGAAGGCTCATCTACTTCAAATGTTAACATTGTTTTCTCTTTCGAAAGATGTTGCTGGAACTGCAAAGTATTTCCAGCATTTTCTGCTTTTATTTCATATTTCCATATTTGTGGATATTTGCTGTTTCATTACTGGTGAAATATAAGGGAAGATTAAAAAATATATATTATAGGTTATAGAAATAGGTTTCATGGTGTCAGTGGAGGAAATGGTGTATAGATGAAGAATTTAATGATGGAATTCCATAATGTAGAGTCCAGGCTGCTGCAACAGTTAGACGCTGCAGTTAAACTTTGGAATGCTCCAGAGGTCAAACATGTAGCAATACAGATGTTCCAGTAAGATGTATTCATTTAGTCATAGTCATACAGCATGGAAACAGGCCCTTAGGCCCAGCTTGTCCATGCCGACCAAGGTGCCCCATCTACATTATCCTACCTGCCTGCATTGTCTCATGTGCCTCTAAACTTTGCCAATCCACTTACCATTCCAAATGTCTTTTAAATGTTATTGTAGTTTCTGCCTCAACTACCTCCTTTGTCAGCTGATACTCACCATCCTCTTTCTTCGCTGCATAGAAGATTGCATCGGGACTGCCTCCTGCACCCGTCTAGAACTAATTGATTACATTAACTTCACCACTAACTTCCATTCTGCCCTCAAGATTTCTTGGACCATCTCTAACATCTCTCTCCCCTTTTTAAAAAAATCTTTCTCTGTCTCCACCACAGGGGACAGACTATTGACTGATGTCTACTGCAAGCCCATCCACTCCCACAGTTATCTGGGCTGCACCTCTTCCCACCCTTTTTCTTGCAGAGACATTATCCCCTAGTTTGAATTTCCCCATCTCCACCACATCCTCTCCCAAGATGAGGCTTTCCATATGAGGACATCCGAGATGTTCTCTTTAGTAAACATGGTTTTGCCTCTACCGTCATATATTGATCCCACACCCATGTCTCCTCCGTGTTCCATAGTTGCTCTCCCTCTTCCCCTCACGTGCACCTCCTCTAACCTCATCTACTGCATTAGATGTTCCTGATTTTATTTTTCTAGAGTCCGAAGAAGGGTCCTGACCTGAAACATCATCTATCCATGTTGTCCAGGTGTCTGACCCGTTGAGTTACTCCAGCACTTTGTCTTTTTTTATAGACCAGCATCTGCGGTTCCTTGTATCTTCCTCTCTTTAATATTTTTGACTATTTGTCATTTGGTAGACGCACACTTGCAATCAAAGTGCAGAGACAGGAACTCATTTCCAAGTTAATCGTTGTCTTGAATATCTGGGCAAGAACTGGACGTATTTGTGATATTTTGCAAATTGCTGTCGTCTCTTGCATGAGGGAAACGTCCTGTTCACTGACATTCCTTCTATTGTGCCAGCTGTATTTCAAGTAACTCCATTGCATTGTAAGCCACAGAATGCACACATATTATATTGCTGTTGTTTCAATGGTAATAGACAGGATATTAAATAATGTGAGATTAAAATGAAGCTCTGCGCTTTAGTAAAGGAAAACTAAACCTCTCTGGACCAGTAATGCAGAAATCAGGTTTTTCTTAACAAAATCATTACAGCAACTGCTGACAAGAATGCTTAAGCACTTTTTTTTTAAAGGAAATATTTAAAAAAAAGAAATATTCTAAAATAATACTTATGAAATTATTTCTTAATTTGTTTTGTTTGTTGATAATATTATTTGAAGGATGGAATTGGGTCTGCACACACGGAGAACTTCCTGTGCTCAGTGGTATCTCCAATGTTCACCTGAAGCACAGAATGTAAACGCCAAATCTGAAAATTAACATTTGACTTTGCAGAACCATCTTAGTTATGAACTAGATTAGTAATACAAAACCTGAAATGAAACTATACTGCAAATGTCCTAATCAGATTATATCAATTTTTCAGGCAGAATGTTTCTTCTTAACTCCTCCGACTAGAAATTGGCACGGTGTTCTACAAAATTCTAGATGTAGAGACATGCATAAGACAATATGCATTACCTCAACACTTGCTGAGCCAGCCCCTATTTGCCCCATGAAGGAGGAATATTCCCGTTAATACACCAACTCTCGTCCAGTAAGACTTTAGTAAGGGCGGCATGATGGTGCAACGGTAGAGTTGTTGCCATACAGCGCCAGAGACCCGTGACCGCGTGGGTTTTCTCCGAGATCTTTGGTTTCCATCCACACTCCAAAAATGTACAAGTTTATAGGTAAATTGACGGTATAATGGTAAATTGTCCCTAGGGTGTGTAGAATAGTGTTAATGTGTGGGGATTACTGGTCAGTGCAGACGCTTAAGGCCAAGTAGCAATGTTACAAAATTTTGAGATTTAAAAAATCAAGTCTGCAATTTATCCCATCAGATAAAACATAAAAAGAAGTTTAATTTGACACCTAATTCACTTTAATGATAATAATAATAATAATAATAATATATTCTATTGTCATTACACATAAGTGCAACGAGATTTGGTTTGCAACTTTGAGATTTTGGTTTGCAACCGTCAAGAACAAGGTTTGTGAAAACGAACATTAGACCAGTAAAATCACCACAGACAAAAGTGCGAGACCGGGGGTGACAGTCCATGGGGGGGGGGGGGGGGGGGTACTCAGCAGGGCTCGTTCAGAGCCGCTATAGCTCTGGGAATAAAGCTGTTCCTGAGTCTGGTGGTGCGGGTGTAGAAGGCCTTGTAACGTCTGCCGGAGGTTCGAATAGTCCATTACAAGGGTGTGATGAGTCTTAATGTATGCTGACGGCCTTCCTGAGGCACCGTGTGTGGTAAATGCCCTCCAAGGCCGGTAGCTGTGTCCCAATAATCTTTTGCGCTCTGTTGACGACACGCTGAAGAGCTCTCCTCTCCGCCTCCGTGCAGCTGAGATACCACACAGAGATGCCATTCGTTAGTACGTTCTCTGTGGGGCAGCGGTAGAAGGTCGTCAGCAGCTGTTGGGGCAGACCAGTTCGTTTCAATGTTCTTAGGAAGAACATCTTCATATCTTCAGTATTGAAAAAGTTATGGCCATTTTAATACTCGGAAATTAGCATCTTGTTCCCCATTGCCTTTCCATTGACTTAACTCAAAAGCTGTGATCTAGGACAGTCAAAAGCCTATAACTTTCTTAAAAATTAAGAGAACTCAATGAAATGTTCAGTTATTATGGATTGAAGCATTCTGAAACAAATATGAAACAATCTTACTTGGATGACCTGAAATTAAAGCATATAATTAGCTAGTTACCTAATTGTAGCTAATTACAAAATTCAGTTACTAGATCTAAACATCTACCCATTTCTTAAGAAAAGATAAACATTTTTTAAATTGCCTAAGTGTCCAAATAACATTCACACAATAATTCACAATATAACATGATTTTTAAATCTCATTTTCATGAATTTATAGGCCAAATGGAAGGAATTTGGTGTTTAATTCCTGTAAATTAATGGCCATTTAAATCAACTTGCGAGTAGGTTTTAGTGGAATGTGGTGGATTGGAACGTTGCGGCTTGCGGTGAATTTAACCCACAGTCGGCAGGAAAACCACTGCCGGTTCGTATATTTTTTTCCCCCCATTTCGCAACATGAAAATGTGATTAAATGCTTCCTAAGAGCCATGTTTTTATGTAAGAATAAACTGTGTAGCTTCTTTTCTCCCCTGCGTAAAATCCTTCCCGTTGTCGGCGCTCACGGCTTTAGAAGATGATTTTTAAATTAGTCTAGCTAATAAATGATCTAGTGTAGTTTAAAAATACCTTCATAAAACAAATGTCAGAGCGATTTCTCTTTAGCGACGAAATCCCCTGAGATGGATCGACTTGAACTGTCTGGTGAAAAATGGCACTTTAAACCCGCCTCCCTCTGAAAGGCGCCAAAGTCGCGCACACGGGGAGTGGCAGAACTGCAGCGCCGCTAAAGGTAAGTATTGTAACATACCTAGATCAAGGGCCTGTTTCCTCACTGTATCTCTAAACTAAACTAAACTAAGAAAGACACTGATTTGTTTGCACTTTTAATGTTTTCATTTATTGTTAAATAACTGCAGAAAAACGTTTGAGCTCTGACTTGATTTCTTTATCAAGTCAAGTTTATTGTCATATACAAAACTACGGTGGGGAAAAGGTACAATGAAAATGTTGCTTGCAGAAGTGTCACTGGCACATAGCCGTAGACAACATACAAAAAACATATATATTGCATGTAAATTCCACAAAGCATTGAAAAGAAAAATACTGCAAAAACAAGATATTAGGGCAAAACACAATTAGAAAGCAAGTGCATGATAGTGCAAGTGGTGGACCATGGTGTTCCATTGCTGAGGTAGGATTAAGGTTATGCAGGTCAGTACAAGAACCTGATGATTGTAAGAGAGTAGCATTTCCTGACCTGGTTGTATGGGATTCAAGCTTTTGTACCGCATGCTGAAGATGCTAGCTCTTTGTTTTGATGGGATATACTTTCAGCTTATCCAAAAAGATTCAGTTTGTGTATTACTGACCTACTTTATCTCTGACCAGTTATAAGAATTTGGAAATGCAACCAATTGAATTCCATGTATTCAAATGTCATGCATTTTCATTTGTAGTTACTATACAGAAAATATAGATTTGGTAGCTGGGAACAGGTTATAATGGTAGCAGTTCTAAAATATTCATGGAAATCCCATAAAAGTTGCACAAAATCCTGAATTACTCAATTTTATTTTAAGAGCTGCTGAAATTGTGATGAAATATGTTGAATTTATCATTTTCTTATTTGGACTATTCATTGGAAGGATATCTATACCAATACCTATGCTTTTAGGAAGGTGGTTGGAATTGCTCAGAAAGCCCAAGACGTATGAGAAAAAAATCTACTACTTTTGCAGAAACAAAGAACTGCAAATGCTGCTTAATACACAAAATGACACAAAGTGCTGGAGTAACTCAGTTGGTGAGGCAGTATCGGCGGAAACCAGCAAGACTGTTCCTTAGACTGATTGTGGGGGGAGAAAAAAAGGTGGATAAGGGGAGAGGCTTGACAAAGCATGGGAGGTAATAGGGGAACATAGACAAAGGAGGTTTTTGATAGGCAGATGGTTGGAAAAAAATGCCAGAGATAAGAGTCGAAGGTGTGTGAGAGGTTTGAAGAATTACAGATTGTGAAGCCAGAGGGAGGAATGTAGAGGGGGGGGGGGAAATTGGAGTGGGAGTAATAGGTTGGAGTCCAGGTAGGGCACAGGGGGGGAAGGGGTTGGTTTGGGGTAAAAGGGGGGAGTTTGATGTTTATATCATTGGGTTGTAAACTATCCAAGTGGAATATGAGGTGCTGCTCCTCCAGTTTCCTCACTCTAGAAATGGAGGTGGTGCAGGACAGAAAGAGTGTGGGAATAAGAAGGAAGTTAAAGTAGTTAGCAACCGGGAGATACACTAGGCTTTGGCGGAACGAGCGCAAGCGTTCAGTGAAACGGTCGCCATGTCTACACTTGGTCTTGCCAATGTATAGGAGGCCACATTGAGAACACCGGATGCAGCAGATGAGGTTAGAGTGGATGCACATGAACCTCTGTCTCATATGGAAGGAGTATTTGGGGTCCCTGGATGGAGGTGAGGGAGAAGGTATAAGGTCAGATGTTCTTTCTCCTGCAGTTTCAGGCGAACGTACTTGGGGAAGGAGTGGTTTGGGTGGGAAGCGATGAGTAAACTAAGTTGGAGAAGTTGTGGAGGGAGCAGTCTTTGCACAAAGTGGAAAAGGGTGGAGATAGGAAGATGTGACTCGTGGTGGGCTCACGTTGGAGGTGACGGAAATGTAGCAGTATGATGTGTTGGATGTGGAGGCTGGTGTTGGGGGTGGTAAGGGAAAGATGAAGACCAGGAGAACTCTTTCTTTGTTCCATCGAGGGGGAGCAAAAGCAGAACTATGGGAGACATGGGTGGGGGATCCATTTATGCCAGTACGGGGGAAACAATGTTTACTAAAGATAGATAACATATTGGATGTCCCAAGAATGGACAATCTCATCTTGGGAGCAGATGTGGTGGATACGGAGGATTGAGAATAAGGAATAGCATATTTGCAAGAGGCAGGCTGGGAGGAAGTGTAGTCCAGATAACGGAGTCGATAGGTTTATAGTAGCAGCTGTGTTTGGTAGAGCCCTGCTGTGTTTGTTGTGCATGTGCAGGCAGCCATGTTTCCTTGTTTTTAGCGGCACTGTCACTTGTTCTATCAATCCAAATAAATGAAATGGTTTTGCTGCGTATTTAACATAGGATGATATGTTGGAGAAGTACGCACAGAAAAGAATTTAGGAAAGCATACTTACACATACCATCTCTGCTGGGGTAGTGTAAAGATAGGCGTTGTCCTTGACTAAACTGTAATGTTCTGCTTATTGAGAATGTGGAGAGTGGATATTAAACAGATGATCCCATGATTCTAACCATGCGTGTTGCCATGCACGATGCAAATGGATTTAAAATATGAACTCAATTTAAACCTAAATTCTAAGAACTGAGCCAAATAGATTATTTTAAATCTGATTATTTGCCGTTCAGATTGCTGAGAATTTTAAAGAATTAAAATGCAAAAATAATGTATGTAAAAGCTATAGTGAAATTTGTATTTATTTTTTTGTTTGATGTATATATTGGACGAGTAATCTTGTACATATACTTTGGTAGATCATCTGATGGGAGAAATTAGTAGCGATGCCCAAACCTCTTGTGTAGCCTCCAACTCAACAGCATGAACATTGAAATCAGCAATTTCAAGTAATAACTCCCTCTTTCCCCTCCCCCCACCCACATTTCTCCCACCACTCCATCAGCTTACTCCTTTCCTCCCTTTGTATGCTCATCTACCCTCTCCCACGGCCAGTTCCCTTGTCTCCTGCTGATATCCGTCCCTTTGGCTTTACATTTAACGCCTCTTCTTTCCTTATCTGCCACCATTCTGTCTCCTTATCACCCTTGTTATTAATTCCACCCATCTGCCAAGAAACTCCCCCCCCCCCCCCCCCCTCCTGCCCCATCTGTACCCACTTAACCCTTGGCAGGCATTACCCCAGTCTCATCTCTATACAACTTTCTTCCCCCGCTCCGTCAGAATGAACAAGGGTCCCAATCCAAAACATTGTCTATTTCTTCATAGATTCCCGCCGAGATACTCCAGTATTTTGTGTCTATATTCCTTCATAGAGTTCTTCCGGCACTTTGTTTTCTGAAGAAAGAACATGATGGATTTGGGCAGAAAAATAATATTTAATGCTTGCTCAGCGCAATATGGAAGGCAATGCAAGGCAAGGCAAGTTTATTTATATAGCACCATTCATACAAGCTGCAATTCATAGTGCTTTACAAAAGAAACAAAAGAATAACATAGTTTAAAAACATTGCAGAACCACGATACAACACAGGACAACAAAATAGCCAAAATCAAAAAATTACATAACAAGCAATAAGACAATTGCATGTATAGTAAAACAAAGTTACTAAAATATTAAAACGATTTTAAAAGCACATAAAAGGGTTAAGAGAGCAAACTGATTCTCAACAGCAGATAGAAAGATTTTACTTTGCTCTTAATATTTAAATAATCTGATACAAATTATTTGATGTTAATATTTAATGAAGGAAGGAGGAATATTTGTTACACGGATACCAAATTGAAGTCAGACATATGCTGCCATATTTGTGGCAAAATCTATTTGTTGCCATATTTGTGCAAGATTGGGTATGTGCAAAACCAATGTCCTTTGAAAGTATGCAGAGAAGGGTGACCATAACATCAATTAGCTTGCATCACAAGATTGATGCCGATGCCACTGTTTTGAGCTGAACACTCCACCAAGTGAACCCCCTCAACTCTGCAGAAATGAATGGGTCATCAGCCCACAGAATGTACCACACGATATTATTTAAAGGGATCATCAGTTATTTCCAGGTGCTACGATTCTACAAACTTTTGTGGAGTATTTAAAGTTGCTGAGGTGTAGATGGTGTGTAACAGGTGCTTGTGTATTGCTCTGACTTCAAAGATTTTGCCTGAATCAGTTTCTCCTCTGACATATGGGTTATGTAATATATTGGGTGTGTGCTCCTGTTAAGATTTGTATAACGTGGCTATCAGTTCTCCACGTTATTGATACCAGTGATTCTGTATAGAACTGGGAAGAACCAGTTTGTGTGTCAAGAACTAAACCTCAGGAAAATTGTATGTCAAGAACTAAGCCACAGCCCAGTTGTGAGATTTAAAAAAATAAAATACACTTGCTATAGCTTGAATTACCAACTAATTTCTAGTATCTTACAGAAAACGAGAGCCATCTCCCTGTCTTGGATTCTGTGAGAGAAATCTATTTGTACACAGCTTGACTGGGAGAATAAGCAGTGGGTGTGTGGAAGATGACAGGATGCTTTAAAATAGGAGGGGTCGGCAGAAAGGTGCTTATAGCTGGATGGGACCACATCCACTATTTCAGAGACTGAAGAAGGGTTTCGGCCCGAAACGTTGCCTATTTCCTTCGCTCCATAGATGCTGCCACACCCGCTGAGTTTCTCAAGCATTTTGTCTATCCAGAGCGCTTTTCTTCTTTCTGAATCTTCGCTAGGTGCAGCAGGTGATGTATCTGTGTTTATTACATGTTTTCACTGAAATATATCACCTCTTGCTGTTAGAACTCTTGTGCTCTTGTGCAAAGGATACCTTTTACGGCCTTTTATTCCAAAAGAAATAAGTGCATTTCATTCCATCTTTCCCTGTTGTACAGCAAGCCACCGGCCATGTACAAATCACTTTGCAGACTGCGTATTTCAACACAGCACTCTGCAATATATTGCAACTGAAAGTAATTCTAATTCTTCAATGAGCAGTAATAAACGTATAGAGGCAGTAAATGCTAGAGCTCGTTCTGGCTACACATAGCAATCATGCACATGAGCACAAAATTGTAGTATGGTTTTGGAAGTAATGGTGACAGGATAAATGCACATTATAATTGGTGTGCTCATGTTAAGGGCAGTTGAATTTAGTAATTTTAATCTAAATTAACCTGTAAAAAAAATTATTGTAATGAACATTTTTGGTATTACATTTTACATTCAATTGAATATTTTTTACATAAAACTAAAGGCCTAAAATGATTTGGTTGTGCTACAGGATATTTCAGAATAAATATTGTGTATATTTTAAGTTATATGCACCATTCTTTTAATTTATCTATACATTAATAGGATTGATAGTTTTTGACTAATTTACAGTGTGGCTGAAAAATGTAACAAAGCATTTATATTAAGAAATTAAATTTTAACATGGCATTTAAATGAACAAACTGAAAATTAATTTGCTTATGAATTATTAAATTGCTATTTTGAATGCAAAATTATTTGTGGCAATGTTGTTTTAAGTTGTGTTTGCAATTTTTTTTTCCCTCTACCATAGAGACATAGTGAAATATCTCTGATGAAGCAAAGGATTTATTTTTTATTTGTCCTGATTTAGCTCATTACACCTAGAGTGGCAATGCGAAGGTTGAATAGGGAAACATAACCCAGATTTCCTGTTTCATATCCTATCTCTGGATATCTGCTGGAAATTCGCAAGAGAGAACAAGTTGGGATTCAACAGTGAATCTGCACCCCTTCAGCCATTTCAACTTGCTCACTGTGCTTAGGTTTACCTGGTGAAAAAAAACACTGGGAAAAGATAATGGAAGTCTAGCATCTCTCGTGATATCTTTAAACCGAAAATATCGCAGAACAAAACTGATGTTAAACATTTAAAAAGTACTTTCAAATAACACTAGACCAAGTGGGACCCGTTTGGTCCCGTCCCCTCAAATGGCGGTTGCGGGGGGGGGGGGCTGCAGTGTCGCCCACACAGTAACCACCCCCCCCCCCCCACGGGGGGGGAGGGGCTGGAGGGGGGGTGAGAGTGGGAGGGAGGGGGGAGGGGAGGGAGGTGGAGGGGGAGGGGAGGGGGTAGAGGGGAGAGAAGATGGGGAGTGGGGAGAGAAGAGGGGAGTGGGGCAGGGGTGGAAGTGGGGGGCAGTGGGGGAAGGGGAGAGTGAGGAGGGGAGAGAGAGGAGGGGGGAGAGTGGGGAGAGTGGGAGAGAGAGGAGGGAGGTGGAAGGGGGAGGCAAGGGGAGGGGAGGGAGGGGGGAATGGGGGAGAGGGGGGAAGGGAGGGGAGAGGTGTGAGGTGGAGTGGGTGGAGGGGGAGAGGGGAGGAAGGGGGGAGAGAGAGGAGGGGGGAAATGAAGGGGGAGATGGGGGATTCCATAGAGAGGGAGGGGGGCAGAGAGGGGGGCGGTGGTGACGGAGAGGAGGTCATTCCCTGTGACGGGTGCGACGGCCATTTTTCAACTGCGCTTGTCCGCGGCTGCGCTGCAATAACGACTGCCGCTGCCATGATGTTGAACTTCAAGAAGCGCACCGGAGTTCAATGGCTTAAATCCAGAGCCTGGGGGGGGGGGGGGGGAGGGGGGGGGCTGGGTCACATAACATGCTGCTCGTGGCTGCGCATTGAAAATTCTGCGCAGCTGCCGCAAGGAGCAAAGGCATTGTGACGTCATCCAGCTGGTTTCAGCACGTTAGATTATAAAAAGATGTCAGATGGTGAACAACTTTAGTTAAAAAACCTCGGGGAATAATCAAATTTACAGATAGGGGATTTTTGAAATCATGAGGTAAATCTCTACCGGAATATGTAAAAATTTCACCGTTGCCGCGTCGGGTTTTCGAGGAGATGTGAATTAAATAAAAAATTCAAGCAAACAAGCAAGATTTCGCATAAACAAACATCCAGAGTTTTATAAGTTACTAGACCAAGTGCAGACCCGTCTGTTCCCCCAACGTGCGGTTGCGGGGGGGGGGAGATTGGGGGGGGGGGGGTGGCATGCGGCATCACACACACACACTAACCAACCCCACACACACACTAACTACTCCCCAGCACATACGCTAACTACCCCTTGATATTATATTATTCATTTGGTCCCCAGAACCGCCCGATCCATTGACGCATAGCCCCAACTCGCAGGTGCATCTCGAGGGGGGGGGGGGGGGGTTAGAGAGTGAGGGCAGAAAGAGAAGGGGCAGAGACAGAGAGAGAGGGACAGAGACACAGAGAGAGGGACAGTGGGAGAGGGGGGTGGAGGGGAGGGGGTGGAGGAGAGGGATGGTGGGTGAGGGACGAAGGGTGGGGGAGGAGGGAAGAAGAGAGAGGGGGAGGAGAGAGGGGGCCTGATGGGGGGGAAAGGAGGGGGGAGGGGAGGATGGGTGGAGGGGGGGAAGTGAGGGGGAGAGTTGGGGGGAGTGAGGGGATGGGGGGAGAGGGAGGAGTGGTGGGTTAGGGGGTGGAGGTGATGGGGAGGGGGTGGAGGGGAGGGGGTGGAGGGAAGGGGGGAGGGGGAGGGGAAGGCAATGGGGTGAGGGGAGGGAGGGTGGAGGGGAGGGAGGTTTAGAAGAGGGAGGGTGGGGGACGGGGTGGAGGGGAGGGAGGGTGGGGGAAGGAGAGAGGAGAGAGAGAGGGGGGGTACAGTGTACAGTTGATACAAATTTTGTTTTGAATATTTTGCATGTTTTGATTCCTGCTAAATCTTGCCCTTCAGTAGAAATTTTAATACTACAATTGTATCAGAATATCAGTGAACAATTTACATTAAAGATTTCAAAAAAAAGATAAATATTGAGTATACTAAATTGGAGGAAAATTAGGTTGTATTGAAGAAAGGTAGACCTGCGTTTTAATGAAGACTGTATTTTAATTGTCATTCAATTATAAATCTACATAAACTTATGTGTAGATACTAATTTCAAATAATTATTGGTCTTTGGTATTGCTGAATGCTAATTATGCTAAACGTAGTGATTAGTAGCGCATTAAATTTAAAGAGCTTAGAGAAAGATAATTGACAGAAACTTAAGTCCTTCTCACCACTTCAGAATGTATTTCATGAACTGATTGGAAATAAAAAGGCAGTTTCTGAAGCAAAACATGCACAGAAATAATTTTACTGCCATGATTTAAATGTTTAAACATTTAAAAATTTGCTTAGTTTAAGCCATTTCTCGCCAGAGACAAATAGGATGTTTGATATTTGCAAATTACAGTAAATTCTCTGTTTTCAAGTTCTTGCTGCAATTCAGATAAGATTTTATCAACCTATACATAACTAAAACTCTGATCTTGTGCTCTTCTGGTTTTGCGTGTTTTTATATTTTCGCAAAAATATGTACGTGATAATGCTACGATTGTTTGCCACCTTACTGACCATTCTTCTGTGCTACAAGGGCAACAAGTTTTGTTCAGATCAATGGTATATTTAAAACGTTATTCACGTTTAATAATGTTAAAAACCTAGCATGCGCAGATTGGTCTCCTCCTGTCAGTCACCGCCACACAGATTGGTCTCTCCAGTCAGGACAGCGATGGGTCTTCCTGCACCATCGCCGCACTGATTGGCCGGGTCTGCTGTCACTCGCGGGTGGTGCCCGCCTTGCACGGCGAGGAGAATATAAAGCTGAAGGAGCAGAGTGGGCATCACTAACGCTCCGCCGGCTGCAGCTGTGTCTGCGGGCTCCTCCGTGGTGCCCAGCCACGGGCGCTGTCGGCCGCTTCGTCCGCGAGGCCCTGGCCGGGGTTCTACGCGGCGATCCAGGTGACATCGAGACCGCGGAGTCGAGTCCTCGCGACGATGGGGCCGAGGCGGCGGCGGAGCCTCACGGCGGAGGTGGGGCCTTGCTGAATTTCAAAATCCGCGGAGAAATCTATCTCTTCCTCTTTTTTCATTTTTTCCCTGTCTCATGTCTGGTGGGGGAGGAAGGGAGTGTGGAATAGAGGGAATAGAGGGAGAGGTGTGGGGGAGGTAGGGAGTGTGGAATAGAGGGAGAGGAGGGCAGTGGGGAGGTGAGGAGGGATAGTGGGGGGCATATGGGGAGGTGAGGAGTGGGGAGGTTGGGGATAGAGGGATAGGAGGGGGTTAGGGAGGGGAGAGGAGTTATGGAGGGAGGAAGGGAGTGACTGAGAGTAGGGGAATTGAGAGGGAGGGAAAGGTGAGGGAGGGATTGTGGAGTGGAGGGGGAGAGAGGAATGATCCTGGGGAGGTGAGGAGGGAGAGTGGGGGAATTGAGGGAGAGGAGGGGGTAGGGAGGGAGAGGGGCGAAATTGGGGGAGGTGAGGAGTAAGAGTAGGGAGGAGGGGGAATAGAGGGAGAGGAGGGGGGGAGTGGGAGAGGTAGGGAGTGGGGAATAGAGGGAGAGGAGGCCAGTGGGGGAGGTCATGAGGGATAGTGGGGGGAATAGGGGAGGTGAGGAGTGTGGGATAGAGGGATAGGAGGGGGGTAGGGAGGGGTGAGGAGTTATGGAGGGAGGGTGACTGAGGATAGGGGAAAGGAGAGGGAGGGAGAGATGACGGAGGGATTGGGGAGGGGAGGAGGATATGGGAGAGAAGAGGAGTGGGAGGGAGTGCTGGAGGATGAGGGGAAATGAGCCAGCCTGCGCAATTGGGGGCTATGCATGAGTGGTGGAATATTGCATTGGGGGAATGGGTTGCGTTGGGGGAAAGGGTGAGTGGTAGAATATTGCATTGGGGGAGCAGACTGCACTTAGCCTAGTAAAATATTAAAATTTATCTTTTCTCTAGTGTCAAATGTCATTTGCAGAAGAGTTCCAAATTTGTACCACTCTCTGTGTAGAGGTGTTTAAGGACATCTCTCCTGAAAGCCTAGCACTTATTTTAGACTGTACACCCAAGACTAACCATTCCAATCACTAGTGCATCTTTAGTCATAACACATCTGGTTGTGAATGGTAGTGAACAATTAATGGGAGGAGGAGGTTCAAAGAACATGCTCATTTTCCACAATGACTGGGTCCAGCATGCGAGTATGAAAGAAAATGCTGTAGCATTCACAATTCTATGTAACCAGAAATGCCAAATAGATGATTGCTTGGCTTACTTCTGAGATCTCCACAATCACAAAAGCAATTCTCGAGCCAATTTTAGTCACTTCACTTGATAGCAAGAAACTGCTGGGTTCGATGGATATAGCAAAGGATTTGGCACTTCTCGGCAAGTATCTCTGATATTGTTACCACACTGGCATCTCCCTGATTATGTGGAACATTTTCCAGGCATGTCTTGTTCTAGAAAAAGCATGATAAATGCAGTCTGGTTAATTAACTGCCAATTAATTTTCTCTTGGTGGAAGCTGTTGTTGACAGTGCTGTCATCCCGCACGGTAAAACTGATACCTTGTTGGGTTTTGCCAGGACTATTTTGTTCCAGACCGTGCCAAATTTATCATAAGCATAAGAGCTGTATGAAAAGGTGAGCTGAGAATGAAACCTCTTGATCTTAAAGCAGGATTTGACCAAGTGTGACCAAGTATGGCATCAAGGTATCCAGGTAAAACCATTGTTGAAAAGGACAATATGTCAAATATAAATTCTGATTATCCCAGATATTCAGGACATGCTTAATGACACTGTTGCCAATGATTATTTACCGAATGGTAAGAACACCAGACGTCTTACCCCGAGGCATTTACCACCATAGCTAGGGACTTCAATAAAGCAAACCTTACTTTCACCAAGGGTTACACAAAAAGCTGGAGAAACTCAGCGGGTGCAGCAGCATCTAAGGAGTGAAGGAGATAGGCGACGTTTCGGGTCGAGACCCTTCTTCAGTCTCCACATCCTTACTTTCACCAACATGTCTCCTGCTGCACCAGAGGACCAAACACACTTGATCACTGCAACACCACCATCAAGAATGCCTATCGCCCCATTCCTCGCCCTCACTTCGGTAAATCCGAAGACTGGGCAATGTTCAGGGACTCGGCAACGGACCTGAACGAATACGCCACAGTCGTTACAGACTTCATAAAGAAATGTGTGGAGGACTGCATCCCGACAAAAACCTTCCGAGCGTTTCCCATTCAGAAGCCTTGGATGAACTTTGAGATTCGCACTCTGCTGAAGACCAGACACCGGGCGTTCATGTCTGATGATACAGTGGTCTACAAGAAGTCCAGATACGACCTTGGTAAGGCCATCAAAAAGGTCAAAAGGGACTTCTTCTCCAAGCTGGAAGATGAGACAGATGTTCGACAGCTGTGGCGGGGCCTGAATGCAAACACCTCCTACAAGGCGAAATCAGGAGGTAGCTCGTATGTCGGCGTAGCATTACTCCTTGACGAGCTCAATGCGTTTTACACACGCTTTGATAGGGAGAACACTGATGTGCCTTCTCGAGCCCCCATTCGCTGTGATGGTATTTCAGTCACAGTCACAGAGGCCGGCGTCAGAAAATCCTTCTGAGGGGTTCTATAACTCGAAAAGCGCCTGGACTGATGGTATACCCGGTCGTGTTTTAAAAACCTGTGCGGACCAACTCAGCTGGAGTTTTTACAAACATTTTCAACCTCTCACTTCTGAGGTCTGAGGTTCCCACCTGCTTCAAAAGGGCATCAATTATAACAGTGCCCAAGAAGAGCAAGGTGACGTGCCTCAATGACTATCGACCTGTGGCACTAACGCCTGTGGTGATGAAGTGCTTCGAAAGGTTGATCATGGCGCAAATCAACTCCTACTTCGACAAAAACCTGGACCCACTGCAGTTTGCTTACCGCCACAACAGATCAACGGTGGATGCGATCTCGCTGGCTCTCCACTCCGCTCTGGACCACTTGGACAACAAAAACTCATGTCAGGCTGTTATTCATTGATTACAGCTCGTCATTTAATACAATCATCCCCTCCAAGCTGGTTACCAAACTCGCAGAACTGGGTCTCTGCACATCTCTCTGCCATTGGATCCTCGACTTCCTCATTCACAGACCACAGACTGTTCGAATTGGTGGAAAGGTGTCAGCCTCGATAACAATCAGCACGGGAGCACCTCAAGGCTGCGTGCTCAGCCCCCTGCTGTAGTCACTCTATACTCATGACTGTGTAGCTGGTCATAGTGCGAACTCCATCATCAAGTTCGCTGATGACACCATTGTTGTGGGACGTATCACTGATAGGGACGAGTCAGAGTATAGAAGAGAGATTGACTGACTGACCAAATGGTGCCAGCACAATAACTTGGCCCTCAACACCAACAAAACCAAGGAACTGATTGTGGACTTTGGAAGAGGTAGGATGGGGACCCACAGTCCCGTTTATATCATTGGGTCGATGGTGGAAAGGGTCAAGAGCTTCAAATTCCTGGGCGTGCACATCTCTGAAGATCTCTCCTGGTCCGAGGACACTGATGCAATCACAAAGAAAGCACATCAGCGCCTCTACTTCCTGAGAAGATTACGGAGACCCACACCATCCTGGCAACACACTCATCTCCCCGCTCCCTTCAGGTAGAGGGTACAAGAGCCTGAAGACTGCAACGTCTAGGTTCAGAAACAGCTACTTCCCCACAGCCATCAGGCTATTGAACACAACTCAAACAAAACTCTGAACATTAATAGCCCATTATCTGTTTATTTGCACTTTTTATCTGTTTTATTTATTCATGTGTGTATATATTTATTCAATGGTATATGGACACACTGATCTGTTCCGTATTCATGCCTTCTATAATTCGGTTGTGCTGAAGCAAAGCAAGAATTTCATTGTCTTGAATTGGATGTCTTTTTTTTGAGCAGGCTATACTAGATAATTTTCCATACAGGGCCGATGTTATTTTGTGATTTAATTGGAACAACTAGGCTAGATACACGTCCAAATTCTTAGTGCTGGCTTTCATTATTATACCTGGAATGTTGAATGTTCCAATAGCTTTTGTTATATCTGATGCTCTCAGCTACAGTACTTCCTGATTAATAGCAAAATGAATTAAGTTGTCAAATGACTGGCCACTGTGATGATAGGGATTTCAAGAGAAAGCCAAGGATAACCCACTTGATACCTCTCATTGAACATTGCTGTATATGTTTCAACCTAATATGTAGCACCCACACACAGGCCCCATGATTGTCCAGGATGGAGATATTCTTGGAGTCTCACTCTCCTCCTGGTTGTATAATTGTCCACCTCCATTCATAACTAGCTGTGACAGAACTGCAGAGGTTTGATCTAATAGTTCAGTCATTTGAAACAGAGTCCCATAAAGTAGATACAATGAAAACATAACATTTTAAAGCAATCAGATGGTGAAATGCAAGTGGAAGACTTCATGATCAGCTGAGGCAGTTTAACTAAAGTGACCATCCCCCATCTTTAATTATTTGAATGGGAAGACCAATTGGTACAGTGAGATTTGAGTTACAAATACAAAGAACACAATACACGATAGTTTAACATAAACATCCCCCACCGCGGAATCAATGTTTCCCACTGTGAGGGAAGGCAATAAAGTTCAGTCATCTTCGTCTTTGTTCACCCGTGGTCGGGTCCTATGAACCCTCAGCAGTCGCTGCTACGGACTGCCCGATGTACCGGCCCTTGCTAAATGCAAGCCCAAGTTATATCATAAAACCAAATAACTACATTACACTAGAAAGTTGACTTTAAAAAATATTAACTGAATGTTATGTTTCCAAGTCCTGATATGGGCCTAAAACACTGACCATCCATTAGCCTACACAGATGCTGCTGAGTTCCTTTCATAGTTTGTTTCTGCTTCAGATTCCAGCATCTGCAGTCTCTTGTATCTATCAATTCAAAGCTAACGCCCGTGCTAATTCATTTCAAAAAGGTAAATGGATGAATAAGATATATATATATATATATATATATATTTATATATATATAAATATCAACTAAAATAATTGTAACCAATAAAATATGATGTTATGTTAAGAACAGTCAATTCTAAATCTGATAAAACCACAAGCATGTTTAGACATGCTGACACAGTTCAAATGCTAAAAGGTAAGTAAATATAATCTTCTCTAAACTTCTTAAGTAGATACTACATTCCTGGGACTTGGGCTGAGGTTTGACTTGAATAAATCATAAAATAATAACTAATTTAAAATGAAATTGATTTCCACTCGGTTGTGTCTTTGCCTTGAATATAAATGTGTATAACATAGCAGTTGCTTAAAGTACATTGTTAACTTGTGTAATATTATCCAACTGTGCTGTTGTTTGAGTCATATTTCACAAATCAATCTCTTTTTCACTTAATTATGTATTTCTACATACAAATTTGCCTGTTCTTTATGTATAATTTTGGTGTCAATTCCATTCTGTTTCCAAAAAAAATCTAAAAGCAATGACTTGTTTATTCGGAAATTGTGAAAAATAAAATCTCACCCGTGACACTGTAGAGCTATTCACTCAATGATAAGATATCATATGGAAGACGATTTCCCTGAGACAAACAAATCGGGATGTCAAAAATTGTCTCAATTAACTGAAACAAGTCCAGAAGCTATGTTTCCAGTCAGCGGACAATTTCCCATTTATTAGATGATATGCTGACTTTAAAGTAGGAAAGATGAGTTGTCATCAGTACTCCGAGAAAACAAAAAAATCAGTCACCAAATTGTAATGGATGTTGTCCATTAACCATTCCAATCTTCATCACCTACGACATGAGCCATCCTGGAGCAAAATCTAAAAAAAAAATCCCAAATCTAATGTGATAATTTACAATACAGGGCCAGAAGTTTTCCTGAAATATTTCAGGAGCTGATTAATAGACGAAAGTCACACCAACTTCCTCCATTTGAATTACATATCGCATGTCCACATGTGGTATCCTCATTAAGTTGCTAATATACGACATTATGAACAAAAATAGTCAAACAGCATAATTATGTGAATATCAAGAAAAATTACAGATGCTAGAAAACTGCAGTAAAAATACAAAATGCTGGAAAGACTCAGTAGGTCACCCAGTCTATGAAAAGTGAGACAATTAAAGCTTCATATAGAAGATCTTTCATTAAAATTACATTGTAAAACATTATTGCAACTTAAGATTGTTGCTTACTATTACTGTTCATACCAGTTCAAGCTGCTCTCTCTTGGGAGGGAAGGCTTTTGTCCAATTGTGAGCCAAACAATTTTTGAACGCATAAAAACAGGCAGCCTTTTTGAATATGCAGAGGTGAAGAAATAGAAGAGTTATATGATACAGTGCTGAACCATGCAGATCAAGAAGATCATACGTTTGCCAAATCCTGATCCACTGGCAGTAATATCTGCAATAATATTATAAAGGCATTATCCAGGAGTCTGGAGGCACCAAATCATATTAAAATAACTAGTGAGTTCAAATTTCAAGGTAGAATAAAATGTTTTGCCCAACAGTAAAAATGGTACTGTAGTTACCATTTATTTATACTTTAGCTATATGTATAAGTTTGTATACTTTTGTTGTGATGCATCATATTTTAAAAGCACAAAAGCAAAAATCAAAACTCCATTACTATAGTCTTTAGAATTTAAATTATGTCACCAAACATGAATTTTTGAAAATCATGCTTTTTTGAGAATCACGTGTCAGCATTATAGTTAGCTGCAGATTATTTAATTCAATGCAGACCTGTGTTCTGACCTTGGATCTACTGATCAATGAATAGTAGTCTAATCTGCTGAGGGGTATGGCGGAATAATTTTGCAAACTTGAGTATGAAGAGACTTTAAAAAGGAGAACGTCCCAGTGTGGGATGATGGTGACGAGTCAGAGTATAGAAGGGAAATCGACCGATTGACCAAATGGTGCCAGTACAATAACCTGGCTCTCAACACCAGCAAAACCAAGGAACTGATTGTAGACTTTGGAAGGGGTAGGATAGGGACCCACAATCCCGTTTATATCAATGGGACGATGGTGGAAAGGGTCAAGAACTTCAAATTCCTGGGCGTGCATATTTCCGAAGGTCTTTCCTCATCCCAGCACACTGATGCAATTATGAAGAAAGCACATCAGCGCCTCTACTTCCTGATAAGATTACGGAGAGTCGGTATGTCAAAGTGGACTCTCTCGAACTTCTGCAAGTGCACAGTAGAGAGCATGCTGATTGGTTGCATCATGGCTTGGTTCGGCAAATTGAGCACCCAGGAGCGGAAAAGAATGCAGAAAGTTGTGACCACTGCCCAGTCCATCGTCGGCTCTGACCTACCCACAATCAAAGGGATCTATCGCAGTCGCTGCCTTAAAAAGGATGCCAACATCATCAAGGACCCACACCATCCTGGCCACACACTCATCTCCCCGCTGCCATCCGGTAGAAGGTACAGGAGCCTGAAATCTGGTACATCAAGGTTCAGGAACAGCTGCTTCCCCACAGCATCAGGCTATTAAACTCGCCATCAAACAAATTCTGAACTATGACAGCCTATTGCACTTTATCTGTTTATTTATGTGTATATATATATGGTCTATGCTATACGGACACACTGAACTGTTCTGTATTTATGCTTACAATACTTTGTTGTGCTGCAGCAAGCACGAATGTCATTGTCCTATCTGGGACACATGACAATAAACTCTCTCGACTTGACTTTTATACAGTACCAGGTTCGTGCGTTACAAAACATGTAATGCTAATATGTCAGTTTAAATGATAGAGTTAACATGCAATCTTTCTGCTGATTGGTTAGAATGCACAAAAGCTTTTCACTCTACCTTGGTACATGTGACAATAAACTCAACTAAACTGGAAGCCCTGTTAGAAAATGATTATGAAAACATACGTCTTATGATCAATAAATAACTGCATTCTCTGATGGAGGTTGTCACTTTGTAAATGTTACTGCTGGAAAACCTAGTGTTTGCTGATTTTACTGCTTTTGCCTGGTAAACAAGTATCTGAAATAAGAGCTGAAGCAGATCATCAGTATAGTTGAACTGCTTACTACTTCTCTCTTCAGTCAGTGTTTAATGGACCTGTCACACTTACACGACATTTTAGGCGACTACAGGAGACTTGGTTTATATTTATTCCTCACTCAATATAACTGAAACATTATCTGGTCATTATCATATTGTGGTTTTTATGTGCCAATTAGTTGCAATTTGATCACTCTTCTAAAGTATAATTGGTTGTAAATCATTCAAAGTTTTGAAATGGAACTAAAAAGTTAAAATTAGGAAAATGCTAATCTGTCAAAGCCATTGAGAATGGGTGGTGAAATATAATTTGTTTTAAGATTTCTGGTAAATGTTCTGTTTCTGATAATGTGTGATGGAATAACACTTTTACACAATGTTAGGTACAAAAATGTTACTTGGTGATTATGTACAATGTTTTCCTTTCTATTTCTTTCAGAAAGTGAATTATTTCAGCACTCATTGCAAAGTGTTCTTTGTATTTTGATGTTGAAGGGCATATTTAAAAATATGAATTTGTGCTCTGTTCAGCAGCATGTGTATTGGATAGTGTACAAGGTTAACTGAGTGAATAATGAAATTACATTGTGTTTTTGTCATTACGTTTCTTTGAAGACACATGCTGGTTATTACAATTTATGGTGAAAATATTTGAAGATAATAGAATAAAGAACATAGAACAGTACGGCACAGGTACGGCCCATCGGCACACAATATTTGTGCCCAACATGATTCCTAGCTGAATTGATCTCATCTGCCTACACGTGATCCATATTCCTCTATTCCCTGCACTTCCATGTGCCTATCTAAAAACCTCTTAAATGCCACTATTGCATCTGTCTCCACCACCACCCCTTTCAATGCATTCCAGGCCCCTACCACTCTCTGTGTAAAATGAAACTTGTCCCACACATGTAAATTAAAGGGGCGACTAGGACTGCACACAGTACTCCAAATGCGGCCTGATTAAAGTCCTATAGAACTACATTATGACTTCCTGACTCTTATATTCAATGCCCCTAAAAAGAAGGCAAGCATATCATATGCCTTCTTTACCACCCTATCTACCTGTGCTGCCAACTTTAGTGAGTTATGAACTTGAACTCCAAGAACCCTCTGTACATCAATGCTATTAATGGTCTTACCATTAACTGTATACTTTCTCCTGACATTCAGTTACCCAAAGTGCAACACCTCACAGTTGCTCAGGTTAAACTCCATCTGCCATTTCTCTGCGCATTTCTGTAGCTGATCTATAACCTGCTGTATCTTCTAACAGCCTTCCTCACTGTCTGCAACTCCTCCAATTTTGGTGTCGCAAGCAAACTTACTCACCAACCCATTTACATCTAGGTCACATATATATATTTATATATATACTAGTCCCAGGGGGGCCCGTTGTGTCCCGTGCCCTCGATGCGTGGGGGGGGGGGGAGAGTGGGGATGAGAGAGGGGCAAGGGAAAGAAGGGGGGGGGAAGAGGGATGCCGAGGGAGGACGAGAAAGGCTGGGGAGAGAGAGAAGGGGGAGAGAGAGAAGGGGGGGTGAGAGGAGAGGAGGGGGAGAGAGAGGAGGGGGAGAGAGAGGAGGGGGGAGAGAGAGGCGGGGGAGAGAGAGGAGAGAGGAGGGGGGAGAGAGGGGGGTGGGGTGGTGAAAGAGAGGCCGGGGGAGAGAGAAATATATTTTTAAATTAAAAAAGCGTTGTCTTTGAAATTAAATGTTATCTTTAAGAATTAGTACAATTAAGTGAGGCACCGGAAAGTCTTTAAAGAACAAAAAACGCAATGTTTTTGAAATTAAACCAAAACAATGAAGTTCAATTGGACTATCTTTGGAGATGTGGAAGTCAGCATTAAGCCTCGTTCATCAAAGTGATGTAATGACCATTGAGAAAGTTCTGGAATAGCAAGCCGGAAAGCTTGTGAGCGCTCGTGACCTCTGAAGCCCTCGTGAAAGCTCGGGAGTGCCGTGAGTGCGCAGGACCTCAGGGGACTTCGGAAGCCTTCGGAAGCGCTCGGGAGCTGCAATACAGAGCCCACTTGCTCGTTCTTTCTACGACTTTTGAAGAACAATGGGGAGGAGGGGGTGACGTCACTCGCTGCGCGTGGAACATAGGGCAGCAGGCCGCGAGGAGCAGAGCCATTGTGACGTCATCAGCGAGACCATCTCGTTTATTTTCCAAGTTATTTGAAATTTTTGAACATTTTCATAAATAACTCGAGAAATAATGCATGAAATCAAGGCAATTTTTGACATCACGGTGTAAATCTCTATCGGAATATGTAAAAATCTCACCGTTAGCACATCGTGTTTTCGAGGAGATGTGAAACGCACACGAACATCACACAAATAAATACATAAAAACATAGAAACATAGAAAATAGGTACAGGAGGTAGCAATTCGGCCCTTCGAGCCAGCACTGTTCATGTGATCATGGCTGGTCGTCCCCTATCAATAACCCATGCCTGCCTTCTCCCCATATCCCTTGTTTCCACTAGCCCCTAGAGCTCTAACTAACTAACACATCCAAGATCAGAGTTTTATAAGTATAACAATATATATATATTACAAACAGCAGAGGTACCAGCACTGATCCCTGCAGAACTCCACTGGTCACAATCCTCCAGCCAGAATATCTACCTTCCACCACAACCCTCTGTCTTCTATGAATTAACCAAATCCATATGACCAAGTCATCGTCAATCCTGTACGTCTTTAATATTCTGGATCAGCCTACTATGAGGGACCTTATCAAAACCCATACTAAAATACATGTGTACAACATCCACCACCCTACCTTCATCAGTCTCCTTTGTCACCTCCTCAAAACACTCCATCAAGTTAGCGAGGCATGACCTGTCACCTACAAAGCCTTACTGGCAATCCCTAATTAGCCCATTCTCTATTATAAAATTATTTCCCTGGACTGCTCCTCCTTTTATGTGCTCTTTAAAACCCATCTATTTTAACTAAGTTTTTTAAACTAAGTTCTGATACATTCATAAGTAGCTCTTGTTAATTTCTGTTTTATAATGTTCAGTAAAACCGCTTAAGTTGGTTTATGATCTGAAATATACCATACTCATTCAAGTTGTTAATGTTGTTGCACTAGGGTGGAAAGTTTGCACTATGGTTTGAAGGTTGCATAAGTGTTTATAGGTTGGTTGCAAGATGACTCCATTAAACACGAGAACAACTTGGTGCAGGAAGTAATTTTTACCTGGCTTCCAGGCTAACCCTTCTACATTCCCAGATAATTTGCCACCTGGCAATCTTTTCCCAAGCCATTCGTGTCCTCCAGTTTGTCTGCCTTTTTTATTGATTCTTGAATATCTAACCAAATGCTTATCTTGGCTTATCCTCATATTTTCCTTGAGAAATTCACAGTTTAGAGAGTTAAGAACTTATTCTGTTTAATTGTATGTGTGCCCATGGCAAGTGCTTTCAATCAGGCTGATGCACAATATCTTCTTTATCTTTTCAGTGCTGAGTGTTTGCCTACTTGATGAAAAGTGAAGAGAAACATCAGACTGAGAGAAAAATAAGCAAAAACAAATGGAAAAACAAAACGTTGCATATGAATGAATGTACCATACAAAAAAAAGGTAGGAATGATACACAAATTAAAGGAAAGAAAAGGAATAGACAACCGACAGGGATAGGAAAGATACACCAACGAAAGGGAGTAGAATCAAGTAAAGAATGATGTTTCAAAACATAACTTTTTTGGGGGGATCTTTTTGTTCCTTTGTTGCTTCCAGCTCCATCATCTCCTCAGTAATGGTGGATCAATTTGATGCTGCGACATTCATTTCCCTTTCATTGTTTGAGACATTGAGTTTCCTTGTAGTCTGCTCTTGACTTCTCCCATAACACAGTCCAATAATAGCAGCGTTGTCAAAATTAATTACCTCAATTACATTCTGCAGCCGAGCCACCTTGTCTGCCCCAATTCCTCCAAAGGTTTCACATTACTGTTGCGTTACCAATCTGCTTCCTGTGCCCTCGACTATAGACCTAACCACAACTGAATTAATGCGTTCCTCCTAGTTTGCTGGTTGTGTCTTTGCTGAGCATGCATTATTTAATTAAACAACTAAAATTGGTTTAAACTGTTAAAATTTATAGCAAATAAATAATATTTTTTGTGCTGTACAACACATAAGTTGTGCTTGTGTATTAGTTAGGAAGTCATGAACCTAAGAAATGAAATGTTCGTTGATTTGTAATAATTCCACATTTATATAGACAGAGACAAATACATTAGTTTGTGAAGATAAATTCTGTATAAAGGACTCTGTTGAAGGCACTTGCCATTGCAAATCTTGGGAGAAAGTGTTAATTCACTGGAGTAATTATTCAAAGAAAAATGCTTAGCAGTCTGAGAGAAATTGTCAGTCATTTTTCTTGGAGAATTTAATATTGAAATAGGCCAAATCAATTAGTTAAATTATGACATCTCTTTGCAGACTGTAGGGTCCAGTGTGAACAGTCTTTGTTAATTGCAATTCAGTTGCTCTTGGCTTCCATCATAGCAAACCACAACTGTACTTATTATAACACCATGGTTTGTAAGGAGTACTTTTTGATCTTTGTTGTCTTTGATGAATCATGAAAATACTTAATTTTTCCTCTTTGTTAATTCTTGGACTGTTGAAATGAGTCACTGCAGACAATTATGGATCTGATCATTTAATCATGTGTTAAGCGAGGTTTCATTAAAGCTGAGAGTCAATTATTATTTAAGATGCAGAACACATAAACTGAAGGCTTGATTAAACTTACATTTATTACATCATGTAAGTATAGAGATGTAGGCTTGAATTAAGGTATGTGTTCGTGACCCAATGTAAAATAGTTTCCATGTTTAGTTCAGAATTGGCAACCTGATATAAGGTCATCAACCTGTAACATTGTCCATTTTTCTTTATCCAGAGATCCAATCTATTTTATTTCATATTTCCAACAATGACCGTAGTGCATCTCACAATTTTAGCATTATATGTTTTTCTTTCTCTAACTTTAATCATCTACCTCTGTTTACACCAACTCTTGACAGATCCACAATGATTAACAAGAATTCATCAACCTTTGTCGATACCAACAGTATTTGTGCCATCTGCACTCCTTTGGTTTCCATCCTATCACAGAAATTCCTTGTTCTCTTGACTCTTCTTCTCTTATCTTGACAAATTATATACATAAATACTTGAATAAGAGCGATATAGGTATGGTTGCAATTAGAATATGCATTTGCCCCTCATTCCTATTCTACCATTTATTAAGAGGATGGTTAATTTGTTTCTACCTCAATTTTGCATTCCTGTCTACGATGGTAACTTTTCATACACTTGCATATCATGAATCTGTGTACCTCTCCCTTAAAAATATTCCAGGACTCTTCTTCCACGACACTTTGAGGAAGAGTTCTAAAGACTCTCAGCCATCTAAGAGAAAAATATTTTCTCATTTGAGTCTTAAATAAGTGACCTCTTACTTTTAAAACAACGACCTTGTTCTAGATTCTTCAGTAAGAGGAAACACCTTTTCAACATTCACTGGTCAGGATCCCTCAGGTTCATAAATATTTCAATCAAGTCTCCTCTCACTCAGCAGATGCAACCTTAGCCTGCCCAACCTAACTTTCCCTAATAAGACAAGCAGGGTTTTAGTCTAGTAAACCTTCTCTGAACTTTTGAAGCATTTCAATTTTTCTTAAGAGAGAAAACAATACTGTAAAATGCTGTTTTTTTTTCACTTTCACAGTTCTGATGACAGGTTACCAACACAAATCTTTAACTGTTTCTCTCTGTTTCTCTCACCATAGCCTTACCTACTGAATAATGCAGTTTTCTGTTTTATTTCAAATTTCCAGCATTTGTAGTGTTGTTTACTCTCATCAACTAGCCCCTCAGTTCCTGTTGTATTGTTCTGTTGGGCTACTGTCATTGACTTCTCGGCTGAACTTAGGACTGCACCAAACCAGTGCTGTTATCACATGTCTAGGGACATATTTGGAGGTAGAAAACAATATGCAAACGGAAAATACAAAAATTGTTATGTTGGCAGATTTTCTAATTTACGCCTACTCACTTGAGGTAGATGTAATATGTAGGAAGGAACTGCAAATACTGGTTTAAATCGAAGATAGACACAACATGCATCAGACTGAAGAAGGGTCTTGATTCAAAACATCACCCATTTCTTCTACCCAGAGATGCTGCCTGTCCCGTTGAGTTACTCCAGCATTTTGTGTCTATCTATGAGGTAGATTTAGTTTCTGGAGTATGTCAAGGGTTGATATATTTTGAAGAAAGATGTTCCTGCAAACTACTTTAAGAGAGAGCTAGATTTAGCTCTTAGTGCTAAAAGAATCAAGGGATATGGTGAAAAAGCAGGAACGGGGTACTGATTTTAGATGATAAGCCATGAACATATTGAATGGCGGTGCTGGCTCGAAGGGCCGATTGGTCTACTCCTGCACCTATTTTTCTATGTTTCTATGTTTCTACTTGCTTTTATTCATGTGATACTGAATGTAAATACCAGTTTGATTAATGTTTTACAACTTACTTTAGTTTATCAGTGGAACATATTTTTCTATAATACATTGTCACATTTTCCAAACTGTTCATTTTAGGCCTTATCTTGTAATTCTTCATTGAAGGCATTTTCTTCGGGATAGCTGAGGAAATAAGTGTTGCTGAATGTTTGCCACAATGGCAACATCCATTGCACACTCCATCTGAAGTTTATTAGTGAAGTTGCTTAAGTTTAATGTCAACCAGCTAGGTATGTTATTACAATCTTGCTGGCTAATATTTCCCTATGCTTGCTATGCTTTGTGGTGTGAATGTATAATGCACATTATTTCAAAAATCAAAAGAAACATTATGCAAACAGTGGTAAACTAAATGAAACCACAGACCACTTGCACGAACTTAAACTATAGAAAAATTAATAACCCTTGACTTACCGAATTATCTTTATGAGATTCAGGGTTGGGAGTGGAGGGCACGTAGTCCCTCACTTCAACTTCTCATAAAATAAAGATCAAATTTCAAATTAAGTTTTCGTTTCATCTTTCTATTTTATATCGAAGTCTCGTGATGAGACTACGTGAAGCATTCGAAGCTCTGTGGTTTCATGCAGTAAACCAATCTGTGTGTGAAACACTTAAACAGATAAACCATAAATGGTAGAAAAGACATGGGCTATTAACAACATGATGCTAACTTACATACATGTACATTGCCCTTAATCGGACCACAGTCCCAATTGCCTTTGGGTTAGACAATAGCTCATGCAACACTGTTCAGAATTCTATCTGCAACCATCCAGACAGGTTCAACAAAATTTTATAACTTCTGAAAATGTGCTTATCTGAGCCTCCTGCTGTCACAAGAAGATGATCAAAGGGGAAATTCCATTCTATTGGCTGCTAACGAGCAAGCCTCCCGCTTTTAGCTGCTTACACTCTATCCATCTTGAAATAGTCTGCACCAACAATCTCTTGTGAAATTATTAAATAACTATGAAGAAACTATCCTTCATTTTATATGTACTAGTAAGCTCAGTGTATCTTTTTACATAATAAACCCCCCAATCTCCGATCTGGTGGGTATGCTGTCAACTCCAACTTGCCCAACCGTGCCCGTTTGCTTTATGAGTTCATTCATAAAAGCTATGCTTATGTCAGATATGATCCAGAGATCCAGACGGAAATTGTGTAAAGGTTGTGCTCTTTGTGCTGAAATCAGTTGTCATAAGCATAATTAACTTAAAAGATACTGCTCCAATATTAGGAATACAGTGAACGAATATCTGCATAATAATTTATACTGATTACACATTCCACACTACTTTGAATCCAGGCTTTAGAGTGTTCATATAAAAGACACCTTTCATAACCTTAGTTACCAGTGGGTGAATAACCAATCATTTGTTGTCCCACTTATAGAACTAGATACAATGACAAAGCAGCAAAAGCAGTGTCAATTGCGCTATAACATAATCGCTTCTCTTAAACCCAAACTGAAAGAACCACAAACCTCTGCTGCTTTTTGTTTAAAGTAGCTCACATGTATCTCTTCACAAACTTTCCATACAACCATGCAATGATAGATGCACGAGAAATAGGCTGAATTAGCCACTAGTCGTGTCTTCGAGCAAATATAGGAGCTTCTTTCGGCAGACTTATCTACAATGGAAGCCCTGGGTGAGTAGGCCAAAATGGCATTACTATAATCCATGTCGTCTATAAACGCCGTGACAAAATGCCCTTTAATCTGAGTATGACAGCATTAACTTTAGAATGTTTGTAAATAGCCTAGGACTGAAGTCAACCCCTTAGGTAGAACCTAAAATTTCCAACACCGGCCTTGCCATAAAACACCAGATATATCTGTGCCTCTCGTATATTGATATGGAAAGGTATACATCTTCAAGATCGATTGAGGCCCTAAATCCTCTGTAATCAGCTAAATTGCTGAATGGCAATTATCCATCTTAAACTGGTTATACCAACCACATGATTAGACAAGCCAAATCCAACCCTGATTTGGCATCCTCCATTTTTCTTCAACCTTGAGCAAATATTAGAATATACCCCTCTAGTTCTTGGGCAGACTGCTCTTCCTTTGTGAGATGTCTCTGTTTTCACTTGGATAGCCATAGTTTCCTCTTTGAACCATAAGTACGGTAATCTTGGCATCTCTTGCCTCGGAGGAATTATTTACCCAGAAATCTTATAACCATTTATGATTTGTAAAATGGAAAAATCCAGCGGTTATCTGTCGCCACCTGTTTGTCGAACCGTCTTACCTATCTCAGTCTTGAATATCAACGGCACCTCATGCGACCGTTGTAATAACATTCGCATACTCAACAACCTTCAGCTCATTGTTGCTTTGCTGTCCATGACGAGACAGATGGTGACTGTAGATGTGATCAAGGCAGTTTCTGAGAAAGCCCTTGCTATAATAATCACCAAGACTGCTAATAGAATAATAGACAAAAGGTGATATCACCCCCTGCCACGATGATCCAGCAATCCCTGAGACAGACACCACCAAAAAATTTGGCCTCAGGCAGAAGACTAATAGTCAACTGATCCTAGATTTTGCTCTATCTCCTTGCACAGACATCCTGAACCATTGGGGACAGTACTGAGTATGAGGGGAGTACAGCAACCATGGTGAGCGCTGAACCTGCGAATAAAAACCCTCTGGCTATGATAGTAGTGTAGGCCTGATGTTCCAACCAGCCGCAGCAGAGCGGTATCTGCACTCACTAGGTAGAGGTGAAATGTATGCAGGTAAACGGAAGTCTACCCCCAAAGGGTGTATTACCACACCCATCACAGCCTCTTTCTCTTGAGAAAATTTAGCATAAATTGGATAGGACACAGGCCTATACCATCCTAACACAATTGAGTTAGACTGCGTATAACACAGAAGTACCCTCTACTGACATTGTACAAGCCGAATCCCTCCCTGAGAAATCTCAAAACATTCTGGGGTTAAAGCCTTTCGACTTTGCTTTTTCCTCAACTGAACCAGAACATCAGATCCTTATACGACTAGAATTGAAGCGTGGCATCCACTTGGTGTGGGAATATGAGTTCCCTGTCAACTCCTCACAGTCAGCGTGACCCTCAGAGTGGAAAATATCATAATGCAACCCTGAACCAGGAGTTGCTGCCGCATCCTCTGCCTGGAAGGACCAATCTCAATCGCCAGTGTGCGCTACACATCCTCTTCACCAAGGTGAGCGCGATTATCCCTGGCCTAAAGGCCTCTGGATAGGTATGAATTGAGTAGGCCTGGTGTTCCAACCAGCCTCAGAGTAACGATTCCTGGCGTTAGTTAAATATAGAGGTGGTATGCCCGCCGGAATACTGAAGCCCTAACCACGTAGGATGGTTCTACCACCCCCGCAGCCGCCTAAAATTCTTCCTGCAAGTCTTAAACTTGCTAAGATAAGTCCTCTCCGAAGAGATACTTTGCAGGCTGCATGTTACTGGCCCTGCATAAATGAGCACATTTTTAGGAATTACCTCAGGCCTCATAGCATTTTGAAAAGGCAATTTAGCTCCAACTGCATATTACATAGAAGTGCTAATGCATCGTCTGCCCTACCGAAAGCTGAACCCAGCTACTTCCCTTGCAAAGGCTGTAATGACATCAGTGAACAGTCTTTGGATACACTGAAATTTTAATTCTTTGCCCACGTATCACCACTAAGATATCCCAAATAGTGAGATTGCCTTTTGGAACATCCAAAGTCAGGCAGTTCTGGACTGGCATATTTCCCAGCCGGATCCAGCATATACCCATCCTTAGCTGATGAGAGGTTAAATCATTGATGCTCTTAACCAGATCTCCTGCAGTGGATCTCCTATCCCCGAAAGGATGGCCAATTATGTGACAAGAGCCGGAACTCCTTCATATGATTAAACTGCGGCATATCCCCCATAAGTTCAGGGGATTCGAATTCCTTGTCAATATCCCCATAGTCCTGGGCGCCGTCCTGTGTGGTATGGCTGCCCAGCCTACAGCCGTATGTCTTTTCTTCTTTTCTTTTTTTTAGTGTGTTAAGTGTTTTGTTTGGAGCCTATTCTTTTTTGTGTGGGGGGTGAGTGGGGGGGAAAGGGGGAAACTACTTTTCAGGGTCCCTACCTGGTTGGAGAGGCAGCTTTTCTCCGGGCTGCATCTCCGACCCGATCCTTGCGGCCTACCAGCGGGCCTGGAGCGGCGTTTCCCGAGGAGACCGTCCAGGGCCTCGGCTTCGGCAGCGGCGGAGCGCTGGAGCGCCATCGCGGGGCGGAGCGGAGCGGGCGATGCCTTGCCTGGGTCGCCGCGCTGGAGCTCCGGTGAGCTGGGACCGCCCGAGCCAAACATCGCGGAGCCGCGGGTCTGTGGAGCGGCCAGCTGCGGGCGGCAGCGCTGAACTTTAACACCGGGAGCCAGCGGAGGTGAGCTCCATTCAGCGCGGCCTTGTCGGCTCTGGAAGCCGCGGACTCGAGCGGGAAGCGGCCGTTCCGGGTGTACCAAGCCGCAGAGAGCACCACCACCTGGCGAGAACGGCCTGGAACATGGGGCCTCCGTGAAGGCAACTGTGGAGGCCTCAATAGGCCTGACTATGGGTGGACATGGGTTGGGGACTGGACATTGTGCCTTCCCTCATAATGTGAACCATTGTGGGGGGATGTTTTTATGTTTAAATCTCTTTATTATTGTTGTGTCTGTATTCTTTATTTTATGTGCTGCATGGCAAGAAGCATTTCACTACACCAATTGGTGTATGTGACAAATAAACTAACCTTGAACCTTGAACCTAGTCCAGTACTCCCCTCCACTGAGCGGTAGATAAAATAAAGCAACCCTGAACCAGGTGTTGCTTCCCCTCTTCTCTGCGGGAGATATTGTAACGCAAACCTGAGCCAGGTATTGCTTCCCCTCTTCTGAGCGGGAGATATATAACACAACCCTGAGCCAGGTGTTGCTTCCACAGGCATCTGACTGGAGCAGCCTGTAAGTGTCTCCTGAGCCAGGAGCACAATTCTATTACATACTAACTGGACAGGTCTTGCCTGCTAATGACTCCAAGTCCGGGCTTGCTCCCTTCTGGATCCTCAACGGAGTCTAGAGGGGAGGAATATAACGCAACCCTGAACCAGATGTTGCTTCCTACAGGCATCTGGCTGGCTACCTTTTTGAGCCTCAATGGATTTGTAAAAAAAATTGAAAACCATGTATCATTTTCCTTCCACTTCACAATTATCCGGAAGTGGCGGCGCTGCTTGGCAGCTGCGGCTCACCTGCAGTCCGTCTGTCTTTTTATTTTATTTTTGTCTTCGTGCCTGTTTTTAGCAATTATTTTTGGTTTGTTAGGTTGTGATGTGTGGGGGGGGGGAGGGGGGGAGAAACGGGGTTTTAGTCTCTCCCTTCGGGGGGATGCGACTTTTCTTGTCGTGTCCCCCGACACCGTCTCCGTCTGTGCTGAGGCCCTAATGGCGGAGCTGGCGGCCTCTAGCTTCCAGCGGCGGCGGCACGGCTTTCGGAGCTTCAGCGGCGACCTGGCTTCGGAGCTGCGGTGCTCCAGCGACGGCCTGGCTTTCGGGGCTGCGGTGCTCCAGCGACGTTCCGGCGACGGCCTGGCTGTCGGGACTGCGGTGCTCCAGCGACGTTCCGGTGGCGGCCTGGCTTTCGGGACTGCGGTGCTCCAGCGACGTTCCGGCGGCTACCTGGCTTTCGGGGCTGCGGTGCTCCAGCGGCGACCTGGCTTCGGGGATGCGGTGCTCCAGCGACGTTCCGGTGGCGGGCCCTGTGGCGGTGTTCCGGCGTTCCGGCAACAGCGGTGGCGGCGGCCCGGTTTCGGAGGCTCAGCCGCGGGCCTGGTGGACGGCAGCATCGGAGGCCTGGATCTCCCCAGCGCAGAGGGAGAATAAGGAGGGAAGGAGACAGAGACTAAGACTTTTTCCTTCCACCACAGTGAGGAGGTGTTTGGTGAACTCACTGTGGTGGATGTTAATTTTGTGTTTATTGTGTGATTTTGTTATTTTTATATATGTATGACTGCAGGCACGAAATTTCGTTCAGACCGAAAGGTCTGAATGGCAATAAAGGCTATTCATTCAATTATGCACCACTTTGTGTTGGTCTATCACATAAAATCCCAATAAAATACATTTACGTTTGTGGCTGTAACGTGACAAAATGTGGAAAAGTTCAAGGGGTATGAAAACTTTTGCAAGCCACTGTACATATGAAAATGGGGTTGTAGGTAGTTTAGTGTCGTTTATTGTAGTCATGTGTACTGAGGTACAGTGAAAAGGTTTTTGTTTGTGCTGTCCAGTCAGCGAAAAGTGTATACATGATTACAATCAAGCCATCCACAGTGTACAGGTACAGGATAAAGGGTATAACATTTAGTTCAAGATGAAGTCCAATAAAGTCTGATTAAAGGTAGTTTGAAGGTCTCCAAGGGTAGTTGGGAGGTCAGGACCATACTCTAGCCGGTGAGAGGATGGCTCAGTTGCCTGAAAGAAACTGTCCCTGAATCGAGAGGTATGTTTTTTCAAATTTCTGTACCTCTTGCCTGATGGGAGAGGGGAGAAGTGCTTGGGTTGTTAAGAAGGTGTTTGGCATGCTGGCCTTCATCAGTCGGAGTATAAGTTAAGTATAGCAGTTGGAACGTTATGGTGCTGTTGTACAAACGTTGATGATGTCATACTTGTAGTATTGTGTACAGTTTTGGTCAGCTTGCTATAAGGAAGATACAATCAAGCTGGAAAGACTGCAAAGAAGATGTACAAGGATGTTGTCAGGACTCAAGGCCCTTAGCTATAGGGAATAGTTGGGAAAACTAGGATTTTATTCATTGGAGTGCAGGAGGCTGAGAGGTGATCTTATTGAGGTTCTTAAAATCATGAGGGGATTAGATAGGATGAATGCAGTCTTTTTCCCATGGTAGGAAAATCAAGAACTGCAGGGCATAGAAACATATAGAAACATAGGAAATAGGTGCAGGAGGAGGCCATTCGGCCCTTCGAGCCAGCACCGCCATTCATTGTGATCATGGTTGATCGTCCCCAATCAATAACCTGTGCCTGCCTTCTCCCCATCTCCCTTGATTCCACTAGCTCCTAGAGTTTTTAACTCTCTCTTAAATCCATCCAGTGATTTGGACTCCACTGCACTCTGTGTCATGGAATTCCACAAATTCACAACTCTCTGGGTGAAAACGTTTTTTCTCACCTCAGTCTTAAATGGCCTCCCCTTTATTCTAAGACTGTGGCCTCAGGTTCTGGACTCGTCCAACATTTGGAACATTTTTTCTGCATCTAGTTTGTCCAGTCCTTTTATAATTTTATATGTTTCCATAAGATCACCCCTCATCCTTCAAAACTCCAGTGAATACAAGCCTAGTCTTTTCAATCTTTCCTCATATGACAGTCCCGCCATCCCAGGAATCAATCTCGTGAACCTACGCTGCACTGCTCAATCACAAGGATGTCCTTCCTCAAATTAGGAGACCAAAACTATACATAATACTCCAGATGTGGTCTTACCAGAGCCCTAGACAACTTTCTCACCACCGGTCAGGCTAACTGGTCTGTAATTCCCTGTTTTCTCTCTCGCTCCTTTCTTGAAAAGTGGGATAACATTAGCTATCCTCCAGTCCACAGGCACTGATCCTGAATCTATTGGAACATTTGAAAATGATCGCCACTCCCTGAGGACCCTGGGATGCAGACCATCAGGCCCAGGGGATTTATTATCCTTCAGTCCCATTAGCCTACCCAATACTATTTCTCGCCCAGTGAAAAATTCTTTCAGTTCTTCTACCCCCTTAGATCCTCTGTCCTCCAGTACTTCTGGGAGATTGTTTGTGTCTTCCTTAGTGAAGACAGATCCGAAGTACTTGTTCAAGTCTTCTGCCACTTCCTTGTTCCGCATAATAATTTCACCCGTGTCTGCTTTCAAGGAGCCCACATTTGACTTTGCTATTCTTTTTCCCTTAACATATCTAAAGAAGCTTTTACTGTCCATCTTTATATTCTTGGCCCTCGTACTTGCGCACTGCCCGTTTTTTTTCCTTCTGTTGTCCTATGAAAGTTTCCCAATCCTCTGGCTTCCGGCTACTCTTTGCTGTGATATACATCTTTTCTTTTAGTTTTATTCTATCCCTAACTTCTCTTGTCAGCCACAGTTGCCTCCTACTCCCCTTGGAATCTTTCTTCCTTTTTTGAATTAAATGATCATGCGCCTTCCGGATTATGCCCAGAAATTCCTGCCATTGCTGTTCCACCGTCATTCCTGCTCGGATCCCTTTTCAGTCTACCTTGGGAAGCTCCTCCCTCATGTCTTCATAGTCCCCTTTGTTCAACTGCATCACTGACACTTCCGATTTAACCTTCTCCTCAAATTGCAGATTAAAACGAATCATATTATGATCACTACCGTTCTCTTATCAAATTTGGTTCATTGGGCAACACTTAATCCAGAATTGCCTTTTTTCTGGTCGGCTCCATTACAAGCTGCTCTAAGAATCTATCTCAGAGGCACTCTACAAACTCTCCTTCTTGTGGTCCTGAACCAACCTGATTTTCCCAGTCTACCTGCATATTAAAATCCCCCATCACCACAGTGGCATTAACTTTGTTACATGCCAGTTTTAACTCCTGCTGCAACTTACACCCTACATCCGGGCTACTATTTGGGGGTCTGTAGATAACACCAGTTAGTGTCTTGCCTTTACAATTCCTCAGTTCAATCCACAGTGACTACCTAGTCAGTCCCTATGTCTGAAATGTCGCCTATTTCCTCACCCGCTGAGTTTCTCCAGCATTTTTGTCTGCCAGATCAAGTAGTTGAGGCTGGTACAATAACACCATTTAAAAGACATTTGGACTGGTACATGGATAGGAAAGTTTTAGATTGACATGGGCAAGGTGAGGGCAAATGGGATTTAGTTTGGATAGGGCATCTTGGTAGGCATGGACGATTTGGGCTGAAGTGCTTGTTTCCGTGTTGTATGGTTATGACTTATGAATGGTACAGCACAATTGAGAAAGCGATGATGAATGGAATTTCAAAATAATGGCAGTTTTGTGCAGCCAATAGCTAATTCCATGCCCAAAATATGAGGGTGAATTAGAATGTTCGAACCCAGTTATATCGTTTCCCGATTTCACCTCCACCCAAGTTCCACCAACTTCTTGTTTTCACCCAACAAATAGCTAACAATGGCCTGTTTCCTTTATCATTGTTACTTTTTTGCATATCTTTCATTCATTGTTCTATATCTCACTACATCTATATATCTAATTTCCCTTTCCCATGACTTTCAGTCTGAAGAAGGGTCTCGACCTGAAAAGTCACCCATTCCTTCTCTCCAGAGATGCTGCCTGTCCAGCTGAGTTGCTCCAGCTTTCTGTGTCTATATTGTACAAAACATGTTCTCCAGCATGAATTCAGCCACAATAACCAACTTGCTCTTAATTTATTTTTTGGAACCTTACAAAACTTGGAACTGCCACTTGAAAAATTTGACCCGAGATTGCCAGTTAACATTTTATTTTTATCTTGAGCTGCTACCATTAAATATTAATTATGTGTTTTCTTTCCTTGTTATAGTTCCACGGTTTGCCTTTATCATAAATTCTGAAGACCTATTGATGTTTTCTTAGTGGTGCCAAAACATGGGAAATTCAGAAAGCCAGAATTATGGTGAACGAGCATTTTCTGGAGACGAACGTGCAAGTCTGGCACAAAGGCAAATGTCTCGATCACTTCGTATTCCAACTAAAATCTCACACAGAGCCAGGCCTGCTTCTACAGTTAGATTGGCACACAGAAATTCAGAAACTAGCACTAAATCTAGCAGCACCCCGAGCATCCCACAATCACTAGCAAGAGATGATCTGGACTCACAGAATCCTGGAATGCACAGTACCCTGGCAGAAGACTTTACTCAACTTTCTTGGCTGGTTAGGATGGGTAAAAGTGTGAGGCCTGTGTCTTACCATACAAGTTCCTCAGTTTCCAGTGACAGACGCAGGACTACTGAGGATGAACTTGATATTTGTTTGGACAAGCACATTGTCCAAGGTATGCAAAACCTTGATGAATTAAGGATGGATTCCAGTTCCAAAAGAAAAGTTGGAGATTTGCTTCCAATTACCAGAAATGGAACTATTGTTTTAGAAAGCACAAGTATCAGGAAAAAACGATCCAAATCTGCTGATATGTGGCGGCAAGATAGCATGGAGTTCTCCCTATCTGATCTTAGTCAGGATCGGTTAAGCAGCACAGAAGATCTGTTGGATAATACAGATGAAAAAGAGTATGAGGGAAATAGACTGATAAGCAGCAATTCCATGGATTTGGAACAACTAAGTGGAACCCAACGTGCCAACTCTGTAAATGAACTATATAGTGAGAAGCCAACAGGCGTGAGCACAAACAAGACACGGCGAAATAGGTTTATGACATATTGTCGGAACTTGAGGGCACATTCACAAGGTACAATGCATATGGAAAATGTAAGTACTGTTACATGGACTGGTGAAGAAGATGCAAGTGCCACCTCTTATGCTGCCTCCACACTACCATGCAGGAAGTCCCATTGCCTTTCTGAAGGAGCCTCTAAGGGAAGGTTAAGCCAAAAAAGTGACCAGAATAGAAGCACACATGTCAGAAGATCTAAAACAACACAGGTATTTAATTTGTTTTTAATAGATTTTTAAAAATCATTCAGTCATTGGTTCAAGTTTATTGTAAATACCTGTTGTGTTATAGTTTTTAAGCCATCAGGTGTATTTAAAACAATGTTCTGAAAAAGATGAATTATTTTTACCTTTTGGTAAAACTGTTGGTAGGAAGTTTCTTTATTTTTAACAGACAACATTCAATTAACATTTACTAACTTGGTTATAGCTGTGTGAATGAAACACCTCTAACTGTGGTAAAGTTCCAAAACATTATTTCTGGCTAAAATATTATCTTCCTGTGCCAATGCCTGCGAAATGGATTTATTGAACACAATAGGCCCAGAATAACATGTGCCCCTTGACTACTGCCATGTATATCAAACTTGAATCGTATTTCATGTATATACAAAGATCCAACCCCAACTTTCATGAAAACTGCAAATGGTTTCAAAAGAGTGAAAATCCATGTGTAATGTGCTTGTAGGTTGTAACGGTTGTAGCTACTCGTCATGAAATCTACTTGCAACAAGAACTATTTTTGCTTGCTATACTGAGTCAATTTTGGTGTTCTTTTACCATTTGGCTTTAGTCACATTTTTACATTTTTGACAAACCTGCTTTTTTCAGCTTTGTCAAAAGCCTTCTTAAAATCTGTGACAACATGAAATACACTATTTTCATTGACCTTCCATTTTTTGCATCTCAAAAAATCTCAGTTGGTTGGTCAGATAAGACCTTCCCTTAAAGGGCCTGTCCCACTTCCCGATTTTTTTGGCGACTGCCGACATCATTCACTGATTATCAGGGTCGGCGAAAGATTTTGAACATTTCAAAATCCAACAGTGACAAAAAATGTTTTGCGACACTTGAGGAAACACGTCAATATGTCATCACGCCATATCACTCGCGACTTTTAAGCTGACCTGATACGTCAGCCTGTCCCACTTGCCGAAAAAATCGCCAAGTGGGACAGGCCGTTATGAAATTAACACTGTTTGCCCTTGATTAATTTTAGCCTTTTGAAATAAATTGATTCCATTAATGTGTCGCATGTGAAGTTAAACAGTCTGACCTGAGGTCACTTGATTTATCCCTCTTCCCCATTTTAAATAACGGTGCATTAGCAGTCCACTGTTTCACTGGACCATAGCATATATTTTACAATATCTTCCCTTTTAATCATCTGTGCTATATATCACTTGAGCCTGGACACCTTACCTGTTTCAAAGGTGCTAAACACCTCAGAGCTGCTTCTTTCACAATGTTTATCTCGTCCAATATTTTGTACTCATTCTCTTTACTTTCAATATCATCTATATTTCATTGATTTGTGAATTTAGCTACCAAATATTCATTGAAAACCTTGCAGAAATACTTTGATCTGTAGATAAATAACAATCGTAGTCTCTGATATCCCCTCTTAAATCCTCAGTTAGTTTTTAAAGTTAATATTTCATTTTTTCTTTACAACATTGAAGGAGGCTATTCAGCCCATTGGGTCTGTTACCATCAGTTACCTTTCCCCATTAATATTCCTGCAACCGATTCTCTTTAACGGCCATAAACTCTCCCAAAAATCTCCTGCCAGCCTCGTCCACTGTTTACAGTAGCCAAATGTTTACAGCAGCTACTGGCACATCTTCAGAATACAGGAAGAAACAGCATCTGGAGGAAATCAACAAGGTCACAGGAAAAATGTGCAAACTTTACGGACAATATTAGAATCAAATCCGGGTCACTGTGTGACGACAGCATTAACTGCTTTGACTGTGCCTCTCATTTGGTTTTTATGTCTTGTTTTTTTGTAGCAGTATTTTTACCCTCCCTTTGGTTTTCTAATTTCCCTTTTACTTTCACTCAATTAACAATTTCTAATTAACAATTAACAAATAACATTTCATAAATGAACGATTCTATGCTCCTCTCTGCTTTTCACAGGCTCTAAGTGGCTGATCCAAAGTTCTATTTGTTTGCCTTGTTTCCACATTGTCACCCTGCGGTTTCTAGAGGTGACTGTCCCATTCTCTTTTGGAATAGATTTGTGCTAACCCTCTTGAATCTCTTCTTTGAATGCCCCCCATTGCTCTGAGTTGTTGCTTCCAGTCCACCTTGTTGAAGTGGGTTATGTTGTGAAATTGGCCTTGCTCACATTTAGAACCTTTGGTCCTATTTTATCTTTGTTCCTTTCCACAAACTGAATTAAGATCACTTCTCTAAAAAGTATCTCCCACAAATACTATTTCCACCTGCCTAGTTCTATTTCTCAAGCTAATAGTCACTGCATCTCCTATCAGCAAAAAAATCATTTTGGGGCTTGGTGCACACTGGCTTGAAAAGTTTCTCCTGAATATAATTCAAGAATTCTATGGTTTCTATACTTTTTGAACCGTGTGATTACGCATTTTACGTCATTCACTTCAATCTGTACAATTTAATGATCCTTCTAACACATCACAACCATAAAGTACGAGAGCAGTTGCTCTTACCTCATTTAACAAATTCCTCCATTTCAACAGCATTTCGCTTCATTTTTGTACTACTTCTCAGTCCCTCTTAAATCCTCAGTTAGTTTTTAAAGTTAATATTTAATTTTTTCTTTACAACATTGAAGGAGGCTATTCAGCCCATTGGGTCTGTTACCATCAGTTACCTTTCCCCATTAATATTCCTGCAACCGATTCTCTTTAACGGCCATAAACTCTCCCAAAAATCTCCTGCCAGCCTCGTCCACTGTTTACAGTAGCCAAATGTTTACAGCAGCTACTGGCACATCTTCAGAATACAGGAAGAGACTCAGTTAAGAGGATATAATTCCATTAATATCAGCAGGTTATGTATCTGCAGGTTAACCATAGCAGCCAGATATGTATTACTCCTAAAGGAATAGAGAATACAATAAAGGGCTGTGCATTTACAGTTATATTTATGTTGTTCTTTTGTTGAGACCACTCCTTTTTTAAAGTCGAAAAATCAACTGATCAACTCTGACATCTTTTTGTACATGTTTTTATGCAGGATGTTACCACAGGAGATGGAAGTGAATGTGCAGATAGTGGTATTGATGGTGCAACAACAGATAATGACCATCTCTCCCGCTATTCCAATATTAGCGGTTCAATGTGCTATCCATCTACTTTTAATCGTGAGTTTGGCTCAGCAGGAGATGCACTTCGTCTGGGCGTGTATGAAAATTTTAGATGCACATTGGAGTCAACTGTTATTAACACAGAGAATCCAGAAGAAGCCGAGTCAGCCATGAGTGATGAACAAAGCAGTGGCACCCTCAGTTCCCCGGGCCAGTCAGATATTCATACTACGGACCAAGGCACTGTGCGCAAAGCAGGCTCACTTGCTGTGAAGAACTTTTTGGTACACAAGAAAAATAAAAAAGTAGAATTAGCCACACGAAGAAAATGGAAATGTTATTGGGTATCATTGAAAGGTACAATTTAATCTACTATGTTTTTGAAATCCCATTGTTAATGTGAAAAGAAGTTCAATGCTGCTCAGAATAATGTGTTTTAGTATATGTTGATATGTAAATATTTTTCTGCATTGTGATAGAAATGCTTAAGATTCATCTTAGATTAATCCTAACATTCTGCTTTCTGGATTGGATTACCTCAGCTATTACCTTTTTTTGATGTAATTTTGGCATAAAACAATGGAAAAGCTTGTAACCAAGTCTCTGCTCTTCGTGAAGGATTTTGCTGTTTTCTTATTGTTCTTTGACCTTTCTTAGGCCTTCATGTCTTCAGCCTGGAAACAGTGAAAAAAACGTGTACTAATCAAACACAAGAAACCGCCTCAATAATAGTCCTGTCACTGTGCTGGAATTGCTGGCTTGTAATCACTTTACAGATTCATTTTGCTAAAAAGAATCTTTTAACTTAGAAAATTTATGAATGTGACACCACCTGAAGGCGAATTTAGGGAATGGCGGCATCCTTGCTGAAAAAGTTGAAACTTATTTTTTTGTATTGCAGCTGACGTTTCCCACCGCGGCTATGCATTTACTTTCACTTCTCTTGTATGAGAGAGAAGAATGACAAAGTTCAGTAAGAAGCACTGGAGAATGTGACATTGATAAAGCAGCTTTGATAGCAGTTAGCATTAACTCATGGATGCATACTGTGAGATGTCAATGTGTCAGAAGATGTAAATTATCATGGGAGACCATAATAAAGTTTTGTTAACGACAGATCTGGAGCTTGCAGCAAACAGAGTCAGTGACATTTTACCAGATCCCACAGGTCATCATTAAACAATTTGTACTTGCATGGTATTTACTGCTTAAAATTGGGTTATTCATCTCAACAGTTCCATACCTGCACATTAGAATATGAAGGAGCTTATCCCAAATAAATGAATTTCAAAACCCATCATTGATTAAATAACATTGAAACAGGCCCTTTTTCTCACTTACCATATTCCCACCAAACTTTCTAATCCATGCATATGTCCAAGTGTATTTTAAATATTGTAAATGTACCCTCTTCTACCACTTCCTCTGGCAGTTCATTCCATGTGTGCACCAACCTCCGTGTGAAAAAGGTTGCTTTCAGGTCTCTTTTAAATCCCCTCTCACCTTAAAACTTATGGTCGCTAGTTTTACACTCCCCTAACCTGGGAAAAAGTCTTTGACTGTTCACCACTAAGCCTCGTACACTCCAGAGAAAAAAAAGATCCAGCCTCTACTCATATCTCGCAACCCGTAGATCCAGTAGCATGCTTGCAAATCCTTTTTGCACCCATTCCAGTTTAATGATATCTTTCCTATAGGAGTGACCAGAACTGTACCCATTACTCAAAATGTGGCCTTCCCAATGCCTTGTACATGTGTCACAGGACATCCCTACTCCTGTCTGGAATGGTGACAGGGAGGAGATGAAACGGGTGCAGAAAGACCTGAAGGAGAGACTGAGATAGGGCAAGGATGACTACAGGAGGAAGCTGGAGTTGAAACTTCAGCAGAACAACATGAGGGATGTGTGGAGCGCTATGAAGAGCATTACAGGTTACACGAAGATCAGTGGTCTGGGGAGGGAAAGCGATCAGGACTGGGCTAACGAGCTAAACCTGTTTTTAATAGGTTTGATGGTGGGGCCTCTGCCAACCTGCTCCCTGACAGACTCCCGCCCTCAATCCCCTTTGTCCACTTCCTCTGCCCTTTCTTTGCCGCACCTGACGATCAAGGCTGAGCAGGTGAGGAAAGAGCTGAGCAGATTCTGGCACCTGCAGAAGTTTTCAGATGATTCTGCAATTGTGGGCTGCATCAATGAGGGGAGGGAAGCTGAATACAGAGGTGTAGTCAACAACATTTTTGAGTGGTGTGGGCTGAATCACCTGCAGCTCAACACTGACAAGACTAGGAGTTGGTGGTGGACTTTAGGAGGAGAGGAACACCCCTGTCCCCTGTCTCTGTGAATGGCGTGGATGTGCAGTTTACCAGGGAGTACAAATACCTTGGAGTGTATCTGGACAGTAAACTGGACTGGTCCAGGAATGCTGAGGCCCTGTACAAGAAGGGACAGAGCCGGTTGTACCTTTTAAGATGGCTCCACTCCTTCAACGTCTGCAGTGATATGCTGCAGATGTTCTTCCAAGCGGTGGTAGCCAGTGCCATCTTCTTTGGTGCCGTGTGCTGGGGCAGTAGGGCGAAGGCTGCGGACGCCAATAGGATCAATAACTCATCAGGAAGGCTGGCTCCATCCTGGGGGTGGAGTTGGATTCATCTTGGAGGTGGTCTTGGAGGGGAGGATGTGGAGCATCCTGGACCGTACAGTTCACCCCCTCCATGACACAATGGTCAACCTGAGGAGTACCTTCAGCAACAGACTGCGTCCACCAAGATGCAGGACAGAACGCCACAGGAGATCCTTTTTCCCTGTGGCTATCAAACTTCACAACTCCTCCCCCCTCTGTCATGGGGTAGACTGAGACTGACTCCCCCCCCCCCCACCTCCGCAAGCCTTTCCACTCGTCACTTTAATTTCATGTTTCATGTATTTTGTGTTTTCTATGACTGTTGGCAGATCAATTTTCCTCCTGGTATAAATAAAGTTTTATCGTATTGGTTGATGATGGCAGCATTCTGCACCATCCTGTCAAACTATGTCCCCTTTTTCATGGAACAATGCTCTTGGACCCTTGGTCTCTGCTCTTCAACACTCCTATTTACATTTACTGTGCATTCCTGCCTTGTCTTGTCCTCCCAAATGCAACATCTCACATTTATCTAAATTGGCTTACCAATTTAATCCTAGACATAATCTACACTGTCCACTATACAACTAATTTTAAAGTTATACACAAATTTACTAACCATGCCACCTACATTCACATCCAAATAATAGCAAGCATCCTGGAGTAATCAGCTCGTCGGGCAGCATCTCTGGAGAATGTGGATGGGTGACATTTTGGGTCGCCTATAATATTTTGCATCAGTCTTGATGCCAGAAGGATGTCAACATGCCAGAAATGTAATAGAATCAGAGGGCAGATGATTGCAGTCGCTATTACTTTGGAGAAAGTGCCTGGGCAACTGAAAGCTCTGATGATGAATAAGTCACCTGGATCAGATGGACTATTTCACAGGATTCAGAAAGGGATAGCTGTGGATATTGTGGCGGCATTAGCAGTGATCTTTAAAAAATTGCTGCAGTCAAGAATCATTCCAGAGGACTGGAAAGTCACAAATGTAACTCCACTGTTTAAGAAGGGAGCAAGGCAAAATAAAGGAAATTATAGGCCAGATAGTTTGTGACTTCTGTGATTGATAAGATTTTAGAGTCCATTATTAAGGATGAGGTTTTGAGGTACTTGGAAGTAGATGACAAAATAGCGTGAAGGCAGCTTGGTTTGTTCAGGGCAGATCTTGTCGGACAAATCTGTAGGAATTCTTTGGGGAAGTAACAAGCAGAATAGACAAAGGAGAGTCAGTGAATGTTGTTTACTTGGATTTGCAGAAGTCCTTTGTTAAGGTGTCACACGCGAGGCTGCTAAATAAGATGAGAGCCTATGATATTAGAGGAAAGAATCTGGCCTGGATAGACGATTGGCTGAATGGCAGAAGGCAAAGATTGGGAATAAAGGGGACTTTCTCTGGCTGGCTGCTGGTGACTAGTGGTGTTCTGCCTTGGTAGGATTCAATGAGATTCCCCCTCATCCTTCTAAACTCCAGCGTGCTCTGACCCAGAGCCATTAAATGCTTCTCGTATGTTAACCCAATCATTTCTGGGATCATTCTCATAAATCTCCTCTGGACCCTCTCCAACACCAGCACATCATTCCTTTGTCCAGCACCATATAATGCCTTTGCATTACATCCTCGCTTTTATATTCAGGTCCTATCGAACTTAATGCTAGCATTTAATTGGCCTTCCTTGCTACCAACTGAACCTGCAAAATAACCTTTTGGGAATCCTGCACCAGCACACACAAGTCCCTTTGCTCCTCCAATTTCGGAATCCTCTCCCCAAGGCCTAGACAGATTAGATGCGGAGAGGATGTTTCCACTAGTGGGAGAGTCTAGGACCAGAGGGCACGACCTCCGAATTAGAGGACATGTCTTTAGAATGGAAATGAGAAGGTGGTGAATCGGTGGAATTCATTGCCACAGACGGCTGTGGAGGCCAAGTCGTTGGGTATTTTTAAAGCGGAGATTGATAGGTTGTTGAATAGTAAGGGTGTCAAAGGTTAAAGGCAGGAGAATTGGATTGAGAAGTAAAAATAAATCAGCCATGATCGAATGGCGGAGCAAACTCGATGGGCTGAATGGTTTGATACTGTTCCTATATCTTATGATCTGTCATAAATAACGAATAATAGTTGACCCAAACTGATCCATCTGGCACGCCACATTTTACAGGCCACAGTATGAAAAACTGTGTATTCTTTACCACTACGCTCTGTTTCCTACCTTCCTTATTTAGTACAGATTGAAGCTTCTTAGTTAAATGAAATAGATTCAGGCATCTTCAGATACTTAAGAGTATTTAGAATGGCAGTGTTGAAATGTATTGTTATTGAAATCAATTCAGTTCAAGGAAGGGGCTCAGACACAAAATGCTGGAGTAATTCAGCAGGCCAGGCAGTATCTCTGGAGAACATGGATAGGTAACCTTTCAGTCAGGACCCTTCTTCAGACTCGGGACTGAATGAAGGGGTTCTTGATCTGAATACACAGGCATCTTTGCGCTGCTCCTATATATGGTTTTCAGATGTACTTTTATTGCTCATCAAACTCTTCTAAATAAGGAAGGTAGGAAACAGAGAGTGGTGGCAAACAATTGTTTTTAAAATTAATTAGAGTGTACTGTGGTCGATAGGTTAAAATAGTGGGCCATATTCAATCTAGCAAACTCTCTAAACAAAACAAGCAGCAAATAGATCTTGTCAATGGGTAATTATCCATCATGGATAAGAGCCAAATTATTTGTGCAGTTATATGGCTGAAATGATGCTTGTGTGTTTCCCTCTGAATCCTTACTGCCTTTTAAGCAACCTTTTAGCTGCATCAGGATTTCCACCAGCATGCATTTAAGAGTCTTCATTAAATGCTGATATCAAGTGTTGCAATTCGATCACTACTAGATGCACCAATGAATCTTGTTGCTAAGTTAACCTTGCATGGGCAGGAAAAAGCCCAAAATATTTTGTATGCTTAGTTTATTTTTAAGCCAAGAGCAGCATGCTACTTCAGTCACCACAAACAAACCTTGAGTCTGTCTCCCTTCTCCCACGATCCCCAAGCACCATTTTACCTCAGGTACTGTTCCCTCCAGCATTGGAACCCCTGCCAGGAGTGCCTGACTCCCAGGTCAAAAAATACAGAGATCAAATACATTGACAACTGCATATCCAGAGGATGCAAATTTTGCCTAGGCAACACTAAAGTACCTTTAAAAGCAAAAATAGGGAAATAAGCATAAGCATTAAGATCAAGCAGCGTCTCAAAGGAGTTAATATTTCAAGTAATTAGGTTGTTCCAGATGAAAAATTGGAAAAAATACATACATCTAAACATGAAAGTTTAGTACAGCTGTGAATTTGCCGTATGTTTTCAGAAATGTTAGACTTTATAGATACAGCGTGGAAACTGGCCCTTCGTTCCACTGAGTCCATGCCAACCAGCGATCACCCCGTACACTAACACTATCCTACATACTAGGGACAATTTACAATTTTTACTAAACAACAATTCTACTGTTACGTCACTGTACCACTCTTAGAAATGGTCTGGACAGACACACAGAAAAGAACAGTGGTTGATCTTTGTAATACAATATGTGAACAACTAATTAATTGAATTTAATTCAAAAACTTTATTTTTAAATTTCAGGCTGCACCTTATTTTTTTATGATGCAGAGGGGAGATCGGGAGGAGATCAGAATTGTGTGCCAAAGCACATGGTTTGGATTGAAAATAGCATTGTTCAGGCTGTGCCTGAACATCCAAAGAAAGATTATGTCTTCTGTCTCAGTAATTCGCTTGGAGATGCTTTCTTATTTCAGGTTGGTGATCAATCACTTGTCTTTTCACATTTCTCACTTAAAATGTTGATTAAGTTCGATAATATTGTTTCATGACAATTGGCTTTTTGTTTTGTTAAATGGTTCATGTCACAAACTAAACTCTGTGCTCTACCCTTGCGAAAATAACTAAATTAAGTGTTACATTTGATTTGTTCTTCTTTATACCTTGTTGTTCTAAGTTTGAATTTGTTGAATTTACCCAGGATGTTTTCAATTAATTTTATGTCTTCAAACTGACACAGATCTGAGACACATTTTATTGAGTGTATCAATGAATCTCTTCAAATTAATTATTGGACTACTTCATGAAAAATGCATATTTGGATTGAGTCGGCCATCGCACAGGGTGTGGAGATGTGATCAGAAAGAGATAGATGATTAGGATGCAGGGAGGAGACAGATAGGTTCTGCGGTTTTCAGGGATGAAGTCAAGGAGTTGGAAAGAAGATTAAGTTCTGACGTGGGAAAAATCGGAGGCAGAAATCCTGTGACAATGGAATTAATTGGCAGAGAATAGAGACCTCCAATCATAGAAGTTTGGGGCAACTGTTCTTTTATTCCAATATAAAACGGATCAAAGATTATTTGAAATATTCAGTAGGTCAGGCACCATCAGTTTAATGGTCAAGACTGGGAACTGGAACTTCCAGATTATTGAAGAAGTTAGGAAAGTGCAAATGGAGCATTAGTGAGTGAGGATGTTATTAACAAGAGGATATAATGAGAGGGAAAGCAGGTAGTGGAGACATAACCGAGAGAATTAAGCAGTAGAAAAGGGTTTAACATGTTCTACATAGACCCTACGTAGTTACAGCTTTGAAGTAGCAGGGTGCAGATTTTTTTTTTAATTGGATAATTCTAGCAAACATTGGGTCCCTTTATTTGAACAATTTGATCTTTCATATAAATTGAGATAAGCAACGCATGAAAGATAATCAATTTTTGAAGAGTGTAACCTTTTGTTTAAAAACTATCGTAATATCACATTCAGTGCGTTGTTTGAAAGGAAGAAAAGTGAAACAATTAATAGCATTCTAGATTTGACTGGCTGAATGATATCCATGATGAAATGGGTAAATATGCTAATGACCAACACATTGCAGGGCTATGAGAGGTGCTCAGAAAGTCATTTACTGTGACACAGAACAAGATTACACTCCTGAACATGTGAAATAAAGCCAGAAAATGCAGAAATATTCAGTGGGTCAAATGACAGGTGAAGAGAGAAACAGTGAATGTTTCAGGATGATTATTTTTTTTTAGAACTGGTAAACTGTAGAAAACAGTCATGTTTAAACTTGCAGACTATGGGGAGAGATGATGGAACAAACTGAATGTCTTAAGGGCCTGTCCCACTTGCATGCGATTGCATGTGTCTGGCGCGACCAAACGTGGTCGCTTGAGGCGTAGGGGCACTGTATGGCCGCATGGGGCCGGTCCCACTTAGAAGCACGGAGGGGGATGGAGTTGTGCGGGGCTAGTCCCGACAATGCGCGAGGCTCCGAAAATCCTGCACTGTCTGAAAGTTTTGCGCGGCAACGGCCTGTCGGCCAGCAGGTGCATTGTGGGCGTACGCAGTGTCGTGACGTCGTAAGCAGCGACTTGATGGCGTATGCCTAGCGCGTGGCGTTGCGCGATGACATCACTGCCATGTGTGCTGTTGCGTGATGATGTCACCGCCCGACGCCGAAAATCCGTTTTGAAATCCATGATTTGTATCTTGGTACATAATTTTGATTTGGCGGTTAGTACTTCCATGCCTCCTGCAAACCAATACCATTGTATATTTCGCAGAAAGGAAGCCTAAATTATGCGAATGGTTGTCGGGGCTGTAGATTTACACTAACCTTTTGTGAAGCTGGATTTCAGTGGCCACAAAGCACATTTTTTCTATGCTATAATCTGCAAATTTAAACTCATATTTGCGGCACATTGAAACTCATTGTTACATCAATAAATGTGGTGACTCGAGTTTTAAATGAAAAGGTTTGTCTCGAATCATTACTAATCAAAGCATGTCTGCTTTCCAGGTGTTTGAATCTGTTCAATATTTTATTCACTGCTGATTGCTCATTCACATTAAGAAAAAAATCTATATAAAATTAATAACGGGGAAAAGCACAGGGTGTCGCCCTGCTTTTGAATCTATTGCATTTATAGGAACTGCTGAATAGTAATGTGTTCTATGTATTAGTCTGATGTCCTGTGGAAGTAATTTATAATTAGCACCAGGACAGAATGTGACAGTGGCTGGCTGACCTGCTGAATGTAACTTCGATCTTTCCTTTTAATATCGCAGCAGCATAGTGCTGTTCAAATGGGGATTTTTGTATGTGAGGTGGCATTCATCTGCGTAAGAAACCGGGTTCTATTCCACGTTATTTTCTGCAACGACGGGAGAATCACCTTTATGTATTTTCCAATCTACATTTCATTTGGCTATTTCATCCTCTGTCAGGTGCTATATCAGAGTTGCTTCGTTGTGCTTTGATGTTTTTTTAATTCTATTGCGTAAGAAATGCATCGAACGTCACCTTAATCACATCTACTTGAGCATAACTACAGCTCAAAATTTGTAAAGGAAGATATGGAACCAAATTTAAAACCAATCCTCATTCCATTCGCGAGGTCTATGAAACAAATGAATAATTTTATTCTGAATCCAGTTTGGAACAATAATTATGATTTCAAGAGAAAATACGTTTTATGTGAGGTGTAAGTGTACATTCGAGTTGTTATTTTGGCCTGCCTCCTGCCCAGCTGATTGGTAGGTATGACGCAAATGACGTCACGAGTGAACTTAGCGCGAACTTCGCATGTACTCCGCTTCCGTTTGGTCGAGCCAAACGCATGCAATCGCATGCAAGTGGGACAGGCCCTTTACAGTAGGAAGTGACACCGACTGGTGTTTGCTAGGAGAGGATGCAGATTGTTAATGACAGTTGTTTAGGGGAGGACAAAGGGGAGAAAAAAATCTCGCCAGAACTGTGAAATGCAGAACACAGCAGGTGCTGGAAATCTACAATAAAGGAGAATACTGGGAAAGCCAACAGATCTGAAAGCACCTGTGGTGAGAAAAAGATTAAGTTGCATCAGAATTGCCAAGGATTAAAAAGCCAGCAACTGCTGTGTTCGGTATCTCACTTATTTGAAATTACATTAAGTTTGTTGTTGTAAGTACAAGAGCCGAGAAATTCATAGTTTTCAGCACAATGTGGGTGGGGATGAAGTAGCAAATAATCGCTTTACACTTAGAATTCCTCCCAAACTGTGTGATAAGCTTTTCCTGCCACCTCACATCATGGTGCAGGATGGGATTATGATCAGGGAGTTGTGATCGGAAAGAAATAGTGATGAGGATCCAAAAGGAAATTTGGTAGGTTCTGTGCAGAAGTTCGGGGAAGAAGTCAAAAGGGCCTGTCCCACCAGCATGCAACTCTAGGCGATGAACGAGATCGAACTAGAAGCGGGGGCCGCGCGGAGGTCGGGTGATCCCCTGTACAGGGCCGGTCCCACCAGCATGCGCCTGCATGCGGCAAGCGCAACCAAACCGGCAGTAGGGGTCGCGCGGAGGTCGGGTGAGTGGCGCAACGCGGCGCAAAGTGAGGCGAACTTGGAGCGAAGTCTAAGGTAAGTTCGCCAGGACAGAGAGGGGCACACAGAGAGGGGCACCGAGGCACACACACGCACAGGGCCACGGAGGCACACACATAGAGGGTCATGGAGGAACCTACCGAGAGGGTCACGGAGGCACGGTGTCGGGGCGGTGTGTAAATGTCGAGGCGACTGCGAGCCGACAAGCCATTGCCGCGCGGGATTTTTGGACATAGTCGGTTTTTCGGAGCCCCGCGCGGCGTCGGGACGAACTCGGGAGGAACTCCGCACAATTCCGCACGACTCCGGCGATCGAAGTGGGACCGGCCCCGCGACGCCGGATGGCTCAAGCGACCACGTTAGGTCGCGCTAATCGCATAGAGTTGCATGCTGGTGGGACAGGCCCTAAAGAACTGGTGAGAAGATTGGGGCTAACATCAGAGAAGATTGTGTCAAGAGTGTTTAGTTGTCATATGTACTGTAAATGAAACAATTAAATTCTTTCTTGAAGCAGTTCTATGTTACCCACTTTTGCATCCACTCTCAGCACACCAGAGGAAATTTACAGAGGTCAATTAACCTACATACCCACTCGTCTTTTGGATGGTGGAGGAAATCATATCACCTGGAGGAAACCCCCGCAGTCACAGGGAGAACATGCAATCTCCACACATATAGCGCCTGAGGTCAGGATCGAACCAGGGTATCTGGCACTGAAGCAGCAGCTTTACCAGCTGCGCCAACATTAAAAACAGAAGACCAAAAATATCAATAAATTTAAAACAGTAATACTAGGTAGTGCACAATACTTTAAAAATCAAAGTCCGTAGTGCACTCTTAAAACACAATCTATGGAACTTCATAATTACTGAGGTTACCATTGTGTTCACGAGCCTGAAGGTTGCTGAGAAAAAGCTATTCTTGAACCTGCTGGTTACAGTTTTCAGGCTCCTGCACCTTCTTCCTGATGGTAGGAGCGAAATGAGAAGGTGGCCAGGGTGGTTGTGGGTCTTTGATATTGGCTGCCTTTATGAGATCAGTACTTATGATGGACCAGGTAATGTCTACTAGTTTCTGTATCAGAGTGGCACAGATCTTGCGACAAATCATGGGGCCCAATCATGCCAGTCGTGAGCAATGACTCCATAGGGAAATGGAAAACATAAACTTAGGTTGACGGATATCAGTACATTCTCAGCCTCCTGGCAGCATCACATGTTGGGATAGGCATACTAATAAAACAGTAGAAGGTGTTAACTCTCTGGTTAATATATGTCCCATTGGATATGAATGATGGCATCATTGGTGCATTCACTCCACTGCACACACCCATCTGCCTTTATTTTTATGCACATCATGCACATGGAGGATCATGCTCATGGAAGTGGACAATGAGCTCACTTGAGCTCACTTCCAATAATACTATTATATAGCTCACAAAAATATGGAATTATATTATTGCATGATGCAGTTTATTTTTACTCAAAGTAACAACAAATGTAGTGGACACATTAATAGTAAAGGCTGTGAAAAATTAAAACAGCACCCATTTAAACTGTATCTGAGATACTTACCTAATATTATCTAAGTGCTTATGTTTCGTGATACTTGTACTGAATTGTATACGAAAATGAATTTCACTGTACCTTGGTACATATGACAAATAAAGTACCATATTACTAGATTACCATATTGATAGAAACAAACTTTTGAAAACATGGAAAAGATAAGAGAAAATTTCAATACAATTTTCCAGCTTGCAACCCCTTAGATGAAGATGTTCTGTGCTAAAACATCCACAAAGTACATAAGAATTGTTTTTCAGACGTGGAAAATCTGCTTTACAGTTCTTTTGTATATACACCATAGGGACAACCCAGGTCTATTTTTAACAAATAGGTCACTCAACACAGTTGAATGGTGGGGTAGTTGTAGGAGCCATGTACTACATACCATTCTACACATGACAGTAATCCCAGCAGGAATCCATCCAGATAAGGCTGATAAAATGTAAAAATTATGAATGTGCAGTTTCAAAGGTCATTTGTACAGTTTCATTATTCCTGTATGTTTAATTTAACAAATCAAGTCTCAATGGGACAGGTTAATTTAGTATCTAACAAAATATAATCACTCAAGGATACTACTGCAGCTTATTTAAAATTGCATCTGTTAATTACATTAAAAATATAATAGAAACCCATTCACAATCATATGAACAATTATTTTGAATGATACACTGTACAAATAAATTGTTCACCTGAATTTTTGACAGATATTAAATTCTTCTTAAAATTGTAATGTGTGTTTGGTTGAATGGTTTATTCAATAGCTAACCACTTACAAATAATGAGTGCTTAGCAATGTTCACCTTTTTTGTTCCTTGAGTTTAGCTGAATACAAAGTTATTTAATATTTTTAAGTAGCCTTAGAAAATAACAGTTATGACATATTTTGGAAATGGTTAAATCGGACAAATGTTACAAATCACAATGGGACAACAATTTGTTGACAACAGCAAAACCTCCTTTGTGGAGACAGGAAAATTAGGGTGCCGTTTATTATTTATGAGCCTTTTCCATTCGTTAATACAATGGTTGATCAGTGCCTGACCTACATAAACCTTTTTCCCATGTTCTTAATACCTAGGCTTAACAAAAGTATTTCAAACTTGGATTCAAAATGAATAATTTCCATCATTTGCTGCTCATGGAAGTAATTCACATGTTTCTACCACCTTTGAGATTTAAGATTTGATGCCCTAACACGCCAGTGTCTGTTCTAACTAGGGTTCCATATTACAATAGCACAACTTATATCCTCATGTTCTCTTGTCCTTTGGCCCTCTAGATATAAAATTTAAGATTCCTTACCTTTTTGATTATTTTCTGGACCTTCCTTCGACATTTTAATGATCTACATCAGGGGTCAGCAAACTTGTTCTGCATAGTGGCCAGGACGCATGTCTGTGAGCGGATGGTGGGCCACATCTATCACGTGTACACATGGATCCTGCCCCCCATCCCACCCCGGATGGCAGGCATTAAATCGTGTGTTCACATAGATCCCACCCCTTCGAGGACGCCCCGGGAGCACTGGCCCCTAGGTACTGGTTACTGGAGTCACGAACCTGGCGTACTTATGGACCATTGCCTTGGCTCTGTCCTGAAGGCGGTTGCTCAAATACTCACACTCACTCGTCCCCGGCCTATTGACAACCCCGATCCCAACAGTGAAGCCCAGACACAGAAGGTGCGCGGCCGTGCCAGCGGCTTTGAGCAGGATGCGGTACAGCCAGAGCTCGGTGCTCGCTGCTGATCGGCAGCTCCGCCATTGTGGCCGTCAGCACCTCCTTGCGTCTCCACGCCTGCGCGCTGCAGCCTGGGGCCCGGGAGGTATTGGAGATGATGGACGTCTGCGGGCCGAATAACTACTGTGAAAAAAAACACATGTGGGCCGGATGAGTTCAGGTTACGGGCCGCATTCGGCCTGGGGGCCTTAGGTTGACTGATCTACATGCATAGATCCTCAATTCTCTTTGGACCTCTGAGAGACACAAAGTGCTAGAGTAATTCAGCGGTTCAAAAAACATCGCTGGAAAACATGGATAGACAATTTTTTGGGTCGGGACCCTTCTTCAGTCTGAAGTTACGCCAGCACTTCACGTCACTTTTTGTATTAACCAGCATCTGCAGTTTCTTGTATCTACTCTGTCGACCTCTGCCGTTTCTAAACTTTTTACCATTTTAAGAGTGCTTTGTTCTATTTTTCTGCGTTCCAAAGTGAGTTGACATTAGTTGACATGAAAATGCAATTAACATTGGACGCCTGTTCACTCAATTACCATCTCCTTGTAACTCAGCATCTTCCTCAACCTTGCTAACAATTACACTTTGTTTCATTTGATGATATTAGTTGTTCTCCATCTAATTTATTTATAAGTGCAGCGATTAGTTGTAGTACTTATACAGTCTGTAAGTGCTGCCACTTGAATACCTGCTCATTAGTCCTTCTCTAGCTCCTATCCCTCAGCCAATGTCTGGATCAAACAATAAGTTGCTTTCAATCCCATAAATTTTAGCTTTAACTTGTTCAGCCAGATTTCATACAAACATTCTGGCCGAAGTCCAGGCTGGCTCATCCTGATCAGTTGAAAACATTTTGAGGTGTTCATTCATTCAATCTTTAATTAAAAATCCCAGTAATTCACTGACACTGTGTTTGGCAACTACTCTACTATTCCTTTATTTAATTATCCTCAAATAATGGAATTCCATGCATCATTTCCATCTAAATGTTCTCGAAGGAAGAGAACATTAGATGTTTTACTTGATGCATTTGCAATGTTCTTACCTACTCCCTCTGAAACTTTTAGGTGGAAAACATTTCTTCCTGTTTGTCCAGCATGTTTTCGTAACCATATTTTCTTAATCACTGTTACTTCCCTTGTTAATTTTGATTAGGACATGTTTATAATTGAATATTTACTTCTTGGAATGTTCTACTAGATCATTCAAATGTCATTCTTATTTTCCTTTACAGCTCTTATTTGTGACTGTAAAACTGTTGAACCACTTTTTGAAGTCCTTTCCATTTCTCCCAGTTGCTAGTCTCTTTCTGATGTTTTTTTTCTTTCAGTCCATGTTGTTTCTTAACTCTTTGATTGTCCATGGACTTTTTTGGCAACTAAAGATTTTGCCCATTGGGGTATTCAATGAAATGAACAGGCAGTTCTGGAAATATTCAATAGATCAGGCAGGCGGATAATACACTAAACACACAGGGTGGGTTACATTTATAATGCCCCTCTGCCTGATTGTCATTCGACAATGGTAAGTTAGTGTGTGTCCCTCACTGAGTGAAGCAGAGTATCTGTGGCACGATGCCTGGATGTTGTTTCACTCATTCCGTTTATAGAAGGAAACAAAGAATTTCAAATCCAGCTTTGCTTTGGATTAGAATTTCTTTGTTAGTTAAGAGCCCGTTATTAATGCAGGGAGCGGGATAGGAACCACAGAAAATTATGACAAGGAAGAAATAAATATGCAATGAGTTGCAGATTGGCACACTTTATTGTACAAATTGCTCTGCACCTCTATTTTGTGTCACAGGAAAGCAGAACTCTTGTTACAATAAACCAAACTTCAGTTAACCCCACCCTGTGATTCTGCAGAAGTCAGGGGTACTTAACCATGAAAGCATGAGCTCAATCGCGCAACTAGTATTTCTACAATCCTATTCAACTTTGGCCAAAAAAGGAACAGCTTCAACTTAATGATTAATGTCTCCGTTTTTACAGTTAATAATTATTTTCTGGAAGATTTACAAATGTTTAAAAAAGTTGAATTTGTTCATTAAGTTTCTTTCTGTTCATTTTTCCTTCTTTATCCCAATCTTTTGTGTGTTCTTTTGTTTCATTTTCTGTATTTAATTTAAATGACACTATTGCACTATTACTTCTTCCACCTTTCTGTTTGGTCAGTGAGATGCTGTAGATGCCTTAATCCATTAAGGTCCCCCATTGTCACTTTTTGTAATTAGCAATTCATGGTCTAAAGAGTTTTTGCTCCAGAGAATAGGAAGAAAAGTATATAAATGTGTAATGTTTCAAAATAAAAACTAGCAACAAACTGTTAAAATTTGACATTCTAATCAATACCAAAACATTAATAAAATGCAAGCTCCAGTCAAAAGCATTCTGTGAAAAATTACTGTACTATTTCAGAAATGTCTAGGCATGACTTTGCAGAATTATCTCTGCTGCACACACAAATGTTAGAGAGTAGATAGACACGAACTGCTGGAGTAACCCAGCAGATCAGCCAGCATCTCTTGAGAAAAAGGATGGGTGTCGTTTCAGATGAAGAAGGAGGGTTCCAAACTGAAATGTTCAAACACAAAATATCACCCATCCTTTTTCTCCAGAGATGCTGCCTGACCCATTGACACTCCAGCGCATTGTGTCTATCTTCGGTATAAACCAGCATCTGCAGTTCTTTTCTACACTTAAATGTTACTTGGATATAGATCTAGTTTTACAACTATACAAAAATAAAAAAATAAGAATAGGCAGTTGTACAATAGTATTGGTTTCAGAAATGCATTCTAAACATTACCTGCAAATTTAAAGTTATGGAGAAATTACATACAAATAAATTGGCTCATTTTCTATGGATTTAAAGTAAATGGTACAGAGTCATATGTCTGTGGAGATAATCCAGTTGCCATAGAGACAGGGTTTACACATAATAACAATGTAGGTTCTGTTGTACTTGTATTTCCTACCCAATCTATGTCAGTATATTATGCAAAATTATGGAAAATCCAATATTATCAAGTAATGTTTTTAATTGTTATTTTGCATTTTTGATTTAAAATCTTCATTCAATATCGTGCTGCAAAGTTGGAAGACGTTTATCTGGGGGTGGGAATTGATGAGAATGGAATTACTGATGAGCGCACTTTCCTTTATTTGAGAGGGATACATACCATTTTCTTGCATTTTGTGTGGATTCTTTTGAATATATCCGTTTTAATTATGATTCTGAAGGTGGTATAAACCACAAAGCTTAAGCCACAAGAATTGTAAAAAATATTGGAATTATATTAGTGTTTGTAAAACAGTGTTTGTGGCTCTCTTATTGCAGATTTGCTTTTGGCAGGAATATTAACTTTTTGATTCCTTCATTTAAAAAAAATGGAAACTCGTTGTGCCTTGGCTACAATTTTTTTCATTTCACAAGCAGACTTGCAGCCAGACAGAGTTGGAAAATTGGATTACTGCTATCCATTCCGCATGCGCGGGTGCAGTAGCAAAGCAGCATCGCAGAGAAGATACTGTCAAACTACTACAGTCAGAGATGAAGAAGCTAGAACAGAAAATTGATATGGATGAAAAAATGAAGAAAATGGGGGATATGCAGTTGTCTTCAGTTAATGATCCGAAAAAGCGAAAGACTATACTTGATCAGGTAATACCTTTTGTAGAATTTAATTATAAACTATTTTACCAATTAATTATATACATCCTAAAGGTCTGGGAAGAAATGCAAAACTGGAAAATTAACAAGGAAGTGACTTCAAAAGATTATTGTGCAGACATAAGTGATCCTGAAGTGTAATTGAAACCATCCTTTACAAAGCCATATTTAATTCAATAAAGGGAATCACACAACTAAGATGTAAGACAAACTATTTTTCCAGTCTTTTTTGAAACACCAATTTTGTTTGACTATTTAATTCTTTAAACTTTTCTCAAATTCATCAGCATATAAGGGGATCATTTCCTGATTGGAGGCACACATTTAGAGATATTCCATTGATTAAAGCAAGATCAAAACTTATAGCCTGTGCTTTGTTAAGAACATTCCCATAAATCCAAATATAATCTAAATAAAAAATCATGTAACCAGTTTTCAACACTGCATCTGTCTTGATATTTAAGTGGTAGAAATAAATTATTTAAACAATATGCATGCTTTCCCCATTGTATTGTGCATTCCAACTCAATTTGTAATCCATGCACCCCATCCCTGTGCTCCCCGATAATACCATTGAATTAAGTCACAAACATGGAGAATTGAAGTCTTCATTGTAAATTGCTTTATAAGTGCCCTTTCTCTGAGGTTGGGGGAGGGGAAATAACTGCATGTGATGTAAAGCTATTTGGATTGCTGTTGGGCCCTTGATAAGGTGAATACTTAGAGAGGCTTCAACTCAGGTCCAGCAGATGAAGGATGGGAAGAGGGTAAGTGAATGTGAGGGTATTCAGACGGAGGGATCTATGAGAGGGGGACGGAGGGAAGAGAGGATTACGGAAAGCAAATTACAGGATGTGGACGAGGATGTGCGTATTTCCAGAAATAGTGGTGGTGACTGCCAATTCATACTTCATGCCAAATCCTGCAATGACTTAAGTAAATAATTTATTTACCTTCTCTCACAGCTTTATTGTTGTCTTTTATTGCATCCCCAATGGAAATCTTTCATGAAAAAATAGTTTGGTTATGCTGTGCTGTCTTAATAAGCTTTTAAGTATCTGAAATATCTGACAACACAACTAATTGGCCTATATTTTCTTAAGATGTTGCAATAACTGTCTGCTTAACTGGTTATTTCTTGGTCAGCAGACAAATAAATTAGTCTTCCAGGCAAAAATATGTGCAGTTTTATTTCTCAGGTGACATACTGGTTTCCTTTTAAAATATACTAGACCAAGTGCAGACCCGTTGGGCCTGCTCCCCTAACGCACCCGTCCCCTACCCGTAGCCCCCACGGGAGACGTCCACCAACTCAACCCATAGCCGAAGGTAAGATTCGAGCTCTCCGCAGCAAAGATCATAGCTCGTGAGCCTCCCCCAGCACTAGAGTTGAAAAAAAATCTCAATCCCCAATTGTGATACCAATTGACCCTCCCTCTCCTGTCCTGCCAGGAGCTATGATGGCAACATTGTTGCAAATGTCGGGTGCACTTGCTGTGAGATGGCATTGAACTGAAAAGTTCAGATTGTTCCTGCCAGTGTTCCTGTCTTGCAACTTTGTATCAATGTGTGTTGGAAGCTGTGAGGAACGATTTTAAAGTAAAAACCATTTTAAATTCAAAGTATTTTAAAACATTTTCAGTAATAACTCAAGAAATAAAGCCTGGCATTTTCAGATAAATAGATTTTGGACTCCACGGGAAAGATCTCTACCAGAATATGTAAACATTTTACCGTCATTTTTTCGAGAAGATGTGATTATACACAAACAAACAAACACACACAAACGAACAAACACATACACACGAACAAACACGCACACGAACAAACACACACACGCGAACAAACACGCACACGAACAAACACACACACGAACAAACACATCCACATACAAGATCAGACTTTTAATAGTTACTAGACCAAGTGGGACCCGCCCCCTCAATGAGCGGTTGCTGGGAGGAGGGGGCGGCCTGTGGCGTCACACACACACTAACTACCTCCTCCACACACACACACACTAACCACCTCCCTTGATATTATATTAATATTATTTATTGGCTCCTTTTACCCCATACCCACCCTATCCACTGACGCATAGCCCCCAACTCACAGGCGCGTCTAGAGAGGGGGGGGGGTAGAGAGTGAGGGCAGAGAAAGAGGGGGCAGAGACAGAGAGAGAGGGGCAGAGACAGAGAGGGAGGGGTGAGAGAGGGGGGGAAGAGAGCAGGAAGGGAGGGGGGAGAGAGCGGGGAAGGGAGGGGAGAGGTGGGGGGGAGGGAGGGGGTGGGGAGGAGGAGAGGGGTGAGGTGGGGAGGTGAGGGAGGGGGAGAGAGGGGGGAGAGAGAAGGGGGGGGGGAGAGGAGGGGGAGAGAGAGAGGGGAGAGAGAGAGAAGGGGGAGCGGGGCGGCAGCTTACGGTGGGGCAGCAGCTCGTGGCCCAGGGGCAGCTCGCGGGGGGTCGGCAGCTTGCGGGAGGGGGGCAGCTTGCGGGAGGGGGGCAGCCCGCGGGGGGGCGGAAGCCCATGGCCTGGGGGCAGCTCGCAGGGGGGGGGGCAGCAACTCGCGTCCCGGGGGAAGCTCGCGGGGGGGGGAAATAACTCGAGAAATAAAGCATGAATTTTTCAGATAAGACAAATTGGACTCCACGGTGTTTACTTTTTTAGTTATATTTTGGAAACCATTTCAATGCTTTCAGTACCTTCACAATGCCTTCTCACAGAAGGAAGCAAGCATTGGAAAGCTAATAATCTCCACAAAAATTAATTATGAATGTTCCCTCATTATTTGTTGTTTTTTTTCCATTGTGCCATTTGCTTCTGACATACTTTGCCTGCTGCTCACTCAATTTTCTGCCTTTGGACCTCTCCAGGGAATCTGCTGTTTAGTTAATGAAATCTGGTTGAGATTTATTGATGATTGTGTACCATATGTGAGTGGATTAGATGAGCCCTTGTTTAGTTTATTTTATTGGTACGTGCATGTATCATTAGAGACATTGTGATTTTAAACTGAGGAATAAGATACCTTGATAGTTATTCAAAGAAGAATCGCATGAAGCTTTCCTATAGCGTTTTGCACGTTCCATTTAAATGCTAAGTCTAACTTTACAAAAAGTTGATTAATGCCAGGATGTCAATAATCAATATTTCCAGAGTCTGTAGTAAAGTGCAGTACCCAATTAAGATATTTGGTTAGCAGAAAACTGGCATGATGAGCATCTTTATCTTAACAGTATGATTTCCATCTTTTTGTATTTTGAAGCTTAATTTATCTTATTAAACTTTAACGGGTCTTATTCATTTCATAAATTGCTCACAGCCAAAATCTGATACTGACCTTAGTAGGAAACAAATATGGGCTTTATTCTTTGCTTTAGGTTTTAAACATTGAATTGTGCACACATATATTTCATATGTTTCTAATTACTAGGGTTCAGCAAGACTTTATGGTTGACAGTTTAACACAAATACTCCTGAATTTAAGAGATGTAATCTATTTAATCTATGAAAACGATTTAGTAAGCCGTGAGAAAAGTTGGTATTTGGACGAAGTTCATCCATGTATAAGAGGATCGCTAACTGATTTACAAAAGGATAAATCTTTCACTACATTATACTGTGTATCTGACTCTGGTAAAGAACTATCCTTGAACACATAGTCTTTCTTATATTGGATTACAAAGAGTAATCGTCTTATTCCAATAGTGGTGAAAAATGAATTTTAATTTTATTCCTTTTTTTTAACAGATTTTTTTATGGGAACAAAATCTAGAACAATTTCAGATTGATCTTTTCCGATATCGTTGTTATATGGCAAGCATTCAAGGTGGAGAATTACCAAACCCGAAAAGACTTCTTGCATTTGCAAGTCGACCAACCAAACATGCCATGGGTCGTCTAAGTATTTTTTCAGTGTCATCCTTCCACGCCCTGGTGAGTTTGTTGTATTTGGGATTTACTCTAAACCGAGGATAAGATTACTTCAACAGCTCCATAAACCAGATATATTTCATTGCAAGTCAAATAGCATGGTTGACTGAACCCTTTTAAACTCGAGTTGTAACCCTATTTGTTTAATCCTGAACTTTATAGTTTGTTACATGAGATAAATCTATACAAAATAATTAGCGAGAATTTACAGACTCAAGATCAATACATTTTAGGTGAAATGCCAATTAATAGATCATGAAAATTATATTAAAATTGATCGTGCGTGAAATGTAGGTTGTATAGCTATTATCTCCTTTAGAGTTAATTGCATAATTAAACTTTTACTGCAGGATTGGATGCTGGTAGCTGATATGGAGAATTAAGGATGTAAACATAAACATGTTTTCAGATGTAATCACAACACTACAGATTTGTCGTGTGTGTATTTAAAAAAAATTAAAATATATAGGAACATCTACCTGCGTAATAACTTTCATATATCTCTGGTACATTATTGAAAATATATTAGCAATATAAGAGCAAGGAATTATTACTAGAACAGTAGACAATGCTAATTAGACACAGCTTGAGTAATGCATGTATTTGGCTGAATATAATTAGATGTTTTTATGCTTGATACTGGAGAATTGTAAGACTGTTTCAAATATTTTACATAGAAACAGGCATTCATTTGATCAGCTATATATTTTGTTTGCACAGCCTATGTGGTATTCATTCTTATAAATTAAAGAATGATCCCTAATCGAACATTTGATCATTCACAACTGTCTTGTAGTGATTATGAAATTATTGTGTTAGGTGGCAGCTCGAACTGAACCTGGCTTGAAAAAACGGACTCAGGCAATTTCCAGATCAGTCAGCAAACGGCGCAACAGATTTTCTTCCCTCTGGGGATTGGATACAACTTCAAGAAAGAAGGCAAAAGAACGGCCCAGCATTAACCAGGTTAGATGTTGTTGCTGTGTTTGATTTTTGTAGAAACACAAAACAACACATGCATCTTATTATTTGTACATTTCAGGATTTTTACCTTGTTTCTAAAGCTGAAGTATGATTTGTTTTAAGATGGTTTGTACTTTAACCATTACAAACCGCATTAACTGAAACCTGAGGATACAGTATATCGACTGTGGAAGAGATAGTTTCAAGAGATGGTGGAGAAAGGTATTTAGTATTGATTACTGACAAATTGATAATTATGTAAATGGACAACACAATTCATAAGTGTACAATCGAGAGCAGTTAAGAATTATGGGAGCTGAAATGTAAATAATGGAAAATTGTTGAGAATGAAAACAGAAAAGGAATGATGGCAAAGGCAAAATAGCTAATTATGCAGCTCTCTTGTCAAGGAGCGAAAACAAAACTAAATGGTCAAACAGAAATATTTATCTTGCTGAGCAGCTTTTTCAGTTGGAATGATTGTTCACAAAGTTGTTTTGTACAATTATCATCAGCATGTACTGTTACCTGGCATATTGCTATTCAGCAGCCTTCAGTCAGATGTAAGTTTCCGCTGCAGAAAATAATAGGACATAGCTTTTAACTTAATTTTCTTCAAGCAACATGCTTTTGGTTATTAATATAGCTGTTCACAACTTTTATTCATTCCTGGGATGTGGGCATCATTTGTGAGGCTGGGATTTATTTCCACCACTGGTTGGCTAAGGTTTGTTACTATTATTTTTGTAGAAAATTTCAGACAATTGTTAAGGATTAGCCAAGTGTTTGAGACTGGAGTCACTTGTCAGCCAAACAGAATACACGTTGCATGTTTCTTTCAAGATCCAGTTGGGTTTTTGTTTGTTTACATTTTTCAGATATCAAGTTAGACTTTCAAATTTGTATTTGATAGTCTATTTTTACAACTCAAAATTGATTGACGATGATAGGTCCAAAAGCATGTCATTCAATCAAGGAGTAAATGAGTTAAATATTTGGCTTGTAACTAACTGCTTGTTAGAATAAAACATAAAGTACAGGAGTAACTCAGCAGGTCAAGCAATATCTGGTGAAGGAATGAATATATATAAAAGTAGATAAGTCTCCAGGTTCTGACAGGATATTCCCTAGGACATTGAGGGAACTTAGTGTAGAAATAGCAGGGGCTATGACAGAAATATTTCAAATGTCATTAGAAACGGGAATAGTGCCGGAGGATTGGCGTACTGCGCATGTTGTTCCATTGTTTAAAAAGGGTTCAAAGAATAAACCTAGCAATTATAGACCTGTTAGTTTGACGTCAGTGGTGGGCAAATTAATGGAAAGGATAGATAATATATATAAGCATCTGGATAAACAGGGTCTGATCAAGAACAGTCAACATGGATTTGTGCCTGGAAGGTCATGTTTGACAAACCTTCTTGAATTTTTTGAAGAGGTTACTAGGGAAATTGATGAGGGTAAAGCAGTGGATGGTGTCTATATGGATTTCAGTAAGGCCTTTGACAAGGTTCCCCATGGAAGGTTGGTTAAGAAGGTTCAATCTTTGGGTGTTAATGGCGGAGTAGCAAGATGGATTCAACAGTGGCTGAATGGGAGATGCCAGAGAGTAATGGTGGATGGCTGTTTGTCAGGGTGGAAGCCGGTGACCAGTGGGGTGCCTCAGGGATCTGTGTTTGGACCACTGTTGTTTTTCATGTACATCAATGATCTAGATGATGGGGTGGAAAATTGGATAAGTAAGTATGCAGATGATACTAAGATAGGTGGTGCTGTGGATAATGAAGTAGATTTTCAAAGTCTACAGAGAGATCTGGGACACTTGGAAGAGTGGGCTGAAAGATGGCAGATGGAGTTTAATGCTAATAAGTGTGAGATGCTACATCTTGGCAGGACAAATCAAAATAGGACGTACAAGGTAAATGGTAGGGAATTGAGGAATGCTGTGGAACAGAGGGATCTAGGAATAACTGTGCATAGTTCCCTGAAGGTGGAATCGGATGTAGATAGGGTGGTAAAGAAAGCTTTTGGTGTGCTGGCCTTTATAAATCAGAGCATTGAATATAGGAGTAGGGAAGTAATGTTAAAATTGTACAAGGCATTGGTGAGACCAATTCTGGAGTATGGTGTACAATTTTGGTCGCCTAATTATAGGAAGGATGTCAACAAAATAGAGAGAGTACAGAGGAGATTTACTAGAATGTTGCCTGAGTTCCAGCAACTAAGTTGCAGAGAAAGGTTGAACAACGTAGGTCTTTATTCTTTGGAGCGCAGAAGGTTAAGGGGGGACTTGATTGAGGTCTTTAAAATGATGGATAGACAGAGTTGACGTGGATAAGCTTTTCCCATTGAGGGTAGGGAAGATTCAAACAAGAGGGCATGACATGAGAATGAAGGGACAGAAGTTTAGGGATAACATGAGGGGGAACTTCTTTACTCAGAGAGTGGTGGCTGTGTGGAATGATCTTCCAGCAGAAGTGGTGGAGGCAGGATCGGTTTTAACATTTAAAAGTAAAGTGGATAGGTATATGGACGGGAAGGGAATGGTGGGGTATGGTCTGAGTGCAGGTAGATGGGACTAGGGGAAAATAAATGGTCGGCACGGACTGAAGGGCCGAGAAGGCCTGTTTCCGTGCTGTAATTGTTATATGGTTATATGGAATGCATAGGCGCTGTTTCGGGTTGGAACCTTCTTCAGTCTGATTGTAGTAAGGAGGAGCAAACTGGAAAAGAGGTGGGGGCAGAACTAAGCTTGGAAAGTAAACAGCAAGAGAACAGCAGGATATCACAGAGGGGAGCAGTGAGAGAGGGTCTCACAGAACTCCTGTGGGAGAGAGGAGGAGAACTTTGAGTGACCTGTCCTTCAGCCCAACTCCTCCATGCCAACTCCAGTTTAGATGCAACTCACCCAAGAAGCCCATCTAAGCTTGTCTATTTGCCTGCACTTGGTCCATATCCCTTAAATCTTTCCTATCAATGTACATGTCCAAGGGTCTTTTAAATGTTGTTATAACATTTGTCACAACTACCTCAACTGGCAGCTCATTCCATATACCCACCACGCTTGGAGTGAAAAAGTTGCCCCTCAGGTCCCTATTAAATATTACCCCTCACCTTAAACCTATGTCCTCTGGCTCTTGATCCCCTTATCCTGAGCAGTAGATTCTGTGCATTCACCCTATCTATTACCCTCATGATTTTATACATCTCTAATCTGCCACTTTTGCTGTGACGTTCTCTATAAACAGTAAAGCAACCCCCCCTCCTTTGTTACTCATACCTCTATCTTGCCTGTAATAACTGTACCCTGGATCATTAGGCTGCCAGACCTGTCACTCCCTTAAGCATGTTTCCATAAAGGCTGTAACATTCCAGTCGCATTAAGTAACCACGCCCTGAGTTCATCCACCACATCTGTCGGGCCTGAAATAAATGTATTTAGTCTTTGGATTGTTCTCTGCTGTGCTCCTACCTATCTTGTCCACTAACCTTGCTTTCATCATCATCTGTACCGATGTCCAGTCTCTCACCTGCCTCACTCAAACATTGGATCCCGTTTTCCTGCCAAGCTAGTTAAAGCGCACCCAAGTTGCAATAGCAAACAGGGTGGCACAGTGGCACAGCCGGTAGAGCTGCTGTCTTGCAGAGACCAGGGTTCGATCCTGACCTCGGGTGCTATCTGTGTGGAGTTAGCACTTTCTCCCTGTGACCACGTGGGTTTCTTTGGGGTGCTCAGGTTTCCTTCCACATCCCAAAGATGTGTGGTTTGTAGGTTAATTTGCCTCTGCAACGTACCCCTAATGTGAATTTGAAAGTGGGATAACAGAACTAGTTGGAATGGATGATAGATGGTCAGCATAGTCTCAGCAGGCAGAAGGGCCTATTTCAATGCTGTATTTCAATCGATCAATCCAAACCGTCTGCCAGCAATTTGGTTCCCCTCCAGTTTAGATGCAACTCACCCTTCTTGTACAGGTCACCTCTATCCAAGAACAGATGCCAATTGGCTAAAATGTTGAATCCCTGCCTCCTGCACCAACTCCTCAACTGTCATTCACCCTATCCTATATTCCTGTTCTTACTCTCACTATCACTTGGCACCAGGTGCAAACTAGAGATTACTACCCTCAAACCTCTGCTTTTAAATATTTTGCCTTACTCTCTACATTCACTCTGCAGTACCTCTTACCGGTCTCATTTGCACAATGACTTCTGGCTGCTCATCCTCCCTCTAAAGTCTGTTCTGCAGCCGCTCTGAAACCTCTTGGACCCTGGCACCAGGGAGTGAAATCATCATCTTGGAGCCTTGTCTACTGCCACAGAATCTCCTGGCTGTCCCCTTAACTAATGAGTCTCCTATCTCCATCTCTCAGCCTCACTTCACCCTTCCCTGTCGTGCATCAGAGCCAGGCCAGTACACAGACCCGTTGCTGCTGCTGCTCTCTCTAGACCAATCATTCTGCCCAACAATATCTCAAGGGTCATACTTGTTGTCAAGGAGAATTACTTCAAGTGATACCTGTACTCTCTGACTACTTTCTTTCCTGGTGGCCACCCGTCTACTGTCTGCATGCTCCATGGGCGTGACTATCTCACTTAACCGCTATTTGTGACATTCTCTCCAGGATAATCCTGAGGGCGCCCAGCTTCTGCTCCAGTTCCCTAAGGTGGTCTGTAAGGAGCTGCAGCTAGACGTACCTCCCACAGGTGCAGTTCTCAGGGTAGGTATATTTTCAGTAGATTTCACAGTGGAGCACTAAAATGGAGAAGCGAGGAAATGCAGATGCTGGAACTTTGAGTAAAACCCTGTGCTGGACGAATTCAGCGGGTCAAGCAGCATCTGTGGAGGGAATGAACTCAATAGGCAGCTGATTGTTCACTTGTCAGTCAGATAAATCAGCTTCATTATTTGCCTCAGGTATGAATAGATACATTGTATCAAGTCAACTTATTGAAAGAATTATGAAATACTGAAGAGCAAAGCACACATTTTAGATCACTTGGGTTGGTATTGTTAATTGAAGATTATTCTAACATATAAATCATGACTGAACTGTGCAGGGCATTGCTGAATGCACAACATTCCAATGGCATCCCAGCAACAGAGGAAAATCCGGAGCAACATATATTTAATTGAACTATATCTTGCATTTGAATTTTTTTCTCATACGCTGGATGAAGAACATCGTTGTGCACACTTAAAGAACTTATCCTTCTCTTTACCCTTTACAGTCTAAACCTTGAAACATAGAAAATAGGTGCAGGAGGAGGCCATTGGGCCCTTCGAGCCAGCACCACCAATCATTGTGATCATGGCTGATCGTCCCCTATCAATAACCCGTGCCTGCCTTCTTCCCGTATCGCTTGACTCCACTATCCCCTAGAGCTCTATCTAACTCTTGCTTAAATCCATCCGGTAACTTGCCCTCTACTGCCCTCTGTGGCAGGGAATTCCATAAATTCACAACTCTCTGGGTGAAAACGTTTTTTCTCACCTCAGTCTTAAATGACCTCTCCTATATTCTAAGACTGTGACCCCTGGTTCTGGACTCGCCCAACATTGGGAACATTTTTCCAGCATCTAGCTTGTCCAGTCCTTTTATAATTTTATATGTTTCTATCTGATTCCCCCCTTCTAAACTCCAGTGAATACAAGCCTAGTCTTTTCAATCTTTCCTCATATGACAGTTCCCCCATCCCAGGGATCAATCTCGTGAACCTACGCTGCACAGCCTCAATCACAAGGATGTCCTTCCTCAAATTAGGAGACCAAAATTGTACACAATACTCCAGATGTGGTCTCACCAGAGCCCTATACAACTGCAGAAGAACATCTTTACTCCTATACTGAAATCCTCTTGTTATGAAGGCCAACATTCCATTCGCTTTCTTCACTGCCTGCTGTACCTGCACGCCAACTTTCAGTGACCGGTGTACAAGGACGCCAAGGTCTCTCTGTACCTCCCCCTTACCTAACCTAACACCATTGAGCTAATAATCGCCCCCCTTGTTTTTGCCGCCAAAGTGAATAACCTCACATTTATCTATATTATACTGCATCTGCCACGCATCTGCCCACTCACTCAACCTGTCCAGGCCACCCTGCAACCTCCTAACATCCTCTTCACAGTTCACACTGCCACCCAGTTTTGTGTCATCCGCAAACTTGCTAGCGTTGCTCCAAATTCCCTCTTCCAAATCATTAATATATATGGTAAACAGTTGCGGCCCCAACTCCGAGCCTTGTGGCACTCCACCCGCCACTGCCTGCCATTCTGAAAAGGACCCGTTCACTCCTACTCTTTGCTTCCGGTCTGCCAACCAATTTTCTATCCATGTCAACACCCTACCGCCAATACCATGTGCTCTAATTTTAGTCAGCAGTCTCCCGTGCGGGACCTTATCAAAGGCTTTCTGAAAGTCTAGATACACTACATCCACTGGCTCCCCTTCATCCATTTTACTTGTCACACCCTCAAAAAATTCCAGAAGATTAGTCAAGCATGATTTCCCTTTCATAAATCCATGTTGACTTGGACTAATCCTTTTACTGCTATCCAAATGCCCCATTATTACCTCTTTAATAATTGACTCCAGCATCTTTCCCACCACCGAAGTCAGGCTAACTGGTCTGTAATTCCCCGTTTTCTCTCTCGCTCCTTTCTTGAAAAGTGAATGCTGGTCCCCCACTTGTTAAGATGCAATCCGTCCCTTTTGTACAGTTCCCCCTTACTCCAAAACAGATCCCAGTGATCTATGAATCTAAATCCCTGCCCACTGCACCAGTTTCTCAGCCACACATTCAGGTCCCTATCTTCCTGTTCCTGCTCTCGCCAGCACGAGGAACTGGAAGCAAACCGGAGATAACAACCCTGGAGGTCCTGCTTTTCAGCATTTTTCCGAGCCCTCTAAAGTCACGCTGCAGAATATTCATCCCCTTCCTTCCGACATCGTTTGTGCCGACATGCACTACCACTTCCGGCTGTTCACCTTCGCCCTTGAGGATTTTCTGTATTCTGTCCGTGACATCCTGGATCCTGGCACCAGGAAGGCAGCACACCATCCTCGAATCCCGTCTGTTGCCAACGAAACCCCTGTCCGTACCTCTCACAATGGAGTCTCCAACTACAATGGCGTTGCCTGACATTGGCCTCTTTGGATTTGACTCAACAGCCCTTTTTGCTTCGCAAGCCTGTCCGCCGCTCAGTGTGATCACGTCTTCTGTCCCAACAGCTTGTAAGTGGGTGAACCTGTTCACAAGAGGTACAACACCTGGGGACATTTGCATTCCAAGTTTCCCTCCCTTTCTCACCGTCACCCACTTTCTCTCTTCCAGTACCTTAGGTGTAACAATCTTACTGTGGGACTTGATGAGGAACGACTCAGCCTCTCGGACGAACCCAAGGTCATCCACTTGCTTCTCCAGTTCCCCAACACGGTCCTTCAGGAGCTGTACCTGGATGCACTTCTCACATTTGTAGCAGCCAGAGGCACCAGCAGTGTCCTTGACCTCCCACATACTGCAGGCATCACACTGAATCAGCTTGCTTGACATTTCCTTCTTTCATCTCTCGCTCTCCAGCGTTTTGCGTAGCCACCTCTCCTCAGCCTCCTCGCCGAAGACTCGCGAACCAAAGTCTGTTTGAAAATTAACTGAAATTCATTATAATCATTATTTTGTTGTTTTACGTTGCACAGATAAATCATCTTCTGACCTCGTCCCTTTCATTAATTTATCATGTTACCACTTGGTGGCCAAAAGAAAAATAATGGGACAGCAAATGAGAAATTACTTTTTATTACACACCAAATTAGGCCAGGTCATATTTACCCAGTGTTATACTCCTGATCAAGTAAAATGCTAGGTTGTACTGTGTTGAACCAAATTAAATTATGAAATCTGTTCTTTGATTTGTTACATTTGGCATGATAAACGAACTGAAATATTTTTATTTTATTTTCTGATTGACTTTGTGTGAGATTATCTGATTGCTGGGCTAACATGAGTTAAGTCTTAATTGCCCATCATCTTCTCTGTGATGTTTATATGGACTGCATTAATTCAACGATATTAATACCAACATAAAAGCAGCTCATCTGGATGTAATCTTTGGCAGCTGAATGATTTAGATTTTATTTATGTTGAGCTGAATTTAACTAATGGAATATCTTTTCACATGCTATAAAAACTCCACATCCCAAGTGTGACACCGGATAATAAATATACAATTCTGCCACAACATTCTTAAAGTAAAATTATGTGTTTACAATTAAAAGTTTCAACTGTAGATGTTCATAACAAACGATGAGATGTTAAATATGAATATGTACTTTGGAGAAGAGCAATAGCTCCATTCATAGCAAGTTCCCTTTTGTTGCCATCTGGAGATCTGAGATTATATATGAAACAATTGGGTACTAAAGGGATGAATTTAAGATAAATTTAATATTCTTCCTCCTCTGGGGTTATTTTGACCCTACCAAAACATAAATCTCTCAGTATTTTACGTTTCAACATCATTTATTCCATATATATGCTATCTATCTACTCTTTCCAGAATTAATACCCTGAACACTTAATATTAACTGTCCAATTATGTTTATTATTATAATTTTGGAACTTTTTTCAACACGATTATTTGTCCAGCTTCTGTGTTAATTGCAAAGCTGCTATTTCTTAATATTTTAACACAGAGAGGTGCTTCCTGGCAAGTAGCAGGGAAATTCACAATGGTGATTTGTTCAGTTTTGACTTGTATGCTTTCTGCAATTGTTGGGCATAGAGTAAGAATATAGAAGCAGAAGAAATAAAACAATAGAAACCAAAAGTGAAATAAAAAAGTACAGCAGCTTATGGGGAACAAATAAACAAATAGGGACAAAATGTAAAGCCAATAATTATGTGTTATCAAGATAATTTGATAACACATCAAATGTGGCAGTGAACGTGGCAGTGAACCCCAAGAAGGCTGCCGGCCCAGATGGAGTACCTGGTAAGGTGCTCAAAGCGTGTGCCCACCAGCTCACCGTCATCTTCACCAGAATCTTCAATCTCTCCCTGGACCAGGCAGTTATCCCGTCCTGCCTAAAATCAGCCACAATCGTCCCAGTGCCGAAGAAGTCTCCCATCACCAGCCTAAACGATTACCGTCTCGTGGCCCTCACTCCGGTAATCACAAAGTGCTTCGAGAGATTGGTCCTCCAGCACATCAAGGACTATCTCCCTCCAGACTTCGACCCCCACCAGTTCGCCTATCGCCCAAACAGGTCCACAGAAGACGCCATCACCGTAGCTCTCCACTCTGCTGAGCCACCTGGAGCAGGGGCAGAGCTACGTTCGGATGCTCTTTGTGGATTACAGCTCAGCTTTCAATACTATCATTCCGGACATTCTCATCGACAAACTGGCCTCCCCACTCTCACATGTGCCTGGATAAAGGACTTCCTCACCAACCGGCCCCAGACTGTGAGACTCGGCCCCCACCTCTCCTCCACTCGCATGTTGAGTACCGGCTCCCCGCAGGGCTGTGTGCTAAGCCCCCTCCTATATTGTCTCTACACCCACGACTGTAGTCCGGCCCACAACAACAAGCGAATCGTCAAGTTTGCTGAGGACACTACAGTAGTCGGACTCATCTCAAGGGGAGATGAGGCAGCCTACAGAGAGGAAGTCCTGAAGTTGACAGCCTGGTGCTCAGAAAACAAGCTGGCTCTGAACACGTTGAAAACCAAAGACCTCATTGTCGACTTCAGGAAGCACAGCACCGACTTAGCTCCTTTATACATCAACGGCGAGTGTGTGGAGAGGGTCCACACCTTCCGGTTTCTCGGCGTCCTCATCTCCGCTGACAGACATCACAGCGGTCATCAAGAAGGCTCAGCAGCGGCTGCACTTCCTGAGGGTCCTCAGGAAGCACAACTTGGACTCCAACCTGCTGCTGACCTTCTACCGCTCGTCCATTGAGAGCCTGTTGACATACTGCATTACAGCATGATACGGCAGCTGCACCATGGCAGACAGGGAGAGGCTTCAGAGGGTAGTCAGGGCAGCACAGAAGATAATCGGCTGCCCTCTCCCCTCTCTGATGGACATTTACACCTCCCGCTGCCTCAGCAGGGGGAAGAACATTATCAAGGACAGCTCCCATCCTGCATTTGGCCTGTTCAACCTGCTACCCTCAGGGGGGCGCTATAGGTGCATCAGCACAAGGACAAATAGACTCAAGAACAGTTTCTTTCCAAAATCCATTATCTCCCTGAACTCACACATGCACTGACTTCACAGCCTAACCCCCGGACTTTCATCTATCCACCTACTGTAATTTGTACTGTAACGGTAATTTCCAATATGTGCAATAACCCATACTGGATATAGGAATCCTATTATCCATTCTATTTATCCATTGTCTTTTTATAGATATGTATATAGCGCTGCAGAAACTGTGCACCTTACCTCCCCCCCCCCCTTTTTGTTTTGTTTTGCACTGAGTAGGAGCAGCTTTTAATCTCATTGTACATGTGTATAGTGACAATAAAAGGCATTCTGATTCTGATCTGATTCTGATAATTTAATGTACTTTTATTTTTAGCTGTTTGGTGACAGTGAAGCAACACTGAAGAAATCTTTGGAAGGCATCTTTGATGAATGTTCATCAGATACCAGTGTAAGTATGTATTGTTGTAATGTGTATCTCACATAAGGCAAAGCTTCACTTGCACCTCCTTCAACCACCGCTGGATCCAGGTGTCAACTTCTCTACATCGACGAGACCAAGTGCACCCTCGGCAATCGTTTCGCTGACTACCTCCACTCAGTCTGTCTTAACCTACCTGATCTCCCAGTGGCTCAGCACTTCAACTCCCTCTCCCGTTCCCAATCTGACCTTTCTGTCCTGTGCCTCCTCTATTGTCGGAGTGAGGCTCAGAGCAAATTGGAGGAACAGCACCTCATATTTTGCTTGGGTAGTTTACACCCCAGCGGTATGAACATTGACTTCTCTAACTTCAGATAGCCCTTGCTTTCTCTCTCCATCCCCTTGCCCTTCCCAGTTCTCCCACTAGTCTTCCTGTTACCGCCTACATTCTATCGTTGTCCCACCCCTTCCCCTGACATCAGTCTGAAGAAGGGTCTCGACCTGAAATTTCGCCCATTCCTTCTCTCCAGAGATGCTACCTCACCCGCTGAGTTACTCCAGCATTTTGTGTTTATCTTCTATTTAACCCAGCATCTGCAGTTCTTTCTTACACATTTATATTGCATTGAGATTATAATTTGCATAAAGGTCATTTGTGAATTAACAAAACTTAAAAGTGTTGTTTTTGCATCCATACCATATTTGGAAAAAACACAGCAGAATGTGTTTTTTCTTGGGCTATTTTAAAGAAGGTATTATATAGGCGAATCCCGTGTTAAAGGGGTGGTGTTTCCATTGCGAGAAAACAGGCTGTGTCGCAATTCTTTGTCATGTGAAGCTGCGTAATGTGCACATGTGTCAAGAAATGGGAGTTGACAATGAAATTGTGTTGATCTGTTTTATTTTTGCAAATTCTGTGAGAGTTAATTTTATTCCGTATCTAAAATTTTGGGGTAACAATTTACGAATTTTTAATTTCAGTAACATGAATAGCCATAACATAGGAGCCACATGTAATTACTACATTTTCTACCGAAACCACTGGGAAATAATGTTCTGTTGGTTTACAATGCCAAATGGGCTATAAATCTAACTGAACAAGTTGTTTCAAGCAACTATCCCACCTCCCACAGTTGACAGTCTAATCAGCGAATAGCCGAGAATCCCTAGACCAAGAAGATTGTTCCCGTCAGCAGCCTTATGTCATTATCTGGAGCAGTGCAAGGAGTACTTCCTCTGTCTTTCCTGCACTGGGGAAGACAGTGAAAGTTATCATGCTATTTGATTTTGATTGCTTCTGCTGGATCTCTGCTGAATTTCTTTACCTGAATATTTGGTCACGGTAGCATTAAGTAGCATTAAGAGCCTAATATTCTTATAGTCAATTCAGAGTCAAATTTGATGAATGAATGATGTTGATTTTTGTGACATTCTTGTGACTTCTCTGGAAGTGTGCCAGGGTAAATTGTGATATAAAAAATGGTAGCAAGTGTTTAGATTGAAGTTAGTTGTTTCTGAACACTTTTCACTTTATGATTATAATCATGCACATTTCTTCCAATTTTTTTAGTTGAGTATATATATGACCAATAGAGGAATCAGTTTTCGGCTTTCTGAGAAATATTTTTGTGCATTTAGAGGTACCGCCTTCAGTTAGATGAGGTTTACAGATGAACTCAATTTTCTAATTTTTTGAAATATTAAATATTACAAATTACTAATCTTAATTTTTTTTAAACTTAAATTAGATGGTCAGGCAAGTATTAGATCATTAATAGATTTGAAACAAAGTGAAGAGAATGGATTAGTGGCAGGATAACAGGGATTGATGTATAAGAATAATAGTTAAATATGGTATGGTGCAAAGATGAAGTTTATCTGGTTACAAAAAAATAGAAGTGCATGTTTCCTCAGCTGGTGAGAGGCAGTTGTGATAAATACTGATTTAATTTTTTCAGCATAGGACATTTTGGGGTAAATAATTATCCTGATCTCCAACAATGAACATGTATTGATTTAGGAAAATCAAATTTATGTAGCACACGCTCGTAGCAAATCACACCGAGGCAATCAATGGCAACTTCTCAACTAATATTTGACAATGGGTTACTTAAGATGGCAGGAAGTTAATGTTGCTAGTATTTTACCTGCAGTTTGTCCCTGATTTTATGTTTCACTGCATATGCTTTGAGGTCAAAGATAAGCTAAACCGTGAGGAAGAGATAGCCAACTGTTCCAACCAGCCCAAATGAACAGACATTCAAAAGCTTGGTCAAAAGGGTCATTATAAGCAGTGCCTGAATGGCGGAAAGAGTGAGATGGACTGGAGAAATTTGGAGGCAGGGGACATAGAATTCCAGAGTTTTGAGCCATTCCAGCCAAAAATACTGCCTCTATTTGTGATTAAATTAAGTTTGCAGATGCACCCAAGGTCAGTATTAGAGGATAAAATATATCTTGGTGAGTATGGGCTTTGCAGGGAGATTACAAAGGCAAGAAAGAATTAGATCATCAATGGATTTGAAAAAAAGGGGAAGAGAATCAGTTTGTGGCAGGCTATTAGGGATCAGTATACAAGGATAATAGTGAAATAGGAAATGGTGCAAGGTAGGACAAGCAACAGAAATTCAGGTAACCTTGCATATCTGGAAAGTAAAGTGAGGAAAGCTGGCCTGTATAATGGTCAGTTCTAGAGATACAAAATGATCCAAGTATATAGTATGAAATCCATCTTATGGTCAAACATGTGACATGTATCTCAAACATGTGACAAAGGTTATGAACAAAAATTATTCCGTTTCAGGTGCTGGAGACAGAGACTGAGTCACTGAAAATTAAGTTTCTGATGGGAACTAAAAACTTTTAATTATGCTTCTACCTAAATGGAAATCAACTGTTCATCCAGTGCTTCATGTTAGACAAGGAGATCTGAATATTTAAAGACTAAGCAGAACTCAAAGTGAAATAGATACAAGGAACTGCAGATGCTTGTTTACACACAAGTACCTAAGTGCTGGCGTGACTCAGTGGGTCAGGCAACGTCTCTAGAGAACATGGATAGGTGATGTTTTGGGTCGGGACCCTTCTTCAGGCTTACTGTTAAGGGGGGGGGGGTAAAAAGCTGAAAATAGGATAGGCTGAACAGAGCATGCCAGGTAGACACAGGCGAGTGGGTGGGTAGGGGTTGATAGGCAGATGATTGGAACAAAGGCCAGAGATAAAAGTAGGCGTGACAGATGGATTGAAGAGTTGCAAATTGTGCACCCAGTGGAAAGAATGTAGGAGGAGACAAAGGGGGAATAAAGGGTGAAGGAGAAAGGGGAGTTGCTTGTGAAGTAGAGCTGTGTGTTTTCAGCATACATGTGAAAACCAACGTTGCTTGTGACTGAGGGACAGCATTTAAAAGAAATAGGGCAGGATGGCGAAGGGGATTAGTGGTGAGTTTATAGGATCAGCTTGAAGAATCATTGCTCATCATTCTCATTCATGGTAGTGAGTTATTTCTGCTGTCTTAAATTTTCTTAGATTTAATCAGTCATATTTGGTTTATACTGACATTGCTTCAAAATATTTTGTTATGACTGATTTTTCCATTAGTGTTGCGATGCACTTTCACATGAATCTTGTTGCAAAAAGGAACTGGTACAACTTCAATTCAAAATGATGATGCTATGTTTTCCATTTACCTGTACAAATTAGGGCTGAATTCTATAGGAAAGTACAGATGCCATCTACTGGTTAGAAGGGTAAAAGGCTTTCATTATCCGAGAAGAAATGTGAGGGATGTGGGCACAAACCTGCATTCATCATTCATGTCTGGATGTGCTGCTTAGTTACCATATAATATTTATGATTATTCTTCATTGCTTCTTTACCATTTGAATAAAATTAATTTACACAATAATTGTCACATACTTGACCGATTTATGGTCCCGATAATGTGAGAAAGTCAAATATTAAAGATGAGAAAAAGTAACTATTGAAGCATGCTGACATTTGTTTTAATCATACCTTTGCCAGTTTGTAACTTGCAACCAGTTATTGCTTGGTTATTGCTTAGTAAATTACATTTTATATATTACAGTCAGCTTACGTTTCTGAAATTAGTTTTTTTAAATAAAGTCGACAAAGGGGAAAAAAGTAGAGTCATTGTCAGAGAGTCATACAGCACAAAAACATGTCCTTCAGCCCAACCTTCCCATACCTACCAAGATGCCTCATCCATACTAGTCCCACCTGCTCATGTTTGGGCCATATTAAACCTTTTCTATCCATGTACTTGTCCAAATTTCTCTTAATTGTTATCGTACCTGCCTCAACTACCTCCTCTGGCAGCTTGTTCCATATGTCATGACCTTCTATGTGAAAAAGATGCCTCTCAGGTTCCACTCTCACCTTAAACCTATGTACTCTGGTGCATTATTTTGCTGTTAAGGGTAAAAGACTACCCAAATTCACCCTATCTGTTCCCCTCATGACATTATACAGTAAGATCACCCCTCATCCTCCTTTGCTCAAAGGAATAAAGTCCTAGCTTGCCTAGCCTCCACCTGCAGGCTTTCAAGTCCTGGCAACATCCTCAAATCCTCTCTGCACTCTTTCCAGTTTAACAACATCTTTCCTATTGCAGGGTGACTGAAATTGTGACGTAACACTCTAAATGTGGCCTCACAAATGTCTGATACCACTGTAACATAATATCCCAACTTCCATAATTAATACCCTGACAGGTGAAGGCCAATGTACTGAGAGCATAGAAACATAGAAACGTAGACAAGTAGGTGCAGGAGTAGGCCAATCGACCCTTTAATCCAGCACCGCCATTCAATATGATCATGGTTGATCATCTAATATCTGTACCCCGTTCCTGCTTTTTCCCCATATCCCTTGATTCCTTTAGCCCTAAGAGCTCAATCTAACTCCCTCTTGACCACCCTATCTATCTACCTGTGACACCACTTTTAACAAACTATGTACCTGCACTCCTGGATCTCTCAGCTCCACAATACTCTCCATGGCCCTGCCATTTATCGTGAAGTTCCTGCCTGGGTTTGACTTTCCAAAATGCAACACCTCACACTTATCTGCATTAAACTCCATTAACCATTCCTCAGCCAGCTTGCCCAAATGATCAAGATCCTAAATTGGTTTACCTTCAATTTTGGTCACCCTGTAAAAGGGTGATCTTACAGTGTGTGTAAGGTCATGAGGGGAATAGATAAGTCAAGTCAAGTTTATTCGTCACATACACATACGGGATGTGCAGTGAAATGAAGTGTGGCAGTGCTCGCGGACTTTGTGCAAAAAATCAAACACACAAACAACCAACAAACTACAAACAGAACTACAAACAGAATGGAATAGAAAAAATACACACAGTAAGGTGAATGCACAGAGTCTTTTACCCAAAGCAGGAGAATAATGCACCAGGGTACATAGGTTTAAGGTGAGTGAAGAAAGATTTAATAGGAACCTGAGAGGCAGCATTTTCACGTAGAAGGTGGTGGCATATGGAACAAGCTGCCAGAGGAGGTAGTTGAGGCAGGTATGATAACATTTAAGAGACATTTGGATCCCAGGAATGATCAGGTTAACACATGATGAGCTTTTGACGGCGCTGCGCCTATATGCACTGGAGTTTAGAAGAATGAAGGGGGACCTCATTGAAACGTACAGTATAGTGAAAAGCTTGGATAGAGTGGATGTGGACAGGATGTTTCCATTAATGGGAGAGTCTAAGACTAGAGGTCATAGCCTCAGAATTAAAGGACATCCATTTAGGAAGGAGATCAGGAGGAATTTCTTTAGTCAGAGTGTGGTTAATCTGTGGAATTCTTTGCTACAGAAGGCTGCGGAGGCAAAGTTAGTAGATATATTTAAGGCAGAGATGGATAGATTCTTGATTAGTACGGGTGTCAGAGATGATGGGGAGAAGGCAGGAGAATGGAGTTAGGAGGGAGAGATAGATCAGCCATGATTGAATGGTAGACTTGATGGGTCAAAAAGCCTAATTGTACTCCTATCGCTCATGATCTTATGACCTGTGTGTAACTTTTTTTTTAAATTTGCTCTTATGATAGCATTTGCTTTCAAATAATGATGTAATGGTTGATGGGTGAATTTGTCTTCTTCAATTCTTGTGGTAGAAAGCTTTTATATTAACCCGATTGTTGCAAGAAAATGTTTGAATAGAGGTTTTTATTGCCCTTTTCTCCAGAGAGAGAAGAGCCTGACCACAAGTATTCGGCAACAAACAACTGGGAGTGACAACTGGGTTATGGATTGCCTCGCACCTTCATGGGTCTGTTTACCAGATGATCAACCCATATTGGTCGTTATACATCCAGGAAACTCGGCACAGGATATTCTTGAGGTAGCCTGTAAGGTATGTCCACTGCTAATTTACCGTATCTTTTCAACAAATTGATTATAATAGAACATACTTTGAAACAAGTGGTTGCTTAACATGGGAGTCTCACAGAATTTGTAAGTATTGATTACAGGATGAAAATGTTTTATTGCAATTGATGGCACGTTATCAAACCTGGATAGTTAAAATGTAGTCACAAGAAACTGCAGATCATTTGTATCCACCTATCACTTGCCAGGGGTAGACATAAAAAGCTGGAGTACTCAGCGGGTCAGGCAGCATCATTGGAGAAAAGGAATAGGTGAGGTTTCGGGTCGAGGCCCTTCATCAGATACTTGCCAGGCTTTGTCATGCCCCCCACACCTGTCTTCCAGCTTTCTCACCCATATTATAATCAGTCTGAAGAGTCCTGACCTGAAAAGTCGCCTATCCATGATCCCCAGATATGCTGTCTGACCCACTGAGTTACTCCAGCACTTTGTGTAATTTTGTCAATGTTTTGTCAACAACTTTTTATTCCGTTTTTAAAATTTACTTTGCCATCTCCATTACTTAAAATATAAATGATTTTAAATTTCCATTATTTTCTTTGTAAGCACCAAATGTGATTACTTTTTGCTGGGTTCCGCGGAGAACCTTCAGTGAGGTGCTTTATAAGGCTAGGTCCAACTCTGAGTCCAGCAAAAGGCTGCAAACACCTTGTGTTGAGAGGCCATTTGCATTTGGTCCCTCAACATCACATCATTTGAATGGGGTTACTCACTGTGATTGAAAAGGTGAGTGGAGGTCATTAGTTTGTTTTGTTTAACTTGATGTTAACCCTTTAAATTAATTTATCTCTGTTAAATGTATTTTTTGGGTAAATTAATTATTTTTAAAATCTTTTAATAACTATTTAAAAGATAGCTTTTTGAACAGTTTTTAAATGCATCATGTCATCAGAATCATTTAAAAGCATTTGACAACACTGAGTTGTTATAAGGCCATTTAAAGACCAGGCCTGCTGTGTGATGTCCAGTTGCTGCTTATGAATCACCTGCCTCACATAGAAACATAGAAACATAGAAAAATAGGTGCAGGAGTAGGCCATTTGGCCCTTCGAGCCTGCACCGCCATTCAATGTGATCATGGCTGATCATGCAACTCAGTATCCCGTACCTGCCTTCTCTCCATACCCCCTGATCCCTTTAGCCACAAGTGCCACATCTAACGCCCTCTTAAATAAAGCCAATGAACTTGCCTCAACTACCTTCTGTTGCAGAGAATTCCAGAGACTCACCACTCTCTGTGTAAAGAATGTTTTCCTCATTTCGGTCCTAAAGGAATTCCCCCTTATCCTTAGACTGTGACCCCTTGTTCTGGACTCCCCCAACATCGGGAACAATCTTCCAGCATCTAGCTTGTCCAACCCCTTAAGAATTTTGTAAGTTTCTATAAGATCCCCCCCTCAATCTTCTAAATTCCAGCGAGTACAAGCTGAATGATAGCTTGATTCCGGACACAACACACCCTCCTTGGATATTGTTGCTGATGGCCCAGTCCCACTGTATGAGTTCATTCAAGAGCTCTCCCGAGTTTTAAAAAAAATCAAACTCGTGTTAAGCACGGAGAATGAACGCAGCAGGTACGTCGGAGCTCGGGGATGTCTCTTAGCGGCTCGTAACGGTAACGGCAGGTACTCGGGAGACATGGTAAGCTCGGGAAGACTCGTGAAGATTTTTCAACATGTTGAAAAATGTCCAAAAGAGCCCCGAGTACCGACGAGCGGCCATTACCGTAAATCTCCGAGTTCGAATCAGGGCAAACTCGGGAGAACTCTTTGAATGAACTCGTACAGTGGGACAGGGCTTTGACTGATCAATCCTGCAGGAGATTTCCTTGCATATTGTGTATTTTTGCCCCAAACACTCACAGATTATAAAAATCTCACCCGTGACAATTTTATTAATGTGAACCATGTATTTTCAATAATACCACCTGTGTGCAAGTAGGTCCACTTACGTCTATAATTTACTCAATTTAATTAATCCTTGTTGTCTGAACTTATCAACACCTTAAAATGTTATGTAATCTATTTTTTCTGTTGACTTCTGGAGTTCTCTGGACAATTGTACCACAGGAAGTCTGTGAGAAAGCAGATATGTAAATTGTACCCTCTGGGTTAGCCTTATTTGTGTCTTTATATAAATGATTCTATTCACAGATTCTTCAGCTCAGAGGCTGCTTTAAAGGTTTCCTGAAAATATCAGTGGTTTCTTATTGCAAGCTGATTTAGGAAATTTGGTCAATGTTATTTGAAAGGCCACTCCTGGCTTAATAATACACCTATCTGAGCACTTTAACATTGGTTTATAGTGAGTTAATTGCATTAAGTGCAGCCTTCATTACATTTCCCTGATGGCATGATACAATCAATTCAAGGATACTATTTTGATGGCACTGAAAGAACATTAGGTATCCATACCTGGTGTGTAGCTGATAGAAACTGGAGTTTGTGGCATTCCTTTGCTGTTTCTATGTATATTTTCTTCAGTTGCTGTGGTTTTGGAGCTTGGTTGGGATAGTTATTGACAAGTTGCTGCAGAACCTTCTTAAGAACATTTTTATTGCTGTTGTCGTGGTTGATGTTGGATGGGTTGGATAAAGTAATGAAAAGTAAAGGGGCGGTCCCACTTGGGCGACCTAATTGCTGACTTTAGAAGAGTTAAAAAAAAAAAACATGTTGAAGACCTCCTTCGACTATGTAGAAGACCTCATTCGACCTCCTTCGACTATGTTAAAGACTAGCTTTGACTAGTTACGACTAGCTACGACTAACTTCGGGAAAATTGGGCACCGAATAGTGGAGAGTGAAGACTACCTTCTTCAATCTCCTTCCACCTCCCTTCGACTATGATGAAGACTATCTACGACTACCTTCGACTATCCTCGACTACCTTCGACTACCTACGACTTACATGCCGACCTACTACGACTAAACCTACGAGTAAAAAAATGTATTGATTTTTTCGATGGCGACCTTTTTTTACTCGCGGGCATATTTTAACATATTTTTAAAAACGCCGCGGCCTAGCTGAGGCCTCGAGTACGCGGAGACTACTCTCGAGCAGGAAGGAGAGTTACAAAGATTTCCTACGACATGCTGCGAGTATAAGTCGACGGCAAACTCGTCAGAACTTGCGGATTAGGTCGCCCAAGTGGGGCAGGCCCTTAAAGATTTTTATATATTAGGGTATAATTATTAATTATGTATTAGTATAAAAAACAGATAAAATGGGCACTTTTTTTAACTTCATGTCAATTTTTACACATAAGAATTAATTAACAGGAAATAGCTGATGACAACAGGTTTTAAAAACTACATTTTTGAAAGCAACAATTTAATATTCTATTAATGATATTTCTATGTTCATCCAAATTGTGATGCCATTTAGTGACACTTATTGTTTACTAACCATTACACTGTATTTTTTTAAGAATCATGCTTATCAGATACATGCAAAATTATTTTGGAATATCTTTAGAATTTTAGTTTTAGAGGTGCAGTGTGGAAACAGGCTGTTTGGTCCAGCGAGTCCATGCCCACCAGCAATCACACATTCATACCAGTTCTATCCTACACACTAGGAACAATTTACAGAAGCCAATTAACCTACAAACCTGCACGTCTTTGGCATGTGTGATGAAACCGGAGCACCCGGAGAAAACCCACGTGGTCACAAGAAGAACGTACAAACTCTGTACAAACAACACCAGTAGTCAGGATGAACCCGGGTCTCTGGCACAACTCTACCACTATGCCGCTCCAACAAATCTCTTAACTCTTATGACTTAACAAAATTACATGGACTATTTTGCTGTTGCCTTTTGGTGTACGAGCAAGGGTCACAAAATAATAGAATCATTTTATTCATGGTTTATTTTATTTATCTGAAATTGTTAAGCAAAAGGCACAGCGGGAAGTTTAGCACTTCTGGCTTTCCACACGGGTGCTGTAGAGTTACAAGTGAGATGTTTGATTAAGCTGAGATCCTTTGAGAGAAAGAGAAACAGAGTTCATGGGAAAAGGAATCACAGTATAGAGATAGGCAGAGACATTTTTAGAAATGTTGATAGATACACTGGTGTATGTATACTCAAAATGCATATAGGAAGATATAGAGAGATTGAGAGCGAAAAACTACAACTGAGAAGAGAAGATTTAAATTGGTTATGCACCGACATAAATGAATTTATTTCATGACTGAAGCTTGCCTGAGGATAAATTACACATAACACATTACACATAACATGGAAGGCAGACAAAAATGCTGGAGAAACGCAGCAGGTGAGGCAGCATCTATGGAGCGAAGGAATAGGTGACGTTTCGGGTCGAGACTCTGCTTCAGACTGATATGAGGGTGGGGGGGGGGGGGGGCGCAGGAAGAAGAAAGGAAGAGGCAGAGACAGTGGGCTGTGGGAGAGCGGGGAAGGAGAGGGGAAGGAGGGACTGAAGGAAATGGAACACTTTATTGCATGAAAATTGTTCCCGATGTTGGGGAGGTCCAGGACAAGGGGTCACAGCTTAAGGATAAGGGGGAAATCCTTTAGGACCGAGATGAGAAGGACTTTTTTCACGCAGAGAGTGATGGGACTCTGGAACTCTCTGCCACAGAGGGTAGTTGAGGCCAGTTCATTGGCTATATTTAAGAGGGAGTTAGATGTGGCCCTTGTGGCTAAGGGGATCAGAGGGTATGGAGAGAAGGCAGGTACGGGATACTGAGTTGGATGATCAGCCATGATCATATTGAATGGCGGTGCAGGCTTGAAGGGCCGAATGGCCTACTCCTCCACCTAATTTCTATGTTTCTATGTTTCTACTTGTCGCTTTACTTCCCCCTTGACTCTATCCAAGGACCTAATTAGTCTTTCCAGGTGCGGCAGAGGTTCACCTGCACCTCCTCCAACCTCATCTATTGCATCCGCTGCTCTAGGTGTCAGCTGCTCTACATCGGTGAGACCAAGCGTAGGCTCGTCGATCACTTTGCCCAACACCTCCGCTCAGTTCGCAATAACCAACCTGATCTCCCGGTGGCTCAGCACTTCAACTCCCCCTCCCATTCGGAATCCGACCTTTCTGTCCTGGGCCTCCTCCATGGCCAGAGTGAGTCCCACCGTAAATTGGAGGAGCAGAACCTCATATTTTGCTTGGCTAGTTTACATCCCAGCAGTATGAACATTGACCTCCAATTACCGGACAGTCCTTGCTTTCCTATTTTTCCCCTCCCCTTCCCAGTTCTCCCACAGCCCACTGTCTCCGCCTCTTCCTTTCTTCTTCCTGCGTCCCCCACCCCCACATCAGTTTGAAGAAGGGTCTTGACCCGAAACGTCACCCATTACTTCGTTCCATAGATGCTGCCTCACCCGGTGAGTTTTTCCAGCATTTTTGTCTACCTTCGTTTGTTCCAGCATCTGCAGTTCCTTCTTAAACACTACATATAATGCACTTGTTTTCCACAATCAATTCTTATAATGGCTGTATTACCATGAGATGGTTTGTTTGTTAGAATTTGAATAATATAACAATATGTATCAATCAGTGAGATTTTTAATATTTTTAATTTTTCTATGTGACCAAACATAATCATCTGCCTGAAAATATTAAGCATTAAGTTTATTTATGCCTTGATGTGGTCTAAATCAAGCTCCAATTTGTGTTTGCAAGTTTCTCTTTATTGATCATATTCATGAAATATATTCATGAAATATACAAATATAAATGTTGGTTATAAATTATTGTGATGCATTCTTCTGTATAATAACAGCTTGTTACGTGTTTTTTTTCTCCTGTCTCTTGCATCAGCTCATACACATTTCCCTTTTTGTTTGATCTGCATCTTCTCACTTCAAATCATAATGTGAGTTAAGAACCTGAAGTGTTCTAGCACAGTCGTATGATAAAGGTATCAAGTACTCAAACATTTCATTACAGGCTTTTAAGAGACAAGCAATCTTATTTATGTTTTTTATTTGTTGGGATAATTCAAAAATCACTAAGCTTTGGTCAGGATTTTTCCATTTTTTTAATATTTTGTTGTTTAAAAGTACCTGCCTCAGAACAAAATAATTTTAGTTATTCATTTTCCTATGTATTTCAAAACTTGTTTTAAAAGCCTGCACTGGAATTTAGAATGCTGCATAGTTAGCTCTGATAGATGCTTTAAAATATTTTTTTGGGCAAATATTTTTCATTTTGTATTTCACTTCATTCTTTAAAACTTTAACCATTAATGGCATTCCTTCATAGCTCCTTTGAAATTAGATCTGTTAGATAAATATAAAAGCCTACCTCGTAATACCTAATTAATTTGCACAGCGTATTAAACTGTGTCTCAATTATTCTTCTAACATTGTGCTGCTTGCTTTTTTGATCAACAGTAGTCTATAAATTAACAAATGTACACATGCCACCCAAGGAAGGGAGAAAATCTGTTTCAATGTAAAAATAAATTAAAATGCAGTGAAACCTTCTGAATAGCCTGGTTATTTTGTTTTGAAGGACAAAGTACTTAAAAGCAGCTGTTCAACTAATTCTAACATTTCAAGAAATTGTTTAGGGAAATTCCATCAAAGAAATCCAAAATAACTATTTACCAAATGAGTACTGTGCTGTTGGCAAATCGATGCAGATATTGGGATTATTAGATGATATCCATCTCACTACCATTTTGGACGGCTTTCTGTGTTCTGCAAGATGAGCAATGGGACAGACATAAGGTTATTGATGAGCAGCCTTCTGATCAAAGCTGTGGATACATTTCATTATAAAGGACAAATTATTTTAGGTAACAATTTAATCTCCATTCATCAGACAAACATCTGCATACTTTCATAAGGCTTTTGATGAAATGTTTAAGAAAGTCTGAAAAGAGATACTTGAAGTTTTCCATATTAAATGTTCCTAATTATACCAGGATTTTGATTTGGTTTGTACAGTTGTCTGTTTTGAGACTGCATCATACTTTGTTCTATTTGGAAATTAAAGTAGGAGGTTGGATGACAAGAATATATAGCAGACCTTGTGTTACAGCAGACCTTGAACAAAGCCAAAATTTTGGATTTTGTAAACTGAGAACATAAATTCATTTCTAAAGTTGTATGTAGATTTGGATATTTTTCAAATAAAGAATCATAAACCACCAACTAAAAGCATCTATCTATGTTGCAGTTTTGTTTTATCTTCATCTTCAGGTGATAAAATTGGTATAAACAATCCCTAATATAGTTGATCTGGTTGATGATAATGGTAATTACATTTTATTTGCTGGTCATAGAAATTAGTCCTTATTCATTTGTTTATACCAATAACAAGTTTGCAGCCTTCAATGAGTTTGTATGATGAGCTTGTATTGCTGTTATTAATGCCTGGAACTTCATTAATTTAGCATGTGGTCTTGATGAGGTACCATCATGTGATCAGGAGTAAATTATATTCAAAATCCTAAATACATTGATAGAAAAGAATTTATAACACGGCATTATACTGTTAACTCCTTCGAAAATAAATCTTCAAAAAGTATCCAAATAACTATTTTCAAAAAATGAATCGGATTAATTATCTTATTGTTAGTTCATCAACATTAGAGGAAATATTTTAATCTTCCACATGCCAGATAATTTTAGCTTAGATAATTCCCACAAGGAATTAATCCTCCAAAGCTGTCATAGGCATGACGAATGAGTGTGGAATCTTAATTAATTTCTTATTCATTTAATACATCCAAATCTGCATTCAAATCTTTGGTGCTCCTTGATGCACGGACAAAAAAGCGAAAGAGATGCACGGTTATGATTGAAAAGAGATGGATTTGGTATGTTCTACTCAACCACAGTTCTCATGTTACCGCACATATTTAACACATTCCATAGATTAGAAGAATCTGAAAGCTGACGCACTCCCTATATCATAAATTCAAAATAATATTGAATTACAGATTTTCCCCAGGTATGTTACATTATGTTTCAAATGCATTGTCATTCACTGTATTTGTATTAACCACAACAAGGTAGTGATCACTTTCTCTTTTATCTGTTTCTACTCATGCATTGTAGGCACATCATTTGGAGCCAGGTGGTCACTATGTTCGTTTGAAGTTTACAATGAATAATCACATTCAATATTATATTCCTAAACAAGAGGATATTCATGAATTGGTAAGTAACCTAAGCAGCCTATATGTATATATGGAGAGTGCAATGGTTGTATCTCATTATTTATTCATATCATATTTACTTTTTCCCTACTGTTATCAGACCACTGAATGGTCCTCTCACAAGGTAAGGATGTAGTCCTGATTTCCCAACCAACCTCATTGCGGTACTTATACTTTTCTTTATATCTGCATTTTCTCTGTAATGCTGTAACACTCTATTTGCACTCGGGTATCCATTTTGTACTACCTAGTTTTACATGTGTTTAGCTTGATTGTACTTGTGTATATTACAATTTGATTAGATAGTAAGCTAACAATGTTTTTCACTTATCTCAGTACACATGACAGTAAAATACTAATACTAGCAATGTTACAAAATTTTGAGATTTTAAAAATCAAGTCTGCAATTTATCCCATCAGATAAAGCATAAAAAGAAGTTTAATTTGACACCTAATTTACTTTCATATCTTCAGTATTAAGAAAGTTATGGCCATTTTCATACTCGGAAATGAGCATCTTGCTTCCCATTGCCTTTCAATTGACTTAACTCAAAAGCTGTGATATGGAAAAGTTAAAAGTCCATAACATTCTTAAAAATTAAGAGAACTCAATGAAATTTTCAGTTATTATAGATTGAAGCATTCTGAAACAAATATTAAACAATCTTACTTGGATTACCTGAAATTAAAGAATATAATTAGTTAGTTATCTAATTGTAGCTAATTACAAAATTCAATGAGTAGATCTAAACATCTATCCATTTCTTAAGAAAAGATAAACTTTTTTAAAATTGCCTAAGTGTCCAAATAACATTCACACAATAATCCACAATATAACATAATTTTTTAATTTCATTTTCATGAATTTCTGGGCCAAATGGAAGGAATTTAGTGTTTTATGCCTGTAAATTAATGGCCATTTAAATCAACTAGCGAGTGGGTTTTAGTGGAATGCGGTGGATTGGAACGTTGCGGTTAGCGGTGAAGTCGGGGGGAAAAATACTGGGGGTTCATACATTTTTTGGGGACCCCATTTCGCAACATAAAAATATTATTAATGCCTCCCGAAAAACCAACTTTTAATATAAAAATAAAGTATTTACCTTTTTTTCTCCCCTACGCAAAATGCTTCCGGCTGTCTGCGGTCACGGCTTTTGAAGGTGATTTTTAAATTACTCTAGTTAATAAATAATCTAGAGTAATTTAAAAATACCACCATTCATTAAATGTCGGAGCGATTTTTCTTCAGCAACCAAATCGCCCGACATTCATCGATTATCCAGGCCTGTGGAAAAACGGCACTTTAAGCCCGCCCCCCTCTGCAAGGCGCGAAAGTCGCGCACACGGGGAGCGGCAGAAGTGCAGCGCCGCTAAAGGTAAGTTTTGTAACATACCTACTAATACCAATATTCCATTGAGAACACAATATAAATTTTGTTTTGTATAGTTATTATTGTTATATTAACAGATGTTTGTTTTTTTATGTAATTTTTCCAACATAAATATTATGAAAACAAGGAAATGGTCTTATCTCATTATTTATTCCTATTTCTATATTTAGCTTCTTAATTCATTTGTGCATAGATCACAAGATCTAATTACAACAAAGAAAGCTATTTTGCTCAGGTTTACCTTGCCACCATTTGAGAAATCCCATTCACCAGAGCCCTTGCCTCCCACTATTTCACAGGAATTGTAAGATGTGGGTTCTGGCATCCTTACCTAGCAGTTACATGCACTCCAATGTTAAACTGGTATGCCTTTTGTACTGTTTTAAGTTTCATTTGGAGTGCATTTTCTGGTGTCTTTTGGCCATTTTATGAAAAGGCTACGGTGCTTTGGATGTAAGAAAAGGTTAAATGATTACAACAAAACGTACTGTGAATTTGAAAGTAATGAAATTTGAAAAATGTGCTTCATGTACAATGACACCAATTTATAAACATCTTCGTCCTACCTATGAGTCTTAAAACAAATCTTGACAACAAGTCACTTACTAAGATGGAGCGCTGATGAAAGTGATGGTATTTAGTGGAATAATGAGGAATATAGACATGAAACCAGGATTTCAAGCATTTGAAGCGGAAGACATGGTCTGCCAACGAGAAGTTATTAAAATTGGGGATGTTTAGACGGCCAAAGTGGGGACCACAGATATCTCCTACATCTGTTTTCATTTATAGACTGTTGAAATAGGGTGGAGTTCAGGTTTGCAAGGCTTTAGAAATTAGATTTAAAAATAGAGATGTTGCTTAACGGTGAATAGTTCCGAACCTATAAAGTATAGAATGCATCTGACCTCAGTTTTTATACACTTTTTATGTATGGGCTACATTTTCTGAGATCGCCATTAATAAATTATATTGGTATCCATTATAGATAATTCTCCAAGTAACAGTCAAGAAAAGTATGGTTAAAAATACATTTAGAAACCATTGTCTTGACATTACTACCTTTGGGAGATGGTAATGCAATGTTGTTGCACGCTATCCTGCTGCAAATGTGGCACACGAATAAGTGAGAACTGAACATATTCATATTATAAATAAACATTAATAAATTAATTATTAGTATTTCTCAGCAATAAGGATTATATTTTGCTACGACGTTTTGCCTATGTTTTCAATTAATAAAATTATATTATTTTCTCAGTTGTATCAAGAAATTGAAATTTGTCCAAAGATTACACATCATGTTCAATTTGACAAGTCTGATACTTCTGTCAGTTATGGTAAGGATATGTGCAAAATGTTATACAAATATTTATGTCATTTTTTTTCAATTACTTACATTAGTTATTCATAACTTTGTTTTAGTTGCTTTTTTTAAACATCAATCTTAAATAACACATTTAATTGTTCAGTATTTGTATGTTGGAACAGTTTACGATCAACTTTAAAATGGCATGTGAATTATTTGTTTGATTTGATCGAAGGAGAATGCGTAACTAAAGATTTGGTTATATGCTTATTGTTTAACATTACTCTCTAAATTATAATTGCGGCATGCATGCCTTCTATGCTGCTTGTTTGACGTGTTTAATTTTAATGACTAGTCTATTTCCTTTTTAGCAAGCAACTATTGATTTTTAATTAATAAGAATTATCTAAAGTCTGAAATAACCAAATGTTTCTTCCTCCCAATTTGTACATTCATAAGTGTCTAGATTCTAATGCAAATGCAGGATATCAGCATGCTGTCCAATTCCGAGAATGAATTCCTTGCTCAGAGGGATTCAGCATTAAACTGGGAATAACTCAACTTACTTTTTCTCCTAGAAAATTAAGCAAACCTGTGCAATTAAACTTTTAATCTAGGTTGGTGAAAGATTAGTGCAGCTACTAACTATTTAAAAAAAATCCCTGGAAACTAGAATTGTGCCAAAGAACCTGGTGGGAGCAAATATTTCACACCATTCAATTAAAGCGAGAAAGCATAATCCCTGAAATACAGGCCAATTAGTTTCAACTCAATTATAGATAATCTTCTGAAGTTCAGTATGTCACCACTCATCGGTTTTACATAGAACGCACCCAGCAGTATAATGTTCCTTTTACTATGTATAGTTCTAACCAAACAGAAATTCTGTCATTGATCCCTCTGCACTATTCAGACCACAAACGTTGAAGGAAATAATTAAACCCTAATGATTATCTATCAAACTTTACCACACTTTATCTTGCTCCAAATTGTGTACCCTTTATCTGTTCACTCTGGACAGCTTGATTGTAATCATGTATTGTCTTTTCATTGACTGGATACCACATGTGACAGTAATAAACTAAACCAAACTAAACTAGACTCCAAACATATTGTGTTTAATCTATATTAAACTGTTATATTCTGTTATATATTATATTCTGAACCGTTCAGAAAATCTCAAATTCCTCTTTGCCTCTCAATCCACAAGCCAGAATACTGACAGAATACGGCCTAGATAGGGGGCGCAGTCCTGTATGGTATGGCTGCCCAGCCTGCAGCTGTATGTTTTTCACTCTTTTCTTTATTTTTAGTGAGTTACAAGTGTTTTGGTTTTGGAGTTCTATTCTTTTTTATGTGGGGCGAGGGGGGGGGGAAACTACTTTTCCTGGTCCCTACCTGGTCGGAGAGGCAGCTTTTCTCCGGGCTGCACTTTTGACCCGTCCTCATGGCCTAACCAGCGGGCCTGGAGCGGCGTTTCCTGAGGAGACCGCCCAGAACCTCGGCTTCGGCAGCAGCGGAGCGCTGGAGCACCATCGCGGAGTGGGCGATTCTTTGCCTGGGTCGCCGTGCTGGAACTCCGGTATGCTGGGAATGCGGAGGAAAACATCGCGGAGCTGTGGGTCGTGGAGCGGCCGGCTGCGGGCGGCGGCGCTGAACTTCAACATCGGGAGCCAGTGGGGGAGCTCCATTCAGCGCGGCCTTGTTGGCTTCGGAAGCCGCAGACTCCAGTAAGGAAGCGACCGTTCCAGGTGTCCCAAGCCGCTGAGAGGATTCTCCTGACGCCGGAGCACCATCACCCGGCGAGAACAGCCTGGAACATCGGGCCTCCATGAAGGCGACTGCGGTGGCCTCAATAGGCCTGACTATGGCAGGACAAGGGTTGGGGACTGTACATTGTGCCTTCCCCCATAATGGGAACCATTGTGGGGGGATGTTTTTTATGTTTAAATCTCTTTATTAGTGTTATGTCTGTATTCTTTTTTTATGTGCTGCATTGGCAAGAAACATTTCACTACACCAATTGGTGTATGTGACCAATAAATTAACCTTGAACCTTGAAATCAATGTACTCTCAACTGCTCTACTATGTCTTACCTGGCAAAGAATCAGTGTTGTGACTCCCAAATCAGCAAGTCAAGGCCCCGCTTTAAATTTCAATGGGGAATCCAGTGACTCCGTGTGGTGACAGACTCAGCTGGAGTACATATTGATAGTGTATACGTGGTTGTCTACTCTAGTTTAAGTGCTTGCCCAACCAACACCATTTATACCAGTGGTTAGTATTGTGCATGCCTAATTCTCAAAAGGATATTAAAACTGGACAGGGCACATAGTGCAGATTGACCAATTTGATGTTGGAAATAGAAAATTATAGATTAATGTAAAATTGGAGCCACTACCATTGAAATTGACAAAAGCTGGGTACGTATTCAAATATTAATATTTCCAAAAGTGAATAGTGAAAGAGTGCTTCATCAAAAAAGCCAATGACAAGGTCTTATCAATGTGGACTTGGTCTTTGAGAGAATAAATTGATAGGCTTTCCTTTTTATTAAGTTCTAGAACCGGGAAATATTTTAACACAGGGAGTAGTTGCAGCAGAGCCATTAAATATTATAAGCGAAAACTGGGAAACTGAATCAGAGGAAGATGTAGGAGATGGTAGGAGTGAATAAAGATGGGATGTTCATGAGAATTTGAATTTAAAATTTGGAAAGGCTTGCATATATGTCCTGATGTATGGTCATGTCCCAAAGCATCAAACATCTCTTTTTCTCTGCAGATGCTGTCTGTCCCAATGAATTCCTCCAACTGTTTTTTGTTCTGGATTACAGCATTTGCAGTCTCTTGTGTCTACCTTAAATGTTATGGGGTTATTGAGAGCAATCACATCTACAACTTTATATTAAACAGTTACTAGATGTCTAGTAGAAGAGTGCCGATGTTCCTGGTTGCCTCACAAGCACATACCTTGGAAAAGGGGATGTATTTTGGATTGTTAAAGAAGGAACTGCAGATGCTGGAGAATCGAGGGTTACACAAAAAGCTGGAGAAACCCAGCGGGTGCAGCAGCATCTAAGGAGCGAAGGAGATAGGCGACGTTTCGGGTCGAGACCCTGAAGAAGGGTCTCGACCCGAAACGTCGCCTATCTCCTTCGCTCCTTAGATGCTGCTGCACCCGCTGAGTTTCTCCAGCTTTTTGTGTATTTTGGATTGTTGTTGACAGGAATCAGTACTTGCTATTGAACAAAATGAGCTGGGTGGGTGATGTAAACAATTGCTCCTTTGATTTAAATAGGGGAGATGTTATTATTTTGCTGTGAAATAATTTATTTTGGGCACAAGAAAATTGTTTGAGCTTTGGGAAAGCAAACCATGAAATCATATTGGTTAATTAAAGAGAAAGAAAGTCGTGGATTTTCAACTGAAATTCAAAGAGGTGCACCGGTCTGAACAGTCTGCTCCTCTAATGTATTTTCTAAGATTCCATATAGCAAGAGAAAAGAAATAACCACTGTGTGGTGCTGCAGAACATTGTGCATATCATTTCTTCATTAACACTGGAAAATGAAATGCAATAACAAATATTCTCCAGTTCACAAAACAAATAAAATCCTATCCAATGACCAATAATCATGTATGTGCTGTATTAATGATTTTGTTGGTTATACTGGTATGAATAAATGAATTATGTTGATCTTTTTTAACTTCATAGGAAATACATAATTAACAAGGACTAGATTTATTGTCTATCCCTTTGAACTAAGGGACATTAGGTAATTTCAAATATCTGCTAAGGGTCATCCACATTGTTTTGTGTTTGGAATTGCATCTCAGGCAGACTAGGAAGGACTACAGGTTTCCTCCCCTTAAGGGTCTTTTGTTGACCAGTTTTAAGGGAAGGAAAGTTAATTCTATTATATTGTTTGATGCAATTGCTCTGTGCACAGCAATAAATTGCCTGCAAAATGTAGTTATACTCCAACTGCTGTACTTTTTATTTCAGTTCATAGTCAGCTAGTGGCTATTTTCACCATTTTGCAGTGAGTTTCACCTTTTTTGAATGCCAAATTTATGCTGACGTAAAGGTATCTTGCATCATCCAATCTTATGAAATATTTAATTATTTATGATTTCATTCTTCCTTTAGGATTTTGTGTATCTTTAGTTGAAGAAGAAGAGTCATACCAAAAAATGATTATAACAGATGTAAAAGAAGGAGGTCTGGCTTCATCTAAAGGTAATTTAGTTTTCTTAACAAATACATTTTTTGCCTTTCATTTTGTCTACCTGTTGTAAGGATAATTTTGGATTTCCTTCTGTAAAGAAGATTTTAAAATAATATTGTTCACAAGTATGTTTCATTCGTACTCTATTTTGATCTTTGTACAAGATAATATTTTTTGTTATTAGTAACGTTTGCTCCCACCCCTATCCTGACTTTAGTATTGAGGTTGGGTATATGGCTACGGTAAAACAGAAGTTCTTGAATAACATCTTCAAGTAAAAAAATTCTATTTGAAATAATGAAAAGAGATTACATAACACCCAATTCATATTTACCAATTTGATAAAACTCTTAGGAGCTTTGCCAAAAACACTGTAATTATGCATGCGATGTTTGCAAATCTCAAGAGTGTTGGTAATTTTCTGAAGTTTGTTATGTGTATTTTGAAGATTTACAAAATGTTTGATGCTGAGATTAAATGATAAAAGTGCACTGTAGATTTGTCAATATTTCAAAAGAAAAAGACTGCTTGAATTATAGTTATAAAAATAATCCATATTTCCCTACATTTACATAAGAAAAGCCATTTAAATGTGTTTGCGAGTTGAAAAGATCTTTTGCTCTCAGAGCACAGTAATCACATGTTACTTTTGAAGTTCTTGATTTTTACATTTAAGAAAGGTGAGGTAAATACTGCCACTGATAAAAACGTACATTAGAATGTAATAATAGCTATTAGTTCTTAGATTACAGCAGATGCTTTTGCAAACCAGAAGGTGGCTGGTTTCCTTGATATATCACTTCAGCAAAACAAAAGTGTGCTTTTATATAGCAGCCATAACTTAATAAAATGTCACTACTGTTTCGGTTCGCTGAAAAAAATACATAGAAACATAGAAAATAGGTGCAGGAGTAGGCCATTCGGCCCTTCGAGCCTGCACCGCCATTCAATGTGATCATGGCTGATCATCCAACTCAGTATCCCGTACCTGCCTTCTCTCCATACCCCCTGATCCCTTTAGCCACAAGTGCCACATCTAACGCCCTCTTAAATATAGCCAATGAACTTGCCTCAACTACCTTCTGTGGCAGAGAATTCCAGAGACTCACCACTCTCTGTGTAAAGAATGTTTTCCTCATTTCGGTCCTAAAGGAATTCCCCCTTATCCTTAGACTGTGACCCCTTGTTCTGGACTCCCCCAACATCGGGAACAATCTTCCAGCATCTGGCTTGTCCAACCCCTTAAGAATTTTGTAAGTTTCTATAAGATCCCCCCTCAATCTTCTAAATTCCAGCGAGTACAAGCCGAGTCTATCCAATCTTTCCTCATATGAAAGTCCTGACATCCCAGGAATCAGTCTGGTGAATCTTCTCTGTACCCCCTCTATGGCAAGGATGTCTTTCCTCAGATTTGGAGACCAAAACTGTACGCAATACTCCAGGTGTGGCCTCACCAAAACCCTGTACAACTGCAGTAGAACCTCCCTGCTCCTATACTCAAATCCTTTCGCTATGAATGCTAACATACCATTTGCTTTCTTCACTGCCTGCTGCACCTGCATGTCTACTTTCAATGACTGGTGTACCATGACACCCAGGTCTCGTTGCATCTCCCCCTTTCCTAATCTGCCACCATTCAGATAATAGTCTACCCTCATGTTTTTGCCACCAAAGTGGACATGACAGCATCCACAATGTGATCTCTATTGATTAAAACCATTCAGAAGTTTGTGATGAAAAATAGACACAGAACAAGATTTGAAACCATTTATCAAGCCTCTGATTTCAGTATATGACATAGGATAGTACTTTTGAATTATCATTTTATAATTAACTGGAGTATCATTCGAACCATATCCTTTTATGTTTGCCGTATTCCACACCCACTCCACCCTGACTCCCGGCACTTTCCCTTGCGGAACAGGCAATACTTGTTCTTGCACCTCCTACATCACTACTATCCAGGCACCTAAACAGCTCATCCAGGAGAAGCAAAGATTCACGTGCACCTCTTCCAACCTTGTCAACTACGCTCATTGCTTCCGATGTGGCTTCTTAATATTGACGGGACGAAGTGCAGATCAGGGGAACGATTTGCAGTATTCCTGTGCTCTATCTGCAGTAACCATCCTGAGCTCCCAGTTGCACGCTTTCATTTGCAACTTTCAGTGTAGGTATCAGCTTCTTGGTGCCAGCTAACTTGCACGATAACTCTATGCGGCAATGCACATCACAGTAGAGGTCTGCATTCTAAGTGGACAGCACCACAGCATTAGTTAGACTGCATGTCCCAAAGGTTATGTGCATGGTGGCTGCAGCTGGTGTTTGATGGGGTGTCTGGAGATCTTTCTGATGAGAGCGATATTAAAACATCACATAACATAGCAGACAGCAGCTCTCAAAGGTTTTTGGTGCTCCATTGGAGGGCTGAGTGGAGGAGAGAGGAGTTGTGCACTAAACATTAAAAGCCAGGAACAAGTCCCAACATACTTCAGAGGCAATGGGACAGATAGGTGTAACAGTTAGTAACAAATATTAAGCCTGGAGAATTTATTGATTGCTTTGTGAGTGGTGTATCCTCGTAACCACATCACAAGCCTCCGATAGACACAAAATCTAGAGTAACTCAGCGGGACAGGCAGCATCTCTGGAGAGAAGGAATGGGTGATGTTTCGGGTCAAGACCCTTCTCAGACTGAGAGTCAGGGGAGTGGGAGTCTAGAGATATGGAAGGATATGGTGTGCAAATGATAGGTCAAAGTAGACGATGATGGCAAGCCTCAGATGTTTGGTTAATGCATCATGTTTCTATCAATCATCAGAAAAACACAAACCCAGGCATTTCTTTTCTCATCTCACATTCGCACACTCAATTCTACTGCCTCACATCCACAGTTTACAGCTTATGCAACTGCCAATGAATCTGCCCTGGCAGGCATTTAAGCCAATCGCATTGCACAACACTGATTAATATACTTAATACTTAATCCTTATAAGGTCAGGTGACAACATCAAGTAACTTGCAGAAGTTGGCAGAGTTGCATGTCCTTTCATGCAGATGGACCACAGTGCTGGTTATTATTGGCTTAGCTGTTATCCAGGCTCGGGCATTCAGTCCAAAGTCAGGTGTCCAAGTTCCCCTTCCAAGGTCTCATCTGTAGAATCCTGCACTAGCCATTTTCCAGTCTTTGGGATGGCAGTGTATAGAAACAAATGGCTGCTCGATAATGGCCTCTGAGGAAATACAGTGGGGTAGGATTTGATGCAGGAAACATAGATTTCTGAGTTTGTTGTGAAATATTATTTTTGAGTTTAGCGGGAAAACAACTGTCTGGTTTCCTCTGATCTTTTCATTCCTCTCCCCCTTTGCTTCCAGAATTATTGTCAAGGACTATGTTCTCAAAATGATAATTCATTGTATTATTGCAACTTGCTATGTCTAGTACTACATTGGTGCCCAACTGGTCCAGGTGACAGTTGCGTTGTTGAAGGACATCAATGAGCTTTTGTTGTCATTTTTATACTTTTGATGTGTGCACATTGCCCAAGTGTGTGGGTTGTGTTTCTGAGTCATGAATTAAGTCGTTAACATTTTCTGCCTTTTGTCATCTTTTGTGATTGATGAACTGTAGAGTAGATGACACCAAGTAATGATTTTTTATGATAAATGTTGCCTATGCATCTATTAAATGTGTCCTCCTCAGTTAGAATACATCTTGGAATTGACTTTTATGCTGGTAAACTATTGCTTTGGCCTAAACCTCTGTGACACACTATGTTGACAATGATGTTAATGAAGGAACTGCAGATGCTGGAGAATCGAGGGTTACATGAAAAGCTGGAGAAACTCAGCGGGTGCAGCAGCATCTAAGGAGCGAAGGAGATAGGCGACGTTTCGGGTCGAGATCCTCAGACAGTCTGAGGAAGGGTCTCGACCCGAAACGTGGCCTATCTCCTTCGCTCCTTAGATGCTGCTGCACCCACTGAGTTTCTCCAGCTTTTTGTGTAACCCATGTTGACAATGATACAGGGGCTGCCTGCAATCTTTGCAAAGCCCAGTATTCGCTCTGCTTGTTGCTGTCTAGTAGGAGAAACTAAATTACATAGTGACCTCTACGTACAGCATCGAACAACACATTTAGAAATATGGCAAATATTGCTAGCTGCAACCCGATTCCAGTGCGCGAACGTTTACACTAATGGTCACCTTGATAGTAGCTACAAGCATTGTGATTCTCAGATTACTCTGAGGTTGAAATTGTGGCTGGAGCAAGTGATGGATGAATTCATTGGGGACATTCTGTCTGAGCAAACTTCATGTCAAAATTATGTGTCAGAGATTCAGGCAGAAAAATTAGTCCACCAGCGTACTGGGTCATTATAACAGACAGCCGAGCGCTCTCTTGTAGCAGTTTGTCACGCTTTGAATACATATGTCATAATCTTCCAATTCGATATTCCAAAGGAAATACTTGGCAATGGATGCAAACCTTGAGAGTAAACATCTTGAAACCATTTTGACCTTTTCCCATCCCTTCACACCATATCCATTAGACTTTAGTAACATTACATTATTGCAGAATGCAATGCACTCTTGTACAATCGTAGAAATAAATCAGTAGTGACCTTGAACGCAGTTAAACAATTGGGGTGGTGGACCAGAAGTGTTGATCTTTACTGCTGAATGTCTGTTCAGATGTGTGAAGTTGAAAGAATGACAAATGGCAATTAAGGTATAAAATGGTAGTTAGCGTCGTCAACCGTGACTACGGATTGGAACCTATCCTATGTATTTTTGACAGGCATTAACTGTGTGCAAACTGATACTATGTTTTGATTCTACGTATCAAAAATAAATATAATATTAATTTGGATTTGTTTGTAAATTATACATTTGAATTTTCAGTCTGTATGGTTTATACGGATTAAACACCAATTTTTCGGCACCCTCGGTTCCAGACCCATTCTGGTTTATCAGTTTTTCCATACAACGGAGGCACGTGATAGTGAAACAACAATACACCTCTGGCCTGCTAATGACACCCCTCCTGTGCCTCTATAGAACACTGAGTACCAGAAATCTAAATAGAACAAATCTAAAAGTAAACTGAATGTGAATGGAATTACTTGCTGACCCATCCCTGGTCATTTAGAACCCCAGCTTCCGACCAAGGCTCGAAATTAGCGGTTGCCCGGGTGCCAATGACCACCCAAAGTGCTGCCGGGCAACCTAAACGCCGACTCATTTTGCCCCGCTTGGCAAGCTTGGGTTTATACCGATAGACACAAAATACTGGAGTAACTCCGCGGGTCAGGCAGCATCTCTGGAGAATAGGAACGTGATGTTTCGTGTCGGCGGCGGCTGTATTCCTCTAGTATCTTTGATTGCGGGGCAAAGATACTAGGTGTGTGGTGACGAAGGGTTGTAGCGAATGACGGGTCTCCAACAGCGGCAACAGCGGCTGCGACAGCGGCTCTATCTCCACCTCCCGCACCCCGCCCGGCAGAAGGAGACCTCCCTCTCCCCCCGCCCCCCCCCCCCCCCCCCTTCTCCCGGCCTCGGCGTGCGAGAGGGGTTGTTTTTAAAGCGTAGTTGGTGGATTTACAGCAATATCTTTTGATTTGCAGGCAGCGGCCGCTATCGCCCTGATAACGGCCGTTGCCTGCAAATCTGTTAACAGCGCTTTCAAAACAACCGCTCTCGCACACCGAGGCCGGGTGGAGGGAGGGGGGAGAGAGAGAGAGAGAGGGAGGGAGGGGGCGGCCTCTTTCACCCGACTGAAGCAGCTGCACCAAAGATCTTTGAGCTGCACCGCTCGGCCCCGCACCTTCCCGTCGGCTGGCGGAAGAGGGGAGGCGGTGGCGACGAGTTCCCAACCGCCTCCTCCTTTGGCAGCGGCAATTTGGCGTTGGACAGGGACGGCCAAGGCAGCGGGGCGATGTTGTCCGAGGACCGCTGACCTTGCTTTCTCTTTCTCTCTCTCTCTCTCTCTCTCTCTCTCTCTCTCTCTCTCTCTCTCTCTCTCTCTCTCTCTCTCTCTCTCGTATGCCCCCCTCCACCCCTCTTATCCTGGGACCCCTCCTCTCCATCCCGCACTGATCCCCATACCCTCCTCTATTCAGTCCTCACTGACTTCCCCTGTGCTCCCCTCCCCATCTACCCCCCCCCCCCCAATCTTTTCATCACCCTACCCACCTTGCATTGATTCTCCTGCCATCCCCCCCATCCATCCTACACTGGTCCCCCAATTCATCCTGTACTGACCCCACTTCCCATCCATCCTGCACTTCTCCCCCCCATTCATACTGTACGGATCCACCCATTCATCCCATACTGACCCACCTTCCATTTACCCTGTACCAAACCCCCCATCCATACTGTAGTGATCTTCCCATTCATTTTTTACTGATCTCCCATTCATCCTGTACTGATCCCCTCATGCATCATGTACTGATCCCCTCATTCATCCTGTAGTGACCCCCATTCATCCTGCATAGACCCTCCGATCCACACTGTCCGGACACCCCCCCCATTCATCCTGTACTTATTCAAGAAGAATGGGGGGGGGAAACAGTCTGAAGAAGGGTCTCGACCCGAAACATTGTCTATTTGCTTAGCTCCATAGATGCTGCCTCACCCGCTGAATTTCTCCAGCATTTTTGTCTACCCCCATTCATCCTTTACTGATTCCCCCCCCCATCCATCCCGTACTGATGCCCCATTCACCACCACTGACATCCCCCGTGCTCTCCCCTCACAATTTTACATACTCCAACCAACACGCACTAATTCACCTGCCTCAATCCATCCATTCCGCACCGATTGCCTTCTCATCCCGCCCCCCCCCCCTTCCCGCCATCTATCCACCGCGCACTGATTCACACATCCCCTGACCCTATTGTGATTCATGGTCTTCAGAGCGAATATTGACTATGTTTGATAACGGAATGCAATCAAATGTGTTTTAATTCCAAATGTTATTATTTGTTTTGACACCTTCAAACATATTACCAAAAGAACATTTGCTCCAGTTATGTCCTTTGGCCATCTCTTGTCAGTTAGAGTAATGTTTAACCTGTCAAATGGGTATAGTCGGTTTTAACAGCTATTATCATAAAATGCCTTTAGAAATTTCCTTGCAACCTGTATATTTTGTTATGGATAAATTATGTGGGAAGCCAGAGTGTTTCTGTGCCAATAGCAATAACGACCCATGCTATGGCCATGTCATGGTAATTTTCGGTCCTTCATCAATCTGTAGTGTGCATGGTCCAGGATTTACTGACACAGGTTGATCATTTGCTGAATAATCCAACCACATTTTTGTTTGGAAGTGGAAAGAACTAATAGAAATTGCATTAATTGCAATGTGTAAAAAGAGTTGAGATATTGTATTAAAATTTTGCTGCATGTCATTGTGGTATATATCATGTCTTGATTGGTGAATTTGCTTAGTTTGTGAGTTATTTGAAGCAGAAATGATATGTGAATGTAGACAAAATTGCTGGAGAAACCCAGCGGATGCGGCAGCATCTATGAAGCAAAGGAAATAGGCAACGTTTCGGGCCAAAACCCTTCTTCAGACAGATGGGTTTTGGCCTGAAACGTTGCCTATTTCCTTCGCTCCATAGATGCAGCTGCACCCGCTGTGTTTCTCCAGCACTTTTGTCTACCTTTGGTTTTCCAGCATCTACAGTTCATTCTTGAACATAATATGTGAAGGCTTCATTGAGCATAATTCTAACTGGTAACTACGCACTTCTTCCGAGCACATTATCGCACGTGTCATTTAAACCATCTTAAATGACCACCTAAACTGTCATTTGGCATCCTAAAAAGCTGTCAAGGTGCCTGGCTGGCAACGGGAAAAAAGTTAAACGAGAGACCTGCCGACACCACTCTCGATTGCACCAGTGAGCCCCTCTCAGCTGCCGCTATTTATCTGCTCTCCGCTCAACAACTGCCGTCTCCCTCTCCCATCACTCTGTCCTGTTGGCCTCTTTCCACCCCATCACCTCCTCCACCCCTCCCCACCACCGCCCCCTTCTCCCTCTGAGTCGCTGACGTGCTCCACCTTGGAAGCAACATCAGGTGAGAGGGGAGGGAGCCCCACAGTTTTAAAGGTAGACACAAAGTGCTGGAGTAACTCAGTAGAGTGAATCGGTCTGAGGAAGGCTCCCGATATCACCTATTCGTGTTTTCCAGAGATCCTGACACGCTGAATTACACCAGCACTTTGTATCCTTTTGTCTATTAAACATCGTCAATAACGGATACCACTCCGTTATACCGAGGGTATACTTTAAACTGATCATGGACGGGGAGATGGTGGAAGTTGGGGATGGGTCGGCAGGTCATTCCATTCACGTTCAGTTTATAATCCCATCTGTGGCTCCTCAGGGAATTTCAACTGAGCTCTCGTAATTGTGTCCGGATTATGGGGGGGGGGGGCGGAATGGACCATCAGTTGCTGAAAAATCTGAATTTATTACTAAATTAAGCAAAAAAACCTACAATGAAAACCCCATAATATATAGTGGAATACGCATTTGGAAACAATTAAAAAATACATTAAAATTGGATAATTTACCACTATCTCTTCCCATTGTAAACAATGCTACATTTAAACCCTCAATGATGGATAAGGGTTTTTTACAATGGAAAATTCACGGAATTACAAAGATGGGTCATGTCTATAGGAAAGGTACATTCCTCTCATTTCGGGAACTACAACAAATTTATGGGCTTCACTCAAATTACTACTTTAGATACCTACAAATTAGAGACTATGCTAAATCAAATACACAGGACTATAGAAAAAAAAGACAGAAATTCTTGCTGAATGTTTGAATAAACACCCTAATACAGAAAAATTGATATCTTATATTGATAATATTCTATTAGATAATGATGCACCCATGACGGAAATATATAGGCAATCATGGGAAAATGAACTAGGCCAAACAATAAGGCCAGAAATATGGGACGAGCGCTTATAACATATACATCACTGTTCGTTAAATGCTAGGCATTCTTTAATACAATTTAAAGTATTACATAGATTACACTATTCAAAAACAAAATTAAATAGAATTTCCCCATGCATATCTCCTATTTGTGAAAAATGTCAACACTCAGAGGCTAACTTAATGCACACATTTGTAAGTTGTATAAAAATTAATAATTTTTGGACAGAAATGTTTAAGATAATTTCGGAAGTTGCCAATACCCAATTGGACCACGATTCAAAATTAATAATATTAGGAATACTAGAACAAAATCAATTATTTACAACAAACCAAAGAAACTTTATCGATTATAGTTTAATAACTGGAAAAAATATATATTAAAATTTTGGAAAGGCCCTATAACCCCCACAATTAAAATGTGGACTATGGAAATGTTGGAGACCCTACATTTGGAAAGATTAAGATTTGTCTTAATGGACAAACAAAAACTATTTACTAAAATATGGTCCCCATTCATTGAATATTTGAAGGGGCAAACCGGTTCAGCACGAGAACCCGACTGAAACCCGAATCAAGGATTAGTTGAAGAATTACATTTTATAATCCACGGACATATCTCCAATGATGCATAATTAGCTGATTACTCCATTCTCTTTTAATTTTTTTGGTTTCGTTTCTTTCCCTCTATTATTTTCTATCTATATAAAAATTTAAAAAATATATAGAAGTACAATTATTATACAATTGTTAATACAAACAATATTAATAATGTATGACTACAACAAACAAAATGCTTTTTATTATGTATTTACTTCCAATAAAAAAAATTATTTAAAAAAAAATCAAAACAATTGTGAGTTTATCCTGTATGTGGTAACTGTTATTCATCCACCCGGCTTCAATTTGCAATTGATTAATTAAATTTGGAAAGTCTTTTTTTTAATCTTTTACAGATTGCATCATAGAAGTATCATAGTTTACACCCATTATTTGTTGGTTTATTTCAAATATTCCTGCGCTCGTTATCTCACTATATTATTCAATAATATTGAGTATATGTGATAAAACGACACTAAATATTTGTTATACACTGAAATGTATTGAAAAAAGACCAGGCTTTTTTCCAAATAAGAGGTCCACCCAGGATGCTGTTAGATCTACCTATCTCTCAATAACCTGAATTATCTTTTTGTTCTTACTGTCGCCAAAGATTAACCAAGGAAGAAACCAAAATATATTGTTTTGTAAAGGGTCAATTCACTTATATAAATGGATTGCTGTGAACAATTCACTGTTCAAATGTACTAACATATTTTATTCAACTTCTACATTTAGGTCTAAAAGCAGGCGATGAAGTATTGGAAATCAATAAAATGAAAGCACAAGATCTGGTTGTCTCTGACCTGAAGACCATCTTGTCTGCACCTTCACTTTCTCTCACTGTACGTACTTATGGACAACCAGAAGATGGGCATATATGCATCTCACCTCTGCGAAAGACGGGAACGGCAGATGAATTGCGTGATAGTGGATTTGTTTCCGGCCATCAAGGTAGGATTCACAATTGCTATTTAAAATAAGAATAATTATTCATAAAACTGATCCTTTCAGTTGTGCCTTTATCTAAGAACTGCAAGGGCAATCCAAGGTCTTACAGCCTAGTGAGCACAACATCAATGCAGGGAAAGGTATTGGAGGGGAATCTGAGGGGGAGAATCTACCAATTAAGAACTTGGAAAGGCAAGGACTGATTAATGGATGTCAGCATGGCTTTGTGGCTGGGAAATCATATCTCACAAACTTGATTATGTTTTTCAAAGAGGTAACCCACATGATTAACAAGGACAGGACAGTAGATGTTGTCTGCAAGGTCCTACAGGGTAGTCCAGCCTGGAAATTTGGCTCACTAGGGATCCAGGGTGAACTAGTCAATCAGTTACAAATTTGGCTTAGTGGAAGGAATCAGAGGGTGGCAGTAAAGGGTTGTTACTCAGATAGATGGTCTGTGATCTGTGGTGTGCTGCAGGAATCTGTGCTGGGTCCAATGTTGTGTGTCATCTATATTAATGAGTTGAATGACGGTTGTTACCATGGTTAGTAAGTTTGCAGATTACACCAAAATGGGTTGTGCAGTGGACCGTGAAGAATGTAATCTTTACAACAAGATCTAAATGAGCTGGGGAAGTGGGGAAATGGAATTTACACAAGTGTGGGGTATTGGATTTTGTAAAATTAAACCAAGGCAGTACTTGTACAGTAAATGGTAGGGACTTGGAGAGTGTTGTAGAACAGAGAGACCAAGGGGTGCAGATGCATAATTGGTGAATCAGTTTGACAGGGTGGTGAAGAAGATATTTGGCATGCTTGCCTTTATCGGTCAAGGCATCGTATACATGGGTTGGGATATCATGTTACAACTGTACAAGCCATAGTGAGGCAAGACTTGGAGTGTTGGTCGGCCAGTTATAGGAAGGATGTTGTTAAGCTGTCCTGCAATGAAGATTAACTAGTCTGAAGATGGGTCTCGACCCGAAACGTCGCCTATCTCCTTTGCTCCTTAGATGCTGCTGCACCCGCTGAGTTTCTCCAGCCTTTTGTGTACCCTCAATTCTCCAGCATCTGCAGTTCCTTCTTTAACAAGATTAACTAAGATGTTATCAGGACTGGAGCACTTGAGTTATAAAGAGAGGCTGGATGAGTAGGAGCATGTGTCCCTGAGCATAAGAGCTTTAGAAATGACCAGACACAGATATATAAAATCATGAGGGGTTAGATAAGGTAGATGGTCAGTCTTTATCCCAGGATGGAGGTGTTTAAAACTCGAAGGCATAGATTTAAGATGATTTAAGGTGGAGAAAGACTTAAAAAGGATATGAGAGGCAACCTTTTCATACAGTGTACTGGACATATGGAATGTAATGCCAGGGGAAGCAATAGAAGTTGGTACAATTTCAACTTTAAAGGGCATTTAGACAGTACTTGGATAGGAAAGGTTTGGAAGGCTAAGGATTGAATGAAGAAAAATGGGACTATCACAGATAGACATCTTGCTTAGCATAGGCAAATTAGGGCCCGTTTGCAAATGTATAACTCTATGACCAGATATCGCCTTAGGACCAACTCCGCTAGGCGGAGGAGGGCTATGACCAGCATTCTTTCTCTTTAGTTTATACTTTTTTGGAAGGATAATGCAGCAGTAGAACGGATGACCTGATAAATCAAAACTCCATTGTGTACCAGACTCTAAATTAAGCTGTGGGATCTATCACAGTCCCTGGAGGACTAGCCAAAATGTTATAATAGCTACAACCAAACACTCTCCTCCCAGCTTCTGAAAGGCTCAAAAGATTTACAGTAAATGAAGGACTGATATACAAGTTACAGCTCCAATCAGGTTAGCATTGCAAGGGATTGATGATAGGATTGCTGGAGGCGAGTGCATGCTACATTCAGTGTTCAGCTCTTGTCCTGGAATCAACGATCAGCATTGAATTACATGTAAAGGTGACATTTTGGGATCTGATGGGATTTGATGTGGTGAAGCTTTAAGCTATGAATCATGACAGATGAGCTGTACTAAGAATGATTTTACTGGCAGGAACAGAACAATGAATTTGAGCAAAGACAAGAAACACTTGCAGCCTGTCTGCAGCGTCTCTGCTATTATTCTCAAAAATTCACTGACATTAAAAAATAAAAATATAATTTTTGGTTAAATAAGTAACCATGGCATTTTATGTTCAATAGGTACGCTGACTGCTGAAATGATTAGCAAATGCATATGTAGCATTGAACAGAGAATAAAAATCAGTGGTTGATGTATTAGCTGTGCTTCATTTATACTTTTTTCCTGAGATGAGATTGCTTTTCTTATTATGGCGGGTTGCTCTTCAAAGGCTGATCTTTTTTTTAAGCTGCAAACCCAGCAGTATTCTAAATAAGATTTGCATTAATAATATTCAAGATGGAAGAAAAAAAAAGAACTGGTAAGAGGAGAGATGGAAAAAAAAACATTGTTATCATGTGTATATTTACCAAAATGAACTGTGTGGTTGGCATATTGACACTGGTACCAACAGGTTTACAGCACCTCACAACCAAAATGGTTTGACCCTTTTACAGTCTTTCTGAATATGCTCCTAAAATGTACTATTAAGTTGACCGGGAATTTTGAGATCAGTCCTATTGCTACTATCAGATTTACTGGTAATAATTTGATGTGAGGCCCAGCAAGTGGCAGCAGAGTGGCACGGCTGGAAGACCTGCTGCCTCAGAGCTCCAGAGATCCGGGATTGATCCTGACCTCCAGTATTGTTTTTGTAATTTGCAAATTCTCCCTATGACCATGTGGGTTTCTTCCCGGTGCTCCGGTTTCCTCCCACGTACCAAAGTCATTCAGGTTTGTAGGTTAATGGCTTGCATGTGTAGGGGAAAATGGTATAACATAGAATCAGTGCGAACGGGTGATACATGGTCAGAGTGGGCCGAAGGGCCAGCGCCTCTAGTTCCTGAGAAGATTACGGAGAGCCTGTTTGTCAAGGAGGACTCTTTCTAACTTCTACAGGTGCACAGTAGAGAGCATGCTGACCGGTTGCATTGTGGCTTGGTTCGGCAACTTGAGCGCCCTGGAGAGGAAAATACTACAAAAGGTAGTAAGCACTGCCAAGTCCTTCATCGGCTCTGACCTCCCTTCCATCGAGGGGATCTATCGCAGTCGCTGCCTCAAAAAGGCTGGCAGTGTCATCAAGGACCCACACCATCCTGGCCACACACTCATCTCCGCACTACCTTCAGGTAGAAGGTACAGGAGCCTGAAGACTGCAATGACCAGGTTCAGGAATAGCTACTTCCCCACAGCTATCAGGCTATTAAACTTGGCTTGGACAAAACTCTGAACAATAGCCCATTATCTATTTATTTGCACTTTATCAGTTTATTTATTCATGTGTGTATATATTTATATAATGGTATATGGACACACTGATCTGTTCTGTAGTCATGCCTACTATGTTCTGTTGTGCTGAAGCAAAGCAAGAATTTCATTGTCCTATCAGGGACACATGACAATAAACCCTCTTGAATCTCTTGAATCCATGCGTATCACTAAACTAAATTAAAGTGGGATAGACGTCTGCTTGTAGATCCACTAAGTCCAGATGTGTGTGGCTGTAATCTTGTAGTTTTGCACATGTATGATACCTGGAGAAGAAAGGTACTCCGTCTTTTTCTAAATTTTCATTACCTGCTATAGTGCTTGCATTGCTGAATTGTCATGGGTCATAAGGTCGCGTAGAATTAGGCCATTTGGCCCATCAAGTCTACTCTGCCATTCAAGCATGGACTGATCTATCTCTCCCTCCTAACTCCATTCTCCTGCCTTCTCCCTATAACCTCACACCTGTACTAATCAAGAATCTATCTATCTCTGCCTTAAGAAAATCTCACTGACAGCCTCCACAGTCTTCTGTGGCAAAGAATTCCACTGATCTACCACCCTCTGACTAAATACATGTCTCCTCGTCTCCATCCTAAAAGAACATCCTTTAATTTTGAGGCTTTGATCTCTAGTTCTAGACTCTCCCACTAATGGGAACAACCTCTCCACATCCACTCTATCCAAGACTTTCACTATTCTGTATGTTTCAATGAGGTCCCCTCTCATTCTTCTAAACTCCAGCGAGTACAGACCCAGTGCCGACAAACGGTCATAACAGGTTAACCTACTCATTCCTGGGATCATGCCTATAAACCTCCTCTGGACTCTCTCCAGAGCCAGCACATTCTTCCTCAAATATGGTGACCAAAATTGCTCACAATATTCCCAATGCTACCATACCAGCGCCTTGTAGAGCCTCAGCATTACACCTCTGCTTTTGTTTACAAGCCCTCTTGAAATAAATGCGAGCATTGAGTTTGCTTTCTTTTGCTTGCATTTGTCCTCAACTAATAATTCAACTGTAGAGCCATCCCTCCTTCTCTTCTATCAATGATTTAGTTAACTTTCATGAATCTTTTTGCTGTACATCAGAACCAGTAAACGGAAGGAAAATAAATGGAGAAATACTGTAGCTAAATCAGTGCTCATAAACAGCAGTTAACATAAATTGTAATGCACTCCATACTTCCTGTAGGGACTAATAGTTATCACTTTTTAAAAAATAATTAAAGGGGATTTACTGCTATGATCTTTAGCAGCTGCTAGCACTCTTTTTGAGAAATTACAGAGAACTAGGAAAAGTGATCTCTACCAGCTGTTGTTGATGTCCTTTCAGACGCCTGCAATTGTGAAATGTGAACAAAATAGCACATATAAAGTTAACCGCTTTAATGGATTTTGCAGCAGTAATCCTGTTACACTAAACCTGGCCCATTATCAGTTAACAATAGCTTTGCATCTATGTTTGAGCTGATCTGTGAACACTGAGCAGTATCAGTAGCATAAGTCTCGTTACAAGAAACAGTATGAGTCGTTATGTGAAAGTATTTCCATTTCTTCAAACTTCAGAAGTTCTCAATTTACTCCCAAAAGTTAACAAAAAATTTGTTGCATGCAACATGAGAAATATGCAGACTCTACTTTGCAAATTTTTTTAATTTAAATTTATTATGTTTTGCTGTGGTATGTTGCTTTCATTAAATATTTACTTTTTCTTAACTTTTGGACAGAAATATTGGGCAACCATACCAAACCTGGCTATGATAAAGATGGACTCCCTGCTTTACTTGAGACTGATGTGGCATGTAAGGTAAGTCAGTTGCACAATTAAATGTAATTGAAGTGTATTCTGTCTATTCTGCATCCTTCTGAATAAGTACTGAGGGAAGTAATTTAATTTGAGAACTATTTCTTTATTAAAATATTAATATATTTTATGTGATAAGCTTTGTCTCAGATTCTAAGGTAAGTTTTTAGTCCTAAACTCTGCAGATGACACTGTGTTTTCTGTCTGTTGGCTCTAGTCCTGGAAAAATAGTATCGTGGGAGTCGGACAGATATGTTTTTGTGGAAGCCATCATTTGTCTGACTCTGTTCCAGTAAATTGAACAAAGCTCCACTACCTTAGCATCACCTTGATTAAACATGACAGAATTGTTCTGAATTGATGAATAGGTTAAGTAGTTTGAGTGACATTTATCTGTACAAATTAGTGTTAATTTACAAAACCAAATTCATTTTTAACCTCCAATGCACTTAAATATCACAATATTCCTTGGCAGTTCCATTTCATTTATTTTTCTATGACAACAAGTTAAAATGTTGCATGATTCATTTTTACATCTCAGGATATATTTTATTAATTTCGCAATAAGTAACAGCATTAATTTGGACATTTTTAGATGCATTAGTGAATGTTTTATTCTCTGCATTAATAGTCCATGCAAAATAATGGTTATTTCATCAATGACAGTCATAATTTTTAACTTATACAGAGAGGCACATTAAATATTAAAGTATATATAATCTATTGCTATGCCTACAGTTCCACTTTCATGCAAAAAATCTATGTTTAAATATTAGTTATCAAACATTGGTCTGTAAATGGCATTCTATTTCCTTGAAAGTGATATGTTAGTGCAATAAACCCTGAAAGACAAGATGACACCCGAGTTATCCCCATGCAAGTTTTCTTTGTCACTATCTCTTGATCAATCTTATGCAACACAAACTAAATGTGTAGTTACATTTGGGATTTGGTGTTGCCGTACTTGCAGATTATCCAGACAATTGAAAGTTAATCCATAATAATACTCCACACATTTTTACTTCACTTTATTACGTTAAACAGCAGTGTAATTTTTTTTTGTGAACTTGGTGAGTTTAAAGAGAGCAGACAGTTTGTAAATTTCAACTTGTATGTTTTTACTATAAAAAAATACACTGCTGGAGTAACTCAGCAGGTCAGGCAGCATCTGGGGAGATGTGGGATAGGTGACACTTCAGATCTGGATCCTTCTTCAGTCGAGACCCTAAACGTCACCTATCCATGTTCTCCCCAGATGCTGCTGGACCCACTGAGACCCAGCACCCGCAGTTCCTTATATCTTATATTTTTACTGTATCTCAGTTGGCTTGACAATATATACAAGGGAGGCGGGTATAGGGATAGGTGTTACATCTCCTGCGGTTGCAGGGGAAACTACCTGGGGAGGAGGTGGTTTGAGTGGGATGGGATGTGAACCAATGAGTTACGGAGGGAGCAGTCTGCAGAAGATAAAAAGGGGGGGGAATGGAAGATGAGACAAGTGGTGGGATCATGTTGGAGGTGATAGAAATATCAGAGGATGCCGTGTTGGAGGCTGGTGGGATGAAAGATGAGGAGTAGGGGACATCTATCCTTGTGATGACCTTGTGATGAAAGGTGAAGACTACAGGGAATTCAAATTTAAGAAAAAGGAACTGCAGATGCTGGTTTCTACTAAGCTAGATAACACATGCTGGAAACTTGAATGCAGGACTGAATGAGTGCTATGCCACGCTGTTAGAAATACTATCTTTCCGTCTGATGAGATTCTGTGGACTGCTCAGGTGGAGATATATTCTTTAATGCGACTGTAAGAGGCATTCTCCCTGGAATCTTATCCAACATTTATCTTTCAACCAATATAACGTAAATGGTTTTTTTTTACATTAAGTGTGTGAAAAAATTAGACATTACAGAAGTGATTTTGGATTAGACATTTCTCAGCATTCCACGGGTATGAAACGTGCCTGTCAAATGGCCATTCTTTATTTGAACGTGTATTTATTGACTTAGTATATTTGAAGAAATATTTTAATTAATGCAGTACAGTAATGTAAGTACTGATACAAAAATATTTAGAGCTAGGTACAGGTGGTAATTTATTATTAACACATACTTTGAAAAGCTTTTTTGTATTAATCATAAATACATCATTGCAATCAAACCATACATGAATACAACAGATAGTATAAGAAGAGAAAGGGAAGAGAGTGCGGAATATAGTGCTTCAGCGAGAGTACAGAAAAAAGTGTGAGGAACACACAAGGTAGCTTGAATAGATAATTTTTTTTTTTTTTTTAACATTATGAAGTAGATTAATTGACGTATTAGAGTTTAGTCCTCTTGAATTTTAATTCACCTTTAAATGTCACAATTTATTTTTAAACAAGGAAAGACATGTGGAGCTGGGAGTGCAAGTACAAAAGGGAGTAACATCTTTTGGGTGTGTTCTAAAGTGAAATGGTGTATGTTTCACTTTTTTTCGTGGTGTGTGTTTCTTTTTTTTAAATATGAAAACATAAGAAATAGGAGCAGGATAAGGCCATTTGGCCCCTCTTAGCTGCTGTGCATTCTTCAAGGCGATGGCTTCTCATTCCACGTCAGGACTTGTACCTACTAAACTTTCATAGCATTGATACTTAGTCACCTTCTCCATCCATGTGTCTTCTTGAGCATCAGCGACAAACACAACAATTTCTACAGGTGGAAACAAAGAACTGCAGGTGTTGGTTATTACACACAAAAGGACACAAAGCGCTGGTGTAACTCAGCAAGTCAGCATCTCCGGAGAAAATGGTCAGGTGATGTTTTGGTTCGAGACCTGACTGTTTCTAGGAGGAGCTGGAAAAGGGGAGAGGCAGGACTAAATGTGGCAGGTAACAGGTCGACATAGGGGGGTTTTAATAGGCAGATGGTTGGAACAAAGGCCAGCAATAAGAAGAGAAGGTGTGAGACAGGTTTGATGAGTTGTGGATTGTGAAGCCAGAGGTAAGAATGTAGCAGGGAGGTGGAGGGGAGAAATGGGTGAGAGTACAGGTGGGACACAGGAGGGAGGAGTGGGGAAGAGAGGATGGAGGTATGCGTATAAAGGGGAGGGTGGAACTTGGGGTGAGGGGGGGGGAGATAACATCGAGGTTACCTAACGAGTCAAAGTGGAAATTTCAATGTTCATATTGTTGGGTTATAAGCTACCAAAGTCGAATATGAGGTGCTGTTCTTCCGGTTTGTGTGTGGCCTTGCTCTGCATTGGAGGATAGAAAGGTCAGCGTGGGAATGGGAAATGAAGATAAACCGGTTAACAATCTGGAGATCCGGTAGGCCTTGGTGGACTGAGTGCAAGTGTTCAGCGACACAGTCGCCATGTTTACACTTGGTCTCACCGATATATAGGAGGCCGCATCGGTAACACTGGATGCAGCAGTTGAGGTTTCCCCAGGCACTCTCGCAACACCCAGATTTTACTTTTCTTAACCTCATAATTCTTCTTAGGATTTAAATCAAACTATCTGATATCCAATATTGAATAGGTAGCAGTTTCCTCCAGTAAAATACTGGGAAGATTTCAATCCCTTTTCTGTCCATTTGACCGTTGTTTCAGACTGAAGCCGAGCTTGAAGTGTTCAGGGAGAAACTGCAGATGCTGGTTTATACCAAAGATAGACACAAAATAACGGAGTAACTCAGTGGGTCAGGCAGCATCTCTGGGGAAAATAAATGGGTAACATTTTGGGTTGGAACCCTTTGCAGACTGAAAGCTGAAAGTCTTGGCATTGTATGTGGTTCCGTGCACAGCTTCTGAATTATTACTTTCACCATCACAAAACCCAGCTAATTCCACATTTATGACCGCCTGACTTTTTCTTTGCCCATTTTTAACCAAAACCTTTATCCATACCTTTGTCGTCTCCAGCTCTAACCGTTCTAATCCCTTTCTTCAACCTTTGCCACCAATAACCTATGCTGTACTGTTTGTTTTAATTGTCACCTGGCCCTTGCTGATATTCATTATCTCCTAGTCCCTCAGTTCCTCACATATAAATTCTCATATTTAGTTATAGCTGTACATTAGCTCTAATTTCATAACCTTGTCCTGCCATGCATTGCCATCTTTTCTGTTCTTCGTTGCCTTTTTGCACAAGTAGCCATCCATTTACTGTAACTAGCAAGACCTAAAGCTCTATATCCACATTGTCATGTCTCTCCCTGTCTTCCCATTAAGACTTCATTCTTGACCTAATTTTTTTTATCATCCCTCCTGAAATCCCCTCCCTTAAGTGAGTATTTTTGATTAATCCTCTCTGAAACAGCTTGGGATGTGTTTGCCATTTAAAATACTGACCAATTGTAAGTCGTATTTACGGATTTGTAGTGGAAATACAAGGGTAACATGAAGAATATTGTAAAAATCAAATAAGACAACAGCATTATTTTTAAAAATGGGACTATCAGTGGGGATCATTTCCCCTTTTGATAACCATCGTCAAACACCGAGGAAAGTAAGAGAAGATAGTTGAGGATACAGCGAGGTGGCGGGTGGTAACGGTAGTATGGTGACACAGCATTTTGTGCTACAGCTTCATAGCTCCAGAAACCTGGGTTTGATCCTGACCCTGAATACTGTCACTGCAGAGTTTGCATGTTCTCCCCATGATTATGTGGATTTCTATCAGCTGCACCAGTTTACACCCTCATCCCAAAGAATTGCCAGTTTTGACTGCTGTAAGAAAAAGGATCAAAGAGGAGTTACTAGGCATATTAGAGATAATAAGGTGTAGGACTATAGGGAGGGGTAAAATGCATAGGATTGTTCTGTTGAGACCTGCCAGTCACCTGAAGGGCTGAACAGCCACCTCCGGTGCTGTACACCAGTAGAGCAACCTTAAATATAGATGCCTGTTCAGGTAATTGAAAGGTTGATGATGTTGTTTCTTCCCTCAGCCGAAATCTAATTGACTGTAACAGAACTATTTGATCTTTTCAAAGGAAGTTCTATTGAAGCTGTATAAAATACTATTCAGGTCGCAGGCATTACTGAGTCAGGTTCTGGTGCTGCTCTTTGGAAGCACTCAACTAGATTGATTTCAGAGAATGAGAGATTTTAATTACATGGATAGGGCATAGAATTAGGGTAAGGGATGAAGTGTTGGTGGGTGGGGGGCAGAGAGTTTTCACGCAGAGAATGTTGAGTACCTGGAATGCACTGCCTGAGAGAATATTGGCAGCAGAGACATTGACAGCATTTAAGAAGTGTCTAGACTAGCATTTTAGTTACCTAGACATAGACGGCTATAGGCTAAGTGCTGAAAAATTGAGTTAATATAAATGGATGGTGCAGGCATAGTGGGCCAAATGGCCTGTTTCTATGCTGTATGATACCATGAGCCTAAGGGTCAAGAACCAGAGAACATAGATTATTGAAAGAACGGAAGGAAATGGGGGGGAATAACATATATATTTTATTTAGTTATGATCTTGAACATATTGTGTAAAGGATGATGGGTGCTGGATGAGTTGGGTTTAAGAGCCATGCTACAAAACTCAATTACTATAATTCTAAAGAAATTGGAGAAACTGTGTTGCCAAAAATCCCAAATTAAAACAGAAACAGCTGGAAGTACCTCAAGTAGTGTCAGTGATGAGAGGAACAGAGTTGACATTTCAGGTCAAATACCTTTTCAGAACTGGAAAAGAGAACTGGAACTGGAAAGCAACACATTTCTTTGGGAATGGGAAGATGAAGAGGGTGGTTAATCTGTGGCATTTAGTGTCATATTTGGTAGAGTAATCCAGATATCATTCATTGAAGACCTCCCAGATCTGCTATAAAATGTCTTTCATTATTTTTGTCAAGTATCCTCTTCTGGCTGATTTTAACATGAAGTATGTGTACCTTTTAATGATTCAGCACAGCGAGTTCTTCCTTTAATCTTCTCTCAAGACTAGAGCTTAAGCTTTTCTAATCACTTGCGTCTATCCTTTTTGGACTCAGATCTTTCTTATTGTACTTTGCTATTTTGTCACAATCATGCCTGTCCTTTGTAATGCAAAAATGATTTATTTTACCCCTTCTTTAGTCTGATTAAGACAATATAAATGTCAACAAAATCTCTATAATCTTTCACAGAACTATGCAGTCAATGCATTCTTATGCTATATGGACTTATAAAACGTCTTGTTTTCAAATTGTCTTGATGGATTGACTGCTGTTACTTTAAATCTCTGTGTATAGTTTTCATTTTCTTTGTTGTGTATTGCTTTTGCAACAAATTCCAACATTTGTATGGAATTTCATCACTTTATATCGATTATTTCTTTAATAAAAGGTCTATTACCGGTCAAATAAACTCTTCTATTTTTTTATTTTTTACATAAGCTTTGAATAGCATTACGCAATATTACATAAACTATATTACGTAACTAATGATGTGCAGTTTAATGCTGGCACTTCACCCACCATTCCACCTGTCTCTCACATGTGGCAAGTTTTTAACAAAATCCTGATGATTGCATTATTTTCTGCTCAATTTCAAGTGGGGCAGGTACTTATTGTAATGGTCAAGTGATAGTGAATCTCTGAGACCGATTAATGAAGGACCAATCCAGTATAACTGACAAAATTGTAACTGCCGTTTGAACTCTTGGAATGAGATTATTCATTCGCTCCTTGGTGCTTCTACATTCATTATTACCAACTTTGACGGAAAATATTTTAATTTATTGAGCAAAGCTGCCAGGCATTGCTTGTTGATATATTGGAAAGAGGTTCCACATGACCAATTAAAATGTAACTTCATTTTTAATCCACTGCTTCTCACAGGGATGAATTATAGTTTACACATTATATAACAAACATTTATATTATTGCATGTAATTTACCTTTAACAATTTTCTTGAAATAACATCAACTCAATCTGTTGTAACCTCTGAACTTTGCTCTGGTAACATTTTCTTAGACTACCAAAGATGTCTAAGGGTTCACAAAAGGTTAATGGATGGTTAAGCTGTTCCATAGCGTGGCCTTTTATTAAATATTCTTCATCTAAAATAATTCTAATTAACAAAACATTATCTAAATCCTTGCAGCAGTTTGGCTTTACAAATGAAAGGATCTGCCTGTTCTGACATAACCCTAATTTGTATGGATGATTGCTTCAGCCTATTCATCAGCATACATCTTGGGGGAATTACCTCAACTTTGACTATCCCAGAAAAATGCCGTGGACAGCTACCAGAATATATTTAGGACGTACATTCCTCCACAAGTAAGACCCCAAATTTGTTACTTTTGTCTGGAAATTGTGTCCCTGCAAAATATTTACCAATTTGTTTCGAGAGCAAGGAAGGTTAACGCGAGTTTTAAGTGCAGATACTGTTTTTATTTGGTGACATCAAAACTGGGTTAAGAAAGATATAAGAAAAGATAGCTAGCGCAAGAAAATAAATTGCTTTCTAAACTCTTTCATCTTCAAATAATTCTGAACTCCCAAATCAATTATTCTGTGAAGAAAGATAGATAGAGTGACTGGGTAAAAACCTGGCAAATGGAGTTTAATGTGGGGAAATGCGAGGTCATGCACTTGAATAAAAGGAATCAAAAGACGGAATATTATTGAGAGAGACTACAAATGAGTGAAGTTCAGAGGGATCAACGTGTTCTTGTGCATGAATCACAAAAAATCTTGGCTGCAGGCCCAACAAGTAGGTTCAAAGGCAAACAGCATTTGGTCTTTATTGCAAAGGGGCAAGAATATTGAGCACAGTTTTGGTCATCTTGCCTATAAAAAGGATACAGTAGCATTGAAGGCAACCCGAACGGGATTAACTGGGTTAATTCGTAAAATGAGAGGGTTGTCCAATGAAGTAATCATTTTGCATTTATTGTCATATGCACAAGTACAATGAAAATTGTGCTTGCAACAGGATCACAGGCAAATACATTCAGACACAAATATAGATATTATACGTAAATCATATGCAAATTCTGCAAGATGATGAAAAGAAAACCCCACAAAAACACACATTAGTGTAATGCACAATTAGAAAACTAACCAATGGTGGAGCAAGATGTCCATAGTGCACTGTTGCTGAGGTGGGATTAGCATACCTGCCAACATTTGAAAATGAAAAATTTTACTCATTATGGGTGGGGTCCAGGGGCCCGCCTTAGCTCTTGGATTTTAAGGTTTTTTTTTAAAGTAGTTTGCCGATATTGGAATATATTAAGAGCTGCCAATTTTTGGCAGAGCATTTCAGTATTCTAGTACCTCAAAATCTGTATTTTGCTGAGGAAATCAGTATTTGTACGCGGTGTCATTTTGCTGAAATGTCTTGTTTTAATACCCATGTAAGAGTACAAGATTGCATAACTTGTTTATTGTGTATTTGTAATACCGTTTACTGTGTATTATATGTCATAGCTGCTTTCTTGCATTTGTACAGAAGTTTATAATTGAAAGTCATTTGGTAGCAACTTTTCCCCATGGCCTGGGGAAATGTTAAGTGGCTGGAATCTCTCGATATCTCGTTCTTTCCTTCTCTCTCTCCCCTCCCTCTCTCACTCCCCCACCATCATATCTCTCCCTCTCTCACCTCGGCATAACCCCCAAAAGATAAATATTTCATGAAATAAATGACCATACAGCTAAAAATATCTTTACAAAGAATATTACCTGAAATGTCTCTTTGCCTAGCACTGTGTGCAAACAGCAGAGAAAAAGTGTTGACTGCAGCCATCTTCTGCTTCAGTAACGGAAGTTGGTCGGTGATTGGCCGCAACGCCCCTCAGAGACAGCTTCTGATTGGCCGCCAAGTGATCAGCGCATTATGTGCTTGGACGCAATACCCTTGGAGACAGCAGCTGATTGGACGGGAATTTTAAGGGAAGCTGGTTGATGATTGGATGCAACCCCCTTAGAGACAGCAGTTGATTGGCCATTTTTTCCCCCTCATTTTAAAATCGTACTGTTCCGATTTTTCACACTTTAACTTAAAAATCGGCTATTACAAATATAATAAAATCGGCTAGTTGGCAGGTATGGATTAGGTGCAGGTGGGTTGAAAAACCTGATGGTTTGGAAAAGTAGCTGTTCCTGAATCTGGTGATGGATACCTCATGCGTCAGTACTTCTTGCCTGATGATAGTAGTGAGAAGAGGGTGTGGGATGGATGTTGGGAATCCATGATGATAAATGCCACGTTCTTGAGTCAATATCTCATGTCGATGCTTTCTATGGTTGGGAGGGTTGAGTCCATGATGTACCGGTCCATCATCAGTCCAGTCTACCACTGTCTGCAATCTCTGGCGTTTCTGTGGATTTGGAATTGATATACCAGGCCATGATGCAACCAGTCACGATCATGAGAGGACAGACAATTTGGGTCTGTATTCCTTTGAGTTTAGAGGAAAAAGAGGTGAACTTATTCAAATATGTAAGATCCTAAGGGAGCTTGACAAACTAGATTTTGAGATGTTTTCACAAAATAGAGGATAGTTATTTAAAACTGAGGATGTAGAAAATCCTTCTCAGGATACAGTGAATCTCTGGAATTTTGTGCTCCAGAGGGTGGTGGTGATCAGAATATCTTGGAACGTAGAAAAGTACAGCACAAGAACAGATCTTTTAGCCCACAATATCTGTACCAAACATAATGCCGTTAAACGAATCTAATTTTAGCAATGTTACAAAATTTTGAGATTTTAAAAATCAAGTCTGCAATTTATCCCATCAGATAAAGCATAAAAAGAAGTTTAATTTGACACCTAATTTACTTTCATATCTTCAGTATTAAGAAAGTTATGGCCATTTTCATACTCGGAAATGAGCATCTTGCTTCCCATTGCCTTTCAATTGACTCAAAAGCTGTGATCTGGAAAAGTTAAAAGTCCATAACATTCTTAAAAATTAAGAGAACTCAATGAAATTTTCAGTTATTATAGATTGAAGCATTCTGAAACAAATATTAAACAATCTTACTTGGATTACCTGAAATTAAAGCATATAATTAGTTAGTTATCCAATTGTAGCTAATTACAAAATTCAATGAGTAGATCTAAACATCTATCAATTTCTTAAGAAAAGATAAACTTTTTTTAAATTGCCTAAGTGTCCAAATAACATTCACACAATAATCCACAATATAACATAATTTTTAAATTTCATTTTCATGAATTTCTGGGCCAAATGGAAGGAATTTAGGCCTGTAAATTAATGGCCATTTAAATCAACTAGCGAGTGGGTTTTAGTGGAATGCGGTGGATTAGAACGTTGCTGTTAGCAGTGAAGTCAGGGGGAAAAATACTGGGGGTTCATACATTTTTTGGGGACCCCATTTCGCAACATAAAAATATTATTAATGCCTCCCGAAAAACCAACTTTTAATATAAAAATAAAGTATTTACCTTTTTTTCTCCCCTACGCAAAATGCTTCCGGTTGTCTGCGCTCACGGCTTTTGAAGGTGATTTTTAAATTACTCTAGTTAATAAATAACTTAGAGTAATTTAAAAATACCACATTGATGAAATGTCGGAGCGATTTTTCTTCAGCAACCAAATCGCCCGACATTCATCGATTATCTAGGCCTGTGGAAAAACGGCACTTTAAGCCCGCCCCCCTCTGCAAGGCGCGAAAGTCGCGCACACGGGGAGCGGCAGAAGTGCAGCGCTGCTAAAGGTAAGTTTTGCAACATACCTAATCATGGCTGATCGTTTTGTAACATACCTACTAATTTGCCTTCTCATGATTCCTCCGTACCCCTCCATTCCCAGTATATCCATGTGCCCATCTAAAAACCTCTTAAACACCGCTACTGTATCTGTCACCTGGCAGCATGTTCCAGGAACCCTTGTGGTCTTTGACAGTTTCACCCTGGGAAAATATTTCTAACTGTTTACCCTATCTACAGTGCATTAAGAAAGTATTCACACCCTTCACTTATTCCACATTTTGTTATGCTACAGCCTTATTCTAAAATGGATTTACTTTTTTTTTAAATCAGCAATCTATGCACAATACCCCATAATAAAAAAAGCGAAAACAGGTGTTTAGAAATTTTTGCAAAGTAATTAAAAATAAATAACTAAAATATCACATTTACGTAAATGTTCAGAACCTTTACTCAGTACTTTGTTGAGGCACCTTTGGTAGCGATTACAGCCTCAAGTCTTCTTGGGTATGACGCTACAAGCTTGGCACACCTGTATTTGGGTAATTTCTCCCATTCTTCTCTGCAGATCCTCTCAAGCTCTGTCAGGTTGGATGGGGAGCGTCGATGCACTGCTATCTTCAGGTCCCTCCAGAGATATTTGATCGGGTTCAAGTCCAGGCTCTGGTTGGGCCACTCAAGGACATTCACAGACTTGTCACGAAGCCACTCCTGCATTGTCGGGGCTGTGTGCTTAGAGTCGTAGTGCTGTTGGAAGGTGAACCTCTGCCCCAGTCTGTCCTGAATGCTCTGGAGCAGGTTTTCATCAAGGATATCTCTGTACTTTGCTCCGTTCATCTTTCCCTCAATCCTGACTAGTCTCCCAGTTCCTGCCGCTGAAAAACATCCCCACAGCATGATGCTGCCGCCACCATGCTTCACCATAGGTTTGGTATTGGTCAGGTGATGAGCAGTGCCTGGTTTTCTCCAGACGTGACACTTGGCATTCAGGCCAAAGAGTTCAGTCTTGGTTTCATCAGACCAGAGAATCTTGTTTAGGTGCCTCTTGGCAAACTCCAAGGGAAGTTTCTCCCATCTCCACAGAGGAACTCTTGCGCTCTGTCAGAGTGACCATTGGGTTCTTGGTCACCTCCCTGACCAAGGCCCTTCTCCCCTGATTGCTCAGTTTGGCTGCACAGCCAGCTGTATGAAGAGTTCAGGTGGTTTCAAAGTTCTTCCATTTAAGAATGACGAAGGCCACTGTGCTCTTCGGGACCTGCAATGCTGCAGAAATTGTTTTTATACCCTTCCCCAGATCTGTGTCTCGACACAATCCTGCCACGGAGGTCTACATGGCTTGGTTTTTGCTCTGACGTGCACTGTCAACTGTGGGACCTTATATAGACAGGTGTGTGCCGTTCCAAATCATGTACAATCAATTTAATTTACCACTGGTGGACTCCAATCAAGGTGAAGAATCATCTCAAGGATAATCAATGGGAACAGGATGCAATGAAGCTCAATTTTGAGTGTCATAGCAAAGGGTCTGAATACTTATGTAAATGTGATATTTCAGTTATTTATTTTTAATTACTTTGCAAAAAGTTCTGAACACCTGTTTTGGCTTTTTTTATTATGAGGTATTGTGTGTAGATTATTGTGTGACAAAAAAATGAATTTAATCGATTTTAAAATAAGGCTGTAACATAACAAAATGTGGAAAAGGTGAGGGGGTCTGAATACTTTCAGAATACACTGTATGCCTCTTATAATTTTATATGCTTATATCAAGTCTCTCCTTAATCACCTGTGTTCTAAAGAAACCAATCCAACTTTGTCCAACCTCTCCTTGTAGCTAATACCCCTAAATGCAGGCAGCATTCTAGTAAACCTCTTGAAAGCCTTCTCATCCTTCCTGCAATTGGATGACCATAACTGCATGCAATACTCAAAATTTGGTCAAACCAAACATTTATAGAGCTGTATCATGACTGACTCTTTTACTCAATGCCCCGACCAGCGAAGCCAAGCATACTAATGCTTTCTCTACCACTCTATCTGTGATGCAAAAGTATTTTTTCTTTATTCTGTGAAATAAATGAACGTGGGTCGTTAGTTTCAGATTTTCATATAAACATACAAATTTTGAGTAGGACTAGGCCTCTCAAACCCTCAAGCATCCTCTGCCGTTTAATAAGATCATGGTTAATCTGACAGTAACCTCATTCCCATCTGTTCTTTGTAACCTTTCACCCCTGGCTTGTCAACTACTTGAAACCCCTGCCTTACAAATATTAAAAGATTCAGCTGCCAAGCTGACTGAGGAAGAAGGTTCTCTAAGCACATGATCCTCTGAGAGAGAATTTTTTTTTCCTCTGTCTTAAAAGGGTGACCTCTTATTAAACATTGCCCCGTTATAAATTCTTCCATCGAAAAAAGAACATTATTTCAGTATATAAGGTGAAGCTGACCGAAGCTTTTATCTAATAACATTCTGTTCTCATGGAACCTTAAATATTTGTGCTTCTTATCTCCCTACCTTTATTTCCTCAATATCCTAATTAAAATTGCTGTAAATATTAAAATCTAGAATAGGCATAATTATTTGTTGCTTTAAAGAAATGCTATACCTTTCCAACAAAAACTACATCTATTAGAGATAAAATGGGAAGAAATTAAATTTCCTTTAAGTTGCTATTTGTGATACTGGAAGTGCGAATTGTACTTAACTACAATAATGGGTTGGTTTTGACACAGACTGCCAGCTGCAGTGCATGCAACAGCGCATTCCAAACTACACTCCTTTATACTGCAGCATTGGAGCGTGGGTGTCGAAATGTTTCTGACTTCTCCACTCCACGCTGGATTCAACAGCATGCATGAGCACATAACACGTGAACGTCCAGAGGATGCTCAATATTCGCTGCACAGTGATATCATCTGCCTTATCCTCCTTTGGTGTCACTTGTGCAAAATTCCCTCGTTGAGGCCTAGAAGATACTGAAACACAAATTTTGAGGCCTTTCAGATTTTGTACTGAAAATCCAAAAGAAAAAGCCTAAAATGGAATTATGAGTCATCAGCCTTAATTGTCACTCATTTCCCTTTCCACGGAGTGCGTGACCTGCTAACTATCCCAGCATATCTGGATTTATTGAAGCCTTTTGTTTTCATTGTGATAGACTGCACTTCAGAAGTGATCAATAAGTTGTAAATATGTCTGGTCTGAACCTGTCGTAGCAGTAGGCAAATTGCAGTCTGGGCGACTGACGTTGTGTGCCACAACGAGCCTTTCAAAGCAGTTCCTGATCCTGATTATCAGAGCCACCATACAGTAGTCAGTAAAACAGTTTACAACCTTACTTTTCCTTGATACCGTGATGATTATGATCTTGAAGCAGGTGTGCAGAGCTCTGCACAGGACCACTTGGACTATATAGATGTATAGGTCAGGCTGTTGTTCATTAATTACCATTCAATGTTTAATACCATCATCCCCTCCAAACTGGTTCTCATGGAAGCTCATGGAACTACAGACCCATACCACTCTGGCCACACTGTCATTTTGGACCTGACATCAGGAAGACGGTATAGGAGCCTGAAATCTGGAATATCCAGGTTCAGAAGTGGCTTCTTCCTAACAACTATCAGGCTACTAAACACAACCTCCAAATAAATTCCATACTAAATAGACTTGGGGGCATTGTTTTATCTTGACTCTTGCCTTCTGAAGACAGTGCAGGGGAATCTATCCGCGCCAGTTGCTTCTCCCAGGTTTACCCTCAAGAAGGCCGTAATGACGTCCACAATGGTGACGATGGATCATTGTGTTCCCAAGGCTGTTGAGGTGTGTGACGTAATTCCACTGACCATCTGTAGAAAACAAGCGCAGAATGAGTTGAGCTTGTCAGGGAAGGATGCGTTGTTGCCAGTGATGCTGCTCGTCTTCACCTTGTAGCCTTTTATGGCTGTGCCACAATCGACAGGTGTCATAGAAACATAGAAGTTAGGCGCAGGAGTAAGCCATTCGGCCCTTCGAGCCTGCACCGCCATTCAATATGATCATGGCTGATCATCCAACTCAGTATCCTGTACCTGCCTTCTCTCCATACCCTCTGATCCCCTTAGCCACAAGGGCCACATCTAACTCCCCCTTAAATATAGCCAATGAACTGGCCTCAACTACCCTCTGTGGCAGAGAGTTCCAGAGACCCACCACTCTCTGTGTGAAAAAAGTCCTTCTCATCTCGGTCCGAAAGGATTTCCCCCTTGTCCTTAAGCTGTGACCCCTTGTCCTGGACCTCCCCAACATCGGGAACAATTTTCCTGCATCTAGCCTGTCCAACCCCTTAAGAATTTTGTAAGTTTCTATTTTGTAATTTTGTAAGTGTCCTCGTAGTTATTGTGGAACTGTAGCTTGATTCAGAATTTTATTTTGTCATCCTTGATGGTTTTGCAGAGGTTGCGTACATATTTCTTGTTATTGAATTATCCAACTTGAATGCCCCAAGGGCTTGGACTTCACAAGGGAGTGAACCTTTCCAGATGAGGAACACTTGGATCGTCTAATTGGCATGCAATCCTCTATATCTGAAGTAGTCTGTGGTGGCCATAGCATATTCCTTTAGGTTGGCTGCAGAGTCATGAATATGGACAAGTCCACTGACTCAAAGCAGACATATAGGATCTCAACTGCTTCTTCAAACAGTTGACCCTCTCAGGCTTAATTTCCTGTCTTATTTCCTTGCTTTTAAATCTTATATTACTAAAAGTAAGATCTTGACCGCTTTCTGCTCGCTGTGCTGTGATTTCCGAGACAACACCGCCACCTACGGCTGTCATTTATGGCCACCTCGCTCAGAGCCCCCCTCCGTCTGCCTGGACTGGAGGATTTTTCCCATCGATGAAAAATCAGGGGTATATTAATGTTTTAAAAAATGTTGCCATTCTCTCTGCTGGTGGGAGGGGGGGAGGGACTATAAAACCCGGAAGTGGTGTGCCTCACTCAGTCTCGGCAAGATGGAAGAAGCAAGAGGTTCACGTCTCTCTGAGCTCTGAATAACACTGAACACTTGCCTACTCAACTGTGAGTGCTCTTAATGTGGTTTGAAAATGATAATATGGTTGGTTTGAAGTAACAAGGCACTGCAAATGGTTGTTTGGGGGAGGGGTAAGGTTGAAGTAAAAAGGCTGTGCAAATGGTTGTTTGGGGTGGGTTTGGGTTGAAGTAAAAAGGCAGTGCAAATGGTTGTTTGGGGTTTTTTGGTGTTGAAGTAAAAAGGCAGTGCAAATGGTTGTTGGGGGGGGGGGGGTTGGGTTGAAGTAAAAAGGCAGTGCAAATGGTTGGGTTTTTTTGTTTGAAGTAAAAAGACAGTGCAAATGGTTGTTTGTGGAGGGGTTGGGTTGAAGTAAAAAGGCATTGCAAATGGTTGTTTGGGGTGGGGGTGGGTTGAAGTAAAAAGGCAGTGCAAATGGTTGGTGGGAGGGGTGGTTTGAAATATAAAGGCAGTACAAATGGTTGTTTGGGGGTTTTTTGGGTTGAAGTAAAAAGGTAGTGTAAATAGTTGTTTGGGGGGGGGTTTTGGGCTGAAGTAAAAAGGCAGTGCAAATGGTTGTTTGGGTGTTGAAGTAAAAGGCAGTGCAAATGGTTGGGGGTTTTTTTGGGTTGAATTAAAAAGGCAATGCAAATGGTTGTTTGGGGGGGGGTTTGGGTTGAAGTAAAAAGGCAGTGCAAATGGGTGTTTGGGGGTTGAAGTAAAAGGCAGTGCAAATGGTTGGGGGGGGGGGTTGGGTTGAAGTAAAAAGGCAGTGCAAATGGTTGTTTGTGGGAGTTTTAGGTTGAAGTAAAAAGGCAGTGCAAATGGTTGGGTTTTTTTTTGGTTTGAAGTAAAAAGACAGTGCAAATGGTTGTTTGGGTTTTTTGGGTTGAAGCAAAAAGGCAATGCAAATGGTTGTTGGGGGGGGTACGGGTTTGGGTTGAAGTAAAAGCAGTGCAAAGGGTTGTTTGGAGGTTTTGGGTTGAAGTAAAAAGGCAGTGCAAAGGGCTGTTTGGCTAAACTTGACAACTTCCTGTTTGCTCTATATTGAATTTAGATAAAACGCTACCACTTACGGCTGTGATTTTTGGCCATCTTACTCAGCCCCCCTCCGCTCATGAGGTGCAGAGGATTCTTCCCATCAATGAAAAGTAAAAGTGTTATTAGTGTTTAAGAAATGTTGAGAATCTCTCTCCTGTCAATCACGCCATGAAGGCCACACCTTTTCCGGTGGGAGGGGGAGCGATTATAAAACCCGGAAGTGTGGGTGCGGCTCAGTCTCAGCATGATGGGGGAGGGAGAGGTCACAACTCTGTCTGAGCTGTGAATTAACTGAACATACTGAATGTCTACTGAACTGTGAGTATGGTGTTTTGTGTGGTTTTATGGTGGTTTTATGATAGTTTCACCCAGCTTGAAATGGTATGAAACTGCATTTGAATGTGGTGGCCTTGCACCCTGCATGAAATGGTATGAAACTGCATTTGAATGTGGTGTCGTTGCACCCTGCATGAAATGGTATGAAACTGCATTTGAATTTGGTGGCCTTGCACCCTCCTTGAAATGGTATGAAACTGCACTTGAATTTGGTGGCCTTGCACCCTGCTTGAAGTGGTATGAAACTGCACTTGAATTTGGTGGCCTTGCACCCTGCTTGAAGTGGTTGGAAACTGCACTTGAATTTGGTGGCCTTGCACCCTGTTTGATGTGGTAGGAAACTGCATTTGAATTTGGTGGCCTTGCACCCTCCTTGAAATGGTATGAAACTGCACTTGATTTGGTGGCCTTGCACCTTGTTTGAAGTGGTATGAAACTGCACTTGAATTTGATGGCTTTGCACCCTGCATGAAGTGGTTGGAAACTGCACTTGAATTCGGTGGCCTTTCACCCTGCTTGAAGTGGTAAGAAACTGCACCTGAATTTGGTGGCCTTGTACCCTGCTTGAAATAGTAGGAAAATGGATTTGAATTTGGTGGCCTTGCATTCTGCTTGAAATGGAATTTCAAGGAATAGCCGTGAGTCAACTGCCAGCCCACCAGCCGTGAGTGCGCTGCCAGCACATCAGGCTTGAGGGATTGAGCTGCCACCACAAGAATCCATTTGGCCCACAATATCCATACTAGCCCTCTGGAGACCAGTAGTCCCTGCAGCCAACAACACCCATACAAGCACACAAGAAAGCCATTCTCCCCCCCACCCCCCACTAGCCACCAATATTGGAATTGGTGGAGAGGTGTAATATTGCTTCAGGGGCCCAGCCCTCCCGTGTGAACATGGGACCCAACGGGTCCCACTTAGTCTAGTATTTAATACATTTCAAAATTAGGAGGATACTACCATGCTGTCCTGTGGAACGTTCCATGGTTTTGACATGGTGATAATTAAGGAACAACAATATTTGAGTTGATTTGCTGTTTGATTTGAAGGGAAGTTTAAAGGTGACATTTGCTGCTGTTAGGGTGAGGGAGATTATCCATTTGAGGGTTGTTGTGGAAAATCACAATCACAATAATACTTTATTAGCCAAGTATGTTTTGCAACATACAAGGAATTTCAATTGCCATGTCAGTCATACATATAAAAAGCAACGGAACACACAAAACATATTTCAACATAAACATCCATCACAGTGACTCCTCCACATTCCTCACTGTGATGGAAGATGAAAATAAGTTCAATCTTGTTTTGAGAACTGTTTTTGGTGCATCATGTAACCAGCACACATTGTAGCCATGGTGGTGATTGAAGCAGTATAAGCAGTATACCCACCCAGTCCCTGCCGAAATTGAGTCCAAATTTGGTAACAAGTTGCTTTCAGAATTTGTTTGCTGATCTTAAGGATTGGCTGCACATTTCTTTCATTTGTTAATCTGTCATTTGAAATTGGAAATTTACCCAGTGTTTATAAATTGTGGTGTTGTGGTTATCCTAACAACCAGTGGTGTTGGTTAATGAAGGTGGGAGAAAAGTTAGACATAGTTTCAACTGCCAATTTTATGTCAATATTGGTGCAGACTTATATACAATGCTCCCTTGTTTTCTCTTATATGAGATGGGAAATGTAAGCTTTCATTTGCAGAAGCACACAGAATGGGAAGGAGAGCAAGACAACAATGTACCATATCATTTGTTGGTTGATCTGATTACATGTAATGTTGTCCTATTGTCCTTGCATGTATTGCTGGTTGTGGTGTATTTGTTGTGAAATGCTTTGTGTTCTTTTTGGTAAGCCACCTCATTTTAATGAGTTACACAAACAATTGGATAAATGTTTGTCTGTTCAACGTAGTTTCTGTAAAATGTGTCATATTTATATCACTTACTCCAGTTTAATATCTGAGAATGGGAGAAGTTTTGAATTTTGTTTCAGTGTATCTCTAACTCCAACAATGGTTATTGAGAGTTACTAAGAATAATTTTCACAATCAGACTGGCAGGAAATCCACTGATCACCCACTGCTAAATCATTAAATCAGGTTTGAGGAAGCGGGGTGTAACTGATTCAGCCAGTAATTCCGGTCCTATTCTAATTTAATTTGTTGCTCGTTTGGAATAAATGATATATTGTCAGTCCTTCTGTCAATCACACCCCACTGAAATGATTTTTTTTTTACCATATCGTATGGTAATACAAATGCATAGCTTCTGGGTGCATCCATTTGGTCTTTGTGATAGATTTGGGGGTCAGTGTTTAAAAAATGCCAAGATTGATTTTGAAAGTCATTTGCAAAGCAAGTAAATATGGTAAGTAAAATAGAAACAAGGAGCTGCAGATGCTGGTTTACAAAAAAGGACACAAAGTGCTGATGTAACTCAATGGGTCATGCAGCATCTCTGGAGAACATGGATAGGCGACGTTTCAGGTCGGGACCGCTCAAATATCTAATAATATCTGTACTGAGAACTTCCCATTTCCTGATACCTGTTTTCAAGTGTCAGTTTAAAGGAATTAGCAGCATTCAGCAGCAATGATGTCAGTCAGGCTAGTTGAACAGTCATGTCTCTAACAACTTATCAGAAACAAAGATTTTAAAATTTATTTTAAACATTATATCAAGTACTAAATATAATTGGAACTTATGTAATTAAGGTAAATATAATAAATACTTTATTTCCAAATAGCGCATTTTGAAATGTTCATGCAAGGGATTACAATGCATTAGCAAACTAATATCTTTATGACACAATTGCTTATCAAGCAATAATTATGTTTTAGTGCATCTATTTTTTTAAATCACACAGATCTTAGGTGCAGGGTATTTTTTGATCACAGATCAAAGTTATTAAAAGTTTCAGTCCACCTCTGCAGTGGTGAGTTGAGCAGATACAACAGATCAGGATAATGATGTCTCTGGAGTTCCCAAGGTCAGTGAAAGCTTACCTGGAACCTCGAGACCTTTGTATTTTGCAAGAAGAACGTCTCCTGTCTATGGATCTGGATCTGGAAAATGCAAATTTAGTTGCTCTCCAGAAAACAAAAGGAACTGAGCATACTGAAAGAAGTGCCAGTGAAATTCCTTCTAAGTATATTGTTAAATGCTTGAAAGGATGCTATAATTCAGATAGACACAAGATGCTGGAGTATCTCAGCGGGACAGTTACTCCAGCATTATTTGTCCATTTGGTGTAAACCAGGATCTGCAGTTCCTTCCTGCACATCCTATCTTTCAGAGTTTATCCTAACAACCAGTGAGGATTCAGAACTAGAAAATCCTTCATAATGTGTTTTAACAAGAAAAAAGCACCATGTACAATAATAACTTTGTTCTATGGAATTCAGTGATCCACCAAAGGCATTTGACATAACTGATAGGAAAGCCATCTACGGGATTCTGATGAAAATTGATTGTCTCAAAATCAATTTCCTATTCAAGGATTGGATGAGGGAATAGAAGTACCTACGTAGTATAAGAAGAAAATATGAGGCTCAGCATTGATGCTGGGACAAAGCAAGACTGTGTCTCAGTGGCTTCTAACTCTGTCATGATTAAGCTGAGATACCAATTAAATTGAGAATAGGCGGCAGCTAGTTCATTATTAGATAACATCAGAACAAAGTGACAATATTCTGCTCATTTAGGATCTATCTTAGTTGGAAACATTGCGTTCATCAGATGACTTCCAGATCATGATGATCAAATTATTTCATCCTTGCTCCAAGTTTGGCATGGTAATCAGAATTAGGGAAACAAATTGTCATGTTGCAAGATATAGACATCTTACCCAAAATATGCATTTAAGGTTGGATAATGCTATTATGTCTCAAATCCTGCTAATTCATTTAGTCCTGATAGACTGGCACAAACAAAAATCATCAAAGCCTTTATCACCTTTGGCAAGCAAATCTCATGAATTGTATATTTCTAACATGTGCTGCTTTTTTGAGTTTTTCACATAAGAATGTCCCTGTATTACCAAGTACGATTGGTGATTAAACAGCTTCCACACTTGATATCTCAGAAAATTCATTAAAATCTCTTAAAAGCCATAAACAACTGGCAACTTTACCCTTGAAAGAGCAGGCCAAGTCTCAATGCAGAATACGTTTTAAATTATCAGACTATGATGACTGACACACCTAGAGCACTTGCTTTTAGATAATTAAGAACTGACTGCACGTCACCATTATGGTCATATGCACTGGATATGACCTGGAACAATTTTATTCTTTTTTGCTGCAGACACATTAGACGCAATGACAACAACAATAAATATGCAATAAATGGTCAGTTGTTCTCTGTAAACAAGGACACAACGGTGCAAAAACAAAAGCAGCTGGAGCAACCACAGTAATACACAGTCTAATGTGGTTTGGTGCCGAGGTACAGTGGTGGTTGGGGTTTAGTTTCGTTTAGAGATACATTGCAGGAACAGGCCCTTCGGCCCACCGAGTCCACACCGACCGGCAATCCATGCACATTAATACTATCCTACACACACTAAGGACAATTTATACATACACCAAGCTGATTAACCTACATACCTACACATCTTTGCAGTGTGGGAGGAAACCGAAGATCTCGGAGAAAACCCACGCAGGTCACGGGGAAAACGTACGAACTACGTACAGACAGCACTAGTAGTCTGGATTGAACCCGGGTCTCTGGCGCTGCAACCGCTGTAAGGCAGCAACTCTACCGCTGCGCCATCATGCTGCGGGTTGTGCAGGGCTGTTCAGGATCTTGATGGTTGGTGGGAAGAAGCTGCTCTTGACCCAGGGGTTAATTGTTCTTGGGCTCCCGTGCCACCTTTCCAATGGAACCAACGAGAAGAGTCCAGTGTGGGTTAGGTCTCTGATGATATTAGCTGCCTTCTTGAGGCAATGCTTCCTGCACATTCCTTCATTGGTAGGGACGTCAGCACCTGCGATGAACCACCACTTTCTTTCTGCATTCTCTTTCATTCTTCAGTGTTCTAATGCAATCAGTAGGCTCTGCCGTACACCTGAAGAAGTGCAAAATAGTAGTCACTGACATGCTGAATTTGTTCAAATATCTGAGGAAGAAGAGGTTTTGGTGAGAGGTGTCAGTGTACTGCACCCAGGATGGATCATCAGAGATGTGTACACCCTGGAACCTGAAGCTGATGACCCTAACCTTCACTGTCAAGCAAATGCAGACAGGTGCATGGTCCCTCGGCTTTCCCTTCCTGACATCAACAGTTAGCTTCTTGGTCTTGCGAAGGCTGAGAATAAAATTGTTGTTCTGCCTCTACTCAAGCAGAATATTAATTTCTCTCCTGCACTCCACCGCATCGCTACCTATTATCTGTTCAACAGAGGTGGTATTGTCAGCGTTTTTAAAGATGTATTGGAGCTGTAGCTGGCTACGCAGTCATGGGTATAGAGAGAGTAGAACAAGGGATTGAGCCTGCAGTCCTGAGCTGCCCCTCAGCTTATAGTCGGCAAGGTAGAGATGTTGTTGCCAATCAATACTGATTGAGGCTTGCTGATAAGGAAGTCGAGGATCTAGTTGCATAGGGAGGAGTAGGGACCCAATTCCCTGTTTGAAGGGGAAAGAAGGATCTCGACCCGAAACATCACCCATTCCTTCTATCCAGATTCTCCCTGTCCTGTTGAGTTACTCCAGATTTTTGTGTCTATCCCAGAGTTGGACTATGTTTATAAGGGATAATGGTGTTGAAAGCTGAACTTTAATCAACAAACATGCGTGTTTCTGCTGTCCAAATGGTCCAGTGCAGAATGGAGAGCCCTTAATGTTGCATCCATTGGCAGTCTGCTGTGGCAGTTGGTGAATTCTAGTGGGCCCAGATCATAATTGCGGCAGGAATTGATTTGTATCATAAAAAGCCTGTCCCACTTGGGTGACCTAATCCGCGAGTCCCAAAGAGTGCCTTTGACCTTCAAGCACGAGAGCACTCTCCTGGAAAGCCTCGAGCTGGATCGACCGGCTGAGTTGAAACCGCAAGCTGCATTGACCGTACCGCAAGCTGCATCTACCAACCGCACACACACACAAATACATCGCAAAGGTGGGGGCCATGGAAAGTGGAGGAGCGTTGTCTGCGCTATGAAGAGGAAGGTAAACGGCTGCCACAGCAAACGACTTTACTGCAAGTCCTTTAGAGAATGCGGGGCGGGGAAGGGGAGAGGGGAGACAGAGGGGGAGAGAAAGGAAGAGAAGGGGAGGAAAAGGAGTGGAGACACTTTTAAGAAGTATAATAAAGTTAGTGCGCATTTTACCTACCGGTAGGTCTTCCTAGGTCGTGAAACTCCAATGAGCCAATCAAAATGCCCGGTCAGCGAAGGAGATTGCCTTGGGGCCCCCCTCGACTGCCTGCAACTAAATAGCGACCCCACTCCTCTGCACTACGAGTGAAAAAGAACCATGCCGACCAAATTTTACTTGCGGAAACATTTTAATTTTAATTTTAAAAAAATTTCCGCGACCTGGCTTAGGCCGCGAGTAGGCGGCAACCTCCCTTGAGCATGAAGGAGAGCTCCAGCCACCTCATACAACCTCCTAGGACCATGCTGCGAGTTTGAGTCCAGGGCAAACTCTTCTCAAACTCGCAGCTTAGGTCGCCCAAGTGGGACAGGCCCTTAACCAACGTTTTGAAGCACTTTATCACAAAGGACGTGAGTGGAACTGGCCGGTAGTCATTGAGGCACGCTACCTTTCTGTTCTTGGATACCAGTGTCATGGATGTCCTTTTAAAGCAATGTGGACCTCAGTGGAAAGAAGTTGAAATGTCCATGAAGATGAAGCCTTCCGGTGGCGCCATGTTCTAGGAGAGAACAGCGTCAGATCAGCTCTTAAAAAATCTGGAAAAAAAACGGGGTTAGAGGAGGTTGCTAACACTACTTACCGCAGGAGATCGATTTTAAACGGCTCCGGGTGCGATTGTAAGCTGCGTGACGTCATCAGGCGCGCGACTTTAGCGACTCCGGTAAGAAATTTAAAATGAATCCCTCCTCCCCCACACAGCCGAAGAAAAGTTCCAGAAGGGAGGCAGGCCCCACCAAAGCTTCAGGCTCGGGACAGGCTGCCTCCCAAGAAGAGATTTCACAAAGAAAAGCTGAAATGGAAGATTTTAAAAAGTCTTTACTGGCAGATATGAAGAAAATGCTGAAGGAAACACAAACAGAAATGAAGAAAGATTATAAAGAAACTAAGGATGAAATGAAGGCCTTAAAAATGGATATTCGAAATATCAAAGATGAATTAACAAGAGAAGTTAAAGAAATGGTAAAAACCATGATGTCGGATTGGAAAACAGAAATTGAGGAGGACATACACAATCAACTGATCGAGGCAACTGATAAGATTGCTGGGATGGAGCGATTGATGGAAGAGATGATGGATGCGAAAATAGAGGCGAGGTTAAGCCCTATGTCAACTGTACTGGATCAACAAAATGATACGATTAAAGAATTAACTGATGCTGCTCTAACAACTGCGAGAGAGAATGAGAAGATAAACGAAGAGAACAAACGCCTCTCTGAATTATTACGTAAAATTAATGAGAAATGTATTGATTTGGAGGGGCGCCAAAGACGTAAGAATTTGCGCATAGTAGGTCTGTCTGAGGGACGCGAAGGAAACTATGACCCACGTAAATTCTTTGCAAAACTCCTAAAGGACATTTTGGATTTGGATGAAGAACCCCTGTTGGGCCGTGCCCACAGGGCTTTAAGACCGGTCCCTAGGAGGGGTGCGCCACCAAGACAAGTAATTGTAAAGGTGGTTTATGACAGTGTCTTTGAGGATATGATGAAGATAATCATAAGAAAAAGAAATCTGAAATACGAAGGAGATAACATCAGTATCTTCAGAGACTACCCGGCCGAAGTGGCTAAAAGAAGAGCTCTATTTACAGAAACAAGACGCATCTTGAGAGACATAAAAGGAATAAAGGAGATCAGATATGGTTTGGTGTACCCGGCAATACTTAGAGTTACCTACGAGAATAAGGATCTTCGTTTCACCAAACATACAGCGGCACTGGAATTTGCTCGGAAAATACTGAAGGAGGCAGAAGAAAGAGAAGAAGGAGAAGAAGGAGACGCTGTGGAAGAAGGAGTAGACCCAACTGGGTAGTGGATGAATGAACTTTATGGACCTGTGGCTGTGAATCATTTACTGAGAAAAAGGCGGAATAATGGACATCGATTTGTAGTTTTATAATGTTTACTAATTAATTAATAAATACTAATTTGTAATTTTTAATTATTAATTATTAATTACTAATTAGTTTGATTTCCCTTACTCCCCTCATATAGTATTACTAATTATGATAATAATTATAGCTGAGATTAACAACTAAAAATTAGTAATATGAATAATAGAAAAATTTATTAAGAAAATAAAGTTAGCACCCCCACCCCAATATACACAGTATTTCAAATAAGAGCTGGAATATTTAACATCTTTTTTTTTAATACGGAAGTCGTTAGATTAGTAGCCATGTTAGTGTGGCTTTCACTTGCACTCACTACACATTATATAAGTGTAGTTTCTTTTTTTTCTGATCACCTTTTTTTCACCCTTTACTTTTTTTATATTCACATTTGTTATTATTTTTGTTATTTTTTGCATAACACATACTTGATATTATATTATATATTATATAATTATGACTTTTATCTATTTTATATAATCAGATTAAATGAATATGGTTTAACGGAATTGGAAATTCGCATCGGACTGAAGTTGGGGTGTAGTGTAGGGCTGGAGGAGCCAAGAAGGCTACTCCAAAAAAAGCCACCCTAACAATAAAATGCAGGATATGAATGTAAGGAATGGAGATGATGGAATCACCTTCTGTAGCTGGAATGTTAAAGGAATCAATGAACCAATTAAAAGGGGAAAGGTACTAGCTCAGTTGAATAGATTGAAATCTGGAGTTATGTTTCTTCAAGAGACACATCTTAAAAAAGATGCTCAATATAGATTAACCGCGAAATGGATTTCAAAAGTATATCACTCTTCGTTTATACACAAATCTAGAGGAGTTGCAATAATTATTCGTAAAGGTATACCTTTTAAACTTAATTCATTAATAGAGGATAAGGAGGGTAGATATTTAATAATTACAGGGGAACTACATTCAAAAAAAGTAATTCTTATGAATATATATGCACCTAATTTTGATAATCCACTATTTTTTAAGAAAATATTTAATAGTATTCCTATATCCACCCAATATAATTTAATAATTGGAGGTGATTTTAATTGTACTTTAGATAATTATCTGGATAGATCTTCTACAAAAATTAAGGCTCTCTCTAAATCAAGCAAGCTTATAAACTCCTTTAGTAAGACATTGAATGTTAAAGATATTTGGAGATTGGATAATCCTACCGGACGGGAATATTCATTTTTCTCGCCGGTATTTGGAACATATTCGAGGATTGATTATTTCTTAGTAGACTCAAAACTACTCCCCTTTACATATGATGCAAAGTATCATAATATTATTATCTCAGATCATGCCCCTTTAACATTTAAGATAAAATTAAAAGATATGGTTAATAAAACTAATATTTGGAGATTCAATACACAGATATTAAAGGATAAAGACTGCTGTAACTATGTGGAGAAACAGATTAAATTATTTTTTGAAACTAACGATAAACCTGAGACTTCCTCATTACTATTATGGGACACATTTAAAGCATTTATGCGTGGTGCAATAATATCAGCACAAGCTCATTTTAATAAAGAAAATCGAAAGATGGAGCAAAAGTTAGAAAAAGAGATAAACCAATTAGATAGTGAAAATATAATACACCCTTCAAAAGAGTTGAGTAATAAAATTGCAATATTAAAATATAGATTAAATAAAATTTATGCTGACCAAGTGATAAAATTATACCAACAAACTAAACAAGTTCATTTTGAATTCGGTGATAAACCTCAAAAATTATTAGCACGACAACTCAGAAGATTAGACGATGAAAAAACTATACATAGTATTAGATCGGCGCAGGGAAATACGTTGACTATACCAAAAGACATTAATGATACATTTTTACAATATTATCAAAATCTTTATTCATCTAAATTAACAGGGCAAACAGATGAAATGGAAACATTTCTAGAAAAATGTCATTTTAATAAGTTAAATTTTGAGAGTAGGCAATTATTAAATGCTGAAATATCTGTAATAGATATCGAAGAATCAATTGGATCGTTAAAAAATGGTAAAACAGCGGGCCCCGATGGCCTGAATGCAGAATTTTATAAAAAATTTCACGATCTACTTTCACCTAGATTACAAACAGTGTACAGACACACCTATGAGTTAGGAAAATTACCAGACTCTTTAAATGAATCTACAATTACATTAATTCCTAAATTAGATAAGGACCTGGAAGACCCTGGATCATACCGAGCGATTGCCCTTTTAAATACTGATCAAAAAATACTAACTAAAGTACTCTCTCGGAGGCTAAGTTTAGTGATTTCCAAAATAATACATTATGATCAAACAGGTTTTATTCCAAAACGTTACTCATCACATAATCTTAGACGCTTGTTTAACATTATTTACTCGAGAAGAAGGAGAGATATAGAATTAGCAGTTATATCGTTGGATGCTGAAAAAGCATTCGACCAGGTGGAATGGTCATATTTATTTAATATAATGGAAAAATATCAACTGGGGGACGGATTTTGTAAATGGGTAAGAATATTATATTCTAACCCTACTGCAAGAATTTTAACCAATCAAATATTATCACCTAAATTTAATCTCTTTAGGGGATGCAGACAGGGATGTCCGTTATCCCCTTTATTATTTGCCTTGGTGATAGAACCTCTGGCTGAAAGAATCAGATCAGAACCCGAAATATATGGGTACAACACTGACATAACAAATAATAAGATATCTTTATATGCAGATGATATTCTGATTTATATTACTAAGCCGGAACGTAGTATTCCAAAGCTATTCAATGTTATAAATGAATTTAGTGTATTTTCAGGATATAGGATTAATTGGAGTAAAAGTGACATAATGCCTATAACTGGTATAAATGTAAATATATTACAAAAATACCCATTAAAAATAGTTACAGATAAATTTAAATATTTAGGAATTAATGTGTCTAAATCCTATAAATTATTAATTAAAGCTAATTATTATCAATTATTAGAGAAAGTTAAAAAAAACATTTTATATTGGAAAACACTTCCTATATCTATGATCGGTAGAATTAATGCTATAAAGATGATTTTTTTACCACAATTGTTATATTTATTTCAGGCAATTCCTTTTTTTCTTCCAAAAAGTTTTCTAAAAAAAATTGATACCATAGTTAATAATTTTGTCTGGGATTACAAAAGCCATAGAATAGGTAAAAAACACTTATGTAAGTCGAAGATAAATGGAGGGCTGGCACTTCCAAATTTTTTATATTACTATTGGGCAGTTCAGATTAAGAATATGAATTTTTGGTGGGTAAATATGGATGTTGAACCAATGTGGCTAAAAATGGAAAAGGAAGACTGTTTACCCTTCACTATAGAGTCGATTATTTTCGCACCAAAGGAAGTACAAAAAAAGACTTATAGGGACAACATTATCATTCATAATATTAGGCGTATTTGGAAACAGATAGTTAAGACCCTACATCTGGATAATCTTTCTTTTAGGTTATCAATTAGGAATAATCCACTGTTTAAACCCTCAATCTTAGATGCGGGGTTTAGACTGTGGGAGGATTTAGGAATTAAAAGAATAGAACACCTTTATAGAAATGGAAAATTATTATTATTTGAAGAGTTACAAGATATTTTTGGATTACCTTCACAACATCATTTTAGGTATTTACAAATTAGAGATTTTATTAAATGTAACACATACGACTATAAAAATAAAGGACCAGGCTTATTAGATGAAGTGTTTAATTTACATCCAAATACGGATAAGCTTATAGCTTATATCTACAATATTATTTTAGATAAAGAGAACCCAACAACTGAAACATATCGTCAAGCATGGGAAAATGAAATTGGATTACCTATAACGAAAGAAACTTGGGAAGAAAGCTTACAAAGAATACATTGGTGTTCTTTGAATGCCAGACATACATTGATACAATTTAAAGTTATATATAGATTACACTACTCGAAAACCAAATTAAAAAGTATTTTTCCTAACCTTTCCTCTATTTGTGATAAATGTAAGAATTTTGAAGCAAATTTAATACATAGTTTTGTAACATGTCCACGGTTGAATTTTTATTGGATTGAAATTTTTAAAGTTATTTCGGAAGTCCTTAAGGTTAAACTTGACCCAGACCCAAAATTAATAATATTTGGAATCCCGGAGCCAAATTTGGTACTCACAATTAATCAAAGAAATTTTTTTGATTATTGTTTAATAATTGGGAAAAAAATGATACTTAAATTTTGGAAGGGAACATTATCCCCAACAATTAAAATGTGGAAAGCAGAGATGTTGGAGACGTTGAATTTGGAAAGAATTAGATTTGTCCTTTTGGACAAGTATAATTCTTTTGAATTGATATGGTCTCCATATATACAGTATTTAGAGAAGTAGCTATTCTTGGAATCACGGCTTCGACGGGCACCCTATGGATCCGATGCGAATAACTTACCTATAATTGATAATATTGTGTATTTATTAGAGATATTTCTGAATGAAATAGTATCTCGTACAATGTCTTTAGTTTTTGTTTATATATATATATATATATATGTAATATTATTGTTTTTCAAATTATCTTTTTAATTTTTAATTGATATATGTGCGAAAAAAAAAAATTTTTTATTCCCTTTTATTTTTCCTTTTTTCTTTATTCTTTTATATATCTTTTTCTTTATTTCCATAAAAATAGAAGATATTATGTATTGATATGCTATTTGTAGTAATACTGAATTAAGGTGTTAGTTTATAAAGTAAGCTATATATTGTAAACTATTTACTTCAAATAAAAAAAATATTACAAGAAGATGAAGCCTCCAATGAATTAGCTGCGCAGATTTTGAGAATGCAGCTGCCATTTCTTGCTTTTCCCGATGACGGAATCCGTCCATACGATGGATCGAGAAACCTTCAGAAATTCATACTATCCGGGGGTTCAATTCCATATGTATGCTTCTCTCATTCTTGTACTTGTCCACATACGAGACATCACTAACCACTTAAACCTAACCTCATCCTCACACCGCCACCCTTATCTGCTATGTGACCCACATACCACCAGACTCAGGAACACCTTATTCTCCTCTTTTATCAGACTTATGAATGATCCCCCTTAAGCTAGGGTGTAGTTCCAATCTTCCAACCTACCTCGGTGGACATTGAACTTTTTCTGTGAAAAGGTAATGCAGCATTTTCTATTTGCTCTACTTCTTGTACCTTGCTTGAATGTATTTATGTATACTATTAGATGATTTAAATGGATAGCACACAAGCAAAAGCATTTCACAGTATTTCTGTAAATGTGACAATAATGAAACAAACCAAACCACCTCTGCCCCTGGATACCTCAACCTAATCCTTCTCACTCCCCTAACCAATGACCCAAGCTACCCAGACTTTGGAGAGTTAGTAATTAGATCTCAAACTACATGCTGAAACCAAATCTTGAAAAATGATTTATTAGTACAGCAGTCACTTACCAATATAACTCCATGACTGATGATGCGGCACTGCTTAAATACTGCATTGATGTTTCAGTCTACATGTAAGTGCAGAAGTTGGAGTTGAACTTTCTATCTTCTCACTCATAGGGTAATTAGGTGCAGTAGTGATTAGCCGAATCCTCCCATAAGTAACAATAGAGACGAATCCAACGCATGATCCTCTGATTGGCATAGGTTTTATATGCTTCCGCATAAAGTTCTATTTTTTCCAGTGAAATATAGATGCAGGACATTACCGGTGTGATAGTTGATGTCAACTTGGAAACTTGACACATTTGAAACATGGGGAGAAGGCAGGCACGGATTATTGATTGGGGACGATCACAATGAATGGCGGTGCTGGTTCGAAGAGCCGAATGGCCTCCTCCTGCACCTATTTTCTATGTTTCCATTTCATTTTTGATGTCAACTTGGAAATTTGAATTTTTTCGTTTTGTTACATAGAAACATAGAAATTAGGTGCAGGAGTAGGCCATTCGGCCCTTCGAGCCTGCACCGCCATTCAATATGATCATGGCTGATCATCCAACTCAGTATCCCGTACCTACCTTCGCTCCATACCCTCTGATCCCCTTAGCCACAAGGGCCACATCTAACTCCCTCTTAAATATAGCCAATGAACTGGCCTTAACTACCCTCTGTGGCAGAGAGTTCCAGAGACGCACCACTCTCTGTGTGAAAAAAGTCCTTCTCATCTCGGTTCTGAAGGATTTCCCCCTTATCCTTAATCTGTGACCCCTTGTCCTGGACCTCCCCAACATCGGGAACAACCTCAGACTTGGAGACCAGAACTGTACGCAATACTCCAGGTGTGGTCTCACCAAGACCCTATACAACTGAAGTAGAACCTCCCTGCTCCTATACTCAAATCCTTTTGCTATGGTAACATACCATTTGCTTTCTTCACTGCCTGCTGCATCTGCATGCCTACTTTCAATGACACCCAGGTCGCGCTGCATCTCCCCTTTTCCTAATCGGCCACCATTTAGATAATAGTCTGCTTACCTATTTTTGCCACCAATGTGGATAACCTCACATTATACTGCATCTGCCAAACATTTGCCCACTCACCCAGCCTATCCAAGTCACCTTGCAGTCTCCTAGCATCCTCCTCACAGCTAACACTGCCCCCCAGCTTAGTGTCATCCGCAAACTTGGAGATATTGCCTTCAATTCCCTCATCCAGATCATTAATGTGTATTGTAAATAGCTGGGGTCCCAGCACTGAGCCTTGCGGTACCCCACTAGTCACTGCCTGCCATTGTGAAAACGACCCGTTTACTCCTACTCTTTGCTTCCTGTTTGCCAGCCAGTTCTCTATCCACATCAATACTGAACCCCCAATGCCGTATGCTTTAAGTTTATATACTAATCTCTTATGTTGGACCTTGTCGAAAGCCTTTTGGAAGTCCAGATACAACACATCCACTGGTTCTCCCCTATCCGCGCTACTAGTTACATCCTCGAAAAATTCCACAAGATTTGTCAGACATGATTTACCTTGCGTAAATCCATGCTGACTTTGTCCAATGATTTCACCATTTTCCAAATGTGCTGCTATCCCATCTTTAATAACTGACTCTAGCAGTTTCCCCACTACCGATGTTAGACTAACTGGTCTGTAATTCCCCGTTTTCTCTCTTCCCCCCCTTCTTAAAAAGAGGGGTTATGTTTGCTACCCGCCAATCCTCAGGAACTACTCCAGAATCTAAAGAGTTTTGAAAGATTATCACTAATGCATCCACTATTTCCGGAGCTACTTCCTTAAGTACTCTGGGATGCAGCCTATCTGGCCCTGGGGATTTATCGACCTTTAATTCATTCAATTTACCCAACACCACTTCCCGACTAACCTGGATTTCACTCAAGTCCTCCTTTGACCCGCGGTCCCCTGCTATTTCCGGCAGACTATTTATGTCTTCCTTAGTGAAGACGGAACCAAAGTAGTTATTCAATTGGTCCGCCATATCCTTGTTCCCCATGATCAACTCACCTGTTTCTGATTGCAAGGGACCTACATTTGTTTTAACTAATCTCTTTCTCTTCACATATCTATAAAAACCTTTGCAGTCAGTTTTTATGTTCCCTGCCAGTTTTCTGTCATAATCCATTTTCCCCTTCCTAATCAAACCCTTTGTCCTCCTCTGCTGGTCTCTGAATTTCTCCCAGTCCTCTGGTATGCTGCTTTTTCTGGCTACTTTATACGCATCATCGTTTGCTTTGATACTATCCCTGATTTCCCTTGTTATCCACGGATGCACTACCTTCCCTGATTTATTCGTTTGCCAAACTGGGATGAACAATGTTTGTAGTTCATCCATGCAGTCTTTAAATGTCTTCCACAAATGTGTTACAAATATTTAGCATCTGCAGTATTTTAGCTTACGATTTTGAAATATTTCTATATATGTCAAATGTAAACAACCAAACTTAATTCATTATTAACCGAATCGTTCGAAGGAAGTGATGCTGTTATGACATAGATTCATTGGAGGACAGAGGAAACACTTTCCATATAATTTCTGCTCTTCCGATTTTTACAGTTTCATATAATTGCGGATGAGAATAACACATAACCAAGAGTTTGGCCAAATGTCTTTGCGTATCTGCAATATATCCCTCCCCACCAAATCAGTATCTATCTTCTTTGAGATGTTGCCCGGAACTGAATATAAATCTGTTCCCTACAATTAAAGCATAGCTATAATAAATTGACTATTTGAAAGGCTCTGCCTTTTAACTTTTACATGATTGATCTTTATTTAAACATCATTCACCCACCTTTAATTCATATGTTTCAATATATTTTAATGATCTCAATTTTGAACATTCTAGCACCAATAGGCTTTGAATGAACAGAATTCCATATCTCTGCTATCCTTTATATGAAAATAATTGCTACACCCAAATGGCCCAATTCCAATGTTAAGATTATTTTTGCTTGTTTATGATTCCCTCACCAGACAAAATATTTATTCTGTGTTATCTTACATTCCCCAGTCACCTAAACTTGGAATGTAATGCAAGTTTTTGCAACTTCTTTTAAAATCCTGGTAGCATATCTGCAGTATATCGCTCCCCACCAAATCAGTGCATGTCCACTCTGCGATGTTGCCCAGATTGCAATATAAATGTTCAAATTGACTGTACAATTGAAGCATTGATTCCTTAAAAGGAACAACTATAGTATATTAATCATTTGCTTGCAGTGAGATCCCATGTTGTAAGTTTGGAACAATCTCTAAGAAAATGTACAAAAAAGATGTAACATTGGGTTATAGGAATATTTCCACTTCAATATTCATAGGTTTAAAAGCTCTTTTAAGCCTTAAAATGAGCACTGTTATTATCATAAATACCCAGAACATCTGAAGCTCAAGATGTGAATCAGTTACCAAAGTTATTGTATAACACACATTGTTTATTAGAATTACTAGGTATGGAATGGTGTGCAAAATATGTCCGTTTTTAACTTTATGTACTTGATAGTGACCATTTGAAGTGACTATTTATCAAAAAAATAGAATATTTAATAGAAATAGACTATTTCTATTAAATGTTTTTTATATTTAGAAGAAAAATGCTGTGTTGCTTATACTTAAATGATGATTATCAATTATAATATATTTGCTAACAAATTTCTCTTCCATACTTTCTTATCCCTTAAATAGTTTTTATGCTGCATTTCCAAATGTACAAGGTGCAAGTTTTAACTTGTGTACTCCACCCTTTAATTACCTTACAGTTAAGATTGTTCAGTGTTATATCAGCCATAAAGTCCATGAATAGTATTGTACCATGCATGGTGCTTTAGCTGAGAAAGAAAGCAATGACGTTTGATATTAACTTGGCACTTTGACAAAGTTGGTTTTGAAATTTAGTCACAAACAGATAGTAGAAGCAAATGTGAACAACAGAAAAGACATTTAACCATCATTAAGCTTTTCTATGTGTGCTCTTTAACAACTCTTGTATACATTTAAATATTTGCTTGTATTAATTATACTCTGAAGCAGCTATTTCCATAAAATAACTGAAAGATTTTGTGTGCTTTGATATTTTTTCTTTGTAACATTATATACTTTGTCTTTGTAAATATGCAATGAAAGTCAGTAAAATAAGATAACAAGCAGATGAAAAATTATCCTGTGAGGGTAATGTTACATTAAACATACAGGATTTACTAAATGTTCTTTATTCAAAATGTGTAAATGCATGTGATTTTTGTATTTTGGTACATTGCATAATTTGATTACTTTGTTTAAATTGACAGTGTTATTCAATTCTGCCTGAATAGGGAAAATTGTGTAGCTGGATGATGTTCAGGCCAGACAGCTGTGCCTTTGTTTTGTATTTTGGGAAAATGCCATCTGTTCAAAATTCTTTGCTGGTTCCTTCTGAAGTGCTGTAGTTGAGTTCAAAGAAATTAAAAGGGAAAATGAATCTTGAACAATTACAGTTGTAGAGTCTTTTGTGACAATTGTGAATTGAATAGTGTCACGTCCTTGGTTTAATTTGGATAATTATTTGTAGAAGTGGATAGCAATAGATGAAGAAATAATATTCAGTTCCTTTGAGATGATGTCCAGAGAGCTGAAATCTGGCTTCAAAGCAGAGTCTATTCTATTGCAAGGCTATAAACATTGGCATCTTTTAACTCACAGCTCATTCATCCACAAAATGCCAAAGATGACATTTCCGGTCATTTTAATTGCAATGTTTGGAAGTTTTGTGCAGTTTAGACCAGCTTTCCACATTTGGGAATTAATATTCTAGTGAGGAACTAAACCAGTCAGATGAATCAGCGCTCGGGGAAGCAGACGATGACATTCCGATGTCAGCTTCAGCAGGCTGTGTTTCGTGTTTCTGCTAGTTCTTTTTGCTGCAGTTCGATGAGAGCACTTCTTGCTGTCAGGAACTGCTTCTCATTGCTGGACATGCTGTAACAGATACAGGAATCCTACTTCAGATAAACATTGACGATTAAGGGTTGAGGTAGTTAGAACAGGATTACAGCATTTGCTTCATTCCGACCCGATTCTTTGTACTGCACCTCGGCGTAGAAAGAACAGTAAGGACAACCTTGTATATTTAAATTATTTTAACCATGAATAGGAAGCAAAAAACAGTCACAATTGATGAACCTTTTGCCTCCTTTTAACATTCCAGTTGGGGAAATCGAAGTTTAATCAGTAATTATAAAGCAGATGATATATTAGGCAAACGGTTTCTGTTTCACAATGTCAGTCTTCTGGAGAGTAAAACAGAAGGCCAAAGACGAGGACATCAAAGGATCCTGTGATTCAATTTATGAGATGCTTTACATGGTGAGAATCTGATTATTGTTCATCTAGGTATGATTGAATTATCCTGCTATACATATGTTAGATATGTCTGTTTTTAGAGAATTTCTATTTTGAATGGTTCGTATTCCTGTCTGTAACATTCAGATTGTAGTAACTTGGTTTACATTAACATTTCAAATTTTCCTTTGAATGTGTAGTTTTAACATCAAATTAAAACATCCTAAAATGCTTTGTACTTTTTAATATTTGATTGTAGCGATTATGTTTCGAAAACACTGACGGGATATTTACAGAGCAGGCCCATGTTAATCTTTCTGTACAGAAAGGTGATCCTTGAAATTATCATTGTTTCCTTCAAGGAGGTTGATTATGGAGCAATAATGAATTCATTATTGTTACAATTTGCTTTGCATAGAATCGTTCAACAATCTGCATATAGGGTATGCAATTGATTTTGATATATGTCATGTGCAATATGTAAAATTAACTGAAATAACCCCATTTTAATATTTGGCATAATTTGAGATTTGAGATGACAAGACAATGCAGTCCAGAGAGTGTTAGGTTGTGATTTGTATTTGTGATTCTCGTGCAAGGATTAAAGCAAGGAAAAAAGTACAATTCTCACAACTGCGTTGGCCACCTTGTATCATTGATATTTGACCATAATAATGAATGTACTGAATTAGTAATACAGAAGGCAAGTGCCATTTTAATTTAATTTAAAAACAAGATGGGGATACAAAGTGTTAAAATCCTTAAAAAATGATCACAGAGACCCTGAACTGCAGTAAAACCAATTGCTTTACTAATGACTTAAAGAAGGTAGGCTATCTGGCTACTTTTAGATGGTGTAAGGGCCTGTCCCACTTGCATGTCCTTGGCACGCAAATTACACGACCTTGTGATCGCGTTGAGGCGCACGGACATTGTATGGCCGGGCAGGGCCGGTCCCACTCAGAAGCACGGGGGGGGGGGGGGGGGGTATGTAGTTGTGCGCGACATCGCGCAGGGCTCCGATATTTTTGTATCAAACAAAATCTTTGCGCGCCAACAGTCTGTCGTGTAACTGACGGCCAAAGTGGGACAGGTCCAAGGTCCTGGCGCGCCGCAACGTCTCACCTTCAACAGCAGCAGAAGCAGGCAAATAATTACCGAGCTCGGCCTGGGGCTCATGGCCGTCGTGGTCCGGATCCGCCCCCACTTCTACTCCCAGAGCAGGGCCAAGAAAATTGAAGATGGGCACAAAATGCTGGAGTAACTGAGCGGGACCGACAGCATCTTTGGAGAGAAGCAATGGGTGACGTTTTGGGTCAAGATCCTTCTTTCAGACTGAAGAAGAGTCTCGACACCAAACGTGATCCATTGCTTCTCTCCAGAGATGCTGCCGGTCCTGCTGAGTTACTCCTGCATTTTGTGTTCATCTTCAAATGACGTCACGCACTCCAGACGGCTGTGCAGTTGAATGAAGTTGCGCGCGACCTTCGCGGGACCGTCGCGGCTCAACGCGACCACGAGGTCGCGTAATTAGCGTGCCAAGGACACGTAAGTGGGACGGGCTGTAGCCTATTTGCCATCACTGTTCCACAGCAGAATGATTGACTCATGATGGTTATGTCAAGTGGCTTACCCGGCAATTGATTCAGGTCACCAGTGTCCAAGGCCATATAACTATAAAAATTGTGAAGACTAAGCCCGATTCTATCAGAAAATTATTGAATGGTGTGGGAAATACAAGTAACATATTAAACTCTGCCTTTGATTTTCTGCACTATGCTAAAGAGCTGCAAGAGAGCAATGTTGCTAGGTTACAGTACCCGAAGGTGACAATGAATCAATGCAACTTTAGAAAGATCATTTATAACAAGAAAAAGAGGCCAGTTAACAAAATGTGAAATTCCTCTTCACCTGATTTATTTTGACAGATTTATTTATGTTAACTTTAGAAGGAAAATGTGGAAGTAAGATTTTTTTTTTAAATTGGGTTTTTGCTTTTTGTATTTAAATTTTTTACATTTTTATTTATTTATGTCAACTCCCATCATCCTTTGCTCTCTCTGTATCGTATGTTAACGAACACTGGTTGTTGCTTATGTAACAGTGAAGGGGAACTTTGCGTGCAGTGATATTTTTAGATTAATATGAAGTGAATTATGGTGTTAGTAATGCTGGAGTAAAATTTTAATTTACCCTAAGCATTATGCCAGTGTGTTGCATCTTCCGTATTGAGGTTTTCGTTGAAAGTAAAATGTGCATAGTGAGTGATAGAGGGTAATGATTTTATGTGTGTCAGTGTTAATGGACACAGTGCCATCCTTTACACTGCCTATTATAATTGCTGCTGGCACTTACCAAAAGTAACATTCGTAAGTGCAATGATTATGCATTTCTGTGCTTTTGTTTGTCAGGGTGCAATTCAATGATCCCCCCCCCCCCCCCCCCCCCCCCCAGTTTTCTGATTCCTGACTTTCAGTGGAAAATACGTTGTTAGCACCTGATTTAAACTGGTGTTTTTGTAGGTGAGGAAAATGGTGACATTTTCACCTTGGAAAAAAGGTTCTAATTGATACATGATGTTTTTGCAATATTTTCCACCTCAAGAGTCAAGAGTGTTTCAATGTCAGATGTGCTGAAATGGAGCAATTAAATTCTATCTTGCAGCAGCATAACAGGTCTGTAAACACAGAAGCCAATAGATAACATAATAAACAAATCAAAAAAGAAGTTCAATAAATAATAAAGCCCTTTAAAGTAAGTCAACCTGTTCAGCTCTGAGCAGGAGTTGCTGGATTCCTTGACCTTATTGCCCCCCCTCAGGAGGTTGTATCAAATATATCAGCATGTTGTTCTTCTTGGCGATCTTAATAGTTTGTGTCTCTGACCACCTTCACTCAATGAGCCCACTCAGCCTACGTCACATTATAATGGATCAAAGTATCTTTCTACACCATAATTCATTTCACTTTTCAAATGAAAAAGCAATTCAGCTGATTTAAAAAAAACCTCTAGCTTTCACTTACTTGAAATTTTAATCTTTACATTTTAATACAAGTTTATTATTTAGTAAACTCTTTAGCCACTCTGTCATGCCATCTAAAATGCCATCCTTCCCAGTTTCCCATCTGTCTAAAGCTACCCACCCTTCCTGTTGGGACAATTACTACATCCATTGCTTTTTTTGGCAAGAATCCACTCAAGACAAACCTCAGTCACCGAATCTTGTTTAACCAAATCCGAATTTTCTCCAGAACAGTTTTGTTGCATCGAAGGACCAAACTAACATTGCTATTTACTTTGTGTTGCTAGAGGTTTTCACATTTCCCAATTTCTACTTAATGCAGGATTGCCTCCATTTCTCTCTTCTCCAACAATTGCACCAAACCCCTTTCTCAGAATAAAAACAGAAAATGCTGCAAATACTCAGCATGTTGTACTGCATTTGTGGGAAGTGAAACAGAGGAAAACATTTAAGATCGGAAATCCTTCATCAGAACTGAAAACAAATCAAAAGAAGTTTATAAAGGTGCAGGAAGGATTGAGGAAGGGGATGTCTTTGGAGTGAAACTATAGCGACCATGGGGATGAGATATAAACAGGGTTATCTGGTCATTGAGAGAACAGGAAAACACAAAGTGCTGGAGGAACTCAGCAGGTCAGCAGCATTTATGGAGGGAATGGAGAGATGACGTTTTGGGCCGGGAACTTCTTCAGACTGTCCATTTTCTCCACAAATGCTGGCTGACCTGCTCAGTTCCATCAGCATTTGTCTTTTGTTCCCTCTCTTGCCTGTGCTCCACCTGGATGTGCACCCATTTTGCCTTTCCACTTCCCCCATACTCTTCACCTATATTTCTTCCTCTGGTTTTACATTTCATGCCTCTTCTATCCATATCTCTCACTTTTGTCTTTTCATCTCAAGCCTTTGTCCAACCATCTGGCAATTAAAACCGCCCTCACCTGTTTCTACCTATCATTTCCAAGGCTTTGTCCCACCCCACCTCTCTTGCAGCTCTCTGCCCCAAATACAATGCCTGAAGAAGGGCCCCGACCCGAAACATCACCTGTTCATTTTCTCCAGCAATGCTGCCCAAACTGTTGAGTTATTCCAGCATTTTGTCTCTTTTTTTTGTAAACCAGCATCTGCACATCCTTGTGCCTAAAGGTGTTGGAACATTCCGAGATGTCCTGTTTACATTATTGTAAATGTGTAATCCAACTGAACCTTTTATCTTCAAAAAATCGAAGTACATGATATATTTGTAGCCATTAAATTGTATGAAATCATCTTTAATTTAAGGCGTATAACAACTTGATGTACTTTGAGTTCGGGAGATGCTACCAAGAAGGTCTCCAAGAGAATGTCTCTTTCCCTTGGCAAATAAAGACTTACTTATCAAACAACTCCGATTGACTGAATTCAAAGGACACAACCTAGTCACCCACCCAATAATTATGATCTTGCTAGTGCCCAGATAACTTGGTTTATTTCACATTGCAGCAAATGATTGTTGTGCTGCAGCAAGTAAGAATTTCATTGTCCCGTTTGGGACATATGACAATAAAACACTCTTGACACTTGACTTGACTCTTTAATCCGTTGAACATCAAGTATAAAGTATTTATTTATTCTTCTAATACATAGGTCCAGTGAGGTATAAGTACAATGAAAATCTGGCTTGCAACAGCATGGCAGGCATACAGAGACAGATAACACTCAAACATGTAAATTAAACATAAATTATTAAAAAAGCGAAAAGAAAAAGACTTCAAAATAAGAAAGGCTTTAGTGTAAAAACAACAGCATGCAAACAAGTCCATGGTAGTGCAAGAGGTGGTCCATAGTTTTCCATTGTTGAGGTAGGATTAAGGTTGTGCAGGTCGGATCAAGAACCTGATGGTTGTACGAAAGTAGCAGTTCCCAAATCTGGCAGTGTGAGACTTCAGATTTCTGTACCTCCCGCTCGATGGTGGCAATGTAAAAAAGAGGTGAAGCTCCTGAGTGATAGATGCCGGCGCCTTGAGGCAGCACCTCATGGAGATGCTTTTGATGGTGGGGAGTGCCATGCCCGTGATGGCCAAGGCTGATTCCACCCTTCTCTGCTGCCCCTTACATTGGAAATGCCATATCCGGACATGATACAACCAGTCATGATAGTTTCTATGGTGCATTTCAGGAAGTATTTGCCGACGTGCAGAATCTCATTAAACTTCTGAGAAAGTAGAGGCACTAGCAAAGCTTTTGCATTGTTATACTAATGTGCTGCACCCAGAATTGGTCATCCGTGATGTTAACGCCCAGCAATTTGAGAAATTCTGAGTCTCATAGTCGTAACACTAATAGAACCAGACGTTTTTTAAGCTATGAAACTTAGGTTTTTTTTACGACCGTGGCATTGTCCTCAGAATATTTTATAGGTTCACCACCCAGATAAATGAATTCAATTTTTTTTTAAACCCTCCCCAGAAGCTGCAGTGTGGTTAACACATATATAGTTTGAGAGCCCAGGTTCTTTGACCCATCATGTTTGTAACGAACATGATGCAAAATTAAATTAATTATTTCTGCCTGCACATAATCTATATCCCTCCAATGCCTGCATATTAATGAGCCTATCTAAAAGTCTCTTTCAACACACAATCAAATCTAGTTCCGCTTCAACCTTACAGGCATCTGACATTCTCTGTGTAAAATGCAACTACCCCCCACGCCCCCCTCCTTTAAACTTTCCCCCTCTCACCTTCAAACTACGCCCTTCAGTATTTGATGTTTCCATCCTGGGAAATAGCTGATGACTGCCTATCCTATGCATGCCTCTCATCATTTTGTAAACTTCTACCAGGTGTTCAATGCTCCAGGGAAAACAATCCAAGGTCATGCAGCCTTTCCTTAAAGCTAATATCCTCTAATCAAGCCAGTATCCAGGCTAACCGCTCCTGCAAAGCCTCAATATCTCCTGCAAAGGCTGTATGATGGGCCAAATAATACTCCAAAATGCGGCCTAACCATCTATAAATTACTAAAACTCACATCTTGTTTGTTTCTATGTCTGTCTGTCCATCGACTCCTGAAATTACGCCAAAACGGTACACGATAGGGCTACAATTTTTGGACCACCTTACTCACGATTGTCCTGTGGTGTGTTGTATCAAGTTTTGTTCAGGTTGATGGTATATGCTACAGGTTATTCACATTTTAAACTTTAAAATTGGGACCATTGGGTCCCATTCCCCCAACGCAATATTCCACCATTCAGCCATTCCCCCAAAAAATTTTAACTTTTCACTGTGAAAAATCCAATTCCACTTGCTGCCCCTGCCCGTTATAATGTTACAAATGACAGGACACTGGGAGTCCTGTCATTTGTAACATTGTAACGGGCAGGGCAGCAAATGGAATTGGATTTTTTTTTAAGTGAAAAGTCAATTTTTTTAAAGTTTAATAAGAGGGAGGGTGAAGAGGAGGCAGAGGGAGTGCTGGGCGATGAGGGGAAATGAGACGCAGTTGGGGGCTATAGGTGAATGGTGCAATATTGCATTGGTGAAACGGGTTGCGTTGGGGGAATGGCTGAATGGTGGAATATTGCGTTGGGGGAATGGGACCCAATGGTCCCAATTGGTCTTGTAGTTCTATAAAGCTGCAACATAACTTACTGTCTCTTATACTCAATGCCCATGCATACTATTCATCTTGTTTACCACTCTACTTGTATTGGTACTTTCAGGAAGCTGTACACTTGGACCCCAAGTTCCCTCTTGTGCATTGGTATTGTTAAGACGCCTGCCATTAACTGTATACTTTTCACTTGTATTTGATAGCCTGAAGTGCAACACCTCACACTTGCCCGGATTAAACTCCATCTGACATTTTCCCACCCAAACCGGTTCTGATCCAACTTGGAGACATCCTTGATCCTGGCGCCAGGGAGGCAACAGACCATCCTGCAGTATCACCTATAGTCACAGAAACACCTGTCTGTACCACTGACTACAGAGTCCCTTATCACTATTACTCATCTAAAAGCAGCTGTGCACTGCTGTTCAACAGAGCCAGATGTAGTGCCACTGTTCTGGTTGCTGCTGTGATTTGCCATGAGAGGCAAGCCATCTCCCATGGGGACGGAGATTGTGGTACATTTTAACCAAAGATCCTATAGCGGAGATATACGATCTTTGATTTTAACTACACACGTCACCTTCATAATTGAGGCTCTCAGTAGTGAAGTGATCAAAGTCAAGAACAAGGACAATTTCAAAGCTATAGCCACTATATGACAAGGAAAATTCACATTACATCTCGCCGAGAGATAAACATCTCTGGAAAAATAGTTACATTTTTGGGAAGGCCTCCAGCATCAGCTGCATGTGGTTTATCATGGGACTGCTGTGTAACAAAGCACCATCTTTCTATGGCAATCAGAAATTGAAATATTAATCCTGCTTGTGACAATGAAAAATATATTACCACTAACATGAACCAGTAACTTACTTTGCATTATGAGGCAACTTAGATTACTTTTTCATGTTCATTATCTACTCAGTAGTCAGAAAGAGGAAGCTAACCTCCTATCTTCCGAAGTTTGTGTGGTGAATATACTTATGCAGTGCTGTTAGATTAGAACAGGAAGATTCATTCAAGGAAGAATGAAATGTTAATCGTAGTGCAAATTGGAGATAGTGATGTACACTTGATGTGCCTTCATGATGATAAAGGCCACGGGTGTGCGAGACGCTGGTTGTGAATTCTTGACGGGTAATTGTATCTTCCTTGCAGAAGGTTGAAAAAAATCAGGATTGACATCAAAAACTGGAGTAACTCAGCGGGACAGGCAACATCTCTGGAGAGAAGGAATGGGTGACGTTTTTGATAGAGACCCTTCTTCGAAAATCAGGACTGACTCGCAGTGAATGATGTTAAACGAATACTAGACTACGCTGTCACGTTGAAGATGATTGTAGCTTGGTACTTGTTTGACATTACTGTTCACAGTCCTGAACTGAATGCCGTCCAGATCCTGCGCTCATGGACTGCTTCATCATTTGCAAAGCTTTGAATAGAACTGAATAATTTGCAGTCATCATCAACCACCCCCACAAACTGTAAAACTCTCCTGTGATATCAAAGGCTGTCACATTTATTTTATTGACTTAATCGATGAATGTGATATTTGAAAGTGTAAAATGGCAAGGTAACATGTTTAGTACGATACAACTTTCAAATTAAAATAAAACAGAGGCATAATACAACCACTGAAGGTCTTAGAATAAAGCTTGTGAATATTGTAATTGTAACATAAAAGCAAGTATAATTATATCAATGTATACATCAGCTATTGGAAACTGATAATTTTGAAACTCATAAGTTATCACAGTATTATATTTAAGCAGTCATTTGAAAAAAATATACGTAGTGAAACCACAGATACAAATAACTGAATGCTGAAAGTTTAAATTCATTGTACATGCTTATTTGGTGATGTAATGTAGTTGCATGAAGTATAGTAGTATCCATTAGTAGTACTTAAATACAAAGGCTTTGTACATGGGCATTAACCCTGGATTCTGCTGAAAGAAACCATTTTGAGAACAGGATTTCTATTCATTGCGCTTGCTTTTCATGTTGAAAATGGCCAAATAGCTGTAAGACTTGGAGGAGCTTTTTATTTAGGTTACATGAACCACAAAGGAATACATAGGACTTTAAGTATGCTAGCTTCTAAAGGATTCCCTCACTCAACTTTAACGTTATGGGGCAAATCGTAAAGTCGAAATATCGCAAGTTCTTCTTCTTCTTTCGTGTGGCGTGCACAGCCTAAAGTTGTAGGACAACTGGTTCTATTTGATCTTCTATTTCTGTACGTCGAGTTGATTGCATTAGTCAAAACAGGGCAGAACCACGTGAAGGTTGCAATCTTCCACCCCATATCGCAAGTTGAAGCATTGTAAATCGGGGAGCACCTGCATATGTGAACACATATTTTAATTGGTAACATGTAGGGAAAGGGTAAGTGCATGTGCCTCTCTATCCCACTTCCCTCCAGCCTCAAACACATGCTCTGAGAATAAATGTTTCAAATATAAACTACGAATTAGCAGATCATGGTGATGCATATTAAAATGATTTCATTTTTTGCAAAGTTGACTTGTGTTTCTTATAATTGGAGTACGTGAAGTCATAGAGAGATAGCACAGAAAAGGGTTCTTTAGCCGAACTTGTTCATGCTGACCAAGATGCCTATTTGTACTCTTTCCATTTGCCTGGGTTTGACCCATATCCCGCGAGATCCTTTCTATCCATACACTTGCCCAACTGCTTGTTAAACATTGTAATCGTGCCCGACTCTACAGATTCCCCTGGCAGCTCATGCCATCTACTCACCACCCTTCTTGTGGAAAGGTTGCCCCTCAGGTCCCCTTTAAATCTTTCGCCTGAATACTTTAATCAATGTCCTCGAGTTTTAGAATCCCCTACCCTGGGAAAAGACTTTAACCATATTCCCCTCGTGATCTTATATACATGTATACACTCACCCTTCAACCTCCCGTGTTCTGTGGAGAAAAGCCCTAACCTATCCAGTGCTGGCAAGATCCTTGAGAATCTTACCTGTACCCTTTCCTGCTTGTAAAGTCATTTTCAGTTATTTCAAATCAGGTTCTTCACAAATAGCAGGACTAATGAGAGTGGGTAATATCACTTTTTTTTAGTACCTAGTCTATTTTCAGTTATTGGAGGTTAATTGCATCAGGTTGCTGTTTTTATTTACAGAGGATTTTTTTATTAATGAAAGAAGAAAACACAATTGTGTTCATTTAATTGTTAATTGAATCATAGAATTGTTACAACACAGTAGGCTATTCATATTTCCCACCTTTATATGGAGCAATCTAGGTAGGGCCCTGTAGTTTTGGAAATTATTTCTGTTCGTGCTGTTTCAATTTCCTTTAGAAAGTCCTGATAAATTTTCTTTGCACAGACTTTAAGACAGGATATAACCATTCTCTGCATTTATAAAAAAACTCTGCCTCTCATCTTCCCTTGCATCCACAGTTCCTTGTACCATCTACGAATGGAAATACCCCCTTGGCTTCCCTTTATACCATATCCAGATCCATTATTACCTTGTACATTTTTAACAAATCTCCTCTTAACTGCCCTTCTTCTTCTTCTTTCGTGTGGCGTGCGCAGCCTAAAGTTGTTGGATAACTTGTTCTATTTGATCTTCTAATAGATCAAATAGAACAAGTTTGTGCATGTCGAGTTGATTGCATTAGTTGAAACAGGGCGGACCACGTGAAGGTTGCAATCTTCCACCCCCGTCTCAACTGCCCTGTTCCAAGGAGAACAACTTTAGTTTCTCCAGTCTAGTCCTGTTGCTAAAATCTCAAACTCTAGTAAGTAATTCTATTATGTCGAGTCATGAGATCTAATGTTTGTGATGATTAAACTAATTTCACTGGAATAATTTACAAATTGTTACCCATGGTATTGCTTTGCAGTATGTAGGTGTTGGTAACTGGAAAACAACCATATGAATTGTACTTAAACAAAATCAGAAAACAACGAAAAAAATTGGTGTTAGTCAGCATATGTGCAGAGTTTTGGTTCAATTAATATTTGTTAGATATTGGTAGTTTAGAGATAAATCAATTAAAATGCAGAGAAAGGTGGATTCTCTGGTTCCACTTTCAACTGTCAAGTAAAAATCTGAGAATCATTAAATATGGCTTCTCTTCTTGGAGTTACAGCATGGAAATAGGTCCTTTGGCGCACCAAGTCCATGCCAACATGTCCTCACTAGTTCTATGTTATCCCACTTTCACATCCAGTGCCTTCACAATAGGGGCAATTTACAGCGGCCAATAAACTCACATGTTTGTGGGAAGCTGGAGGAAACCACAGCACCCAGAGAATACCCATGTGGTCACAAGGAGAACATGCAAACTGCACACAGACACAGCACCCGTGGTCAGGATGGAACCTGGATCTCTGGCTCTGAGGCAGCGGCTCTACCAGCTACCCTACTGAGCTACATTCTGTGGAGATACCTGGTAAATCTCTGCTTGATCCATAGCAGACACGTGCCATCAGGGTAGGCAAGGTAGGCAGTGCCTTCCCTGACTAAAATTATAAAAAGGTAAATATAAATAGTAAAGATTTTCAATTCATTTGCTAAATTCAGTATTTATTATTAAATGGTTATTATTTTAACAATCGATCTTAGGTAGGCATAATTCTCCAGTGCCTTTCATCCGCAGTACGCGTATTACGCGTAACTATGTTCAACTCATGCCGTGGACACTGCTTCAAGCCTTCACTTACAACGGGCAATAAAGGCAGCTGAAATCCTGCCTTTGCACCATGGACTGCGCGCAAGGTGCTGCGCATGCCTACAGGAGAGGAGACCAATCTGCGACTGGGCATTTTAAAAGATTTTTTAAAAGTAGATTGACTGCCTACAGGACCCGATCTGCACATGCGCGATTTTTATGATTTTCTGCGCATGAGTGGTTTCATGAGATTTTTTTCCTACGCATGCGTGGATTTTTTAAAAGTCGACTGACTGCCTAGTGCCTACCCTGAGTAATTACTCACGGCACATGCCTGATCCATAGCCATCTGCGAAGTTTATTCATGACTCAAATTGGGCCTGCCCATGAGAAAACCATGCCTCCCTCATTAAACGACGTAGAATATTGCCTAACAAATCTACAAAAAAATATGGCTGTGGTTATTGGAGATGGATCATCTCAGCCCCAGGACATCACTGTGGAAGTCACTCAGAAAAATAGTCTTGACTCAACCATCACCTGCACCACTGCCTCTGTCACACCTGCTGCAGGGAGTATCCTTGCTCCCCTCCTATTTCTCATCTATTTATACGTCCCTGCCTATCAATGCCAGTTGCATGTCAGTTTTCACATAGACAGTATGCAGATAGGAGCAAGCACCTACTCCTAACTCTTTCAACTTGTCACTGTCCTGAATTATACAAGTCTCACAATGTATATCAAACTCCCTTTCAACCTTCATCCTACTCCAGGATGATCTAAGGGCCCTTCAGTTTCCTCTCAAACAGAGGCCCGACCAATCCCCTTGCACTCCCACCTGACTGAACACTTTTTCTTGAATTATGACTTTCCGTTTACTACAGGTGAAAATGTTCTCAATTTTGACAATTGTTGACAATCTCAATGTTCTCTTTTATCTCACCCTCTTGTCCTTCAACCAGAACAACGTCTATGCCACCACCTTCAATGGATTATTCCCCACAGTTGTTGCCACTTTCACTGGGATTCCACCATCAAGTACATCTACCCTCCCATTTCATTCCCTCCTCAGCTCCTTGGCCCAGTCTTCCATCTCCAGCACCATTCAATGCAACCGTGGGAGATACCGCACCTACATTTGTACCCCTTCCCATCATTGACGTCAGAAACAGCTCTATGAATGAAGCATCAATTCTTTTGCATTTCTTTTACTCAAGAACATTGCTTTTTGTTGTTCACAATGCCGCAACTGAACACAGATTGAATGATCACTTTGCACAACATCTCTGTTCAGTTTGCAAGAGTGACCCTGACCCACTTAATTTTCCCATTCCACTCTAATGCTGACGTCTCTCAACAAACTCGTACATTGCTGCAAAAATAGATTTTGTCAGCTCAGGAAATAACACATCATCTATATGGGCATGTTGTAGTCCTTGGGACTCTAAAATGAATTCAACAATCTCAAGACCCATCCTTTTTATTCCCTTCAGCCACAAATCTGCCTATGCATTTATGTTTCACTTTGTTTATTTTCTTATCTTCTGTTTCTCACTGCTGGTTTTTATAGTAGCTGTTACCTGAACATTGGAACATGGGATATTACTGCTCAGGCACAGTCCCTTCAGCCCACCATGTCTGTGCTGAACATAATGCCAAGTTAAACTAATTCCATCTGCCTGCATGTGATCCATATCCCTGCATTTCCTTTATATCCATATGACTGTATAAAAACTACTTAGAGGCCACTATTACACCAGCTTCCACCACAACCCCTGGCAGTGTTTTCCAGGTACTCACCACTCTTCACATAGCAAAAACGTGTCCCGTACATCTATTTTAAACTAACCTGCTCTCATCATAAAGCTATGCCCTCCAGACTTTGATGTTTCCACTCAAGGATTTTCACACTTCACCTTTTCTATGCCTCACATAATTTTCTAAACTTCTTTCAGGTCTCCCCTCAATCTCTGATGTTCCAGAGAAAACAATCCAAGTTTGTCCAACCTCTCCTTGTAGCCAATATCCTGAATCCAGGCAGCATTTTGGTAAACCTCTTCTGGCCTCTCTCCAAAGCCTCCACATTCTTCTTGTAACAGGGTGACCACAACTACACACAATGCCCCAAATGCAGCCTAACCAATGTTTATAAAGCTGCAACATGATTTTGCGTTTCTTATACTCAATGCCCCGACCGATTAAGGCAAGCAAACCATATGCCTTTGTTACTACTATATTTACTTGTGTTGCCACTTTGGATTTTTTATGGATTTGGACTCTGTACAACTATCATTCATGTTTCCTCTGTTCTCTTTTCACGTTTCCCCTGCCCTGTAACTTAAACACACTTTTCTCAGCCCTCCGGTTCATATGAAGAGTCCTTGACCTGCAATTTCAACTTTTTTTTTCCCCCATGGATGCCACTTGATCTGCTGGGTGCTTTCATCACCTTCTTGTTTTGTCTGTACTTTTCGTTCCAGATCTGTGAGTGCCAGTCTGATATCACCCAGCTCCAGTGCTAACTTACATCATATGCCATTGAAATGTTCATTTTTGTTTTATTACATTTCCACTTGGTTGTTTTAACAGATCCTGCAGATGCAGATGTATGCTCTAGTGGTAGAGTCTAGGACTTGAGGTCATGGCCTCAGAATTAAAATACGTTCTTTTAGAAAGGAGATGAGTTGGAATTTCTTCAGCCAGAGGGTGGTGAATCTGCAGAATTATTTGCCACAGAAGACTGGAGACCAACTCAGTGGATATTTTTAAGGCAGAGATAGATAGATTTTTGATTAGTACAGGTGTCAGAGGTTATGGGGTGAAGGCAGGATAATGGGGTTAGGAGGGAGAGATAGATCAGCCATGATTGAATGGCGGAGTAGACTTGATGGGCCAAATGGCCTAATTCTACTCTTATGACCTTATGTCTTGAGTTCTCCTGTCCATGGCTTGGAATCATCATCACATGTGACCTGACTTTCATGGTCTCGGCTCTTTTGATTTGTGATCTGAACTACATTGTCACCTGGTTAAGCTCTGCCTTGATTTTAATCTTCTCAGGCTTTTATTAAAATTGCTCTATTATCTTGGCCCTCTCTCTGTCTGTAATTTTATCCAACATTGTAACTCTTCAAGATCTCTGCTTCTCCAATTCCGCTTCTTAAACAACCTTGATTTTTGTCGTTCCATTATTGGCATTTCTATCTACATTTTTAAAGCACAGAACTCTCTCCCTAAATCTCTTGGTCTCTCCATTTCACAGCCGTTCAAATCCCTTCTTAACTCTTAACACTTTCATCTGCCATTCCATCATCTTAAGTTTCTCAATATTAAATTTTGTGTGATATTTTACTTTGTTAAAGAAAATATCGAGGTGCGAGTTTCTTGTTATTTCATTCAGCTGGCTTAAAAGCTTATTTTTCAAAGTGGTAAACACGCTATCAGTCTACCTGAATCAAGCAAGCTGGTTGCTCTTTCACCTTTAATGTGGGACAATGAGATACCAGAAAATAATGATATATTAAAAAATCTTGATTTGCTGGTTTATGAGTCACATAAATTGAACAGGTAGGCAGAACAAGCAATTAGGAATGCTATTGGTATACTGCCATTTATTACATGGTAATTGGAATAAAGGCAACAGTCTTTTACTGGTTTTGTGCAAGGTTTGGTAAGACTACACTTTGAGTATTCTAAGCAGTTCCAAGTCACTATGTAGGAGAGGCAGGATATCCTTCATTGAGGTCAGTGCAGTGTTGATTCACTGGGATTATAATGTTGTCGGATGAGGAGAGATTGAGAAACATTATTCAACACTTGATGGTTTGGAAGAAGGAAAGATGATCTAATTGAGATATTGTGAGCAGGATGGACACAGACAAGAGTCAGAAGATACACACAAAATTCTGGAGTAATAAGCGAGCTCGGTATTCCGACTGCGCAGTCCCAGGTCATAGGTTCCTTGAGATAAAGATTCTCGGCAGCTGTGTTACTGCATGAATACAGACCTGCATTTCATCCGTAGTCAGGGTCGAACCCGGGTCTCCAGTGCTGCAAGCGCTGTTGAATTGCTACTGGACCGTCCCCGTCCCCTCCCGAGTGTCCCATCCCTGCCCGGGGCCGGCCGGAGATGTCCGGGGTAACTCGGAACTGACGGGACACTGGCCCGGAGCAGTGGCGGCCCAGGCTTACAGCCAGCGCGGTGAAGATGCGCTAACTCCAGCTCAACTCTGCCTGTCGTGCCAGGTTAACCAACAGCCCTGGACTGACAGGACACTGGCCCGGAGCAGTGGAGTTAACGCTTCTTCTCCACGCTGGCTGTAAGCCTGGGCCGCCATTGCTCGGGTCGGTGTCGGTGTTCGTCAGTACAGAATCACCCCGGACATTTCCGGCCGCCGCCGGACAGGGATGGGTGCTCGGACAGGGACGGTCCAGTAGCAATTCAACAGAGTTTGCAGCGCCGGAGTCCCGGGTTCGATCCTGACTACGGATGAAACACAGGTCTGTATTCAAGCAGCAGCACAGTTGCCGAGAATCTTTATCGCGAGTGACCTTTGACAAATCCCACGATTCCTTGCGTTTTTCAGAATACCGAACTCACTTATTCTGGAGATAAAGCAGCATCTCTGCAGAAAAGGAATAGGTGATGATTCGGGTCAGAACTCTTCTTCAGAGTGAGAGATAGAGAAGGCCAGAACAAAGCAGGGCCTGAAACAGACGACCTCAGGAAGGGTGGAGCCCATGATGGCCCATTGTTTGGCTGATGAAGATGTGCTAATGGGTGGTATATAAGGATGCAAACAATGGAACTAGTAGGACGACTAGGGTGGGGGATGGAGACGGGGACAGGGGTGGTGGTGGGGGGGGGGGCTGGGGGAAGGAATGGAGGAGTTACTTAAAATTTGAGTTTAAAACCCATACCGCTGGGTTGGAAGCTGCCCAAGCAAAATATGAAGTGCTGTTCCTCCAATTTGCATATTAGCATTACAGTTTACAGTTTTCAGGCTCCTATACCACCTTCCAGATTGTAGGACAAATGAGAGCGTGGCCAGGGCAGTGTGTGTCTCGGATGATGCTGGTTGCGACTCCTTCAAAGATGGGGAGGTGAATACCCCGTGATGGACTGGGTCGTGTTCAATACTTTTTGCAATTTTCATTCCTGAGTGTTTGAGCTGCCAAAGCAGGCTATGAGGCCACCCGTCAATATGGTCTCAACTGTACATCATTAGACGTTCAAGAGAGCATTTGTCGACATGCCGAATCGCCTCAAACCTCTAAGGAAGTAGAGGCACTGATGGGCTAACTTTATGACTGCATCAGTGTGCATCCAGGACAAATTTCCAGAGATATGCACACCCAGGTATTTGAAGTGGATGTCAAGAAGGTTTTTGGACCAGCTAGAAAGTCAAGGACTAGGGAAATCAGGTCAGGATAAAGGTTTGGTTATTTGGACAAAGATTTATTTACATTGTGGGGTGCTGGGCTTTGGTATTCTCTGCTCCAGAAGACTGATGGTGCTCCGATGTTCAGTACATTGAGTAGATTTGTGAACATTCAGGAACTGTGAGGAACAGAGAGTAAAGTGATTTTGAGGCTTGACCCTGAACTTCTTAAATGGCAGGGTCATGTAGCCTAGTCTTGTTTCTCAATATTATGTTCTTATGAAATGGAAACTTCTCCAATCTAAATGGAATTACCTTGTAAAAGCAGTGAAGTAGGATGTGTGAGCACTGTTTTTAATCACATCTTTTTCATGTAATGTGATTAATTTCCGAATGCTGTTGTTCTCAATTGTTTGAACATATTATTGCACATGAGTAGGTCACACTTTTGGGAATTGTTCTTTTGGTAAGTGTCTAAGATCTGAAAGGTTTACTGTTGAATATTTCAAAGGACTGCTGATCTTGACATGTCGAACTCGCATGTAGAGCAATTATTTTTGCTGCTACCACGCAATGGCATTGAACCATATCTTGTTTGAAATTATTTGTCACCTTTAAAAAAAATTACTTTTGTTATTTGAAAATCGAAAAAAGTGAAATGTCCTAAATTTCCATAAGAAAACTAACTGTTATTTTCAACAGTCGGTAAAATTTGTTTCAGTAAAATGTTTTGATTTTAAACAAGCATTATCTTTCAATGTTATCTTTTCTGATACTCCTAAACTAAAGAGGCAGTTGAGACGCTTCTCTCTACAGTGTTCCAGTAGCAAGACCATACTTTCAGCTAATTGTGATGCTGAAGTAAAATAGGTCAGTGTGAAATTTATGTTTAGACATAGAAAATACGTGCAGGAGGAGGCCATTCGGCCCGTCGAGCGAGCACCGCCATTCATTGTGATCATGGCTGATCATCCACAATCAGTAACCCGTGCCTGCCTTCTCCCCATACCGCTTGATTCCGCTAGCCCCAAGAGCTCTATCTAACTCTCTTTTAAATTCATCCAGTGAATTGGCCTCCACTGCCTTCTGTGGCAGAGAATTCCACAAATTCAGAACCTTCTGGGGAATTTTTTTTTTTCTCACCTCAGTTTTAAATGGCCTCCCCTTTATTCTTAGACTGTGGCTCCTTGTTCTGGACTCCCCCAGCATTGGGAACATGTTTCCTGCATCTAGCTTGTCCAGTTCTTTTATAATTTTATATGTTTCTATAAGATTCCCTCTCATCCTTCTAGATTCCAGTGAATACAAGCCCAGTCTTTCCAATCTTTCCTCATTTGACAGTCCCGCCATCCCGGAGATTAACCTGGTGAACCTAGGCTACACTCCCTCAATAGCAAGGATGTCCTTCCTCAAATTAGAAGACCAAAACTGCACACAATACTCCAGATGTGGTCTCACCAGGGCCCTGTACAACTGCAGAAGGACCTCTTTACTCCTATATTCAAATCCATTTGTTATGAAGGTCAACATGCCATTAGCCTTCCTCATTGCTTGCCTCACCTGCATATTTACTTTCAGTGACTGGTGTACAAGGACACCCAGGTCTCGTTGCACTTCCCTTTTTCTTAATCTGACAGCATTGAGATAATAATCTGCCCCCTTGTTCTTGCCGCCAAAGTGGATAACCTCACATTTATCTACATTATACTGCATCTGCCATGTATCTGCCTACTCATTCATCCTGTCCAAGTCACCCTGCAACCTCCTAGCATTCTCTTCACAGTTCACACTGCCACCCAGCTTTGTGTCATCTGCAAATTTGCTAGTGTTACTTTTGAATGCTTTCTGGATCAGCTCAGTTCCGTCGATACCTCATTCTGAAATGCTGATGGCACTGTTAAAGACAAAACGATAAATTATTCAGTCTGTGCATTTCACAAAAAACACCGTTCAGATATAACATAAAAGATTCTGAGACCACAAACTGATTTATCTAAGTCATTGTCATGAGAGAATGAAACAACAGCGTATTTATTAGTCCACATTTTTATTCCTAAAGTAACTGATCTTCTGTGGCACTGTTCATAAATAATAGTTTCAGTTCAACTTTTGGAATGCTCCATAGCTTTAAGGTCGTTGCTAATATACTTTTTGTCAAAAAGTGGTCCAACCAAGCACACCCCAAGATTAATTTGAAACGTTATTAAAATAGAGATTGACAGATGCTTGTAAATCCAAATTAAATTTTGTGATAAAATCAAAAAATGCTGGAAATACTCAGTATCTATAGAAAGTGAGAAAAAGAGTAATATTTGAGATAACATCGAATATGATAAGAAGTGGCAGATGAACTAAAGTTTGGCCAAATATGATTGATATCAAAATGGAGGGCATTTCACAGTTTAGTGCCGCAACAGCTGAAGACGTGGTTATCAATGATGGAGCAAAGCAAACTTGTGACGATGAAGGGGCCAGATTTGGACAGTTGCATTTATTTGGACAAAACAAATTACTGAGTAAATTATAGAAATGGGGAAGGGAAAGACAGTGGAGGAACTTGAAACATGAAAGCTTTAAAATCAAGGCATTGCTCAACAAAGAGCATGTGAAGATCAGTAAGCTCAGTATTGATGAGACAAAGGACAAAGGACATGTATTGTCATGTATTGATGTAGTGAAATTTGAGTAGCCATTTGTAGCACACCAATAAAAATAAAACACAACATTAAAGAAATTAACATTAAACATAAAAACATCCCCCCACAATGGTTCCCACTGAGGGAAGGCAACAAAGTCCAGTCCTCTTCCTCTTGTTCACCCATGGTCGGGCGTATTGAGGCCTCCGCAGCCTCAGACGGCGGCCCAATGTTTCAGGCCCTCTTGCCGGATGATGGAGCTCCGGCATTGGAAGAACACTCTCAGCAGGTTTGAGTGTCTGGAACGGCGTCTTCCTCCCCGGAGACCGCGCCTCCCGAAGTCCCCAGGCCGCGCTGGTCGGAGCTCCAACACTGGCGATCTCGGCAAAAGATCCCAGGGTCCGCGGTGTTTAAAGTCAGACGCTCCGCAACCACAGCTCCGCGATGTTGGAGTCGGCGGTCTCAGCACTCCAGAGCTTACCACACAGCGGCCCTCGGTAAGGCATTGCCTGCTCCGCGGTGATGCTTCATTGCTGCGCCGCCGCCGAAGCTGAGGTTCTGGCCGGTCCCGACAGGAAACGCCGCTCCAGTCCCGTTGGTAGGCCACGAGAAAGGGGCAAAGATACGGCTCGGAGGAAAGCCGAATCTCCGACTAGGTAGGGACTGAGAAATACAGTTTCCCCCTCCCCCCACCCACCCGCCACATAAAAAGACTAGACCTCCAAAACAAAAACTTTGAACACACCAAAAATAAAAGAAAGGGTGAAAGGACAAACAGCTGCAGGTGGGGCAGCCATACTCGACGGCGCCCACACTCGACTCGATACAAGTTAGGACATGGCTCACAGAACTTTGACTGACCTTGAGTTTCCTGGGCTCAGAATGAGACAGGTTGGCAGGGAGTTATCTGGAAGAATTGTTTTAATGATATCACATTCTTGAATGAGGAAATCTCCAGAAGATAAACTTAGCAGCACAGGCAGATGATGTTTCAAATGTATATATAGGGGATATTAGTGGTGGCACCACTACTTGAGCTGAAGCTCACCCTGGGCTAAAAAAAGAATATCAATGATGGGACCTTGATGGTTGGCATGGACTCAGTGTGCAGAAGTGCAAGGTTCCATATTATATGACTTTGTCTTTGCAGATAGATTAACTAGTTCAGATAAATGCCAAATAAAGTAATGGAATCCATTGCTCAGGAACATGGTGACTGAAGGCAGTAACTCTGGTCTTCTTCCAGGGGGATGTTCTGTTCATTCAATATAGCGACTTGGTCAGGAAGTCTGACCTTGCAGAGACACTACAAGGTCAAACAAAGGGGGTCATGAAATAGAGCAAGGTTGTCATTATGGGAATTGATGCTGTATTGTATGAACAACAGTGGTAAACCCATGAATATTATATTCTTGGAGTTTTATATCAGCCACTTGCGCTCATATCTTGTGCACTGTTATAGCTAAACATGATAAGTGTTACGCAAATAATGTGTAAAGTCATCGGAAATGTAATTGCTTTGCTGAATAATCTTGCAAATTGAAATGTGCCTTTCACCTTCAATCTGAAGTTTAGAAATACAGATCAGGTGCACTGAACACTTCAAATATATCCTTGATGGTGTCTGTGAGCACTAATGCATGCAGTTCTAATCACCCCATTTATTGGAAGGATGTGGAGGCTTTGGAAAGGGTACAGAGGAGGTTTACCAGAATGATGCCTGGATTAGAGGGCATTAGCTTCAGGGAGAGGTTGAACAAACTTGGATTGTTTTATCTGGAACGCCGGAGGTTGCAGGGAGAACTATACTAAATTATGTGAGGCATAGATAAGGTATACAGTCAGAACCTTTTTCCCAGGATGGAAAAATCAAATAATAGAGCATCATCATCATCGTTGAAAACACCAACGGGCACGGTGCCTTACAATGCTATGTATGACAGTGATCACAACTTCTACTGAAGTGTGGATGGCCGTTGGCTCGCCAGGAGCTCATCCGCCCTTTAAGAGGGTATAGCTTTAAGGTGAGAGGGGCCAAGCTTAAAGTAGTTGTGCAGGACAAGTTTTTTTACACAGAGGGTGACGAGTGCCTTGAAGGTGCTGCCAGAGGTGGTGGTTGAGGCAGATACAATAGTGGCATTCAAGAGACGTGGATTTTGAACAAGCAGCAACAAAGAGAGGCAGGGAAAAGAACTGATTGACTGAAGCCCGTGGGAAAGGTGAGTCAGAGGGGGAAAACAGTTTAAAAAGAGCGGCAAAAAGCAGCCAGACTTAGCCCAGAGCTTACGTGGATTTTGAACAAGCAGCAACAAAGAGAAGCAGGGAGAAGAACTGATTGGCTGAAGCCCGTGGTGAGCAAGTCAAAGGTGAGTAAGTCACAGGAGAAAAACAGAGGAATTTGGATTGTAAATTGGTAAATTAGGCAATGTATCATTCAATATAAGCAAGGCTGCTCTAAGGGAGCGGCAATGGGGGAGCGGCCTTGTGAGTAAAGTGTGAGTTTGAGGAGAGGAGGCTACGCAAAAAGTTCGAGAGGACTGGACACAGTGAACACATGACGGGTAAGATGAGGCAGTGTGATGCTTGCAGAGTGTGGGAGGCCAGGGACACGGATGAAGCCTCTGGCTGCTACAACTGTGTAAAGTGCGTCCAGCTTCAGCTCCTGAAGGACCGTGTTGGGGCACTGGAGAAGCAGCTGGATGACTTCAGGGCCATCCGGGAAAACAAGGGTTTCCTGGACAGGACCTACAGTGAGGTTGGCACGCCAAGGATACGGGAAGAACCAAGGTGTGTGACTGAGAGAAAGGGTGGTAATCGTGGAGTACAGGAGACCCAGGTGGCTGTGCCTAATGAAAACAGGTACTCTTGGGAACTGTCGGGGGAGACGATGTTTCCAGACTGAGTGGCGGACACGTCGGTGGCTCCAATTCTAGAGATGGGACTCCACCGGCGAGACAGGCATCGGGCAGAGCCATAGTGATGGGTGACTCCATTGTCCGAGGAGCGGACAGGAGATTCTGTGGGGGCAGACGAGACGCGAGGATGGTCTGTTGCCTCCTTGGTGCCAGGGTTCAGGATGTCACAAGCAGAATTCAGAACATCCTCGAGAAAGAAGGTGAACAGCCGGTAGTAGTTGTGCACATAGGCACAAACGACATCGGGAAGAAGAGGAAGGAGGTTCTCCAACATGAGTTCAGAGAGTTGGGAAAAAGACTGAAAGACAGGACTTCTAGGATGGTTATCTCTGGATTGCTTCCAGTACCTCGTGCTAGTGAGGAGAGAAACAGGGAGATAGGGGCTCTGAATGTGTGGCTGAGGGGCTGGTGCAGGGAGCAAGGATTTAGATTTCTAGACCACTGGGATCTCTTCTGGGGTAGGGGTGACCTGTACAAAATGGACGGGTTACACCTTAACTGGAGTGGGACCGACATTCTGGCAGGCAGGTTTGCTAGGGCTACACGTGTGGGTTTAAACTAAATGGTGGGGGGGAGGGATTGACAAATTGGGAAGTATAAACATGGAGTTGAAGGGGAAGTGAGTACAGGAAAAGTTACAAAAGATTCTCGAATTAATGGGAAGGAAAGTTCGAGAAGGGATAAGAGAATAAGGTCAGGGCCAATTGCAAGCGGTGCGAGGGAGGACATGAATACGGAGATCAAAGTGTTGTATATGAATGCGCGCAGTATAAGAAATAAAGTGGACGAGCTTGAGGCTCAGTTAGAAATTGGCAGGTATGATGTTGTGGGAATTACAGAGACATGGCTGCAAGAGGGCCTGGGAATTAAATATGCAAGGGTATACCTCCTATCGAAAAGACAGACAGTTGGGCGGAGGGGAGGGTGGGGGGGGGGGGGGTAGCTCTGTTGGTGAGGAATAAAATTCAGTCCCTTGCAAGGGGTGACATTGAAACAGGAGAAGTGGAGTCAGTATGGATAGAACTAAGGAATTGTAAAGGTAAAAATACTCTAATGGGACTTATCTACAGGCCCCAAAACAGTAGCCTGGACATAGGGTGCAAGTTGAATCAGGAGTTAAAATTGGCATGTAGCAAAGGAAATGCTGTGGTTGTTATGGGAGATTTCAACATTCAGGTAGACTGGGAAAATCAGGTTGTTACTGGACCCCAAGAAAGGGACTTTGTAAAGTGCCTTCGTGATGGATTCTTAGAGCAGCTTGAATTGGAGCCTACCAGGAAGAAGGCAATTCTGGATTTAGTGTTATGTAATGAACCGGATTTGATAAAGGAACTTGAGGTTAATGAGCCATTAGGAGGTAGTGACCATAATATGGTCAGGTTTAATCTACAATTGGAGAGGGAGAAGGGTAGATCGGAGGTGTCAGTGTTACAGTTGAATAAAGGGGACTATGGGGCCACAAGGGAGGAGCTGGCCAAAGTTGACTGGAGAGATACACTAGCAAGGATGACAGTGGAACAACAATGGCAGGTATTTCTAGGAATAATACAGAAGGTGCAGGATCAGTTCATTCCTAGGAGGAAGAAAGATTCCAAGGGGAGTAAGGGGTGACCGTGGCTGACAAGGGACGTCAGAGACAGTATAAAAATAAAAGAGAAGTACAACATAGCAAAGATGAGCGGGAAGCAAGGGTAATGTTTAAAGAGCAACAGAAGATAACCAAAGCTTCTTTAGGTATGTGAAGAGGAAAAAATTAGTAAAGACCAAAGTTGGACCCTTGAAGACCGAAAAAGGTGAATTTATTATGGGGAACAAGGAAATGGCAGATGAGTTGAACAAGTACTTTGGATCTGTCTTCACTAAGGAGGACACAAACAATCTTCCTGATATAGTAGTGGCCAGAGGATCTGTGGTGACGGAGGAACTGAAGGAAATCCACATCAGGCAGGAAATGGTGTTGGGTAGACTGATGGGACTAAAGGCTGATAAATCCCCAGGGTCTGATGGTCTGCATCCCAGGGTACTTAAGGAAGTGGCTCTAGAAATCGTGGATGCATTGGTGATAATTTTCCAATGTTCTATAGACTCGGGATCAGTTCCTGTGGATTGGAGAGTAGCTAATGTTATCCCACTTTTTAAGAAAGGTGGGAGAGAGAAAACAGGGAATTATAGACCAGTTAGCCTGACATCGGCGGTGGGGAAGATGCTGGAGTCAATTGTAAAAGATGAAATAGCCCCACATTTGGATAGCAGTAACAGGATCGGTCCGAGTCAGCAAGGATTTATGAAGGGAAAATCATGCTTGACTAATCTTCTGGAATTTTTTGAGGAAGTATCGAGGAAAATGGACAAGGGAGAGCCAGTGGATGTAGTGTACCTGGACTTTCAGAAAGCATTTAATAAGGTCCCACATAGGAGATTAGTGGGCACAATTAGGGCACATGTTATAGGGGGTAGAGTGCTGACATGGATAGAGAAGTGGTTGGCAGACAGGAAACAAAGAGTAGGGATTAACGGGTCCCTTTCAGAATGGCAGACTGTGACTAGTTGGGTACCGCAAGGCTCGGTGCTGGGACCGCAGCTATTTACAATATACATCAATGATTTGGATGAAGGGATTCAAAGTAACATTAGCAAATTTGCAGATGACACAAAGTTGGGTGTCAGTGTAAACTGTGAAGAGGATGCTATGAGAATGCAGGGTGACTTGGACAGGTTGGGGGAGTGGGCAGATGAGGTTTAATGTGCATAAATGTGAGGTTATCCACTTTGGTAGCAAAAACAAGAAGGCAGATTACCATCTAAATGGCGTCAAGTTGGGAAAATGGGAAGTACAGCGGGATCTTTCAAGAGAGAGCTAGATAATGCTCTTAAAGATAACGGAGTCAGGGGATATGGGGAGAAGGCAGGGACGGGGTACTGATTGGAGATGATCAGCCATGATCACATTGAATGGTGGTGCTGGCTCGAATGGCCGAATGGACTACTCCTGCACCTATTGTCTATTGTATATTGATATGGATTATGTGCGAGCAAATTAGGGGTTGGTCTTGGTATATTGTTCAGCACAGACATTGTGGACAGAATGGCCTGTTCTTGTGTTGTACTGTTTTATGTTCTTTGTTTATAAATAGTCATTGCATTGTGCAAGTCAAATCAGTTTACCAAAAAATGACACCAAAGTAATTTGCGAGGAACTTGTTAGTTTGTTAAACTGGCCTATTGCTTTAGGATCGGAAAGTGTAATAGCTGTGTTAATAAACTAAGTTTTACCTGGCTGAAGAAGGATCAAAGGAAAAATTTAGTTAAAATGCAGCATACATATGATTTTTATTGAGCAGCAGAACAGGACTGGGTTACTGAATGGCCCCTTCATGTGCCCCATACTTCAAGGTAATGGGAGGAGAAAGGAAGAAAAGCTTATACTGTATTTATAAAGTACAGTTACGTGAACTCGAGTATTTTCAGCTTCCTCTATAAAAAGTTGAAAACAGAAATATACGTACATGGAACAGATAATGAATGAAGCAATGATAATGTCATTGAGTATGACAGCATTTTGCATTTCATCTTCTCTCGTTTTTCCTCCCAGTCAAATATTTGGGAGGTTTTGCAGCCTTTTCATCAGGAACTGAAGAAATCATATCTGCATTGTTTCTCAGTCATTTTATCCAGATTGTTTTATGTCAGTCAGAAATGGTTGAAAGCATTTCATGTGCACTGAATTTTGAATGTTCCGCTGTTGTGCACATGGTAGATATGCTGTGCATACATTAGCTCACAAACTAAATTCAATAAATGAACAATCATCTATTTTAAATTTGTAGCAATAGTTGTTTAAGGATATTGGCTAAAATGCCAGGACTTCCTTGCTTTGCTTGAAATGGTCTTCATGGTTCTTTGACATCATTCTGATTCACGAGAGTAGTTAATAGAATTTGGTTTTAGATTTTGAATCATATATATTGTAGAAGATGGAAATACTGATAAAGTTGCATCTTCTCAGGACTGGAGTGAAGTAATAACCCGAATTTGATAGTTCCACGCAGTATTTGCTTCTGATTCAGTAACAGTCATACATACAAAGTCAAGTGAAGAAAACACAACAGCTAAAGTGGTGTGATCTTAAAATTGTTTAATCTAATAAGATTACTATTATAGTAATTCAACTGCTGCTGATACGTGACTTCATAATTTTAATACTTATGGAATACTTAAACTGCACAAAATTGCAGCCAAAAGTGTACCTCCAAACAGCCTCCATATTTTCAGGCTTTAGTAGCATTGTGTTAATGTTAGGATGTGAGGATATACTTGCTCATGGAGTAAGTTGTTGTCTGAGAAGTCGTCTTCTTTGTCCTTTAGAAGCAACTTTCTCCTGACAGATTATTGTCTTATAATTTGAATTGTTGAAGAACAATTGTTCAAAAACTCAAGGGTCTGAACTCGGGAGAGGTTAAGTGGATATTTTACAAGTTTGTTATAAATGTTCTGGGAACTGATTTATTTAAACAAAACTATGTAAAATAATTCATTTGAATTTTAACTGAGAACAACCTAATTATCCTGCTGGTTTATTTTAAATTTGCTTGTAAGTTGTCATCTTTGTCATTCCTGAATCACTTCAAGTATGGTTAAGTTACGAAAGAAACAATTCTTCACTTTGGATAGGATTTAGGAAACTTTAGTCGGAGACTTTAAACGTAATGATTTGTCTCAGCTGGAACAGTTGTCACTATTATTTGATAATGTAATTACTGTAATTACTTCCTTTGCCTCCACCCTTTTAATGAGAAACCAGCAATTCCATAGTTGTCCTATGTTGATAATATGAGGCTTTAATCTTCCCTGTGGTAAATACCATTTTATTTTCACTCTTAATCTTTGTTACTGCAAGCTTCCCCGGCCTGCCTCTGTTCCAAATCTTTTTTTTTCTCCTCACTAAGCCCTTGATTTTTGCCTTGGCTATCTTTTCCACAACACGCATCAATAACTGCTTGTGGTAATCAGACCTTCAGCATTTAGGGGATTGAAATGCTTTGGCTTTTAGCTAAATTCCATTGGAAACTTGCCAGTTTAGATTTTACGAATGAACTGTATACCTATGATTATCACTTAGATTCCTATGTTTTTCCTTTGCTGCCCTGCTACCCCTCCCCCTCAAAATCCCTCTACATTAGGTCAGAGAATCTGACAATGTTTTTCACTCATTCAGATCACACACCAAAGGTAAGTTGCATTCATAGATCAAAATCAAAAGAGACAAGCAGACATTTTTATTTACTTTATTTAGCATTTAATTTTTAATCCATGGAGGTTGTTTCTATTAGGAAGAAAAGTAACTAATATTGTGTTGCAAAAGAATGAAGCTCTTCAGAAGAATTTGGAAAATCCTCAAAGAAGTGCAAATGTATAATGTGCATCCAGCAATGCTAATGTTTATTGCACTTCAAGGTTCATTAATGCTTCTGATTAGTAATATGGAGAAATACTTCTTGGCAAGTCTTTGCTACATATATAATAAGAATTTTAAAGTGACTCAATTGCTGAATTTCAGTCACGGAAAGACAGGAGCACGTTTGAAATTTCTCCCTACTACTTTTATGGTGAAGCCAACCCATTTAAAGTAAAAACTTTAATGCTTCCATTGAAATAGCGAGGAATAAATCACAATGAAATTTCAATGATTCATACATTTGTTTTCCACAATATAATTTAAAGAGTGTATAGAGAAAAGAGGAACTGCAGACGTTGGTTTAAACTGAAGATAGACACAAAAAGTTGGAGTAAATCAGCAGGTCAGACAGCATTTCTGGAAAAAAGGAAAGGATGACGTTTCGGGTCGAGACCCTTCTTCAGACTGAAGAAGGGTCTCGACCCGAAATGCCACCCATTCCTTTTCTCCAGACATTATGTCTGTTTCATATAATTTAAGGATACGGAAAATAGATGGCTCAAATATATCTTCTAAATCAGGCCTCTACAATTATTGACAGAAAAATAAATAACTGTAATTATGGAAACTTACAGTGAGCAGACCATAAAACAGGTTAGGACGCATTTTTCAGTGAATTTTCTAGACTGTATATGACAGATGTTTCGGTTTGATAATTAGAAGAAGCGAAAGAATGTGTACAGTAAAATACAAACTGGTGGACAAACTCAGCCGATCGTGCAGCATCTATGGAGGGAAATGAACTGACGGTGTTTCGGATCGGGATGAGTCAGAAGAAGGGACTAACGCAAGGTCCTTTTCCTTCCACGGATGCTGCCTGAGCTACTGAGCTCCACGAGCACCTTGTTCTATACTCAAGTTTCCAGAATCTGCAGTCTCTTGTGCCTGAAAAAAAAATTACAGAGTAGTTTCAATGCAAGTTAGTTCTCTTTCCTACATGAAGCCTTATCATACACAATTTATGTTTTCAGATTTCCGGTATGTAAATATGATAGCTAGTTTTAAATTTGAATTTACCATAGTGCTAATGTTTAGGTCACTGAATGAAAAGCATGTCAAAGCATAAGCTGAAATGAATCCTGCAAACTGCAATATGATTTTCATTTGGAAGCATGCAGATTTGGTGGGCCAAAGGGCCTGTTTCCATGTTATATCTCTTGAGAGTTGTGAGGTTTTTTTAAACTCTTCTTTAAGATTTTCTCCTTTTACATAAATAATTAATTGTGCTGGAAAGATTACATAAGATTCAAAGGAGATGCTTCTTTAATGAACAGTTTATAATAATGGCTAGACTTTATTGAATTATTGATTCGTTCATTTTAGAGAAACAGTTTGGAAATAGACTCTTCAGCCACTGATTCCGTGCTGACCAACGGTCACCCTTACACTAGTTCCTTCCTACACCCTAGGGACAATTTACAGAAGTCAATTAACCTACAAACCTGCACATGTTTGGAATGTAGGAGAAAACCCACGCATCGCAGGGAGAACGTCCAAACTCCGTACAGACAGCACCCGTAGTCAGGATCGAACTCGGGACTCTGGAGCTATAAGACAGCAACTTTACCAGTGCACCACTGTGCCACCCTTTTCCCCATCTTTCAGATTTTGTAAACCTTTGATATGTGGACATGAGAGAGCTTTCAAGTAACAAATTAATTTTGCAATATTGTTAAATTCATCTCTCCAGCTGAGGGATGTTGCTGCAAGGTATAATCCCTGAACATTACCATATGCTCACAATTGTACAAAATGGTTTATGATAAAATAATCCACTGAGTGTTTTAGAAGCTAATTCGGTGTGTTTAAATGCAACTTTTTTCTTCGAGAAGTGGTTATTTTAAAACGCATTATTTCCATATTTCCTTTTGCAGAGCACAGAACAAGTAACAGCATTTTGTCGTGGTTTGCATGAATTAAGCCCACCCGACATGACAACACAACCTTTGGAACCTTTACCGCACCATATACCATCTCGACAACTCACTGATGCAGATAAACTGCGCAAGGTTATTTGCGAACTGGTGGAAACAGAACAAACATATGTAAAGGTGAGAGCACAGGAAAAATCAGTCATTAGAATCCCGTTTTTCATGACATTTGGCTCATTTGCTTTAAAATGTCAGTAACGTAGACATTGGGCTTCCTTGTAAATTTTTTCTGTTCTCCTTAATGTGCAGGGTGGCAAATGTTGATATAATAGTGAGGCTGTATTATTGGAATTAATGTCTGCAGCTTGGGGAAATAGAAAATCAGTGATGACTCTGCTACCAATAGTCATTCAATAATTCACTGGATGTATTCAAGAGAGAGTAAGATTTAGCTCTTGGGGCTAACGGAATTGAGGGATATGGGAAGCAGGAACAAGGTACTGATTTTGGATGATCAGCCATGATCATATTGAATGGCGGTGCTGCTCGAAGGGTCGAATGGCCTACTGCTGCATCTATTTTCTATGTAACTCAATTATGGTCAATTTCTCTTGAGAAAAGGTAGAGTGATGACATAACAGATGTCTTCACAATTATGAAGGGGTTTGATAGAATTTGATAAGTGAAGAATGTCGATGGATTTAAGGGATTGCTGGACTGATATATGAGCGAAGGGAAATGAGGGTTATACTAAGGTTCCTATGAAGAAAGATGGAGGAGAATTGAGTAAAACATAAATGAAGTGGACGTAATGTCCTGTGTCTATACCAGGGGTCGGCAACCTTGATCTGCATTGGAGGCATGTCTGTGAGCGAATGGCGGCCATACCTACCACGTGTTCACATAGATCCCGCACCGGATGGCAGGCATCAAATCACGTGTTCACGTAGATCCCGCCCCTTCGAGGTTGCCACCCGGAGCTCTGTCCCCTAGTTATGAACATGGCGTACCTACGGACCAATGACTTGGCATTGTCCTGAAGGCGGTGGCTCAAATACTCACACTCACTCGTCCCCGGCCTATTGGGCCCAGGAGGTAATGGAGATGAAGGAAGTCTGCGGGCTGGATGACTACCGAAAAAAACCCACCTGCAGGCCGGATGTGTTTCGGGTTACGGGCCGCATTCAGCCCGGGGGGCATAGGTTGCCGACCCCTGATCTATACTGTGTAATCTATTGAATACTTAGTAATTTTTTTAATTAAAATTATTTTATGTTCTGTGCATAATTCATCTGAGGTATTTTAATCATACAAGTATATTTGTATTAACTTTGTGATTTTTCTTTAAAGCAAAACAAATTAATCTTTTAATAAACATTATAAGACTTTAATAGACATTATAGATGTACAAGACATTGGTGATGCCACATTTACAGTATTGTGTTCAGTTTTGGTCACCCTGTTATAGGAAAGATGTTGTTAAGCAGGAAATGGTGCAGAGAAGATTTACGAGGATGTTGCCAGGACTCGAGGGCCTGAGCTACAGGAAGAGGTTGAACAGGCTAGGACTTTATTCCTTGAAGTGCAAGAGGATGAGGGGTCATCTTATATAAATGTATAAGATCATGAGAGGAATAGATAGTGTAAATGCAGAGTCTATTACCCAGAGTAGGGGAATCAAGAACCAAGGGACATAGATTTAAGGTGAGGGGGGAATGATTTAATAGGAACTCGCAGGGCAATTTTTTTACACAAACGTTGCTAGGTATATGGAATGAGCACCCAGAGAAGGTAGTTGGGGCAGGTAATAGCACAATATTAAAAAAACATTTGGACAGGTACATGGATAGGATAGGTTTAGAGGGAAATGCAGACAGGTGGGACTAGTGTGGATGGGCATGTGGTCGGCATGGGCCTGTTTCCACACTATGACTACGACTATAAGCGGGAAGTCACTCTTTTCACAGGCACATGCTGAATTGCCAATATATTCTGCCCATTTGAAAGAGCGATTTGAAAAAATGCAGAAGCTTTTATTACAAAAACATGTTGAATTCCCTATGAATAATGCCTGGTCTGTTAATTATTACAGTTACAACCTCGTAAAATCAATTACAATTATTTTGGCTTCATTTTGTTGGAATCAAGGGATAGATTTGTAAAGAGATCAAACCTGGTACACTGATGTGTCAAATCAGGCCCATTCTTAAACCTTTGCTTTGACTGTGAAAAGATGTGAAATGCATTTTTGTACATCTGCTTAACATCTGTTTTTTTCACAGGATCTGAATTGTCTCTTGGAGAGATATTTAAAACCACTGCAGAAAGAAGTTTTTCTTACTCAAGATGAGGTAATTTATTTCAAGCAAGCATTCTGATTAAAATATCTAGTTATTTATATTTATTTCTGTATAAACATTGTTTGTTTGCTGCTCATGTTTCAGCTTGATGTACTTTTTGGAAACTTGAGAGAAATGGTTCAGTTCCAAGTGGAATTCTTGAAAACGCTAGAAGATGGTGTAAGACTGGTTTCAGATCTTGAAAAATTGGAAACGGTTAATCAGTTCAAGGTAAGATTGTTTCAGAAAAAATGTAGGATCGGAATCAATTTTCTGATTTCTATAATCAATCAAGCACTAGAACAGGCCCTTTGGCCCACAATGTCTGTGCTGAACACAACGCCATGACCAACGCCCATCTCCCTGCAGATTATCCATACCCTTCACATTCCCTCCACATCCACGAGATTAAGTCTCTTCTGGCAGTGCATTCCAGGCACTCACAGCCCTCTGTGTAAAGAAAACTTGCCCATCTCACTTCAAAAGCTATGCCCTCTAGTATTTGATATTTCCACCTTGAGAAAAAGGTTCTGATTGTCTATCCTATCTACAGTATGCCTCTCATAAATGTATATACTTCTATCAAGTCTCCTCTCAACCTTTGCAGTTCCAGATAAAACAATCTAAGTCTGTCCAACCATTCCTTACAGCTTTGGCCTCCAATCCAGGCATCATTCTTGTAAACTACCTCTGTCCCCCTTTCCAAATCCTCCACATCCTTCCTGTAGTGGGGTGAACAGAACTGCACACAATACTCCATATGCACCCTACAAAATCCTATAAAGTTGCATCATGACTTCCTGTCTCTTGTAGTCAATGCTCAGATCAATGACAAACATTCCTTATGCCATCTTTACTGTCACCTGCTTCTACCGTTGCTCTGTCCAGTCAGCCTCTCCACCTTCCCCCCCCCCCCCCCCCCACCCAACCGCTGCCGCTGCCTCCCTCTTCTCCCCCAGATTCGCGGACATGCTGCACTTGTAAGTGACAGCAGGTGAGAGGGGAGGAAGCCCGACAGCACCTAGTTTTAAAGTGAAACGAAACAAAGAGCTGGAGTAACTCAGCCGACTGAATCAGTCTGAGGATGGGTCCCAATGTCACCTATCCCTGTTCTCCAGAGATCCTGACACGCTGAATTACTCCAGCACTTTGTATCCTTTTGTCAGTTAACGATCGTCTGCAGTAATCGGCAATAACAGACACCATTCCCTCCGCTATGGTCCGTTCAGTTTAGTTTGGAGATACAGCGTAAACAGGCCCTTCGGCCCACCGACCAGCGATCCCTGCACATTAGCACCATCCTACGTACACTAATGTCAATTTACGCTTATACTAAGCCAATTAACCTACAAACCTGTACGTCTTTGGAGTGTGAGAGGAAATCGAAGATCTCGGGAAAAACCCACACAGTCACACGGAGAATATACACACTCCGTACAGACAGCTCCTGTAGTCGGGATTGAACCTGTGTCTCCGGCACTGTAAGTGCTGTAAGGCAGCAACTCTACCGTTGTGCCACCGTACCGCCCACCAAGGGTTTACTTTAAACGGGCCATAGTGGAGGGAGTAGTGTCCGGATCGAACCCTGGTCTCAGTAGTTGTGCTACTGAGCCGCCCTGCTGAGTGGGCAATATTGAGCAATACCTTTGACATAAGACGTAATGCTTTAATGACCTTTCATCTGAATCTAAAGGTCAAGATATAACAGGTTTAAGCAAATACAAAGGCTGGGAAAGTGAGGAGCAGGTATGAGCAGAGTGAGGGTCTTAGTGATAGGTTAGAGATTACATGAGAAAAGGGATGCCGGTTTTTCAAACATGATTGATAATACAACAACAAAAATCAAAAGATGGGTCTAATGCTGTTAGCTATAAAATATGGCAGCAGAATTAAGAGTATGTACATCCTTGCATCTGTGGAACCAAAGAGTATATGGTCAGCTCTTGCTGGTATCTGGGGAACAAGAGATGTTGGAAGAGGAGAAGCGGCAACATTGGAAGCCCCATATGATCGGCAAACAAGTTATCGGAATACATTTCTGATACCATCCTTGCAAGTCTATTTTGTAGCCACACCTCTGCATCTGCATACAATACTCCAAGTGTAGTCTAATGGAAAATTAATCTGTTCTGCATAACTTCATGCTTCTCCATCTTTCTCTGAAAGAAATGAACCTTGTTTTTTTATGTCCTTGTTAACTTATATTACTATTTCTGGCAAATTTTATATTTATATTCTGAGATCTGTATCTAATTTGAATGCTTATTATCCAAGCATTGTAACCTTTGTAGCAAAATTCTATGGCCCGCAATATTCTGTGTAGAAATGTAATTGCTAGTTAGATTCCTTTATGACATTTTTAAAATGGTTTGTGATTTCTTGATTCTCTCCAAGTTTCTTATTATATTCTACTCAGACTTTGGTGTCAAGCCTAAGTTAAAAATTAAACTTTTGATTTCAAAGTCTAAATTATTAAATATGATGTGTTCCAGTGCTGATACATTTGAGACCCCACTTTCCACTTTCTGCCATCTTAAGTAGCTACTCTTCACCCAAACTTTGTTTTGTCTTGAAAGCAACTAGCTGTCTATTCCGCTGTCTCAGTATGCTGTGATCTTAATTATTTACCTGTTACATAGCATCTACTCAAATCACATTGAATAGCATCTACTCAAAGTCTTTTTGGAAATACAGCAAAGTGTATCTATGACATAACTCCATCTCCATCCAAATTGGCCCTCAAAATATTCATAAGTGTACAAGGTTAATTCCCGGGATGGCGGGACTGTCATATGCTGAGAGAATGGAGCGGCTGGGCTTGTATACTCTGGAATTTGGAAGGATGAAAGTGGATCATATTGAACCATTTAAGATTATTAAGGGTTTAGACAAGCAAGAGGCAGGAAACATGTTCCCGATGTTGGGGGAGTCCAGAACTAGGGGCCACAGTTTAAGAATACAGGGTAAGCCATTTAGAACGGAGATGAGGAAACACTTTTTCCACAGAGAGAGTTGTGAGTCTGAGGAATTCTCTGCCTTAGAGGGCAGTGGAGGCCGGTTCTCTGGATACTTTCAAGAGAGAGCTAGATAGGGCTCTTAAAGATAGCGGAGTCAGGGGATATGGGGAGAAGGTAGGAACAGGGTACTGATAGTGGATGATCAGCCATGATCACATTGAATGGCAGTGCTGGGTTGAATGGCTTGCTCCTGCACCTATTGTCTATTGTCTATTGTCAGGTTAGATTTATCAATGCTACTTCACTTTAAGGAAAATAACTGATTTACAGTCAAGTTGTGATTATTCTGATTGTTATAACTTTTTGGATGATAAGAGTGAGGAAAAATGATGAATTAAAGGAGTAACAAACTTGCACAGATATCAAAGGTAGACACAAAATGCTGGAATAACTCAGCGGATCAGGCAGCATCTCTGGAGAGAAGGAATGGGTGACGTTTCGGGTAGAGACCCTTCTTCAGAGTCTCGACCCAAAACGTCACCTAGTTGCCTAAAAAATCACCTAAGTGGGTCAGGGCCATTAGATAGAGAATTTTAAAGGTTCACTGAGAAGGTGAAGAAATATTTTCTCATTTCAGTCCTGAATATCAGAATTGAGCTCGAGACTGTGACCTCTGGTTCTAGTTACTCCAACCAAGCATCTTGAAAAAAATCTAAGGATTTGAAAATATTTAATTGAGATTCTTCTTCTAAACGCAAGAACATTTATATACATTGCTCAAATTGTTTACACAGCTAAGTAAACTACAAAGTTTAATACATAAAAGGTTAACAATGGCACAAACTAAACCCATGATTTGTAAATAGTAAGAGAAATAACTAGAACAATTCAAAAACTAAATGGCCATTGTGGAGTTATCGACCATTACATATTTATCACCCGTGAGAGTTTTTGGACTCTGTTCAACAGCAGATCTCCTTTCTTTATGGTTTCCTGGTACTGCAAGGATTTGTATTAATCTCTCTCGTAGGACAGTGCACCCATCAATATCAATAAGAGAAGAAGATTGGACTTTATTGCCTTCCATCACAGTGAGGAATGTGGGGAATCCCCTGTGGTGGATGTTTATGTTAACTTTTATGTAGTTGTGTGTCTTGGTGCTTTTTCTTTAGTATGGTTGTATGGTAATTGGAATTTCACAGTACCTTAATTGGTACGTGACAATAAACTAATCTTGAAACCTTGAAATATCCCTCTCCCAACCTCATCCCAAAATCAATCCAGAAAATTTTCATTGCAAGTGCTGTATATCTTTACTTCGCAGGGTCGAACCATACACAATATTCCATTTGTTGTTTCACCATGCACTTATATGCAATTGTAGTCTTTACTCTGTTATATTCTCTTGCACTAAAGGCTACCCCCATTTGGCAGCATATTAATTGTTGGAGATTAGTATACAAGAACAACAAAGTCCTTTGGAACACCTAAACTTTTTAATCCTTCAATATTCAAAAAAACGTTTTTTTAACCACAGGGGATTACTTCACATTTCACCCCTGGTTTCATCTATTTACATAGCTAGTCCATATTTCCTCCTCATAATTCTTACTCTCACCCACCAACTATCATCTACAAACTTGGATATATTACAAATGTTGTATTCATTCAAATCATTAATATCATTTGTGAAAGACTGGATTCCCAGCTCCATTCACTGAAGCACCCACTGGTTTCACCATTCCATTCTAAAAAAGCCCTGCTCAAGAAGGGTCTGAACCCGAAACGTCACCTATTTCTTTTCTCCCGAGTTACTGTCTGACCCACTGAGTTACTCCAGCATTTTGTGTCTATTTGTCCAATTATCCCTCCTCTGTTTTCTGTCTATTAACCAATCTTCAAACCAGCATGTTTAGCAGCACAATCCCATGTACTTTAACTTTGTTTAACTAATGTGTGACTCACTGAAAGCCAAGTCAATATCCAAAGACACCGCATTAGTAGTTTTCTCCTCTGCCCATTGCAGCCTCAAAGAACTCTGATAAAATTGTCAAGCATGATTTCCCCTTTCAGAAATTCACGATTCTGCCCAAATCCATGACTTTATTTTGTTTAATATCATGGATGCAGATAATCAAGTTCAAGGGATTTATCAGGATTCATTACCATTAATTTTTCTCTAATATTATTTTTCTGCTCCTCATTCACCCTAGGTTTCTTGTACGCCACTATTTCCTCTCTATTTCCACGGAAGGAGTTTGTGAAGATTGATACAATCTTTGCTTAATATTCTGCCGCTTCCTTATTTCCCAAAACAGCTTTTTGTTTTGAAGGAAGACTTTACCATCTTCTTACATTTTACACTTGATTGTTCCTGTCTCCTTCCCTTCCTTAATTAGTATCTTTGTCCTCTACTGAATTCTAACATGTTCCCAATCAAATGTTCTTTGTCAGCTTTATAAACCTTTATCTTTGATCTACTGCTGTCTTTAACAGGTATTGTCAGCCAAGATTGGACTGCATTTACAGTATGTCCTTACCGTATATATTTATAAACTCATTCTTTAAATGTTCACTCTACCAATGAATTATTTATTTCTCCTTTTTGCAGAAAGTACTTTTCTCATTAGGTGGTTCATTCCTGTATTATGCTGATCGCTTCAAGTTATACAGTGCTTTCTGTGCAAGTCATACAAAAGTTCCCAAGGTCCTTGTTAAAGGTAATCACACTAAATTTTTTCTACAAGGTTTAGTTTCTATAACTACGTTGTACTTTATCTGAAAACCTTATGTATCTTACACTCGAGAGAAATTTGATGCAGAAAAATTGCGACAGAATTTATTGTCAGGAGTGAGCTGCCCATGCACTCTGCTAACTTAAGCGGTACAAACAGAAACGTATGCAACTGTCAATTAACAAGTTGGTGCCACCTGATTGTTTCTCGAGCAAGTTGCAGCCTTATCAACAGTTTTAAGGCTAGTTAATTCAGATAAGCAGAATTTGAAAGAAGCAACTGAGCAGGTCTTGAATGCTGCTGAGGATGCTCCACCATAGCTGGAAAGGTGGTGCAAGAAGGCACCACCACTAATGGCAGAGATGGGTCCTGTTTCGCCCCTGAGGGTTGCACCTCCATATGCAAGGACCAGTATTCTCATGGCTATGTTTGTTAGTGTAATCAAATGGCATGCAGTTAGTTGTAGGATGAGGTTAAATTAGCTTGATAGGATCATAGGAAGTTGAGTAAAGATTCAGGAGGTAGATAAGCAGAACTGGAAATTAAATCAGAAAATTAAGAGAATAGACATATGAGCAGTCTGTAACTGCTTGATGAAATATATCTACATGTAAAAGAAATGTAAATCAAACAAATGAGTGGAGGACTTTGAGAGCCACAGGGAGTGTATAAGAGCTGTTGCAAAAGCAGTGCTCAGAGAGGAGTGAGGCTGATTTTAAAAAAAATCCTGAATACAGTAGTTTCAGATGAGGTGAGATAGTGATTTTTTTAAAAGTGACAATATTGGTTGAAGACACAATCACACTGTAAGAAGGATTGGTATGTTAGAGGAATCACTAAAAGGAACTTTATGAGTTGAGCTGAAGAAATTAAAAGGGGGCGATGTTGGGAGGGAATTTTAGAGGAGCAAATTTGTAGCCGCATTTCTGACTGGTCCAAAAGCATTAAAAGAGTAACAGTGAGGCATTTCAATTAATTTAATATTGTGTGGAAAAAAGTCAGTGCAAAAGACCAATTATGATACAGAATTCCTAGTATGCTTTCAGAAGGACATTTACAGCTAAATGGTAGCAAGCCCACACGAGGTGGGCAATTCTAAATGTTATTTAAGGGAATGAAACTAACTAGGCAGGTGAAAGGCATACCAGTGGGTTGACTTTTGTAGAGATCATAATATGGTGGGATGTACGACAGTTATGGAAAAGGACAAAACTAAAATAGGATATTTTATTGGACTTAATAGCTATCCAGCAAAAGTGAGCTAGATTCAGATAGACAATGAATTAAAATGAGGGATTTAAGAAAATTTGAGTGTTCGGTGTAAACTTCCTTGCAAACTACAAAGCGAGACACTGTAAAATGTAGAAATCCTTTGATGCCGAGGTACACAAATTAACCCACGATCAGGCAAAAAAGACACTGAGAGCTCAATTTTAAGAAAAGGTCAAGAAGTGCATAGGACGTGTATACGGGTGAAGTACGTAAAATGGTTGGGGGGCGGGGAGAATGTGGTGAAAATATATTGGCTGATAAAATCAAAGAAAATCCTGTGCATATATTAGCGTGAGCATAATATTGAAATATATCAACACAATAAAAGACCAAGTATTCAGAGATCTATTGTAATGGATTAGGAAGGATGAAATTGTGGAGAATCATACTCCAATCTTTTCATTGTCTCAGGCTTCGGGAATGATGTTAAAGGGTTAGATGATTGCTGACATAATACTGTCGTTTGCAGAAGAATGGATAAACCAGTCATTTTAAACAGTAGATTGTGTCTGACTAACTTTATTGAATTTTTTGAGGAGGCAACAAGAAGAGGCAATAAGGGCAGTACATTTGATGTAGTCTATATGTATTTTAGTAAGGCTTTTGGCAAAATAAAATCCCATGGATTTCCAAGCTCAATGGCTCATTGGTAGGACGCTAAAGATAATGGTTGCTCCTTTGGTGACGGTTTCTTGCCAGTGGGGTTTCTTGGGACTTTTAAATTTAGTATATTATTTTTGCATCTTACTTATTATTTCATTTGTGTTTAGCAAAGATAAATCCAGCTTTTAAGGCCTTTCTGGATGCCCAAAATCCAAAACAGCAGCATTCATCAACTTTGGAGTCCTATCTGATCAAACCTATTCAGCGTGTTCTGAAGTATCCCCTTCTTCTGAAGGAGCTGATCACTCTTACCGATCCGGAGAGTGAGGAACATTACCATTTAACAGGTAAGATATCCTCCCTGGCATTTATTTGTTTGCAGGTAGGAATAATTTTTAGTTCTGTCATGGTTCGTTGCTGCTGTGAGAATGAAAAATACTGGCAGACATTTTAGTGATGGAGCTGTGACGGTGAGGAAGGAGAGAAAACACCATGGTGGCGTTGCACAGTGGCACACCGGTAGAGCTGCTGCCTTACAGCACCAGAGTCCCGGGTTTGATCCTGAATACAGCGCCGTCTGTACAGAGTTTGTACATTCTCGCTGTGACCGTGTGGGTTTTCTCCGAGTGCTCCTGTTTCCTCTCACATGGGCCCGTGACCGACCTCGGAGGTTCGGCCAAGGGCCCAGTAGACGTCATCGTCGGGAGCTCGGTGGTGATAGGTTGGTGACCTGTTTTTCCGGAGCTCCCGCGGCAACAGCTTCGTCCGCTGGATTGGAGGGTGGCCGCAGAGTTTGAACCGGCCTGGTCGCGGAGCTCGGTTTGAGCCACGGGACTTACCATCACCCGGTGGGATCACAACATCGGAAGCCTGGATCGCCTCAGCGCAGAGGTAGAGCAAGGAGGGAAGAGACAAAGACTTAAGACTTTTGCCTTCTATCGCAGTGAGGAGGTGCCTGGTGAACTCACTGTGGTGGATGTTAATTTGTGTTTATTGTGTGTTTTATTATTTTATTAAATGTATAATTAAAAAAAATGTAAATGCAAGGCAACAAAATTTCATTTAGACCGAAAGGTCTGAATGACAATAAAGGATACTTTACTTTACATCCTAAAGACATGCAGGTTTCTAGGTTAATTTGCTTCTGTAAATTGTCCCTAGTGCGTAGGATAGAACTAGTGAACAGTTATCGCTAGTCGACACTGACTCTGGGGTCAAAGGGCCTGTTTCAATGCTCTATGTCTAAACTAAACTAAATTAAAGATGATAGATTAATGGTTGATAAAAATAAAATGGCAGGGTACAGCATTCTTCAATAGCTGCAGTTTCTCTTATTCTCACATGCTTTTGGATGGCCTTATAGATGGTGAAAGCCATTAAGGTTTGGAACGAGAGTCAAGGGATAGCTGGCCTCTGATCACTTCTTGTAGACACAATATGTAGATGGTTGAATGTAATGATACAAACAGGTTTTGAGGTTTCGGATGGAGAATCCCATTCTTTCCATTCTCTCATCCCATTCTTTGCTCCACGTTTTATCACTGTAAGCCTCAAGAAACAACACCAACAATATTAATTTTTAAAACTATGTTTATTAAAACAATAAAATAGTAGTAAAACAACAATAAAACAATGAATCTCTTGCCCTTCTTCTGCATGTTGGGAACTCCTTCAAGTTGGGGTCAAGTTTGGAAAAGGGGAAGTACAACAGGATCTGGGGGTCCTTGTACATCAGTCTATGAAAGTAAGCATGCAGGTACAGCAGGCAGTGAAGAAAGTGAATGGCATGTTGGCCTATATAACAAGAGGAATCGAATATAACAGAAAGACGTCCTTCTGCAGTTGTACTGAGCCCTAGTGAGACCACACCTGGAGTATTGTGTGCAGTTTTGGTCCCCTAATTTGAGGGAGTTTACAAGGTTAATTCCTGGGATGGCGGGACTGTCATATGCTGAGAGAATGGAGCAGCTGGGCTTGTACACTCGAGAGATTAGAAGTTTGGGGGGAGTCTGGCCCGGGTCAGCCTGGGCAGGAGCGTTGAGAAGGAGGGGGTCGGAATCATGCCAGCAACTCACTCACCACTGCCTCGGCGCTCCGTGCACGGAGCCACCGCATTGTGGTCGGGGAGGGAAGTAGCTTGTGTGGCTGTGAGCGCCCGCCGGGACCTCAGCGCCTTCTGCCGGCCTGCTCACCTCTGGCAGTGCTCTGCGTCTGAACACCTCTCTCCTGCCGCTGGCCGGCCTCGCTCATGTCAGCCGTTTCCCGCAAATCCTTAAGTTCCGACTGCCACCGGGAGCAGGACATGGCCTCACTTGCTGCACTGGGTGACACTGCATGGCATTCACTGCCCGGTCCATGTCTTTCAATGTAGACCGGACAGTGAGGGGACCAGCTCAAGAGCGGATCAGCGGGTGATGGATAACAGGACAGCGGGCGGTGGAGCTTACTCTTGTGTCAGAGCGATCATGTGACCAATTGAGGTTACTCGCGCTGACACAATGGTAAGCTCCACCGGCTAACAACCTAACCTTTGGCCTCCAAGACGCAGGTACATTTTCGTGCCTTATTTTGGGGTAAAAAAAAGCGTCTTCTTTGCCGGGAAATACGGTATTTAAAAATATATTTAAACAAAGAAATTTACTTACCACATTATTTGTACACAAACTTAATTCTTCTCTCTTTGCTTAAGATACTCTTAAGACAGTGACAATCCATGTTTGAAAAACCAGCCAAGAAACTTGTGCTGCACATGCGCAGTAAGCTGCTGCACAGCAAATGCACGTAGTCCACGGTGCAAAGGCAGAATTACAGCTGCCTTCAGCACCCCTTGTGATTGAAGGCTTGAAGCAGCGTCGACGGCTCATGAGCTGCACATACTTTTGCGTATTACATGTACTGCAGATGAAAGGCACGGGAGAATTATGCCTATCTAAGAGATCCATCTCTTAGGTAGGCATAATTCTCCCGCGCTTTTACTATTTATATTTAATAATTACCATTTTATAATTTTATCATTTCAGTCACAGATTTGTTTTAACCCTTACATTACACTGGGTCTGCCAAATCTTCTATTCAATAATCTATTTTAGGAAACTCGCTGCTTCATGAAATTAGGAAATTTAGTGCTGTTCAATTATAAAATTATTGAACTTTCACTTCTTAGTCGTGAGCTGTGCACTTGGGCGACAGTAATGTTATTTGCCACCTACTGGATATTGTCCATCTCGCGCTGCATTCATAAATAAACTGCTCCATTTTCTGTAAAACTGCAAATCTTGTAGATGGAGTCATCAAATATATTCAAGGTGGGGATTAACAAATATTTGAGGGAATCAAGGGAATGCTTACATACAAACAGGCTGGATCTTGCTAAAGCTGGCCAATGTGAATCACGGAGGAACTGTAGAGATTGCACTCCTATTTTGTTAACATTTTCCTTGATTCCCTCAAATATCTTTAGCAAGACCAGGCATGTTCATATGCAGTGTCAGGGACACTTTGTCTCCGCACTGCAGTTTAGTATTTTGTCCATGTTTGGACCAAGGCTGCAATGAGATGCGTAAAAAGTCTTGAATAATTGATTGAATAAAGAGAGACTGAATAATTCTGGTTAAACCAAATATGACCATTGATAGGAATTGGTTTATTGTCGAGTAAGTGTTGTGCACAGGCACTATTGACAATAGATTTTCAAAAGATACTGTAACCTCAATATACTTTATCCCAATCTTTTGTATGGAAAAGATGATTTGCATTGCACATTGTTAGCAGTAGTGTGAAAGTCATGTAATTTTATTCTGTACTTTTTTTATTTTATTAATGAACAATTCCTTTACATAGGAACTCCAATTTCAGTAGTGTTTACTGTATCTATTTTTTTTTGCAGAACATTGTGCTTGTTATATATGAACACTGTATTTAGTGGATTGCTGATACATTTTGGGCTGGATATTTTGTCAATACTGTGTATGAAACTATTGATAATTGTTACAATAGCTTTCCTCCTTCTAAATAAAGAAGGTTATAATTTAACAGTGTTAGACTATGTGTGAAACTCGGCCTTGTAAGTAAAGTCTTCACTTCTACTTTGTTTATGATACTTGTATATGGGTTTCTGCTTCAGTAAGGTTTACAAGCAGAGGGTGGCATGGTGGCGCAGCAGTAAAGATGATACCTTGCAGTGCCAGAGACGCGGGATCGATCCTGACTACAGTTGGTGTCTGTACGGAGCTAGTACCCACCGTGACCGCATTGGTTTTTCTCCGGGAGCTCCGGTTTCCTCACACATTCCAAAGACATACAGATTTGTAGGTTAATTGGCTTTGGTAAGAATTGTAATTTGTCCCTAGTGTGTAGGATAGTGCTAGTGTACAGGGATGGCTGGTTAGGCAGACTCGGTGGGCTGTTTCCTTGTTGTATCTCTAAACTAAACAATAACTCGGCAGAAGAGAGAGAGGTAAGCTCTTTGATCTGAATGACTAAACTTTGCTCTTCAGTCTCCATCCCCTTTCCTATCCATTCTCTTATCCATTAATATGTTTGTCTTTTTCCTCTTCTAATCTCTCCTTTCCCCACTTCCAGATTCACCATTCTTATCTGATCCCTCTCTGCCTGCCCTTCCCTTTCTCTATTCCTGCCTCATCCCCTGCCTTGGTGTAGCTCATTCGCCCCCTCCCACCTTCTGTTTCTAACAACCTTGAACGATCTGATTTCCAATGTGCAATGTCACAGACAATTAATATTGTCAATTATAATTATTTATGCCATACAAAATTATTTTCCTTTTACTCCTAAAAGCACTATTTCAGCATAAGCCAGCTATACAAAACCTCAGCCAGGGATCTGATAAATGACAACAGATTGAGTCTTCTTAATCTGTGATCTATCATAACTTAGATTGAGCGAATCCAAGAACCTAATGTAATGGTTGAATCAAATACTTAAATATAAGTTATGGGCTTAATCTTAAATACTCACAGCCGGTGGTTATTTTAATTGATTATGATAATTTAAATCCTCCTAACATGAACTAGACCACCCCACCTTGATTGCAGCCTGTGTGTCAGTGGTTAATCCCACACACATATTATATGACCAGGGCACTCGTTTCTGACGATGTCTGAAACACTATCTTTCAGTGACCAAACTCTGCGGGCTGTTATCACTTGTCACCCCAGCTTCCTCTCTGCCTGTTAATTACATGATCGCTTTCACCACCGGTTGCCTATCTTGCTTGACAGATCTCCAGACCACCAGCCTGTGACTGCATAAGAGTTTAACTTGAACCGTGTTATCTCTCTCTACCTTTCATCTGCTTCATGTTTACCGTAGAGCAATTACAATAGATGACAGATTAACAATTATGTTACACGTTATGTTGTAAAGTACATCAGATGCCTCAGCAACATTGCCACTCACTGCCACTACCACATTGCTATCTTTATCCTTGTGTAAACCATTTCAAATATCATTCTGTTTTATGTTTGACCGTCTTTGCACAAAACTGCATTGATGGGGAAAGTTCTGGCCTTATCAGCATTTTGAAGAGCTCATGAATGGTTTCATTTGGGCAATGATCTGAGCATTAATATTACCAAAGACATTTTGGGATGAACACAGTCTTGGTGGAATCAAAGTTACTACTTTTTCAGCTTGTTTAGATTTACTTCAGAGGCTGTTTATAAAGGTTTATTGCGGAGGTCCTTGATTCCTCTCAGCATGTATTAGGCATGGATTTCCGTACATGAAATGCCACATTGTTCCCAAAGAGCAAGATATTTATACAATTGTGGGTCTCAATGAGCCTAACGTGCAAAACGAACATATGTGACAACATAATTGCAATCTTGTCAGAAAATATGTTGCATATTGCTATCACACTTTCAAATGTGAGATAGCAAAAGTACAAGGGCAGCATGTTTCTGTAGGGTGAAGGGCAAGGCTGGCAAGTTTGGGAAACAATAGTTCAATAGTGCTTTTATTGTCACGTGTACAAATGCACAGTGACATTCTTTTTCACTGGTTGAAGACAGATGTTGAGGCTTTGGTCTGGGAAAAAAAAGGAGACATCAAATTTAGACAGTCAAGATCACGTGATTCCCTCTTATAATATGTTTAGGACACGTAAGGCAATCAGGAGGACTAAAAGAAGATAGGAAATAGACCTAACAGCCAATGGAAAAGAAAATATTTTAAGTATAATCAGAGTAAAAGGGTGACCAGGGAGAGATTAGGTCCCCTTAAAGATCTACATGGCCATGCTTGTGTTGAGCCACAAGAGATGGGGGAGATATTAAATTAATATTTCTCATCTTTTTTCCCTGAGAAGATGATCATGAAAACTAAGGAATTTAATCATAGTAGTGGTCTTAGGCCACAAACGATTTACCAAAGATTCGGACCCTGGAAGAAGCTAGGGTGGAAATTAGCAAATATAGTTTGCAAATATATTTGTATCATCTTTAGCTACAGATGATATTCGAGAAGACTGAAGGGTACCTATGTTGTATTTAATTATTTAAGAAGGGCTTCAAGGATAATCCAGGGAACTACAAGCCAGTGAGCCTGACGTCAATGGTGAGAAAGTAGTTGGAGAGGATTCTTAAGCACAAAATTTACCATCATTTGGATAAGCATGGATTAAAGATAGTCAGCATGGTTTTGTACGTGATAAATTGTATCTCACAAATCTGATAGTTTTCAAAAGATCACCAAGAGGATTGAAGAGGGAAAGGCAGTGGGCGCTGTCTTTATTGACTTTAGCAAGGCTGACGTAGGCTTGTCTGGCAGGTTAGATTGCATAGAATCCAAACTGAGCTAACCAATTGTATTCTGAATTGGCTTGGAGGAAGGACTGAAAGGGTTGTGGAGAGATGTTTTTTCTGATTGGAGGCCTATGACCAGTGGTGTGCAGAAAGAGTCCCTGATTTGTCGATCATTGTTTGTTATGTACATTAATGATTTGGATGATGATATAGTTAACATTGTTTGTAAATTTGCAGATGACAACAAAATTGGTGATATTGTGAAAAGTGATTTCTAAATTTACAACAGGATCTAGATCACTTGGAAGGTGTGCCCAAGGAATTGGAATTTAACTCTGTCAAGTGTGAGGTGTTGTACTTTGGTATGTCAAACTAGGGCAGGACTTGCACAGAAAATGGTAGAGCCCTGGAGAGTGTTGTGGAACAGAAAGATCTATGATCCCTGATCATAGCTGAGAAAGCTAAGGAAGTGGAAACAATTACCACTTTCAAAATGCATATATATGGAGAGGAAGGGTTTAGAGGGGTATGGGCCAGGAGCAGGCAAATGGGATAAGCCCATAATGGACAAGTTAGGGCCAAATTTCATGCCGTGTATTTCTTTGACCCTCTGTCTGTCCTCCCAATCCAGTTAGTTTGACAGTTGTAATTTTGATATTGTTTGCACTGTTGGCAACCAAACAAAAGTCAAGGAAGAAGCTGATGCTGGACATCTAAAATAAAAACAGACTATGCTGGAACTACTTAGCAGGCCAAGTGTATGCGTGGGAAGAGAAATGGTTAAAGTTTCAGGTCAAAGATCCTTGGTCAGAACTGGGAAGGAGACAAAAGAAGCTTGTTAAACCATGGAGGAAAGAGTGGAGTTTGTCTCTAATATGTTAAAGCTGAAGTGACCATGGGGATAAGCTGTAAACAAGGTCATCAGGTCAATGAGTGAATGGGAGCAGTGAGTGAGAACATAGAGAAAAGAACATTGGGCCAACAGCTGGTGGGGCCTGGGAGAGGGGTCAGGAGGAGCCAATGCTGTTGGTGGCTAAGCATAGCCAGTATCTCCTATAATATCTGAAATCCTAAAGGCATTTGTTAACAGTTTTATGGAACAATATAACAAGGCCATGGGAACACTATTGTCAACATAAGCCAAAAATAAGAGTGTGGGAGTTTCTTATCATCTCAGTAGTTACATAGTAATTACAAACTCTAAAAAGTATTTTGTCAAAATAGATGTGTTGCTGCCAGTAGCATTAAGCTTCAGCAGAAAGAGCTCTGTGAAGCCGCCCTGTAGCCCCTCTCTGCAAATGAAGGCAATGCTGTGAAAAGAACTGCAAGCTGCTGAACGGGAAGTGTGGTGCAGGTTTTTAATCTTGTCACCAAAGGGTATCATATATTTATGATTTTGATGAAAATATATGTGATTTAATTTGTAAGTTTGCAAATGATGCAAAGGTTGGTGCAGTTGTGAACAGCAAAGAAGGTTGTCAAAGGACTTACCAGGATACCTACTTGTACCAGGATATAGATCGGTTGGAGTGTAATCAGATACTTGTGAGCTGTTGGATTTTGAGAGATCAAATGCAAGTGGAAAGCAATCAATAAATAGCAAGATGCATGACAGCATTGATGTACAGAGGGATTTTGGGGTGCAAATCTATTGTTAGCTGAAAGTAGCAAAGAAGGGATGGGGGTTAAAAAAAGGCATACAAGTACTTACATTCATTGGTCGATGTATTGAGTATGAGAGTTGGGAAGTCACGTTGCAGCTGTATAAAACTTTGGTTAAGTTACATTTGGAGTATTGTGTACAGTTTTGGTCACCACACTATGTGAAATATGAAGAGGCTTTGGAGAGGATACTGAAAAGGTTCTGGATTGGAGTGTATTAGCTGTAAGTATAGGTTGGAAGACTTGGACTGTTTTCTCTGGAACATCTGGAACATCTGAGGATGAGGGGCAATCTCATAGAAGAGGCATAGACAGGGTAGATAGCCAGATCATTTTTCCCAGGATGGAAGTGTCAAATATTAGAGGACATAGGTTTAAGTTAAGAGAGGGAAATTAAATTATTTTGAGGCAGGTTTAGAGAACAATAAAGAAGCTGCCAGCAATGTTGATGGTGGCAGATATGGTAGAAACATTTAAGAGGTGCTTAAACAGAGTTGTTAACAGGTAGGGATGGATGGGTACATACATGCAGGTGGGATGAGATTAATTTGGCTTCATGGTCAGTACTGCATAATGCGCTGAATGGTCTTTTCCTATGCTGTCCTTTGATATGTTACATTTCACATACAACTGTCATACAACTATCACATTGAATGGCTCGAAGGGCCGAATGGCCTACTCCTGCACCTATTGTCTATAGTCATGAATTACCAAATAATTTTACATTGTTTTGGGGATTTTGAATGTAAATCACAGGATTTAGTATCATAAGTCGTACAGCATGGAAACGGGGCCTTCAGCCTAATTTGTCCAGGCCGACCAAGATGCCCCATCTCAGCTTGTCCCATTTCCCCATGTTTGGCTCATATCTCTCGTTTCCTATCCAAGTGATTTTTAAATATTGCTATTGTATCTGCCTCTACTACTAACTCTGGTAGCACAATCCATGTGGCACCATTCTTTGAGTGTCATAGATTTTCATGTGAAACAAAATGTTGTGAATATTTAATTCAGAAAATACATTTGCATGGCATTTTAACAGTACAGAATCTAATTTCAAGAAGCAACGTTATTTGCAGTTGTATATCTTTATTGCTCAAATATGTATATTTCACTTCATTTTCATTTTACAATTTCATGTTCCTATGTATGTTTTCCACCATAATTTGAATGATTAAAGAATGACAAATTATAGATTTCCCCAAATTATAGATTTCCTCTATAGTCTATTTTCATTTGTGACTCGAGAGTAACCAGTCAAATGTGGAATATGTTAGAAGATCAACCAGTCTTCTCTGCAAAGATTGTGGCACTTGATGGGGTAGAATTAAATATTTCTGCAATAAGCATCCGGAAACCTTCTCATATGTCATGCTTCATATGTCAGCCTAGGGCAATGAATCTGGATTGTTCACTGGAGTGTTTTTCTCCGGACAAGTAATGGCTATTGAATCGGGCTTTATTTGCTCAAGGGACTGATGCCAACAAGGAATGCATTTACTGCCTTCTCCTGGCAACTTTAGGAAGTTGATTGAGAGTTCCTACTTGTAGGGGTTGTGCTCGTTTAGGGTGTCCAGGACATTGACCGAACAATGGCGGAAGAAAGAATGGTATGTAATTGGAAGGAGAATATTTTTAACACCATTCATTCTCCCTCAACTTCAGCCCGGGACCCTGACAGTCCTTCCAGGTGAGACAGAAATTCACATGCACCTCCCCTACCTCATCCACTGCATCCGGTGTCCCGATGTGGCCACTTGAACATCGGCGAGACCAAGCATAGACTCAGCGACCATTTTGCTTAACACATACACTCATGATCTACCCTGCCAAGGTCTACTAGATCTCCCTTTTAACTCCCCTTCTCATTCCCATACTGACCTTTCTGTCCCCAATTGCCAGAGTGAAGCCACACACAAATTGGAGGAATAGCACCTCATATTTCGTTTGGATAATTAAAGGCAGGATTGGTTTATGTGCCTTACTTGGAATGGAATGGGGTGGAAATCACAATCTTCATTGGTTATTTATTGTATGATTATGTGTATCATGTGTCTGCCTCTGGGTCTCACCACCTTAATAGTTATTTGGTAATAATCGTCAACCAAGAAACTTTTTCCAAGTGCAGTAGGTGTTGAGCAGGACATTTATAAACAATAGGTATGCAGATCATATTGTGAAATGCACCAAAGTTTATTTTGTTTATCTTTCAAACTTGCAGTGGCAATGAAAGCTATGAACAAAGTAGCAAGTCACATAAATGAAATGCAGAAATTACATGAAGAATATGGTGCTGTATTTGACCAGCTTATAGCTGAGCAAACTGGAGAGAGGAAAGCGGTAAGGGAATATAATTTTGATATACATTTTGTTTATTTGTTTATTTTCCAAGTGGCATAAACTAAGCTTCCTTCCAAGCTGCCTTTACTCACCTAGATTAAGGCATTTCTCCACAAATGACATTGTAGAGACATGGTAATACTAACATTGGCAAATATGTTTTCATCCCATTCTCCTTTCTTAGCTTCTCTTACATTTTGTGCCATTGTCAACTAAGATAGTTCTATTCCTGAATTCAAGATCTACTTTAATGATATCTTAATGCACATATCATCTTTTGCACTAACCTTTATTTTGATGCTTTTCTACAAACCAAATGAACAATGCATTTATTCCTGAATTGGAATGATTAAAACAATAATTCTTATTATGTTATGTAAATGGATATACTGGTCTGCCTTTTTTAATTTACTATGTTTTATAACCAACTATAAGACAAAGATTTTTTAAATTGATTTGACTTTGTTACAAGTTCCTAAGAATTCTGATTTATTTTCTTGATGTTGATTAGAAGATGGGTACTACAATCCACGTGATTAAGCCTGCTTGGAAAAATTACAGAACAATATTTGCACCGATATATTCTGCCTAAATGTCTAACATTAGTGTATTTACAATGTTATATTAACCAAGGCACAAATAAAGGAACATTTCTAGGATGATTCCCCAATACATGAAAATGAATTGTAATCATATCAAACAACTAATTACACTGTTCACGTTAATAGTTTAAAAATATTTTTAGTAGAAATTGAATGAAATTAAAGACATGATGACAGATGACAGAAAGGTCGATATGGGAATGGGAAGAGGAGGTAAATGGTTAGCAACTGGGAGATCCAGTTGGCCTTGGTGGACCGAGCACAAGTGTTTGGCGAAATGGGCAACCAGTCTAAGCATAGTCTTGCCGAAGTACAGGAGACCGCATCGGGAATACTCGATGTAGGAGATGAGGTTAGAAAATTTTCTGAAAAATAACACATGCCATCAATAGACAAATTGAGCAACAACTAATAGATTTGTCCCAACCCGAAAATTCATCTATCCGTGTTATTCAGACCTGCTGATTAACTCCAGCATTGTGCGATTAAAAATATTATATAAAGCTGCATCTGCATTTCCTTGTTTCTAACTGTGCAGGTGTTGGGCCCAGGACAATAAAATCATCCTGCAACATTATCTTAGGATAAAGTGCATCCCATTAACCAATAAGTTTTACTGTCTGAAAATAAGCAACAGAATGACTGAAAAGGAGTTCAATTAGAGTTTTTGTATTTAAGATCATACACAATATAGAAACAAATAATAATAAGAGATATGGAAATTGGTTTGGGAGAGGGAATAGGTAAGGCAATGGTAAATACTTTCTAAATATTAGAATTTTCAAACCTTAATATCTTAAACAACAATTCACTTTCCAATGTGTTAAAATTGTATTTATTACCTTTCTGGAAAAACACACAGTTTGGTAGATATTCACAGTTATCATATTGTTCAAGTAAACCATATTGATTTTGTTTCCATACTAGTCTTAACTTTCCATGGCTGGGTAAACTTGACTGGGTAATTAATGTTCAAATGCAGCAACTTAATAAAAACAATTTGCAGTTTAAGTATTACATGCAATTTCTACAAACCTAACAACAGAGTACAAACTGGCTAACACAATGTGCACAGCCTAGTATCCTTTGCTGGCTGGTAATTAATTGTTGGTCAATTTTGCATATCAATGGCATGCATTATTTTTAATGTGTGCATACCATTTTCAGACAGATTAATGTTTAACACCGCTTCTTTGAGGGTTAAATCACAAAATAAAAGGTATGGTATTTTCAATAACAGCCTTGGATTTATTTACCACACTTTCCAAGTGTACTTAAATGCATTTTCTCATTCAAATTTGAACTAAGCTAATGAGGTTTCAAAGATATTCCAAAATAGTGTAGAAATAAAGAACTGCAAATCCAGGATAATGCACTAAAGGATACAAAGAGTGGATCAGGCAGCATTCCCGGAAAAAAATTAGAGGTAATGTCTTGGTTCGAGACCCTTTTTTCAGACTCCAAAATAGTGAATCATTGTCTCATGTAAAAAAAAAAGAGCTTATGTGTGTGCATTTGTGTGGGTGTTAATCAGATGTCTCTGATTTTTACAGGTTGGGGACCTATCAATGGGAGATCTTCTTCTTCATTCAACAATTAGTTGGCTCAATCCACCATCATACTTTGGAAAGTGCAAAAAAGACCCCGAATTGGCAGCTTTTGGTACGGTGTACTTGATTTATTCAGGCTTTAGAAATGTAAATGAGTGTGATAACCATTGGTGCTGTATTTGTACAATATTTTGGGGAAATTGAAAGCAGCACGTAACAACTTCCTGTAGGGCTCCGGAGTGCTAAAATATCTGCTGTTTTAGTTTTATATTTATGTACATTCAGAGCCAGTTTGCATTGATTAATAAGCAACAATGGTTAGAGATAAGCAGTTAGATGTTTAAAGCACAGCATCTTTTCTTTAAATGTTATTTCATGTTCATTGTTTCTAGTGTTCAAAGCTGCAGTTGTTCTTATCTATAAAGATGGTTTTAAACAAAAAAGGAAACTGGTAAGTATTATATCATGAATACAGTAAATGTTTTATGATGGACAACATTTTACTTTAGATACATTATTTTGAACAATTAACTATAAAATTAAAATAATTTAAATAACAACACTTTTGTTTTTGATTTTAAAATCTCAGTTTTGAAATTACTCACAATTGTGCTACAAGACAATATTCTGGTATCACTATGTTAAAGAACAATATAGACCCATTAGATAAATGTTGGGTTTGGTTTGTTTCACACATTTGTTAGTGCCACATTTTAGTGCCATGGTGTGATTCATTTTGTCCATCAAAAGTTTGGGACTTTTGATCCAAATCCTACTTGTGACCTCGTGCACCAATTCACCAAGAACTTAGATTATATCTGGAAGCTACTTCCGTAATATTGTGGCTCACACAGCCCACAGACCACTCCTAACGCCTTTTCACCTGTTTTCAGCATTATGTAGAAGGAATCAAAAGAGAAACTGCTGGAAATGCAAAGCAGATCTCGCAGCATAATTGAATTTCAAGTCAGCCTTAAACATAAACTCTATTTCTACCTTCCAGATGCTGTCTAATCTGCAGAGTGTTTCCAGCATAGTATGCTTGCACTTTAGGTTTCCAGGTTTACTCATAGTTTGCTTTTCATTTAACTTGCAGAGGACCACTCTAAGCAGATCCCATGTGGAACTAGGGCCTTACTTTGTTCAGAGGCTTTAACTCTCAACTCTCCCTCAGGCCAACCACTTACCCCTAACCTCCCTTGTTATTTTATGTGGGCATTGAAAAATTATATTGGTACTGCCATACTTGTTTGGGTTCTAATAAAATATATTAAAAAACTAAGTTATAACTTTAGTTATGAAAGTGTTACCACACGTCTGTATCTCTTTAAGATAATTTTATTTAATTACAGCTGGTAATTAACTACTTGAACATCTGATGTATAAATCTTCATTTGCTCCTTATAAAATTGCTATAAATGATGTAATTTATTCCACATACAATAGGGAAACATTTCCCAGAGGGTGACTGTTCCCGATGATCGTGATCCTTTCCGATTTCGCCATATGATTCCCACACAAGCTTTGCAAATTCGATCAGTAACCTCTACAGGTACAAATGTTTGATTTTTATCTTAACACACAATTAATAAGACAGTTGAAGTGGGCCTCCATGTTGGGAAATGAGCTTCCACAAAACCAGTTTAGCCTTTAATATCCTTTGGTAGAGTGCTGGACTACTGTGCAAACATTTATTGTGGATGCCATTTGCATTTGTTAATTTAGATTATCTCGCCAGGTCTCTAAGTTTCCACTAATTGATAGTAATTAAATTTATAAGGAAAACTTTGAGAAAACATATTCGTCCCTGCAGAGTTTATCTTTTATTGACATTGTAGAAGATATTTGTAGAGGTATGTTTCCATTAAAGAGATAAAGTGGAAACAATTAATTATTAAATTTTAAGATTATCTTATAGAACATAGAACACACAGCATGTGAACAAGCCCTTCAGTCCACATTGTCAGTGCTGAACATAATGTCAAGTTAAACTAATCTCACCTGCCTGCACATGATCCAAATCCCTCCATTCTCTCCATGTTATCATGTTATATTGTCACATGCAGGAATTCTTAATAGGAGTACTGACTCTCCATATTCTCACAAGTGTTCCACCTGAATTGATTGGTATTAAAGTAAACCTTTTTTTAATAAGCGGTGAACTCTTGAGAAGTATTTCAGCTAAACGTTTTCAAATGTCCCAATGTTATAGCAGCTGATCAAAAATATGTTGTTCAACACTTGCACTGTTTTAGGACAGCAGAACGGCACAGCTTGTAGAGCCGTTGCCTCAAACGTTCCTGCAACATGCCAATTGGTAGGTTAATTTGCCATTCCAAATTGCTCCTAGTATGTAGGTAAATGGTGGAATCTAGCAGGAGTTGATGAGAATGTGGGGGTATAAATGGGATTAATATGGGATTAGTTTTATTTGGCAGAAGGAACTGCAGATGCTGGTTTAAATCGAAGATAGACACAAAATGCTGGAGTAACTCAGCGGGACAGGCAGCATCTCTGGAGAAAAAGAATGGGTATTGTGTCAGGATCCGGGTCGGGTCCAGGTCAGGTTACACCAGATCAGGAAACTGTCCAAATCCTTTTCCCCATGTTTTACAGGAAATACAGAGGAAACATTGCTCTGCTCTGTATTTCTTCTGAAACATGGGAACAGGAGTTTGAACAGTTTCGTGATCAGGTGTAATTGATTCAATTTTCAATGTTTACCTGATGGCTTAATTATAAATTTCTTATTTTATTGTAAAAGCTACCTCTTTATTTACCGCTTCCGTTGCTTCAGGTGAGGAACATTGTGAATGGTTGCTGCCAATAAGTTGCCAATGGGGTTATTCCTCATTTTTCACTCATGGAGTAGGTGGGCCACGACTTCCCTGGTTTGTCCTCCAGCTTTTCCTTGAGACTTCATCGCTCTTTGTGTTCCAGGTTGCACTTGGTGACAATTGTGATTTGCCAAGTAATGTGCCACTGAGGGTGTCACAAGCGTTTAAGGTCTGGAGTCCCAATAGGGGTAGCAGAAATTCAGTGGGTCTGAGGATTTTTTTTTAAGGTCCTTTATCAATGAGTACACTTCATTAGCAGTCAGCTAGTGGTCTTTTTTTCTTTGGAAGGTGCTCTCCCTGTGAGCTAGATGTTTCGGTTTGAGCTAGCAAAGGAAACAACTTGATCTGCTTTGGTCTATTCGCTTATGTGATTTCGTATCTTCAAGTTGTACAGCATAGAAACAGGCCCTTCTTCCTACCACATCTATGCCAAACATCATGCCTATCTCTACTAACCGCCTCTTGCCTGCATTAATTCTACGACCCTCTATGACCCGCTCAATCAGCTACCTATCAAGATGTCTCCAGTACTTACACTGGCAGCTCATTCCAGATACCATTCACTCTGTGTGTGAAAAATTTACCCCTCAAATCCCCTATAAAACTCCCCATTTTCACCATAAATCTATGCCCTCTAGTTTTAGACACCCCTACCATAGGAAACAGCTCTCTATCCTCTCATTATTGAATACTGCTCTCTTATGTCACCTCTCAGTGCTTTTCACTGCAGGATAAAATGTCCTAGTCCATCCAACCCTTCCTGAAAACTTATCCCTGCAATCGAGGCAGCATCTTTGTGAATCTTCTCTGCAAGCTCTCTAGCTTAATAAAGTCATTCCAAGAGTGTTGCTGCCAAAACTGCACACAATACTTCCAAGTGCAGCCTAACCAGCGTTTTGTACAGCTGTAGCATGGTATCACTTATGCTCAGCATTCTGGCTGATGAAGACACGCATGCCGTGTGCCTTCCTCACTACTCTGTCTACTTGTGCTCCAGTTTTCAGGGAACAAAGAGCTTGTACCCCTGTCGTTTCTCTGTTCAACAACACCCCCCAGGGTCCTGTCATTCACTGTTTTGCCCTGGCCTTGTTTAAGTTCCAAAAAGACATCACTTCACACTTGTCCAAGTTAAATTCCATCTGCCATTTTGTTTGACTACTTTCCCCGTTGATCTATATCCTACTATAAACCTTCTAAGTCCACCAGATTAGCAGTTTAGTGTCATCTGCAAATTTACCAACCATGCCATATAAATAATTGATGTATATACGAAACAAAGAGAACCCAGCACCGATTTCCGTGGCACGCCACTGCTCAGAGGCCTACGATCTGAAAAATAATTCTCCACTCCCAACCTGAGCCTCCACCCACCAAGAAAAATTTGCAACAGGATTTAATGGCCTGTAGGAAGAGGCAGAAGAATAGAATTGAAGTGATTGTTTTGATCAATGCTCCAATATTTGTATCAACTACGGCTGATTGGATGGAGAAAACTGATAATTAAATTGCACACCCTCTGGTGGCAATGTAATGAAATAATTAATATTTTTATAGCTTTGGTAACTATATTCTTTACCTATATAATAGTATAGAACATTAATTATTTCAAGATCTGAACTGGTTTAATATATTTTCTCATCTATAATTAAATTCTTACAAAATGCATCCTAAGCACTTGGTTATGTGCTCATACGCCCATGTGTAATCTTTGACCACTTTCTTTGACTGAATCTTATTTGTGAATTCTTATAAATTTCTAAAATCCATTGATCAAAGCACTACTGAAATCAACCTCAAATATACTCATGAATATACAGTAAAACTGCATTCATCCAGCACGCTTTGTTCGGACTATGGTGAAACTGGATTGTCAAATTTCCTAGTGCATTGGTAGTTAGGCAATCGTACAGATGATTGAATATTAATATATTTAATTACATAGTAGATTAATACATTTTCCAATGAGCCTGATATGGTTAACCAGAATGTGCAAATAGGACCCCATAGGTTTATACAGAATGCAGGAACTGAAGCCACAATGTGTCAAAGGGAGTGTAGGAACTTTGGCCCCCTCATGTACTAAATTAAGAGCGGGAACTGGAGCTCATTCTACTAAAGGAAAGAGGGAATAAATGCCCCGTGTGCCTGAAGAAACGGATAGTGGATTATCAGAATTTTACTTTATTGTGCACTCACAGAGCATAAGGATAGAAAACTCTGGTGTAGAATTCCCAAGAGGTCTAAACCTAATACTGAGACTATACACTCAAGTTCTAAACTCTCCATTCAAGATAGATACCAAAGATAGACACACAATGCTGGAGGAACTCAGCAGGACAGGCCGCATCTCTGGATGGAAGGAAGGGTCTTGACCCGAAACATCACCCATTCCTTCTACAACTACAGGAAATACTTCTACAACATCCTGTACCCATATCTTTGGTGTAGATTTCCTTCCAACACAGGATAGATACCACCTACTCATACTTCAAAGTCATTTACAAATATAGTGTGATTATTGTCTGGATCTCCTGCAGACATTAAAATTAATGGATTAAGGAAGAAAGCTCAGTTGTAGATGTGACATTTAATTTCATAAAAATCTACCAAATCTGCAGCCAACATGACACCATATGGCACCGAGACTGGATAGACTCGGTTTATACTCTCTAGAATTTAGGAGATTGAGAGGGGATCTTATAGAAATTTACAAAATTCTTAAGGGGTTGGATAGGCTAGATGCAGGAAGATTGTTCCCGATGTTGGGGAGGTCCAGGACAAGAGGTCACAGCTTAAGGATAAGGGGGAAATCCTTTAGGACCGAGATGAGAAGGACTTTTTTCACACAGAGAGTGGTGGGCCTCTGGAACTCTCTGCCACAGAGGGTAGTTGAGGCCAGTTCATTGGCTATATTTAAGAGGGAGTTAGATGTGGCCCTTGTGGCTAAGGGGATCAGAGGGTATGGAGAGAAGGCAGGTACGGGATACTGAGTTGGATGATCAGCCATGATCATATTGAATGGCTGTGCAGGCTCGAAGGGCCGAATGGCCTACTCCTGCACCTAATTTCTATGTCTATGTTTCTATATTGAGAATAGGTGTGGTTGAAATAAGTTGGAAAACACCATTTGATTTAATCATTTTTTGTGAGTAGATTATTACCTAACAATTCGTTAAGGCAAATATTGTATTCAAATCCCTTAAGGATTTTGCTTTCTTGAGCTTCTTCTAGGCTTGCATCCCAGCTAAGCCTCTGATCCTTGCTTTCCATACTTGCAGCCTCCTGCTGCTCCATCATCCATGACAGATTCACTCAGATGTGTTTATTTACCATTGGGAATTCCTTAACACTTGACTCCAGCTTAAAAGGCCCCCTTTAAACTAATTTCTGCGACTCAAACTGGGACACAGGATCTTCACTTTTCAGATTGTCTTCTTTGTGAAACATCTTTGATGGAATACCACACTGAAAGATCTACAAATGCAAATTGCTATAGTTTTCATCTAGTTTTTCACAGGAAATGAACTCGATGAAAAGCCACTGAGTAAGGCTGCATTCATAAAGTAGGTGGGAAAGGATTAACTTGACCTGATCAGCTGGAAATTCTAGCACATCCTGTGCCTCATACAATAGGGTCATGAGTAATATTTCACTGAATGACGATGCTGAACTTAAAAGGATTAAATCCAAGTAGGTTTATAGCAAATCATTGATTTTCCTCATCAAATACTTTGCCATGTTTAAGAGAATCAGGAGTATTTAATTGTCATATGCTCTGAAAACAGAACAAAATTCTTACTTGCAGCAGAAATACATGAACAAAGAGGTTGAAACACTCAGATGGTTATTGGATGCTGACATTGCATAGGCACTGAAGCAAGCTTGAGAATTTTTGCGAATGTGTAATTATATGAACAAGATTTAAAATGATTAAATCCCATTGTCATTGTGGTTTAAACTTTATTTGGTATTGTCCCCTATGTCTCTGTGAAATTGTATAAAGCTGAGTACCTCCTTCATATGTATAATTCATTATCCTGTGCCTTGATGTGCTTTTATTTGTAGATGCAGAGACTGACTGTGTCTTTGAAGTTGTTCACACTAAATCTGAGTCAGAAGGAAGACCAGAGACAACCTTTCACTTCTGCAGCAGGTAACTATTTACCTAACAATTTGCAGTATGTGCCAAGAATATAGATTTGATTTTTAATTGTTTTCCTGAAATTCACGCTGTTCTGGAAATTTTCAGTACTCCTGAGAACAAGCGGGATTTTACAAAAGCGGTTCAGTCTATACTTCGTGATAAACAGCGAAGGCAGCTTCTCAAAACTGAAAGCTTGCCTCAATCTCAGCAATATATGCCTTTTGGAGGAAAACGACTATGTGCACTAAAGGGAGCAAGACCAGTTGTGGACCGAGCTGGTAAGCATTCCACGGTATCTAGCAAGATAAAAATTATTATTAATGCCACATGGTACAGGTGCTCTTTTAGTGTTGGTGCATTATTCTGTATTTATGAAATTACTTTGGAATGTATCTTTATTCCTTAACTATGTACCTGCTGTCACAAACTTATGATACTTTTCTCACGGTTTGTCTTTCTTAGATATTTTATATTGTGACATATACCTTAAAAACACGTAGATAAAACATAAATTGCAGTATTTGACAACAGGATCAATTGCCTAAACTCACAGGTGATTGTGAAACAGTTCAATTAATTTGCAAAAGAACCTGATGAAAATGTATTTAATGAAACTGCATTCAAAAGCAAAATACTACAAATACTGATAATCTGAAACTAAATGCTGGAACTGCTCAGCAGGTCAGACATTATCTGTGCCTGCACATACTTTGTTCGGATTAAGAGGGCTGCCAAGCTATCCCTCTGCACCTGATATTTGTAACTTTTTTTTAATCTTTAGACTTTAGAGATAAAGGATTAAAAATAGTGAAAATATATTACAATATTAACATAATTCAAATGTTGAAATAAACTAATAAAGTAGTTCAAACTCATGAAGAAGGAACTGCAGATGCCGAAATCTTGAGCAAAAAACGAACTGTTAGAGGTTCTCAGAGGGTCAGGCTGCAGCTCTAATGGGAAATGGGCGGACAATGTTTTGGGTTAAAATGTTCAATCTGAAGAGGAGATCCAACCCAAAACATAGTTTGTCCATTTCCCACCACAGATGCTGCCTGACCCGCTGAGTTTCTCCAGTACTTGGCTTTTTTGAATTTTCGCACTTTAGTTTGTCCTTGGGGTGATGACCCGTCACCTGAATTGGTCACCATTGATTTTGCACCTTTCTAGCACAAGGCTGAGGGCAGGATGGAAAATGCATCCTTGCTCTCTGTTAGTTACATCCCTACTCTGCTGCTGGAGTCATTGGTGAAGCCAGTGGTGTGGCGGGTGGCAGATGCTGATAGTGCTCATGTTGAACTTCTTCCTTTCAGTACATATCCACAAAGGTTGGAGAAGCACTGAAGAAGGGTTTTGGCCCGAAACGTTGCCTATCTCCTTCGCTCCATAGATGCTGCTGCACCCGCTGATTTTCTCCAGCATTTTGTGTACCCTCGAGGCTCAAACACTTGATAGCTGCTGATCCCAACAGAACCACCAGACGGACAGCATGATTCAGGCCAATATCGGATCTTTACAAAATCCGTTGTGTTGAAATGACATTGGGATGTACACTAGTACCTGTGGTACTTTTTTTATTGACATCATTACTCCAAATATTTTACATGAGTTAACATTGTCCTACAGGTACAATGATGTCTGAATACACAAAATGATCATCAGCAATATAGTCAAGAGAAAACCCTTGCTTTGTCCAATTCTAAGGACAACTAACATTTTGGACAAAGAGCATATTTTCAGTTCTGCTTCTGATAAAACATTGCAGCATCTAATTCTAAACATTCTTATCCCTTTTTAAGTTTCAGTACCTTGCAGAAGCCTTGGTAAAAAAAGACTATCCAGGAACAGATTCACAATTGATGCAGATGACCTGTTTGGACGCAGCCAAAATAATGCGACTTTGCAGTCATCGGTGACCTGCAATGACACTGATCGCTGGGTGGAGGAGCAGTTTGATCTTGCTAAGTATGAGGAACAGGGAGACGTTAAAGAGACCGATATTCTGAGTGACGATGATGAGTATTGCCAGTCGGTGAAAAGTTTATCATTGTCAAAAGATTTACAAGAGCAGCTAAAAGCAATCAGCTTCACAAAAGATGGACATAACGAGAATGGCAAACTGTCCACGAATCGAACACCAGACAATTCACCATCAAAGATGAGATTTGCTATGAAGCAAAAACCTACGGCTGGAGCTAATGGCATTGTAGAAAACAATGTAGCAGAAGTAATCTGGGTAAAACGTGAAGACTTCAATCCAATAAAAAAAGAGAATGATGAAAACTAAAATGCAGACATGTTTCTTCAGGTATGACCATCAGGCACATTTAGTGCTGATTCTTCATGACATATTAATTACCATGGAGATGATTCCTTTGAATATTTCGATGGATATACACATGGAGGTAGTTGGAATAATTCAGAAGCCATACTTCCATCCACCTGTATTAAGAATTATATGATTGAACAGACAAAAAGATGAACAATTTTTTGACTTCATTCCACACTCCTACAATTTCCTGTACAAAGGGCTTTAATGTATGATATTTATTATCGTGGCAGTGCAAAAATATAATTTCATTTTTAGTTTATGTTATGGGTGTTTCACTCAACAAAGCTACTATATCTGTTACAAAATTACTTTGTACTTTTTACAGAAAACTGTGGATTTCATCTATCTCTTTGGGAAATATTATCTGTGCAGAATATGGCAAAATATGGTTACCGATTTGTAATCATGCAGCTTCCACAGTGGTGTGAATCAGGTGTTTATATGAACAAATGAAGAGCAGCAGGCTTCGAATAATTAACTTTTACAAACTACCATAGAGAATCATTCTACTACCAATATGTCCAATGGTACTTATATTATTGCTGTATTCATATTTGTACATATTTTCAGGCTTTAATGCGCACATCAGAAGTTGCCTAATATATTTCTTTTGTAAGCTGGAAGAAATTCTATTTTTATGTTTTTAGGTTCATTGACTTTATGAATTGTAAATGCTCCTCAAACATAATAAAACACATGAAACTAGGAATTCCTTATGCCATTTTGAGTGTTTACTGAACTAGGTTTGCAGATAAATATATTTGAATGTATTCTGAATAATTGTTTTATCGATTTTAGTATGACGTGTAATGTATGTAATGAATACATGAATTGTTTTCTTTTTAGTGAATTGACCATCAGTTCCCTTTGCAGAGAATGCCAATACATTATTAAAAATATTGAGAATGCCAAGAGATTCTAACGGCGTATCAGGAGTAAGAGGATAGCCATGGAAAGAGTGGATCCCATTAGGGAACAAGCAGTTAATCTATAGTGGAGACAGGCGATGTGGTGGCATCCTACATTAATATTTCTCATCTGTTTCACCAAGGAGAGCGATGGAAGATAGTGAGTTCCGGCACGGGTACATAAATAATCTGAAGCAAGTCAGTATTTAGAAGGAGTGCAAGAAGCCATAGGCTGTCTAAGAGTTAATGAAGCCTCAGGGCTAAATGAGATCTATCCCAGGTTGCTATGGAAAGCAAGGATGGAGATAGCTGGAGCCCTGAGGGTCATTTTTTCATCTTTGTAGGGGAGGTGTCAGAGGGCTTGAGGATAGTGTTGAATAAAGATCAAGCTCACACAAAGTGATTAGAATTGATAGTTTTTTATTAGTAACTCTGCAGAGGTAACTCAAAGAGCTTTCATCTCGGCATGCGTAATTAGGCTAACAGAGAGAGAGAGAGAGAGAGAGAGAGAGAGAGAGAGAGAACTCTCTAACGCCTGTGATGAAGCCACAGTATGAGTGACACTAATCTACATCCTCTTAAAGAATTAAATGCAAATTCAAAACTACTGAGTACTACCAAGAATTAAAACAAATGTATATTGCTGACTATATAAAGCATACATAATATATGCCAATAAACTGGAGGAAGTTCAAACATAGCCCGGGTACGTTAAGGTGGGCTTACATACACGACCAACACATGTACGGTATAGGCCATCCGTCACAGGGGACACAATCGTTGGTGAAATAGGTGTCGGAGATTGAAACGGCATTCCCGGTGACGAAACAGGAGACTTTGGCACAGGCGGTGGTGGCATAGCCATCGGCAAGGTAACCGTTTCAGAAACAGGTTGTCGTGCTGGTGCAGGCGGGCCGATGCCGCTGGATGTGGAAGGAAGTACACTCGTGCGGTCAGGATAGTACTGAGGTGGTGCTGGCTCATTCACAGGCAGGATATGTTGCCTATTACGTCGGTAGGTGCCGCCATCGGCATTGACTAAGTATGAACGTGGCTCAGAGGCAGTTCCAGAAATTACGCCAATGCGGCCGTGACCTTTGTTGGTTTGTGGACGTACTACTTGCCCCTCGTCTAATGGTGGAAGCAGTCTGCTCATTTTGTCATACCACCCTGTTGTAGCCTGGACTGGACCTTTGATGGTGGGACCACCTGCGGGATTAGTGCCTGATTCCCCACAGGCAATGTGGCCCGGGTCTGCCTTGACAACAGACGCTGAGCAGGTGAACCCAAGATACGGTTGCGGGAGATGTTGGCAGGTTGAGCACGTCCAGGTAAACATCTGATTTTGCCCTGTGGGATCATTCCATTAATTGTTTGGCACTCCTGACGGCACGTTCAGCCAGCCCATTCAACTGAGGATATTCAGGGGTGCTGGTGATGTGACGAAAACCCCATCGTGCAGCTGTCTTTGAAGTGCTGGCTGGTCGGGGGGGGGGGGCAGAGGAACAACTACAGGACTGTTTGGAGTCTGTAGACTGGGCAATGTTCAAGGACTCAGCAAGGGACTTGAACGAATATGCCACAGTCGTTACAGACATCATTAAGAAATGTGTGAAGGACTGCATCCCCACCAAAACCTTCCGAGTGTTTCCCAATCAGAAACCTTGGATGAACTTTGAGATCCGCACTCTTCTGAAGAGCAGACACCGGGCATTCATGTCTGATGATACAGTGGTCTACAAGAAGTCCAGATACAACCTTGGTAAGGCCTTCAAAAAGGCCAAAAGGGACCTGCTCCAAGCTGGAGGATGAGACCGATGTTCGGCAGCTATGGCGGGGCCTGAATGCAATCACCTCCTTCAAGGCGAAATCAGGAGGCAGCTCGAATGTCGGTGATACATCACTCCTTGACGAGCTCAATGCGTTTTACGCACGCTTTGATAGGGAGAACACCGATGTGCCATCCCGAGCCCCCATTCGCTGTGATGGTATTTCAGTCTCAGTCACAGAGGCCGACGTCAGGAAATTCTTCAGAGGGGTGAACCCTCGAAAAGCGTCTGGACCTGATGGTATACCTGGTCGTTTTCCAACAATCTGCGGACAAACTGGCTGGAGTTTTTACGGACATTTTCAACCTGTCACTTCCGAGGTCTGAGGTTCCCACCTGCTTCAAAAGGGCATCAATAATACCGGTGCCCAAGAAGAGCAAGGTGACATGCCTCAATGACCATCGACCAGTGGCACTAACACCTGTGGTGATGAAGTGTTTTGAGAGGTTGATCATGGCGCAAATCAACTCCTGCCTCGACAAAAACCTGGACCCACTGCAGTTCGCTTACCGCCACAACAGATCATGGTGGATGCAATCTCGCTGGCCCTCCACTCTGCTCTGGACCACTTGGACAACAAAAACTCATATGTCAGGCTGTTATTCATCGATTACAGCTCGGCATTTAACACAATCATCCCTTCCAAGCTGGTTACCAAACTCGCAGAACTGGGTCTCTGCGCATCCCGCTGCAATTGGATCCTCGACTTCCTCATTCACAGACCACAGTCTGTTCATATTGGTGGTAATGTGTCAGACTCGATAACAATCAGCACGGGAGCACCTCAAGGCTGCGTACCTAGCCCCCTGCTGTACTCACTCTATACTCATGACTGCTTAGCCGGTCATAGTGCGAACTGCATCATCAAGTTCGCTGATGACACCACTGTTGTGGGACGTATCACTGATGGGGATGAGTCAGAGTATAGAAGAGAGATTGAGCAACTGTCCATATGGTGCAAGCACAATAACCTCACCCTCAACACCAGCAAAACCAAGGAACTGATTGTGGACTTTGGAAGGAGTAGGATGGGGACCCACAGTCCTGTTTATATCAACGGGTCGATGGTTGAAACGGTCAAGAGCTTCAAATTCCTGGGCGTGCACATCTCTGAAAATCTTTCCTGGTCGGAGAACACAAATGCAATTATTAAGATAGCTCATCAGCGCCTCTACTTCCTGAGAAGATTACGGAAAGTCGGTCTGTCAAGGAGGACTCTCTCTAACTTCTACAAGTTCACAGTAGAGAGCATGCTGACCGGTTGCATCGTGGCTTCGCTCGCCAACTTGAGCACCCTGGAGAGGAAACGACTACAAATAGTAGTAAACACTGCCCAGTCCATCATCGGCTCTGACCTCAAAAAGGCTGGCAGCATCATCACGAACCCACACCATCCTGGCCATACACTCATCTCCCTGCTACCTTCAGGTAGAAGGTACAGGAGCCTGAGGACTGCAACGACCAGGTTCAGGAATAGCTACTTCCCCACAGCCATCAGACTATTAAACTTGGCTAGCTCAAAACTGAACATTAATACCCCTTTATCAGTTATTTGCACTTCATCAATTTATTTATTCATGTGTGTATTAACGTATATAATGGTATATGGACACACTGATCTGTTTTGTAGTCAATGCCTACTATGTTCTGTTGTGCTAAGCAAAGAAAGAATTTCATTGTCCTGTCAGGGACACATGACAATAAACTCTTTTGACTTTGGTAAATTGACTGCCAGATAGTAGTTGACAAAGAGCTCCTTGGAATGGCGAGCCAGTTTTAGAACTACCCCGTGAGAAGTGGGGCCTCTAAGAAGATCGATGTCAAACCAACCGGAATACGAGTCGACAAGAAACAGGTACTGCTTGCCATGCCACTCAAATATGTCAGTTGCCACTTTAGACCACGGGAGGGCAGGAACCAAGTGTGAGAGAAGTGGTTGCTTTTGTTGATGGCATGTATCGGTTTGTTCAAAATACTGAGCAGGGGTTGGTGGTCCGTTTCAATCGTGACCGTATTTCCAAAGATAAAGTCATTAAACATCTTGAATGCGAAAATGACCGCTAGCAGCTCCTTTTCAATCTGGGCGTAGCATTGTTCCGTGTCAGTCATGGTGCGCGAAGCATCAGGGACAGGCCTGTTGCCGTTACCATCATCTTGGAGACAGGCTGCCACTAAACCACACTGTGAGGCGTCACAAGTCAGTGTGACCGGTAATTTAGAATTAAAGTAGGCGAGAGTGGGGGCACAAGGCATCTGCTGTTTAAGACTGTCAAACACCCTCTGCTGTTGCTCATGCCAGGCCCAAACAGTGTCCTTGTGGGTCAGCTGGCGTTGTGGGGGCGATATTTCACTGAAGTTAGGAATACATTTTCCCAAGTAGTTTACCATGCCAAGGAATCTCTGTAGGTTGAGCATGTCTGTGGGTGCTGGTAACTCGTTAATAGCCATGGTTTTCGATGGATCAGCCTTGAGGCTGTCTTTCATGAACACATGGCCTATGTAGTTCACCTCACTCACTCTGAATTTGCACATTTGAGGGTTTAACTTGAGGTTGATTTCTTTAGCGCGGTCCAGAATCTTTTAAAATTTGCGTTGTGTTCTTGAATAGTTCGTCCAGCAACGAGGATATCATCAACTACGATGGCGCATGGGTAGCCTGCAAACAATTGTTCCATAGCGCGTTGAAATACTTCACTAGCAGATTTTATGCCGAATGGCATACGAAGAAATTTGTACCGCCCGAAGGGTGTGCTGAAGGTAGTTAACTTGGAGGAGTTGTGTTCCAGAGCAATCTGCCAGAATGAACTCTTGGCAGATTGGTGAATACAGTTGCTTCGCCCAGCTGCGCTGCAAATTCTTCCACTGTGCGCATGGGATAGTGTAGTCCCTTAATGGCTCTGTTTAAATCCTTAGGATTGATGCAAATCAATACTTCATCCTTATTCTTTTTCATTGCTACGACCAAGGTCGAGACCGAATCCAAGAGGTCAGTGACGGGGGCGATCATACCCATAGTCACCATTCTGTCGAGTTCACCTTGTACACGTTCCCGCATAGCATGGAGAATCCAGTGTGCCGGATGGACTACTGGGTGTACCTCGGGGTTAGTTGTGATTGTGTACTTGACAGGCAACCTGCCCAGCTTGTTGTTAAACAGATTTTTGTATTGTGTCAGGATTTGTTGAGTGAAGCCACATGTTGTAGACAGTTGACAAACAGATGCACTGAAGGTGACCAGACCCAGTTTGTCACAAGCCTTAATGCCCAGCAAAGAAGGCACATTTTCTTGAACAATAAAGAAACTCAGGCTGTGGCCAAATGAATCAAGACAGCATCGATAGTGTGCACTGCACCTCCTGATAATGGAAGTAGGGTGGCAGCTGTGTGATTGATAGTCTATTTTTTTTTAATCCTTTTGAGCTCAGATAAAGATAACACATTTCAGCAAGCCCCAGTGTCTAGTTTCACAAAAACATTATTTCCGTTAATGAGGAGAGCGACCCTGGGATCGTGATGTTTATGAGACAAGTCAGACAAATAATGCATGTCCATATCAAGATCCTTGTTAGCAGACAGTATGTCCTCGTTAGCTTGAACAGCACGCGTGGGAGGACTTCTGACACCATGTTGAATAAAGATCAAGCTCAAGCTCACACAAAGTGATTAGAATCCATAGTCTTTTATTAGCAACCCTGCAGTCGCTTAATGGCTCTGCCATGATATGACCGTTCTATCTGCCCAGAGAGTTTACCTCCACTGTTGTGACTGCAGCCTATATCCCTCCTGATGCTAATGCCAAGCTTGCAATGAAAGAACTGCATATTGCCATTAGCAAACAAATGACCCTCAATCCAGACGCAGCCTTCATTGTTGCAGGTGACTTCAATCACTCCAACCTGAAGACTGTACTCCCCAAATTCCACCAACATGTCTCCTTCACCACTAGAGAGGACAAGACACTGGACAAAGTCTACCCCAACATGGCTGAAGCGTACAAAGCCATCCCCCTCCCCCACCTTGGTCAGTCTGATCACTTATCATTGTTCCTGCTCCCTAAGTACTCCCCACTCATCAGACGCGTTAAACCCACAGTGAGGACAGTCAAGGTTTGGTCAGATGAAGCGGACTCCACACTCCAACAGCGTTTTGGTAACACTGACTGGGATGCGTTTGCAGCTCAGGCCACCCTTGACTCCCACACTGACATTGACGCCTATAATTCCTCAACTCTCCATCAACTCCTCCATCAACACTGTCACCACTCTCAAACAAATCACCACATACCCGAATCAGAAGTCATGGATGAACAGCGAGGTCAGGCTACTGCTGAAAGCATGGGACTCGGCTTTCAGGTCAAGCGATGCCCGTGCCTATAGGTCATCAAGGTCCAATCTGAAGAGGGGCATCAAGAGCACCAAACATAGATACAAGCTGTGGATCGAGGAGCACTTCGACAGCAACTCCGACCCCCGACGCATGTGGCATGGTATCCAGGCCATCACTGACTACAGAGCCACCAACTCCACCCCCACTTCCAGCTACGCATCCTTCCTCGAGGAACTCAATCACTTTTATGGCCGCTTTGAAAGGGACAACCAAGAGTTGGCCATCAAGGCTGTGCTCCCCGATGACCACCAGACGCTCACACTCAACCCCTATGACGTGCACGTGGCACTGAGTAGGATCAATGTACGTAAGACTGCCGGGCCTGACGGCATCCCCGGGCGCGTCCTCAGGACCTGTGCTGCACAGCTGACAGACGTCTGGACTGACATCTTCAACCTGTCACTTGCCCAGGCAGTTGTCCCCACGTGCCTTAAAACTAACTCCATCGTGCCAGTGCCAAAATACTCCACTGCGGCGAGCCTCAATGACTTCCGCCCAGTTGCACTCACCCCTATCATCGCCAAGTGCTTTGAAAGGCTGGTCATGGCACACCTCAAATGCTGCCTACCTCCCACTCTACCAGTGGGAGGTAGACCCCTACCAGTTTGCATACCGCAAGAACAGGAGCACGGAGGATGCCATCTCAACGGCACTCCACTCCGCCCTCTCCCACCTAACCAACAGAGACACTTATGTGAAAATGCTGTTCATCGACTACAGCTCAGCATTCAACACCATTATCCCCTCTAAATTGATCGCCAAACTCGATGACCTGGGCATCAACCCCTCCCTCTGCAATTGGTCACTGGACTTTCTAACCAACAGACCACAGTCTGTTAGGTTGGATAACCATTCCTCTTCTACCCTCACCCTGAATACTGGCGTACCCCAGGGCTGCGTGCTGAGCCCCCTCCTCTATTCCCTCTTCACCTACGACTGCATACCTGTACATGGTACCAACACCATCATCAAGTATGCAGATGACATGACGGTGATAGGCCTCATCAGCGACAACGATGAGTCGGCCTACAGGGAGGAGGTTCAGCTCCTAACAGCATGGTGTGCCGACAATAACCTGGCCCTCAACTCCAAGAAGACCAAGGACTTCAGGAGATCGAGAGGCTGTACGCACAACCCCATCCATATCAACGGGATGGAGGTGGAACGTGTCTCCAGCTTCAGGTTCCTGGGGGTCAACATCTCCGATGACCTCTCCTGGACCCACAACACATCCTCGCTGATCAAGAAGGCTCACCAGCGTCTCTTCTTCCTGAGGAGACTTAAGAAGGTCCACCTGTCTCCCCAGATTCTGGTGAACTTCTACCGCTGCACCATCGAGAGCATCCTTACCAACTGCATCACAGTATGGTATGGTAACTGCTCTGTCGCCGACCGGAAAGCTCTGCAGAGGGTGGTGAAGATCGCCCAACGCATCACAGGCTCCTCACTCCCCTCCATTGAGTCTGTCCATAGTAAACGATGCCTGCGCAGGGCGCACAGCATCGCCAGGGACAGCTCAGACCCCAACCATGGACTGTTTATCCTCCTCCCATCCGGGAGACGCTACAGGTTCCTCCGCTGCCGTACCAGCAGGCTCAAGAACAGCTTCTTCCCTGCGGCTGTCACACTTCTCAACGCTGCACCTCAATGACTGCCTGTCTCCACCCCTTCCCCCCCCCCCCCCCCGGACTATCCAATCACCAGCAAATTGCATGGATACCACTGTATATGTATTGATGTATATACTCATACTACTGCGCAATTACTTGTTTATTTGTAAGTTTGCCCTTCGGAGATACCAACTGCATTTCGTTGTACACTGCACAATGACAATTCAATTCAATTCAATTCAATTGCAGAGGTAACTCAAAGAGCTTTCATCTGAGCATGTGTAAGTAGTCTAACAGAGTGAGAAAGAGGGAGAGCTCGCTAATAAACCTGTGGGCGGAGCCATAGTATGAGTGACACAAATCTACAGATAACGAATGTTATTCCTTTATTTACGAAGGGCAGTAGAGATAAGGGCTGGTGGTCGGAAAATCATTTGTAAAGATCCTAACAAATAAGACGTATATTTGCAAAGGCAGTGGTTGATTCGTGGATAGTCAACATAGCTTTGTTGGGGAGAAGTCTGGCCTCATTCATTTGATTGAGTTTTTTTAAGGTAACTGAGAAGATTGATGAAGGAAGAGCGGGAGGCATTGTCTTTACGGGCTTTAATAAGGCATTTGACAAGGTCTATGGTGCTTTGGTTAAGGAGGTTAAGGTACGTGAAATTCAAAGGAAGCTGGCTAATTGGATCCAAAAGTGGCTTGGTGATGGGAGGCAAAGGTTGACTAAAAATCTGTAAGCAGTGGTTTACCGCACTGGGACCCTTATTGTTGTGATTTTTTATTAATAAACTGGATGTGAATGTAGGAGGCATAGCTAGTTTGTTTGCAGACGACCTGAAGGTTGCTGGTTGTGGACAGTGAGGTAGTCTGGATATAGATCAGATGGAAAGTTGGGCTGAACTTTGGAATTTAATCCCTACAAGTGCGAGGTGATACATTTTGGGAAGTCTAGTAGAGGTAGGACATATACAGTAAATGGTAGAGTACCAAGGAATGTTTGTGTACCAAGGAAGTACCAAGGAACTTTGAGATTCAAGTCCATAATGACTTGAAAGTGGCAACTAGGATAGATAGGGTGAAGAATAAACCATATGGCGTGCATTTCTTTATAGATTGCAGCATAGAATATAAATATTGGGACATTATTTTGTAACTTTATGAAACTTTGGTTAGCTCCCACTTGGAGGTATGCTGTTCTGGTCAACACTCTATATGAAGCATGTGGTTATTCTGAGGAGAGCAGAAAAGATTATCCACGATGTTTCCTCTATTGGACATAACTTATGGGAAGCGATTGCTTGGCCTGCGTTTGCTTTCCCTGAACTGAAGGAGGCTGAGGGGTGATCTGATGGAGGTATACAAAAATACCAGCGGTTTGGATAGTCTTGATCTTTTTTTAATGGTAGTGGTATCAAAAACAAGAGAGCATGGGTTTAAGGTGAAAGTTTTAAAGGTGCTTTGAGAGGCAACTTTTGTTTTTACACAGAGTGGTCGATATTTAGAATGTTCTTCCAGAGGAGATGGTGGAGTCAAAGATACCATCACTATGTTTAAGAGACATTTAGGCACTTCATGGAAAAGGCATTGAAGGATATGAACCCATACAGACAAATATGTTTGTGGGAAGGACACAAAGTGCTGGAGTAGCTCAGCGGGTCAGGCGGTGTCTGGAGAAAAAGGATAGGTGACAGTTTTGGTTCGGACCCTTCTATCTTTTGTATAAACCAGCATCTGCAGTTCTTTGTTTCTTCAAACAAATTTTGGGAGATGGGCAAAAAATACATAATAGGACGTTGGGCCTGTTTCTGTGCAGCACAACTCTATGATTTGGTACAAGATACTTAGGTTTGCTACAAACCCACACTAAACACATCGGATACTGAAGATGGCACATGGCAAGCAAATTTGGGAGGAAATCACTGGAGTACTGACCATAATCTTGTAATGTTCTTTGGCTACATAGGTGGTGCCAGAGGACTGGAAAGTAATAAAAATAAGTATAAGCCCAGAAGGTTCAGGCTAGTCAGTGGGATACCTTTTAAAACTCAGGATTGTTAGTCATCTGAAAGGAAGTGGGTTAACTGATCCTTTGTTTTGGTTTTGTTCGGGACAGATTGTGTAACCACTTTAAAAGATCATTTGAGGGGCTGGGGCAGGGAGGGGACAGGGATTTATATTTATAGACCACTAGGATCGCTTCGGGGGTAGGGTTCACCTGTACAAAAGGGACGGGTTACACGTTTACCGGAGGGGAACGTCAACATTCTGGCAGGCAGGTTTGCTCGTGTTGCACAGGTGGGTTTAAACTAAATAGCGGGGGGGGTGGAAGGAGTTGACAAATTGGGAGTATAAGGATGGAGTTAAAGGGGAAGAGAGTACAGGAAAGGTTACAAAGGACACCCGAATTAATGGGATGTAAAGTTCAAGAAGGGATAAGAGAATGTCAGGTGAAATAGGAACTGGTGTGAGAGGGGAGATGAATACCAAATTAAAAGTGTTATATATAAAAGCATGAAGTATAAGAAATAAAGTGAATGAGCTTGAGGCTCAGTTAGAAATTGTTAAGTATGATGTTATGGGAATTACAGAGACATGGCTGCAAGAGGATCGGAGCTGGGAACAGAATATTCAGGGTTATATGTCCTATCGAAAAGACAGACAGGTGGGCAGAGGGGGTGGGGTGGCTCTGATGGTAAGGAATGAAATTCAGTCCCTTGCGAGGGGTGACACAGAATCAGAAGATGTCGAGTCATTGTGGATAGAACTGAGAAATTGTATGGGCAAAAAGACCCTGAAAGGAGTTATCTATGGTCCCCAAAACAGTAGCCGAGAGATAGGGTGCAAGTTGCATCAGGAGTTAAAATTAGCATGCAACAAGTTGAGTGTTGGAGCAAAGAGGTCCTTCTGCAGTTGACCAGGGCCCTGGTGAGACCACACCTGGAGCATTGTGTGCAGTTTTGTTCTCCTAATTCGTGCTATTGAGGGAGTGCAGCGTAGGTTTAAAAGGTTAATTCCCAGGATGGTGGGACTGTCATATGATGAAAGAATAGAGCGACTGGGCTTGTATTCACTGGAATTTCGAAGGATGAGAGGGGTTCTTATAGAAACATATGAAATCATTAAGGGATTGGACACGCTAGATGCATGAAACATGTTCCCGATGTTGGGGGAGTCCAGAACCAGGGGACACAGTTTAAGAATAAGGGGTAGGCCATTTAGAACTGAGATGAGGAAAAACTTCTTCACACAGAGAGTTGTGAGTTTGTGGAATTCTCTGCCCCAGAAGGCAGTGGTTCATTGGATGTATTCAGAAGAGAGTTGGATGGAGCTCTTAGGGCTAGTGGAATAAAGGGGTATGGGGAGAAGGCAGGAACAGGGGGTACTGATTGTGGATGACCAACCATGATCACATTAAATGGCGGTGCTGGCTCGAACTGCCAAATGGCCTACACCTGCACCTATTGTCTATGTATCTATTTGATGAGGTCATCGATAGTTATGTAATCATATGTATGTATGTATATAGACTTCCAGAAAGCTTTTGATAAAGCTTCATCAGCCGAATCGAAGCACATGGCACTAGAGGTTGATAGTATGCATACAAAGTTGGCTGAGTAACAGACAATAGACAAAAATACATTGTGAAATGTTTTATAATGAGTAGATGGTGGTAATAGGCTGGTAGAATGGGCAGATGCCTGGCAAATCCAGTTGAATCAGGGAAATGTGAGATGATTCTTTTTGTAATAAGATTGAGGAGAATAAAATAGAGCTAAGGATACTTCTAAATGGAATGCAGGAGAGGAGGGACATGAAGAATGTATTCCAAAGTAATGAAAGTGGCATTGTCGGTTGAGAGAGTGGTTAATAGCACATAGACGATTCTTGGCTGAATCGAAAGGGACACAAGAGTAGATAAGCAGGAAAGTTATGTAGGATTTTATAAAACAATTGTACAAGCTCAATTTTCTCTATTGTAACATAAGGGATACATGAAGGCATGAAGATGTATGAGAATGGTTCTTGAAATGAGGACCAGTTCCATGAAAAGACTGGCTGGCATTGTTTTCTTTGGAGATGAGAAGTTGAAGCAAGATTTGTAAAAATTGTAAAAGGTATGTAAAATGATGAGTCTTAACAGATTGGATGGTCAAGGTGTTTTCCTGACTGGAGGATCAGATGTAACAGGTATAAAATAAAGATGGCAACATGATTACACAGCAGATGGATAGAATATCAAAAGCTTGTGATTTGATTTGATTTGATTTGATTTGATTTTATTATTTGTCATTCGGACCTCAGAGAGGCTCGAACGAAACTCCGTTTCTACATGCCATACATAAATCATTAAAAAAATACACAGACAATTCAATTCACACAAACATCCATCACAGTGAATCTCATCCTCACTGTGATGGAAGGCAAAGTCTTCTCTCTCCCCCGCACCATCTCACTCCCGAGGTCGAAGCTGCAGGCGGGCGGTGTTAAGTTCCACGGCCTTTGAGGTAGCGCCGGGCGATGTACGGCCCCGCTCTAGGCCCAAAGGTCACAGTTGGAGCCCCCGGCGGGCGCTGGAATGTCCCGCGGCCATGAAAGCCGCGCCGGGCGATGTACGGCCCCACTCCAGGTCGCTCCAACCCCGCGACACGAGCTGGAGATGTTGTGTTGCGGGAGCTCCGGAGAGCGGTCTCCCACCCGGACCCGCGAGCTCCCGATAGTCCACCGGTCTGCAGCTGGAGCTGAAGCTCCAGAGTCGGGCCGCAGCGGCGAGCCACCACCGCTCCCCACGCTCCGAGGCCAGCCAGCCCCATGACGGTGAGTCCGCAGCTCCGTGAATGGAGCACCCAGGTCGTCTCGGTCGGAGGCCGCTCCATGGTGCTAGGCCCCAACAACAACGGAGACCCGACAGGGAAAAAGTCGGGTCTCCCGTGCAGGGAAGAGATTTTAAAGTTTCCCACCCCCCACATATACACAGTTACAAACAATACAAAAAAAAAACACGAACAACTATATTTAACTAGACAAAAATTAAAAAAAAGACAGACAGGCTGTAGGGGCCGCTGCAACGTGAGTCGCGCCCGCCCACTGATGTGGTGGGGAGTAGGTTCCATTGTGTCCTTCAAAGAGAAGATAAATATTGGGAGAAAAAATTACAAGGCTTCAGAGATGGGGCTGGTAGTTGAAACTAGGTTTGGTCTAGTAGAAGGATGGAGTGAGCATGATGGGACAAATAATAAGTAAGTAAGTAAATTTTATTTATATAGCACGTTTAAATCAACTCGCGTTGAAACCAAAGTGCTTTACATAGAAGAAATAATTAGGTTTCCGTACATCCATAGAAAAAATTAAAAATAAGAAAAATGACACAACACATTATAGAATTAATCTCCTTCTATGCTGTAAACCTGAGATACAAGAAGAATTATACTAGGAATATCACTTGTCTTCATTTCAAGAGCGCCTGTGGAAAGTATCTCTCAAACGCACGTAAATAAAAGATTTTAAAAATTGAAACTGTTGTTTAAATGTACTATCCTATTCATTTCTGTACATGTAAGTATGCTTTTCTTGTAACACGTGTGAACATTATAACCAGAGCCTCTGTTTATCTTGTTTGCATTAGAGATACTGTGATTTCTACTGCAGTAAGTAATTCTGATGCCCTTGTGCATTTCTTGAAGGAATCTACCAAGGAACAACAGATATGCAGCTATAATCGATATACAGAAACAATCTTCAAGAAATGTGACTCCTGTTCATTGATATACAGCAACTATCCCATGGGTCTTTCATTTTCTACCTAAATCAGAGCCTTCCATATGCCAGTGAACACCAGGTAGTCAGCTGGTCATCCTGGTTGCGTCTGCTCTCGATGACAATATTACATTTATTACCAACGAATGTTAAAATGCGGCTGCTTTATGAAATTTGATAAGCCTCTGCCAAATCAATATGTAACACATTCAAACAGAACATGCCATCCTACAGTTTGCAGTCGTCTCATTGCCAGTGCTTGTTTGAAGCACTAAAACCATTCCTGGCTTTTGAGCTTGTTTCTCATTTCCACATAATCAACTGGAAGTCAGCATTAATGGATAAACAGCAATAAATTCTACTTTCTCTCTAGAAACTCTACAGCATGTTGCTGCAACAAAGAATAGAACATTGATAGCATGGTCAACGCGCACTTTGTCAGAGTGGAATTCGTGAGGTTTGGAGAGGAAAGTTTGAAGCCACAAGGCAGATGTTCGAAAATGACTTGGAAAATGACGTCCAAGGAGAATAGAAGATAATTTAAGATTGATAACCTATTTGTTAACCCAGTCATGCAAATTCCACAATTCCCATATTATAACGGTGACTACATTTCCAAAATGTGTTTGCAAGAGACCTGGGCTACACTGTGGTAATGAACATTTTTATATATAATTGCAAATTTCCCTTTTTTAATGGGAAGTAAATAATTGGTCATCAAAACCTCAATTGTATAATTGCAAAAAGCAAAGATTAAATATTGTGGATGTGTTGAATATACAAATGCTGAATATACTCAACAAATCGAATATCCTACAAGGAGACAGAAACTGACTTAAATATTTAGTTTTCTTTCCTGCCTTTTAATAATGTCAAAACAGTCTTGTGCATCATCCTCACTATTTTTAAAGTCCCATAAACATTGTGATCTTTGGTTGTCAGGTTCTCTTGGGTAACAGTGCATTATGTTACATCTTGCCCACGTCATCTTATTGACTAATTGCCTGGCAATTGCAACCTCAGCAGCCGGTTCTGAAAGGCAACCAACTGCACTCGCCCAGTGGAGTAGTGCAGTCTCAAGAATGGAAACTGCAATGATGGAAATAGCTAGGAAGTCTTCCCAAGGATGCAAGGGAATCTAGACAGGCTGGCAGAGTGTAGTACTTGCAGGTGGCATGTTTTTTGTGCAAAGTGGCGACATGGACCCTCCATGTACTTTGTCTACATGGCATTTCTGGGAGTAGATTATCAGGGAGATCTGTGTTTAGGAAAATATACCACATGAGACCAGTCTAAATTGGCAATGTCTGCAAATTATTCGCCCTATTCGTTTGGGTAAAGGAAAAGTAGATGAAGTATGGAGCTTGGATGACCTCCCTAATACAGAAATGTGCAGCAAACTGACATGATAGAGATCTGCAGCAGCAGCCTGGACTTGTTCTGAAGCTATGAAGTTAAAACTGATCATGACCTCAACTTCCATGAGCCATGTTACTCAAGGACATGTGTGAGCCTGAATATGAGGTTGCGGAGGTCACACAACACAAGTAGGACAGTCTTGGAGAAGTCTAGGCTTCATGGACTTTGCTGCTCAGTGAAAGCTAAGTACTAGCATCCAAAGCTGGATATTTTTACAGGCAGTCAAATCTGGACAGTTTTCCAGGCGATGAGCCTTTCTATATCTCTTTCCACGTGGTTCCTGTGGCATCCATGAAGCAACAGCACACCATCCAGCAGAAAAGGTTCTCGGGGATATTGGTCTTTGTTGCAGGAAATTAGTTGATGTTGCAAGATGGGCTTTGTCTTAAGTGTGAGCAGTGGGTAACAAGGAATGAGACTGTAGAGTGTTATATCCGCATGGACCCCAGCTATGCCTGCCTCTTGGTTTGATACGTTGAACAATCCCTGTTCCAAGCGTACACTGGCCCTATCCGCAAACTCAATCTCCATTACATTGACGACTGCATCGGTACTACCACCTGCATCCATGCAGAACTCATGGACTTTAACTTCACCACAAATTTACATCCTGCACTCAAATTTACTTGTACCATTTCTGACACCTTCCTACCCTTGATCTCACAGTCTCCAACACAGGAAATAGACTATTGACTGATGTCTATTACAAAACCTCTGACTCCCACAACTATCTTGACTACACTTCTTCCCATCCTGCTTCCTGCAAAGACTCTGTCCCCTACTCCCAATTCCCCTGTCAACGCCACATCTGTGACAAAGATGAGGTGTTCCATACGAAGACATCCAAGATGTCCTCATTCTTTAGGGAACGTGGGATCCCATCTCCCCCTAGATGAGGCCTTCACTCCTGTCTACTGATTACGTGAAGAAGAAGCCCCGCCAGGCGCATGCGCGTCATACTTCAAAACACAGAAACTATAGTCGAAGTGATATAGTAAGACTCAGAAGACTAAAACTACCAGATGATCTTTGCGATTATGAGGGCCGGGAGCGGAGGACACGTAATTCCTCATAGTAACTCCTCATAAAATAAAGATCAAACTTCAAACTGGTAAGTTCTCATTTAATCTTACTATTTTACTTCGGAGTCACGTGAGTGACTGTGAAGATTTCAAAGCCCTGTGATTTCATGCCGTAGATCCATTCCATACGACACAATGCATCAGTTGACACAGTAGAGAATAAATAATGTATTGAACATTGCTTCGAATTATCCAATAATTATTTTAACAGTTCTTAAACCCCTCTGTCCCAGGGGGAAATTACAAATTAAATTTATAAAGACAAAGAAATCAAACCGAACCCAAAACAGCATGCCCAAACCCTGGCACTGTCAGGACAGGTTTATCATAAAATTTTTAAAAAGTTGACTCCTTAGACCATCCTGCAGCCCTGAGGATTTGGTCTAGTGGCACGTCCTGCGCCTTAGCTGCGGATGTTGATGCCGCCCTGGTGGAGTGCGATTTAAACACATGAGTGTCTACTCCAGCACAATCGAAAACCTGTTTTAACCATCTAGAAATAGTTTGTACTGACACCTTTTTATTAAGTTTTTTGTGACTGATGAGCATTGCTGTTTCAGAGCCTCTGAGACTCTTAGTTATCTCGATGCTTAGTTGACTCGGGTGCTTAACTACACATAACGTTTGCTCAACAGGGTATGCTTTAAAGCTTACTTTGGTTCCGGCCATTCTTGGCGTGCTTTGTTTGCACTCATTGCGCTGATACAAGCACCATGAGCATAAGTGTTAACTTCTGAAAAGACAGTGACGTAATTGGAGCCCATTGCCGAAGCAGTGTGAGAGCTATACTGACATCCCAGATTTCTGTATATCTAGGCTAAGGAGGTTTCTTGTTAAAGATTCCTCTCATGAATCGGGACACTAACGGATGAGACCCGATAGATTGTTGTTCTGAAAACTGCCCTAAATAGGAGGACAAAGCACTCCAAGCACTATTAATGGCACTATAGCTCAAATGTTCATCAAAATGCAATGTAGCAAGGAACTCCAATACATTAAGCAAAACATCTCCCATTCCTTAATATGAGACACATATTGTTTCTTAGTGCTATCTCTCCAAGCTGCAGTTATCACATCCATGGTCCTACTCGACAGTCCAAGGCCTTGGAACGGTCTGGTCAGAACCTGCAGATTAACAAATTAATACGATCATGTAACGGAAGACTTTCTCCTGTTACTGGATGCACCAACAAATTACTGCAGTTGGGGACAGTCATGAATGGCTGAGTCATAATTCTGAGCACCAATGGGAACCATGGCTGTGTAGGCCAGTCCGGAACCACCAAAACACCTGAGGCGGAGTCCTGCTCTATTTTGGTGAGGCATTGCCTAATAAGGCAGAATGGGGGGGAAAGCATAAAAGAATGTACGTCCCCAATGTAGCGAGAATGCATCCACCGCCACTGCTCCTGGATCTGGTTCCCACAAAACGTATTTAGGCAACTGGTGATTTAGCCTGGATGCAAACAGATCAATATCTGGCAAACCATAGCGGCTGACAATCATTTTAAAAACATCAGGATTTAACATCCATTCTATGTTGTCATTAAATTTCCGTGACCTGTTGTCTGCCACCACATTATCTCTACCTGGTAGGTAGATAGCTGAGACCCAGATGTTTCTGGAAATACACCAGTGCCACATGAGGTTAGCCAGATTATCATATGATACTGACCTTATTCCTCCCATGTGATTGATATATGCAACAGTCGTGGTATTGTCAATCCGGAGCTGAACATGTAAATTATTCATTGTTGAACAATAAGCTTTTAATCCATAGAATGCACCCAGCAATTCTAAGTAATTTATACCATGCCTGTGCAGGATTAAATCCTCTTGCACACTCCATCTACCACCACAGCTAGACTCGCTGTCCGTGGCTCCCCATCCCAGAGCACTCACATCTGTTTGTAAAACCACTGAAGGTTGCTGAACCAAAATGTTTTTGGTAGTTTGTACAATATTGATAATCCACCATTGTAATTCAGCGATGGCTCTGGTTGGTAACTGCATAGGTCTATCAAAATGACCTGCATGTTCTTTAAGTGCTTGTTCTCTAGCATGTTGCAGACTTTGATAGTGCAGGAGGTCCAAATTCCACTGCAGGGAAAGCCACCACCTATTTGCCAATAACACTGGCTACTTCCCGGATGGAGGGGTGTTGTTTTTCAGCGAGACTAGTACAGACCTCCCTGATCTCCACTGCCTTGGCTGTAGGCAAAGTCACTGACATATCAACTGAATCAATGACAAACCCCAAATAATCAATTTTTTGGTATTGCTCTAACTTGGATTTTGTTGGATGGACCAGAAACCCTAACCTTTCAAACAGGTGTTTGGTTGCTGAAACTGACTCCTCAGCTGCCTTCTGAGTGTTGCTTATGATTAAATACCATCCTCAACAATTTGTCATCCTCTCAATTACCCCTTTTTGGTCCAAAACCGTAATTTCTTCTTTTACCTGCTGAGTTTCTGGTCCAGAAAAAAGCAATACCTGACTAGGCATATTTTGTACAGGTGGATCAATTCCTGACATAAACTCTATTCGAGATCCTGACACAGTGTCCAGTATAAACCGATCAGATGTTATGCAGCACCAGTCATCATAAAATAACTGCTACCTACCCCCAACCGGAGGTTGTTCCCCAGAAATTTTATCCTGGACAGAATGAATCACCCGTACCTCTACAGTCGACCTCAGAGTTTGTGTCCTTTTCGCCATGCTGGGGTTGTAGTTGGGATATACAGGTGGGTAATACCGTCATCCCACTGGCCCCACTCTGCTTGGCACTGCCCATGGATCTGACCCCCTTCGCGCTGAAAACAATCTGCGAGGTGGCATCCTGGCAGAAGGGACGTATGTCTTCATGAGACCGATTGTCTTGGCCTCTCCCTCCAGGTCTTTGACTTGTTTGAGGAGGTCCACCCCAAATAAATAATCTGGGGCTTGGATATTGGTGGACCTACATAAAGCTGCAAATCTTGGGTTCAGCATAGGTTGTATGGCTATTTTCCTTATACAGTTTACCTCGAAATATGCGTTACTCAGCAGGGCCAGCATATCCTGCTGTGTGCCGGACATTGGTGCCCCTCGGACCATTTTGCCAAAGGCAGTGATGCCTGCTCCTACCAATTTGAGGACCCGTTGGAAACGGATTTCTTGTCCACGCATCGTTGTACTCATTTGTGCCCATATAGCAGAGTTCACAGTGGGCACTTTGAGCGACGCACAATTGACAGGTGTTTTGTATCTGGTGGCTGTTTCTTCCATGATTGTGTCCTGTAGCCGGTGAGAGACCATATAATTGATATTGGCCGCCAGGTTTTCTTCCATGGTCTCACCAGTACCTTCCGGAATAGCAAAGTTCCTTGCTATATCCGGGACACCTGGAGCATGGCTCATGTGCTCTGGTGTGTGCTCAAAAGCAGTGACACCAGCTTCAGGGTCAGACTCCTCCTGTCCTGGCTCTCCCGAGTCTTGCTCCAGGGAGGTCTCTTCCAGCCCTAAACGAGGTGCTGGAGAGGGTTATTCCCACTGATATTGATAGGCAGTGTAATCTTCACTGTATGGGCCTCCATGTGAGGCTGCTTGGGGAATCCTAGGGGCATTCAACCCCGATTGAAAAATCTCATGGCTCATTAGAGTTTGGAGCATCCTCTCCATTTGGTCGAGCCGTCCCCATACCTTTTTATTATCAGGAGGGGAGTCTTCCTCATCATCAGACCCGTCAGATAAAACGGGCCTGAGGGATTTTCTCTTGGCCTTCCTCCCTGGTGGAGTGGCCTCAGTGCCCTGAAGCACTGGAACTGATGGAGGCAGTTCAGCTGCCGGTAGAACAGCAGCCGGTATTGGAGCTGGCGTTACTGCAGCCGTTATCTCTCGACCCGATCTGCGAACTGGAACCGCGAGCCCGCGCGTTCCACTCGTACTCCGGACACTTTTCACGTGATTCCGAAGTAAAATCAGTATTTACATGTTAGAAAATATTTTTTTTACAAAAGACACAACACAACAGTAAATTAGGCCCTGGTGAGATAAAAGTTTACAGTCCTGATGGCCTGTGGGAAGAATTCATCCACTCTGTTTTCACAGCATGACAGTGGAGGTGCTTGCCTGACCGTAGCAGCTGGAACAGTCTGTTGCTGGGGTAGTAGGGGTCCTCCATAATGTTGCTGGCTCTGGATCTGCACCTCCTGATGTATGGGCCCTGCAGGGGGGTGAGTGTAGTTCCCTTAGTTAGTTTGGCCGAATGCACTACTCTCTGCAGAGCCTTCCTGTCCTGGGCAGAGCTGTTCCCAAATCAGTTTGTGATGTTGCCGGACAAGATTCTTTCTCCAGCCCCAGAGTAGAAGCACTGAAGGATCCTCGGAGAGACTCTGAATTTCCTCAGCTGCCTGAGGTGGTAAAGGCGCTGCCTTGCCTTATGTACCAGTGCGGCAGTGTGTGTGTCCATGTCAGATCCTCTGCGATGAGGACTCCCAGATATTTAAAGCAGCTCACCCTATCCACAGTAGCCCAATTTATCTCCAGTGATGTGTACATCCTCAGTTGTTGTGCCTGTCTAAAGTCCACAATCAGCTCCTTAGTTTTTGTGACATTCAAGAGGAGGCTGCTGTCCTGACACCAGAGTGCCAGATCAGCCACCTCCTCCCGGTAGGCCTTCTCATTGTTATCGGAGATCAGGCCCACCACCTGGGTGTCATCCGCAAACTTGATGATGGAGTTAGAGCTGAACCTGGCCACACAGTCATGTGTGCACAGGGAGTACAGTAGGACGCAACCCTGGGGGGATCCTGTGTTCGGGGTGAGGGTGTTAGATGTATGTCTTCCCATCTTGACCACCTGGGGCCTGTTTCCTTTATCATCATTGCTTTTTTGCATATCTTTCATTCATTGTTCTTTATCTCTCTACATCATCGCCTATATCTCTTGTTTCCCTTACCCCTAACCAGTCTGAAGAAGGGTATTGACCCGAAACGTCACCCATTCCTTCTCTCCTGAGATGCAGCCTGTCCCGCTGAGTTACTCCAGCTTTTTGTGTCCATCTTCACTTTAAACCAGCATCTGCAGCTCTTTCCTACACAAATAATGTAAGTTGTGTGCTACTTTCTAAATAGCATAGTTTCAGGAGAAATGTGTTATTAAAAGCTTAACATTTTGTGAGGAAAAAAGACATTTAAGTTGAACATTAGATATGGAGCTATTTTCTCTCGCTCTCATTCTGTAACTTAACCATCAGTAAATGGATCTTTTAGAAAATGAAAATAGAAGCTATTTTTTATTTAGGTATGGCATCCAAATATTCCTTGTTGGGCATATTTATGCACATTTAAGTTTTAAAAATATTAGGCCACAGAATGCCACAGCAGCATGCTGGCATTGGAGCGAGGAAAATTAGCAGCAGGGAACTTAATCACTGCATTATGCATCAATCCTTACTGAAATTTAAATGATAAATAATAAACTCTATCAGGATTGAAAAAGGGAATTAAATTATCTCAGTGAACTCAATGCCAATTTGGATTTGGAAAAATAACTAAAAGGAGAAATGTGTATTTTTAAATTGTATTTATTGCATTATCTGAAATAATTCACAACCTGAAGGCCTGATGTTCACTTTGTAGGAAAGAATATGATAGGCAGTAATTAACAATTACTGTATCCTTAAAGTCAATTCAAATATGACCCTTTTCTAACACAACTTTTGATGGTAAGTTTAATAGACAGTTAATGTGCAAACGCCAAAAACCTTAAAAAACCACTGATGATTTGGGCATAAAGGACAGACTAGCATCCTGTGATAAATCACAATTCCTCACAATATGTTCATGGCTGATTCCCACGTTGATAAAAGTTACACTGTTAAATCATATTTGTCTGGCTTCTACTGGGTTTGCCAGCAGTTCCACGTAAAATGCCTGCACTTTTCAGGGTCAGGACAAGTCACTTTCTTGCACAAAAGCAAAATACTCAGACCTATTTCTGGAAAATTTCCCAGTTGCACTTAATGATAGATTTAACGTTTGGTCCAGTGGAGGAGCAGACGTTTTTTTAGACCCCAACCCCTGCGCATGTGTTGGGGAGTCTGCTCCCTGTGGTATGTGATAAATGGCTCCATCAGCACATCCATTAGAATGGGATTTGGAGTACTCTAGCGAAGAAAAGGAAAAATAAGATGTTACTTTTTTTTAAATTATTTGCATTTCGTTTGCTTATAAGCCGATCTTGCTTTATCTGTAGCTGTCAGCTACATCAATTGCCATCATGTTTAATCCTTCTGTGAGCCTTATGAATTGGCAATGCTTGGGGGTAAGGCATACCAAGTGGTAAAGGCTTCCAGATAAATTTTATGGGTAAGGGTTGCGACTACCATTGCTTAAGAACACGCTGTTTGGCTTTGTGACAGTCTTAACCACCAGGACCTGCCTTCTGGATCTAGAAACAGATATGCTTCAAGGAATGGGGAATAAGGGCAGCATTTCCCTCTCATAATAAATCTAGGCCAAAATATATAGCTCGTCTGTAATTCTGACCTTTACCTGTGCTATGTAAACAGGCTCCAATGGATTAGTTCAGTCACTGCTTTGCTGTAATTTTATCTGAACCTGCCAGTAGATGGCAACCTTTGCAATGTAATGGGAATCAAATCTAATGGTACATGAAGGTCCTCACAAATACAGAAGGGTCTCGACCCGAAACGTCGCCTATCTCCTTCGCCCCTTAGATGCTGCTGCACCCGCTGAGTTTCTCCAGCTTTTTGTGTAACCCCAGAAGGAAATAATACTTGTGTAGGAAGGAACTGCAGATGCTGGTTTAAACCAAAGATTGACACAAAATGCTGGAGCAACTCAGCGGGACAGGCATCATCTCTGGAAAGAAGGAATGGGCGATGTTTTGGGTTGAGAATAATACTTCTTGGTTAATAGTAACGAAGGGACTCGGATAAAGATAGTAGGTGTACTCTTTTTTGTGGAAGCTTGAATATCAACATGCATAAAGGACAGAAATGAGAGCATTTGGTTGATTTGCAGACTGGGGGAAAATATGCACCAGTGATCAATATTATCAATGATCTGGACAAATTAACTGATGGAACAAAACTTAACAAGCAAGATAATAATTAGCATTACGATAGAAACAATGTTGAAACAGGCAAACACTTAGCATTTTCCTCCACAGATGCTACCTTAAATGCTGTAAGAAAGAAGGTAAAGACGGCCTTGTGTACATACAAGACAAAATGCCAGTAAAATAGTTTTGAAGTGTAAATGTAGAAACTATAGCAGCCATTCTATTCACAGCAGTTCTCATAACAATGCAGTCATGACCTCATATTGTTTTAAGTGATATTGATTGATGGATAAATATTAGTTAAAACACAACATTAACTGGAGACACAAAAAACTGCAGATGCTGGAATCGTGAGCAAAACACAATGTGCCACTAGAAATTAACAGATCAGGTAGCATATGTGGAGGAAAATAAACAGATGACATTTTGGGTTTGGACCCTTCAGCTAGTCAGATCATTGTTTCACTGCTCCACATGGGATCTTGCCTTGTATTAATCAATCATTGCATTACAACGGTGACTGCTCTTCACATTGGCTGCACGATGCTATGGTAATATCTTTAAAGTTAAGATCAGTTAATGCAAGGGAAAAAGGGAGAAGTTCCAATGGAAAACAATGCTCTGGTCTGTGACTTACATTAAGTATTTTTATTGATTAATATTTAAGGATAATATGCAGTATAATATAGATAAATGTGAGGTTATCCACTTTGGCGGCAAAAATAAGGGGACAGATTATTATCTCAATGGAGTTTGGTTAGGCAAGGGGGTGGTGCAGCGAGACCTGGGTGTCCTTGTACAATTTGTGGAATTCCCTGCCACAGAGGGCAGTGGTGGCCAAGTCACTGGATGGATTTAAGAGATGGGGTTAAGAATAAGGGGTAGGCCATTTAGAACCGAGATGAGGAAAAACTTTTTCACACTGATTTGTGAGTTTGTGGAATTCTCTGCCCCAGAAGGCAGTGGTTCATTGGATGTATTCAGAAGAGAGTTAGATAGAGCTCTTAGGGTTAGTGGAATCAAGGGATATGGGGAGAAGGCAGGCATGGGTTATTGATTGGGGACGGTCAGCCATAATCACAATGAATGGCGGTGCTGGCTCGAAGGGCTGAATGGCCTCCTCCTGCACCTATTTTCTATGTTTCTATAATATAGGAAAATGCAATTCTTGCGCTGACTCCATAATTCTGGGTGGTCAACTATGAGCCAGTAGATGTCTAATGTAGAAGTTAAGCAACACATTCGGAAAGATTGGTTTCTATATTTTCTAAATATTTCTGTTTCTAATGGGAATACAATCAAACTGGAAATTATATTTCCAGAGATTAATCTTGTTCAGTTCTCTAGCTTCAGCATTACATTCATGGAGCCTATTGAAAATTACATACTTAATATACTTCAGATTTGCTAGAAACTGGCCATAGGGTGCCATTAAAAATGGATCAGTTATTCCCTTAATGTTACTATAAGACTTTGCAAGGGTATGTTCCATATCTATAACTAATTTTCTGTTCAGATCAATTAACTTGATTTGAATTTTGCATTTCCATTAACAGTGTGTAAAAACTTGGCGATTTTATTTTCTTCTTGATTTAACGATTTGAAAAGTACCTAACAATGTGCTTTTCTGTGCAAGCTGTGAAGTTTTAGTTTAATAGTAAGACAACTTTAGGACTGTGGGAACACATAAGGGGATTTGCACATATCTGGATCTTGTCTGATACCTTTCCATTTTAAGAAAAAGTGCAATGCACCACAGAGTTTCTTGTAAAAGATCATCAAATATTTTTTTTGTGGATCTATATTGCATATGAACTGCCAATCTTGTTTATTATCCGTCTATCAGCATTGGTCCCAGAAAGAAATATTTACATTTATATTTGAATGAATGAATGAATAAGTTTATTGGCCAAGTATTCACATACATGGAATTTGCCTTGGTTCTCCGCCCACAAGTGACAACATGACATAATGACAGTTAGGAATGACACATAAAACATTAAACATTAATAATAAAACATTATCAATTAAACATGTGAATTACATAAAATACCGGAGCAAAAGGATGCAACAGATTTCCGGTTATTGAGTAGAGCTACCACTCGTGGAAAAAAAGCTGTCCCTATGTTTGGCTGTGGCAGCTTTGACAGTCCAGAGTCGCCTTCCAGAGAGAAGTGATTCAAAGAGTTTGTGGCCAGGGTGAGAGGGGTCAGAGATGATCTTACCCGCTCGCTTCCTGGCCCTTGTAGTGTACAGTTTGTCAATGGAGGGAAGGTTGCAGCCAATAACTTTCCCAGCTAATCAGACGATTCGCTGCAGCCTCCGGATGTCGTGCTTGGTGGCTGAGCCAAACCAGACCATGATGGAGAAGGTGAGGACAGACTCTACGATGGCAGTATAGAAATGGTCCATCATTGCCTGTGGCAGATTATGCTTCCTCAGCTGCGGCAGGAAGTACATCCTCTGTTGTACCTTTTTGACTGTGGAGTCGATGGTGACCCCCCATTTAAGGTCATTGGAGATGATGGTCCCAGGAACTTAAAACTATTTTGTCTTGTTATTCAAAGCAATTTACTGCCAAACAAGTACTATTTCAAAAACTCACTGTTGTAATACATTCGCAAATCACAGGAACAATTTAACACAGCAGGCCTTATCAAGCCACTTAGATAATCTGTTGTAGTACAGATGGTTGAGGGATAAATATCAGCAAGGAGACTCCCATGTGCTGCTTCAAACAGCTTAATGGGATCTGGGAGGGCAACAGGGCTTTGACAAAATTAGACAGACAGCATTCTTGACAGCTCAACACCCACCAACTTGTCAGCTTGTATTTGAAAATCATCCACGAGAGAAGGATGCTGTTCCATTGATTATGCAAGTGTCGATCCTCTGAAAAATTATTAATTAATCCCATTGCCTTGGTCTTCCCCATAATCCTGAAAATTTGTTATTTCTAAATTGGAATCCAATTCTGCCTCATTAGTTGTCATTTCACCTTCCTTTAGCCAATGCATGCCAAATCAAAACAGTAAGTAAAAGAAATTATTTCCCGAGCCATATACCTAATTATTTTCAGTCTGTGTCCATGGTATAATATTGCCCCCTCTCCTCTCCCTAATGGAAACAATTTACCCCTCCACCTCCATCTAAATGCCATATAGACATCTCACTCACCACCTTTAGAATCTTAGCTAATCTGATTTCTCAGATAACCAAAATCTCATAATCCAGGTACCATTCTAGTAAATCATCTCGGCGCCCTCCAAAGTCTTCATGGCATTTCCAAAGTGTAGTGTCCAAAGTTTGAAGAAGGGTCTCGACCTGAAACGTCACCCATTCTTTATCTCCAGAGATGCCACCTGTCCCACTGAGTTACTCCAGCATTTTGTGTCTATCTGCAGAATCCAAAATTAGACAATAACCTGCTGATGTTTAATCAGCATATTCCAATTTGATAAAGTTCCAGATTTTTGGGGGGGAACTTTTATCAATATAGCTCAACCACACAATTTTGCATTTGTCTCTTGCTCAAACCTTCGAGACTGAACTTTGAGCCCACATATTTTTGACTTGGAGATAGAAATGCTATTACAACCATGCAGGGTTGTAAAAATCTTTTAAAAAGAGCAGAAAATAATTCCTTGCAGTGTGGCATCAGGGATGATGCCGGATCGATAATCACTACATCGACACTCGCGGTAGGGTGAACTCGCATGATATCGTTTATTTATAGTGAAGGACAATAATGATGAGAAGTGTTGAATAATGATGGGACCATGTGGAAGCAGAGTCCCTTGTCATCGGTGTGTATGTGAGGAGGCTCTGCCGATCTTGGGCTTGTCCTGGCACCTTAGTTTGACCTCAAGGAGATGGAACTGGTGGTCTAGGGCTTGGCCAGGCGGCTCAGTCCTGGCCTCGAAGGAGGGGGCACGACAATCTTTGGCTTGTCAGTGCAGTTCACTCATGCCTCGAGAGGATGTCCTTGGGCTTGTTCCGACAGCTCAGTTGGTTCAGTCTTTGGCTCCAAAAGGAGATGCTTGCAATCTCAGGTTTATCCTGGAGGTTCGTTCTTGGTCTCAAAGAGGAAGTGCTGGCAGCCCCTGGCTTGTCTTGGCGGCTCACTCTTTGCACATTGTGTGCAGGCGCAGTCCCTCGTCGCCTGTCGGCAGGTGAGGAGACACTGGCAGTCTCGGGGTTGCCCCGGCCATTCAGTCTTGGGCTTAAAGGAGGTACTGGCTGCCAAGGCAACTCGGTCTTGACAACAAAGAGGGCCTCAGGCTGGTCTGGGCGGCTAGGTCTTTATATCGAAGTGGAGATGCAGGCAATCTCTGGTTCATAAACTTTAGCTGCAAATTAAAAGTTCTGTGGAGCTAGTAATACATTCTAAACTGATCCAAAATCAGTTTATTTATTTATTGAGAATTAATATTGAACTGAAGATAATGAAAAGTCTAAAAGAATGGTCCCATTTTGTAGAACTAAAAGTTAAAAGACCTGGTGGTGCTTCCTATCCACAGAAAAATGTCATGAGTTGTGACAGGCACATTATCGAGTTTCTTAAAATGTTTAATCTAAGATTGAGCAAAATTCTCTTCTATAAAGTACTTTATAGACTCATAACCAAAGATTACAGAGGAGCAAGATAGGCCACTCCTCGGAAATCCAATGGACTTGTGTGTAGTATGTAACGGAACGTCACGGCCGCCATTTTGGCGGACTGCCTCCCTCTGTGTAATCCGCTCCAAAGCTACAGAGCAGTTGCAAGCAAAGATTATAGAGGAGCAAGATGCATTAGAAAGTTACTAGATTTATTTGTAATAGATCTTTACTTGCCTCTCGATCTCTCTCTCTCTTCTCGCTATCTCTTTATCCCCTCTCTTCTCTCGATCTCTCTCTCCCCCTCCTGATATTTCTCTCTCCTCTCTTTTCTTGATCTCTCTCTCTCTCTCCTCTCATCTCTCGATCTTTCTCTCCCCTCTCTTTTCTCGATCTCTCTCTCTCCCCTCTTCTCTTGATCTCTCTCTCCCCTCTTCTCTTGATCTCTCTCTCCCCTCTTTTCTTGATCTCTCTCTCCCTCTTCTCTCGATCTCTCTCTCCCCTCTCAATCCCTCTCTCCTCTCGATCTCTCTCTCCCCTCTCTTCTCTCGATCTCTCTCCCCTTCCCTCTCTCCCTCCCTCCACTCTCTCCCTCCCTCCTTCCCTCTCTCTCCCTCCCTTCCCTCTCCCCTCCCTTTTCCCCCTGTTCCCCCATTTCCCTCGCATCTTTCCTCCCCAGCCCCCACCTTTGTGTAGTTTCCCTTGCATTGCATTGTGCAGCTTCCCTTGTATTGCTTTAACACACACTGTGCATAAAATTACAGGCACACACAAACACACATTCATATAAATATATGGTGGGACAGGTAGAAGAGCTTATTAAAATCTTCTTACAAAGACCATTATGTAATTTATTTCTATCCTCTTTTGGGCCTAAGGCATAGCAGGGCTGCCAACTCTCACACAGAGGGAAGGGAGGGAGAGAGGGAAATCGAGAAGAGAGGGGAGAGAGATAGATCGAGAGGGGAGAGAGAGCGATCGAGAGGGGAGAGATAGCGATAGAGAGCAGAGAGGGAGATCGAGAGAAGAGAGGGAGATAGCGAGAAGAGAGGGGATAGAGAGGGATCGAGAGGTAAGTTATCTATTACAAATAAATCTAATAATTTTCTAATGCATCTTGCTCCTCTATAATCGTTGCTTGCAACTGCTCTGTAGCTTTGGAGCGGATTACACAGAGGGAGATCGAGAGACAAAGAGTACAGAGAAGCCTAGTTTCCCAATGATGTAGACGCCATAGTCGACACCATCTTTGGTCCGCTAATAAGGCGTCGACAATCACACATGTGATACTACGCCTTTTCCACTGAATGGCGCATCTTGCTCCTCTATAATCTTTGCTCATAACTGTAATTCATTGAGAAAAATACACTTCCATCTTAATTTGGAATTATTTCCAATGCGGAACCAATTATTTAGTTGTTTCCATTGCGAATTGTGAGCCTGAGTTTCAGCTGTTAATTCTACAAACCTCTCTAGATTCAGTTGCGTAAAAGTCAAAGGAATTGACCGTGTGGAGGTGGGTACAACTAATAGCTGATGATTCATGGATAATTTCTCTAAATTTATGGTATAAATGTTTGAAATTGGATAGAAATTAAATGTACTTTTGAAGAATTGTTCAAATTCTCGGAACTGGCTCAATGTTTGCACCTTGCTAATACTAATAGCAATGGTATATTGCTATTAGTATTTAAAGCCCCTTGGACCATGACCCCACAGACGAGCACCAGGCCACTATCTCTAGCACCATCTCCCTTCCCCCCCCCCCCCCCCCCCCCCAGTCTCCAACCTCACCGTTCCCCAGCCCGATTCCCTCATGGCCCGATTTTACCTTCTCCCCAAAATCCACAAACCTCATTGTCCTGGCAGACCCATTGTTTCTGCCTGTTCATGTCCTACCAAACTTATTTCCACATACCTCGACTCCATCCTATCCCCCCTGGTTAAATCTATCCCTGCCTATGTTCAAAACACCTCAGATGTTCTTCAACTACTCCAGGACTTCCGTTTTTTAGGCCCCCATTCCCTCATCTTCACCATGGACGTCCAGTCACTCTACACCTCCATCCCCCACCAGGAGGGTCTCAAAACCCTCAGTTTCTTCCTCGACCGCAGAACCAACCAATCCCCGTCTACTGATACTCTCCTCTGCCTAGGGGAGCTGGTCCTTACCCTTAATAACTTTTTGTTTGACTCCTCCCATTTCCTCCAAATACAAGGCGTAGCTATGGGCACGCGCATGGGCCCTAGCTATGCCTGCCTCTTTGTAGGGTACGTCGAACAATCCTTGTTCGAGGCGTACCGTGGCCCTATCCCCGACCTCTACCTCCGCTACATCGACGACTGCATTGGTGCTGCCTCCTGCACCCACACACAATTCCCTGACTTCATCCATTTCACCACTAACTTCCATCCAGCACTCAAATACACCTGGACCATTTCCAACATTTCCCTACCATTTCTAGACCTCACTATATAGACTTCTGACCAACATCCACTATAAACCCACTAACTCCCATGGCTATCTGGACTACATTTCTTCCCACCCTGCTTCCTGTAAGGACTCCATCCCCTACTCCCAATTCCTCCGTCTACGTCGCATCTTCACCCGCGATGAGGTGTTCCACACCAGGGCATCGGAGATGTCTTCATTCTTCAGGAAATGGGGGTTGCCCTCCCCTACTATAGATGAGGCTCTCACCAGGGTTTCTTCCATACCCCATAACACTGCTCTCACTCACCATCCCCCCCCACTTGTAACAAGGGCAGAGTCCCCCTAGTCCTCACCTTCCACCCTACCAGCCATCACATACAACAAATAATCCTCCGACATTTTCACCACCTCCAATGTGATCCCACCACTAGCCACATCTACCCAGCTCCTCCCCTGTCTGCTTTCCGCAGAGACTGCTCCCTCCGTAACTCCCTGGCCAATTCTTCCCTTCCCACCCGAACTCTGGGCACTTTCCCTTGCAACCGCAGGAAATGCTACACTTGTCTCTTTACCTCCCCCCTTGACTCCATTCAAGGACCCAAGCAGTCTTTCCAGGTGCGGCAGAGGCTCACCTGCACCTCCTCCAACCTCATCTGTTGCATCCGCTGCTCTAGATGTCAGCTGCTCTACATCGGTGAGACCAAGCGTAGGCTTGGCGATCGCTTCGCCGAACACCTCCGCTCGGTTCGCAATAACCAACCTGATCACCCGGTGGCTCAGCACTTCAACTCCCCTTCCCATTCCGCATCCGACCTTTCTGTCCTGGGCGTCCTCCATGCCCAGAGCGAAGACCACCGTAAATTGGAGGAGCAGCACCTCATATTTTGCTTGGGCAGTTTGCACCCCAGCGGTGTGAACATTGACTTCTCTAATTTCAGTAGTCCTTAATTTCGCCTCCCCTTCTCAGCTCTCCCTCAGCCCACTGGCTCCACCTATTCCTTTCTTATTCCCGCCTCCTCCCCCCACGCCCCCCCCCCTCCCCCCCACCCCACTCTCACAACAGTCTGAAGAAAGATTTCAACCCAAAATGTTGCCTACTTCCTTCGCTCCATAGATGCTGCCTCACCCGCTGAGTTTCTCCAGCATTTTTGTCTACCAGTAATGGTATATACATTGTTGTTAGATTCAGGACTCTTTGTCCCACAGAGAATGTACAAACTGTAACAAAGTAAATTGCGCTTTCATTATACGTAATTTAACATGGGTAATGTAGCTGATCCAACTACAATTTAAAAAAAACCATGGAGCATTTTTTGTCAAGTGCCCGAATGACCTTCCGTTGACATACAGTTAAAATGCATCAAAAGTGCTGATTTATTTTGCAAAATAGTTGCACACAGTCGACATTGCTGAAACACATGTATACCTTGAATTAAAAATTGGACTCAGTTTTATATTCTTCTGCAATTTTTTGATGCATTAAGTATTTGACATTTTGTTGAATTTATTACATTTATCCATGTCTTATTTCATATAAATCTGATATTTTATGTTTTGCTGTCCCTATATTTAAATCCCTCATAATTATGGTCCGGCTCCTGTTTGTCACTTTGCATCCTAAGTTCTTTGTAACGATGCAAATGAAAGGACAGGTTTTGTTCTGGGCGAAGGAGAACAATAGTATATATTTTCTCTGTCACTCAAAAGAAGTAGGATAATTTGGAGAAATTATCCATGAATCATCAGCTATTAGTTGTACTCACCTCCACACGGTCAATTCCTTTGACTTTTACGAAACTGAATCTAGAGTGGTTTGTAGAATTAACAGCTGAAACTCAAGCACCCACTTAGCAACGGAAACAAAGAGATAATTTGTTCCTCGTTGGAAATTAAATTAAGATGGAAATGTATTTTTTCAGTAAATTACAATAATGACCCTATAAAGTACATTATAGAATTGAGTTTTGCTCAATCTTAGATTAAACGTTTCAAGAAACTGGATAATGTGCCTGTCACAACTCATGAAGTTGTCTGTGGATAGGAAGCACCCCCAGGTCTTAACTTTAGGGGCTTCCTATCCACAGACAACGTCATGAGTTGTGACAGGCACATTATGAAATGGGACCATTTTTTTTACTTTTCATTAACTTCAGTTCAATATTCATTCTCAATTTCAGTTTCTCAAACAGACTTGTATATCTTTTTTACCTTGTGATACCCAAAATAAATGAGAAAATAATTGCCAGATAATGGCTCACACTTCACTTACACATGTCATGACCATAGCTCAGCAATGTCCTGGAGAAAGGACATATCCAGCTCATTCAACACACTGATATATAAATCTGAATCTTGTAATGGTATTAAGACCCCAAATGCCCGAAACGTCGTCTGTCTGTTCCCTCCACACATGCTGTCTGACCTGCTGAGTTCCTGCAGCACTTTATGTCTTGGTTTATTATTGCCGTTAGTCTCAAGATATAGTGAATCATTTTATTTTGTGTGTTATCCGGGCCAATCATGCTGCATATGGGAATATCAGATAGCTCAAAAGAGAAAATAAATAGAGTGGTGAATATAGAGTGACAGGTGCAGATAAAAAATGTGCAAGGACCACAATGAGGTAGATTGGAAGATCGGGTAATTCATCCTCAGCATATGAGAGGTCTGTTTAAAAAGTCTGATAATTTTCTTGAATCTGTGGCATTTGCTTTCAAGCTTTTGCATCTTCTACCCGGCAAGAAAGGGGGGAAGGAGAATGACTGCAGGGTGAGTGGTCCTTGGTTGCTTTCCTGAGGCAGCGTGGAGTGTAGATGGAGTAGTTGGGGAGAAGGTTAGTTTGTGTGATGGATTGTGCTGCGTTCATAACTCTCTGCAATTGCTTGTGATCTTGAGCCTTTGCTTGTGATCAAGCATCACAGCTTGGTATGAGTTGCCCTCTCATATGGTGCATCTGTGGGAATTGACAAGGGCCATTGAAGATATGCCAACTTTCCTTGACCACCTGAGAAAGTAGAGGTGTTGGTGTGTTTTCTTGCCCATAGAACCATTGTATTTGGAGCAGGACAAATTGTTGGTGACATCTAGAAACTTGAAGCTCTCAACCATCTCCCTTTCAGCATCATTGATGGAGACTGGGGCATGTACTCCACTCTGCTTTCTGAAGTCAGTGACATTAGGGGAGGGGGTATTGTCTTGTCACCATGCTCTAAACACCAAATCTCATCCTGTATTCCGTCATGTCATTGTTTGAGATCTTGCTCAGTAAGGTGGTGTCGTCTGCTAACCTGCAAATGGAGTAAAAGAAACATCTAGTTGCACGGTCATAAGTGTATAGGAAGTAAAGTAAGTGAATGATAACACATCCTTGCACTGTACCAGGGTTGAGAATTAGCGGATAGGTTGTTTAGTCCCCAACCTCACTAAATGCGGTCCAAGGGTCACAGTTTAAGGATCCAGTTCTAGCGGGGTTGTCGAGGCCTAAATCCAGGATTTTGGAAATGAGATACACAAAATGCTGGAGTAACTCAGTCGAGACCCTCCCCAAAATATAATCTATTCCTTTTCTCCAGAGATGCTGCCTGACCAACTGAGTTACTCCAGCATTTTGTGTCTATCTTTGGTGTAAATCAGCATCTGTAGTTCCTTCCTACACATTTTAGAAATAGTGCAGAGCTATAGTCAATAAATAGGAAGCTGATGTAGGTGTCCTTGTTATCCAAATGTTGCAGGGATGAGTGTAGGGTCAGGGAGATGGGGTCTGCTGTGGACATGTTGCAACAGTAGCTGATAGCAGTGAATCCAAACTATCAGCAGGGTTGATGTACACCATGACTATCTCAAAGTACTTCATGACAGTAAATGTTAGAGCCATTGGAAGGTAATATTAAGGCATGCTACCTTTGACCCTGGAACGATAGTGGTCTTTTTAAAGTGATTGGGAACCTTGGATTGGAGTAGAGAGAGGTTGAAGACAAGCACCTTATGCCACCAACCCCACCTCTTCTCCGTAATGAGAGGTTTGGCCAATAGTGGAGGATAGCAATCAGAGATACTCACAGAGTTGACAGTGGGGAGGCAGATCGAGGGAATGGGGAAATGGGCACAGCAAATCAGAGGGTCAGTGACTGGGAATCAAGAGATTATGATGGTGGGGGACAGGCTTCTTGACTGTAGGTGTGTATGTGAGGTCTCTGCCAAGCAGTGAGGAGCCCTGAAGGATAAAGGATAAGTAATGAATTGCCTAACAAATTTCCCAATCCAGTCTTTATTGGAGAGACCAGGTTATACCGGGAATGCCCAACAATCAATGTATCTGGCAAAATGTGGTTCTTGGTCACTTGGACCACTGGATGACATTAACGCGAGCGCCAGCCAATTGCTGGCTCAAGCAGCATCGCTGGAGAACATGGTCAGGTGATATTTTGGGACCTGACTCTTCTTCACACCCTTTTCAGTCATCAAAGTAATATCAGATTTTAATCAGAATGGTCCAGTTAACTTTCCATCCAAACAAACATGGGTGCAGTTGAGGTTTTTCACTGTTGACCACCAGGGCAAAGTTATTGCTGCCTTGGCTTACTGGTAGGAGTTAGTTCTACCGCTGCTGTAGCCTTCCAGATACTTTGGGAGGCGACTGTGAGTCATTTCAAAAGATAATAAGGGATGCTTTGAATGCTAACCTCTAAATAAGGAAGATACAGGACACAGAGGCTCCATTGTGTCTGGTTCTATTGTTTCTATCTTCCTGAATCAAAACTTACCTTCAATAATTAATCACTAGGTAATTCACCTGCATGTGGTGAGTAATACCTATTCTTGTCATAGTGTTACTAAACTCAGACTCAAAGTCTGGCCCACGTAGTTTCGTGGATTTGTGTCTTCCTCTTGTCTAAAGTCAGCTTGACCAACCTTGATTTCCAGCTCCTTGTTCTGGGGAGTTATTTGGCCACGTAGCCTCGTACAGACATCCCCACTGTCTCTTCACATCTCCTCCTCTCTGAAATAAGTGAGTTTGGTATTCCGAAAATGCAAGGCTCATGGGATTTGTCAGGGGTCACTCGTGATAAACATTCTCGACGACTGTGCTGTTGCATGCGTGCAGACCTGTGTTTCATCCGTGGTCAGGGTCGGGCTGCAGGCGCGGTTGATTTGCAACTGGGCCATCCCTGTCCCCTCCCAGGTGTCCCGTCCCTGTTGTAATTACCGTAATGTCCGGGGTGACCCTGGGCTGGTGGGCGCCTGCCAGTTGCAATACGGCCCAGGCTTACAGCCGGCGTGGAGAGGGGGCACTGGCGCTGGCTCAGATCTGTCTGTCCCGCTGGGTTGACCGGCGGCCCTGGACTTGCGGGGCACCGGCCCATTGCAGTGGCGGCCCAGGTTTGCAGCCAGTGCGGAGAAGAAGCGCTAACTCCACTGCTCCGGGCCGGTGTCCCGTCGATCCAGGGCTGTCGGTTGGCCCGGCGGGACAGGCAGAGTTGGGCTGGAGTTGGCACTTCTTCTCCGCGCTGGCTGTGGGCCTGGGCCCCTGCTGCAGTGGGCTGGTGTCCTATCAGTCTGGGGTCACCCCGAGTGTCTCTGGCCTCCCCCAGACAGGGATGGAACGCTTGGGGGGTGGGGGCGGGACGGTCCTGTGGTGGTTCAGTGGCGCTTGTGGCACCGGGGACCCGGGTTCGATCCTGGCTGCGGATGGGGCATGGGTCTGTGTGCATGTAGCAGCGCAGCTGCCGAGAGTGTTTATCGCGAGTGACCTATGACCTGGGCATGCGTAGTCGGAATACCGAACTCGCTTATTGACCATAGGTACTTTCACATTTTCCCAGTTCTCATGAAGGGTATTCAATCTGAAACTTTGACTCTGTTTCTCTCCTCAATAAGGTCACTTGATCCGTTGAATGTTTCCAGCATTGTAGAGTCAATAGAGCCAAACAACACCGAAACAAACCCTTCAGCCCACCTCATCCATGCCGTCCAAGATGCCCCATCTAATCTAGTCCCTTGTCCACATATCCCATTTGCCCATATCCCTTACATGGCCCATATGTACATGTCCAAATGTCTTTTAAATGTTGTTATTATATCAGCCAAAGTACTTCCTCAAGCAGCTCATTCCATATACCCACCACCCTCTGTGTGAAAAAAAATGCAGTATGACTTTGTTAAATCTTTTGCCTTTCATCTTAAACCTATGCCCTCTAGATCTAAATTCCCCTATTTAGTTTAGTTTAGTTTAGGGATACAGCGTGGAAACAGGCCTTCGCTCCGTGCCGCACAGAGATATCCACAGACTACAATGTCCATATCCTACACATACTAAGGACAATTGCCATTTATACCAAACCAATTAACCTATAAGCCTGTATGTCTTTGGAGAGTGGGAGGAAACCAGAGATCTCGGACAAAACCCAGGCATGTCACAGGGAGAACATAGAAACTCTGTACAGACAGCACCCATAGTAAGGATCGAACCCGGGTCATAGAAACATAAAAAAATAGGTGCAGCAGTAGGCCATTTGGCCCTTCAAGCCAGCACCGCCATTCAATATCTTCATGGCTGATCATCTAAAATCAGTATCCCATTCCTACGTTTTCTCCATATCCCTTGATTTCTTTAGCCCTGAGAGCTAAATCTATCTCTCTTGGAAACATCTAATGAATTTGCCTCCACTGCCTTCTGTGGGCAGAGAGTTCTACAGATTCACAACTCTCCGGGTGAAAAAGTTTTTCCTCATTTCGGTCCTAATGGCCTACCCCTTATTCTTAAACTGTGACCCCTGGTTCTGGACTCCCCCAATATCGGGAAAATTTTTCCTGCTTCTAGCCTGTCCAATCCTTTAAGAATTTTATATGTTTCTATAAGATCCCCTCTCATCCTTCTAAATTTTAGTGAATACAAGACCAGTTGACCCACTCTTTCATCAGATGTCAGTCCCACCATCCCGGGAATTATCCTGGTGAACCTATGCTGCACTCCCTCAATAGCAATAATGTCCTTCCTCAAAATAGGAGACCAAAATTGCACACAATACTCTAGGTGTGGTCTCACTAGGGACCTATACAATTGCAGTAAGACCTCCTTGCTCCTAAACTCAAATCCTCTTGCAATGAAGACAAACATGCCATTAGCTTTCTTCACTGCCTGCTGTACCTGCCTGATTACTTTCAGTGACAGATGTGCAAGCACACACAGGTCTCTTGCACCTCCCCTTTTCCTAATCTGACACCATTCAGATAATAATCTGTTTTCCTGTTCTTGCCACCAAAGTGGATAATCTCACTTTTATCCAGATTATATTGCATCTACCCACTCACCCAACCTATCCAAGTTACCCTGCAGCCTCAAAGCATCCTCATTGCAGCTCACACTGCCACACAGTTTTGTGTCATCACATTTAATTCCCTCATCTAAATCGTTAATATATATTGTAAATAACTGGGATCCCAGCACAGAGTCTTGCGGTACCTCACTTGGCACTGCCTGCCATTCTGAAAAGGACCCGTTAATTCCTACTCTTTGCTTCCTGTCTGCCAACCAGTTCTCTATCCATGTCAATACCCTACCCCCAATACCATGTGCTCTAATTTTGCACACTAATCTCTTGTGTGGGACCTTGTCAAAGGCTTTTTGATAGTCCAGTTACACCACATCCACTGGCTCTCTCTTATCCATTCTATTTCAATGGTTCAATGGTCCTTTATTATCGTGTGCACCTTGGTACAGTGCAATTTGATTTACCATACAATCATACCAAAAAAGCAACAAGATACAAACATAAAGATTTAACATAAACAGCCACCACACAGTTCCTAGGGCACACAGCATAAGCGGAGACCCACAGCCACCAGTTCAGTGTCTGGGCCACATATAGTACACACTCCTTCACAGTGATGTGACCAGAGTTGTACCGAACACTGTCACTCTCCCTACAGTCCCTGTCCGCCCAAACAGTCAGAAAGCCGTCCACACTCGCACTCTTGGAGCGATGTCCCCACAAACACTGAGATCACTGCATTCACGGCAATCCCTCCAAGTCCTCACCAGTGCAGGCAGCACGTCCATCTTGTTTTTCGGCAACCTCACATTCCCCACTGTGATGAAAGGCGAATAGCGTATACCTTCTTCCTCCTCCTTGTTACATCCTCAAAACATTCCAGAAGATTAGTCAAGCATGATTTCCCCTTCATAAATCAATGGTCTCTGGTGCTGTCGGGCTGCGCCACCCGCTTGATTTTTTACATCTGTATAAGATCACCCCTCAGCCTCTTGCACTTGAAGGAATTTTCCCAATCTCTCCTGACAGTTCAGGGCTTCGAATCCTGGCTACATCCTCGTAAAGCTTCTCTGCACTGTTTACTCTTAATGGTATGTCAGAACACAATGCTCGCAAGTTGAGGCATCTCCGACGTCTTCTACATGTCGAACACAATGTCTCTAATTCTATTTTCAATTCCCTAACTGAGCAATGCCAGCGTGCCAAAAGCCTTCTTCACCACCCTATCAACCTATGATGGTACATTCAAGGAACTGTACAGTTGTTCCCCCAGATCTCTCTGATCTGCATCTCTCCCCAAGGCCCTACCGTTCACTGCGAAGGTCCTGCCCTGGTTTTGATGCAAAGCCTTACACTTATCATCATTAAACTCCATTAACCATTCCTAAGCCCACTTGTCCCGTTGATCAAAATCCTGTTGTAATTCTTGATAACCATCTTCACTCTCTACATTACCAGCTATTTCAGTGTTATCTGCAAATTTACTATGCCGTGTACATTCCCATTCAAATCATTGACAAACACCAGCACCGATCACCAAGGCACATCACTAGTCGCGGGCCTGGAGTCCGAATAACAACCTTTCACTGTCATCCTCTGCTTTCTACCAAGAAGCCAATTCTTTATCCTGTTAGCTAGCTCTCCCTGGATTCCGTTCTGTTTCTAATGTTCATCACCTGCAGTTTTTTGCTTCAATAATCACCTGGATGATCTGCCCCAAGGCACAATTGACTCCACTGTCTTTCCACTTGCTTATATTATTGAAACATTGCCTATGATTTTGTCAGCGTTCTAAAAATGTGACTTTAAGGGATATCATGCCATCTACAGATTTTGTTTTTAGATTACATTGATTTAATAATCTACCTAATAGTCTGATTGAGATCATAAGCCAGTTGGAAAAGTGCCCACACTCAAATCAGGGGGCTCTGGGAGTGTTGCCAGGTATAGGGGATTGATAATAAAGACTGTAAACTTGGTCGGCAGCACCACAAAATATGTAAAAATCTGGTTTGGAGTGACATTCTTCCATTGGATGAAGTACTGCCAATTCCTGCATGTGGAAGATAATGGTGGGGAAGATGCTGGAGTCAATTATAAAGAGATGAAATAGCTGCACATTTGGATAGCAGTAACAGGATCGGTCCGATCAGCATGGATTTACGAAGTGGAAATCATGTTTGACTAATCTTTTGAGGATGTAACTGGGAAAATGGACAAGAGAGAGACAGTGGATGAAGTGTACCTGTACTTTCAGAAAGCATTTGATAAGGTCCCACATAGGAGATTAGTGGGCAAAATTAGGGCACATGGTATTGGGGGTAGAGTGCTGACATGGATAGAAAATTGGTTGGCAGACAGGAAATAAAGAGTAGGGATTAATGGGTCCCTTTCAGAATGACAGGCAGTGACTAGTGGGGCAAGGCACGGTGCTGTGACTGCAGCTATTTACAATATACATTGATGATTTAGATGAAGGGATTCAAAGTAACATTAGCAAATTTGCAGATGACACAAAACAGGGTTGCACTCTGAACTGTGAGGAGGATGCTATGAGAATGCAGGGTGACTTGGACAGGTTGGGTGAGTGGGCAGATGCATGGCAGATGCAGTTTAATGTGGATAAATGTGAGGTTATCCACTTTGGTAGCAAAAACAGGGAGGCAGATTACTATCTAAATGGTGTTAAGTTGGGAAAAGAGGAAGTACAATGGGATCAGGGGGTCCTTGTTCATCAGTCAATGAAAGTAAGCATGCAGGTACAGCAGGCAGTGAAGAAAGCGAATGGCATGTTGGCCTTTATAACAAGAGGAGTTGTGTTTAAGAGCAAAGAGGTAATTCTGCAGTTGTATAGAGCCTTAGTGAGACCACATCTGGAGTATTGTGTGCAGTTTTGGTCCCCTAATTTGAGGAAGGACATTCTTGCTATTGAGGGAGTGCAGCGTAGGTTAATTCCCGGGATGGCGGGACTGTTATATGCTGAGAGAATGGAACGGCTGCGCTCTGGCGTTTAGAAGGATGAGAGGGGATCTTGTTGAAACATATAAGATTATTTCGGGTTTGGACATGCTAGAGGCAGGAAACATGTTCCCGATGTTGGGGGGAGCCATTTAGAACGGAGGCGAGGAAATACCTTTTCCAACAGAGAGTTGTGAGTCTGTGGAATTCTCTGCCTCAGAGGGCGGTGGAGGCCGGTTCTCTGGATACTTTCAAGAGAGAGCTAGATAGGGCTCTTAAAGATAGCAGAGTCAGGGGATATGGGGAGAAGGCAGGAACGGGGTACTGATTGGGGATTGATCAGCCAAGATCACAATGAATGGCGGTGTTGGATCATATAATCATATAACCATATAACAATTACAGCACGGAAACAGGCCATCTCGGCCCTTCAAGTCCGTGCCGAACAACTTTTTTCCCTTAGTCCCACCTGCCTGCACTCATACCATAACCCTCCATACCCTTCTCATCCATATGCCTATCCAATTTATTTTTAAATGATACCGACGAACCTGCCGCCACCACTTCCACTGGAAGCTCATTCCACACCGCTACCACTCTCTGAGTAAAGAAGTTCCCCCTCATGTTACCCCTAAACCTCTGTCCCTTAATTCTAAAGTCATGTCCTCGTGTTTGAATCTTCCCTATTCTCAAAGGGAAAAGCTTGTCCACATTAACTCTGTCTATCCCTCTCATCATTTTAAAGACCTCTATCAAGTCCCCCCTTAACCTTCTGCGCTCCAGAGAATAAAGACCTAACTTATTTAACCTATCTCTGTAACTTAGCTGTTGAAACCCAGGCAACATTCTAGTAAATCTCCTCTGTACCCTCTCTATTTTGTTGACATCCTTCCTATAATTGGGCGACCAAAATTGTACACCATACTCCAGATTTGGTCTCACCAACGCCTTGTACAATTTTAACATTACATCCCAGCTTCTATACTCAATGCTCTGATTTATAAAGGCTAGCATACCAAAAGCTTTCTTTACCACCTTGGAAATCCTCTTCATTATCCACAACACCCCCTATCTTGGTATCATCTGCATACTTACTAATCCAATTTACCACCCCTTCATCCAGATCATTGATGTACATGACAAACAACAAAGGACCCAACACAGATCCCTGAGGCACCCCACTAGTCACCTGCCTCCAACCCGACAAACAGCCATCCACCATTACTCTCTGGCTTCTCCCATTCAGCCACTGTTGAATCCATCTTGCTATTCCTGCATTTATACCCAACAGTTGAACCTTCTTAACCAACCTTCCATGAGGAACCTTGTCAAAGGCCTTACTGAAGTCCATATAGACAACATCCACTGCTTTACCCTCGTCAATTTCCCTAGTAACCTCTTCAAAAAATTCAAGAAGATTAGTCAAACATGACCTTCCAGGCATAAATCCATGTTGACTGTTCCTAATTAGACCCTCTTTATCCAGATACTTATATATATTATCTCTAAGTATCTTTTCCATTAATTTGCCCACCACTGAAGTCAAACTAACCGGTCTATAATTGCTAGGATCGAAGGGCCGAATAGCCTACTCCTGCACCTATTGTCTGTTGTCGACTGTTTTATTAAAATAAGGTAGTGGTAGGCTGCATGTTGTTGAACCAAGATCCTTACCTCTCCCACTTTTATTGAGCATAAAATGATCACAGACCCACATATTCACGGCTTGTAAGTACATTGAGTACACAACTTTTCATTTTGTCCTTTGGCACCTGCATCCATTCCCTTTTGTTTACGCATTGTGATATGTGGGCAAGAGGTAAAGTAACTACTGAATTTAATCAGTTATTAGCAGTGCAAGTTTTAAACAAAATGAAGGATCAAAGCTGTCCTGAGCCATTATGGTTTGGAAAGCAGATAAAAATCATGCCAGCTACTGACCAAAATACTTAACTAGTGTTTGAATTTGTTTCTCTTCTTCATGTACAGTTTGAGTAAGAAAATGTTCTTGGCATCAACTTCAACCCATTGCTTTTGGAGTCAATGTAACTTTGAATTGGGTCCAATTAATTGTTGACGAAAATGCTTAATATTACAGGATGCTATTGCTCCAGGAGAATAATTTGTCCTTAAAGTCACTTTGTGGAATATATTTCTCAAATGGAAGATTTCAGGTTTCTTCTTTGTGACCAGCTGATGAATTTGTCACACAAAGCTGATGGAAAACCTGCTCCTCTGGATACATTTGTGTGATACATTTCTCTACACCCTTAATGAGTTAAATTTCTGGCAGCTTCGGAGGCAGCATATTGACTGGGGGCCTTCATTAACTGCTTGCAGTGAGTTAAAATGCAACATAATGGAATGTGAATGTTTAGACCCGCGAATGTGGCGGAAAACCGCCCCAGGATAACTCTGCCAATGTTATTTTTAATCCAATGAAATCTAAAGGTGATGCAGTACTTTATTTTTATTATGTGCAAACTGTAGAACACTATGTTAGTTTTAATGATTAGGTTATTTCCATATTTGCTTGTGACACAGAGGGAGGTCATATTAGCCCATTGAGTGTATACCAGCTCACAGAACAATTCCTTTTCCCCTGTTGATTGGCTTGATATAAATGTATATTGTCCCTGGTGTGTGTAGTGTGTGTACGATAGTGTTAGTGTGTGGGGATCGCTGGTCGGTGCGGACTCAGTGGGTCGAAAGCCTGTTTCCACGCTGTATCTCTAAACTAAACTAAAGCTATGGGTTTTAGTGATAGAAACTAATTGAAACAGAAGAGATTTTTTAATTCTTTATATCTTTAGCTGCCACAACATTTTACAGATGTGTAAGTAGTATTTCGGTGTTCATGAAAGTAAGTGAAAACCCAATTGGACATACCACCATTGCAATTAAAATGTCACAATGTAACCATTTCTAAGTACATTAGGATTTTTCTTTAATACAAAAGAAACAACAATGGTGTATTATTGTACCTTTGCATTAGTTCATGGCAAGGTTTTCTTTTGAATTTGTACAAATTCATTGTGTTGCGAACACTTTATGTATCCCGAAGGATGTGGAGGCCAAGTCAGTAGATATTTTTAAAGCAGATTATTTGGAGCGAAGGAATGGGTGACGTTTCAGGTCGAGACTGGAGAAGGGTCTCGACCTGAAACATTACCCATTCCTTCTCTCCAGAGATGCTGCCTGTCCCCTTGAGTTACTCCAGCATTTTATGTTTCCCTTCAATTTAAACAAGCACCTAGTACAGGTGTCCGAGGTTATGGGGAAAACACAGGAGAATGGGATTACGAGGGAGAGATAGATCAGCCATAATTGAATGGCGGTGTAGACTTGATGGACCAAATGGCCTAATTCCACTCATATCCCTTGTGACCTTATAACCCGAACTGGTACTTAACAACCAGGGCATTTACCCGATTCAGGACCTAATATTTAGTACAGGAGAATAATGGTGGAGCACTGGACACAGTGCAATTATACATGTTAATGTCCATCTTCTAATTGTTATCTCAGCCACATAATTGGAGAGAATTCAATTGCACTCGAGGTTCGACTCGTATGAGATGGAAAGCCTTTGGTCTCTGGAGATGAGTCACTTGCCTCAGAATACCAAAGCTCTGACCTGTTCTTGTAGTCAGCCCAATCTTTAGCTGATTTACTAGTCAATAATAACTCCTCCAGAATATTGCTGATGTGGATAGTGCCCTTGAGCGAAAAGGAAGTTGATCGAGTGAGATGGCACTTGGGGTAGGCCATTTAGGACTGAGAGGAGGAAAAAAATGTTCACCCAAAGAGTAGTGAATCTGTGGAATTCTCTGGCACAGAGGACAGTGGAGGCCAATTCACTGGATATTTTCATTAGAGAGTTAGATATAGCTGTTAGGACTAACGGAATCATGGGATATGGGGAGAAAGCAGGAACAGGGTACTGATTTTGGATGATCAGCCATGACCATATTGGATGGCGGTGTTGGCTCGAAGGGCTGAATGGCCTACTCCTGCACCTATTTTCCATGTTTCAATAATTATTTATCCTCTATTTTTTTACTGTGGAGAAAGACATGAAGACCGGGGAACTCGGGATAGGTAATAGAGATGTCTTGAGGACAGTCCATATTACAGTCAAGGAGGTGCTGGACTTTCTACAGCATTTGAAGGTAGACAGATCTCCTGGACCTGATCCGTTATATCCAAGGAGACTGTGACTTGCAAGAAAACAAATTGCAGGAGTCCTGACATTTGAATCATTGTTAGACACAGGAGAGGTGCAGGATTATTGGAGAGGGTTGCAAAAAAGAAGGGTTGCAAGGAAAAGCTTGGGAACTGTAGACCAATGAGCCTGGCATCTGTGGGAGGTTGTTTATTGGAGAGGATTCTGGGGGATGAGATATATATGCTTTTGAATAGACAGAGGCCTTAAGACAGTCAGCATGGTTTGTAGGTAGGAGATTGTGTCTCACAAATTTGAGTTTCTTGAAGAAGTAACCAAGAAGGCCAACAAGGGTAACGTGGTAGATATTGTCCACATGGACCAGCAAGGTCTTTGATAAATGTCTGCATGGTAGGCAGCTAGGATCGCATGGTACGGCACCTAGGGAGAGCGGGCTGCCTGGATACACAATTGGCTTCATATAAGGAAGCAGAGGGCGGTGGTGGAAGTTTTTTTTTTATCGGGCTGGACGTCTGTGACTAATGGCGTGCCTCAGGAATTAGTGTTGGGCCAATTGCTGATTGTGGTTTATATTGGCTATTTAGATGAGAATGTACATGGTATGATTAGTAAGTTTGCAGATGAGCATCACGGTGGCGCAGTGGTAGAGTTGCTGCCTTACAGTGCTTGCAGTGCCGGAGACCCGGGTTCGATTCCAATTACGAAATCACAAATACAAAACGTTGGTGAGGCTGCATTTGGAATATTGCGATTAGTTTTGGTCATCCTGCTATGGGATAGATGTCAGTAAGCTGGAAAACATCCAGAGAAGATGTGGCCAGGACTCGAAGGCCTGAGCTAAAGAAAAATATTGGGCAAGCTAAGTCTTTATTACTTGGAGCGCTGGAGGCTAAGGGATGATCTTATCGAGGTGCGTAAGATCAAGTTTGATGACCTGTAACTTCAGAGTAGAAATTGTGTTTTGCAATTGGTTACTGCTTCTTATTAAGCCAGACCTGTGTATCTTGGTTTATTGATGCAGAAAGCGGCATGGTGGTGTAGCAGTAGAGTTGCTGCCTAAAGGGCCTGTCCCACTTTCCCGAGTTAATCACAAATTCTCCAGAGTTTTCGTAGCAGCTTGCTGTGCCAGCCGTAGGTACTCGGGGCATCAGGTAAGTCAGGACATTTTTTCGGCCTGATGAAAAATGTCCAAAAATAAAAAAATAGCCCGAGTACCTACGGCTGGCATAACGAGCCGCTACGGTATATCCATGGACTCCTATGGACACGTTACCGACATTCTCTGAGTTTAAATCAAGGGGAAAACTCGGGAGAATTCGTGAGTAACTCAGGAAAGTGGGACAGGCCCTTTACAATGCTTGCAGCACTTGCCACCCGGGTTCGATCTCAACTACAGGTGCTGTCTGTACAGTGTTCGTACGTTCTCCCTGTGACCACGTGGGTTATTCCAAGTTCTACAGTTTCCTCTTACACTCCAAAGACGTACAGGCTTGTAGGTTAATTGGCTTGGTATAGGTATAAATTGTCCCTAGTGTGTGTAGGGTAGACTTAATGTGCGGGGATCGCTGGTCGGTGCGGACTAGGTGGGCCGAAGGGCCTGTTTCCATGCAGTATCTCTGAACTAAACTAAACTAAACTAAAGAAGAACTTGCTGATAGTTTCTTTCCTATAAGTCTGTTCTTTTATTTTGATCATAATAGCCACTGGTTCCAGGAGGAGTGAACACTGATATCACTTTGAGAGGGAGTTAAGAGCTTCAGCTCTTTGAATTCTTATTCCATTATAGACAAAAAAAAATCAAATAGATTTATTACAAATTAAGTCAGGATGAAAATACACCTTCAGATCCCTTGATTTCCTTTTCCTGACAAATCACTATCTGTTACAAACCAGGATGTTTCTGAATTACTTGATACTGTGTAATGGTTATTACAGGCTTGGCACCAATGTTGGATCTCCGCACCCCCACCCTCTTCTGGGGCACCATCCAACTGTCTCATCATGCTTTCAGTGAAGATCTGTTTCTCCTATTTAATTGGTTTTTACAATAATAAGTCTGTGACTGCTTTTCCTGGTGCACCAACAAAGGAACAAACCATTCAGCCTCTCAAAGTGGTTGCATTAATAATATTGCTATCTGGTACCGGAACATATCCAATTCCCATACCTCTGGTCAGTGGGATGTGCTTCACCATATTGCTCCCTGTAGAGTAGGTTTGATGTACTTGCTGGAGTTTAGAAGGATGAGGGGACACCTCATTGAAACTTACCGAATAGTGAAAGGCTTGGATAGAGGATATTTCCACTAGTGGGAGAGTCTAGGGCCAGAAACAGAATAAAAATATGTTCCTTTATGAAGTAGATGATGAGGAGAAATGTCTTTAGTTGGAGGGTGGTGAATCTGTGGAATTCATTGCCACAGAATGGTGTGGAGGCAGTCAATGGATATTTTTAAGGGAGAGATAGATAGATTTTACTTCGGAGTCACGTGAGTGACTACGTGAAGAACCCCGTACAGCCGTTCGTGCGTCATTGCGTCAGACGCTTTCGTGCAGCCGACTGTGGAGCAGCGCAGCTCCTCCAACAGTAAGTCTAAAAAAGTTGCAGGTAAGTGCTATTTTCTTACCTGTTCTGGGTCGCCTGCAGGAACCTCCGGGGTTTTTGCGGGATGTTCGCGATGGCCGACGAGGGAACCAGCCTAGGGCTTTGGGGGAAAACCCTGGTCCGACCGCGGAAGCGGAGAGCTGGCGAATGTCGGGTTCGCGATCGGAGTCACTGATAACGCGGTCAGTGACTCCACACGTTGGGTTCCCGGGGAGGAGAAACCCGAGAATAGTGCGGTTCTAGACTACAGTAGTCCCTAGGGATGGGGCTTAACGGGCCTGGATGGTCAGCCTGGGTTCCCGGTGGAGGGGAAACCCAAGTATATGCGGTTCTAGACCGTGGTAGTCCCCAGCACATGGGGTTAAAACTAACCTAAACTGTTAGGTTGGGTTCCCGGTGCAGGGGAAACCCAAATATATGCGGTTTTACATCGCAGTAGTCCCCAGCACATGGGGTTAAAACAAACTTAAATGGTTAGGCTGGGTTCCCGGTGCAGGGGAAACCTAAGTATATGCGGTTCCCAGGAAATGGGGTTAACTCACATAAATGAATAGCCTGCGTGCCAGGAGGGTACCGCGGGTATATATTTATATATATTTATATGGATTCCTGGGGAGGGGAAATTCACCTATGGGGTTCCCAAACTACAATAATCCCCAGGATATGGGGACAACTGACAAAAATAGTCAGTACAATTAGGAAAGTTTGGAGGTTTCATCTCTGGGAATTAATTTAGAGAGCAGCACCTTTGGGTAGGGCTGCTTCATGGGGATGTCTAGTTATGGCAGTGCCAGCCTATGGGAAAGGCTGTGCCAGCAGTACCCTTGTTTAGGACTGCTCATGGGGATGCCAAGCTATGGCAGGCTAGCCTGTTGGAGAGGCTGTGCCAGCAGTACCTTTGCTCAGGGCTGCTCATGGGGATGCCAAGCTATGGCAGGCAAGCCTATTGCAGAGGCGGTGCCAGCAGTACCTTTGCTCAGGACTGCTCCAGGGGAATGCCAAGTTATGGTAGGCTAGCCTATTGGAGAGGTTATGCCAGCAGCACCTTTGCTCAGGGCTGCTTGATGAGAATGCCAAATCTATGGCAAATACTGGCCTATGGGAAAGTCCGCGCCAGCAGCACCTTTGTTCAGGGCTGCTTCATGGGCGCCAGCAGTACCTTGTTGGGGCTGCTTTATGGGAATAGCAGTTTAGTAGGGTATTCCTATTTACAGTGATCATGGGGGATGAGGAGGCATTGTTAGGATAAGGCAATATAACAGAATGATGACAAAAAAGCATTCAAAGAAAACTATTCACAGTTTTAAAACATGCTGGTTATATATGTGCTAAAATCCACTGTTAAGTCTCAAAATATATTTGAGAAATTGGGCTCCTCTATCCAGTTATATTAAGTTCCTATCAAAGAGACTTGTAGGATGTTGGGATTTACTTTTAGGTATTCAATTGGCCATGATGCTGGCCTGGGCAACAGATTGCAGTCAATAAGACTTTGGTAACAGTTGTTGTTATAAAACAGTTCTAGTCATTAGACTAATTCTTAATTGTATAGATGCAATTCAGCTGTGTAAGTAGAGCAGCAGTTATTTTTTTAAATGGTTAATTATTAAGTGCCATCTAGGTCATTGTTAACACCAGTTGAAATTAATAAAGTCATGATGATGGACAAACAGTGTTCATTACTGCTCCAGTAGTTGTTGGGTAAATTTTTCATTATATTGCAAATTGGTGCCAGTGGCCCTAAATGGGAAATTGTGTCAGCAGGGCTTTGTAGCAGGTCTGCTTTATGGCTTCCTTATGTAAGAAGAGAGCATGTGGGATTGGTGTAATTTAACACTGAGTCTGAGGGTATAGCTATAGAGCATGCCCAAGGGATCAGGGCATGTGTCAGAGGTCTATGCCTGGCAAGAAAGTTACCATCCCAAACACATATGCAGTGAACACTGCTCTCAGGGGGACATTACAGTTGGCTGCCAAATCTTCTATTCAGGTAAGACTTTTCTATGGGTGAAATCTGGAGGGCGAAGCACAAATATTGGAACGAGCAAGGTTTCATAGTTTTGGTGACGATGCATCCCATGTCTTTATTGGCAGTAGCGGTTCACTGAAGTTGTTGGCAGCATGAAAGCTGGCCAGAGGTTCCATGCACTGTACCTGTACTAGTCTGCAATTAAGGGACCACTTGCAGTTTGGTAAGGTGTATACTTAGTTATACATTACAAATGATTGAGACATTATCGGCTACTTTGAACAATAAATGTAAAGTGTACAATATTAGCTTTTCAAGCAGGTTAGAATTGGACAGGTTCAGCATAAGGACCAAGATTGTCTTGCAAGACTGGCTTGGAAATCGGGCCATAGTTGCTGTTTAAGGTTGTTACCAAGTAGCTCAAATATCATCTCGAGTTTGGAGATGGAACAGATTTGCATGACTTGCCAAAAATGTCTGTTATTAGTATCAACTATCTATAGACTCTATGGGCATTGTATGGGTTATAGAGTGATTGGACAAATAAGCATATTGTCATGCTCATGTTCAGGTTGATGCACTGTGATGATGGCATATGTTAGTCACAAGGGTGCAATCAGTTAAAGACCGCTGGAATGGTTACATAATCTTGTTGCCACAGGAGAATAATCAAGTGTGGGTAATGGCAACACTTGGTGGAGTTGGTGTTGAATCGCACTGTATTATGAAATTCTGGTTAAATAGAACACTATGTATATGTATGTATATATTTGGCATAGTAGTGGCGAAAGATACATTCTCGGCAAAAGGAGAAGGAGGGTCTTTTATGGCTACCTCCATTTTGTCTCATCAATCGAGGCTTCAAATGAAGTCATTAAGAGGCTTTAAGTTCCTATTGTGTGATTATGCAAATTGATTCCCGATTTGTTGCAAATAATAATATAACCTTATAGGTTATTTTAAACGTAAATTTGCTTGTTCAGCCTGAGGTTTCGGAAATCGGATGTTGCATGATAAACTCAAATTATGTTCTGCAGGTTTAACAAACTGCCCTAAGATTTGGGTTGTTACATCAATCCTTCTATGTGTTCAAAGTGTTTGCATAGCACCAAACCGCAGAATTTTCTTTTCCAGGAGTTGAAAGAGTTTGTTATGCTTATGTTCCATGGAAAATGGTATTGATTGCTAATGTTTTGAGTTAATGCTAAATGATTGTCTGTTAATTATGGAGTTCTACGGCCATTAATTGGCTCGATGAGCTTCCTCATTGAGTTGGCTGTAGCAAGCTAGACTCGCTCTGTCAGGTCCACACCGGTCATCAAGTGGTAGAATATCTTCAACATGGGTCCCAGGACCAGTATAATGCCATATGCAATGTTGACATTTGTTAACACTATTTCACCAGGAGGCTGCAGCTATAACCTTAAATTTAGCTGGAGTTTATTAGGTAGTTATCCTTCTGGCTCTGGTTTAGTGCAACAGGTTCAGTCGCTAAATAATTGTGATGGTACAGGATGATAACGTCTGTAAATTATTATATTATGTTATAAATACTTGAGCAGACCAGAAGGGGGTCGGGTCTCAAAATAGTCACAGGCATACCAGAGGACCTTTGATTAGGTAAGCACACATATATACAACAATATGTCAAGGTCATCAAGAGCTTTGGAGTTCTGGACTAGCAATGTTATTAGTCACAAAGAATTTGGGAGAACTTATTGTTCAGGCCATTCCAGATGTGAAAAAGTGAGTTTTGTTATGTACTAATGGATTCTGTTTCCAGATCTCATTCCACCAGGGCTGTTACGACATCAGCAGTAAGGGTATTTATGTTCCGCTGGGTCGCAGTTACAGCTGGAGCATGGTCCATCGAACGAATCTCCAAACATGACCCATTGCTGAACTAGGAGTATTTGTTAACTCTATTTATGTTCTGGTTATATTTTCCATCTGGGTGAGAGATGGAAATATTATTGTTTCATTTAAACAGCATCAGCATGTTTTACATCTATGTTATGACTGTATGCATTATGAATGTTTTCCCTTCATTTGTCAATGAAGCAGCTGTGGTTGTGTATACTCGTTTCACACGGCATGAAATCACAGAGCTTTGAAGTCTTCACGTAGTCACTCACGTGACTCCGAAGTAAAATAGTAAGATTAAACGAGAAATTACCAGTTTGATCTTTATTTTATGAGGGGTCAAGTTGAGAGACTATTTACTCTCCGCTCCCAGCCCTCATAGATTTCATCTGGTAGTTCTAGTCCATCTTACCATTATACTTGCCGCTATTAGCTGTGATTTCACACCATTGCTTTAAAGATTGACGCAAGAACGGCTGTATGGGGTTCTTCACGTAGTCCCTCAACTCGACTCCTCATAAAATAAAGATCAAACTTCAAACTGGTAAGTTCTCATTTAATCTTACTATTTTTGATTAGTGCGGGCGTCAAGGGTTATGGGGAGAATAGATTAGCCATGAATGAATGGCGAAGTAGACTTGATGGGTCGAATGGCCTAATTCTGCTATCACTTATGAAATGAAGGTAATTGTAAATCAGTGAGAAGTGCAAGCAGAGATAGAACGGGACAAGCTAATTATAGTGGCAATGCATGGAAGTGTAAATGCTGGATTCTTGAGCAAAGCACAAAATGCTGGAGGAACTCAGTGGGACAGGCAGCATCTACAGAGGGGAAGACAGGTGATATTTTAGGTCTGATCTGTCTTCAGACTAATTATAGTGCAGATGATTAGCTTATCTTAAATCATTACTTTAAAATGACCCGGCAATAATTTTATGATATCTTATGACATTGAGCTGACGGTCCCCTGGGAGGAGGCTGTGGACGAGGCTTATGAAAGAAAAAAAGCTTTGATATTCAAACCTTGCAGCAGAGGCAGAGGAGAGAGGTTGGAGGGTAAGGGTGTGTCCAATGGTGGGGTGCAGGGGCTTTGTAGCCAGTTCCACCGCAAGGCTCCTGAGGGAAGTAGGAGTCAGAGAGCAGGCACAAAAGGGGGCAATAAAAGAACTTGCCAATGCCGCCAAACGGAGCAGTCACTGGCTGTGGCTGAAGAGGAAAGATGCTGTCTGGGCTGCCATGTGACCATCTAGAGGCTAACAATACGACACACACCCAGGTCTGATCACCCTGCGGTGGGCCTGCCTCGACTGAGGGTGTCTTGTGATAAAAGCCCGAAACACCCAGTGACATTGAGGTCCCCCCACATCAGTCTGAAGAAGGATTTTGGCCCGAAATGTTGCCTATCTCCTTCGCTCCATAGATGCTGCTGCACCCGCTGAGTTTCTCCAGCATTTTGTGTACCCCTGAAGATGTGTCTGATTGGTAGCAAAATCACCTAGTGGTCATCCCCAAGAATGTCAATTGCAGTGAAAAATCTTAGGGATTGTAACATCCAGTCCTACTAATCAATCTTTCTTCTTAAGTTATGAGTTGTCCAGTCCATATAGGGCCTGAGTTTGTAGAAAGAATATAATTATTCCATTAGCTTTTTATATGTTTACATTTTGTGGTTCGTCTTCCTTCAGTCACAGGTTTGCTTTGTCCAAAACCTTTCTGGTCACCCTGCATAAGATCACAAAATAAAATATGTTACATGAATATATTTCAAATAGAAACAGAAAATGCTGGAAGCACTCAACTGGTCGGGCAGCATGTGTGAAAAGAGAAACAGAATTTCCTTCACCAGAACTGAAAGATTGAGTGAACATGCTGGTTTTAAATTGCAGAAAGTGTGGGAAGGGAAGGAGAGGTCAATGGGAAAATCTCTCAATTTTACAGTGGTGAGGCATTATTTACAAAATCTTCTGGTTGATAAATTTATGCGAGCGGCAAGAGAGAGAAGAAAAACGGGGTACATGATTGCTGCAAAATGAACTCCAGAGCCATTGAAGAAAACTGAAACCAAAGGGAAGGTGAGAGAAATGCCCACAGTGCCCAAACTGGAATAATTTTATATTTGGCTAAACTAGCTCGTTCAAGTACAAGCAGTGTGAGTCACCAGAAACTGTTGAGATTCAAGAGAGTTTTATTGTCATATGTCCCAGATAGAACAATGACATTCTTACTTGCTGCAGCACGACAGAATATGTAAACATAATAAATAATATAACAAAGACTCAGGAAAAAAAGAACAAACAATAGCAGTGCAATAATAATATTAATCTATTGTAGTTCAGACCTTATGAGGTTGTAGTGTTTAATAGCCTGATAGGGAAGAAGCTGTTCCTGAACTTGGACTTTACAGTTCTCAGGCTCCTGTACCTTCTTTCCGATGGCAGTGGTGAGATGAGTGCGTGGCCAGGATGGTGTGGGTCTTGAAGGATGTTGGCTGCCTTTTTGAGGCAGTGACTACAATAAATCTCTTCGATGGTGGGGAGGTCAGAGCTGGTGATGGCCTGGGCAGTGTTTACAACTTTTTGCAATCTTTTCCACTGCTGGACATTCAAGTTACCGAACCAGGCCACAACACTCTACTGTGCACCTGTAGAAGTTCAAGAGAATCATCTTTAACATACTGAATCTCTGTAGTCTTCTCAGGAAGTAGAGCGCCTATGTGCTTTCTTTATGATTGCATCAGTGTGCTGGGTACAGGAAAGATCGTCGGAAATACGCACACCCAGGCATTTGAAGTTTTTGACTCCACCATCCCATTGATGTAAACACCCAGCTCAAACATGAGCAGCTGTTCCTGAAGCTAATGCTGGATCTTTGGAAGAGTGCAGGAGGCCACAAACAGGTTGGCTCACAACAGGCATGGATGCTGAATTGATATGACAGCGAACAGGTTACCTCTGTGGACTGAAGAAAGGTGCTCTGTAAATCACATTTTGGTTCTCCGTTATGGAGGAAACCATGTTGTGAGTATTAAATAGAGTAAATTGGATTGAAAATTGAAATTCGATAATTTATTTCATATGAATGATTATTTGCTCTGTGGATGGTTATAAAAGACACGGTAACAGGGTGGTCCTTTGAACTAAAATGTAAACTCTATTTCTCTTTCCATGTATGGTACCTGAGGGTTTCCAGCATTTAAAGTTTTTATTTCCAATTTCCAGCATCAACAGTTTTTAAAATTTTCAATTTCACTGTCATCTCATCTTTCAAGGACAACTCGGCGTGCATTAGAGCCAATAAAATTCTATTGCTGTGTGGTCAGCAAAGAACTGACGTCGACCATCAAATCCTGACAAACGGCATTTGAAAATGACCAGAGAGCCCACTTCACTGCACATCTCCTAATCTTCTACACCTTCAAGGGTAGTTGAAAGTGTTTCACCCTTCAATTCTACAAAGATTCTGAACAATCTTTATAAGAAAAAACAAAGTGCTCAAGCAATTGTCTAACCAGGAAAGTCTACGTGATGTCAACATATGTAACCAATATTACTTGAGCTGCATAGTTCAGCGTTCAGCATTACCTCATAAAGTCATGTCATTGGAGTACAATTGGACCATCCGGCCCATCAAGTCTACTCCATTCAATCTTGGCTGATCTATCTCTCCCTCCTAACCCCATTCTCCTGCCTTCTCCCCATAACATTTGACACCTGTACTAATCAAGAATGTATCTATATCTGCCTTAACAATATCCACTGATTTGGCCTCCACATCCTTCTATGGCAACGAATTCCACAGATTCACCACCCTCTGACTAAAGACATTTCTCCTCGTCTCCTTCCTAAAAGAAAGTCCTTTAATTCTGAGGCTATGACCTCTAGTCCTAGACGCTCCCACTTGTGGAAACATCTTCTCAGCACCTTATAGAGCCTCAACAGTTATCCATGTTTATGTATAGAAGCCCTCTTGAAATAAATGCTAGCATTGAGTTTTGCTCAAAACATTGACACATCCTTTATGCCTTCAAAGTGGTTGCTTGACCTGATGAGTTCTTCCAGCAGAACAACAACCTTTTTTTCCATCAACCTTTCAAAAATATTCCTTTTGTCCCATTGGTCTTTCCTCAGCTTTCTCTGAAACTTAAGACTAGGATGTTATATTCCTTTCCCAATTTTGACAAAGCCTCCTCATCCTTAACTCTTCCTTTCTTCGTGGATGCTGTCTGACCTGCTGAGTTTTTTCACAATACTTTCTGTTTATAGTAAAGGAGCAGAAGTTGTCCATTTGTCATTCAAGCAAATCTGTAGTTCTACATTGTGGTTGACTTTCTATCTAAGAATTAAAATTATCTTACTTCGTGATTCCCTTTCTGTATAAAAAAAATAATCAAATTTGGAATCCAATAGCTCTAGGTATCTAAAATGTTACTTGTGTGATTATCTTTATTTGAGCAGTATTTTACCTATTTCCCAGTTAATCAACAACATTATTTTGTCCAATTGTACATACTTTAGACTTTTAGACTAGAGATTCAGCATGGAAACAGGCCCTTCAGCCCATCTTGTCTGTGGCGATCAGTGATCACCTCGTACGCTATTACTATCCTACACATTAGGGACAATTTTACCAAAGCTAATTAACCTCCAAACCTATATGTCTTTTGGAGTGTGGGAAGAGACTGGAGCGCACAGAAAAAACCCACGTGGTCACAAGGAGAGTGTAGAAACGTAAAGACAGCACCTGTAGTCAGGATCGAAACCGGATCGCTGGCCCTATAAAATAGCAATTCTACCGTTATGTTACTCTGCATTTTTTTTCTTTTATTGGAACAATTTTATTATTTGGACATTTTATTACATTTGCATTATTACTTCATCCAAATTTTCACTGTAAATTGAATACTAATTGGAATCGGGCAATTTCCCTGCCCCATAATATATCACTTACAGCATGAGCATTCTACATTCCACCTACCCGATAACCCAATTCCAGGTTTATTCCTGAAGGACCTGTCCCACTTGGGCGTCATTTGCACGTCATTTACGCAACATCTTAAAAATTGGTTGGTGCGTGGTGAGGCGTAGTGGCGTATGCAGTGACGCGCGGTAACACGCGGCGCCGCAGGATTTTGGGATGCTCAAAACTCTTGCGAGCCACCTGTGTGACTTATCCCTTGCGCACGCTGACGTACTGATGGCGTACGCTGACATACTGACGGTATACGTGTAGCGCATGGTGATGCACGAACATTGCCTATGCTGATTTATTATGCGTCACTGTGCATCAACGTCCGTAACCCTGCGCCGGCATGCCTTTTCAGCGCCACACCACGTGACCACCCAGATATAAAGCGCACGTAGTTTTGAAAAATTTTCACTGGGAAAATCCTTGCCATGGAGATCGGACTAAGTACGAACGACATCGCAAATGGCTCGCAAAATATGCAGGGCCCTCGAGAGCACTTGGCGCGCGACTGTCGTACTGTTAGACGATTTTCGCACGACAGTCACTACCAGCCTGTCGCGTAAATGACGCGCAAATGACGCCCAAGTGTGACTGGTCCTTGAATCTCCACCACAAGGAACTAATCATGCTCCTATTGAGAGAGTGCCAAACTTTTTATTATCCAGATCTTGGAGTTTTTCTTGAAGTAGTTATTGAACAAAGATTTTTCTCTTTAACATATATATTTGCACCGTCTAATACATTACTGAACCAAGGACCATTTACACCTTAGTTGGGCAGATGATACAAAAGCTTGAAAACGTTCCCATTTTCAGGGACAGTATCTTCCCCATTGTTATTAGATTATTGAACGGTCCTTCCACTTACTAAGGGTGCAATCCTGATCACCCAACCTATCTTACTGCAGCCCTTGGACTTATTTTTATCGACCATTAACACTGTAATTCTGTATTCTACACTCTGCAATCTTTTTCTTTGCACATTTCCTTGTTCTGATGAAAGGTCTTTCACCTGAAACACTACTTTTCTCTCTCCATAGATACTGCCTGACCTACTAGCATGGTTAACATGCCCCTCCAACGTGCCCCTTTAAATGTTACCAAGTAAAACTCCCAATATTTTATAGTTGTTTCTTAGTTTTGTTGAACTTACTTTGATTACAATAATATATTTAATTGCTCGTCCTTTTTATGTTCATAAAATGAAGAGTGTTAAAAAGAATCATTAAATGTCTCATTGCCCCCAAGGACAATGCATAAACATTCTCTCTGAAGAAGAAAATATGGTAAAATATTTTGTTTTTCAACTCTTATAACAGTGAATTTGTTGCAATTATCAGAAAGGCAAATAGTATTCACAACACCTTTAAATCTTGATTTTAATGCCTTCCATTGTCTGATGTTTATGTCTTGGAAATGGAAATTAAAATGCTGGCATGATAACATTCACAACAGGCCTTGTGGGTACACATATCCATTCTGCCATTTTATCCACACAAATTCTGCTCTAACTCGATTTACACTTTTGCAGACAACACCACCATTGTCTGCCAGATCCCAAACAATGATGAGACGGATTACACCAAGAACATAGAGAGCTTAGTAAGATGGTGTGAAGGCAACAACCTCTCCCTTAATGTCAGCAAGATGGAGAAACTGGTCATTGACTTCAAGAAAAGGGTGGAGTACGTGACCAGTCTGCATCAGAGGTGGAGGTGGTCGAGAACTTCAAGATCCCAATCATAAATATCATTGATAGTTTATCCTGGTCTATCATATCAACTTCATGGCACTAAAAGCACAGCAATGCATCTACTTCCCCTGATGACTAAGGAAATTCAGCATGTCTCCAATGACTCTTACCAATTACTATACAAGGAAGCCAAATGCGCTGTAGAAAGCATCCTGTTGGGATGTATCGCAACTTGGTTTGGCAACTGCTCTGCCCGAGACCGCAAGAAATTGAGAATTGTGGATGCTGCCCAGTTCATCACACAAACCAGCAACTTCCCCCACCCCCCCCCCCCCCCCCCCCCCACCACTCCACCCCATCCCCGCCTAATAGACTCCATCTACACCATGCAGCCTCGGAAAAGCAGCCAGCAAAGACCACTTAAACCACGGTCATTCCCTCTTCTCTCCTCTCCCGTCTGGGAGAAAATACAAAAGCTTGAAAGCGTGTACCATCAGATTCTTCCCAGATGATATCAAACTACTGAAAGGGCCTCTGATAAGTTAAGGGGGACGTCTCAATCTCCTAACCTATCTTGTTGCGGCCCTTCCACCTTGTGATACTATATTCTGAACTCTGGTTATTTTTCTCATTGCAATACCTGTTGTACTTGTGTATGGGTTGATTGTACTCATGTACAGTATGACTTGGCTGGATAGCGCTCAAACCAAGTATTTCACCGTATCTTGGAAATGCATAACAATAAACACTGATACCAAACAAACATCAGGCAGCCAGTGGAGTCTGTGCCCCAGGAGGTTATGTGACCCTTGGGAATCCTAAACTGGGCTTTGCCAACATTATTCCAATCTTCATGACATTTTAACCTGTAGCAGAGGGACTAATCCTGCTAGTACTGTTGGCCAGAAAAGCCCAGCTCTGACGGTCTGCAGAGTTCAGAATATAGTATCACCCCTTGATCTGTAATCACAGCAGTCCTTTGCAATCTCCTTGCCTACTATGCTAGGACTGTCTGTTTACTTGTTTGCAGAAAGAGGTGAAAGTTATTCAGCACAGTCTGATATAGCAGCAGTAAGAAAGTGGCTGATGCTGGTTTTCTGATACTAACAGGAAGCGAAGTGTAGGCTTAAATGGGTCTTGTTTCTGGTTGGCAATATGCAGCAAGTGGCATGCCACAGGCATTTCTGCTGGGACCTCAGGTTTTCTAAATTATTGATATGAACTATTCGGATGAAGGGACTGTAGGCGTGGTTGCTAAATCTGGAGATGACAAAGGTGGATTGCAAAGTAAATGATGTAGGTGAAGTATAGAGGACACAAAAAGAACAAATGGAGTGCAAAGTGAGAAAATGCAAAGACACAAAATGCTGGAGTAACTCAGCAGATCAGGCAACGTCCATGGAGAATATGGATAGATGACAATTTTGGGTTGTGACCCTTCAAACTGAAAGCAGTTGAGCCAAGATTTCCTTGACTAAAACCTGGACTGGCAGATTGTCTAATGAGGAGAGGTTGGATAAGGTATGGTTGAATCTGCTAGAGCTTAGAAGAGTAAGAAGGACTCACGATCCTGAGGGCCTTGACAGGATGGACGTGAGGAGGTGAAGATATTTATTTGTGCTAGAATGTAGAACTAGTTTAAGAATAAGGGGCTACCCATTTAAGGCAGAGATTAAGTGATTTGGGGGAGTTTTCCTTCAAGAAAAGTGCAAGCTGTCTTCAAATCTCTTTGAAGAAGAGGTGGATGAGTACTTGATAAGTGTAGGAAGTCACTGTAGATGCTGGTTTATACTGAAGGTAGACACAAAATGCTGGAGTTACTCAGGGGGACAGGCAGCATATCTGCAGAGAAGGAATGGGCGACGTTTCTTGTCGAGACCCTTCTTCAGGCTGAGAGTCAGGAGAGAGGGAGATATTGAGATATGGAAGGGTACGGTGTGAAAACAAGAGATATCAAAGGAGGTGATGATCAATGAAAATATAGAATAGTTCACTGTTAGCTGAGGGGAAGGTGACAAGGGAGCATTCAATCAGTGAAATGTAATTAGGAGGACAGTGAAACTAGAACTAGGATGGGAGAGGGTTGGAGAGAGAGAGGGAAATCAAGGATTACTTGAAGTTTGAGAAGTTAATATTCATTACGACCTCAGGCCCGGACCACCGAGGACTCCGCCCTCACCGACCTCCACATCTATGCTGCCGCTGATTTTTTTATTCGTCTCACCTGCTGAGTTTCTCCAGCATTTATGTCTACCTTCAATATTCATACCGCTGGGTTGTAAGCTACCCAGGCGAAATATGAGGTGCTGTTCCTCCAATTTGTCTTGGGCCTCACTCTGACAGTGGAGGAGGCCCAGGACAGAAAGGTCAGTGTGGGAATGGGAGGGGGAGTTAAAGCGTTTAGCAATCAGGAGATCACATAGGTCTAGGAGGACTGAATGGAGTAACACCCATATTTGGTTCGATTTGAGTTAAATTTGTGGTAATGAACCTATAATGTAGGGTTTAGTCAGGAGTTTATTCTGATAATTAAACAGTAAGGGTCAGGTTTGAGTTGGGTATATATTTTGTTAATTAAACTACATTGTTGTGTTTGAGCTGGATGCCTATTCTATATGTGTGGAGTTCAGGATGAGTACAATGACAAGTATTGTTTTCAAGCCATGAGAATGTGCCTGGTTTGTGTGTTTATGTGTGTATTTTCTTCATGAATATGTGCGTTTCATCCTTAATCCGATCACTAGCCTGTTGGAGTTTGCTTCCTTATCTTGAGAGTTGGGTCAGGATGGAAAAACGAAACCACCAGAGAAATGGACGCAAAAGTCTGGAGTTATTCCGCCGATCAGGCAGCATCCTTGTAGAAGAAGCATAGGTGGCATTTTGGGTGAGGTCCTCTCTTCAGACTGATTGTAGGTGGGGGGGGGGGGAGAAGAAAGCTAGAAAAGGGGAAAGGCAGGACAAAGTGTCAATTTAGGTAAGGGGGGGGTGGTTGATAGGCAGATGGATGGAAAAAAGTGTAGCGATAGATAAAGGCGTGAGACAGGTTTGAATAATTGCGGACTGTAAGCCAGAGGGAGGAGTGCAGGGAAAAAATAGGTGGGCACCAGGTGTGGCAGTGGCGGGGTGGGGGTGGGTTTGTGAGAGGTTACTTAAAATTGGAGAATTCAATGTTCATACCGTTGGGTTGTAAGCTACCCAAGCAGAATATGGCCTGCTGTTCCTCCAGTTTACGAGTGGCCTCACACTGGCAATGGTGATGACCCAGGACAGAAAGATCAGAATGGGAAGGATAGTTAAAATGGTTATCAACTGAGAGATGCAGTAGACCTTGGCGGATCTGCAACACTGGAGTCTGGTTTAGATTTGTTGTTTTAAACCTGGTTTTAATTTTATTCGAGAGTAGACCTGCATTCCTTCTGGAGTCCAGCACCACCACAGCCCAACCTTGCTGGGACTGCAGAATTGCAAAGAAACCCGATTCTCCAATCCTATATTCACTGGCCCCTGTTTAGAAATCTGTGCTCTCATTCATTGCAATAGGGATCTTTGACCCAGAAAATGCAGCAGACAGATGATTTTCTTAAAGATTTATCATACTCAATTTTTTTAGTTTTATTGATTTTTACAATTCAATACTTTCTATTTTTATTAAATTAATTAATAATTGTATTTAATTACTTCAATTTTAATGTCTTTGTTAATTCAGAAGCGCATAAAAAGTGACAATAACCTTGCAAGTTCTGACAGGAAACAAGGCTCCATCCGCCCTCAGTGTGCTCACAGTGAAAAACGATCGGGGTCTTTCAGAGAAAGGGCCTCAGCTCAGCACTGCTTGCAGTCTCTTGGTTGCTGAAATCTTGCAAAAGCCTCACCATCTAACTCCTGGGTGCAGAGGGTCAATAAGATCGACCAGCTGCTTCCAGCCCATCTGAGTGCAGGTTGGTGATGTTCATGGGTGATGAGCTGGCGACATCCATTCATTTTGCTGCACATATCTATTCTAAGTGTCTGTACCTGTCTATCCGTATAAACATAGAAAGCATAGAAAAATAGGTGCATGGATAGGCCATTCGGCCCCATTGAGTCAGCACACGAATAGCTTAATATAGTTTAATGCCTATATTTAATTGTGCAATCGTCTGTTCAGGTGATGAGAATTGGTGGATATGGAGAGAATTTTGATTTAACATCCAAAAAAGACCTTGGCATTTTCAGGATTTATTCGGCTAGATTTTCTTGTGATTTCAGGCCCAACAGAAATGAGTGCTGTCCCCATTCTCACTGAGGTCAACCTCGTTATAACATCTTGGAATAGCTGCCTCTAATTGAGACCTCAAGAGATGGGTGTTTGGGAACAATGTGACACTGCAGGATTTAAAGGGGTGATTCAACTAAATCAGGAACGTAGGGTCTTAATTGTTCTTGCTGCCTGGTTTAAAGAAAAAATCAGCAGGTTTTCACAAGATCCAGAACTCTCATTAGTTTGGGCAGGGTGAAGAGAAATATGTCATCATCACCAAAGGTCATTACAGTAATGTGATATGTTAATGCTATTTATTTTGGTCTGTATTGTTTTGTGCTTGGAAAATCTTTTTTCCCCTTCAAACAGATTTTTTTTTAAACAAAGGGTTTCAAAAACTTTTATGTGATCATTGTTAACAAATGTTATTTAATGCAGTAAGTCGTTTTTGGTCCAGACCACTATTTGTTTGAAAGAAACATTACAGCTAACAATGCATTTAATAGAAGCAAAATATGTTGCTTTACTGTCATAAATCATTCATGATTCAGAGCATTGAAAGTGTATTTGTAGCTGAACAATGCACAGTGTTACAAATATGTTTCGGTCCAAGCAACAATTCACCAGTTTGCAATAATTAACGATGGACATGTGACTGGCTGGAACTGGTGAAAAACACACTGTTACAAAAATGTTTAATTTGCACTCGGATATAATTAGTATTAATTAACATTTTTTTCTACTATACCACTACTATCTGACTATGACTCAAAGCTGTTGCTACTCAAATGCCCCTGGCCATAATTGCCTTTCTTTCTTTAAATAAGAATGATAATTGCTGCATTACTTTTGAACCTTTGGCTGGCACTTGGATCGTGGCGTGATTCTAGAAATAAGTAGCATATTTGTTGTGAAATGGAAGCACTCTTGCCTTGGAAAGTGAAATGGAAGTCCATGCAAAAGTGCAATACATGTTTTCCAGAGGATTGAATTTGTGGGCCGACTGAACGTACTTTCCAGTTTTGAACTGAACTGAACTCTAGTTTCCTGTTTTTATTGATGCAACCCATTAAATGCTGCAGTTAGATTCAACTAGCTTGAACATGAAAAGTACATTGGTCAACTAAAGATACATTTTGTGCAGCAGAAAAACTGAAACACAAAGAACATTTGAAAGTGCTGCAAGCTTCAAGTGAGCAATTACCATACATGTAGATTGCCGTGATTGAACTGAAAGCATAATTTGTTCATAATTAACAATATTATACAACGCTGTTGGTTTATATTTTAATCAGACTTGAGATGCTGAATGTACATCTACTGCAGTAGAGAATAGATAAGATTTAATGGAACAAAAAACAAACTGCTGGAGGAACTAATCGGGTTAGGCAGAATCAGTGGAAGGAAATTAAGACCCAAAGCATCTACTGTCCATTGCTCTCCACAGATGCTGCCTGACCCACTCAGTTCCTCCAGCAGTTTGCTTTTCACTACAGATTCCAGTGATTGGAGACTCGGGTGATTCTGGGTTTAATGAGGATTTGTTTACTTGATATGCAATGGCATCTGCTGTGGAATAGGAAAAGCAGCTTTATTTGATTTATCACAGACAATTACTTTTTTAGATGTTCACAAAAGGAGAGCAGTGGCGAAAATATTTTGTAATAGGTGGTTACCACGGAACCTCATTGGATTTGTGAGTGGAAGAATAAATGTACATTCGCAGCAGGGAAAACATATGATTTCTGGTAAGAGGGTAACGATATTGGATTGGATTTCTTTGACAATTTACAGTCACTGTGCACCAAATGGTTGTCTTCTGTGTGGCAAATTTCTGTGAGTTTGTAGATTTGTGTGGGTTTTGCCTGGCATTTGTTCATCTCAGTTGCTTTATTTATTTGGTTTTACTATTTAATTATTTGAGAACATTTTAAAGTAGATCAACGAAATATATTATTTATGGTGCAAACCATTACATTTTTAATGTTGTTTATATCCATTGCAGTAGCTTTTACATGTCTCCCAGTAGCAAAGGCAAGCAAAGTGCTGGAAGCTTTGAGCAAGGCATTTTCAGTGGGAACCGAAATAGTTAGTCGTTTGAAAGCTGGGGTAAGCCACAGGATACACCACCCGAGTCCTGTTTGCCATTAGAAACTCACTTGGTCATGGCTAATACTTGTCTGGTGTGGGAGTTTAGTGCTCAGAGGAACTAAGTGTGGGTGGATGGGTCCTGGCGAATGGGCATAACCAAGACAATACAGCCAAGTGTGTCAACTGAAACTGGAGCAGAGGATTGTCCCAAAGTGATGTCTGCTCCAAATAGAAGCACACAACTCTCAACTGAAAGCAGTCAAGAAGTCAGCATCTGTTGCACAAGACTGTATTCTGTTCTGGGGTCCACTATTCACTGGTAGAAAGAACACCTTCTGAGATTTAACCTAGATTTGGCTATGCATACTTTAAATTCATGGCCTGCCTATTTATAAGCATGAACTATAATAGATGTCCTCAGCCGTTCCCACTCACTCAGATGGATCATGGTAGAAATTAGATTGTGCATCCCATCCAAGTACTTAGTATCACTCGCTATGTGTTGGATGCAAAACTGGATACTGTATTCCCAAACAAAATCTAGCATAATGATTCCTCCAAATTCCCACCACATCTTCCCATCTCCTCGGCTTTCCGCAGAGACCGTTCCCTCCGTAACTCTAGTGAATTCATCCCTTCCCACACAAGCCACCCCTCCCCTGGTACTTTCCCTTGCAACCGCAGGAAATGCTACACTTGTCGCTTTACCTCCCCCCTCGACTCCATCCAAGCACCCAAGCAGTCTTTCCAGGTGAGGCAGAGGTTCACCTGCACCTCCTCCAACCTCGTCTATAGCATCCGCTGTTCTAGGTGTCAGCTGCTCTACATCGGTGAGACCAAGCATAGGCTTGGCGATCGCTTCGCCCAACACCTCTGTTCAGTTCGCAATAACCAACCTGATCTCTCGGTGGCTCAGCACTACAACTCCCCCTCCCATTCTGAATCCGACCTTTCTGTCCTGGGCCTCCTCCATGGCCAGAGTGAGTCCCACCACAAATTGGAGGAGCAGCTGGGGTGTAAACAGGTAGTTTGCACCCCAGCGATATGAACATTGACATCTCCAATTTCGTCCTTGTTTTCTCCCTCCTTCCCCTCCCCTTCCCAGCTCTCCCACACCCTACTGTCTCCGCCTCTTCCTTTCTTTACCCCCCCCCCCCCACTTCAGTCTGAAGAAAGAACCACGATTGAACCAGTCACATCTCAGGGCTGCCAACAGTGTAGGAGGGGCATGTGGTACAGAGCTTTGACATTTTTCAGCATGAAATTGTGCAATCTGGTGCAAACTATAGCGAGTCTTTTAATTTACATTTGAATGCAATATTTATGCTTTAAATTAGCTATGAATAAGGTTAGGTTAAATTCCTAATTACATTCCACAGTAGAACCAAGCTCTGATCAACAGATGCAGCACATGATCTTTGTGTATTCATGTATGGAAATCAGATTCCTGTTTTTTTCCCCCATATCCCTTGATTTTGTTAGCCCCAAGAGCTAAATGTAACTCTCTCCTGAAAACATCCAGTGAATTGGCCTCCACTGTCTTCTATGGCAGAGAATTCCACAGATTCACAACTTTCTGGGTGAAGAAAGTTTGTCCTCATCTCAGTCCTAAATGGCCGACCCCTTATTCTTGAACTGTGTGACCCCTGGTTCTGAACTTCCCCAACATCAGGAACAGTTTTTCCTGCAGTTACAGTTAGTGAAAATCTAGCAGGCAAGCAGGATGCTTTCTCCAACCACCCCCATTTGAAGGCCTCTATCTTCCACCGCTTTTAACCAGTGCTTGGTACCTACTTTCAACAGCCACTGGTTGTCCTCCAGGATGCACCGAGACACAGCATGGGCCATGCTGGTCACAATGCTGAATTCGGCACAGAGATTCTCACGCAGCGGCATAACGCTTCTGACGAACGCCCGGGGCTCTTGCACTAAGGCCGGAGCTGCAGCGAGCGACTCGCCAGCCCAGCAAACACTCGCCAGCCCCGGCCCCCCCGTCCGCATCTGCCACCGCCACTCAATCCCTCCCTCCGCCCCGGCTCTCCAATCCACGCAGCCCATGCAGTTGATATTAGTTTTGAAATTCTCGTTGATCCCAGAATTTCTCACAACAGAGTGTGAGAAATTCTGTGATCAGCGTGAGAGCCTGAGAATTTGGCGAAATGCGTGGTTCTCGCGCTCAGTGCGTGAGAGTTGGCAGCTCTGCACCTTCTGCAGCTCTCACATATTACTCTCTGCATCCTGGATGTGAGTTCAGTAGAGGCCAGTGAACGACAGGGTGCACTGGAGACTGGACGATAAAGGAGTGAACATGGCTTGCGTACAAGCACTGAATGTCCCTGCACTCAGGGGCATGGGGAAAATCTAAAAAACCGGGATTAGACGCTGCAATTATAATGCACACACGAGTTCCAATGGGTATAAAATAAAAAAAATGTTGCTTGCTGAATGCATCTTTAGTTCAGAGCAGTGCAAAATGGCAGCTAAGATGCCATCCAGTTACTTCAAAGCACTATTCTGTCAACTTCTTTAGAATTGAAGGACATGATCTTCAGGGCAAACATTATTGTGAAAATTGAAGATGAAGGTGCAATTGTGCCTCTCAAAGAAAAGCCATACCAGAGCATAAGGTGCAATCTTACAGTGACGGGCCTGGATACAGATGCCCCTTTGGCATAACATCTGCTGCCTAAGAGAGAAGCAGTTTCATTCAAAAAGACGATAAACAGATTGCTGCATCGCTTTAGTTCAGCACCATCAGTGACTGTCAAAATTCAGAACCAAAAATAAGGGCAGACCATCAATGATTATATATCCATGTTGAAGAATTTGCTTTGATTTAGTATTTTTGGCATTTTTCAAAATAGAATGCAACAAGACAGTTTTAACTGCTATCTACCTTATTGGTGACCCTCAGGACTATTTTTGATTGGACTTTACTGGCTTTACCTTGCACTAAATTATATTCCCTTATGTATTTACCCACTGTGAATGGCTCGATTGTAGACTATAGACAATGGGTTCAGGAGTAGGCCATTCGGCCCTTCGGGCCATTCAATGTGATCATGGCTGATCATCCCCAATCAGTACACCGTTCCTGCCTTCTCCCCATATCCCCTGACTCCGCTATCTTTAAGAGCCCTATCTAGCTCTCTCTTGAAAGTATCCAGAGAACCGGCCTCCACTGCCCTCTGAGGCAGAGAATTCCACAGACTCACAACTCTGTGAGGAAAAAGTGTTCCCTCATCTCCATTCTAAATGGCTTGCCCCTTATTCTTAAACTGTGGCCCCTGGTTCTGAACATGTTTCCTGCCACTAGTGTGTCCAAACCCTTAATAATCTTATATGTTTCAATAAGATCCCCTCTCATCCTTCTAAACTCCAGAGTATACAAGCCCAGCCGCTCCATTCTCTCAGCATATTACAGTCCTGCCTTCCCGGGAATTAACCTTGTAAACCTACGCTGCACTCCCTCGATAGCAATCACGTATTGTTTTTCTGGTGACTGGTTGGCATGCCACAAAAGCCTTTCACTGTATTTCAGTACATGGGACAATAAACAAAACTGAACTAAACACACATTCATTTAATATTATTAAACACACAAGATTTAAGCCTTAAGATATGCACATTAAAATGCCACATGGGTTTCAAGATTATTAAAGCATTTCACCCCAGTGCATAATTCCTGAATCAATTCTCTATAAGGACAAATGACAGCAGCACAAACAGCAAATTACATGAGTGAGATTTGGGTGAAATATGAGTGAGACAGAAAAGGTGGGACTGATTTAAGGGACATGAGCCATGGCATAAAGGAATGTTTCACTTCACTTTAGTTTATTGTCATGTGTACCAAGGTACAGTGAAAAGCTTTTGTTGTGTGCTATCCAGTCAACAGAAAGACAAAGAAAGAAAGACAAGTAATAGAGTATCTTTGTACAAGTAGTAGAAACAAGAACTGCAGATGCTGGCTAATACACAACGTGCTGGAGTAACTCCAACATTCCTGGAGAACATGGATAGGTGACGTTTTGGGTCGAGACTCTTCTTTAGACTCTCATTTTTGAACTGGACCTGGAATCCAGGAGAGTTGCCAGCCCCGGAGGTAAAGATCGGTGGAGTCATTGGTCGAAGCCCACAGGTGGCCGGAGTGCAGGTAAGGGGTGGCAGTGGCAGGTGTGGCTGAGGAAGCTGTGTGGGCCGGTGGTGCCAGTAGTAGGTCCAGGCTGGAAGCTGCCAGGGAGGTGGTGGGAGCCAGCATCGGCAGCCCAGCTTGGCGGTGAACATTGGTAGATTTAGCATTGATGTGGCAGGAATGGTGGTGTGGACCAGGGCTGGTGTCAGCAGCCTGGCCTGGTGGTGAAGGTCAGTAGGTCCGTCCACTGTAGCCAAAATCCGTTATATGTCCGTAATAACAAGGGTTTACTATAACTTTGTGTACAAACCAGGCCAGGAACACCAGCCCGAATAATGCAGCCAAATAGGTTTGTTCTTTAGGGCTGCACTAATAACAGAAAGCCACAACGAGAGGCTTGAACAGTCGCAGAGATGATAACTGGCATGAAGACTGAAGCCTGCATACATGCAGCAAAATGCAGTGATCTTAACTTTCGAGTGAAAGTTAATGATCAGTCTGTCAATATGAACGTCGATAGGGCTACTATCCATTTGATTCTAAGGAGAGAGAGGAAAGTGAAGAGGATCAGCAAAATTCCATTAACAAACAGCCTGATGAGTCTGAAGAATTACTTTACCATGGCACCAAAAACCCTGCCTGAGGTAGTAGGTGCTTCCTCATAAACATTTAAAAAAGACTGGACCATGGCAGGGGGAAATGAAATAGGACAAACACGAACTTCATTCGAAGTTTCATTGGGTGGCATGGTGGTGCAGTGGTAGAGCTGCTTCCTGACGGCGCCAGAGACCCAGGTTTGATCCTGACTACGGGTGCTGTCTGTACGGAGTTTGTACATTCTCCCCGTGACCGTGTGGGTTTTCTCATGGTGCTCTGGTTTCCTCCCACATTCCAAATGGTTTGTAGGTTAATTAGCTTTGGTAAATAAAATTGTAAATTGTCCTTCGTGTCTAGGATACTGTTAGTGTACGGGGTGTACGGGGTGATTGCTGGGCCGGTGGGCCGAAGAGCCTGTTTCCTCACTGTATCTCTAAAGTCTAAAGTCTTGTTAGTGAGCCCTTTCAGCTGCAGTATGACACCATTTCCACGGTAAAGCTCGCTGGCGATTCTTCCAAAAACGATGGGGCCAGTTATGGCCATGTTATGGACAACAAGCAGGAAAAGCTCATTGTCTTACAATGTGAATGCCAGCAACGTGAATGAGGAATGATACTCAGATAGGAAAGCAGCCACTTTGAGATCAAAGGTTTCCTCCAGTTCTTGTTAGACAGTTAAATCAGATTGTTATTGACTGAAACATTTAATGACCCATCTTGAGCCCATGTTAACAATTCCCACAATGGTTCCCACAAGAAATTTATAGATTATGTCTTTGCACTATATTGTATGTTTGTTTTATTATTGAACTTTATTTTGTTGCTAACTGAGTACAATGCCTACATATCTGTTGTGCTTAGTTTTGTTTAGTTTAGAGATACAGCACGGAAACAGGCTCTTTGGCCCACCGAGTCTGCACTGACCAACAATCCCTGCGCATTAACACTATCCTACACACACTAGGGACAATTTACACATACACCAAAACAATTAACCTGCAAACCTGTACGTCTTTGGAGTGTGGGAGGAAACCAAAGTTTTCAGCGAAAACCTACGCAGTCACGGGAAGAATGTACAAACTCCGTACAGACAGCACTCATAGTTGGGATCGAACTCGGGTCTGCAAGCGTTGTAAAGCAACAACTCTTCCGCTGCGCCACCGTGCCGCAGCCCATGCTGCTGTCAGTAAGAATTTCTCTGTTCTTTTTCGGGACAAATGACAATAAAACACTCTTGACGCTCTTACGGGCACTCTCCTGTTTCACTGTGATTAAGATATTAAATATTTAGCACCCAAACGGATGCCACAGTGGATGCATTATTAAGATGGGTATACAATGTCACCGATACAAGCAGAGGGGTTGCGATATACAATTAACTTTTCCTCTTGTTCTCTCAAGTGATTGGAGGTCTCTGAACCTACATTATTGTACGACTGACTGGCACAAGAGTGGAGAGGCAGATTACTGGTCTATTACTGTGGGAGGATGAAGGGGTGTGGTATGAAGCGAGTGCTCCGTTCTTGGACTCAGTTGGACTCCATACCATTCAGCATTTCCCAAACTTACAATGGGCCAGTAGATCCTTGTTTAGGACCAAATGACTACCATCACTTTCTCTCAGGGCAGCACAGTGGCTCAGTAGATTTGCTGCCTGAAGCACTTACAACATCGGAGACCTGGGGTGGGTCCCGACTATGGGTACTGTCTGTAGGGATCTTGTACATTCTCCTCGTGACTGTGTGGATTTTCTCTGAAATCTTCGAATACCTCCCACACTCCATAGACGTACAAGTTTGTAGGTTAATTGGCATGGTATAAAGGTAAAATAGTTTCTGCTCTGTCTCTAAAACTGTTTGAATACAATTGTGCCACAATGTTTTCTACGTGATCAATTTCTCAAAAATACATTTTATGTAACTTGAATTTTTAAATAAATTTTGACAATTGAAATTATGGCTTCCAATATTAGGAAACAGGGGGTGGGGGGATTATTATTTGTTGGTTTGTGGTAATTGGATGTGCAAATATTGACTCATTAAACTCACGTCTGTGCCATCAAAGCCAATGCACCAGAATATGTGGGAGGTTTCACAACCAGTGGCTGTTGCCCTCCCATCAAACATGAGAGGCAACAAAGATGAATTTGTTCCTCCCTTTCTACAATGAAGTCAAGAAACTTCAGCAAACCATATAACAATTACAGCACGGAAACAGGCCCTCTCGGCCCTTCCAGTCCGTGCCGAACATTTATTTTCCCCTAGTCCCATCTACCTGCACTCAGACCATACCCCTCCATTCCCTTCCCGTCCATATACCTATCCACTTTACTTTTAAATGTTAAAATCAATCCTGCCTCCACTTCTGCTGGAAGATCATTCCACACAGGGCACCACTCTCTGAGTAAAGAAGTTCCCCCTCATGTTACCCCTAAACTTCTGTCCCTTAATTCTCATTTCATGCCCTCTTGTTTGAATCTTCCCTACCCTCAATGGGAAAAGCTTATCCATGTCAACTCTGTCTATCCCTTTCATCATTTTAAAGACCCCAATCAAGTCCCCCCCTTAACCTTCTGCACTCCAAAGACAAAACAAGTTGTAAAAATGTCGTACATAACCCTAAAAATACTTGCAGCACATAAGCAGGGCATTCAATACATCGAGACAACGTCTATGCTCCCACAGCCTCCTCAAGCCTTACCTTATCTCACTCGCATATCCTTCTACTAATTTCTCTCTTTAGATTCCCTGTAAATGCTTCCGCACTCTTCACTCATCTCTAAATGTGGAAGCAAGTTCCACATTCTCACCATTCATAAGAACAAGAAATAGGAGCAGTAGTGCGACATATTACCCTTTGAGGCTCTGCATGTCGGATTATAGCTGATCTGATTAACTCAACTTTCCTGCTTGATCCCCATAATTGTCCATTCAATTGTACAAAAATCTATCTCAGCCTTATCAATTTACAACTCCCTATGATACAGAATTCTAAAAATTCTCAAATCCTTTAAGAATAGAAGCATTTCCCTATTCATAGCCTTAAATGGAGAAACTCTTATGTGAACTGGATTTGTTTCTAGATTACCCCACCAAAGAAACACACTCATATCCTCTATACTCTCAAACCTCCTCAGAATCATGAGACACAAGGAACAGCAGATGTTGGTCTATAAAAACAGACAGTAAGTGTTGGAGTAATTCAGAGGGTCGGGCAGCATCTCCGGAGGACATGGGTGGGTGTTGTTTTGGTCAAGCGTTCCAACCCAAAATGTCACCAATCTATGTTCTCCAAAGAAGCTTGCTGACCCGTTGAGTTACTCCAGCACTTTGTGTCTTTTTTCTCATCATAATCCTATAAGGTTCAATAATATCACTTCTTGTTCTTTTATATTCCACGTTGGTTCAATCTACTCATCTACTCATCTTTCCTTGGGTATCTTTATATGGAGCAAGCTTTACTGCATTATTTACAAAGTAAGTAGATCTTGCCTTAAATAAGGAGACAAGAACTCTTTATCAGTACAGGTGTAATCTTTTATAAGCCTAAATAGTTACGGCATGTCTATCCTGCTTATGCATTACATTAAAGGCCAGTGTTCCCATTGCTTTATTTATTACTCACTATACCTGCATGCTAATTTTACATTACGTGCACGAGGGCCTCCAAATCCTTCTGATCATCTTCAGTCTGGCACAATTTCAGTGATACTTTGTTTTTCTGTTTTCCCTTCCAATGTGGAAAACCTCACATATTCTATTATTATACTAAAAGTCTCATCTTGACCATTTCCTGTCTACGTTGTTAATTGATTTTAGAAAAAAATGCGACCTTATATTGCTATGACTTTTTTCGGCATCTTACTCGCAGTCCTCCTCCGCTTCAGCAGCCCAAAGGATTTTTCTGATCGCTGAAAAATAAAACAGTTATGAATGCTTAAAAAATCTTCAGATCAGCAGATTGGTCCTCTCGCCTGCCAATCACCATGATGAAGGTAACGTCTCTTCCGGGGGGGCAGGAGTATAAAGCCCAGGATGCCGGCTGGACGTGAGTCGGTCACTCTGGAAGATCATGAAGGAGAGTCCAAATGTGATTCCAAGCTGTGTGCCAACTGAACTGTGACTCTACTGAACTGTGAGTCTGCAATGTACTTGCAATAAATTATTTGTTAGCCCTTAATGAAAATGAAATTAGTTGTTTGTCTGCCCCGTGCTTGAAACTGAAATGGAAATGGAAATAAAATTAAAATGAAATGAGTTGTTTGGCTTGCCCTGTGCTTGAAACTGAAACGGAAATGAAATGAAAATGAAATTAGTTGTTTGGCCTGCCCTGTGCTTGAAACTGAAATGGAAATGAAATTAGTAGTTTGGCCTGCCTTGTGCTGGAAATGGAAATGGAAATTAAATGAAATGAGTTGTTAGGCCTGCCCTGTGGTTGAAATGGAGTTGTTTGGCCTGCCTGAAACCACTCATTTTGACCCACAAGGCCCTATTAGCCAAGAAACCAGTCCCTTTTGCCCCCAAGTGCCCGTATTCGCCCAGGATGTGCATTTTGGCCCAAAAGGCCCGTGCCAGGCCAGGAAAAGTCCAGAAAAAGTGCCTTTCACTGAGATTTCACTTTTTTGTGTTTTTTTTGTTTAAGTCCCCTCGGCCCATCAGGCCTGTACTAGCCCAGGAGGAGTCACTTCAGCCCATCAGTAATAATTCCCCTTGCAAGTATTAAACCTCACCCCAGTGTTTTTCTGGTGATCTGCAGAGAAAGATGAAAAATGTATAAAATTGATTCTCCACCCCCCTCTGCCTTATCTCTCGGAGTCTCTCACCTGTTTTGGGCAGAATTTCTGGCAATTTCTGAGCTGCCAGGCCTGAGTGACTGAGCTGCCAGCCCACCAGGCCTGAGTGACTGAGCTGCCAGGCCTGAGTGACTGAGCTGCAAGCCCACCAGGCCTGAGTGACTGAGCTGCCAGGCCACCAATCCATTCAGCCCACAATGTCCATACAAGCCCTATGGAAACTAGTTCCTTCGGCCCACAACACCCATACCTGTGCTCCAGAACCCCCCCCCCCCCCCCCACTGGCAATTGTGGAGAGGTGGAATATTGCATTGGGGGACCAGCCCTCCCATGTGAACATGGGACCCAACGGGTTCCACTTGGTCTAGTTTCTCCATATTTTACTCCATCTACCAATATAAATTTTTCCATTTAAAGACAGTTTATGCTTCTGCAAATGTTTCTTTGTCCTTATTATTGTAGCAAACTTAGATATTTTATTCTTTTATACTATACTTTTATACATAAGCTCCTCCGCATGCCTGATTTAATTTGCCAGTGATCTGTATCTATGGGCTCTTGTCTCACTTGAGAAACGTTGGAGGATAATTTAGAATTCAGTCAGCATCATAAAACAGCCAATCATTTAAACATAGAACTGGGAGATTGAAGTACAAGAACATTGTCATATTGGCTGACAAAGCATACTAAAATCAATAGTATTTTGTGGCTTGATAACTTTATGAAGAAAACGAAGTAGAGCTTCACTCAATAAAATGTAATTCACCCATTGATTGCAGGCTGCAGTTGCAATTTTAAAACTGGGGTGGGGGTGTAAATTAGGTCTTCTAAGGTTCCCCCCCCAGTCTAGTTCAGTTAATAAAACACTGATTCAAGTACTGGAACAACTAAACTTTATTACCCTATACGATACCTAAACCACCGCGGGTTTCATGCATTTCACATTTCCTTGTATCTAATCTGCCTGGCCAAGCTCTTCAGCCTCGTGCAAGCAGAGACACTCCAAAAGGTCATGCAGTCTCAAGCCCTCTTCCAGAAGATCGACCAAGCCCCCTCGTGGGGGCTGCCTTTTAAAGGTCCCCGAACCTTGAGGGGCCGAACTACAGAAGGGTGGTCTGTTTACAATCCAATCAAACATAACAAATTCCAACAATACATTATTGACAGTTACAAAGACCAATGACAAAATCTCCTTTACATTGTTGCAGGTGAAGCTTCTAGAGGAAGCTAACAGAACTTGAATAATGCAACATTAACCTTGGAATCCTAACAAACCGACCAGGGGCTGAACACTTTAACCAATCAACAAATGGCAGGGTAACTGTCTAGCAATATTATTTACAATATGTACACTTAATTTCCATTTATCCAATTGACCATGCATTTCACATTTCCTTGGATGTCCTCTGCAGAAAACCCATTCATCTGTCAATTGAATATGCAACTGATCTGGGCCCTAGACCTACTGGCACCATTCAGAGATTGTCTTTTTTTTGCAGAGTACACCAGACTTGACCAAAATGGCCTAGCAATACATGAGTCCTTAATAAATGTTGGGTACTATGTCTGCTCGTTTTTTGCCAGGATTAACGGTGGGAGGAGGGGGGGGGGGATGGATGAATGGTGCCTTATCTCCTCTCACCATGAATGAAAGTTGGAGAGCCATGATACCTTACTATTGCCAATAAGTTCCAGCTTTCTATTAAGGGGAGTGTTTCAATTCCAGGTCTTGTGTCAATCTACATATTAGCATATTTTAAAAATAGGGTTCCAACATTACAATTAGATTAATTATTTTCAATTTCTTCCCATCTATGGACTTGTGTTTCAGTTCTCTAGTGAACCTCTGAGTTACATTATTTACCACCGTTCCCTTTATATCAGCTCATGATCATTCTAAGTACATTCTCAGGATGGACTGTTGATATTATTCTTTATTCATGATTCAGTGATCCGGGGAAGGTTGTTCAAACCATCTCCAGATGAAGAATATATTATAAAAGGAATGTAATACACGTTCAAAAATGAACAAATAGGTAAATTATTATTTTCTACTTTTAGACTGGAATGCAAATCTGATGATTGAACTTAAAGGAATTGATCAATGGTTGTGAAAAAGTCACCTACATAATTGTTTCTCTCTTAGATTTGGTAAAAGGGACTGAGAAAAAATGTATTCAATGAGAGTAAGAACAATTAGCTGATGATTTGTCAATGTTCAGCACTGTTCTATCTACCTGTCAGCAAAATCAAAGTAGCATTTAAGTTTGTTTTACATTTAATGATTTTGACTTTTTTTCTGACTTATATTTGATGTGTGACGTACGTCTGTAATTGATGCAAGTTCAAATGCTACACTGCTAATCTAGTAGGGTTTTTTTTAAATTTTTGAAAACTTTGAAATATTTCTTATAAGCAGTCACTAATGGAATAATGCAGAAATTCAGGCAAGGAAATAAAACCAGTGAAAATGAAGTATTAAAAACAGCTATTTGGCCTTCACATGATTATGGTTTTGTTGATGGAAATGCTGGTATTTGAAGTTGTCAATAATTGTGCAGGAATTGTGCCCAAACTGTGATCAACCTTTCATTATGTACACCATGTCTATTTTTCTAGGTAAAAACCTAATTTGCAACTGATTTGCTTGACTGGAGATTTTATTAATTTTATTTGTATTCAGCCAACGAATAGAACTGGTGTGTGACTCACTGCAAATAGTTTAAGAAACAGCAAAGAAAGCCAACTTCAATTAAATACTTTATTTAAAGAGCAGAATAAACAAGCCACAGACATTTCAGTCAGCAAAGGTGGGGCAATTTCTCCAGAAGATTACAGAGTGAAGAAAAGGTACATTCAAATTAGATAATTACAATCAATCTTAATCACTTCATTTTCAGCAGTGTGGACATCAAACTTGATTGACAGAGGAATTATCTACTCGCCTTCACTCTGGGTGTTTAGAATGCTGTCACCATATCCAACCTGAAATGTACTTAGTCTTCAAATACAAATTATAATTGTGGGTTAGGGACTATTTTGATCCTGGCACTGAGCACTCAACATTTCCTTAAATAATTCCCCTCACTGTTGAAATGCCTCCAAATTTTAGTAGAACAAACAGCGACAGTTAACTCTGTGTGAGACTTCATATTTCATATATGAAATATGATAGTTAACTTGTTCCTCTGAAACTTTAGGTCTGTTCCTGATTCCATCAATGGTTAACCATGCTGAGAATTTGTGCAGACACTGAGGTGATCTATCCAATTGGGGGTGAAAGTTCATTGACATTATATTTCCTTTAAAAGATACAAAGCACTGGAGTAATTCTGGAGAACAGGGAGAGACGGCGTTTCCAATCGGAACCCTTCTTCAGACTGATAGTGGTGAGTGGAAGAGAAAGCTGGGAGGCAAGTGGGGCAGGTCAAGGTCTGGCAGATGATAGGTGGTACAGATGAGCGTTGGGGGGGGGGGGGGGGGGGCTTGATTAGCAAATGGTTGGACAAAGGCCAGAGATGAAAAGAGAAAAAGGGCGAGATAAAGAGATGAGGAAAGAAGAGGGGCAAATTGTGAAGCCAGAGAAAGGAATATACTGTACATGGAAAGAGATGTGGGGGGAAGGGAGCATTGGGTGCGTACCCAAAGGGTGGGGGCATAGGGAAGGGGGGGAGAGGTTTGTTTGAAGGTTAATTTCCTAAATTGGAGAATTCAATGTTCATATCGTTAGTTTGTAAGCTACCCAAGTGCAATATGAGGTGCTGGTCCTCCAGTTTGTCTGTGGCATCACTCTGGCAATGGAGGAGGCCCAGGACAGAATGATCAGTGCGGATTGGGAAGGGAAGTTAAAATGGTCATGTTCTCCAGAGATACAGCCTGACCCAGCCTGAGTTATTTCAGCACTTTGTAAACCAGCATTTGCAGTTCCTTGTTTTTACATTTCCTTTAGCCGAGTCCAGATTTTTTTAAGGGGAGAATAATCAGACATTTACTTGGGAACATGAGAGGAGTCAATCCTCCCACACCCTGATTTATAACAGACTCTAATGATACCTTTAATCTCTCAGGGAAAGTCCCTTAATGTCCCCTTTCCATGTCAGTCTTTACACTGTACAACATGTATTCAAATGAGTGTGACAGGAATCAAGATAGCAGTCACTGGGATTGCGATGTTGTGATTACAAGCTAAGACTCCTCTGACTTAATCCATCCTGCTGAGTCTTCTGCCTTTTGTGGACATTATGATATAAACGGCAGCTGTTCCTCATCTTGTTGACTGGATAGCACACTACAAAAAAGTTTGTCACTGTACCTTGGTACTCGTGATAATAAACTAAACTAAACCAAACTAACCCAGTCCAAGCAAATAGACGTGGAGATTATTTGTTTACAATTCCAAATCTCAATTTGTTTTCAATAAATTTGGTTCTTGCACCACCTCCTTCAATACTCTGGGGGGCAAACCAAGTAGTTTTACTAAATTCTTTACCATTGGTCTAAATAATATCATAATGTGATATATTTTGGATATTTAATTCCCCAACAGTTGTTCTATATTCAGAATGTTACTCCTGCAACCTCACTTTTCCATAAAACATGCTTAATATTGACTCCACTATTCCCACAACGTTAAAAATTAAGTTGCTACATTTAGGTCTATGTGATTCTACAATTTCTCTATTGTTTTATGCATTTATAGAACATTTCATTAATATACTCTAAATATTTCTCTGAAAAGTCTTCATCTTTTGTATTGTTTCTAGCCACTGTGCTTTCATTATACATTTTTCCCCTACTGCTCAATTCTTAATAATTCGGTTTGGGTAAAGATCTTTGTTGAACCTCATTCCACCTTGCACTGCAAAGCAAGTCTGAAACTCTGTATGATGCATCATCCATTAGTGTGTCTGATCTGCTTCTTACCAACTGACTAAGCATGCTACAGCAGAAATATTGTAGAAATTAGTACCTTTGAAGTCCTGGTTTTTAATTAAACGCCTGAAACTTCTCTATCATGGCCTTTGCAACATATTTTTCAATGAAGCAATACTTCAGGTTTATGCCCAGATATCCACAATCTCCTCACTTCATCCATTGACCATTTGGAACTTCAGTTGTTGCTATGCAAATGAAACTTTTCCTAAAATTTACAAAATCCTCTATACCTATATTTTATTTCTCTCTGTGCATTCAGTTCTTCTCTTTGGTCCAATACATGGTTATGTAGTTTTGTTTCCCATCCACATACTTGTCTACATCACAGTTATCCACCTGTGCACTTTAATCCAATAATATATTACTTTAAATTGAATTGAATAAACTTTATTAGCCAAATATGTATACATACAAGGAATTTGCCCTGGTACTTTGCTCGCAAGTAGCAACACGATATACAGTAGACAATTAAAAATAAAACATTATTATTTAAACGTGAAGAATTAAATACCAGAGCAAAAGGAGGCTACAGACTTTTGGCTGTTGAGTAGAGCTATTGCTCGTGGAAAAAAGCTGTTTTTGTGTCTGGCTGTGGCGGCTTTGACAGTCTGGAGTCGCCTTCCAGAGGGAAGTGCTTCAAATAGTCTGTGGCCAAGGTGAGAGGGGTCAGAGATGATCTCACCCACTCTCTTCCCGGCTCTTGCAGTGTACAGTTCGTCGATGGGGGGAAGGTTGCAGCCTAAAACCTTCTTGGCTGATCGAATGATGCGCTGCAGCCTCCGTATGTTGTGCTTGGTGACTGAGCCAAACCAGATCATGATGGAGGCGGTGAGGACAGACTGTGTAAAACTGGACCATCATTGCCTGTGGCAGATTGTGTTTTCTCAGCTGCTGCAGGAAGTACATCCTCTATTGGGCCTTTTAGAGTCGATGGTGGCCTCCCATTTAAGGTCCCTGGAGATGATGGTTCCAAGGAACTTAAATGACTCCACAGATGTGACTGTGGTGTTGTTGATGGTGAGTGGGAGGAGCTCTCCTAAAGTCTACAATCAATTCCATCATCTTAAGAGCATTGGGCTCCAGGATGTTGCGATGGCACCAGGACACCAGCTGTGACACTTTCTGTCTGTAGGCAGATTCCTCCCCATCCTGGATCAGTCCAATCAAGGTTGTGTCGTCCGCAAGCTTGAGAAGCTTGACAGAGGAGTCTGTGGAGGTGCAGACGTTGGTGTAGAGTGTGTAAAGGAATAGGGAGAGTACGCAACCTTGCGTTGCTCCTATGCTGGGTCTGCGGGTCCGAGATGAGCATTCCCAGTTCTCACATGCTGCTTCCTGTCTGTCAGGAAGTTGGTGATCCACTGACAGAGGGGTTCAGGCACTGTCAACTGGGAGAGTTTGGAGTGTAGTAGCTCTCGCACAATGGTGTTGAATGCAGAGCAAAAATCCACAAACAAAATCCTTGCATAGGTCCCCTGGAACTCTAGGTGCTGGAGGGTGAGGTGCAGGCCTAGGTTTACTGCGCCATCAACTGATCTATTTGCCCGGTCCAGCCGGGGGTTTGTGATATTTTTCTGGTGGGCCACAACAACGCTTTGGCTTCTCTGTCATCTAAGGCAGAGTTCATCCAATTGCCTTCCTGACTGGTCACCATTTTCTGTGGCAAGGTCATGTTTTGCAACAGTTGCTCCATTTTGAACAAAGAATAAAATCCAAAGTGCTGGAGTAACTCAGCAGGTTAGACAGGATCCGTGGAAGGAAGGATAGGTAATGTTTTGGGTCCCGACCCTTCTTAGTATCTTCACAATATCTCTGAATATTTCATAACCTCAGCTGCATGTTCTTATTTTTTTAAACTCCTTTATATAATGGGATTGCCTGTCCTGTCAATATAATTATTCCCCAGTGAACTGCCTTCCTCTAGCTCAATGTCTCCTTTGACCAACATTGCTCCTTCTTCCGATACTCTCAGAAATAACAGTGAGTTGCTAGATAAATTACACCAACTCAATGTATGCTTTAATAAGTAATCTTTGATTTAAAAAACACCCACCACTTAATTTTCCAGGTTAACTTTGATTTAAAAATCAATTGAGGTTGCAAAGTTCTCTTCTAATACCAGCATCAATTTTATTTTAAAAGAACAAATTCCACTTTCCCTGTCACTGATTGATTGATGGACAGTGACATGGATTCATTGCCAGTTGTACACTGCTCTGTTCATTTAATTCTATTTAAATCAATAGGATTAAACATTCAGTTGTGTGCCAACAGTGGCTGATTTCTTGGTGGCAAATAATCGATGTTAAGGCAGAAATTAAATTTCCGCCACAATGCTGAATTTCTCCCTTAATATTGATTATTTGGTTAAAGAGTGCGGTATGGAGTTATTGTTAAATGCAAATCTCGATTTTTATTGGAGCTAATTTTAATGATTGGTGAGTTAAAAGAATAAGAAAGATTCGCAAAACATAAAGCATAATTAACCAAAACTATAAATATACTAGTCTGACGAAGAGTCCTGACTCAAAACTCAGCATCCTCCAGAGATGTTGCCTGACCTGCTGACTTACTCCATCACTGTTTCACTCAGGATTCTAGCATCTGCAATTGCTTGTCTCTATATACATTATATTTCTTGTGTTTAAAAGCTGGACTGATAAGTTGATATATATGGTTTTAAAAATCTTTCAAAAAATATGCAAGAGTGCACACCATTTTATCAAATCAAATCTATCCTTTGAAAATTATATACAAGATTTCAACTAATTACGTGTAATTGCAAATTAAAGCAAAAACTTGGAAGTGCATCAGTAAGCGTGCAAAAGGATAAAGGTTGTCAGTGCTTTAGCGCTGCTCATCTTTCAATGCTAATTATAAGAAAACATGAAGCAAAGATCAAGAGTATAAGCATGCTAAGAAGCATTACAAAAAGGCACCATACTGTATGTATTATTCGTACTGACTGCAAGTAATGGAGAGGTCAGGAGCAGATGAGCACTGGGCAGCAATGTAGGTGATCCAATAATACACTATTTCATTTCAGAACTGACTATCTCACTTGCATATATGTAAAACCTTGTTCTTCATTGGGACACAAGTTATCAAAAATCCTCAAAATCTAATTTCTAGAGGCCCATCCATGATTTCCATTTAGCTTAGACCACAATAGGTGCACATACGTCCAACTAAAATACTTAACATAATTTGTGCCCGTGTTTTCTTACCGTGCTAAGGTCTGGGGGACCTTTGGAGAAGGTCCGGAGACCAAGGAGGTTGCATTCCAGATCTATTACCATACCAGAGATAGACGCAACCAAACACACACCAACCAAACCAAGTTTGTTCAAGAATTTAGGGGCTAGTGCACATTCTTGCAGCATTCTGGACTAGACATGAAATTCCAAATAGAAATGTACCAAGCTTGGAAGATATAATAGTGCAGAACTACATAATTATTTTGGAAATAAAATCCAATAAAATTCTATTTTGAGGATTAGCACCAGATCCAAATTTTGATCCATAAAAAGCTCTCCTACTTTAATTTTCTATATATACTGTGTTTAACTAACTAAATTTTAAATTTTAGCTTTACACCATTAAAATGTTGTGAGGTATAAAATCCGTGTAGACATTTTGAATGTTCCAGATATTCTCTTTCTAGTTGATTTACAACTAGAAACCTATATCTTACAAGATTAACGCCGAACAAAGCTATATGGACGAAAGAAGTGGCAATTTAAAATTCAATTATGTTCCTTTCAAGCTGCCACAGAGCAGAAAAGGTCTTCCAAAATTAACCAGGATAATCTAATTATGCCAGACAGTTGAGAAATCAGCACACTTTGTCTTGTATTTATGGTGCCATTTCACATTCTGCTCCATAAATAAAACTAAAATGCAGTTAATGACTGATGAGATAAATAAAACTAAACACATGGTAAATAACAAATGAGAGTCGGAGCAGCTGCAGAGCAAAAATAGAATATTTTACATTTTCACATTTTATCACTCTCACGTGACTCCGAAGTAAGACTAAACGAGAACTTACCAGTTTGAAGTTTGATCCTTATTTAATGAGGAGTTACAATGAGGGATTTTGTGAAGACCCGGCCAGCACACATGCGCGACATCCTTCAAAGCAGCGGTGTGGAATCACAGATAGCAGCACTGACTGGAGGTAGTAAGATTAAGAGACACTAATATACCAGTTGACCTTATGATAGAGGGTTGGGAGCGGAGGGCACAAAATCCCTCATCGTAACTTCTCATAAAATAAGGATCAAACTTCTAACTGGTAAGTTCTCATTTAATCTTACTATTTTACTTCGGAGTCACGTGAGAGTGACTTTGTGAAGATTTCAAAGATCTGTGATTCCATGCCCTGGACCACGTCCATGCTCACACACTGCCGTAATTACTGATGGAGGAAGTATGTTAACGTATTTCAGACTTGAACAAAGCTGAAAAATAATAACGTATTTATTAATACAAACAAAAAACCCTGAATTCGGGGAAAACGTTTAGGGGACAGCACTTAAAACTGAATCTGCAAACGTTGCGGGAGCGGCCACAGGTTTGTTATAGAAAAATTGGAATGTTCCTTCACTGGCCAAGCCCGCTGTTGCGAGGACATGATCCATGGGTACCTCCATGGTCCTCGCCGCTGATGTGGATGCAGCCCTAGTAGAATGAGATTTTAAAATGTCAGTATCTACACCTGCTGCACCCAATATGGTGATGTGGGTTTTTGAAGCTGATGAACAGACCTGTCTCCATTCTCCTGATCTTTTGTGTGACATTGATGTAATGTCGGAGATAGGTGGTTATGCAGTCGTACATCAATGGGATATGGTCGGAATTCCAATTTCAGACCTGTTGTCCCAGGCCTGTGATGGTTGAGTAACTTGTCTATAAAGAAGGTTACTTTGGTGGGGGTCAAGACCATCCTGTCCAGTTTCAGTTTGTGGAGGGTCTGGACCCGTTGTGTTGTGATCAGTGCCATTAACATCACCACTTTGAAGGTGAGTTCATCCAGTCGTAGATCTGAAACTGGTGACCAGCTCCTGAGTAGGGACAACACAACCCCAATGTCCCAGGTTATATTATAGCGTGGTCGGGGAGGGTTCAAATTGAGTATACCCCTCATAAGTTTCTATACCAGCTGGTGGGATCCAATATTGAGATAGGATGACAATGCACTTCTGGCACTGTTGATGGCACTGTAGCTAAGGCTCTCAACGTAGTGAAGGCCTGCGAGGAATTCCAGCAAATCAGTGATCTTTGCAGAGTTGTAGGTGGTCTTGGTCCAAGTACAGAAGGCCTCCCATTTTCTTATGTGGGTGAGGTACTGCTTCCTCGTGGACTCTCTGCACGACGTCGTGATGATGTCCATGGTCCTTGTTGACAGCCTGAATCCCAGTAATGGCTTCTTCAGAAACTGCAAGCCAACAGGTTCAGATGACCATGGCACGGATGACTTTCTCCTGTTATAGGATGGGTCTCTAGATTCAGGCATTTAGGAACCTGCACCCATGGTTCTTTCACCATGTCGAGGACCACCGGGTACCATGGTTGTGTGGGCCAGTCGGGCATTATCAGAAACCCAGATGCAGAGTCTAGCTGGATCTTCTGCAATACCCGACTGATGAGGCAGAAATTTCCCCCAATGTAGTGAGAACGCGTCCATCGCCACTGCCCCAGGATCTGGTTCCCACGAGACATATGTTGGTATCTGATGGTTCAACCTGGACGCAAAGACGTGGATATCTGGTGTTCCGTACTTGGCTATAATATTAGCAAATATTTGGGGGTTCAACAACCACTCGGTGTTGTCATTAAATACTCGTGACCTGGTGTCCGCCACTGTATTGAGCTTACCCGGAAGGTATGTAGCTGATATCCAAATATTTCTTTCAATACACCAGAGCCAAATTATGTTTGCCAATTCATCACAAGATATCGACGATACCACCCATATGGTTTAAATATGCCACCACTGTGGTATTAACTATCTGAAGACGGACATGCGTATGATGCATAGTTGTGCAGTAAGCCCGCAGTCCGTGAAATGCTCCCAGCGTTTCCAATAGTTTATACCTTGTGATTGGAGTAAAGTAGATATGTGCAAATCCCATCTGCCACCACGACTGGATGTGGTGTCAGTAGCTCCCCAACCCTGGGCGCTTGGGTCGGTTTGTAACAAGACTGACAAGGGTTTGAAATTATGATGGGATTAAAACAATTACGAATGTTGTTAATCAACCATCGTAGCTCAATTTTTGCCTTGTTTGGCAGCTGCATGGGTCTGTCAAAATGTCCAGCATTTGCTTTTAATGCTGAGATCTTTGCTCTTTGCAAATTTTGATAATGTAACGGCTCAAATTGTGCAGCTGGAAATGTAGCTACAAGTTTTGCAATCACCTTGGCAGCATGTCTAATAGTCGGTTTCCTGGCGCAAGCAAGGCTATTACATGCCTCTATTATGTCTGTTACTTTGTTCTCTGGGAGAGTGACAATCATATGATTGGTGTTAACCGTGAACCCCAGGTAGTCCATAATCACAGAAGGGTTGAACTTAGATTTGTCTGGATGGATGACGAACCCCAGTTTTTTGAACAGGGACTTGGTAGCTGTCACAGCTGATTTAGCTAATTCCAAAGTTTTTCCTACAATTAAAATGTCATCAAGATATGCCATGACTATGTGGTTTTGTCATCTTAGAGACGCCAATACTGGTTTAGTATTTTGGTAAACAACCTGGGGGCTGTTGTAAGTCCATTAGGTTAGGCTTTGTACTGCCATGGCTGCCCCATCCAGACAAATTTTTAATATTTACGGTGATGTTTCCGTATAGGCACTGAATAATATTCATCTTTTAGATCGATGCAGGCCATGAAGCACCCTCTGGAAATCAATTGCTTAGCCATTTCAAATGTTTCCATCTTGAAATGGGTATACTGTACAAAAGTATTCAAGTGGGTTAAATCAATTATGATATGACATCCACCATCTTTTTTGGTTTTAGTAAAGATGTTAGATACAAACTCAAGAGGTTCATGTATCGTTTTCTCTATAACCCCCTTGGTGTATAACCTTAATAGTTCTGCATGTCCCTCCACTTTCTCTTTGTGAGAGAGTAGAAATTTCCAGCTAGGTACATGCTGAGCTGGGGGAAGTTGTCCGTGTATGAATTCGATTTTGTAACCATGAATACTTTGTAATATAAAAGTGTCAGGAGTTAAAGAACTCCCTGCATCCCAGAACAGACGCAATCTCCCTCCTACTAGGGAGTGCTGCATGCGAAACCGCACAAGAGAACCAGACCCCCTTACCTCCATGGTTACCGGTGGGGCTTGATTTTCTGGCCTTTCTTGGGATGCTGTGTTGCTGGGATGTGGGGTTGGCGCATCTTCCAGGCTGGTCGCTGTGGGCCCTGGCCTAAAAAAGGCCTCTGTTGATAGGGCGCGACCTTAGGGTAAGTTCCCATTGCTCTGTCGGGTTGAACCCGAGGCCTGTTTGCTGTTGAATATGGATGCTGCCTATGGTACGCCGGTGGTCTGCTTGAGGAAGGCGGTTTAATCAATCCGACCGCTTTGGCTTCCTCATCCAGGTCTTTTACCTGTTTAGGCAAGTCATCACCAAACAATTGTCTTGGTGGCGGCGTAACATTGGCCTTACAAAAACCCGCAAACTTGGGGTTTAATGTAGGACGGATAGAACTCTTCCGAAAGCAGTTTATTTCGTACTGTGTGTTGCATAGTAGAGCTAATGCGTCTTGCTGCTCTTCTGTCATGTCCGTACCGTCTATTGACCTGGCAAATGCAGTGATGCCTGAGGTCAGTAATTTCAGGATCTTTTGGATTTTTAACTCCCGAGTCCTGGTTCAGGGGCTGATGTTACCCCATATGGGTGTATTGACAGTAGGGACAGTCAGTGACACGCAATTCTCCGGAGCCATGTATTTGTTGGTTGCCTCCGAAATTATCTGTTCTCGTAGCTGGTGGGTCGTCAGGTAATTAATGCTAGCCACTAGCCTCGACTGAAGAGGCTGTCCTTTCTGGGATGGTTTGGCGAACGTCGATACCACTCCCAGAAGTTCCTCTTCTGGCATCTCTTGCACCAATGGATCTTGCACCAACCCCTCTTCGAAGTCAGCTAGTGCCTGACTTCTAGCACTCCCTATTGAGGAGGGAGAGCTGTTGGACAGCCCTGTCATGGGCCCTGCCATGGATCTCCGGGATCCTAGGGATGCACGCTCCTGATGGAGAAGGTCCCTCTCGAGCAGCTGCTCGACCATGCGCTCCATTCGAGTTATGCGACCGCCGCCGCTATCTGCGGACGGCAAGTCGTCTTCCCCAAGTTCTGATGAACAAATGGGGCTTCTACCGACAGTCCGCACCTCATCGATGCGATGTCTATGGGACTGAGGTAAGTAGTCGGTGCCAGCCGCTCCTGCGGGGCTACTCGACTTGTGTTTTCTACCACTGGTCCACAATCTAGCAGACTGAAGCAGTGGTGAGTCGATGCCAGCCGCTCCTGCGGGGCTATGCGACTTTGGTGCGATTTTCCCACTGGTCTGCCCTCTAGCGAACTGTAACGGTGGAGTGTTGGGGTGTGCCATTGAGACGGGCCCTGTTTTATGCACCTTTTTACCGCCGGCCCGGTTCTGTTCAGGCTGAAGCGGTAGGGAGTCAGGGTCTTGTCTACCCTGCTCCCGCGCAGTCCTCATACCAGTATGCAACTCCCTGGCCTGCTGTGGTGGAGAGTCGGGTCCTGACGACTGAGCGGGGCTCCCCGACTTCCGCGCTTTTTTCCCGGCCTGTGTTATGAGTACTTTGCAGAGAAACCCAGAGGTGTTGCAGATGCATTAGCAGGATTGGCTGGCTGCAGAAGGATTGTAAATACTGTTAATAATGTTGCAAGGTGTTTGTGTTACTGTTTGATGATTGGCTGAAGTGTGAAGCCTCGTTTGAATTGTTTATACTCCCCAGGAGAATGTTGCATTACTTGGGTCAACTGACTTCTTTCCAGAAGCTTCTGTAGAAACATTGTAATGGGGTGTTTTGTAATTGGGTTGGGGAACTGTCAATAACACCTTAATGTAATCGATATCTGTGATTGGTTTGTAGGGGTACCACCCCCATGTAGATCTGCCCCTCAGGGTTCAATGACCTATAAAAGGTCATCCCCACAAAGTTCGTTGTCGATCTTCTGGAGGAGTGCTTGGGATTGAGTAACCTTTTGGAGGTTGCTTGCACGAGGCTGAAGGTCTTGGACAAGCAGAGACAAGGATCGATCCCGCGGGTGTGGTTAGGTATCGTATAGGGGATTCATTATTGTTTCATAAAATAAAGATTAGTGGTCCAGTGCTTGAAGCGGTGTTTTACTGAACTAAACCAAGGGGGGTTAACTCTAGGAGCATAATTACACTGGGGGCTCGTCCGGGATCTCAACGGACCCCCAGACGTAAGTTTGCGATCAAGCGTGTTGAGCTGTCCTGGTTGCAAGGGGAGAAATTCGTTTTCCCACTTTGCTAGTCGAAGCGGACCGCTCATTCGCGAACTTGGGTTGAGGTTCCCAATGAGATCATAAAACAGTAGTCTTGCAAGCACTGAGGGCATTCCTGCCTTTTTGGGGTTTGAGGCCCTCTCCTTTCCTGGTCAACAGCGGTGTTGCAAAAGCCAACCGTTAGGTACCATTAAGTTGGCCTGACATCGAAAATAACTGAGTGGTTTGAGGTCCTACCCAGACCTGGATATCCGATTGGCTGGATATTTGAAAACAGGATTGGGTCTGTAAACACTACTAAGAGGCGAAGTACCGTGTCATTGCTGGGGGTGCAAATTGGAAAGACAGTCTAATAGACTGCTAGCATGAAGCAATCACTTGCTGACACCCGGTACCAAGCAGGTGGAAAGGAAGAAGACCATTGCAAGTATGAGCCTATGTGGGTTAGTGTCCCCGCCTGTGTGGGAATATCTGGATATTTGAAAAGACGGGGGAGGAGTCTTGCAAAGGTACTGGGAACTCAGTGGTTAAAGTATAAATTGGCCGAAAATACTTTTAATCAATCCTGAGAATTTCATAATCATAATAATTTGAATTTGAACTTGCGTACTAAAACATAATTGACCAAAGCAAAAAACGAGCTGAAAATGTTTTCGATTCAAATTTGCCTAAACTCAGGACGTCATATTGAGGTGCTGGTTAATTCCAAGTGTATATATATTTTCTTCCAAGTTAACTTGTGTATAATAAATACTTTGTTTAAATTGTTGATAGTTAAGATTTGTTAAGAAGCGACATTTAAAGCTTGTTTAAGACGTTGATTGTTTCATTGTATTTATCGAGTATTGCTTTTGATTTAAATTTTGAATGTTAGATACACTGTTGTAATAGTGGTTCAAATCAACTGTATAAGAACATAGTTTGATTAAGACTATTGTCATTGGAGTCCGACTCGTGGCGATTCAGTCTGCGGTTCCAATCCTTCCGATCGCTGTATCGAGGGAATTGTTCCGTTGGGTGAAAACACCACGGAGAGGGATTAAAATTGTGATTGGTTTTGAAATTGTGTAGTTAACAAATGCTTGTAAGTTATATTGGAGTGTGTTTTTGTATGATAGTAATAAATGGTATAGTTTCTTGTTTAAGTACGATTTTGCTTGCATGGTTTGAATTTATTTATTTGTGTTTTGAGCATGAAACGTTGCTGCTGAATGGTGTATTCAATTGTTCACTGAAGCACCTTAATTTGGTCGACTAAAGGTTGTTTTGGAATTGTTTACAGGTTGAAAGTTGTGAGAGTTGAGTGCGAATTGTGAGAGATTGTTAAGGAATTTGGGTACCCGATTGAAAGGATTGATTGTGCAATTGTGTTGAGAGAAGTGCGAGTCTATTGACGCACTACGGAGCTTTTGCCCATTGTTCGGGAGCGGGTTTGATAAGTCCAGAGATTGCTAGAGAAGTGTGAATTGTTAAAGAGAAGTGAATTGTTTGGAAATTTATTTCCATTGTCTGCAAACATGGGAAATTACGTGGAGCGAGATATGACTGACGAATCTGAAAGCCCATTGCAATTAATATGCAATGAATTTCCACAGAAAGCTGAGAGGGTGAGAAATTTTTCGGGAGCATTAAACAAGGAATTAGGGGACTAATTATGGCCGAAGGGAGGCATTAAAACATTGAAGGGAATAAGGTATATAGAACAAATGATTTGGCAGTGAGGTAGCGAAGGAATTAATAGGATTGTGGAGAACATACTATACAATGCAAAAGGCAAATAGAGAAGTTGTAGGAATGACGAATTGGATGAGAGCAACCTCATGGCAGAGCTACAAGATACTGAAGTCTATCAACCTCTAGGTACCTTAAGAAATGAGCAGGAGTGTAATAGGGAACAGGAAAAGGGAAGAGGGAAATATTCCGAAGGGAAACTGGCCCCCACAGTTCTTGAATTTAAGGACCCGGTGGTTGACATTGACCTTGAAGGGCAGGACGGCGATTATTTAAAGAGGTGGGAAGGCTTTCAAATTAGAGATTCACAACCTTTCCTTTATCCTCCTCACATTCCCAGTTCAGATCTACCATGTTTGGCTTGTGAATGCGGCACACATTTGGATTCGGCAGCACCTTTAACCACCTACTAAATTCACATCAAAGCTTGTCTCACCAGCTGTGGTGACACCAGCACGGGATTCTTTGGTCCTAGTTGCTTCACTGGCAATAGATAGTTTAGTAGCTCACGGAACGAGGAGGAAAGTTAGAATGCAGCCAGTGTTCAAAGATAAGAGCTTTAAAGGAATAGTGCGATCCCTAAATTGCCGTTGTGAGCCTGTGCCTGGACGAATCAGACGGGCAGCGGGAGATCATAAGGCGTCATTTGAAAAATACAATGATTCCCTTAGTGAGGAGGGGAATGCCTCTGAGGGTGAGACAATGCCTGGAAATACTAAAACAGATTCCGATATAGCATATATCATGAGAGCAGAGCAAATAACCCAAGGCAGTTTCCACTATTACAACAGTTAGGAAAGTGCCTGCCCTTACTTTTGATTCGGTTAGTGCAGTGGGTGCACATAATCCCCGTACCACAGATGTCCACACCTCATGGAAGCCTAATGAGACAACGACAGTGTTAGGTAAAATTCCTGATAAAAATAAATTGCCTGCTTCCTTTAAAGAATACTTTTAAATTATAATGCTTGGGCATTATGCAGACTCCCGAGACCTATGGGAGGTGGTGCAACAGTCAGTTACTTTACAGAAAACATCATATTTCCAGCAGCCTTAGGATATCCAACATATGAGGCATTGGAGAATGTAATGGCAGAGGATAGTGCAAGGGAACAGGCAGTTTACACTGCCCTTGCGAATACCTTTCAAAGACCATTGTTTGAGCTAGGTGTGGAAATAAAACCTAAGAAAGAGCAGGAGGAACAGCCTGCAGACAAAACAAAGACAGAGTACGTGGCTAAAATAGAGACTTCAAAATCAGACTTTGGACGGGGGAAATCCTAAAGTAATGACAGATGGTGAATTTGAAATCTGGGAAAAACAATTCCGACCAGATTACCTTAATGACATACCTGCCTCGGAGCTGATTTCCCCTCAACTACAATGGAGAAGGAATAAAGTGGTAGGACCAGATCAGTGCTCTGTGGTGAAACAGGACATTGGAGCAGGTCATGTCCGATGAAAGAACAGGAGAAAGGGGTCAAAGAAGAGGGTCACGACGTCGGAGGAACCTTTGGGACCCTAGAGGTTACAGGAGCACTTGAGATCCTAGGGAGTATAGAAAACCTTTAAATCCTAGGGATCGGGAAGAGCCGGGCGTAAGCTTGCAAGGGGATCAGGGATCAAGGAGACACACCTTTCTCACAAACGTACCCATTTTCACAGTCCTGATCCGCCAGCCAGTCCAGAATTTACGCACAAAGTAACATGATCCCTACCTCAAGACCTATTAGAAGAATCTACAGGAGTCGAGTACACCCTCCTCATAGCACTGAGAATGGCACAGGGAAGACAGTAATGGAGAATAACCCAAAGAAAAAAAACTGCACAAAGCCCCACATACACCTGGAGGACTAAAGAAAAGTAGCAGCCTCGGGAGTCTGCTTCAATTGTAGCCAATTAGATCACGAGAGCAAGGAAGGCCCAACAGAGAGACAAAGTAGAACACAGTATGAGAAGAAATTGGAGGCAATAAATAAACTAAGAGGGACAAAGTAACTGTGGTGAGATGAAGGAACTCGATGGGAATAAGATTTGGCACTAGTTGAAAGAAGAGGAGGATACACTGAGGTACCAGTAAGAACCAGCAGAGGCAAGAGACCCAGGAGCAGTGGTGGAGAGGAGCAATCATTATGGCAGAGCCAAACAATTAGAGCAAATATGTCTAATTTGATTTGAAAAAAAAAATAATTTGATTTTATTACTTGTCATTCGAACCTCAGAGAGACTCGAACGAAACTCCGTTTCTACAAGTCATACAAACAGAACAATTCATTAAAAAACACACAACAATTCAATTCGCACAAACATCCATCACAGTGAATCTCCTCCTCACTGTGATGGAAGGCAAAGTTTTCTCTCTCTCCAGCACCAATTCTCTCCCGAGGTCGAAGCCCCAGGCGGGCGGTGTTAAGTCCCGTGGCAAATGATGCCGTGCCGGGTGATGTACGGCCCCGCTCTAGGCCCAAAAGTCATAACGTTGGAGCCCCCGGCGGGCGCTGGAATGTCCCGCTGCCATTAGAGCTGCGCCAGGCGATGTATGGCCCCGCTCCGTGTCGCTCCAACCCCGCAACACGGGCTGGAGAAGCTATGTTGCGGGAGCTCCGGAGAGCGGTCTCCCACCCGGACCCGCGAGCTCCCGACAGTCCACCGGTCTGGAGCTGGAGCTCCGGAGTAGGGCCGCAGCGGCGAGCCACCACCGCTCCCCACGCTCCGAGGCCGGCCAGCCCCACGACGGTGAGTCTGCAGCTCCGCAGGCTCAGCGACTGGAGCCCCCAGGTCGTCCTGGTCGGAGGCCGCTCCACGGTGCTAGGCCCCAACGACAACGGAGACCCAACAGGGATAAGGTCGGGTCTCCCGTGCAGGGAAGAGATTTAAAAGTCCCACCCCCCATATATACACAATTAGATACAATACAGAAAAAAGACATGAACAACTACATTTAACTGGACAAAAAAAAAAAAGACAGGCTATAGGGGCCGCTGCAACGGGAGTCGCGTGCGCCCGCCCACTAATTGAAATGTTGTTGAGTTTTATCAGGCCTCAAAGACAGTGTTACCTATCTACATCATCATCTGGGGGAATGAGGTATATGAGCATGTGAACCCTCAAGAACGGGCAGAAGACACAGCTCAGGTAGGATGTGTGGGCATCAATCCCATCCAGGTAGCTCCCCAGAAAGTGGTAATACTTCTCCAAGAAGATCATAGGCCACCAGCAACACTGATAAATGAATTCTGGAAATGCCAGAATAAAACTAAAATAAAACCATCTACGAGAACTATAAGAATTGCTCCTCACTGTAACATCCTTACTCTTGCAGCTCTGAAACTGAAAGAAGAAAAACAACATAAACTAGTATGAAATTTAACAGCAATTAACAGAGTTGAAAAGATGCTCCATACATATACTAGTGCCAAACCCTGCTAACATCTTAACTAACCCAATACTTCGTACCAGCAAGGAAGACGAATTGAGTCACAGTAAATTAAAAAGGTACATGATGCCTCCAGGGAGATCATCAAGGCAGGCTCCAACTTTGGAAAGATCATCGTACAACAATCCCTTCTAGCTCTACTGCACTACTTTGTCTGAACGGGCTATCTCAAGTAAAAATATGGAAATAACCATATAACCATATAACAATTACAGCACGGAAACAGGCCTTCTCGGCCCTTCCAGTCCGTGCCGACCATTTATTTTCCCCTAGTCCCATCTACCTGCACTCAGACTATACCCTTCAATTCCCTTCCCGTCCACTTTACTTTTAAATGTTACAATCGATCCTGCCTCCACCACTTCTGCTGGAAGATCATTCCACACAGCCACCACTCTAAGTAAAGAAGTTCCCCCTCATGTTACCCCTAAACTTCTGTCCCTTAATTCTCATGTCATGGCCTCTTGTTTGAATCTTCCCTACCCTCAATGGGAAAAGCTTATCCACATCAACTCTGTCTATCCCTTTCATCATTTTAAAGACCTCAATCAAGTCCCCCCCCCCCTTAACCTTCTGCGCTCCAAAGAATAAAGACCCAACTTGTTCAACCTTTCTCTGTAACTTAGTTGCTGGAACCCAGGCAACATTCTAGTAAACCTCCTCTGTACTCTCTCTATTTTGTTGACATCCTTCCTATAATTAGGCAACCAAAATTGTACACCATACTCCAGAATTGGTCTCACCAATGCCTTGTACAATTTTAACATTACTTCCCTACTCCTATATTCAATGCTCTGATTTATAAAGGCCAGCTGGAAATAGATATTGCTCTGTGGCCCACTCTGCACCCAAATTACCCTCTATCAGGAAATTATTGAAATGACTTTAAAATCTAACACTTAACAATGGCCTATCAGGATCTATTTCAGAGATAATTGAAAATTTTGATTTGGGCACAATATATAAACTAACCTAGTATCTTTTCTCGACTCACCCCCAGAAGAGCAGTCAGAAGCGGGATAGGACTATTCAGCAGGCATCAAGGGGAGAACAGACCCTAGCAGATGTCAGGAATTGCGGCGCTAGTCTGACAGTAAAAATACCCTGGGAACATGAGATAATAGCACAAAAGTAATAAAGATAGATTAAAAGTGAGTAACAAGTCTCCATCCAAGAAGTCGATGCTAACCACCTAGGAAGAAAGAATCACTATTGACTATAAGTCTATTTAAGACATTAAAGAAGGATTACATCAAATTAGAAGAGGAGCCAGGGTTGATGGTATTTGTTGTCAAAGTCGATGCATTGGGCTGGTGGATCAAAACTTATCTCACCCTTCATAATAAAGTGGCTACTGTTATCAAGGAGTTGAAGAAAAATTATCCCCAGATATGGCATCCTTATTTGACTTAGTTTAAATAATGATCCACGTCATATCGGAACAAATTGATGGAAATTATGTGAAGAGCTGGGAATCCAGCAGCAATTGTATTGTGACTATGGACCACAAGCTGCTGGATTTGTAGAAAGGGCAGATCAGACCCTTGAAACTAAATTAGCTAAATTAAAGGCAAGACTGAAATTGGTTTGATTAAAATTACTTCCCATTGTTTGTTTCAAATAGGTGTAATGACTGTAGGGAAATCTGGACTGAACCCAGCTGAAATCATTATGATAGACCCTCAAGAATATCATACCATAATCAAAATGTAATAAAAATTATCAATCTCCATCATGTGACTGCAGAGATGACCGACCATGTTCTAGCCTTGACTTTAGTGTTGAGAGAATTATGTGGTAGAGTAGGAGCAGCATATAACTAGACTAAGGGGGCTTAACACTAGGAGCATAATTACACATTCTCTGTGTGTTTACTTGGTCAGGAACTAATTTATTCAACTTCCTAATGAATTGTCATATTTCATCATTAAAGGTCATTAACCTCAAACATGCGACATTTCACTTTGGGGCCCTTCTTCAGACTGATTGTAATAGCGGGGAAAAGATGCAAAGGAGGTGTGGGTGGGATAAAGCCTAGCAAGTGATTGGAAAAGGGCACCAAGTGCTGGAATAGCTCAATGGGTCAGGCAGCATCTCTGGAGAACAAGGGTAGGTGACATTTCGGGTCAGGACACATTTTTCACCCTGCTCCAGATCTTGTGGAATGTTTGTGTCAACCAGAATCTGCACTTCCTTGCTTCTACATAAGTGATGGATGAATACAAGTGAGGGGGGGTTGATGGACAGATGGATGAACAAAGTTAAAGATGAAACTCAGAATTCCAAGATCTACAATTTCTTTTGTTTCCTCTGACTTTGAAAGTAATTGGTTTAGCAAGGTTTAGCAAGCATCATGTTGAACTATTACAGTTGTGTTGAATAAAATAAAATGAACATAGTTGAACTACCTGGTATCAACCACAACAAATCTTTTTTTACCCGGAGCTTGATTACCACGGCAATCAGCCCAGACAGTGTGTGTGATAAAGAGAACTCGGCAATCTCACATCCAACTGATCAGATCAAAGCTCTACAGGCCCACCACATCTACCTGTGAATGGGGGTAGACATAAACAAGCTAATAGGAGAAGATGCCATATTCCCATTGCATTGAAGTTGGGCCCAAAATATGGATGTTTAACAAGTCGGAAACATTTGCAAACCATGTTCAGTCATAATTGCCAAGTGGATAATTCCTTTTTTGCTTTCTCCTGTGATCTCATCAACACAAAAGACAGTCTTCAGCAGGACAGGACTCCCCCAACATCAGGAACATGTTTCCTGCCTCTAGCACGTCCAAGACTTAACAATCTTATATGTTGATCCCCTCTCATCCTTCTAAACTCCAGAATGTACAAGCCCAGCTGCTCCATTCTCTCAGCATATGACAGTCCCGCCATCCCGGGAATTAACCTTGTAAACCTATGCTGCACTCCCTCAATAGGAAGAATGTCCTTCCTCAAATTAGGGGACCAAAACTGCACACAATACTCCAGGTGTGGTCTCACTAGGGCTCTGTACAACTGCAGAAGGATCTCTTTTCTCCTATATTTGATCCCTCTTGTTATAAAGGCCAACATGCCATTTGCTTTCTTCACTGCCTGCATGCTTACTTTCATAGACTGATGTACAAGGACCCCCGATCCCGTTGTACTTCCCCAATTACCCAACTTTAGATAGTAATTTGCCGCCTTGTTTTTGCTACGAACTTGGATGAATCCCTTCATCCAAATCATTGATGTGTATTGTAAATAGCTGCGGTCCCAGCACGAGCCTTGCGATACCACACTAGTCACTGCCTGCCTTTCTGAAAGGGACCCGTTAATCCCTACTTTTTATTTCCTGTCTGCCAACCACTTGTCTATCCATGTCAGCACTCTACCCCCAATACCATGTGCCCTAATTTTGCCCACTAATCTCCTATGTGGGACCTTATCAAATGCTTTCTGAAAGTCCAGGTACACTACATCCACTGGCTCTCCCTTGTCCATTTCCCTAGTTACATCTTCAAAAAATTCCAGAAGATTAGTCGAGCATGATTTCCCCTTTGTAAATCCATGCTGACTCGGACCAATCCTGTTACTGCTATCCAAATGTGCGGCTATCTCATCTTTTATAATTGACTCCAGCATCTTCCCCACCACCGATGTCAGGCTAACTGGTCTATAATTCCATGTTTTCTCTCTCCCGCCTTTCTTAAAAAGTGGGATAACATTAGCTACCCTCCAATCCACAGGAACTGATCCTGAGTCTATAGAACATTGGAAAATTATCACCAATGCATCCACGATTTCTAGAGCCACTTCCTTAAGTACCCTGGGATGCAGACCATCAGGCCCTGGGGATTTATCAGCCTTCAGTCCAATCAGTCTATCCAACACCATTTCCTGCCTAATATGGATTTCCTTAAGTTCCTCCGTCACCCCAGATCCTCTGGCCACTACTATATAGAAACATAGAAAAATAGGTGCAGGAGTAGGCCATTCGGCCCTTCGAGCCTGCACCGCCATTCAATGTGATCATGGCTGATCATCCAACTCGGTATCCCGTACCTGCCTTCTCTCCATACCCCCTGATCCCTTTAGCCACAAGTGCCACATCTAACGCCCTCTTAAATATAGCCAATGAACTGGCCTCAACTACCTTCTGTGGCAGAGAATTCCAGAGACTCGCCACTCTCTGTGTAAAGAATGTTTTCCTCATCTCGGTCCTAAAGGAATTCCCCCTTATCCTTAGACTGTGACCCCTTGTTCTGGACTCCCCCAACATCGGGAACAATCTTCCAGCATCTACCTTGTCCAACCCCTTAAGAATTTTGTAAGTTTCTATAAGTTCCCCCCTCAATCTTCTAAATTCCAGCGAGTACAAGCCGAGTCTATCCAATCTTTCCTCATATGAAAGTCCTAACATCCCAGGAATCAGTCTGGTGAATCTTCTCTGTACCCCCTCTATGGCAAGGATGTCTTTCCTCAGATTTGGAGACCAAAACTGTACGCAATACTCCAGGTGTGGCCTCACCAAAACCCTGTACAACTGCAATATCAGGATATACATATCAGGAAGATTGTTTGTATCCTCCTTAATGAAGACAGATAGAAAGTACCTGTTCAACTCATCTGCCATTTCTTTGTTCCCCATAATAAATTCACCTTTTTCGGTCTTAAAGGGTCCAACTTTGGTCTTAACTAATTTTTTCCTCTTCACATACCTAAAGAAGCTTTTACTGTCCTGCTTTATATTCTTGGCTAGCTTACCTTCAGACCTCATCTTTTCTCCCCGTATTTTCTTTTTGGTCATCTTCTGTTGTTCTTTAGTCATTACCCAATCCTCTTTCTTCCCGCTCATCTTTGCTACGTTGTACTTCTTTGCTTTAAATTTTATACTGTCCCTGACGTCCATTGTCAGCCATGGGCGTCCCTTTCTCCCTTTGGAATCTTTCTTCCTCCTCGGGATGAACTGATCCTGCACCTTCTGTATTATTCCTAGAAACACCTGCCATTTTTGTTCCACTCTCATCCCTGTCTCTTTCCAGTCAACTTTGGCCAGCTCCTCCCTCATGGACCCATAGTCCCCTTTATTCAACTGCAACACTGATGCCTCCGATCTACTCTTCTCCCTCTCCAATTGTAGATTAAACCTGATCATGTTATGGTCACTGCCTCTTAATGGCTCATTAACCTCAAGTTCCTTTATCAAATCCGGTTCATTACATAACACTAAATCCAGAATTGCCTTCTCGCTCGTAGGCTCCAATACAAGCTGTTCAAAGAATCCATCACGAAGGCACTCTACAAAGTCTCTTTCTTGGGGTCCAGAACCAACCTGATTTTCCCAGTCTACCTGCATGTTGAAATCTCCCATAACAACCACAGCATCACTTTTACTACATGCCAATTTTAACTCCTGATTCAACTTGCGCCCTATGTCCAGGCTACTGTTTGAGGGCCTGTAGATTATTCCCATTAGGGTCTTTTTACCCTTACAATTACTTGTTCTGTCCATACTGACTCCACATCTCCAGTATGAATGTCATCCCTTGCAAGGGACTGAATTTCATTCCTCGCCAACAGCGCAATCCTACACCCTCTGCCCACCTGTCTGTCTTTTCGATAGGAGGTATACCCTTGAATATTCCGTTCCCAGCCCTGGCCCTCTTGCAACCATGTCTCAGTACTTCCCACAACATCATACTTGCCAGTTTCTAACAGCCTCAAGCTCGTCCACTTTATTCCTTGTACTTCGCGCATTCATATACAGTACTTTGACCTCCGTATTCACTTCCTCCTTCGCAATTGGCCCAGACCTTACTCTGTTGTCCATTCTCAACCTTTCCTTCCTATTAATTTGAGAATCTTTTGTAATTTTTCCTGTAGCCACTTACCCTTCAACTCCATCTTTATACTCCCAATTTGTCAATCCCTCCCCCCACTAAAAGGCAGGATTTTGGGGTGCAATGGAATATTCTCCAATTTATCTGGATGAGTGCAGAACCAGAAATTCTCAAGAAGGTCGACACCATCAAGGACAAAACAACCTGTTTGATTTGTCCCTGATCCACAACCTTAATCAATCATTTTTCACCACCACTATTGCACAATAGCTGTAGTGGACCATCTACAAGATGCATTGCAGTCACTCACCTTGGTTCCTCTAACATGAACTCCAAACTCGGAATCTCCACCAAATGAATGACAATGGCTTCAGGTGCATGAAAGCACCACCACCACTTGCCGGTTTGACTCCATCCAATATATCACCTCTCCTTCAGTGCTTCTGCATTAGCATCCTGGAACTGCCTTCCATTAGTGTGGAGGGAGTACTTTACCCACAATGACTGCAGCTGTACAAGAGGTGGTTTACAAGTAACTTTCTGATGGCAGACCTAAAAACTTGGAATAACTCAGACAGCTGTCTGTCCCACTGAGTTACTCCAGCTTTTGTGTCTATCTTCGGTTTAACCAGCATCTGCAGTTCCTTCCTACACGTAACCTTCTGATGGTAATTGGGATGGGCAGTAAGTCAAGACTCTCAAAAATGGATAAATAAAAGAAACTGAACTAACCTTTATCAGGAATCCAGCTGGAGTGAATTATGATTTACTCCAAATCACACTGCATGGTCAGGGCTGCTTGACTTTCCAGTAACATCCCCTCCCCACCCTGGCAATGACACTGGCAAAACTGTATTTCAATTGCCCTTTGATTCATAGTTATTGTTCACTGTGAGTGAAAATTAAGTTAAATTGTTTTTTTTCTGGTCAAAACTATTAGTCTGTAATTACTTTGTTACAAAATGTTCCGTTGAACTATGGCACTGAAAAACAAATAAGGCATTGGTCCATGTACAATATTACATGATGTATGTAACCGGGAGAGAATGCTGGAAGGACATTAAGAAATTATGTGTACATTTCTTACATCTATTAAAGACCTGCCCAGCAAGAAAAATCACGGTTTCACTACCCTGAGTTCCCTAGAAACAGTTGTGGCTAATCAAAGAGGGTTCAATTTGTTCTAAAGCTGATTCTGATGTTGAATCAATTGTTACAAATGATTTACATGAATTGTTGACTGGACATAACACTGAAAACTCCACTCTTAGTTTTTACATTGTTGCCGGGAATAAGACTGCAACGTGGGATGCCACATATTGTTGATAATATTGATGCATGGCTGAGACTTCATCATGATGGAAGTACAGGCTGTACCCTGTCTCAGGGAGAAGAGCATTAAACAGTAAATCTGAGACCACATGATCTCAGACAGCACCTGGCACCACACATGGTTGGAGTCACAGAGTCATACAGCGTGTCAACAGGCCCATCCACCCTGAACAAGATGTCCGTCTAAGATAGCCCATTTGGCCCAAATCCTTCTTTCTCTCCATGTTCCTGTCCATGTCTTTTAACATTCTTGTTGCACCTACCTCAGCTACTTCCTAGTTCCATATGTGCAAAAAAGTTGCCTCACAGGATCCTATTAAATCTTTGCCCATTCACCACATACCTTTTCAGAGGGAAAGGTGCTTTAAAAAAATGCTTTGCATTCATCCTATCTATTCCTCTCATGATCTATACACCTCTATAAGATCTCTGCTCAGCATCCTGTACTCCAAGGAATCAAGTCCTAGCCAGCCCGACCTTTCCCTATAGCTTAGGGCAAGTCATGACAACCTCCTTGTGACTCTCCTCTGCACCCTTTCCAGGTGAATAGCATTTTCCTATATCAGAGTGCCAGAAACTGAACACAATACTCCTAGTATGGCCTCATCAACGTCTTGTACAACTGTAACGTAATGTCCCAACTTCTACACTAATTTCTCTGACTTCTGAAGGCCAGCATGCCAAAGCCCTACTGCACTAGCCTATCTACTTGTTTCTATCTACTTATAACATCACTTTCAGAGGAAAAAACACATACTCCATGAGCCCTCTTTTCTACAACATTCCCAGTGCCTTACCAATCACTGCAAAGTCCAGTCCTGGTTTGACTTCCCAAAATTCAACACCTCACACACTTCTGAATTAAACTCCATTTGTCATTCCTCGGCCCACTTGCCCAACTGATTAAGATCCCGCTATGCTTCTTGATAACCATCTTCACTGTATGAAACCACCTATTTTAATGTCATGTACAAAGTAATGATGCCTTCTACATTACATCTTTTTTTTAAACTGCTGAGAATATCATAATTATGGATTTATTAACTTCAGACCTGCAATGGTGGCAATGTTATATATAGTCATAGTCATATATCACCGAAACAGGCCCTTTGGCCTAACTCATCCATGCCAATCCATGATGCCCCATCTAAACTAGTCCTATTTGCCTGTGTATGGGCTATATCCTCTAAACTTATCCTAACCATGTTCTCTACAAATATCTTTTAAATGTTGTTCTTCCACCTGCCTTAAATCTATGCCTTCTCATTCTTGATTCCCCTAACTTGGTAAAAATAGATGAATCCTATATATTCTCCTCATGATTTTACACAGCTCTATAAAATCATCTATCAGCCTCTTGGATTCCAAGGAATAAAGTTCTAGCCTGCCCAGTCTCCTGCGCTCCTTGGAATAAAGTCCTCACCTGCCCAAACTCTACCTGGAGCTCAGGCTCTCGAGTCTTGGCATCATCCTCAAATCTTCTCTGCAATTTTTCCAGTTTAATGGCATCTTCCCTATAGCAGATAACTAAAATGGACATAATACTCCAAGTGTGGCCTCATCCAACATCTTATACAACTGTAACACAATATTCAAACTTCTGTAACATTCACATTTCTGGAACATTCGGACTTCTGTACTACGTGTGAAGCCACTTTCAGGGAACCATGTACCATGTACCTGCACTCCCAGATCCCTCTGCTCTACAACACTGCCCGGGACCCTACCTTTCATTGTAAAGGTCCTGTCCTGGTTCGACTCCCCAAAAGGCAACACCACACACTTATTTGAATAAAACTCCATTTTGCCATTTCTCGGCCCTCTTGCTCAGGTAGATCCCGCTGTATTTCTTGATAACCATCTTTAATGTTTATGATACCACTTATTTTAATGTCATCTAAATACTACTCTTGCCTTGTACATGCTCTTCCAAATAATTTATACAGAGCAGGGATAAGGATGGCAAGGTAAGGGAACCGAGGATGACCAAGGAGGTTGTAAACTTGTTCAGGAAGAAAAAGGACGCATATGTCTGTCGCGTTTAAGAAGCTGGCATCATACGGGGCTTACGAGGAATATAAAGCAAGTAGGAAAGAACACAAGTCGGAGATTAGAAGGCAACAACTCTGCAGCTGAGCTACTGTGCCGCCCAATGCCGCTGAGATAATAGAATGTCCTTGGGGTTCACTGTTACCAATAACCCATTCAATTTAATTCTGTGTGGACAGTTTAGCTCTGGAGCACTGCACAACAAAGGAGCTGGATTGCGTATGGCGTGCACAGGCTAAAGTTATAGGACTTGTTCTATTTGATTGTGCACGCCAGGTTGATTGCATTTGTCGAAGCAGGGCGGACCACGTGAAGGTTGCAATCTCCCACCCCGATTGTAGGGATAAGGTGGGAGTGATTGCACATGATGTCACGGCAGCTTTTAAATGAGTGTGCCACAGAGGAGCCCAAGAAAAACTGAAGCTAGTTGGAAACATGGTGGACTTTTCAACTCACTAGAATTAGATTTGCACTAAGAATTAAATAAATAAATAATCTCAGGCCCAGGACACTGCTTCTGAAGCTCTGTCAGTGACTTTTTCTTCATCAAAGGGTCAGAGTGGCAGTATTCGCCAATGATTGTACAGTGATTTCATCTTGCAACAGTCCTGTTTCTGAAACAATCCTATGTCTGCACAGAGCCAAAGCCATGTTGACAACTCCCAATCAACCCGTCTTTCCAAACGCAAGTATATTTTATCCCTCAGAATCTTCTACAGTAACTTTCCTGTCACAAATGTCAAACTTACTGATCTATAGTTCCCAGGTTTTTCTTTGCACCCTTCTTGAATAGAGGCACCAGATTAAGATTAATTATGATTCAGCACTTTACCCATGTCAAACGATGATAAATACATAAAGTATTAACAAGCATTTTAAACAGTTCCAACTATAAAGGTATTAACATTTATGGCGGTTTCAATGTGTAATAAAATCATGCAATGTTAAAAATAACTGCAGTTCGTTATCACCTAGTTGAAGTGGCCACCATTACTCTTGTCCAACAATATCTCTTCCCCCAGTCTGTGTCCCATTCCCCAATGCTTTCATTCCATAGATAAGCAATGTGAGAGTTACAAGCAATTTGCTGGCCCCTTCACAAAATAGTTCAGAAATACGTCTTACATTTGACCGCCAGATTCCAAAGAAATGATTTTTTATTTATCTTTCGGAAGATATTTTTTTCATCCATAAATTAATCTTCGTTGAGGTCATTGATTAGTCACACAAAAAAAACTAATTATTTTAGGACAAAGAGGAAGATAAAAGGCCAAAAGTGGAATAATCTGAGGATAAAAATAATGAAGGAATTAAAAGGCACAAAAAAAAAAGAAAATAAATTCAATCATGTCATTTCAAAATATGATTTACATTTAAAATTCCATTTTGGAAGTCAGAAGTTTAAATAACTGAGAAAAATCTGTTCAAATAAAACAAAACCTTCTGAATGTGTTCGAATGATATGTGGCGGAGAATCATTAAAATCACTTTATCTAATCTTGCAAACAATAATGATTGTTTAAGAGCATTAAAACTTTAACATTAAAGGTACTGATTAATAGAGCTGCCATCTGCAGGTGACTACCAGTTTGGCTACCATTCTGTTTTTGCATGTTCATAGTTTTATGACATACCATCTTCATTTTTTAATAACATGTTTTAGCTGGTTCACCCTTGCAACGTGGAACAGCTCAGAAACGCATTCATATGAATTATGCACTTAAGATAGACACAAACCTGGAGTAACTTAGCAAGTCAGGCAACATCTCCGGAGACCCGGCGGCTGGAGGTTGGACGGGCCCTAGGTGGGTGCTAGAGTTCGGACAGGTCCACCGCATGAATTTTGGTGCTGAGCAAGTGGGCCGAGGAATGGCAAATGGAGTTTAAATCTGATAAGTGTGAAGTGTTGTATTTTGGTTAGTCAAACCAGGGCAAGACTTCACAGTGAATGGTGAGGGACTGGGGAATGTGGTGGAGCAGAGTGACCTAAGAATCCAAAGTACAAAGTTCCCTTATAGTGGTGTCACAGTAGATCGGGTGATGAAGAAGGCTTTTGGTATATTGACCTACATCATTCATGGATTGAGCATAGAAATTGGGACGTTGTGTTACAGTTGCACAAGACATTGGTGGGGCCGCACTTGGAGTATTGTGTTCCATTTTGGTAATCTTGCCAAAGGAAAGATACCATTAAGCTGGAAAAAGTACAGAGGTAATTTACAAGGATGTTGCCAGGACTCAGGGGTCTGAGTTATAGGGTTGGCAGGCTTGGACTTTATTTCTTGTAATACAGGAGACTGAGAGGTGATCTTATAAAGATTAATGATTCTTGAGAGCGACAGGCAGTGTGAAAGCACACAGTTATTTTTCGAGAGTCGAGGAGTCAAGAATTAGAGAGCAGAAAGTTAAGGTGAGAGGAGAAAAATGTAATAGGGATTGGAACAAACTACAGGAGGAAATAGTCGAGGCATGTACAGTAAAAAATATCGAATAGACATTTGGACAGATACATGGATAGGAAAGATTTAGAGGGATATGGGCCAAACGGGACTCATTTAGATGGGGCATCCTGGTTGGCATGGATAAGTTGGGCTGAAGAGCATTTGTCAGTGTTCTATCAATTGCTGCTTCAGCTGGAAATACTGTTTCCACAGGAAAGAAAAAAATAAAAGGGTTGTGTCAGATCCTCACCTTGATCCGACTAAAATAACTACACATTCAACCCCACTGAACACAACGGTGCCGTTTCATTCCCCCTCAGTTATTTCCTGCATGAGATACATTTCAATACAAAGTCACTTACCAGGACAGGTTGGTATTTCTATGCCTCCAGTTGCATTAAAAATGCCATAAAATTGGGAGTGGTTGATAGAGGCAGGAGAGCAACCAAGGGTTCAAGATCTTGTAGGATTGCTGAAAGAGAAATGGGTGGTGTGGCTGGTCATAGAAGACATTGACATTTTTGAAGGATGTTACTTTGAATATGGAGACTGGGGCAGTGGGATGGTGAAAAGTGATGGCCAGGGCAACTCTATCCACGCTCTGTCCCAGTGGAGAGGAGCTGGGGGCAGAGATGTGGGAAATAGATTAGATGAAGACATGGCATTTTTAATATGGTGAAGGGGAAGCCTTGGCTCAGGAAGAAGAAAGACAGCTCAAAGAGAACTGTGTCGTCAGAGCACCTATGATGGAGGCAGATGGACTGGAATGAGAAAAGGGAAAGTGAGAAAGCTGAAATAATATATTAGAGACGGCAATGAATGCTCGCCTGGGCAAACAGCCAGCAAACCCACTAATCTATCCAGCTCTCGCTCCCCCCTCTCTCTCACCTCCACCACCCGCGTTTCCTTGCATGTGTTGGAAGCTGGTGGACCTGGAACTTTAGATGTGGTCCCCTTTCTCCACAATGCTGCCTGACTGACCCTCCGAGCATTTGTCTCACTCCTCCCTTCACTTCGCTCCCAGTCCATTCCCTGGTCCAGCACTACTCCCAGACCGCGACCCCCGACTGAAGAACTTTTCAACACCCACACGGCGGCTTCAAATTCCAACTCAGGCTGACCATCTCTGTTAATGCTTGTGTCGAGTAGTCCCTTAAATCATCTCCGCCCATCGCCTCATTGGCTGCAGGGACGGGTCCACCTTTTAACTCCGATGTTCTTTCCCAATCAGTGCTTCCTTAAGATGCAGCAGCGACAGTGAGGAGGAGGTGGATGTGTGTGTGTGGTTGTTGTTGTGACTGGGCTGGCAGCCGGAGTGAAGGGGACCGTGGGCAGTGGCCGGCTCCTCCCCGGGACAGGTGCGCTTGTCCAGCCCTGAGGCTGAGGCTGAGGCTGAGGCTGAGGCGGCGATGGTGAGCTCCATCCTGCAGATAGTCAGCCTGTCGCTGGGGGTGATCGGCTTGGTGGGGACGTGCGCGGTGACCGGGCTGCCCCAGTGGAGGGTGACCGCCTTCATCGGGGCGAACCTGGTGGTGTTTGAGAACCGCTGGGAAGGCTTGTGGATGAGCTGCGTGCGGCAGGCGAACATCCGCATGCAGTGCAAGATATACGACTCTCTGCTGGCGCTGGGCCCCGAGCTACAGGCCAGCCGTGCCCTCATGTGTGTGGCCGTGGCGCTGGAGTTCCTCACCATCCTCCTGGCCGCCCTGGGCATGAAATGCACCCGCAGCCCGGTGGAAAGCGAGCTGGCGAAAGGCCGACTCCTGATCGCAGCCGGCATCATGTTCATCCTCGCCGGAATCCTGGTCCTGATCCCCGTTTCGTGGGTGGGAAACACCATCATCAGGAGTTTCTACAACCCGCTCGTTCCCAACGCGCAGAAACGTGAGCTTGGAGAAGCCCTGTTCATCGGCTGGGCGACCGCCGGCTTGCTGATGGCGGCAGGAGCCCTCCTCTGCTGCTCCTGCCCTCCCGAAGCGGAGAAAAGTTACCGTTATGCACCTGCACACTATGGGAAATACAACCCGCCCCAGCCAACGCGGAAAGTTCCAAGCATGTACTCCAAAAGCGAATTCGTGTAAGTCACTGAACTCTCCAGTGCTTTAGAGACCTACCAGTCCAAAGGACTGAATCTGGGAGAGTTAAAAATCCCAGCACAGAGAAATCGGGACACCAGAATTGTTCCGATCAGACTTGTGTGTTTTATAATCTTTGTAAAGCATCTCTATAAAACAGATTAAAGGCGACTGTTATTTTTAAAATTGCAACATATTTAATAATCAAATATTTAACGATTTGAAATGGTCCTGTACAATTTTTTTACGTTATCTGTGATAGCTTTAAAAAAAATCATAATTTTGGGAAATTGATGCAGTTCTGTGGGACAATACTCTTCGTTGATGTTTTATTTCATTTGACTATTGGTCAAAGAAAGATTGTCTGTACTTGTATTTTCTATGGATTATGTGACAATGAATAAGAGTACTTCCTGAACCACGGTGGAATCAGGTTATAAATAATTAAAATAACTTTATTCTCTGAAAAACAATCTACTTTATCATTTGCAGGAATGAGTGCCCTGATATTAGTTTGAATCAGATACTTGCACATTCTTTTAAAAAAAAAATCAATTTTGAGGATCAAGGTGGCATTTTCAGATGTTGACGTTCTTCCTTAGCTACTGGTTTCTGGTTGCCTTGGGTTATGGTCAGCCTGGTTAATGAGTGATTTCTTTCCAGATTTCCATTTCATGACCTTTGGAAAATAATTGCCAGTAGTAACACAGGGGGCAGCTGCGCAGATCACCTTCTTTCCAAAAAGTCTGCTATTGTTTCATTCAGGAAAGTATTTGACGACCTCTCGGTTCTGCGCTAAAACAAACAACCATACCTCTGAAGCCGAATAACACAAATCAGCAATGGACATCTTCAATGACCTTTCCTTTGGTCTTAAGGGACACATGCATTGTCATAGTATCACCACCTTGGTACGTGTGATCATAATAAAACTAAATCTAAACCTACACGTGATCCCAAAATATAACTACTTCCAGCATTTGCGATGTCTTGTGTCTCCAAGGTAACCACTGATTAGATTTGGGTTCCAATAGGATATGTAATCCAATTAATATAACTTGTAATTTAGTTTGTAAAGTAAGTTGGTTAGTTTCACTTCAATGCAGCAATGCAAATTCTTAGCTTGTATCTTGGCAGGGATTTCACAACCGTCTGTGATGTTTTTACAGGTTCCCGAAGCAGCCTGCGTACCGGAGTGGTTTGAGTCATTTCTCAGTGTAGTGGATTGTCTAAGCTTTTTCACCACATTCGCAGTTGGCACTGTTGAAACTTTAGGTGGTGTTACCGTATTTCAGTGTGGAAGGAAATTGTATGTTTGAAATGAGTTTGCTGTGTTTATTAGGAATTGCAGCTTCACATAACACTGACAGACAGTGGTAGTTAAGGTGAGGTGCTGATTGAAGCAAGGCTGAGACTGTTTTTGTTGCAGTCCTTAGTTGGGAGTCGAACAAATACAAACACAACTGCTCAGGGACAGTCCACTCAACATCTCAATGGCATTCAGTTTTTACATCATTTTGTTTCCATGTGTCGCTTTGTCTGGGATTAGTAAAACCTAATGTACTGCTGTTTTTCACATCAGTCATGCTACAGTTTTTCAATGAGTGTAGTCTGCAGAAATCTAAACTAATACAGAGGGAACAGCGAGTTTCCCACTGTACTGTCTGAAGAAGAGTTCCAATCTATTCCCTCCAGGCTGCTGCCTGACCTGCTGAGTTTCTCCAGCATTTTGTGTTTTGTGCCAGGAATCTCTGATTCTCACATTAGCTGAATATGTCTGAAGGTTTTAGAACTGATCTAACTTTGGGCAACAAATGCTTATGGTGAGTTTTAAAGTGTTCATTACACATACATTATACTGAAGAATATATACACTTGAAAGTTAATTTAGCCTTTGTTGCAATCAGATCAGACTAATAATTTGAATTCCATTTTAGCCCTACAGCAGTAATGCTTAGGACATTGTAAACCACTGTTGTAACAGTAGGCCACTGTAAATTGACCCTTGAGTGTAGGTGAATGGTAGAACCTATGGAGATAGGAATGTGGGAATAGTCTACATAGTAACAATCAGCACAGATTCAATGGGCCGAAGGGCCTGTTTCCATTTGGTGTGGTTTAGTTTGGAGATACAGCGTGGAAACAGGCCCTTCAGCCCACTGAGTCCATGCTGACCATCAATCATCTCATACACAAACACTAGGGACAATTTACAATTTACAAAAATTAATTAATCTGTAAACATGTAGATCATTGGAGTGTGGGGGGAAACTGAAGCAACCGGAAAAAAAACGCACATGGTCACAAGGAGAACGAACAAGCTCCATACAGACATGGAAACATAGAAAATAGGTGCAGGAGAAGGCCATTCAGCCCTTCGAGGTACATTTTATATGTTTCTATAAGATCCCTCCTCATCCTTCTAAACTCCAGTGAATACAAGCCTAGTCTTTTCAATCTGTCCTCATATGACAGTCTCGCCATCCCATGGATCAATCTCGTGAACCTACACTGCACTGCCTCAATCACAAGGACGTCCTTCCTCAAATTCGCAGACCAAAACTGTACACAATACTCCAGATGTGTTTTTACCAGAGCCCTATACAACTGTAGAAGAACCTCTCTACTCCTATACTGAAATCCAATACAGACAGCACACATAGTCAGAATTGAACCTGGGTCTCTGGTGCTATAAGCCACCAACTCTACCGCTGTGCTACCATGCCACCCGAGGTTCTACAGAGGTCCAGCTGTTGGTAGGTACTGTGATAGTAGTGAGAGTAAGTCATAGACAAGAGAACCTCAAGTGTGGAAAGCATCTGTAATGAATTAATGGATAAAAGGGTTTCAGATCACAAGATGCAATTAGAGATATTAAGATGCGACACAGTAGAGCAGCTCGTAGAGTTGTTGCCCCACAGTGCCAGAGATCCAAGTTACATTCTGACCTCGGGTGTGCACTTTGCATCTTTTTCCTGTGACTGCATGGGTTTATCCGAGTGCTCCGGTTTCCTCCCACATCCCAAAGACGTAAAGGGCCTGTCCCACGAGCATGCGACCTGCATGCGCGACCAAACCGGCAGAGGGGGCAGGTTTATTGTCTATAAAATTATACAGTGTTGATGTCTTTATTTCTATACCTAATCCATTTTTCCCATTTTCTGTTAAACTCGTCTTCTTTCACTCTTAGAGAATATGTCATTTTCTCCATGACAAATATTTCCTGTACTATGTCTAACCATTGTCTAAGTCTGGGTGTGTCCGCTCCAAGCCAGTTTCTTGTAATGACCTTTCTGCCAGCTGTGAGTAGGATTTTAACCAAGTAATGGTCTTCCTTCAGCACCACTGTATTTATATTACCCAGGTATAAAATGGAACACTTCTTGCAGGCTGTATATCCTAATACCTCCGTTAATTCTGAATTCACTCTGTCCCAAAATGGTTCTATTTTTGGGGAACTCCAGAAGATATGTGCATGATTTGCGTCTGTTTGACCACATTGCCTCCAGCAGGTTTGCTGCCTTAGAATTTGCTTGCTTTTTATGTTAGGCGTAATAAAGAAACTAATCACATTTTTACAATTAAATTCTCTCCAATTTTGTGAATTAGTGGGTGTCTGTGGTGTTACACACATAAGATGCCATTCTTCTTCTGAGATTGTGATGTTCAATTCCTTTTCCCACTTAAATTTTACATAAAATGTAGTTTTAGCTTGACATTCCATTAAACTATGATAAAGTTTAGAAATAATCCTTAATGTTTTTTGATGATACGCACTATCACTTCTATCACTGTATTCTTTTCTTCTAGTGCCTCCCTTTTTACCTTTTTATTGTAATAATCTCTCAGTTGGAGGTATCTAAACAAGTCTTGGATCCGAAGTGCAAATCTATCCTTCAAATCTTGAAAACCTCTTAGGTCTCCATTTTCAATAACAGTACAAAATGCAGTCATTCATTTCTTCATCCACTCTTTAAATGTTGAGTCATACATCCCTGGTTTAAATTCATTATCCAAAGCTATCCATCTTAAAACTTTTTGTCGTTTATTCAGTTTAAGTTGTCTGGTAAGAGTGAACCAGGTTTCTAAAGTAAATATCGTTATTGGATCGATTATACTCCTGATATGTCCAGGAAGCGCTTTTTCTCACAAAAGTGTTTGGATGTGGAAGTCAGGGATATATGTCTCAATCTCTTTCCACCCAGCTATATAGCTATCCTCACACCAATTAATTAGTGGTTGAAGTTGGGCTGCATAGAAATATATCCTAAAATTTGGAAGTGCCATTCCACCTTTGTCCTTTGGCAACTGTAGTGTAGTGTATCGAATTCTGGCCTTCTTTCCTCCCCAAATAAATCTAGATATTAATTTATCCCATTCCATGAATTGTTTTAATGGTACCTCTATTGGCAGAGATTGAAACAAGTACAATAGCCTGGACAAAATATTCATTTTCACCACATTTATCTTACTACTAAAATCCATTGGGTAGGTGGACCATCTTTCTATATCCTTTCTTATGTTTTGGTTGATGTGATTATAATTTACCCCATAGAACATTGATATATTTTTTGTTATATGTATCCCTAGGTATTTGATTGATTTTGAATCCCATTTAATATTATAATTTTGTTTGATTTCTTCTGGGGGAGGACAATTAAATAGGAGGATTTGAGTTTTCGAAATATTCACTTTATATTCTGCATAAAAATTAAATTTATCTAAGACCCCCATCATCCTTGGAAATGAGGTGTTTACTTCCGTGAGATACATCATTACATCATCTGCAAAAAGGCCAATGTTATGTTCTCTGCCTCTTATAGTTACTCCCCTCAGTTCCCTATCTTGACGAATTGCTTGAGCCAATGGTTCAATATAGATAGCAAACAGGGTAGGGCTAAGACAACATCCCTGTCTTGTTCCTCTTCCTAACACAAATCTCTCAGTTAAGGACCCATTCACCTTTCCTCTTGCAGTAGGTTGCTGGTAAATTGCTTTAATAACTTGAATTGACTCTTCGGTAAAGCCAAATCCTTCTAGTGTTTGATATAAGAATTCCCAATTAACCATATCAAAGCCTTTTCCGTGTCTAGACTTATCAGGACAGCACATCGACTTTCCTTTTGAATCTTGTGTATTATATGTAGGGTTCTTCTAATGCTGTCCTGTGTTTGTCTGCCTATTATAAAACCAGTCTGGTCTTCATCAATTAAATCTGGCATGAACTTTTCAAATCGTTTGGAGATAATTGAAGAATATAATTTATAGTCCACATTTAGAATTGATATCGGTCTGTAGTTGGTACAATTTTCCTTGTCTTTGTTCTCTTTGAGGATTAATGTTATAATTGCCTCTTTCCATGACAGGGGTGTCTTGCCTTCTTTGATAATCCAGTTAAAGGTTCTCAGAAGAAGTGGGTTCAGCTCATTCCAAAATATTTTATACCATTCTATAGGGAAACCGTCGCTGCCTGGGGCTTTGTTTGATTTCATCCTACCAATTGTCTTCTCTATCTTCTCCAGTGATATTTCTGCGGTGATTATTTTATTTTGTGTCAATTCAACAATTTCAATTTGCACCTTGAGAGGGGAGGGTAAGAACTACAAGAGACATACACAATGGTTTTGTGAGCTGTGTGGATTTGGAATCGAGGAGTGTTAAATTTCAAAGGTTCAAAGGTATTTTATTGTCATGTGTACCAATTAAGATACAGTGATATTTACCACGATTTACTACTGAATTGGATAAACATAAAGGTGCCATTCCACCTTTGTCCTTTGGCAACTGTAGTGTAGTGTATCGAATTCTGGCCTTCTTTCCTCCCCAAATAAATCTAGATATTGATTTATCCCATTCCGTGAATTGTTTTAATGGTACCTCAATTGGCAGAGATTGAAACAAGTACAATAGTACCATTGGAAAAATAACTGAAAGAAACAAGTACCATTGGAAAAATACCTGAAAGACCCAGTGATTAATATGGTGTAAAGTTTGTATAAGACTCTTTTTGCGTTTGGACTTCAGAGATACAGCACGGAAATAGGCCCTTCAGCCCATCGACTCTGCTCCGACCGGCGATCACCTGTACACCAACACTACCCTGCACATTAGGGACAATTTATAATTTTTTCCTAAGCCAATTAATCAATAAACCTGTACATCTTTGGAGTGTGGGAGGAAACCGGAGCATCTGGAGAAAACCAACGTGGTAACAGGGAGAATGTACAAACTCCTACAGACCATGATAGCATGGTCAACACGTACTTTGTCAGAGTGGAATTGGTGAGGTTTGAAGCCACAGGACAGGTGTTGGAAAATGACAAGTGCAAGGAGAATAGGTTAGTTCCGTTTAGAGATACAGCGTTGAAACATGCTCTTCAGCCCACTGAGGCTATGCTGACCAGCGATCCCCACACACTAACACTATCCTACACAAACTGGGGGCAATTTATCATTTTACCAAGCCAATTAACCTACAAACCTGTACATCTTGGGAGTGTGGGAGGGCACCGGAGATCACGGGGGAAACCCACACAGGGCACGGGGAGAACGTACAAACTCCGTATAGACAGCACCCGTCTCCCAGGGCAACACTGCTGTTAAAGGCACCACCTTTCAAGAAATGACTTTAACTTTGCTCCTTTGGATATAAATAAAAGCTCCAATGGTGCTACTTAAAGCAGAGGGTTCTCCAGGAACATTGCTGTCTTTTCTCTTTCAATTAACAAGAAAATAAGCCCAAATTGAACTGATTTGCTGTTTTGGTGTTAACAAAATGAGCCAAATTGGCTGCATATGATGACAGTTTTTTAATGAATAATGATATGCTTCAAATGTGTAGGAAGGAACTGCAGATGCTGGTTTAAACCGAAGATAGGCACAAAAAGCTCGAGTAACTCAGTGGGACAGTCAGCATCTCTGGAGAGAAGGAATGGATGACTTTGAGTCTGAAAAAGGGTCTCAACCCAAAACGTCACCCATTCCTTCACTCCAGAGATGGTGCTTGTCCCGCTGAGTTACTCCAGCTTTTTGTGTCTATCTATGATATGCTTCAAGTTGTCCTAAGAATGTGCACTATCTAAATGTCATTGAATGGGCTGAGCCTGTGTTTGACGGCGTGGGTTTTGAGATGGTGAGTTTGTTACCTTGTCCATAGAGGATGAATGTGACATTGGAATGAGCATATAAGGTTGGCTAGTGCTGGGCTGGGGCAGGCCAGGGAGAAGAAGATATGGTTACTATATTTTGTGCTATATATTCCAAGGGATTGCTGTGTAGCAATACAGGACGAAAGCTAACAGCACTTCACAAGAATGGTTTCTAAAAAGATTGAATAATTACGAAAACCAATCTACAGAATAATTTTTGTAAATATTATCATGATGTGAAGTTAATCTATCCTCTGTTTACGACACTAGTGGGTTTGCATAGGATTCAGAGCACAGATTTAGATGAATAGACATGCATGAAGGGTCATGATTTAAGTTAACTGGCCCCTTTCTAATTCAATGGATTCCACCTGTCACTTATAAACATTTCAATACCATCAACGATAACTGCCGGAGTAACTCAGCAGGTCAGGCAGTATCTGTTTGCCTTCCTAGAAAATCAATTGCTGTCAACTAACACAGCAGGCTAGTCTAATTACTCCATCAGTAAACATGGTTTATTAAACAAAAACAATCATAAGTACTGCTAGGCAGTGTGATTTAAAATTCTAAGAGTAAACCCCCTGTAAAAATGATTACTCAGCAGCAGCAACATGCATCATATGCGTACAAACTAAGTCTGCATAATTCTTCTTAAAAACCATAGATGGTGGTCTGCAAAGTCCATTTCTTTGCTCTAAAACATAGATTTTATCAACCCCCGATTCCATTGCATGCAAAACAAGGATATTTTTCACATCCAGGTGGGCAACAGGGAGCTGCTATTGGAGCCGCAACAAAGAGGGCAAATGAGTTTTGTAAGCGAATGTTTAAACGATATTTACTAAGTTGGTTTCTGCGACTATTAATAAAATTAAACAATCTCTTATTCAAGAAGAAATGCTTTCAAGAGAGAGCTAGATAGGGCTCTTAAAGATAGCGGAGTCAGGGGATATGGGGATAAATGTGAGGTTATCCACTTTGGTAGCAAAAACAGGAAGGCAGATTACTATCTAAATGGTGTTATATTGGGAAAAGGGGAAGTACAATGGGATCTGGGGGTCCTTGTTCATCAGTCAATGAAAGTAAGCATGCAGGTACAGCAGGCAGTGAAGAAAGCAAATGGCATGTTGGCCTTTATAACAAGAGGAGTTGAGTATAGGAGCAAAGAGGTCCTTCTGCAGTTGTATAGGGCCTTAGTGAGACCACACCTGGTGTAATGTGTGCAGTTTTGGTCCCCTAATTTGAGGAAGGACATTTTTGCTATTGAGGGAGTGCAGCGTAGGTTTACAAGGTTAATTCCCGGGATGGCGGGACTGTTATATGCTGAGAGAATGGAGCGGCTGGGCTTGTATACTCTGGAGTTGAAAAGAATGAGAGGGGATCTTCTTGAAACATATAAGATTATTAAGGGTTTGGACATGCTAGAGGCAGGAAACATGTTCCCGATGTTTGGGGAGTCCAGAACCAGGGACCACAGTTTAAGAATAAGGGGTAAGCCAATTAGAACAGAGACGAGGAAACACTTTTTCCAACAGAGAGTTGAGGGTCTGTGGAATTTTCTGCCTCGGAGGGCGGTGAAGGCCGGTGAAGGCTGGTTTTCTGGATACTTTCAAGAGTGAGCTAGATAGGGCTCTTAAAGATAGCGGAGTCAGGGGATATGGGGAGAAGGCAGGAACGAGGTACTGATTGGGGATGATCATCCATGATCACATTGAATGGCGGTGCTGGCTCGAAGGGCCAAATGGCCTACTCCTGCACCTATTATCTATTGTCTATTGTCTATATAAATGGAATTAGGTTTTTTTGGCAGGAGATAGGGGAAAGCTTAGTTAAATGTAAAACTGACGAGGTGAGATAAAAAACACTGCACGCAGGACTTTACCCAAATGCACCAGCTAACTTGTAACGATTTTAAATGTGCATGTGTTTTAGTTACACTCTTCCTCTGTTCCACTTATCTTTATACACTGTTGGCTTGTCCCATCGGTATGTCCTACAGCCTACTCAAAAACTACGATGACATGATAAACTAACAATGTTGTATTGTGCCGCTTTGCAAATATTACTTGATGTTCTTTACAACTGAATTACCTTTACTGTGACTTTAAGGTTACCTGGATACTGAAAATGTGTTTTGGCTAAGGTACAGTAAATGGCAATCATTGGCTTTTGCATGCCCTGCCCATGGGTCTGGATCCCGGCCAGTGGAAATAAATAAGGGCCTTTTCTTCTTATTGCTGCCTTGAGGCACCTCAAAAGTTCATAAAACTACATGTCTCAGGTCTGACTACCAGAGCATGGGAAATAAAGAAAGAGTGTAACAAGGAATGAAAGGTATATAACAACTGAGAGAAATCCTAATTGCATTTCTCAGTGGCATGTTTCATGTCGTATGTTTACTTTACAAATTAATTGTTTATCGTTAACATGAAGATTTTAGGTGAAAGCCAAAAAATTGCTGAGGCTGGAAATTTGAAATGACAACAAAAAAAGCTGGACAGACACAGCTATTCAAGCAGCATCCATTAAGGGGTGGGGGAGTGGGGCGGGGGGTAGGGTGACATTGTTATATCTCAGGTCAAAGACCATTCATAAGACTCCTCCATTTCTACCTTTTCTCATTTCTCTCTCTCTCATGGGTCACACAAAGCAGTATTTAGGACCAGTGGGCCATGCCGCTGGGAAGAGAAGGACCAGCGGGCTGCAGCCTGTAGAGGGAGCCACCGAGCCCGGCCTCTGCTCATCAGAGCATCTAAATAGTCTTTCCACTGGGGTAGACAAAAGGCTGGAGAAACTCAGCGGGTGCAGCAGAATCTAAGGAGCGAAGGAGATAGGCGACGTTTCGGGTCGAGACCGTTCTTCAGTCTTTCCGCTGACTGGATATCTCGCAACAAAAAAGCTTTTCACTGTAAGTCTGAAGAAGGGTCTCGACACGAAACATCACCCATTCCTTCTATCCAGAGATGCTGCCTGTCCTGCTGAGTTACTCCAGCATTTTGTGTCTACCTTCGATTTAAACCAGCATCTGCAGTTCTTTCCTTCACAACTTTACACTGTACCTCGGTACACATGACAATAGACTAACCTAAACTGTTAAGCTAAACTAAACTAGTTCTTAAACACCCATATAAAAACTGTCTGAAATAAATACTTCATTTAAACAAAAAATGCAAATTTTCACAAAATGCTCCTTAACAGTTTTGAGTGAGTTTGGTTCTCATGACTTTGAAGTTAGTTTAAGATTCAGTCAAAGTTATACTTGCTGCTTATTTCAATAGCACAAACTTGGTGATATCTATGCCCTTCATAAATGTCAAAAACATAATGGTACAAGACAATAAAAAGTGATTCAGTTTAGGAAGTAGTTTGCACCTTTAAAGCCACGTCTACATCAATACTTGGAGTTTTTCCAACTGCTAGTTCAGGATGCAGTATTACAGTTAATGTCGCCTTCAAATTCCCTTACATAAATTCATATCACCCAAGCACGATTCATATTGTTTGAAAAATTGTCAAGATCTTAGATTGAAGCTAAACATTTCTTTACTTTGAGGAGGTAAATTCCTAATTATTCTTTAAATTACATCATGGAATTAATGGAGTGCTTACCATAATGCTGTCTGTTGGACCATGGTGTGTGAAATGTGTGGAAATTAGTTACCATGATCATCTAAAATCAGTACCCCATTCCTGCTTTCCCCCCCATATCCCTTGATTCCTTTAGCCCTAAGAGCTAAATCTAGCTCTCTCTTGAAAACATCCAGTGAATTGGCCTCCACTGCCTTCCGTGGCAGATAATTCCACAGATTCACAATTCTGGGTGAAAAAGTTTTTCCTCATCTCAGTTCTTTTTTTTTTAAAGTTAAATTTTATTAGAGGCATGTACATATCATAGTCTGAACCACTACAAACTTTGTTAAATGGTTACATATAAAATGTCCAGGATTCCAGGGACTCCGCTACCAATGTAGCTGGGGTCTTCATTTATCGATTACATATTAACATTGACTCTAATTATTATTATTATTTTTTTAATAGATAGAAAAAGAAAAGAAAATTAGAAAAATAGAATAGGTCCGTAGGTAAGAAAACATAACTATTCATCCAGTCCTGGGTTCAAGCTTCCGTCAGGTATCAGAGCCGGCCCATTCTACCCCTTCAAATAATCTATGAACGGAGACCATATTCTAGTAAATAATTCTGGTTTGTCAATTAAGACAAATCTAATTTTTTCCAGATTTAAGGTCTCCGACATCTCCATAATCCACATTTTGATTGTGGGGGATGCAGGGTTTTTCCAAAATTTTAATATTAATTTTTCCCAGTTATTATACTATAATCAAGGGGTTTTCTTTGGTTTATTGTAAGTTTTAGGTATTGTTCAGATATGCCCAGTATTATTAATTTAGGATCGGGCTCCAGTTGAGTATTAACCACTACGGAAATAATTTAAAAAATATCCACCCAAAATATTTTAATTTTTATGCAACTTACAAAGGTATGGATTAAATTAGCCTCAGAATATTGACATTTATCGCAATAGGAGAAATATTAGGAAAAATTATATTTAATTTTGTTTTAGAATAATGCAATCTATGTAATATTTTAAATTGTATTAAAGAATGTCTTGCATTTAACGAACATTGATGTATATGTTGTAGAGTTTCATCCCAAATAACTTCCGTTATGGGTTGAACTAATTCATTTTCCCCATGCTTGTCTATGTAATTCCGTCGACGGATTCTCACTATCTAAAAGGATATTATAAATGTAAGATATTAATTTGACTGTGTTGGGGTGTTTATTCAAACATTCATCTAGAATCTCTGACTCTCTAATTCTGTATTCTTGTGTATGTGATTTAACATAATCTTTCAGTTGTAAATATCTAAAAAAATTGTTTGAATGTAATCCATAATTCTGTTGTACCTCCTGAAATGAAAGGGACACACCTTTTCTATAAAGATGTCCCATCTTTTTAATTCCATAATTTTTCCATTGTGGAAAACCTTTATCCAATACTGAAGGCTTAAATGAAGGTTTATTTGCAATAGGGAGCGAAAGTGATAAATTATCCAATTTTAATGTCTTTTTTATTTGTTTCCTAATTCGAATACCACTACGTATTATTGGATTTTCACTATAGATTTTTTAATTCAATTTTGTAGGAGTTAACAGAATCGGGCTAATTTCAAATGGCAGACAATCCTCCTTTTCCATCTTTAACCAGTCTGGTTGTTGATCCATATCTTCCAACCAGAAATTTAAGTTTTTGACATTGACTGCCCAGAAATAAAATAAGAAATTTGTTAAGGCTAATCCTCCATTTGTCTTGGGTTTACATAAGTGTTTTTCACTTATTCTGTGATTCTTATAATCCCAAATAAAACTTGTCACAATAGAGTCGACTTTTTAACAGAAATTTCTAGGGAGATATATCGGAATTGATTGAAAGAGGTATAGAAGTTGTAAGTGACCTTATCCTTATACTGTGATCCCTAGTTCTGGACTCCCCCAAAATCGGGAAGACTTGCTCCTGCATACAGCCTGTCCAATCCTTTATGAATGTTATATGTTTCTCCAAGATCCCCTCCCATCCTTCTAAATTCCAGTGTGTACAAGCCCAGTCCACCCATTCTTTCATCTTTCCTCTGAAAGACACACAGTCACAGAGGAACTGCATACAGACAACCTAATGTCAGGATCAAACCCAGGTCTCTGACGCTATGAGGCAGCAGCTTCACTAGTTGCAGGCCAAATGCATGAATAAAGATTCAGCAGCCGATGGAAGCTGTGGTGTAACAAAGAAAGGGAACATTAATGAAGTGGGACCAAGAGTCTTAGCAGTGAAACACATGTGGTGCAGAGTGCAGGGCAGCAGTGAGCAAAATGTAGAGATCAGAAATGATAAAAAATTACCTGACACTCTGCCAGACTTGCGAGCTGGAATCATGCGTGATTGCACAGAGTTTGTGGTCAGAGCAGAAAGTGGGCTTGTTTTCCTCAATTTTCAACTGAAGAAAGTGGCATCTCCTCCAAACCAGGATATTGAGGTAGCAATTTCCTCAACCATCAGAAAATGAAAGTCAAATTCATGTTTTTGGGTGATGTTGCTTAGAGTTAAGGGCCTGTCCTACAAGCATGCAACTCCATGCGATGAGCGCGATCAAACTAGAAGCGGGGGCCGCGCGGAGGTCGGGTGATCCCCTGTACAGGGCCATTCCCACCAGCATGCGCCTGCATGCGGCAAGCATGATCAAACTGGCAGCAGGGGCTGCGCAGAGGTCGGGTGAGTAGTGCAACGTGGCGCAAAGTGAGGCGAACTTGAAGCGAAGTCTTAAAGGTAAGTTCGCCAGGACAGAGAGGGGCACACAGAGAGGGGCACAGAGGCACACACAGAGAGGGCCACGGAGCCACACACATAGAGGGTCACGGAGGCACGATGTCGAGGTGGTGTGTCATGCATCGAGGCGACTGCAAGCCGACAAGCCGTTGCTGCGCGGAATTTTTGAACATAGTCAGCTTTTTGGAGCCCCGCGTGATGTTGGGACGAACTCCGCACAATTTCGCACGGTTCCGGCGATCGAAGTGGGACCGGCCCCGCGATGCCGGATGGCTCAAGCGACCACGTTAGGTCGCGCTCATCGCATGGAGTTGCATGCTTGTAGGACAGGCCCTTTAGCCCATACTAGAGGAAGATGGTCGGAAAGGAGATGGTAACAATATGGGGATGGGGGTAGATGTGATTATCTGAATTATCTGATCACCAAAATGTAAGAGTGGCTTTAGTGATATTGGAGGAAGGAACCATGGTGTGACATTAGTTATAGTAGTTTGAGCAACAGAAAGAGAGAAACCAACCAGAGGATAGACAAGGTAAACAGTGTAAAAAGGCAGACATTGTGCACTTACACAAACAGAGTGTTACACATGTCAGCATGGGCTTAGTCTTAAGTCTTCCCACTTGAGGGGCTTGAGTGCAAAGGTGTAGCTTTAAAATCCAATGCATTACTGAGAGAATGTTGGACTTTTAAAGGGGCCATTATCTGGATGGGACTTTAAATAAAGAGCTTTTCAGACAAATAAATAAAACATTGCATTGCTAAGAATAGTGGATCGTGGCTCAAGCCAATATTTAACCGCCAGCCAGCACCGAAACTACAAATTATCTGGCCATGCCTAGTTGTGGTGTGTGTAATCTTACAGTGTGTATTTTAATTTTGGTCTTTTTCACATTATAACTATAATAGCACTTAAAAATATGTTATTGGCTGTGAACTGCTTTGGGAAATGATTGTTGTTAAGAGCATTCTACGGCTGCAGGTTTTAACTTCATTCTTTTTGCATTCTGCATAATAAATACATAACAAATAGTCGGCTAAGCCCCAACAATGACAAAATCGACAGATTCATTACTTCTTCTTTAATGGTTAAGCAATGTCTGTTTGATAATATGCTGTGAGTCACTGATGTAAGTAAAGCAAATATTTGCTTTGCTTTGCCAGTTTCGGTGTATTGTCTATTGAGCAGGAAGCTCTGTAACTGAAATTTGGAATAACTGGTTCACTGTATGGAAGTATCAGAAACTTAACGACTGGTTTCTGTGGAGTATATCAGTTTCTGGTGCTGGTGACTTCTTTCGTCAGCCATATCCTACTTAGCAACAATTTTAGCACATAACCTGTAGAGATTCTTTTTTTTAATTACTGATATTTCACAGAAGTTTAATTAATTACTCTTGACATCATATGTAACTTTCTCTTCTCGCAGTTCGACAAATGTCAAATTTTATAAATGAGTGTTTTTCCTTTGTGTAGTGCAAGTGTAAAACAGCAGAATGGTGCAAATCTGGAGTGCAATCTGCAAACAGTGCAAGAAATTATAGTACAATATCAGTCAAAAACAAATGAGGTAGAGTTAAGGGTAAGAGTACACGGCAGCAATCCCGGTAAGGAGATGTGAAAAGTGTAGAGTCTGATAGGCAATGGGAAGAAGCTGTTCCTAAGTTTGGATGCCTGACATGGCGGTATCTGGAGGAAACCCACAGTCCCAGGGAGAACGTGCAAACTCCATACAGACAGTACTGGAGACCAGGATTGCACCTGGATTGTTGAAGCTATGAGGGATCATTGTGCTGCCAACTTGCAGAATGAACTGACAAAGTAACCAGTGTTGATAAATGTCAGGTGGGGGGGGGGTGTCTAAGTAGGGCAGAGAAGAAAATAGATCAGTAGCTGCAAAATTCAACAGCATCACTGAACTGTAAAATCATTAAATAGGAATCCTAGCACCAACACGATAACACAGAATGCTAGAACAGTTCAGTGGGACAGGCAGCATCAGTGAGAGAAGAATCAGTCAACGTTTCTGGTCGAAGCCCCTTCATCAGAACTGGAAACGTGAGAGGACAAGTGTATGTTGTAAGTTGTAAAGAAGGGGTGGTCTGGTGGGAATGTCTGTGATAGGATGTAGATTAAAATTAGTGGTGAAAAAAACAGTCAGAACAAATTGGTACAGAAATAATGAGAAATATAATTGAAACGGAAAGGCGTACCATGTCAATGGATTGAAAACAGGTTTACCTAAATGCTCCGAAGGGTTCTGGCCTGAAAAATTACCCATCCTATTTTTCCAGATATGCTACCTGACCCGCAGAGTTACACTAGCACTTTGTGTCTATGTTCTTTAACTAACTGAATACGTAAACTAAGTGCCGAGGGCTACCAGGTGCCTGGTCAAAAGATGAGTCCCTGCTCTTTGTGCTTTCACTGGGTATGGTTACAGCAATAAAGCAGGGACAGGTCAGAGTGGGGGGGGTCAGGGCCACCTTTGCAGATGAACTGAGTTGAATTACAAACCTGCATTTGGTTTCTTCAATGTAATGGAGTTGAATATAAGACACTAATGTGGAAGAAATGTGTTCGAAAGGACTGCAGATGCTGGTTTAAATCGAAGATAGACACAAAATGCTGGAGTAAATCAGCAGGACAGGCAGCATCTCTGGAGAGAAGGAATGGGTGACGTTTCGGGTCGAGTCCCTTCTTCAGACTTAATGTGGAAGAAATGTTGTGTTCAGTTTTTAGGGTATTGTGTTCAGTTTTGAGGAATATTGAGGCCCGGATAGAGTGCATGTGAAGAGGATGTTTCCACTAGAGGGAGAGTCTAGGACCAGAGGTCAGCAGCCTCTCCAATTAAAGACGTTCCTTAAGGAAGGAGATGGGGAGGAATTTATTTAGTCAGAGGGTGGAGAATCTGTGGAATTTATTGGCACAGAAGGCTCTGGAGGCCATGTCAATGGATATTTTAAAGGCAAAGGTGATAGAAAGACTTTTGGTTAGTACGAGTGTCAGGGGTTTTTGGAAGAAAGCACGAGAATGGGGTTAAGAGCAAAAGATAGATCAGCCATGATTGAATGGCAGAGTAGACTTGATGAGCCGAATGGCCTAATTCTGCTCCTATCACTTATAAACATATTTTGTTCATTTTTGGTGAGTATTGTGTTCATTTTTAGGGAGTGTTGTATTTAGTCTTGGTCACACTTCAAATGCTGGAAAGAGTGCAGAAAGGATTTACAGGTATGTTGCCTGGATTTGAGGGTCTGAGTTATAGGGAGATGTTGGTGAGGCCCTGGCTTTGTTCCTTTGCTGCGTAGGAGTGAGGGATGATCTTATAGAGGTGTAGCAAATCTTGAGAGCCACAGATAGGGCCAATGCACATTGTATCTTCCCCAGGTTTGGGGAATCTAGAACTAGTGAGCATAGGTTCAAGGTGAGAAGGAAAAGATTTACTAGGAAAATGCTGCCAGAGGAAGTGATTGAGGCAGGTACAATAACATATAAAATACTTTTTGACAGGTACATGGACAGGCAAGGTTTGGTGGAGAATGGGCTCAATACAGGCAAATGGGACTATCATATGGGCGTATTTTGGAATGCACGTTGGGCCGAGGGGCCTTTCTGTACCTTATGAGTCCATGACTCTAAATGGATGTGATATTGCTGCTTTAGCTGGAAAGGTTGCTTGATTCCTGTATGACTGGAAAGGGAGAAGATAAACTGTCAGGGTTTACTGTTGTGGTTCTGCACCAGTGTGGGAATGTGCCATGAGAAGGTGAGGGATAGGTGGAGATGGACGAGCAGACCAGGAACTCACGTCCTGAATAGTATTCTTGGAATGCTGAAAGGGAAGGTGGGTATGGGGAGGAGGGGGGAGGGGGTGGTGAGGGTTGGGCACACTGGTGGGATGGAAGGTGAGGACTAGAGGAACCATATCCTTGGAGAGAGGTTAAGTGAAGAAGTAGAGGAAATAGAGGCTGAGAGCTCTGTCAGTTATGATGGGACAAGGCAATTCATCTTAATGGTACTAATGTTGAAAGTCTCATCATCAGAGCAGATACAATGGTGATATAGATCATGAGGGAATACAGTGGAGTCTTGAAACTATTTAAATGCATTAAACTCCATTCTGATGAGATGGGACACCATTTCTAGTAAATCACCAAGTTTTATTTTAGCAGAAATGGCTGTACCATTCTTTTTCAATTCCTTATCTCTCAAAGTATTTCTGTACCATTTGTGCCATTTACTGTTGTTTTTAAATATTTATTATCTTGGCAACTTTGGCCAGCACCTTACCAGCAGATATTCTCCAACTTTTCCTTTCTGCAACTTAAAATACACTTACAGTAGCTTCTCACTGTATATATACATATTTATAATGTTAGGCACTCAACAGTTTCTTCCTCCATTGACATTGGCTGAACTACAGAACACGTCCGGCATGCTCTGCATTTTGTTTCAGGTTTCTAACGTCTGCAGGATTTGCCCCAAAGTAACATCAATGTTAATTCTAGAGGGAAAGAAATGGAAAGCATAAAAATTATGCAAACCTCCGTGGAAGCTTGGTAAGATTACAGTTGGAGTTCTGTGAACAGATTTGGTTTTATTATATAAAGTACTAGAAAATGTAAACATTTGATGCCGGAACAGAATTGTTGTATCTGTCGGGAAAGTCTGATTAAATTGATTGCCTTTTCTCCAAAACATAAGATGATAAAGGGCGGACTTTTAAGATTTCTGAAAAGTTTACTAAGTTAAAGGTGGAGAATGGCAGGGAATATCAGAACTAGTGGACAAAAATAGTAAATACAGTGCATTCAGAAAGTATTCAGACTCCTTCACTTTTTCCACTTTTTCTTACGTTACAGCCTTATTCTAAAATTGATTACATTCATTTTTTTTTATCATCAATCTACACACAATACCTCATAATAAAAAAGCGAAAACAGGTATTTAGAAATGTTTGCAAAGCAATTAAAGAGAATTAACTGAAATATCACATGTACATGTGTATCATAAGTATTCAGACCCTTTGCTATGGCACTAAAAATTGAGTGTTGGTGCATCCTGTTTCCATTGATTATCCTTGAGATGTTTCTACAACTTGATTGGAGTCCCCCAGTGGTAAATTAAATTGATTGTACATGTTTTGGAAAGGCACACACCTGTCTATATAAGGTCCCACAGTTGACAGTGCATGTCAGAGCAAAAACCAAGCCATGAAGGTGAAGGAATTGTCCGTAGACCTCCGAGACAGGATTGTGTTGAGACACAGATCTGGGGAAGGGTAGAAAACAATTTCTGCAGCATTGCAGGTCCCGAAGAGCACAGTGGCCTCCGTCATTCTTAAATGGAAGAACTATGAAACCACCATGACTCTTCATAGAGCTGGCCATCCGGCCAAACTGAGCAATCGGGGGAGAAGGGCCTTGGTCGGGGAGGTGACCAAGAACTCGATGGTCACTCTGACAGAGCTCCAGAGTTCCTCTGTGGAGATGGGAGAAACTTACAGAAGGACAACTGTATCTGCAGCACTCCCCCAATCAGGCCTTTATGGTAGAGTGGCCAGACAGAAGCCACTGGTTAGTAAAAGGCACATGACAGCCCGCTTGGAGTTTGCCAAAAGGCACCTAAACAAGATTCTATGATCGGATGAAACCAAGATTGAACTCTTTAGCCTGAATGCCAAGTGCCACGTCTGGAGAAAACCAGGCACCGCTCATCACCTGGCCAATACCATACCTAGGGTGAAGCATGGTGGTGGCAGCCTCATGCTGCGGGGATGTTTTTCAGCGGCAGGAACTGGGAGACTAGTCAGGATCGAGGGAAAGGTGAACGGAGCAAAGTAAAGAGAGATCCTTGATGAAAATCTGCTCCAGAGCATTCAGGACCTCAGACTGGGGCAGAGGTTCACCTTTCAACAGGACAACGACTCTAAGCACACAGCCAAGACAACACAGGAGTGACTTCTTGACAAGTCTGTGAATGTCCTTGAGTGGCCCAACCAGAGCCCGGACTTGAACCTGATCAAACATCTCTGGAATGACCTGAAAATAGCTGTGCATCGATGCTCCCCATCCAATCTGACAGAGCTTGAGAGGATCTGCAGAGAAGAATGGGAGAAATTACCCGAATACAGGTGTGCCAAGCTTGTAGCGTCATACCCAAGAAGACTTGAGGCTGTAATCGCTGCCAAAGGTGCCTCAACAAAGTACTCAGTAAAGGGTCTGAATATTTATAAAAATGCAATATTTCAGTTATTTAATTTTAATTACTTTGCAAAGATGTCTAAACACCCGTTTTCACTTTTTTATTATGGGGTATTGTGTATTCATTGATGATAAAAAAAATAATGTAATTCATTCTAGAATAATGCTGTAACGTAACAAAATGTGGAAAAAGTGATGGGGTCTGAATACTTTTTGAATGCACCACAGAAACAGATGAAGCAGAGATCTCATTAGCGTCAATGAGATTCCCGAACTGAACCATTTGGAAATCAGGTTTATGTTGCAAGCAAATTAGGACTGGGATGAGGTAATATTTTCTGACTCAGATGACTATTAAGAGCATTATTTGTACACTATGTAAATTAAGGGGAACAGCGAATGATTGTTAATTGGGTTTGTTTGTGGCTGGAAGTCATCTTAAAGTAAAAGATTATCAATGATCATTAAATAGGAGAGAATTAAAGACCTTGTGGCCTGTTTCTGCTCTTAGTGTTATGTTCACGTGACCAGTATTATTGCAATTGTCACTCAGAAAAACACATGGAAGTTAAATAAAATATACTCTGACCAAGTAATAAAACTTTATCAACACACAAAACAATTAAATTTTGAATTTGGTGATAAAACACAAAAATTATTGGCACGCCAGCTTCGTAAATTGGACGGAGAAAAAGCGATTCATAAGATTAGATCAAATAAGGAAGAAATACTAACACTCCCCAAAGATATATTAATGACAGATTTTTACAATACTATCAAAATCTTTATTCAACTAAATTGGCAGAACAATCAACAGGAATGGAAGCATTTTTACAGAAATGTAACCTTAGAGTCAATTAGATCTTTAAAAAATGGAAAGGCCGCAGGTCCTGATGGCCTAAGCTCTGAATTTTATAAAATAATTTATGATCTGATCTCTTCACGCTTACAAGCACTGTATAAACACATTTATACTCAACAGCAACTCCCAGAAAATTTAAACAAATCTACAATAATACTTTAACCTAGAACTGATAAGGATCTGGAAGACCCAGCCTCATATAGAGCATTAGCTCTATTAAATACTGATCAGAAAATACTAATGAAAATCCTATCTTATAGATTGAGTTCAGTGATTAACAAATTAATACACCCTGACCAAACAGGCTTTATCCCAAAACGTCAATCATTTTACAATCTGAGACGATTATTTAATATTATATACTCAAATAGAATTGCTAACGCAGATCAAGCAATTATTTCACTAATGCTGAAAAAGCCTTTGATCAAGTAGAATGGTCATATTTATTTTCAGTGATGGAAAAATTTAAACTGGGAGAGAAATACTGCTCATGGGTTAAACATTTATACTCTAACCCAACAGCTGGAATACTAACTAACCAAATGTTATCAACTAAATTTAATCTCTCTAGAGGTTGTAGACAAGGATGCTCGCTGTCTCCATTATTATTCGCTTTAGCAATTGAACCACTCACAGAAAAAGTCAGATCTAATCCAGAAATACGTGGGTATAATACTAAAGATACAATTAATAACATTTCTCTATATGCAGATGATGTATTAAAATATATTACAAAGCCAGAAATGAGTATTCCAAATTTATTAAATCTAATAACTCAATTCAGTCAGTTCTCAGGATGTAGAATTAATTGGAATAAAAGCGAAATCATGCCAATAACGGAACTCAATTTACATATACTACAACAATCACCTTTTAAAATAGTTGAGGAAAAATTTAAATATCTAGGTATTTATGTAACTAAGGCGTATACTTCTTTATTTAAATCAAATTTCCCACCTTTACTGAATAAACTAAATAAGAATATTCAATACTGGAAAACACTTCCTATTTCAATGTTTGGTAGAATTAATGCTATAAAAATGATCTTTCTGCCGCAATTATTGTACTTATTTCAGTCAATCCCGATGTATATTCCAAAATATATATTTTTTAAAGTAGACTCTACTGTTACAAGTTTCATCTGGGACTACAAGAATCATAGAATAAATAAAAAACATTTATGTAAATCAAAGATTAATGGAGGCTTAGCTCTACCAAATGTTCTGTTTTATTTTTGGGCAGTCCATATTAAAAACATGAATTTTTGGCTGGAAGAAATGGAACAACCACCAGACTGGTTATGGATGGAAAAGGAGGACTGTTTACCTTTTGAAATCGGTTCGATTATATTTGCACCGACAAAATTGCACAAAAAAACCTATAGGGAAAACCCTATAATATATAGTGATGCACGAATCTGGAAACAACTAAAAAGGGCCTTAAAATTGGGTAATATACCACTCTGTCTCCCTATTGTAAACAATCCCTTATTTAAACCTTCCATGCTGGATAAAGGTTTTACACAATGGAAAAACCATGGAATCAAAAAGATGGAACACCTTTATAAGAAAGGCACTTTTCTTTTATTTCAGGAATTACAACAGAGTTATGGATTACACTCAAATATTTTTTTCCGATATCTACAACTCAGAGATTATGTTAAATCAAATACACAAGATTATAGGAATGAGGAACCAGAAATCCTTGATGAATGTTTGAATAAGCATCCTAATACAGAAAAACTAACAACTTATATATATAAAATTCCTTTTAGATAGCGAGATACCAACAACAGAAGCTTATAGACATACATGGGAAAATGAAATAAACCAACCCATAACGAAAGATATATGGGACAAAAGTTTACAATATATACATCAATGCTCGTTAAATACCAGACATGCTTTAATACAATTTAAAGTATTACACAGATTACATTACTCAAAAGTTAAATTGAATAGAATCTACCCACAAATCTCCTCTATCTGTGATAAATGTCAGCATCCAGAGGCTAATTTAACACATACTTTTGCAAATTGTATAAAAATTAAGAATTTCTGGACTGAGATTTTTAGAATAACTTCTGGTTATTAATATTAAATTGGATCCGGACTCAAAATTAATAGTACTTGGAATATCAGAACAAAGTCTAATACTTACAACAAGTCAAAGAAATTTCCTAGATTATAGTATAATAATTGGGAAGAAATTAATATTACAATTTTGGAAAGGCCGTATATCCCCCACAATTAAAATGTGGATTACGGAAATATCGGAGACCCTACACCTGGAAAGAATCAGATTTGCCCTAATGGACAAACAAGAAGTCTTTGTTAGAATATGGCCTTCTTTCATTGATTACTTAAAAGGGTAGATCGGTACAGCAAGGAACCCTAACTGAAACATGGACTCAGGATTAGATGAAAAGTTATATTCTATATTCCTTGATCTTATCTCCAATAACCTATTAATGGTAAATTATTCCATTCTTTATGATTTCTTTTTTTGACTTATATTTTATTTTTCTCTCTGTTTCTCTCTCTTTAAAGAAAAAAAACAATTATTGGAGACAAAATGATTATAAATTAAATTATATTAAAAAAAAACATGGAAGGAAAGCAAGGAGGATATACTTGTGGGATCATGGGATGTGTGGATGGAGGCTGATGTGTGGTAGAGTTGAATGTGTGTAGAAACATAGAAAATAGTTGCAGGAGCAGGCCATTTGGCCCTTCGAGCCAGTACCGCCATTCAATATGATGATCATGGTTGATCATCCAAAATCAGTACCCTGTTCCTGCTTTCACCCAATATCCTTTGATTCTGTTAGCCCTAAGTGCTATATCTAACTCTCTCTTGGATACTGTACATCCAGTGAATTGGCATCCTCTGCCTTCTCTGGCAGAGAATGCAACAGATTCACAACTCTGCCCTTGTCCACTTTAAATGGCAGAAACAGTGAATTTGGGAGGTGTTTTATTCTATCCAATTATAGTCTCATTTTGTTGCTACCTTTAACTTAGTAAACCTTTCAAAAATCTTAAAGTCAGCCATTTATCATCTTATGTTTTGTAGTTGCACAAGGCCTCTGAACTCAAACATGCATCATTATGTGTGGTTACTGTGATTAAGTTTGCCTTACCTAGTGGTGGACGAAGCACAAATGTATCACAGCTTCATATATGACCACCTCAGGTAAAAGTGCCAGCCCGATGTAAATACATCTCGCTGTATTCAGTGGCTGAAAACAAAGGTAAAATAATGCATCTATTGTTGGAAATTGATTTAAACAAATGAGATGACAGGAAAATGGTTCTGAAAGTTACTTAAAACCTGACATTTAAAATAATTACGAAGGGTTAGAAAATGAGGGATAATGATAAAAGAACTGGGCCATTAAGATAATGAAAGATGAAATTTAATAGCGTTGCCAGGAACAGTACTCATGATAATTACATCATCACGAAAGAGATAATTGAAAATATTTAATTTTCTCTTTTTATAATCACAATTATGAGCATATAAAGAAGATGGCACCAGAATGAAACTATAATTGGATATAATAAAACACCTCCAAAATTCATTTTCTGCCATTTAAAGTGGGCAAGGGCAGTTTGTATGTGGGAGCATCACCATCTTGGAGCCGCAAGGTGGTGGAGACTTAAGATCTCCAGTGTTTAAGCCCAATGACAATGTATTAATGTAGTTATGTTTACAAATCATGACTTATATGAGTTGGAAGGTATGTTGAAGATGGTGATACTCATTGCCTTCTGTTGCTGTCCAAGGTAGATTTGCAGTCATAATTTAGGGAGACCCATTTTCACATTCAATTATTTGCTTATTCTAGAGCTACTTTCCCATATGCTCTTGATTATATATTTTTTAAATTGAACAATTTCAATTATCCCTTTTGTAATGATATGATAGTAATGATTCCAGTAGCTTGTTTATTCAGTTTCTCTCATTTCCTTAATGGCATAGTTCCCTTAACATTTCCCCTCTTTTCCTGACTCTGTATTCATTTAGTTGTCAGATTCGTAAATGACTTTCAAAATCAATTTTCTATAAAGTAAATAGGGCTAATTGCAAAATCAGGTGAGGTCAGCATGCTGGTAATGAAATATGTGTTATACAGAAGTTTGTAAGAATGTGTGTGTGTCAGTGTGCATGTGCACGTCATAAAGTCATAGACATGGAAACAGGCCCTTTGGCCCAACTTGCCCACACCGACTGACACGTACCATCTATACTAGTCCCACCTGCCTGCTTTTGGCCCATATCCTTCCACAACTATCCTATCCAGGTACCTGTCCAAATGTTTTTTAAACGTTGTGATAGTACCTGCCTCAACTACCTCTTCTGACAGCTCATTCCATAAGCATAACAACCTTTTCTTAAAAAAGTTGCCTCTTAGGTTTCTATTAAATAATTCCCCCTCACCACAAACCTATGTCCTCTGGTTCTTGATTCCCCTACTCTGGGTAAAAGAAAGATAGGGTCCATTTACCCTATTTATTCCTTTCATGAAATTATACTCCTCTATAAGATCACATCTTATCCTCCTTAGATGCAAGAAATAAAGTCTTAAGGGCCTGTCCCACTTGGGTGTCATTTGCAAAGATTTTGTGAATCCCAAAATCCTGGGGCGGCACGCGCGACCGCACGTCATGCCTATGTCACCACGCACCATGCGTGCGTATTGCACATCTTGCGCACATCACATGCGCGTCACGACGTCGTGATGCGTAAATGATGTTGCGTAAATGACATGCAAATGAAGCCCAAGTGGGACATGCCCTTTAGCCTGCTCAACCTCTCCCTATGGCTCAGGCCCTCGAGCCGGCAACATCCTCGTAAACCCTCTCAGCATCCTTTCCAGCTTAACAATATCTTTCCTATAGCAGGGTGGCCAAAACTGAACATAATACTTCAAATGTGGCCACTAATGTTTTGTTTAGATTAATCTAGAGATACAGCATGGAAACAGACCCTTTGCCCCACAGAGTCCACGCCAACCAGCGATCCCCATACGCTATCACTGTCCTACCAAGCCAGTTAACCTCCAACCCTGTACATCTTTGCAGGGTGGGAGGAAACCTGAGCACCCGGAGTAAATCCACGTAGATCACGGGGAGAACGTGCATACTCCGTACAGACAGCACCCGTAGTCAGGACAAACATGGGTCTCTGGTGCTGTAAGGCAGTAACTCTAGCACTGCGCCACTGTGCCACCCCATGTCTTGGACAACTGTAACATAATCCCTTGCCGGGGATTGCCAGAAGAACTGCCTTGACTGCCGGCCTGCGGCCTATAACATCGTGAAGCCACGGCCTCCAGTAAGAAAGTGGCTGATTCGGGAACTCCAAGCTGTGAAGTGTGTGTTCTGATCTGTCCCGACGTCGGAGTTTCGATCATCCCGACGAGAGGGCTTGTACATCGGGCCGTCCGTAGCTGCGATTATGGAGGGTTCAGGGCCCCGACCACGGGTGAACAAAGGAGGAAGATTGACGGAATGTTATTGCCTTCCATCACAGTGAAGAATGTTGATTCCACTTTGGTGGATGTTTATGTTAAATTCTATTGTGTTCTTTTTGATTTGGCTGCATGGTAATTCATTTCACTGTACCTTAATTGGTACAACTTGAACTTTGAGCCTTAACCTTCCAACTTCTGTACTCAATACTCTGACTGATGAAGGTGAATTTGTTGACAACCTTCTTGACCACCCAAACTACTTGTGACATCACTTTCAAGGAACTATGTACCTGCATCCCTAGATCCCTCTGCTCCCCAACACTCCCAGAGCTCTGCCATTCACTGTGTAGGCCCTGCCCTGGTTAGACTTTCCAAAATGTAACACCTGGCACTTCTCTGTGTTAAACTCCATCAACCATTCCTCAGCCCAACTGCTCAACCGATCAAGGTCTAGCTGCAATTTTTGACAATCATCAAAGTCAATTTTCTATCCAGTTCGCTAACTCTCCTTGGATCCCATGGACCTATCTTTGCAGAGCAGTCTCCCATGCAGAACCTTGTCAAATGTATGTGTGTGTGTGTGTGTGTGAGAGAGTACCTTGGGGAAAATCACTCCAATAGAAACAAACCAGAAATAAACACAGAAATTATTTTAAATACCCTACAATTCCGACTCCATTTGACCCGCTGGGCATTTTCAGCATGTTCTGTTTTTATTTCAGATTCCCAATCTGTAATTTTTTAAATTTCAGATTACAGAGAAAATATTGAAAAACAGGCAAGGGGGATGTTATATTTATTTAATATTGACTGCAAAGATAATAGAAACATATGAAGAATATGTTTCTACTGAATATGAAAATATAAAGGACTTTGTGAGTCATTATCCTTGGTATTTTTCATCTCACCTATATTTAATGTGAGCAGAACTAAAAATGTGGGTGAGAGAGAGAGAGAGAGAGGGAATGAGAGAGAATGAGAGAATGAAAGAGAGACAGACATAGAAACAGTGTCTGTGTGTGTGTGAGAGAGAAAGAGACATAAAGAGAGAAAGAGGGAGACAGAGAAACTGAGTAAGTGTGTAGGAGAGAGAGAGACAGAGACAGAGACAGAAACAGAGACGGGGAGACAGAGGCAGTGAGAGACTGAAAGGCAGTGAAAGACAAAAAGACAGAGAGAGAGACAGAAAGGCAGAGATACAGAGAGACAGAGAGAGAGAGACAGAAAGGCAGACAGCCAGAGAGAGGTACCGAGAGACAGAGCCAGGGAGAGATACAGAGAGACAGAGAGACAGAGAGACAGAGCGACACAGAGCGACAGAGAGAGACAGAGCGACAGAGAGAGACAGAGAGACAGAGAGACAGAGAGAGACAGAGAGAGAGAGACAGAGAGAGATACAGAGAGAGAGAGGGAGAGAGAGAGAGAGAGAGGTCGTGTTTTCTTCTCAGCTCTGCAGTTGAGAAGGATTGAAGCTGCCTTTCAAGGACTTTGCTGTCGATGAGGGCACAGACCCAGGGGGGCTTCATAGTTCAACTTATTGTTGGGCTGTTGAAGCTTTTCTCTGGTCTGGGGAGCCTCCATCTGTGTGAAGATTCCTGAGTTTTCTCCACATTGTCGAGGGTGCGGTTGGCGTTGGCGGATTGCCAAGAGTGCCTGTGATCTCAGTGGGTTGAAGTTGTGCGGTGTCTTTGTCGTTTTTGGCACCGCTTCTCTGCCCTAAAGTCATTTTGCTCAGTGCGGCTGCCTGGCTTAATGTGAAGAAGGTACTTTTGCTTCCAGCGCGACTGGGATCGAGTTTCCCGAAAGCTGCTCTTGGCTGTGGACGAACCTGGGGACTTTCCTGCTTCAGCTGGAGGTTTCTGTTTTCTGCTGCCTGTCTTTGACTGTGACTGTCTCTGGGACTTAACTTGGAGCTGTGCTGCTGAGGGGCTTGGAGCTGGTTTGTGCCTCTGTGAGGATGGCGATGGAAGGGGCGCGGCCGAAGGTCCGGACCTACGCAGCGTCGGCTTCAGTGGCGGGTGCGAGGCCATCTGAGCTTGAGCCTCATGTTGACTTGGATGGGGACAGTTTTGGTATTTCTGTTCAAACTGGGCCTATGATGTCGAGGGGGGTAATTACGAAGGCCATGAATGAACTTCTTGGGAGGGGGGCTATTGTCTCTTCTGAGCTCGAAAGGGGAAAGGTGGAGATGATACTTAAGACCCGGGAGTGTGTGGCCCGAGCATTGGAGGAGGGGATCTCAGTGGGGGGGGTCCACATACAGGTGGATCCGTGGGTATCAAGGGTGAGACCGGTTCTCCTGCGGAGCTGCCCCACTTATTTTTCGGATGCAGTGCTTTTTCCACACCTGTCCAAGTTCGGGGAGGTGCGGTCTAAATGTTATCGTCTCTTGCATCCCGGGGGGGACCCGGAGGAAAAAGGGGTCTTCAGTTTCAAGAGGAGGGTGTTCATGAAGGTGGGTGAGGGGGATGGTGCCGAGGGGAGTTTTGAGGTGGTGCATAAGGGTGTCCCCAGAACCGTGCGTTGGAGTTGGGGAAAGGCACGGTGTCATGCGTGCGGCGAATTTGGACATCTCCGTAGGGAGTGTCTTTTTCGCGGGGGCACTGCTAGAGGTTCTAGTGCAGTGGCCCAGGAAAGCGCTGCTGGCCCATCTGGGGTGGCTTGTCAAACCTCAGCGGCGCGGGGTGGTACTGCTGACCCGGCTAAGGTTGCCAGTTCTGCCTTGGTGACCCGGAGCGGCAGTGCGAAGCCTTCCGGGTCCGTAGGTTCCGCTTTGGGGACCCTGGGCGGTGAGAGCCCAAGCCCCCCACGTCCCCCACGTCTTGCGCCTGTGGCGGCGGATGGAGGTGGGGCGCAGGAGGAGGGGAGTGTTGAGGGGGGGTTTTGGGAGAAGCAGGGGAAGCACAATAAGAAGAAGGAGAGGGATAGGGCCGCCCGAGCGAAGAAAGTGCAATCGGGTGAGTTTAGCTCCAGTGTGGTGCAGACTGCACCTGCTGGGGCCCAGGGGGGAGTTGGGGTGGCTCGGAAGGGGGTAAAGAAGCCTAAACGTGTGGGTGGCAAAGTGGATGGGGGTAATGTGGAGGCGGATGACCCTTCCCTTATGGAGGTTACCGCACCTCCGCATGCGAGTGGGACTAAAAGGAAGCATCTGCCTGGTGAAGATGAGGAAGGGCGTGGGTCCAGAGCGAAGGGGATGTCTTTCTCCGGGCTTTCCACCACTGAGGTGGCTGAAAGTGGTCTTGACCCGGTGTCTTCTGGGTCGGTGGTTGGGCCTTCTCTTCATGGATCTACAGCGGGTGTCACAGGACTGGGAGCTGAAGTTGATTCCGGTGGAGTTGTGTCCACTGGGCGGGAGTCTGTCCCTTCATCTCAGGGGCCCTCTGAGGGAGTTATCTCGGCGGGTGCTGTGGTTAGCTCCCTTGGGTGTGTACCCTCTGGGTCGGATGAGGTCCCCTCGTTTCAGAGGCCTACTGAGGGTGCTAGCACGTTAGGTGACGTGGTTGGCTCCCCTGGTAGTGTGCCCTCTGTGACGGGGGATGTGCAGAGTCAGGCCGAGGGGGGAGTTTCGGGGGTGTTGTCGTTCAAGTCTGTGCTCCATATCGGTGCCAGTGGAGGTGCTGGGGGGGCGGGATGCCTCACCGGATGAGTTGTCTGGGGTGAGTTTAATAGCAGGTGGTGATTCTCTGGGTGATGCCTGTGGAGAGGGCACTCTGGATGATGTGGAGGTCAGGGCTGTTATGGGTCGTGATCCTCTTTCAGACTCCGAGGGTGCCAGTGTTCCACAGGCCCTGGGGATGCCTCTTGTTGTTGCTTCCCCAGGCCCAGAAGAGGAGGGTGATGGTAGCGTGCAGGAGCCCAGCCATTCAGAGGGCTGCGAGTGTCAGGCAGGGGTGTCGGGACCCACCCCCAGCATTGATCCGGGGGGTCGTGTCATGGCTGAGGAGGGGGACAGCGATGCGGCCAGTGGGTGTGGCACAGAGAGTGATTTGTCAGAGAGTTCTGGTCTTTCTGAGGTTGTTGATTCAGGTGCGAGCGGGTTGGATGTGAGCCCAGACTCCAAGGCCGTGTCTGAGGCGAAGCTTATTGTTGAGGTGCGAGAGTTCTTAAAAATAAGCCGTGCTCCCAAAACATTATGGTCTGCTGCGACAAGGCGGTGGGAGGATTGTCTAGATTTGCAGGCGAGTCTCGAGGCTATCCTTAGTAACAAGGATAGTGGTCTTTCTGACTCGGATTTGGAGCAGTTTCGGGGTTTTTTGAAGGTCCTCAGAAAAGGAGTTCTTGCGACTACAGGGAGTGTGAGGGTCTCAATCTAATGTGCCTACACATTCACAGTAGCTACATTAAATTTAAATGGGAGTAGAGCGAGTTTTCGAAGATTTCAGCTCTTATCAGCCCTAAGGGAGGGGAGATTTGCAGTTTGTTATCTGCAAGAGACACATACCGTTGCTAGTGATGAACCTACCTGGCAACTGGAGTGGGAAGGGAGGGTTTATATGAGCCATCTCAGCTCAAATTCGAGTGGGGTGGCTTTTCTGTTGGCCCCAAATTTTCTGCCAAGCATTTTAAAAGTGCAGGAAGTGGTGCCAGGACGTTTGCTCCATCTGGCCGTGAGCCTGGATGGCATGCCGTTGCATTTCATTAACGTGTATGCCCCTAGCTCCGGCACGATGCAGGCCGGCCTACTTCGGGAGGTGAATGCTCTGTTGGGCACTATTGATAGGGGAGAGTGTGTCTTCCTTGGTGGGGACTTTAATTGCACACTTGAGGTGCGGGACCGTTCTGGTACTCAGTGTGCGCCTGCTGTAGCGAAGAAGCTGAGAGGCTTGATTGACTCCTTTGAGTTGGTTGATGCTTGGAGGGACCTTCACCCTGATTCCACTGCTTTTTCGCGGAGGTCTGAGGGCGGTGGTTCCCGCATTGATCGGTTTTATATTTCCCGTGCGTTTGTTTCCCGTGTCTCAGCGGCCTCAATGCGGCTGGTGCCGTGCTCGGACCATTGTCTGGTGCGTGTGGATTTTAATCCAGCGTGCGCTCGGGCTGGGTCCGCGTACTGGCACTTTAACAACAGGCTGCTGGAGGATCGGTGTTTCCAGGAGTCATTCACTCGGTTTTGGGTGAAGTGGAGAGAGAGGCAGAGGTGCTTCTCTTCCCTTAGGCAGTGGTGGGATGTGGGTAAAGCTCACATCCGTCTCTTTTGTAAGGAATATACATGGGGGTCGACTGGGAGGCGGGACTCCGCGGTCGGGAAGCTGGAGAGGGAGATACAGGACGCTGAGTCTCGCCTGGGTCAGTTTGGTGAAGACTCCAGCGAATGGGGAGAGTTTCAGAGGAAGAAGGAGGTTTTGAGGAGTCTACTGCTTGAGCGATCTCGAGGCGCATACGTGAGGTCTCGGGTCCAGATGCTGCACGAGCTGGACCGAGCGTCGCCTTTCTTTTTCTCTTTGGAGAAGGGGCGGGGAGCTCGAAAACAGCTCGTGGAGTTGCTTGCAGATGACGGCTCCTCTGTCACTGATCCAGAGAGGATTAATGCCTTGGTTAGGTCCTTTTATGGGTCCCTGTTCTCTGCGGAAGGATTCAGTGTGGAGGCTCAGCAAGATCTGTGGGAGGGTCTACCGACCGTAGATAGGGGGGAGGCTGATCTTCTTGATGGCCCCTTATCTTTGGAGGAGTTGACTCGCGCCTTGCATCAGCTCAGGAGGGGTAAGTCCCCCGGGCTGGATGGGTTGACGGTGGAGTTTGTTAGAGCATTCTGGGACGTCCTAGGGGGTGACTATATGTTGGTTCTGGGGGAGAGCCTGGCGACTGGAGTGATGCCTCTCTCGTGGCGTAGGACGGTTGTTGTCTTGCTGCCTAAGAAGGGCGAACTCCGTTTGTTGAAGAACTGGCGTCCAGTCTCTCTCCTTTGCACAGAATATAAAATTTTTGCACGGGCAATGGCAAATCGCCTGGGCTCCGTGCTGCATCAAGTGATTCATCCTGATCAATCTTATACAGTCCCTGGCCGGTCCATCCAGGATAACATCCACCTGGTTAGGGACCTGATTCATTTAGTCCAGGGTACTGGTGAGTCAGCTGCTTTTCTGTCTCTTGATCAGGAGAAGGCTTTTGATAGGGTGGAGCATGAATACCTATTTGGGACGTTGCAAGCGTTTGGGTTTGGACCACACTTCGTGGCCCGGGTCCGGCTTTTGTACGCTGCTGCGGAGTGCCTTGTAAAGGTTAATGGCGCGGTGCTAGCTCCTTTTCATTTTGGGAGGGGGGTCCGCCAGGGGTGCCCTATGTCGGGCCAGTTGTATTCGGTCTGTGTGGAGCCGTTCCTGTGTCTTCTTCGGAGGAGGTTGACAGGCCTGGCCCTACCTGGCCCGCGGGTTGAGGTGATTCTATCGGCGTATGCCGATGACGTACTTCTTATGTTCACTGATCCTGGTGACCTGCGGAGGATGCGTGACTGCCAGGAGATTTTCTCGGCTGCATCTTCTGCTAGGATTAACTGGAGTAAGTGCTCTGGACTTTTGGTGGGTCAGTGGCGGGTAGACTCCCTGCCGGAGGAGATGGCATTGTATGCGTGGAGTACCACGCACCTCCTCTATCTGGGGGTGTACCTGAGTCCCACTGAGGATGTTTGGCCGGCAAACTGGCAAGAGTTGGAGACGAAGGTGGTTGCTCGGCTGGGGCGCTGGTCAGGCCTGCTTGGAGTTCTCTCCTTTCGGGGGAGGGTGCTGGTCATAAACCAGCTGGTGGCCTCTATGTTATGGTACCGGCTGGCTACTCTTGTCCCGCCCTCTATATTTGTAACTGCTATACAGAAGAAGCTGGTGGATTTCTTTTGGGGAAATAGGAAGCATTGGATTTCCGCGGCGGTCCTGAGTCTTCCGTTAGAGGAGGGCGGCCAGTCCTTGGTGTGCGTGCGCACCCAGGTGGCGGCTCTCCGTCTCAGGACTCTGCGGAGATACATGTATGTAGAGAACCCTCCCAGATGGCACGCTCTGGCCACGTATTTTTTTCGTCAGGGTCGTTGCCTAAGGGGGGTCTCGCGGCTCCCGGTGGCGGGTGTCAGTCGACCCGCTCTAAGGGGCTTGCCTGTTTTCTATAGGGATGTGTTAAGAGTGAGGAATTTGGTGGTGTTCAGCCAGAGTGTTGTTCCACGAGGAGAGGGGGATGTTGTGGCTGCGGGTGTGGCTGGTCCTCATCCTGTCATGGTGGTTGTCGAGGAGAGGCGCGAGCCTAGAGTGGTTCAGATAGAGCTTACCCCCGCTCCGTCAGATCTGCTCATCGGGCCTAGGCTTCGGGATATTTCTCGGCCTCCGGCTCCGCATAATCTGAGCTGCCTTTCTGAGATGACCAGCATGCCATTTTGTGATGCAAGGAGACGCGCACTGTACAGGATGCTCCTGCACATTCTGAACCACCGTGCCTTCGTCTCCCGTCCTGACTCACCATGGAGGACGGTGTTACCATCCGAAGGCGGCGGGGGGCCCCAGTGGGGGTCCTTCTATAAGGGAGTTGTACCCCTTTATATTGGGGACCTGGGGTGGAGAGTGCTGCATGGAGCGGTGGTTTGTAATAAACTTTTGAGTCGGTTCACGGGCTCGTCGGCCGCATGTATTTTCTGCGGAGAGGAGGAGACCGTATTCCATGTGTATATGGAGTGTGTGAGGTTACTGCCCCTGTACCAATATCTGAAGGGGCTGTTCCTCAAGTTCTGGCTGCATTTTAGCCCCACAATCCTGGTGTTTGGACACAAGGCAGGGAGTGGGGAGAGCCGAGTGTGGGGGGGGGACTTACCTGTCGGTTTGCTCCTCGGCCTGGCCAAGATGGCCATTCGTGGGTCCAGGCAGCGGGCGGTCGACGGTCAGGCGAGAGTCGGCTGCCTGCCCCTCTTTCGGGCCTACGTCCGTGCACGTGTGTCCCTGGAGAGGGAACACGCGGTGTTCACGGGGACTGTGGGGGCCTTTCGTCAGCGCTGGTCGCCGCGTGGGGTTGAGGCGATTATAAATGAATGTACTGTTGTACTACAATGATCTGTTCATTATAGTGTGATTTTTGATTGTGTTTTGATGTGTTGTATTTTATGATTTGTGTTGAATAAAGTTTTTGAAATGGAAAAAAAAAAAAAAAAAAAAATGAGAGAATGAAAGAGACAGAGAGAGAGAGAGAGAGACAGAGAGAGAGACAGGCAGAGACGGGCAGAGACAGAGAGGGACAGAGAGGGACAGAGAGAGAGAGAGACAGAGAGACGCAGAGACGCAGAGACGCAGAGAGAGAGAGAGAGAGAGAGAGAGAGAGAGAGAGAGAGAGAGAGAGAGAGAGAGAACGCTGGTCACCGCGTGGGGTTGAGAGTATTGTAAACAATCAATCTACTGTTGTACTACAATGATTTGTTTGTTATAGTGTTATTTTTGATTATGTTTTGATGTGTTGTATTATATGATTGTGTTGAATAAAGTTTTTGAAAAATGAAAAAAAAAAAAAGAGAGAGAACCCCTGGGAAATCCACCCATCCATTCAGGTGCTGTAAATACTGATGCAATGATAGACAAATGGGTCCACCTATCTTTCTAGTCCCAATCGAACTTCTGCTGACAAAGAACCTGCAAAAGTAATCTGAGGTTGCTAGTTTGCTAATTTAGAATCTATTGATTTGTAGATGAAGGTAACTGACCTCAAAACTGTGCACTGTAAATATTACCAACCTCCTGCTAAAATGTGCTAAAGGTTTGAATGGTAATTTAGATCTTGAGGTAAATCTTGAGGTCTTATGCCAGTTTTATTTTTATTGTGTATTTAATTACACTTTATGCGTTAACTCAGCAGAGATCATATAAATGTACATCAGGTTTGAACTGTTTTGTTTGCACAGTGGGAATTGAGAAATCCTGAACCTGGCAGTGAGCTTTTTGTTGTGTAGACCGAAACCAAAATATGTTTCAGGTATTTAGAAAAGAGGCAGAGAACAGAACATTTGGGAAAGAAGAGGAATAGGGAAAGGGAATTTGTTAAAGGAACTGCAGATACTGGTTTATACGGAAGATAATCACAAAGTGTTGGAGTAACTCAGTGGGCCATGCAGCTTCCCTGGAGAATAATAATGTGTGACGTTTCTGAAGAGGGGTTCCGATCCGAAACGTCACCCATTTGTTTTTAGTTTAGTTTGGTTCAGAGATACAGCGTGGAAACAGGACCTTCGGCCCATCGAGTCTGCGCCGACCAGCGATCTCTGCACACCTACACTACCCTACACACACTAGGGGCAAATCACATTTATAAACAGCCAATTAACCTACAAACCTCTACGTCTTTGGAGCGTGGGCGCAAACCGAAGATCTCGGGAAAAACCCACGTGGTCACGGGGAAGGTACAAACTCCGTACAGACAGCACCCGTAGTCGGGATCAAACCCGGGTCTCTGGCGCTGAAAGTGCTGTAAGGCAGCAACTCTACCGCTGCGCCACCGTGTTTGCTCCCGAGACGCTGCCTGGCCCGCTGAGTTAAATACTCCAGCATAGAAAGCACTGAAACCTTTGGAGTACAATGTTAGATTAAGGCTTTACTGATTTCTTATCCTCCCCTCAAATCACTTCTTTCAAATTTCCTCATTAATCTGAGTCTTCATTTGCGAGATCAGTTTGTCGCCATGTCTATTCTAATACCTGAAGCATTAGAATGGTGGCACAAAAGAGATGTGTGTGAACGAAATCCCAATGGACGAGTCCATGATATAGCAACATGCAGCTTTTATGAAATGAAACATTAACAAAATATCAATAATAGAGCCAATCCATCGGCATGGAAACAGGACCTTCATCCCAACCAACACTTGCCAACCAATATGCCCCATCTGAGCTTGTCCCATTTTCCTATGTTTGGCCCATAACCCTCTAAACCTTTCCTGTCTATTTAATTGTCCAAATGTATTTTAAATGCTGTTACAGTACCTGCCTCGACTACCCCTGGCAGTGTGTTACATATACCCACCACACTTTGTGATAAAATTGCCTCTCAGATCTGATTAAATCTTTCTTCCCTCACCTTAAACCTGTCCTCTGGATTTTGAATACCGTACCTAGGTAAAACACATATATTCATCTATCTATTCCCCTCGTGATTTTATACATCTCCATAAGATCGCTCCTCAGCCTGTTGATCTCCAAGGAATAAAGTCCTACCTTGCCCAACCTTTCCCTATTGCTCAGGTCCTGAAGTCCCACTAACATCTTCGTAAATATCTTTTGCACTCTTTACAGTTTAATGACATCCTTCCTGTAGCAGGGTGACCAAAACGGAACTAAATACTGCAAATGTGACCTCACCAATGTATTGTATAAATGGAACAAAATGTCCCAACTTCTATACTCAATACCCTAACTGATGAAAGCCAGTGCACCAAAAGCCTTCTTTACTATCCTTTCTAACTGTGACACTACTTTCAGGAAACTATGTAGCTTTACTCCTAGATCCCACTGCTCTACAACCCGGGACCCTACCTACCATCCACTGTGAAGGTCCTCCCTGGTTTGACTTCCCAAAATACAATACCTCAAACTTGTATGTATTAAACTCCGTTAGTGGTATTTGTGGTCGACTGGTTAAGGCAAATGACTAGGAATCCATTGGGGTTTCCCCACACAGGTTCAAGTCATGTCGAAAATAGTTAAGGATAGAAATGGGTCTCTTATACAGGCCAGATGAACAAAACTCCATCACTAGTAGCAGGAGGAACTGGTGTGCCTGGAATAATGGTGTGTATAGGTTTGGGCCAAACATGGGCATGTGGGATTAGTGTAGATGTGGCATCTTGGATTAGCATGGGCAAGTTGGGCTGAAGAGCCTGTTTCCATGCTGTATGACTCTATGACTACAATTCTTGCCGTTCCTCAGACCACATGCCCAGCTGGTCAAGATCCTGCTGTAACTTTTGCTCATTATTTTTCACTGTCTACAATACCACCTACTTTAATGTAATCTGTACATTTACTAATCTGCCCTAAAATAATTAAACAAATAAGTTAAAGATGGTAAAAGTTAAGGCAAAAGGACAGAAAAGATATAAAAATATGGGGAAAAAAAGGGAAAATGAACAATATTTAATAGGAGTGCAGGTACATAGTTCCTTGAAGGTGGCTTCACAAGTAGATGGGGTGGTCAAAAAGGCTTTTGGCACATTGATCTTCATCAATCAGAGTATTGATTATAAAAGTTGGGAGGTCATGTTGCAGTTATATACAGTGAGATGTTGGTGAGGCCGCATTTAGAGCATTGTGTTCAGTTCTGGGCACCATGTTATAGGAAAGATGTTGTCAAGTTGTCAAGATTTGCAAGGATGTTGCCAGGAGTCAAGGGACTGAGCTATTGGGAGAGGTTGAGCAGGCTGGACTCGATTCCCTGGAGTGCAGGAGGAGGGGTGATCTTATAGAGGTGTATAAAATCATGAGAGGAATAGATCGGGTAGACGCAGAGTATTGGAATTGAGAACTAGAGGGCATAGGTTTAATGTGATAGGGTAAAGATTTTATAAGAATCTGAGGGGTAACTTTTCCATGCAAAAGGTGGAGGGTGTATGGAACAAGCTGCCGGAGGAGGTAGTTGAAGCAGGGACTATCACAACATTTAAGAAGCAATTAACAGATACATGGATAGGACACGTTTAGAGGGACATGGGCCAAATGGGACGAGTGTAGATGGGATATGTTGGTCGGTACAGGCAAGTTGGGATGAAGGGTCTGTTTCCACACTGTATGACTCTATGACTCGCTACTAAAAAGGTGCAAACTGGAAAATTAGACAACAAAATTATTGATAGCATTGACACCAAATTATGTAAGACACATGCTGAAAATTGAGGAATAATTAGGGCACTTTTGGAAGGACCCAGTGTGGTGAAAATGTCAAGGCTTTCTTTTAAATGATTTTTTTGCAATGGAAATGCATACAACATTCTCTCATCTACAACTGGATTGCAAATTTGCAGAAAACAAACCAATAAGAAATAATAAAAAAACAGGGTTTGAATGTTTATGAAATATGAAATCATATGAGAGCACTAGGGCAGAACATTTCCACAACCCACTGGTTACATACTTTCATCAGAATATTATAAAACAGATATGTTATGAAAAATAAAACCAATGGTCATTAGTATGACGCTGCAAGTTTCATGCCTGCAGCTTAAGTTTTATATTATGAAACATATCAGTATCCGTTTAAAAAAAAGGACCAATTGCATGCACCAATTAAATCAAGATAGCAACTACATGATTTCACTGTGAACTCTGGCTAATAAAATTAATTGGATAACTCTGAACATTTAACTGAAGTGATTGGCAGTTGAATGGTTCCTGGAAAGCACTTTATACGATCGATCAAAAGGGATAAGGCTAAAATAAAATCTTATTTACTTAAAGGAAGAAGGTATTAATTTAGTGAGAATTGACTAACCAAGAGGCAACAATAATCAATTGTAAGATTGTGACCAGCAAAGGTCCTTTGCAATTTACTGCTGGACCTCCACTGGTAAAGTTGAACTTTACTTTCTAATGGTGTCTCCAGTTCATTGAAGAATGCACAGTATTCCAGAAATGAGTACAGAATTATATTACATTCAATTACCCCAAATGATGACATTTCTATTAACTAGATATCAGCGTATGGTGAGCTCTGCCTTGACATCGTCACTATGTACCGCAACCATTCAGGATTTTCAAGTAATTTCCATGATTAATCTTCTGCATTGTATTCCAAAAGTTCAGTAAAAAGATGTATCTTTCTGGCCAATATATCAAAAAGTATACAATTGGTTAGGATTGTTAAGAGAACATTTATTTTTTTCATGAAGTGACAGTTGTAGAAGTTCATAAATTGGAAGTGCATATTTCTTTATAGCCGTTGACCATTAGATGGATTTAATATCAGGAGTTAAATGCAATTTTTGGCAGGAAACAAATTCAGAGAATAATTAGTTGCAGCTTAAGGGTTCTACTTTGTAATAATATGTCTGTAATGGCTGATGATTGAAGCACAGGATTACATTAATCAGCCAGCTGCAATTTATAATCACAAATCCCAGTGTTTTAAATTGCTTGTCTGAAGTCCAGACTGATGTTGACCTTCATGGCACCTGAGCATTACAAATGTGATTTTCTAGCTTGCCCAAGCATATTGTTATAAGCAACCAGGCTGAAATAAAAGCGTCGTTAGGCCTACCACAATTGAAGGCACTTGGTAATTGCTTTGAATTACAAAGAGGTAATATTTGCGAGGCTTAATGGGCTACTTATGAATAATTTGCTTTTGAATTTCTATTCCTTTTGTTGGTGATTCACATGAGGTCCTGTTCCATTGATCGTCACTTGAGTGGTCATGCATCACATGCAGGAGGGGAGAGTGACTGTAGTGTTTTGTTCACCTGGCCTGTACAAGAGCCGGCCCAGTTTTGATCCTCAACTGTTTTCCACAAGTTCACCCTTCCCACAAGAAGTCACTGAAGTGCCGACGGTACGCGAAGGCTTGGTCTTCTAGTCATCTTCTTGTGGACACAACAAAATCATTCCCCCATTTATTTAATTTGTCTATGTCTTTTTATTCGGCATTTTAGGCCTGTAGATTAGGAGACAAATAGAAAGGCAAGCAGCATTTAAAACATATTTCACCTTTTTAAGTAATTCTGAGATGTTTTTGCATTTCAATTAAAATTAATATATAATAATAGCTGATTTATATTTAGCTGTAAACGTTTAGAAATATGCAATGGACATCTTGAAAATCAATCAAATTGGTAACAGCTTTGGGAGTAGATAACACTTCACCCATCTCTGCCTTTTGTCAAAGTTTTTCAGGGCATTTCAAGGGCTTCCACAGCCTCGTGCTCGAGGCTAGGTCATTTGCCAGCTGTTTAGAGACCAGTTGAGCCCAGATGTGTGGCAACTTCTGGCAGAAACCTTGGCAGGTAGTCTTGGTCCAGCATCATCTGGGCTTTCACTATTTCTTATAATGTTATTTCTTGTCATATTAAACTTATTGCCATTGAAAACAGTCGTACAAATCACTTTGAGAAAAAAAATCTGAAATTGTTGGAAACCTGAACAAAAAAGTTGCTTCCAAACAAAGGATTTAATGTAAAGCTAAAAATGGAAAATCAGCAGATCAGACGGCACCAGTGAAAAGATAAACGGATTTGATGTTAACTCTCGGTTCCTCTTTCCACAGATACTGCCTGACCAGCTTTTTCCATTTTAAAAATGTTTACATCAAATCCTGTGTTTGGGCAGTAACTTTGTAAACCTGTTAACCTGACTATGACAAAGGAGATGGTGCTGTAATGAGATTTTAAGTATCAGATGTCACACCTTGTCTGTCGCATCATGTAGTGCTGCCATTTGCTACTCCAGATATTGTTCCCATGTTTATAACTAGCTCCCTCTGCTGGTGCTTCATCTCCAATTGCTGTTTTAATTTAGTTTAGTTTAATTTAGAGATACAGCGTGGAAACAGGCCCTTTGGCCCACCAAATCCACACCAACCAGCGATCTCCACACATTAACACCATCCTACTCACACTAGGGACAATTTACACATACACCAAGCTAATTAACAAACTGAAGATTTTGGAAAAACCCACGCGGTCACAGGGAGAACGTACAAACTCCGTACAGACAGCACCCGTAGTCCGGATCGAACCCGGGTCTCCAACGCTGCAGGTGCTGTAAGGCAGGAACTCTACTGCTGTGCCAGTTTTCTGTATTTTAATTAATTTAATGTTTCTTTAAAATAGAAAGCATTTTTGTGTCGGGGGCCGGGTAGCGTTCTGCCCCATCTCCTGTGACTGGTGTGACAGACTTGTAGACTGACCTTTGCTTCTAAACGCTGTCCCATCACTTCATCATGGATTTCAACCAAGGGCATAATTGTATCCATGTGTTTAGTTCAGAACGTATCTAATATTGTTCGCTATTGTATTACTGTTTGTTTTTTAGGGATTACGGTAGTGGGGACATATCTGCAGATGTGGATTCAGAATATTTAACTTGGTCACGAATTGCAATCAGCGGCAAAGCAATCATGTTCAGTGATGTCTTTATGGAAGACAGACACAAAATACTGGAGTAACTCAGTGGGTTGGGCAGCATCTCCGGAGACAAGGAATAGGTGACGTTTATGGGTCGAGACCCTTCTTCAGACTAAGAGTCAGGGGAAAGGGGAACAAGGGTATAGACGGTACTTAGGAGAAATGAATGGAAGATATGTAAAAAGCATCGATGATCAAGGAAATGTGAGGCACACAATGGGCCATTGGTGGCTGTGGCATAGCTGATAATGAGTATACAGACTGAGGAACCCAACAGGACAACAGTAAAACTAGTACAATTAATAAGGTGGGGGAGGGACAGAGAGAGTGGGGATACACATTCATACCGCTGTGTTGTAATACAGCCAAAAAGATCTGAAAATAGACACAAAATGCTGGAGTAACTCAGCGGGACAGGCAGCATCTCTGGATAGAAGAAATGAGCAATGTTTTAGGTTGAGACTCTTCTTTAGACTCAAGCCGAACGTCACCTATTCCTTCTCTCCACAGATGTTGCCTGTCCCGCTGAGTTACTCCAGCATGTTGTGTCGACCTTCCGTGTAAACCAGCATCTGCAGTTCTTTCCTACACCAAGGTCTGTAGCAATGACTTCCTCTTCTCAAGTACATGGTGCTGCCAGACTTCAGTTTTAAAGGATTCCTGAACATCAGGGATATCACCAAATTGACTGTGCCAACAATCTCATTGAAATAATTCTCACATTCAAAACATAATTAAAATGCACAATTATAAATTAACTTTTAAACATTTTCTCAAATGCAAATTAAAGATCAGAAAAAAAACATGTTTATGGTTGGTTGAAACATCACAGTGAAAAATATACATCTTCTAGATGAGCTGGGACGCATCCTCAGTGATGTGACCTGGAGTCATCGGGTGTATCGGGTCTCACAACATCAGACAACCTCGCCCAGGCGACCCAGCCGGGGTTGATCAGGCCCCGACTTGCGTCCCAGCAGCAACCGCCCACAGATCAGCCATCTTAATAACTACTCTGCAGTGGTTGGGAGACTCTAGTGCATGGAGGGACTGGGCTCTGTGGGGTGACTCCCGGACGGGCTCCTCCTGTGTCTCATAATAAAATAATAAGTAATAAGTAAAGCGGTGTATGTTTAAACTTTAAAATGCATTATGTTTTGAAATATTAATATGTGGAAATGTAAAATTTGTTTTCTTTGGGACCATTGAAATTCTGTTCAGTCGTTACGATTTAATACACAATAAAATATTTAAACTTGTTCTTGCACAATAAAATGTTTTCAGGGAATTATACAGCAATGCTAATTTAGAAATTATTCCCAATCCATATAATCTGTTTTGTTTGCAATGGTGAAAGCTGAAAACCAGTTCGGCTTTGGACAGTAACTGAGATCTGCAGGTAAAACTGTGCACAGGTGGAAAATATTGTCATTTTGAAGATGTTACAAAGGTTAAAGCGAATTATCTTGCTGTCAGTGGAACTGTAAAATCCTGAGCTATCTGGCTGAACGTGGTGATAACTATATTTTGAGATGGAGTTCATTGGATTGTTTTAGGAGTGGAAGTATTCCAGTTAGAAGTGTAGTCAGGCAACGGTGCCCATTGTGCCTGTGGATGGACAGAATCCACACTGTGATTTGATGAGTCGTTTCTCAGCCCCTGGAAGGAGGTAATCGAGGATAGTGAGGTCAAGGAATGGTAGGGAAGTGTCGGAAATGGACCAGGTGTATTTGAGTGCCGGATGGAAGTTGGTGGTGAAACGGATGAAGTCAGTCATTTGTGTGTGGGTGCAGGAGGTGACACCAAAGCAGTCATCGATGTAGCAGAGGTGTCGCTATGGGCACGCACATGGGCCCCAGTTACGCCTGCCTCTTTGTCGGATACTTCGAACAATCCTTGTTCAAGGCGCACCAGGGCCCCATCCCCGACCTCTACCTCCGTTACAGCGATGACTCCTACCCTCCCGCTCCACCCCTTCCCCGGGCACTTTCCCTTGCAACCATAAGAGATGCTACACTTGTCGCTTTACCTCCCCCCTCCACTCCATTCAAGGACCCAAGCAGTCGTTCCAGGTCCGACAGAGGTTCACCTGCACCTCCTCCAACCTCAACTATTGCGTCCGCTGCTCTAGCTGATCTATATTGGTGAGACCAAGCGGAGGCTTGGCGATCGTTTCGCTGAACACCTCCGCTCGGTCTGCATTAACCAATCTGACCTCCCGGTGGCTCAGCACTTCAACTCCCCCTCCCATTTCGTATCTGACCTCTCTGTCCTAGGGCTCCTCCACAGAGTGAGCAACACCGCAAATTGGAGGAACAGCAGCTCATATTCCGCTTGGGAAGTCTGCATCCTCTTGACATGAAGATCGAATTCTCTCATTTCTGGTAACCCTTGCTGTCTCCTCCCCTTCCTACCTCTCCCTCAGCCCTCGGGCTCCTCCTCCTTCTCCTCTTTCTTTTTTTCCCCCCCACCATCCCCCACCCGTCTGAAGGAGGATTTCAGCCCGAAACGTTGCCCATCTCCTTCGCTCCATAGATGCTGCTGCACCTGCTGAATTTCTCCAGCATTTTATGTACCCTCGATTTTACAGCATCTGCAGTTCCTTCTTTAACACCCCTTACACCAGCACTATTCTACACACTAGTGCCAATTTATATTTACAGAAGCCAATTACCCTACAAACCAGTACATCTATGGAATGGTGAAAGATGCAGGAAGATTGTTCCTGATGTTGGGGAAGTCCAGAACAAGGAGTCACAGTTTAAGGATAAGGGGGAAGTCTTTTAGGACCGAGATGAGAAAAACATTTTTCACACAGAGAGTGGTGAATTTGCGGAATTTTCTGCCACAGAAGGTAGTTGAGGCCAGTTCATTGGCTATATTTAAGAGGGAGTTAGATGTGACCCTTGTGTCTAAAGGGATCACGGGGTATGGAGAGAAGGCTGGTGCAGGATACTGAGTTGGATGATCAGTCATGATCATATTGAATGGAGGTGCAGGTTCGAAGGGCCGATTGGCCTACTCCTGCACCTATTTTCTATGTTTCTATATTTCTATGAATATGGGAGGAAAACCAACACGGTCACAGGGAGAGCGTACAAACTCCGTACAGACAGCACCCATAGTCAGGATCAAACCCGGGTCTCTAGCTCTGTAAGGCAACAATGCTACTGTGCTACCCCAGTCTTCCGAAGTAAACACTAACACCAAATATTTATTAAGTATACCCAGGTTCACTTGTCTAAGCATTTAGTAACATCTTTGTTGCTAATAAATCGCACCCCACCTTTCCCAATTTGCTTACTATTAACATAATTTTTATGTTTCTATGTTTCTATACTGATAAAAAAAAAAATCCTGTTTATTACGATTCTATTCTCATGTTCACTTTTGAAAGAAGAGAACATAAAAATCAAGGACGTAATGGGGATATTTTCTGGAAATGACACAAGGAATACAAATCCTCAGTGAAGAAAATTGTGCCCAGTTGTATGTCCCTCTACAAAGAAATGCTCTAGGAATGGAAGAAGCAGGCAAGACTGTTAACTCTAGATCTTTGCTTCAAAAAGAGTCTCCGCCTGGTCTACTTCCCCAGTGGGATGAGTCATTGCCTTGGCAATCTCAAACCTCTTCCATTTTGTCTGCTGCTCCTATTGCTGCTCCATTGTGTTCATGAGTTATGTTTTATCAGTTTACATCGAGGTAGAAACCGAATCAATTCTAAATGTTTTAAATATACGTGTGTAGCATCAGTCATGACACTAGATCAGCAATGACCACATCGCCATAAGGTGAACTTGCCCAACTTTATTTCCAATAATAAACAAAAGCAACTAGAAGGTCCCAGTCCACACGAGGGCACAGTCCCTTGTCATCAATGCGGCAGCACAGGCAGACTTGCAATTGTCTGAAGAAGGGTTTCGGCCCGAAACGTTGCCTATTTCCTTCGCTCCATAGATGCTGCCTCACCCGCTGAGTTTCTCCAGCATTTTTGTTTACCTTGCAATTATTCCAGCAGCTTACTCTCTTCTAACTCCTGGCTGGAATTCCAGTCTTTATAAAGGGTAGGAAAGAACTGCAGATGCTGGTTTAAACCGAAGATAAACACAAAGAGCTGGAGTAACTAACTCAGTGGGTCAGGCAGCATCTCTAGAGAAAGGATGACGTTTCGGGTCGAGACCCTTCATCAGACTGAGTTTCAGGGGAAAGAGAAACGAGAGATATAGAACAAATGAATGAAAGAATTGCAAAAATAATAACATGATCAAAGAAATGGGCCATTGTTGGCTGTGGGCTGGGTGATAACGAGTTATACAGGCAATGAAACTCTCCAGGACGACAGCGAAAGTAGTACAACAACAGAGAGAGAGAGGGGATGCAAGGGTTACTTGAAGTTGGGGAAAATATTGATACCACTGGGTTATAACGTGCTGAAGCAAAACATGCGGTGTCGTTCCTTCAATTTTCACTTGGCCTCACTCTGACATGGAGGAAGCCCAGGACAGAGAGGGCAGTATGGGAATGGGAAGGGGTGTTAAAGTATTTGGCAACTAGGAGATCAAGTAGGCCAAGGCAGACTGAGCGAAGGTGTTCAGCCAAATTGTGGCCTAGTTTATGCTTGGTCTTGCCGATGTATAGGAGTCCAAACCTGGAACAACAGATACAGTAGATGAGGTTGGAGGAGGTGCAAGTGAACCTCTGCCTAACCTGAAAGGATGGTCGGGTCCCAATTGGTCAGTGCGGATTCAGTTGGGCCAGAAGGCCTGTTTCCGCACTGTATTGTTATTATTATTATTAACATTTATTACACTCAAGGTCCAGATAAAGGACAACATTACATAGAATACATTGCCTATAAAAATACAATAAAATTACATATAAAAGCTTAGTGACTTACTTATAAGAGCACCATAAATTAGATACAAAAACACAATACATGGTTTAAGATCCGGAATAAAAAGAAGATCAGGGTCCTACTACGAAATGACTATACCAGTGTCTTCACAGCTAGGATTGGTAGCGTGTAGTGCTAAACCTTATGTTTGATAAGACCAAGATGATTTCATTTTCAGAGTCATTAATCCCGCAAATAGATTAATAAATTTACAATCTCTAAACTGAACTAAATGGGAGATGATAAGTTTCAGGAGTACTGGAAAACGAGGAGAGGGATAATGGACCTGATGGAATTGCTCTGCTGGGGTTGTGAGCAAGGATCTGATGGATTTACTGTCTCCTTCTTGAATTGTATTAATTAAGTAATATCCTACAAGTGAAATAAGTGAGTTGTGCCACTGAGACACTCCTCCAACATCACAACAGGCTTGACCTTAGATTCTCCATCACAAGGATAGTCAATATCCTTCACGCCTCTGTGGTCCAGACTTCCAACATGGAGTTGGCAGAAAAATATGAATTTATGGTCAACATTCACGGTACTGATAATGGATCATTGACCTGAAACATTGACCTGGTTTCTCTCTCAGTCTTACCTCCTAGTACAGCAGATTGAGGAAGAATTATCACGCAACAAACTTTGCATAAGGTTTAATATTGCAAATATTAGGAAGCATCTAAGCTGTAACACTTCCAGCATTTTTTCTCTATTTTGCATCCTTACACCATGATCTACACAGTTAGTCTCCTATGGAGGTGAGAGTAATAATTCAATTTAAACGTACAGGGGAAAAGCATTTCTTAGTCACTTTGGTTAAACACTTATGTAATATGGTGACTCAAGGAACTGCAGGTGCTGGTTTACAAAAAAAGACACAAAGCGCTGGAGCAACTTAGCAGGTCAGGCAGAACAGGGATTGTTGACATTTTTGGTGGGTAGCACAGTGGCAGAGCAGTACAGGTGTTGCCTTACAGCGCCAGAGACCTGGGTTTGATCTTGAATATGATTGCTGTCTATATGGAGTTTACATGCTCTCCCTGTGACTATGTGGGTTTTTTCCAAGTGTTCCGGTTTCCTCCCACAATCCAAAAACATACAGGTTTGTAGATTAATTGGCTTCTGTAAATTGTCACTAATGTGTAGGATAGTGCTAATGTACGGGGTGATCACTGGTAGGCGTGGACTCGGTGGATATATTATAGCTATTAGGAAAGACTGTGCAGACTATTTATGATCATTCAGCAAGGAAACAGGCCATTCAGCCCAACTCATCCATGCCAACCAAAACAACCCACCTAAAGTAGTTTGGCCCATTTCTCACGTTTGGCCCATATCCCTTTCCTATTCATGTACCTGTCCAAATATTGTTTCATTGTTGTTATTGCACCTGCAGTTCAATAGTGTTTCCTTCTCGAGACAAGAGATGGTTCAGAGGTGATCTGATAGTGATTTCTGTGTCTGATGACATAAGAAAATTTTAAATGTGCTTGGCAGGACACGTCCTAAATATATTTTCTCAGAGTGCAAGCTTTTGCTGAAGAATTGTTCTGACGGCCGTTCTGTAAATTTATTTATTTATTTTTTTAAATCGCCCAACAAGTTCAGTGCTGGAGTAATTTAAAAATTAATTTCTAAAGCCGTCAACGCCGACAATGGGGACGGATTTCACGTACGGGACAGGTAAAGGAAAGCCGTTTATTTTATGTATAAAAGTGCTTCTTAAGATGCCTTTAATCCATTTTACGTTGCGAACCAGTGATTTATTCCCCATATTCCCCAGTATTTTTCCTGCCGATATGGGGTTTAAATTCACCGCAACGTTCCACAAAATCTCACTCCCCAGGTGATTTAAATGCCCATTAATTTACGGGAATTAAACATTATATTCCTTCCATTTGGCCTATAAATGCATGACAATGAGATTTAAAAATCATGTTCTTTTGTGATTTCTTGTGTGAATGTTATTTGAACACTTAGGCTATTTAAAAATGTTAATTTTTTCTTAAGAAATAGATAGATGTTTAGATCCAGTAATTGAATTTTGTAATTAGCTACAATTTGGTAAATAACTAATTATATACTTTAATTGCAGGTCATCCAAGCGAGATTATTTCATATTTGTTTCAGAATGCTTCAATCTATAATAACTGAAAAATTATTTCAGCTCTCTTAATTTTTAAGAAAGTTATGGGCTTTTGACTGTCCTTGATCACAGCTTTTGTGTTAAGTCAATGGAAAAGCAATTGTGAACAAGACATACTAATTTCCGAGTATGAAAATGGCCACAACTTTTTCAATACTGAAGATATGAAAGTGAATTAGGTGTCAAATTGAACTTCTTTTTATGCTTTATCTGATGGGATAAATTGCAGACTTGATTTTTAAAATCTCAACATTTTGTAACATTGCTACACTGTCTCACCTGCTGAGTGCTTCCGACATATTATGCTTTTATTTCAAATTTCCAACATTTGCACTTCATTGATTTTCAATTATTTATAAATTCTGCACATTCTCAACTTTCTACGCTATTGCCTCCCAGTTAATATTAGAGTCATTGAAATCCTCCATTATCAACGCAAAATACGAAACAATTTTGAAAGGTGATTAACCCTTAACATTGCTCCAATCACCACATTTTCGAGATGAGTACACCGTGGAAACAATATCAGCGCAGAAACAGGCCCTTCGGCCCACCGAGTCCGCACCGACCAGAGATCCCCACTTGCTAACACTATCCTACACACACTAGGGACAATTTCCACTTGTACTAAGCAAATTAACCTGCAAACCTGTACGTCTTTGCAATGTTGGAGGAAACCGAAGATCGCGGAGAAAACCCACACGGTTACAGGGTGAACGTACAAACTCCGTACAGATAACACCCGTATTCGGGATCGAATCAGGGTCTCTGGCACTGCAAATGCTGTAAGGCAGCGACTCTACCGTTGCACCACCGTGCTGCCAGTATTGATTGGAAGTGAACTCCATAACACTTACTGTCAGGTACCGACTGAGGGAGCCTGCCTGGATCTAAACCAGATAAGTGCAAGAGTATGGGAACCTTAGAGAGCAATTGCAAGCAGTGAAACCAATCCAATTCGTCCTAATGACATTTAGGTCATGGGTGTGTTAGCTTTGCAATTCTCCCTGGAAATGTAAAGCACCTGTATACCACATGGAACTAATGGACAAAGAGACCTTATTAGTGAAGTTGCTAACAAGCAGCAGGAACAGTGGCTGAACCATTGATGTCTCACTGCCTGCCTTCCTTTCCCTTGGCCACATGGTGGACTTGGCACAAGAACAGATCCAATAATTTAATTGATGCTGACAACAAACAGAAAGAATAGGCACAGGACTTTACATGCAACTGTGTACATGAAACTGCAATGGTTGATTCATTCATACTATTAACAATAATGATGCTGAATTTAAATCACTCACAATCAGTTTCAATTAAAGATGAAATTCGTTCAGAACAACCTTCAGGTTTGACAGTTCACTGGAGCAAAATGACCTCTGAAGACAAGATATAATCAGCTGGCCAATATGGTGATAATACAGCAGTCTGATTTTTTGTTTCCAAAATAACATTAAGATCAGTCAATTTCTGCACCTTTTGGGGGGGTTTTAGCATGTAATATCTAAGCTAATGCTGAGCTGCCATCTCCTTGAACTGCAGTCGTCTTTGTGGTTTATGTACTTCCATTATCCTAACGAGTTAGGAAGTCTAGGGTTTAGATTCTGCACTGACAGAGTGAGGCCCAATACAAATTGGAGGATCAGAACTTCATATTTCGCTGAGGTAGCTTGCAACTCAGCGGTATGAATATTGATTTCTCTAACTTCAAGTTGCTTTCCCTCTCTCTTCGTTCTCCCCCATCTTAGTTCTCCAACTAGTTTCACTGTCCTCCTGATTAAATTTTACTGATTTATGCCTCTACATTTTACATTTTCTGAGCATCGTCTGCTTTGATCTATGTTTTCACACCTTACTGTTCCATATCTCTATGTCTCCCTCTCTCCTGACCCAGTGTGATGAAGGGTCTCAACTGAAATATCACCCATTCTTTCTCCCCAGAGATGCTGCCTGTCCCGATGTGTTACTCCAGCATTTTGTGTCTATTTTAGATTCAGCATTGTTGGGTGAATGGTCATTTATTTCTTGATCAAAATGGTGTACAAGGTGAAGGAGCATTCACAAGTGGTAATGTTTGCATGTATCTACAGCCTTTGTTCTTGTTGTTGGTTTGAGAAAGCTGCCTGGGCAACCAACTATGGAGTGATTTGTCTCTCATGATAGCAAACTTGACCTCTGCCACCAAGATAGATGGTGCAGAGCCAGTGGGAGCTGGGGGAATGTGATGTAGTGGAACTGTTTGCCTGTACAAAATGGGCATAAAAGGCATTGAGATCATCCAAGATGCTTTGTGGCCAGAAATTTCACGCGTGGAGTTTACGCGTTCTCTCTGTGACCACCGTGGGCAGCATGGCGGCGTAACGGCAGAGCTACTGCCTTACAGCGCTAGAGAACCGGGTTCGATCCTACGGGTGCATGTCTGTACGGAGTTTTACGTTCTCCCCGTGGGTTTTCTCTGAGATCTTCAGTTTCCTCCCACACTCCAAAGACGTGCAGGCTTGTAGATTAATTGGCTTGGCGTCAACGTAAACCTGTCCCTTGTGTGTGTAGGATAGTGTTAATGTAGGGGGATTGCTGGTCGGTGTGGACTCGGTGGGCCAAAAGGCCCATTTCCACACTGCATCTCTAAACTAAACTAAACATGGATTTCCTCCGAGTGCTCCGGTTTCCTCCCACATCACCAGGACCTGCAGGGTTGTAGGTTAACTGGCCTCTGTAAATTGCTCCCAATGTGTAGGGAGTGGATGAGAACGAGGCTAATAACGGAAAATAGTGTGAACGGCGTGTTTCCATGCTGTATCTCTAAATTAAATTAAACTAATCATTTTTGTTAGAACGCAGTTATCAATTCATTTTTTGTTGATAAACCGGCATTGGCTCAGTTGAATTCATTCACGCTGGATGCTGTGGGCTTGAACATATTCCTGTCCACAGACTCAAGACAGAACTGAAGGAGTCTCTCGGCTTCTAGAGACTATTGCTGCATTAATCCTTTCGTTGCTGCCTCATATTTTAATCTCTGACTGCAAGCCGGCAGAAGCAGCACATGACAGATGGTCAGTGTGTCAGAAGGAACTGCAGATGTTGGTTTAAACTGAAGATAGACACAAAATGCTGGAGTAACTCAGCGGGCCAGGCAGCATCAAGGAATGAGTGACATTTTGGGTCGAGACCCTTCTTCAGCGTCTGAAGAAGGGTCTTGACCTGAAACCCCATGCATTCCTTCTCTCCAGAGATGCTGCCAGTCGCGCTGAGTTACTCCAGCATTTTGTGCCTACCGACAGATGATCAGGCTGGTTGAAATGAGGACGGGAGATGGGGGGATAAGCATACTTGATGGTGGTACAGCGGTGATCAAGAGAGCTAACACCTCACCTGGGGCATGGGGCAGGCTGAAGACATTTGGGAAACATTTTCTCTGAAGTTAGCTCAATTGAATCGCCAGTGATGAAGAACAGGGCATCAGGGTTTGCTGCCTCAAGAGACTTGACTGCTGAGTATAATTCGTCCTTGCACTGGTGTGTAGACCGCCGACAAGATGGCAGAAGAGAATTCCATCAGTAGATAAAAGGGATGGCATTTTATAAACTGATTTTCCCAGGTCAGGGAGTGGAGTTGAGCTTGGGTGTCACATCCGCAAACTACGGAACATTGACCAAAGACAGAGGCTGCCACCTTTCCTCTTGCATGACTATTCCACGCAATAAATGGAGAAACCCTCAGGTTGTATAGCAGACCGGTGAGTCAGAGATGAACCATGTTTAGCCGAACAAAGAACACGGCGGATCATGTGCTCCCTTTGAAGCAGCGGTCTTGCTCTGAATTCTTCAAGCTTGAACATTAACTAGAAGCATGCTGGGTAAGGGACGGAGGTGGCATTCCAGTTGAAGCTGGAGCCCCCACCCCCCACCCCCCACCCCCCACCTAAATGCTACATTTCTTGTTTGTTAGTACTCACAGCTGTGACTGTAGCCTTGGGTCGAATAATGATCTGCCGAGAGTTCCTTTAAAATAGCAATGATTGTCAGAAGACTTTCCGTGACGCACTAATGATTCTCAGTGCTGGAGCGGATCAGAGAGCGATCATAAGAAGCATAAGAGCGGATAAGGAGAGCGATGATAAGAAGCTGTTTAACCGCTTTATGAGGAGCTTCATGTAAAATGTTACCAGTCTCCGCCGTCATCTATTTATTACACCTGCCTTTTAATTAAAATCCAGGAAGTCCAAGACATAGTTGGACTATGAATCTGAAAGACAATTTAATCACTTCTGAAAGTAAAGATTAAAATCTAATTAGATTTGGCTTGTTCCATCTAAGTGCATTTTCGGCGTCTCCAGAAATGTTTTCCAATTGGCCTCATCTTTCTAGTTAAATGTTATATGGATATAAAAAGAGAAAATGGAATTTGAATTGCATATTTAGATTAGTTCAAAAATGGATCCATATTTCTATTTCTAATTACATTCCGCTCCAATATAGAGACGGGAGATTCCTCTTCACTGTACAACTCTAGATAGTTAGGCTGGTTCAGTGGTTACATTTTACATCAGTGCATCAACTGTGTAGATTAAGTATATGACACTAATTCATCAGTGTCATGTTACAGCACACAACATGGTTATCCACTAAATATTTTGCTTCTTCCTGTCAAAACCTCATGTAGCAGGCTATCCTTAACATCCTCCTGGGTATCTTTATGAAACTATCTACCATCCACCATCTAACATTGAAGTGTCATATCAGGTTTGAGTTGGAAATCCACAAGAGTAAATGTTCAATCTAAACTGGAGATTTGAATAATATGACATGTGCACATGAGTGCTGAGGGATTTAAATGTAATCAATTTCTGGACAATTGAATAAAAGCCAAAACTGCCATTTTAATTATAGCTTTCATTGAATTAAACTATTTTTTCCCTTTGCTTTCAGAGTTAGTCATGATATGACAGTAGTGGGACTGACAGTGTACAGTGTACTCACCTGTCAGTGTACTCACCTGTGGAATGCTCAATGACCAAAGCCTGAGTTTTCCGAAGAACGCTAATTAATATTTTTCATATGTCTGCAAAATATCACACACAAAATATCACCCTCTCTTAGAGCAGTGCCTTACACGGATACATAAAGCGCCAATTTATATTATTTAAATGGTCAAAAAATTGATATTGGAATATTTATGTTTGACAAACAATTTTCTATCATTATTCATACTTGCATTGTCTACACATATTTGTTCTGATCAAGCGTCGTTTTAAGTGGTGCATTTATCACACAGTCATAGAGAGTAATTTCATGAATGTTACTCTGGGGTAAAAATCAAAGCCTTCCTGGACACATGCACTGGGATTGCAGTGGATGTGCTGTAGCCCAGCAGGCAAGTGTTGGAGACAAGGCTGTAGCATTCGCTACTAGGAGCAGCAATTAGATAATTCATCTCGGCTTCCTCCTGAGACCCCCATCATCATAGAAGCCACTGCATGTGATATCAAGAAATGGCAATGAACACTGGATGTCACCTGGAATATGGAATCAGCCCACAACCCAGCTCTGCTCCTTCAGGTTTGCATTCCAGAATCAGCTGCACCTTTCACTATCTGACTGTGTGGACGACGGTCCAAGCAAGGTCTGCTCACAACTTTAAAGACGCATCCATTCCTGCAAGTTACTGTCCAATGAGCCCACTATCAATCAGCAATAATATCAATTGAAAGTACTGATGACAGAGCAGTCAAGAGGCATTTACGTGTTCAACCTGCCCACTAAGGTCCAGTTTGGGTTTTGCCAGGGACCACTCAGCTCCATAACTCATCACAGATTTACAACAGGTGTTTGGGCCTGAGCCTCCATTCATTAAGACCAAAACTGATCTGATCTGGGCCCCATCACCTCTATCCCTTTCCGCTCCCAGAACCTCGGTGGCACGGTGGCACAGCGGTAGAGCTGCTGCCTTGCAGCACCATAGACCGGGGTCGATCCTGACTACAGGTGCTAGCTGTACAGAGTTTGTATGTTCTCCTCATGTCAGCATGGGTTTTGCTTGGATGCTCCGGTTTCCTCCCACACTCCAAAAACGTATAGGTTTGTAGGTTATTTGGCTAAATTGTAAATTGTCCCTTGTGCGCAGTGTGTGCTAGTGTAATGGGGATCACTAGTCGGCACGAACTTGGTGGGCTGAAGGGCCTGTGTCTGTGCTGTATCTTTAAAAAAAACCTTTTTGCAACCTTGCAGCATAAATCAGTCTCCATCTTTAAAAAAAAAAGTAAGCAAAGTGATGAGAAATGTAATTCAATATCAACTCGTGTAGGGAGCCAAAAACAGTAAGAGAAAACCGCTGAGTTTCTCCAGCATTTTTTGTCGACTTAAGAGAAAAAGGAAGATAGGCATAAAATAGACTTTTAAATAATTAATGATGGTTAAACAGACTTGGGAGTGGGCCTAGACTCATATATGTCCAACCAATGTAGAGGAGCAATCAACACAGCCAAAGGGATTTGAACCATAGGGTGGAATAGTGCTTAAACTTTGTGCTCTGGTTCGACTATCTCAAGGATATACTGAAATCACTCTATAAATTCCTATTTTTAAGCACAAAAGTTAACATTTCAAACCGTGTAAGGGTAGGTTCAAGGCATCTAATTATCAAAAGTGCTTTAGGAACAGCAATTGTGATATTCTGACTTTGACTGATACCACAATTGTCGGTTCAAAGCAACATAACTGATTCGGCTTCTGTGTGGGAAAAAATAATAAAACAAAAACCAATAGAAAACTTACTTTGATTTGTGCTGCGCATGAATTTCTGAGGGTAAGTTTACATCTGATTTGAATCAATTCCAGGCAGGATTTGAATCATGCATACAAGTAATGAGAAAATAGTCACGTATGAGCAGAAGACGTATATATTGGCTCAATCTTTATTGTCCAGTGTTTACTTTATGCCTGCTTTACTCTTGGAGCAAGTAGAGAGAAAATTGCATGCCCTAGTTGGGGATAGGAGGTCAACGTAAGAAAGAGGAGTGGGAGTGAATATGCATGGCCTTTCAAAAGGATCTTAGCTGAGCAGAACATTGGTCTCAATTTCACCTTCCTGCCCAAACCCCATAAGCCTTGATACTCCAGTTGTCCAAAAATCTGTCAATCTCTATCTTGAACACACTAGGTTATTTAGCATGCAATCCTTCCTTGGGCAGAAAAATTCCAAATATTTACCGCTGTCCGAGAGAAGGTATTCTGTTTCAAATGAATGGCCCCTGATGCTGAGAGTATGAATTCTACCTTGAGATGCCCCACCAGGGGAAGCATCCTCACACCTTCCGCCTCGTCAAAGCCTCAGAACCTTATATATTTTATTGAGATCAACCCTCATTCTATGAAGCTCCAGAGAGGATCAACTCAATCTGCTCAATCTTTCTTTGCTATGTAATCCACTCATCCCAGGAATAAATCTAATGAACCTTTGCTGCATTGCCTCTAAGGCAAGTATATCTTCCCTTAAGTAAGCAGACCTTGCAAGCAACTTCTAAATCTGATTTATGTTGAACGGAATTTTTTTTCACTCTCCAATGCAGAGATTCATCCTTTCAGTAAGATGTTTTCCTGGTACTGGTGAGAATTGAGTAGGGGAACCGGGAGAATATATATAATAGATTGCTTGCCTTCTATGTGTTCAGAATCAGGTCTTAACACACAGCCTCACTGCTATGCTCAGGTCAATTCTCGGTTTTATCTACTCTGCATTGATGTGTAGGTGGGAAGATAATTGTGGCTACCATTTCTGACACAAATTGTAAAAAAACCCTTTTTTTCCCCAAAGAGGAAGATGTTTCTTTTACTCTGTCCATTAGTACTCTAATTATCTTGACAAGTCCCGAAATATAGTTATTCTAATTATGGGATATCTGGAAGAGAAACACGTTAAAATTATATGCCACTTTTTGTTACTTCTGTTAATATTTATAATGGTAGTGTAGCATGTAGTAGCACATCAACAAGTTGCTTCTGCTCGTTTAATTACAATGTACACACATCTTGGGAAGTTTTTTTCTTATTGCTGCTGAAAATAAAGGAGATGATTTACCCTGGAAACTTTTCCCATTGGATACCCAGGATAAGGATTTAAATCAAATCTCTATGTTTCTTGAGGTAAAATATTATTGGATATAGGAATCCTATTATCCATTCTATTTATCCATTGTCTTTTTATAGATATGTATATAGTGCTGCAGAAACTGTGCACCTTATCCACCCCCCCCTTTTTGTTTTGTTTTGCACTGAGTAGGAGCAGCTTTTAATCTCATTGTACATGTGTATAGTGACAATAAAAGGCATTCTGATTCTTCTGATATTACCAGTTTAGAGAAAATGTGAAGTAAATGCTGGGTCCGAAGCACCCGATTACAATATAAATCCCTCGCAACTCTTATTTATGAGGATTTATAGTAACTTGCTAGAAGTGAACACCTTTAAATTCATCTTTAAACTCACCGACGGTATCCATCGTTGGACAAATAATGGGTGACGATGAGTCAGATTACAGGAGGGAGGTCAATAATCTGGTTGAGTGATCCCAGATCAATAATCTCGCTCCCAACATTAGTGAAAAATCAGGATCTGATTGTTGACTTTAGGAAAGGAGAGACGATGGTCCATCGATGCTTCATCGATGGAATGGCGATGGAGTGTCAAGAGCTTCAAGTTCTTGGGTATGCATATCTTTGACGATCTATCCTGGACCAGCACATTGATGCAATCACAAAGAAAGCTCATCAGCACTTCTACTTCCTTAGAAGTTTGAGGGCGGTTTGGCATGTCATTGAATACTCTTAAACTTCCACATGATGTTGGAGAGCATATGGTAGAGAGCATACAGACTGGTTGCATCATGGCCTGGTTCAGTAACTCAAATGCCCAAGCAGGAAGGAGGCCGCAGAGAGTGGTGAGTATTGCCCAGTCTATCACGGCTGCTGACCTCCCCACCGTGAAGGGCTCTGCAGGAAAGTTGACTAAAGGCAACTAATATCATCAAAGATCCATATTACCCTGACCACCCTCCTATCTCACCGCTACCACCAGGAAGAGGTACAGGAGCCTGGGAATTGTTACCTCCAGGTTCAAGAACTTCATCACATCAACTATCAGACTTTTAAACCATACTGCACAGCCCACAAACATACCTCAGCATCAAACTTCCATGGAGTAAAGGCTGCATTATGTATCTTGGCTTGAACTATTATGGCCTGGCAACCTATAATTGATAGTTGATTTTTTTTTAATTGTATATTTCCTTGTTGTGTTGTTTAGTTAATGTGCCTGCAAATCTTCAGCCAGTAAGAGTTCCATTGTTCCATTTCTGGTGCATATACAGACTGGTTGCATCATGGCTTGGTTCAGTAACTTAAATGCCCAAGAAGACGAAACATGAAACACTCTTGAGACTTGAGGTATATATTGCGATAGTTTCAAGCTGACATCATGGTAGGATTTATGAAGAAGGGCATCTCCAATCAAGTCAAGTCTGCTCTAGGGCTGGCAATTCGCTGACACCAAATCTCTTATTACATTTTTAGACATCACAACATTCATTCAAATTCCATTTCTTTCCTTGACTGATTTAAAACTAATCTTGCTGCCCTCGTTGTACTTGTTATTGAGGTTGTCATGTTCAAATAATGTCATGCAATATGTTTTGATTTTCTCAACCCATTGGAGATGCAATACACAGCAGTTAGAGTGCACCTGTTAATGAGAACATCAATTTAAAAGGCACAGATTCATTCTCTGCACATTTTAATGGAAAATATATTAGATTAATGAACAACTTATGCTGGTATTTCTGCTTTATATTCAACCTCAGTGCTTTAACTGATTTATTCTTGGTTTAACACAGGTTGGAAAATTTAATCAACCTCAGGGGCAGAATACACAATTAATCACTCAGAGTGATTAACTGATTCCCATTATTGTGAGCCATTTATTGCTAAACATAACCGTTTCTGAAAAAAAATATTCCCTGCCTCTGCACTACACTTGCTTTCTCCTTGCTCCTGACTCTTGTTTTAATTCTGCCTCTGCCTCTTGTGAACACCAGCTCCCCAGTAGTCGGGGACTACTGGAGTTTCCAGAATGGAGAGGGATAATTTGTTTTGGTGCCAGTACTTTGCCAAAGTGGCTCAGGTCAGAGGGTTCAGAGGTTATGCCAGGAAGGCAGGATATGGGGTTAGGAGGGAACGATAGATCAGCCATGATTGAATGGCAGAGTAGACTTGATGGGCCAAATGGCCTAATTCTGACCCTATCACATGCTGTTAATGTCATTGCCCTGGCTTTTCTCCATATCTGATGACAGATTTGCACATTTAATCTTGTTTATTTTGTAACTTGTTTATTTTGCATTACTGCAAACAGTAAGCAACAGGTTTACATCCAAGGTCTTAAAAAGTACATGAGAAGAAATCAATCAGCTGAGTTCAGCAAGGATTTCCACAGAAGGAAATATTCTACAGCCCACATAATAATTGCTCAAGGTATTAAATATTTAATTGACTGGCATCATTGCATTGAATCACAAACATCTCCTCATTTATCTAAGGTGGAATATCCATTTGACGCAGAGTGAACAAGTGGGCTGCAACCTAAGGTGATAGGTTGTATTGACAGCTGTGGCAGCGATGTGTGTGAATGAATAGGATTGCTAATCAGTTACTATACTTGAAAACATTAATGATGTTAGAACTTGCCTTTAGAAGAAAACAAACTGGCCAAAAGAATGGAAACTGAGGGAGGAGAGTGGTAAAATAAAATGTATTCAAGAGAGAGTTAGTTATAGCTCTTAGGGCTAACAGAATCAAGAGATATGGGGAGAAAGCAGGATCGGGGCATTGATTTTGGATGATCAGCCATGATCATATTGAATGGCAGTGCTGACTTGTAGGGCCGAATGGCCTACTCCTGCACCTATTTTTTAAACAAAATTTGCTGAGCTGATGACATTCATTGGTCACTTCGATGTCACTTGATCTTTGTGACCCCCCACCCCAGGAAAGTTTGCAGAAAGTTTTGTGCGGTATCTGCAAAATGAGGCCATCACATTATAAAAGGCCAAGTGCAAACAGGGGACATTGTGCACAAGGGCCAAACCTAGCGCCACGAAGATGAGGAAAATGTTTGACAAAATCTACAACGCTACGTGCCAGAATTCACTGGAACTGTCAGACTTAATACTAAAAACTACTCTGAAAACTTTTGAATGTGTCTGTGGAATACTCCCTAGAAGTTAGAAAACAAAGGACTAATTTTAATTTAGATTTTTTTTAATATTTGGAAGTTCATTATTATAAAAAACTTCCAAATATTAAAAAAAATCTAAATGAACGATCTATTAGAAATTCTAAAAAAAATCTTTAGTGGATTTTAGAGTGTTTTAAAATTAGAATCCATATGAAATTGCCAAACTCTTTCATTAATACTAATGGGAAGACTAATTCAATAGCCATTGTATATTTGTGCAGAATTTTAAAGTGGGTTTGTACAGTAAGTGCCATGCAGTTAACACAAGTTCAAGCTCCATCACTGAAATGCCTTGGTGAGTCTCTTGCTTTGTGCATCAACTTTTGGATTCCTCTAAATACAAATCAATAAAAAAACAACCGATGTTGGAAATCCTGGAGACCAATTACTTAATGGGGTCGTTAGAAGCACATTATACTTTGTTTGCATTACATGTTGCTAATAGCAAGGCTCCGAGACATGCCAAGCATTCCAGCCCTTGCTAACAGAAAGAAAATCTGAACCAAAATCATGACAGGCAGGAATGACCAGTTCTGATTCAGATATAAGGAATGATATATCTACAGCTGCAGAGTTTATTATTGAGTCCATACTGAAGGTAAGGGTCTGCAGGTGGGAGCACACACTGAGTGTGGGCAGTGGGCTGAATCCTGCTCAATTCCACACACAAATATCACTAGACTAAGTGGGACTCGTTGGGTCCCAGCATCACACGGCCCCCCAGCGCAATATTCCACCCCTCCACCAATTCCAATATTGGTGGCCAGTGGAGGGGGGGGGGGCTTCTGGAGCTCTTTATTGGGCTGACGGCTCAGTCACTCAAGCCTGTTGTGCTGGCAGCTCACTCACTCACAGCTGGTGGGGTGGCAGTTGACTCACGGCTATTCCTTGAAATTCCATTTCAAGCAGGGTGCAAGGCCACTAAATTCAAGTGCAGTTTCTTGCCAGTTCAAGCAGGGTTCAAGGCCACCAAATTCAAGTGCTGTTTCATACTATTTCAAGCAGGGTGCAAGGTCACTAAAGACAGCGAGTCATGATCTCTCCCTCATCCATCTTGCAGAGTCTGAGCCACGCCCACATGTCTGGTTTTATAGTCCCTCCCCCCCCACCAGAAGGGGCGTGGCCTTCATGGCATGATTGAGAGGAGAGAGAATCTCAACATTTTTTAAACACTAATACCTCTTTTATTTTTCATCGATGGGAAAAATCCTCGGTACCTGATGAGCGGAGGGGGACTCTGAGTACAGCCGTACATGGTAGCATTTTTTCTAAAATCAATATAAAGCGCAAACAGGGAGTGGTCATTAGACTTTTAATTATATAGAAGGCAAGGCAACTTTAGTTAAGCAAGGCAACTTTAATTAGGCAAGGCAACTTTAATTAGGCAGGGCAACATTAATTAGGCAAGGCAACTTTAATTAGGCAACACAGCTTGAGCATTTCCAAACCAAAGGCAACATAGCTTGAGCATTTCCAAACCAAAGGCAACACAACATGAGCATTTCCAAACCAAAGGCAACACAGCTTTAGCATTTCCAAACCAAAGGCAACACAGCTTTAGCATTTCCAAACTATATCTTCAAACCACATTAAGGGCACTGACAGGTCAGTAAAACCACGCACAGTTTAGTAGACATGTGTTCAGTGTTATTCACAGCTCAGACTGAGAGACGTGACCCTCTTGCTTCCCCCATCTTGCAGAGACTGACTGAGGCACGCAACACTTCCGGGTTTTATAGTCCCTCCGGAAGGGGCGTGGCCTTCAGGAGCGAGAATCTCAACATTTTTTAAACACTAATAACTCTTCTATATTTAATCGATGGGAAAAATCCTCTTATCCTGCGCAGCGGAGGGGGTCTCTGAGTAAGATGGCCAAAAATCATAGCCATAAGTGGCAGTGTTGTTTCTAAAATCAATAAGCAGAACAACAGGAAGTGGTCAGGATCAGACTTTTAGTAATATAGATAAGATGACTTGAACTACGGGACTCCTGGTGGGTTACGTGCCGACATTTTTGCAAGGGAGCTTAGAAATCAGTGTAAGAGACAGTATCCAAGTGGTCACGTTGTGGGCACTCTGAACTCTGAAGAACGTTATGTTTACTTTTTTTGCATTGGTTAGTAAAAATCTTTTTGGACTTTTTCGTTCTTTTCTCGTAAATGTTGCTTCTAGTTTACTATAGAAATGTTTAAATTAGAAGATTGAGGGGGGATCTTATAGAAACTTACAAAATTTTTAAGGGGTTGGGCAGGCTAGATGCAGGAAGATTGTTCCCAATGTTGGGGAAGTCCAGGACAAGGGGTCACAGTTTAAGGATAAGGGGAACTCTTTTAGGACCGAGATGAGAAAAACATTTTTCACACAGAGAGTGGTGAATCTCTGGAATTCTCTGCCACAGAAGGTAGTTGAGGCCAGTTCATTAGCTATATTTAAGAGGGAGTTAGATGTGGCCCTTGTGGCTAAAGGGATCAGGGGGTATGGAGAGAAGGCAGGTACGGGATACTGAGTTGGATGATCAGCCATGGCGGTGCAGGCTCGAAGGGTCCTGCACCTATTTTACTTCGGAGTCACGTGAGTGACTATGTGAAGAAGCCCCACCTGGCGCTTGATTGGCATTCCGTCGACGCTGTCGGTAGGAGAAGAGCCGCAGAGCACAGCTCCACCAGCGGTAATTAACAGGCCCGCAGGTAAGTAAATTATTTTACTTCCAGAGCATTTCAAACTACGTGAGGCTGGAGGGTAAAGTCCAGGAGGAGTTTTAAAAATAAAAGTGGAGAAAGCTCAAAAGAAATCGCGGGTAAAACATGCGTCCCGGGGAGGAGAAGAAAATCAGTCTGGACAGCAGATTATTGCAGAGCTGGTTCCGATACCGGTGGCCGTTGAAATACCCGTTAGTGAGCCTTTGGTTGCTCCACAACAAAAGCCATGGAGGAAAATCCAGTGACTAAAAAATGTAAAAGAAAATCTGAGAGGCCCGTGGTTTCTGATGAATCTGATACTGAAAGTCCTCCAGATAGAAAAGGCTTATGTCTTAGAATGGAACAAATGGAGAAAATGCTCCAGACATTATTCAACCAAGGGTCTAAGTACCCAGAATATTCCCAGGCAGCCCCTGAGGGGGTTCCATATCATGAAAATGGTGCCAGATTGAATTGGGAATTTGAAACTCCAGAGCCTGGGATTGGGCTGGAGGAACTCTCCTTTGAGCAAGTTTCAGGAGTACCTGGGCAGCATGAGACTGATCCTGAAGGTGGTGATATTGGTCATGAGTACCCACCACAATACAAAAATATTGTTCCAGGTGTGCCTGATGTGGCACAATGTTTTGCTATACCTGGAGGAGGCGGTGAGGCCATGGAAGAAAACCTGGCAGCCAACATTAATCATTTGGTCTCTCACCAGCTTCAGGAAGCTGTTATGGTTGAAACAGCAGAATTATGTAAAACACCTGTTAATTGTGCCTCACTGAAGGTACCTACGGTGAATCCGTCTATTTGGGCGCCAATGTCTTCAATTATGTGGGCGCAGGAAATACGATTTCAAAGAGTCCTCAAACTGATTTCGGCTGGGATCACTGCTTTTGGGAGGCAAGTGGAAGGTTGTGGAATGACCAAAGTTCAAAAGAATATGTTGGCATTGTTCTGCAACTCATTACTTGAGATTAATTGTATGAGGAAGATTGCCATTTGGCCCATTTTACATCCAAGATTTGCAGGTCTGTGCAGATCAAGCAATGTTCAAGCTCCTGGTTATTTGTTCAGAGAAAATCTGTCTAAACAAATTAAAGAGATTGATGAAGAGGCAAAGACTATTGACCTCATGAAACCCTTCATTTTTGGCCAAAGAAGGGCCGGTCAAATGAGAAGGGGATTTGATTTTGGAGCTGGAACAAGCCGAGGCAGGAGTATGGTAAGGAAGTATTACCATCCAGCACAGCCGAATGTTCATCCATATGTTGGGAGAAGGAGACCACCACGTGCAGTTGGAGAGATACAAAAACTTTATCCTATTACAGAAGAATCTTTTAGGATCTACCATTGAATTTGTAGAAGGTATTGATCCACCGGGACAAAATAAGCCTAATCGTATTTTGGTGTTTTCTGCATTTGAAAAAATTCAAATTAATGAAGAGGTTAAAAATTTGTGCAAAAAAGCAGTTATTGAGAAATCAGTTGAGAATCCGCAACAATGTGTATCAAATATTTTCCCCAGACCTAAGAAAGATGGGGGTTGTAGAATCATTCTAGACCTCACACATTTTAATACTTTTGTGCAGTATAAACATTTTAAAATGGATACCTTCAACACTGCAATACAGCTGGTATCAACAGATTGTTACATGGCCACAATAGATTTGAAGGATGCATATTATTCAGTACCAATTCATCGTCACTTTTGCACGTATTTGAAATTTAATTGGATGGGACAGCTGTGGCAATACAAAGCATTACCTAATGGATTAAACTCAGCTCCTAGGCTGTGCACTAAATTGTTGAAACCAGCACTTGCACTGCTAAGGGCATAAAAACACATTGTTATGGCTTATCTAGATGACAAATCAGTTTCAGCAACTACATGTCTGTTTGAAAGGCTAGGTTTCCTGATTCATCCAACAAAATCTAAGTTACAGCCATCCCAAAGTATTGAATATTTGGGGTTTGTAATTAATTCAGTTACCATGTTAGTAACTTTACCGATAGACAAGATTGTTGATATTACAAATGTATGTCGGTGCCTTATTGACAAACCTTATCCCTCCATCCGAGAAGTTGCTAAGGTTATTGGTAAGATAGTAGCAGCATTTCCTGCAGTAGAATTTGGTCCACTGCATTACCAAAATCTCCAAAGGGCAAAAACACAAGCGCTTATACAGCGAGCAGGCCATTTTGATAGGCCCATGCAATTGCCAAAGGAAGCTTTATCAGAATTACATTGGTGGATTGAGAATGTTCCACAAGCTGTTAAAAACATAGTTCAGCAGCCTGCAGTAATTTTGCAAACTGATGCAAGTGCTCTCGGATGGGGTTCTACGGATAATAATACCAGCTGTGGGGGCAGATGGACTGTTCAAGAGGATTTATTTCTCCAAATATATGGTATAACTTATTTGGAGTTACTGGGAGCATTTTATGGATTAAAAGCTTGTTGTTCTACTATGAAGGATTTGCATGTCCAATTACAAGTAGACAATACCACAGCTGTGGCATATATCAATCACATGGGTGGAGTAAGATCATTATCATGTGATCATCTGGTAAACCAGATGTGGCATTGGTGTATTGGTAAGAATATTTGGCTTTCAGCTATTTATCTCCCAGGAAGAGACAATATTGTGGCAGACAAAAGATCACGAAAATTTAAAGACAGTACAGAATGGATGTTAAATCCACAAATTTTCAAAAATATTGTCAGTCGGTATGGATTACCAGACATTGATCTGTTTGCATATAGATTAAATCACCAATTGCCCAAATACGTGTCTTGGGAACAGGATCCAGGAGCAGTACTGGTGGATGCTTTCTCACTACATTGGGGGAATATGTTATTTTATTCTTTTCCCCCATTCTGTCTGTTTGGGCAATGTCTCAAGAAAATAGCGCAAGATGCTGCCAAGGCCATTTTGGTGGTTCCAAATTGGCCTACACAGTCATGGTTCCCATTAATGCTTAAAATGATTACTGAACCATGTACGACGATTCCTAGTTGCAACAATTTGTTGATACAACCAGTAACAAAAGAAATTCATCCATTGCATGATCATATGAATTTGTTAATCTGCAGGTTCTGACCAGACCATTGCAAGGGCTTGGACTGTCGGATAGGACCATGGATGTTATAGCTGCAGCTTGGAGAAATAGCACTAAAAAACAATATATGTCGCATATAAAGAAATGGGAAGTCTTCTGTAGACAGTCAAAGATATCTTATACTGCGAACATATCAAATGTATTGGAGTTCCTTGCTGGGTTACATTTTGATGAGCACTTAAGTTATAGTGCCATTAATAGTACTCGTAGTGCTTTGTCGTCCTATTTAGGCCAAATTTCTGATCGAGACTCAGTTGGGTCTCACCCATTAGTATCCCAGTTTATGAAAGGAATTTTTAATAAAAATCCTCCCAAGCCCAGATATACAGAAATTTGGGATGTTAGCATTGTTCTTACTTTGCTGAGGCAATGGACTCCAATTACCTCAATGTCTTTGCAGAGGTTAACATTCAAGGTAGTAATGTTAATAGCATTAGTGTCAGCTCAAAGAGTACAAATTTTGCAATTGTTACGTTTAGATTGCATGCATGTGGCTTCAGATACCATTGTGTTTTATGTTTATGATCTGATCAAACAAAGCGGACCAGGAAAAACTGGAACCAAGGTAATGTTTAAAGCATACCATTGTGTGTAGTTAAGCATTTAACTCAATATATTGAAGTAACCAAGAATCTACGAGGTGCTGAGACAGCGTTACTGATAACGCACAAAAAAACGCATACAAAAGTTTCAGTTCAAACCATTTCTAGATGGTTAAAACAGGTTTTGGATTTAGCGGAAGTAGACACTGATGTGTTTAAATCTCACTCCATTAGGGCTGCAGCTATGTCCGCGGTGAAGGTACAGGATGTACCACTCGATCAAATTTTAGAGGCCGCAGGATGGTGTAAAGAAGAAACTTTTTCAAAGTTCCACGATAAACCTGTTGTCACGGTGCCAGGATTTGGACATGCGGTGCTGGGTTCTCCTTAAATGCTTGCTTTGTTTTATATTATCAATTTATATTATCGATTTATGTTATCATTTGATATCATTATCACTTTTGTTGTAAAATTTTCCCCTGGGATAATTAAAAATTGTTCTTTTTATGATTTAAAAGACTTATTACATAAATTGAAACAGTGTTTTAAAAATATATCATTTACTCACTACTGTATTGACTAAACAGAGTGTCGTATGGAATGAATCTACAACATAAAAAACACAGAGCTTTAAAATCTTCACATAGTCACTCACGTGACTCCGAAGTAAAATAGTAAGATTAAACTGGAACTTACCTGTTTGAAGTTTGATCTTTATTTTATGAGGAGTTACGATGAGGGATTACGTGCCATCCGCTCCCAACCCTCATAATATAAATGATCATCTGGTAGTTCTGGTCTATGTTGAGCCTTACTATCTTACTCCGGCTATTGGTTCTGTGTTTTTCATGCCGCTGCTTTGAAGTGTGCCGATCAAGCGCCAGGCGGGGCTTCTTCGCGTAATCCCTCATCGTAACTCCTCATAAAATAAAGATCAAACTTCAAACAGGTAAGTTCTTGTTTAATCTTACTATTTTCTATGTTTCTACGTTTCTATATTCCGTTAAACTTTCATTGCTTGTTACTATGTTGTTGTAAAGTGTGTGCACTGTAGAGAAAGGAATCAAAAGTGATCGGGTCCTAGGTAACGCTGAAAGTATGCTCCTGTCTACACAGATGCTTTTGGTGCTGGGCAAATTTCGAGTAAATTAACATCAAATTCGATGAAAGGTTACTATATTCTTTCTCATTTATGTATATTTTAAAAAATTATAAATATTTTTATTTTTCAAATTTTGAAAGAATTTTTTGGTCAAATTTTGGTCGATTTTGATCACAAATAAGCGCAAAGATCATAGGTGGGCCCATTTTTAATGCTGTGGTATTTTGTTAAAATTTAATAATTCAAATTTGGCCACCCATGTCGCAGGTTGGTACCCTTATTACTGAAACACTTATATATTGGCATATATGTATATATGTGCACACTGAACTTTATTTTTCTCAATTTTTTAATATTGTCTACAGTGTACTATGTTTACATATTCTGTTGTGCTGCTGCAAGTAAGAATGTCATTGTTTTATCTGGGACATGTGAGAATAAAACACTTGACTCTTGACAAACCAGTCGCATTCGTAATGTATCTGCATCTCTGAATCACGATTTTGAAAGTCAAGCATAAAATGTAGCATATAGATTTCTGAAATCAATTCTCATTAGAAATAAATGTAAATAATTCTGTTCCTATTACATAACGAAAGATGAAGATGAATCTAGTACCACATTACACATTTTTAGACATGTTATTTCAGAAAGGATCTGGAAAATGTTCTGTTCATATCCGTTGGCTAAGAGACATGAGCATTTAGAACAACAGAAGAAATATTGAATTGAAGAAAGTAGTAGGAGTATCCCATTAAGCCTAACCCATCATTTTGTATGTTCGTGGCTGAACTCCAGGCTTCGTGTCCTCTTCTGTGCAAGATTGGGTTATTACTTTGTGCAAGATCACCCTGGGATTGTTCCTGTCTATCATCTAGTCCAGGTTGTATGAAGAACAGAGGAGCTTCGATCTCATGGACTACCACCTGCATGTCAATGGCCACGGAACAGGGACAGGACTGCTCTCTTGGATAGCTGCCCTTGTCATGGGCATAGTGATTTCCATTTGCCTTGTAGTCCCTATTCCTCTTTCATTTCAGCCTTGGTTAAGGTCACCAATTGTTCTTTCCTTTTAAAAGACTTTCAGAATTTTCTGCTTTAATTGTCGCCAACTTTTTATTTTCACTGACATACAAAATTTCAAAATTAGGTTTCTTTATGTACACAGCCAAATCTTTATTGAGATGCTAAATGACCGTCATTATGATATGACCTTGAAAATTGTATGCAGAATAGCACGAATATTTGCAACAGTGAAAACGTGCTTAACTACCTGAATGTTACGTGCATTTTCTTCGAAGATGCTGATATCAGCCCAAAGTACCAAAAAATGTATTGCTCCTCAACCTTTTAAATTGACCACATTGCATTTATTTGGTAGCAAATAAATCAGAATTAATGCTTCCCCCACGATTTTTCTCACAAATTAAAAACAACAATTACTTTGAATAAATAAACTGTTCTCCAATCACTGGTGGTTGATTGATAAAGCAATAAAATGGTGCGACTCACATTTTGAAGCTTGTGTATGATGTGATACACTTACATAATTTAAGATTATGGTTGTCATCTATTGTAGTTATAAATGGGAGTCTCACCTACTTCTGGTACTCATTATATATAATTAGAAATGGAACAGATGGACTGGAGAAACATCTGTACAGAATAGAAGTTCATCAGAAAAAATTATAAACATAATTGTCATTACATGTGTCTGTAATTACAATAGAAATGCGCTGTTCATTATTCCACTGAGGACTTTAAAAACCACACAAAAAAATTAATTTTGACAGTTAAGGACACAACAGTTAATTTGAAGCTGTTTTGCACAGAGATTACCAGAAGCTCAATCAATAGACAATAGGTGCAGGAGGAGGCCATTCAGTCCTTTGAGCCAGCACCGCCATTCAATGTGATCATGGCTGATCATCCACAATCAGTACCCCTTTCCTGCCTTTTCCCCATATCCCCTGACTCCGCTATCTAGTTCTCCCATGAAATTACCTTAATGCCTTAAGGCAGTGGGATAATAAGCATCATTGAGACGGATCCAAGCGCAAATCTGACTTTCAAAGCTTGCATTGTTTTGCAGACCTGCTGTTTAGATACCTGCTGCAGAAAGATGGTGAAAGTAAAAAAAACATTTGGTTTGATCTTGTGCTCATTTCCATTTTGCAACAAAAACAGCAACAAATTTCATTTATAAGGTGATCACAAACATTTCCATGATTCAATGAAGCAACTTTACAGACTTGATTAAATGACAAAGAAAATGACAGACCCATATATGGAGGTTTTGGGATGTCCAAATGGCTGGACAATGAAGTGGGTTTTAAGGAATCTGCTAAACGGAGCCAGAGAGACAACAAGGGAAACAGATAAATCACTGGCCTGGAATATTACTTCTGTTTCTCTCTTCGTGCGTGCTGCTTGACACGTTATTTCCAGCCTTTATCTGTTTTGATTCCAGGTATAGAAACATAGAAACATAGAAAATAGGTGCAGGAGTAGGCCATTCGGCCCTTCGAGCCTGCACCGCCATTCAATGTGATCATGGCTGATCATCCAACTCAGTATCCCGTACCTGCCTTCTCTCCATACCCCCTGATCCCTTTAGCCACAAGTGCCACATCTAACGCCCTCTTAAATATAGCCAATGAACTGGCCTCAACTACCTTCTGTGGCAGAGAATTCCAGAGACTCACCACTCTCTGTGTAAAGAATGTTTTCCTCATTTCGGTCCTAAAGGAATTCCCCCTTATCCTTAGACTGTGACCCCTTGTTCTGTATGTGGGACTTCAGTCATTTGACCAAAAAACATATGATTCATGAGTCAGCCATTTTGTCCTTCAGGTCTGCTCTGCCATTCACTGAGATTACGATTGATCTTTGACCTTGGTGTCATTTTCCGGCATTATCCCCATGTACATTGTTTCTCGTAATTGATTGATCTCTTATTTTGAATTGAGCTTCCACAGCCACCCAGATAGAGAATTCTAAAACTCCATCACCATCTGAATGCCAGAATTCCTCCCTATCTCAGTCCTAAAGGCGGCACAGTGGTGCTACTAAGGCGGCACAGTGGTGCTACTAAGGTGGCATAGTGGCTCAGCTGGAGGAATTGTTGGCTGACAGCGCCAGAGACCCGAGTGTGATCCTGACCTTGGGTGCTGCCTGCGTGGAGTTTGCACGTTCCCCCTGCGACTGAGTGGGTTTCCTCCCACATCCCCAAGGTGTGCATGTTTGTAGGTTTATTGACCTCTGTAAAATTGCCCTAGGTGTGTAGGGAGTGGGTGCAAAAGTGGAATGACAGAGAAATAGTGTGAACAGGTGATTGATGGTCGATGTGGTCTCGAAGTGGCCATTCCCATGCTGTAGCTCTAAATACATACATACATACATACAATACTGTTTATTGTCATTCGAACCTCAAATAAAGTTCAAATTAAATTTGGTTTCTAAACTAAACTAAGCTAAACTAAACAAAATGCCTTTAGGACTGAGATAGGAAGGAATGTCGTCATTTAGGGGGCGATGTAGTTGGTCAAAATGGTCGACTCATCAAGTCATATGTTCTTATTTTGAAACTATGTCCCAGAACTCCTTAGTGAGAGGAACATCCTCCTTGCATCTTACCTGTTAAGGACTTTGAGATGTGTTTTACATTTCAATGAGATATCGTCACATACTCCAGAGAAGAGTTCAATTGAGTCCATCTCCCCTCATAATGTGGAGAGGCCGGAGAAGCAGGATTTGTCATCCTTGGAACAGAAAAAAATGCAAATGTATCTGATTTAGGTGTTTAGTCATCAAAGGGATAGACAGAGCAGATAGACAACAGCTCCCATTGAGCGCCAACAACCAGATGGAAATGAAGGGGATTAGCGAAATAACCCTAAAATAATATTTAAAAGTTGTTTAAGGTGTGGAATTCATTGCCAGGGATAGTGGAGGCAGTTTGCATTGTATCATTCAAATGGGTGCTTCCTAATTATAGGAATATAAAACATTTGTTGGGTTAAGGGATTAAGACAGGAGAATGGGATTAGTTGGATTGCACTCCCATAGAGCTGATATGGTTTTAATGAGTCCAAGTGGCCTATTTCTGTGTGCTGTATTGTGTGATACAACTTCCCAATATTTCCATGGAGGAAAATTCCACTCATCCACAAATTAATGCTGAAACAATTGCATGTCAGTGAAGGTGCTGAGAGAGGTGGCGTCTAGGTGAGCTGGGTGATGTTCAGGTTACAAGTGGAAGCAGGCATGGTTGCTGGCCATACTGCCAATGGACAGCAGAGGAGAATGGGGCCAAGGATAGATCCTATGGGGGTCAACATGCGAAATATTATGGTGGACAGAAGCTACTGCTGGTGATACTATGTAAACCATTGGATAGACTGATCAGAAAATGGCAGCTAGAATATTCAGGGCAAGAGAGTGTTATGGAGACCAGGGTATAAACTAAACAAAATTAAAGGTAAAAGTGAGAGTGCAATTATTCAGATGAATGGCTGCAGAAATCTCCTAGTGAATCAAGGGAGAAAGACTCAGTATTTTTTTATTCAGGAAACATTATCGAATGTGACCTCAAATATTGTACAATCCTTGCATTCTGTAAGCAATGTAAGCAGAACAAGCAGTTTTAAAGATCAAGTAGATTGCAAGAAAATTAAAATAATTAGTCTGTATCCTGTTAAAAATTAATTTTCTGAAATTAAAATTACAACCAGGTGATTAATGTGTTCTATTTCTCATCTACAAGCTTCCCATTGGCAACTTTATTGAAAACACTCCATTGCGCTCTGCATGTGGTTGGATTCACTGGAGGTGGTCTTGGTGGGGGGGGGGGGGGGGGGGGGAAGGAATGCTCCTCAAACTGCGGAGCATCTTGAACATTACAGCTCACCCCCTCCATGACACACTGGTCAACCTGAGGAATACCTTCAGCACCAGACCGGTTCCACCAAGATACAGTACAGAATGCCACAGAAGATCCTTTTTCCCTGTGGCTATCAAACTGTACAACTCTTCCCCATTCTGTCGTAGGGTAGACTGACTCCCCTCCAACCCCCACCCCCCCCCCCCCCCCTTCTCAATCATTGCACATCCCCAATCCTTTCCACTCGTCACTTTAAATTAATGTTTCATATCTCTTCTGTGTTATGATTGTTGGCAGAGCAATTTCCCTCCTGGGTTAAATAAAGTTCCATCGTATCGTCTCAGATGCATGTTGATGATACTCAATTTGACCTCACTTCCACCTCTTTTAACCTTGTTACCTTGTCTATTATCTTAGATTGAATTAGGTTAGTTTATTGTTATATACTCCAGCAGAATGGTGCAAGATTGGAATGCAAAATCTGAGTAGTGCAAAAGAATATTAACGTCAAATGAGAACTGAATGAGATAGAACTAAGAGCATGTGGCAGCACCTCCCAGAATGAGGTGTGAAAGTGGTGATTGGTTTCAGATATTGAGTTGCAGATGGAAGAAGTTGTTCTTAAGTCTGGATGTCTGAACATTCTAGCTCCTGTGTCCTCCAAGGAAGTAAATGATTCAAAAGGGAACGGCCAGTGTGAGAGGCATCTTTGACACTTCCTGATGCAATGCACCATGACGATGGACTATTTGGAAGCTAGCGATGAGCCTTTAATGCACCGGGATGTGTTCACCACTTTCTGCAGGTTCAGGGGATAGAGCAGAGTAGTTGCTATGTGTGTGTAGGAAGGAACTGCAGATGCTGCTTTGAACCGAAGATAGCTATAAAAAGCTGGAGTAACCCAGCAGGTCAGACAGCATTTCTGGAGAAAAGCAATAGGTTGCAACACCAGGCTGAGATGCATCGTGTCAGAATACCTTCTATAGCACATCCAGGGCCGGCCTTAAGCCAATTGGACCGATTGCTCCCAATTGGGCCCCGCGCCAGAGTAATCCAAAGCTCCGCTCTAGGATCTTTGGAGTAATCTACTCTCGGCTCGGGTAGATCTACCATGGGTGGAGGGGGAAGAGAGGGCTGGAGAGAGAGTAGAGGGGTGGAGGGAGAAAGGGGTAGATGGGGAGGGGGGTGTGAGGGGGAATGGAGAAGGGGGAGGTCCCTCACGGTCCCAGGTCAGCGATCCCACCCCTCCAGTCGCCGTGCTTCACGCACACAGCCCCGGCTCCACCCCTCTCTCTCCCCGGGGAGTCGCGGTGAACAATACATGGAGGGCTGGGCCGGGGTTTGGAGCAACATTTACAAACCTCGACCTCAGCTCACACGCATTCACCTGGACTCCGGCATCCACTCCTGCCGACGGCCCTCTCCCTCCCTTCTCTCCTTCCCTCCCTCCCTTCTCTCTTTCCCTCCCTCCTTCCTCTCTCTCTTTTCCCGTCTCTCCTTCCCTGCCTCCCTTCTTTCTCTCCTTCCTCTCTCTCTTTTCCCTTCTCTCCTTCCCTCCCTCCCTTCTTTCTCTACTTCCCTCACTCCTCTCCTTCCTCCCTTCTCTCCCTCCCTTCTCTCCTTCCCTCCTTCCCTCCCACACACACAGACATAACGCACAGCCAACTAACATACACATGCACAACTAAGTTAGGATGGGGTAGAAGCCCAAAATTTATTGCCTGGACTGGTTTTGCGCCAATAGTTATTGGTTTGCCAGGATCTAGTTAATTAAATTACTTTTTTTTCATTTCACAGTCACTAAAACAAGTGGTATTGTAACTATGTTTAAGAAGGAACTGCAGGAACTGTTTTAATGACTGTAGATGCAGGAAAATTGAAGATAGACAAAAATGCTGGAGAAACTCTGCGGGTGAGGCAGCATCTATGGAGCGAAGGAAATAGGAAATGTTTTCTCTAAATAATACAATTAGAACGTTCACTGTAAATAATACAATTAGACAGGTACATGGATAGGACAGGTTTGGAGGGATATGGGCCAAACGCAGGCAGGTGGACTAGTGTAGATGGGACATGTTGGTTGGTGTGTACAAGTTGGTCTGAAGAAGGGTTTCGGCCCGAAACGTTGCCTATTTCCTTCGCTCCATAGATGCTGTCTCACCCGCTGAGTTTCTCCAGCACTTTTGTCTACCTTATATTGTAACTATGTACTTTTCAGAGGTGATCTACACATTTTGTTTGTTACTTGTAGGCTTACATGTATGCAATTTTATATTAAAATGTAGCTTAGATCTGTTTGGTCCATTAACTCCCAGGCACTCCCAAGCGCACATTTTGATTACTTTCCATTCTACCATAATAGACTTTATTTGTATTTCTATGATTCTACAGACCTTGGCTGGGAACCTGGGGCCAAAATTGTTCCCAATTGGGCCCCGAACCTCCTAAGGCCAACCCTGAGCACATCAATTGAAGTTCGAGAAAATCCTTGTGCTATCTTGATCACCACATCAATGTGAAGGAACCAGGTTACGGTCCTCATGAGAAGGATGCTGAGAAACCTAAAGCTGTCAACAATCTCACCAACCTGCTGGCAGGGTTGCATGTGGTAGTGACACACTTATGGAGTTCAACATACAGAGTGAAAAGATTGGAATGTAAATATACCTGATCCTGCTCATCATCTGCAGGTTTTGCTAGGAGGTATCTTTGTGGAGACAATATTTTCAAAGTGAATGTCTTCAATAGTTAGCGGATGCTGAATTTAGCGCTGTAGCAACTATTATTTTAGTGCTGCAGGCACCACATTAGTTCCTAAATGGAGTTTGCTGCAACTTGTTTGCTGCATCTCTTGTTGAACTCCGTTTTGGTGAGTACATTCAAGACCAACCTCTTTATGATTGTCAGCGTAGAGGTAGTGATTCCAAGAATGATCGTAAAAATCATTTTTATAGCACCAAGAGAGTTCCATCAGCGTTCTGGATTTATGTTTCTGTCAGAAGGTTCATCTTCCATACAGAGTTGGCATGGTGCCCGATAAACAAACGGGTCAATGGAGAGGCTGACTAGCGGGAATGACTACTTGGCTGTGGTGGCGTGCAATTGAGTTTCTCTCTTGTTATTTGTAGAATAAGGTAACACGTCATTTAACATTTATGCTGATTTTAAAGCCTTAACACAGAAGGAGGTGAATGTGCTGAATAAAATAATGACTGGGGACCTGTTGTGTAATAATATACGGAGTTTGCAACTTGCCAGCTGTGAAAGGGGTAAGGAAGAAGTTGGACAACATTTCAACTACTTTATTCATATGAACTGATGACCAAGTACTTCTTCCAAAATAGTGGGAGCCTAATACCCACATTGATGAAGCCATATAAGCAGGTCCTGGACATACTGAGGGGAATACAAATAGCCTTCCTCTTCCTCAGAAATATTCAGCATCAGAAAGCTACTGAAAATAACCTGCTCTGCAAGCTGGGGGATATAATTTACAATGCTGTCCTTGTCAATACCAGTACTGTGACTGCTGCACATTTCCACAACGCTCTGTGAATATCAAACTCAATGGTCTCAAGATCTGAATGTGCTATAAGATGAATCCACTCATATGTCTTGAGTTAAAACCAAACTGCTGGATTAACTCAGTCGGGCAGTCAGCATGTGTGGAGGGAAATGAACAGGCGCTGTTTCAGATCGGGGCCCGACTTCAGACTCTGTTGTACATTTCCTTTGCCCATTTCCTTCTGCAGAGCTGATCTGATGCGTGTGCGGATGTGGCGCCGACGGACGAGAGGCCGAAGCAAAGAAGTCTCAGGTACCGATCTGACGTTTCAGCCTCGTTTCCATTCCGTTCTTTGGCTTCGACGTCTTTGCTTCGGCTTCTGGTCTGTCGGCGCCATGTCCGGGTACCGATATGATGAGTTCCTCCAGCAGTTTTGTTTCACTCAAGATTCCAGCATCTGTAGCTTCTTGTGCATTCATATGCCTGTTATCCTTGACTTCAAGCTGCTAGTAACTGTGCTGCATGTTTGGCATTTCAAATCAGGCTTGAGCTTTGAGCTGCCTGTATTATTCAAAGACTGCATCCCTATTGTGGGCCAGGGTGGGGACAAACATTTCCTGGTGTGTCCGACCTAATGATTACAGCTGTTTAGTTTTGTTTAGTTGAGTTTATTGTCACGTGTACCGAGGTACAGTGAAAAGCTTTTGTTGTGTGCTATCCAGTCAGCAGAGAAACAATACATGATTACTATTGAGCCATTTACAGTGTTAATGATACATGATGAGGGAATAACATTTAGTGCAAGGTAAAGCCAATAAAGTCCGATCAAAGATAGTCTGAGAGTCTTCAAATGAGGTGGATAGTAGTTCAGGACTGCTCTCTAGTTGCGGTAGGATAGTTCAGTTTAAGAAGACAGCTCATAACCATTATAATACAAGAAATTATCAATGGACATTAAGTGCCGGAACAGAGAGCAGTGCCCATAGTCCATCAATGAATGTAAAAATAAGTGAGTCTCTCTCTGCCCTCATTTAAAAAAAAAGAACATATCTGTCACGAGTAGACAAATCCTATGTTTGTGAAGGCAGCAGACAGAGACGCAGACACTGCTTATCCCTGCAACCCGTATGAGGACTAGGTAGAGGGAAGTAAATGCTGGAAATATAGCACCTGGTACAGAGGTATGATACCCTGAATGGGTCACTGATCTTACTGGAAATGACAAGGTCAGAACTTGGTACTCACCAAAACGTTAGCACGCAACAAAAGCTTTTCACTGTACCTCGGTACACATGACAATAAACTAAACTATACTTAGCTAAACTACTTTCTTTGTCACATGTACTGAAGTACGGTGAAATTCATTTTTGTATACTGTTCAGTACAATTATCACGATACATGAGCTCCAAGATACATTTTAGATAAGCATCTCAGAACTTTCTTCATGTAAACTCACTTCACGTCTACAACCCCACTATACACAATATTCCACTGCTCCAATAGTGGCGGTGCCACAATTAACTATGTCTCATTCATTCACAGAGCCCTCACACTCCCATATCTCTCACATCAGATATTTGGTCCATGACAGGATTGTCAAAAAAGACTGTTGTAAACACTCACCCTTTGTTTTTTGCAAGACATGCTCAAGTGGAGCGTGAGGTAGAAAGCTATCACCAGAGGAAGCTGATTCCATCTTACTGGCACATGTTGAAATCCTGCTTCCACATTGAATTTTGATTCTTTGCTCCTTGCACAGCATGAAATAAGAGCACCATCGTATTAGTATGCTTTCCTCAAGAAAGAACAAATCTTTTATAAATTTAGGACACACTGGAATGGCTGCCAGTACTATTGAAATACCAGTTGGCAAATATGTTGTACACAGGATTAGAATTTTTATTCAGTTTATGTGCTTGATTAGTTTAGGATCCCTTGTACAAAACTGTTTCTTTTAGAAACATAGAAACATAGAAATTAGGTGCAGGAGTAGGCCATTCGGCCCTTCGAGCCTGCACCGCCATTCAATATGATCATGGCTGATCATCCAACTCAGTATCCCGTACCTGCCTTCTCTCCATACCCTCTGATCCCCTTAGCCACAAGGGCCACATCTAACTCCCTCTTAAATATAGCCAATGAACTGGCCTCAACTACCCTCTGTGGCAGAGAGTTCCAGAGACCCACCACTCTCTGTGTGAAAAAATTCCTTCTCATCTCGGTCCTAAAGGATTTCCGCCTTATCCTTAAGCTGTGACCCCTTGTCCTGGACCTCCCCAACATCGGGAACAATCTTCTTGCATCTAGCCTGTCCAACCCCTTAAGAATTTTGTAAGTTTCTATAAGATCCCCTCTCAATCTCCTAAATTCTAGAGAGTATAAACCGAGTCTATGCGGTCTTTGTTCATAAGACAGTCCTGACATCCCAGGAATCAGTCTGGTGAACCTTCTCTGCACTCCCTCTATGGCAATAATGTCCTTCCTCAGATTTGGAGACCAGAACTGTACGCAATACTCCAGGTGTGGTCTCACCAAGACCCTATACAACTGAAGTAGAACCTCCCTGCTTCTATACTCAAATCCTTTTGCTATGAAAGCTAACATACCATTCGCTTTCTTTACTGCCTGCTGCACCTGCATGCCTGCTTTCAATAATTGGTGTACCATGACACCCAGGTTGCGCTGCATCTCCCCTTTTCCTAATCGGCCTCCATTTCGATAATAGTCTGTTTTCCTATTATTGCCACCAAAGTGGATAACCTCACATTTATCCACATTTTGCAAGTGGACTTCATAGATTCCAAAAGCTTTACCATATGTCGTCACATCATTTGAGTTGACGATCCTCAACAGAGCAGAAAATCTTTCTGAATCTCCTAAACCAATGATGTGATGCATAATTCTGTTTTTTTTTCCTGACACCAGCTGCTTCATTTATTTGCTTCTTTCCATTTTATATACGTCCATCTGTATTCATACTTAAGTAACTGCTGATGCTGAAATGGCTATAAATTAATTATGTTCGGTGCGTCAATCTGGTTTGCCTTCTAATTGTATTATGTTATTCACTGTGCCTTAACAAACACAGTACTTTGCCACATTATGATTTCCTCCATTTGCAATGTTAAGTTTTAAGTCAATAGTAAAAAGGCTTATGTCAGGTAAAGACAGCTGGGATCAAATGAATACCTTGAGGTGTATAGGAGGTGCGAGAGTACGCATAAGAGGGACTTAACTGTGCTGCTCTAAAGGCTAGAGCTATAAGGAAATGGTTGGATAGGCTGGGTCTTTTTTCTCTGGAGGGTAGGTCGAGGGGTGACCTTATAGTGGTACATAAAATCATAGGGTGAATAAAACTAAATAAATAGTCCAAAACCATGTGTTTATAGTGAGAGGAAGATAGAAATAGGAAAAAGAAATTCATAGTGTTACAGTAGGACTGAAAAAAATGGATGCGAGGGGTGGAAGGGGATGGACTCCACAATGTTTCCGATTTCTGTTCATAATATAAAGTCACTGTATTTTTGGGAGGTGGGTGCAGTCCTAAACCTAAGTCCATATCTCACCTCCCACTGCCTCACTCACTGTGACCCCACTGCCACCACAATGACAATGCATCAGAAGGGAGCTGTGCCTGTGCATCTTGACGTGTCTCACGGTGCCTTATCCAAACCCGTTCCCTGTTTGTGGTAAAGGTACTTGTTGGCAATTCCTGATCTTTGTCGATGACTGACAAGGTGTCAGACCAATCCCGTCCCCGGAGACGTACATGGTACAACAATGTAACTATTTCAAAATGTAACATGGTACAACAGTACTTGCAGCAAATATAGACTTTTTTAAGTGTTTCATACCTATTTATCATTTTGGCTTCATGTGCGTTCAGCGTCAAATTGTTTTTCGGCTTAAAATCTGACAGGGAATGAACATGAAAAGCCTCTGTGGCAATTGCAGCAGCTTGGAGTCATTGCCACCATTTTACAAAAGCAAGCTCAAGCTTCCCCCACCCTCCCTTCTCCCCCCCAGCCAGTGATGTGATGGACATCACTGGATTGTGATCTGGACCAATCGCTGACCTTTGTCGATGACTGACAAGGTGTCGGACCAATCCCGTCCCCGGAGACGTCATGTCCGTTCGGCGACTTTTCGACGTCATGTCCGTTCTGTGTCTTGGCTTTGCGGCGTGGTGTCCATTCGGGTTCGTAGTCTTTCGGCGTGATGCACTTTCGGCTTTGTGTCCTTTCGGCGTGACGTACTTTCCGTTTCTTGGCTTTTCGGCGTGATGTACTTTTGGTATTTTGGCTTCCACTTCTTGCTTCGGCTTCTCGTCCTTCGACGTCCCATCCGGGTACCGTGAATGTGAGGATGATGGAGTGGAACAGCACAGCAATCACCTCATATAAACACCAAAAAACCTCCCACTTTATTTTTAATTGTGCAAGGAGAGAATAATTCAGTCAGAAGTATGAATTCAAAATGAGTGTGGTTTCTGCAAGTCAGTACACTGAATGAGATGCCAATACTTGTAGTGCATGAAGAGTTCAAGTGTCACTTGGGGAGTTAAGAGTTCAAGTCTCAGTTGGGAAAACAGCAGTTGATACTGACTATACTGATGTATGCCTGTGGCCAGAGCAGTGTCTTCAGCAATAAGGCTTCAGTGGTGTTGCAAAAAGGGCAGTGAAATGTTATTTGGTGTCATAGTGCATCGATCTTTAAGTGAAACAAGAGAAAGCTGTACACATGGAGGTCATGAAGCAGCTGTAAGTCCCTGAGGCAGGTTGTATCCAAGAACTAATGAGAGCACATTCAATGGGATTGGAAATGCCAAGGTGAATGCAGGTGCTTTACAATGCCTGGTTAATCAGCAATGCACTTTTGCTGCAGGCATAGCAAGATGATTTGCAATGCATATACGCAGAATTTAAATAAAACAGAAAATGCAAATATCCAATGAGGCAGCATTTGTGATTGGAGAACCACAGTTAACATATTTGCTGATGGTTCTATCAGATCATCAGGGTCTTCAAATATTAATTGGAGCAAGAGACTTTAGATGTCATCTGGTCTGCTTCGTTTTACCAGCCTTTTCTGGTTTATCACACACCCAGCATTTTGCTTCTGCCTTACATAATTGAATCATTTTCTAACATTCACATCAATGTTACTGAAGTTGCCTCAGACATATGAAGTTCGGGACAATGGAAGGTTTAACATAAATCTTCAAGGTTTCTTGCAGCAGGAACGACCCATGTGAACTCTGTCAAGGAGGGATAACATTTGTACACAGCTGTAAACACCCCTTTGTCACAAAATACCCAATATACCCAATCATTGGTGCTTCCCTTCGTCTACTCCCACTTGTATATGTTTCTATTGGAAAACTTAGGTTTCGGTTTCATATTGTTAACAATGTTGGCATCAACATTATTCAATTGCAGATTTACCTCCGACTAGCATACGTGGAATGAGGGCAGGGTATATTCTGCAAGCATTGATGGTTCAATCCGACTGCATGATCCCAGCTGCATTCCCTTTTTTCCCAGGAACATTAAGATTATACCACGTGCGCTAGACTTAATTCTCATAAAGGGTGAACTAAGAAGTATCTGCTGGAGTTGTAGAGTCATACAGCACGGAGACAGGCCCTTTGGCCCAACATCTCCAAGCCGACCAAGATGCACCATCTAAGCAAGTTCCATTTCCCCGCATTTGGTTCATATCCCTCCAAATTGTTCCTATCCATATACCTATCCAAATATCTTTTAAATGTTGTTTTTGTACCTGTCTCAACTACTTTCTCAGGAGGCTTGTTCCCTCCATATACCCTCCATTCTCTGTGAAACAGGTGCTCCTCCACTTCCTATTATATCTTTCCCCTCGCGCTTTAAACCAGTGCCTCATTCTTGATTCCCCTACCCTGGGAGAAAGACAGTGCATTCACCCTAGAATATCTATTCCCCTCATGATTTTATATGATCACCCCTCAGCCTCCAGCACTCCAAGGAATAAAGTCTTAGCCTGCCCAATCGGACTTTGCAGGCTTTACCTTGCACTAAACGCTATTCCCTTATCATGTATCTATACACTGTAAATGGATTGATTGCCAGTAAGATGGGATCAGCTTCCTCTGGTGATAGCTTTCTACCTCACGCTCCACTTGAGCATGTCTTGCAAATAACAAAAGGTGAGTGTTTACAACAGTCTTTTTTGACAATCCTGTCATGGATCAAATATCTGATGTGAGAGTGTGAGGGCTCTGTGAATGCATGAGGCATAGTTAATTGTGGCACCGCCACTATTGGAGCAGTGGAATATTGTGTATAGTGGGGTTGTAGACGTGAAGTGAGTTTACATGAAGAAAGTTCTGAGATGCTTATCTAAGATGTGTCTTAGAGCTCATATATAGTGATAGTTGTACTGAACAGTATACAAAAATGAATTTCACCGTACCCATGTGACAAAGAAAGTAGTTTAGTTTAGTATAGTTTAGTTTATTGTCATGTGTACAGTGAAAAGCTTTTGTTGCATGCTAACGTTTTGTTGAGTACCAAGGTCCGACCTTCCATTTCCAGTAAGATCAGTGACTCACTCGGGGTATCGTACCTCTGTCCTAGGTGCTATATTTCCAGCATCCTCTACCTAGTCCTCACATTGGTTGCAGGGATAATAACTGGACTATGGGCACTGCTCTCTGTTCTGGAACTTAATGTCCATTGACAATTTCTTGTATTAAGATGGTTATGAGATGTCTTCTTATACTGAACTATCCTACCAGAACTGGAGAGCAGTCCTGAACTACTATCCACCTCATTTGAAGACTCACAAACTATCTTTGATCGGTCTGTGCTGACTTTTTCTTGCACTAAACGTTATTCCCTCAATATGTATCTGTACACTGTAAATGGCTTGATTGTAATCATGTATTGTCTTTCTGCTGACTGGTTAGCATGCAACAAAAGCTTTTCACTGTACCTCGGTATACGTGACAATTAACTAAGCTGAACTGAACCTCTCTCTTTAGTTTGGGCCCTCGAGTCTTGGCAACATTCTCATAATCTTTCCTCTAACAAGATGACCAGACTCGACACAATACTCTAAGTACGGCCTCACTATCATCTTGCACAACTATAACATAGTGTCCTAATCTCTATACTAAATTTCCTGACTAATGAAGGCCAGAATACCAAAAGCCAAGTTCATCACCCTGCAATACCACTTTTAGGGAACTACTAGACTAAGCGGGACACGTTGGGTTCCAGCTTCACACGGGAGGGCTGGTCCCCCAACGCAATATTCCACATCTCCACCAATTCCAATATTGCTGGCCAGTGGGGGGCGGGGTGATTTCTGTAGCGCTCGCATGGTGTTGTGGGCCAAAGGGACTGGTTTCCAGAGGGCTAGTATGGACATTGTAGGCCGAATGGTTTCTTGGGCTGGCAGCTCAGTCACTGACACCACACATGCTCACACACTCACACGCTCACACACATTCACATGCTCACACACACACACATATACACACTCACATACACACATACGCACACACACACACACTTACACTCATACTCGCACACACACACACACACTCTCACACACACACTCACACACATACACTCACACACACACACTTACACTCGCGCACACACACTTACACTCGCGCACACACACTTACACTTATACTCGCGCACACACACTTACACTTACACTCGCGCACACGCACACACACACACACACTCTTACACACACACACTTACACTCGCGCGCACACGCACACACTTACACTTACACTCACACACACTCTCACACACACTTACACTTACACTCGCACACACAAATACCCCTAATACTAAAATGCCAAGTAACTTCAGAACGTGTTGAATATGCAGTGTGTAAAACAAATCTTGAAAGCCTGCTGTACAGGCTGCTGCTCCTGAACCAAAATCATGCTTTAAATAACATCCAACAAACACACTCACCATAGAGCAGTGTTATTCGCAGCTCAGAGAGCCATGACCCTCTGGCTTCCTGGGTCTGGCAGAGACTGAGTGAAGCACGACACTTCCAGGTTTTATAGTTCCTCCCCCTGCTGCCAGCGGGGGCAGTAGAGAGAATGGGGAATTTGTTAAAAATATTAATATCTCTCTCATTTTTCATCAATGGGAAAAATCCTCTGGTCCAGGAAGGCGGAGGGGGTCTCTGAGCGAGGTGGCCAAAAATGACAGCCGTAGGTGGCGGCGTTCTCTCGGAAATAGCACCACAGTGGGCCAAAAGCGGTCAAGATCAGACTTTTAATAATATAAGATATACTTGTAATCCCCGAACACTCCAGGGCCCTACCATTCACTGTGAAGCTCCAACCCTGCTTTGAATGGAATACCTCACTCCAATCTGAATTAAACATGATTTGCCATTCATCGGCCCACAGGCCGAGCCGAGCCGAGCTGATCCCATTGCAATTCTTGATTATCATCTTCATAATACCACCTATTTTAGTGACATCTGCAAAATTAATGATCAGGCCTTAAACAGTCTCATCCAAATCTTTGATATAGACAGCAACCAGCAAAGGCCTCAACACTAATCCCTAAGGCACATCACTGGTCCAGTCTGAAAATTACCTACCACCGTATAGGAGAGAACTGCATCAGAAATGTGTCTAGAAATCCATTTTTGTGACCCACATCTTGGAACTACATGAAATTTCCCACAGATTTAGATGAAATATGATTGAGACGGATGTCATAACTCGTCAGTGCTAAAGGTTGTACATTACTTAATTAAACTAATTAGAAAATGAGATTGGGAAAGTAAGCCCCATCTGGTGGCCAAGACCCATATTACACCATGTGGAGCCTATTTCCATCTTGCAGTCCATTTAAACTATATATTATTATACCTATATATATATATATATGACTTGTAAATATGACTGTAATCATATATAATTAAGTATAATTATATTATATAAAAATAATATAATGAATATAATTGTGTGTGTGCTTTTTGAATGAGACTGCTGCAGAGGTCTGGCTCCTGAACCAGCCTAATTCATGGGTGAGGGTAGTTCTTGTGGGTTCCTCCCTTTACTGAACCCCACTGACTGCCAGTGTGCAGAGTGGGGGTCACCGCCATAGTGGGACTGGGACAGTGCCAGGCTGGGTGACAGACCTGTAAGAGTAAGTCTTATTTCTGAGGTAAATGTCACCTCCTGACCAAGAATCGAATGCTCTGATGTTTACTCGATGAGTATTCATTTTAAGCTACAATGATCGGCCAACTGGCGTCCAACTCAATGTCAAACGTGCTTTGATTGGACTAAAAATACTCTACATTTTTCAGTTTTGCCTCCAATTTAATAAAAATGTGCAAGTTTTGTTTTTGTTTTTCAGGGTTGATTTATATAATATTTTTACACAATATGTGAAAATGTCATGTAGTTCTGTGAGTCGGGTCACGAAACTGCACAAAAAAGCTCCTCGGCCCACAGCCTAAGATGCTGGTTTAAACCGAAAATAGGCACAAAATACTGGAGTAACTCAGTGGGGCAGGCAGCATCTTTGGAGAGAAGGAATGTGGTTAGCCTCACTGACAATGGAGGAGGTCTAGGACGAGAAAGTCTGAAGAAGGGTCTCGACCCAAAACATCACCCATTCCTTCTCTCGAGAGATGCTGCCTGTCCTGCAGAGTTACTCCAGCATTCTCTGTCTATCTACCACAACCACCCTCTGGTTCCTATCTGGAAGCCAATTCTGTATCCAGTTAGCTCCAGTTCTTCCTGAATCTTTTGACATATACTTTTCTGATTTTGCTTTGTACTCCCTTTACTTCTTCCTTGTCTCAGCTCATTCCTAAGATCATCACTAGCCCAGTTTCATGACATAGTCGAAGAAGTGGATTTTGTTTTCTTGAATTACATTTTTTTAATTTGCTTGCCTTTTAGATATCGGTAAACAAGAATGAATTACTATAATTTGGACTGCACTTTGGAAACCAATAAGCTATATTATTTGTAGAACAGATTGCTGGCATTATTGCACTAAGTTATAGATTTTTAAAGGTTAATGCAATTTGGTTCAGTTACCTGGTGGGGCATCAATAGAGATGCTAACATGACAGCTGAACTTTCCCTTCAGAACTTGAACACAAAAATATCAGGAAATTCCTTTGCAATAATGAGGGAGCATTTCAGACATATCATGATGAATTGGAAATTTGTATTTAAAGGTTGGAAACCTGAGACTGTAGCCTTGGATGTTCTGCGATCAATATTTGTTTGAGTGTGTCTTGTCAGAAGCAACTTGAAATGTTGAATGTGACATGTTTTTTGATCTCACTTTTTTTTGTGCTACTCTTTGAATTTTCTTGCAGTTGTTGAATGTTAAAAAAATGAAACTTAACATTCTACCTACCATTCGCAACCTACCGATTTCCTTGACCTGCTGAGCTCTTCCAGTATTTGCTATTTTCTTTCAGATTATTGCATTTTGCTTTCCATAATTGAATCTTTTAAACATTTGCATTAATGCTTGGGATGCTCCTTTGAGCATTTAAAGCAGGGTGCAAAGAAAAAAATAAGGTCACTCTTTATAGTTTATGTGTAAAAGTACATGAGCAGGAAAAACTCAATGCATATTCTGTAAGGAGGAGGCTGGGTGGTTACATCTCTGAGGCTGTAGAGGATTTTTGAATTTACCTTCCTCACTTAAGGAGTCTTCCATAATAGATTTAGGAACGATCTGAAGAACAGCACAATGCGGAAAGTCCATTCTTAACTTTAAAATGTTCTCTTCAGTAGATATTCCAGGAAAAGTGAGGCAATGGGGGCTGTGAGCCCTGTACTGAACTCAAAATATTTGTGGGGTCAAACTCCTGATGTTCTACACTTACACGGCACAGCTTTCAGGCTTGTGTTAAAGAGCTTGTCCTTCTGGAGTGACATAGAATCATGCTAAAGAACCAGGTGCTGTCCTCTCTGCAAATAATGGACTGAGGTTGTAATCAAAGGTTTTGGCCATATTTGCCATGGTGATAATAATGATATATATGATGAGAGCACACCGCTGTGATCTTATTGTTTGGATTTTGTAAGGAATGGTCTCTTACACACAGAGTCTTTACTACTATTTTATTCACTAGTCAAATACATCGCAGCCCTAGCTGTACGTGGTCCGTCACGGATGCTAGAGAGAGAACCAGGGGTGGGAAGGTCACAATTATACTGAATGGTAAGGGGAATGGTTAGTGGTGGATATGTCACTATATTTAAAGGCATACAGACATATTATCGACAGATTTGGCAGCACTTTCCTTGGGCAGCTGGAATTATGCTCAGAGTCATGTCTGCATCAAATTGTGGGGTCCCAGTTGGTAGCCAGTAGAATTTCCTCTTCACCCCACCCTGGACTTCCCAGAAAACAAAGCTACTGAGGAGTTGATTCAAGATATTATGCTTTTGAACTGGCAGTACCATTGGTTTTGTGCAATACTGTAACAAGACAATTATTACATCAGCTGCATGTCATTTGTCTTTCTTAATTTTCGGTTCCATTTCTTTTTCAAGTGTGGTCTCACACCTACCTTCACTTCTTTAATGGAGTTTGAATGTAGGCTTTGATCAGGTTTCATCAGAGCACCCGTCCAACTATTTGCATCTATATAACTCTTTTAATGTAGAGAAACGTCCCAAGGGCTTCACAAGGTCATATTCATTAAGATTACTGATAAACCAATTAAGGAGATATGAGCAAAAGCTTTGGCAATGAGGCATTTTAAGAAGCTATATTCTGCAGTGTTATACTCTTTTTGAAAGCTGTCTTAAACTGTTAGCTCACCTTCTTTACTTTGGGAGGTAGCCTAAATACAACTGACTTTGACATATTATTAACTGACAGGCTAGTGATCAATAGCTTCACACATTCCCTCCAGAGGGCTCAGTGCTTTCAGTTCTCTATTAATAATTGTCTGGAGGACTACTGTAATTTGAAAGCCCTCATACTATTGTTAATATAATTCAGTCCCAATGAATAGCTTTTACTCCAGAATGGTATCAGAGATTGCTTGAATTAACAAGTTGCAGATTTTAACTTAGCCCTTAGCCACAAGGGCCACATCTAACTCCCTCCTAAATATAGCCAATGAACTGGCCTCAACCACCCTCTGTTGCAGAGAGTGGTGGGTCTCTGGAGCTCTCTGCCACAGAGGGTGGTTGAGGCCAGTTCATTGGCTATATTTAGGAGGGAGTTAGATGTGGCCCTTGTGGCTAAGGGGATGGGAGGGTATGGAGAGAGGGCAGGTACGGGATACTGAGTTGATGATCAGCCATGATCATATTGAATGGCGGTGCAGGCTCGAAGGGCCGAATGGCCTACTCCTGCACCTAATTTCTATGTTTTTTTTTAATAAAAATCTCTGAAAAGAACATAGAACATAGATGAATACAGCACAGTACCAGGCCCTTTGGCCCACAATGTCAATGCTGAACAGGATACCAAGTTAAACTAAACTCCTCTGCCTTCACATCATCTATATCTCTCCATTCCCTGCATATCCTTGTGCCCCATCCAAGGGCCGCTTAAATGCCACTATCATATCTGCCTCCATCATTGGCCCTGGCAGCATGTTCCAGGCACCCACCACTCTCTGAGTAAAATCTTACCCCGCACATCTCCTTTGAACTTCGCTCTCCTCACCACCTTGCCTTTGTCCTTTCTACCCTGGGAATAAGGTTGTGACTGTTTACCCTATCTATGCCTCTCATGATCTTCTATCAGGTCTGCTCTCAGCCTCTGAAGCGCCAGAGAAAACAATTTGAGTCTGTTCAACCTCCCACTATAGCCGGCACCCTCTACTCCAGGCAGCATTCCTCTTCCTCACCCTCACCGAAACCTCCACATCCTTCCTATAATGGGACAGTCACAACTACACACAATACTTCAAATGTGGCCCAACCAAAGTTCATAGAAAACCACAACATGACTTCCTGACTCTTATACCAATAAAGGCAAGCATATCATACGCCTTATTTACCACTCTATTTACTTGTCCACTTTCAGGGATTGCTCTGTACATCATTGCTGTAAAGTGTCATTCCATTAACTGTTCCTTCCCTCACATTCAATCTTTCGAAGAATAACAGCTAAGAGGGTATTGTTGAGAAGAAAAACTTCCCATCATTGACCCAGAGAAATGAAAACCATTGAAGTGAATGCAATACTTGATTTGTTTAGGTTTAATCAGAATAATGAGACCTTGAGCTTCTTTGGTTCCCCTGAGGTGATGCAGTATAAAATGTGCAGTAATAATTAGAGCACTTTACTGAAAATAGGAAAATAGTTCTCAAATGGTACTTGCGCGACAACAAACCCAAATCAACAAAGAAAGTAGATGAAATGTTTAAGAAAGAATTGCAGATGCTGGAAAAATCGATGGTAGACAAAAATGTTGGAGAAACTCAGCGGATGAGGTAGCATCAATGGAGAGAAGGAATAGGCAATGTTTCAGTCGAGACCTTTCTTCAGGCTGACGTCGGGGGGGGCAGGAAAAAGAAAAGGAGGTGGCGGAGACAGTAGGCTTGCGGGAGAGCTCGGAAGGTGAGGGAATGGAGGGAGAAAGCAAGGACTACCTGAAATTAGAGAAGTCAATGTTCATACCACTGGGGTGTAAACTCCCCACGTTCTGAAGAAGGGTGTCGACCTGAAACATTGCCCATCAATGTTCTCCAGAGATGTTGCTTGACCCTGAGCTACTCCAGTACTTTGTGACTTTTTTTTAAAGAATAATTTGTTCTTCTATTGAAGCATGTGTTTGAAATGTAAGGAAGGAGACCAGACCACTGACACTCCTTTCCTCATTATCCACCAAAGGCTTATTATATTATATACGATAATCTACAGATTTTTATTTACATCAAGGAAGGAAACAGTGAAGTTTGGATATATCTACATTTTATTTATCATATCACACATAAGCACTAACTTGTGAATTAACCTTTCAATTAAACCTTTGTTTGTCTAAATTGGGCTTAGCAAATCGAAGGATTTTATTTTCCAGGAATCAATAGGCCCATCACACCCAGGTCCTTCCTAAGGCAAATGAGTTGTCAGAAGCAAGGGTCTAGAGCTCTGAAAATACTTTATTTCGATTTTTGAAACTCCTTTTGTTCCTATAGACCTGAAGTGACTGCATAAATATTACTCAGTAACACCTTTTATATCCTAGGTGGTTTCAACTTCATGAAACTGTCAGTTTGAAAAATGCTGCGTGTTCTCGTTTTGTTACAGTTAGAGGTATCGTGTGGTGAGGTGCCTCAAGCAATGTTGGCAAACGTAGCCCGTCAAGCATAGCTGCAGTTGAACTCTCCCCTCCACAGATTCTACTGCTCACGTCCAAACCAGGAGCAATTTACAGTGGCCTTTAAGACACCCTTCTTTGGATGTGGGAGGAAACCGGAGCACCTGGAGGAAAGCCACGTGGCCACTGAAAGGACTTGGCCATCATGAAGACAGCACCAAAAATCAGGATTAAACCAAGATTGTTGGAACTGTGAAGTATTTTCTGCTAGCTGCACCACTGCTCCGCCCATTAATTGAAGCTAATGATCAGGTTACTGAAGAGCAGAACGGGCTCAAGGGTCTGGATGACCTGCTGCCACCGCCACTATTTCTTATGTCGGATGATTTACCGATGTGCGGCAGCAGCAGTTTGTACCATGTACAGGATGCACTGATTCCTGAGACAGCACCACACAAACCCATCACCTCCACTGGCTAGAAGGACAAAAGCAGGGAGAGCAAGGTAGCACCAGAACCTGGGACCTTCCCCCCGAGGCACATACCATTCTGACTTGGACATTCACCGGCATTCCTTCACCATTGCTGGGTCAAAATCCTGGAACTCCCTCACTAACAGCATTGTGAATATAATCCCATTTCAAGGGGCTGGAGAGGTTCAAGAGGGAGCTCACCACCGCCACCATCTCAAGGACAATTAGGGATGGCCAATAAAATGCTGCCTAATGCTGGCAAGCCCACATCCCTTGAATGCACAAAAGCAAATGTGGTTTTATTATATAAAGGGACTAAAAATGAATTTGAGTCATAATCGTGAGGCAAATTGACTTGAAATGAAGAGAACAAGAAAGGCTGAGTGGATGGGATGAAGGAATGTGACGTGTGTTAGAAAAATAATTAGAAGAGTATATGGCCACGCAAATTGGAGGTACTCATATTTCACGGGCAGCTTATAACCCAACGTTTTTTTAGGGAATGGGGGTTCCCCTCTCCCATCTTAGATGAGGCCCTCACTTGCGTCTCCTCAGTACCCCGCAGCTCCGCCCTTGCTCCCCCTCCCCTCGTCGCAACAGAGAAAGAGTTCCTCTAGTCCTTACCTTCCACCCCATCAGCTGTTGCATACACCACATGATCCTCCGAAATTTCCGCCACCTCCAACAGGATCCCACCACTAACCACATTTTTCCATCGCCACCTCTTTTTGCCTTCCGCAGAGAACGTTCCCTCTGCAACTCCCTGGTTTGGTTAACTCATCCCTTCCCACCCAAACCACGCCCTCCCCAGGTACCTTCCGCTACAACTGCAGAAGATGCAACACCTGTCCCTATACCTCCTCCCTCGACTCTGTCCGGGGACCCCGACAGTCCTTTCAGGTTAGACTTGCACCTCCTCCAACCTCATCTGCTGTATCTGTTGTTCAAGATGTGGACTCTTATACATCGGCGAGACCAAACGCAGACTGGGCGATCGTTTCCCGGAACACCTTGGCTCAGCCCACCTGAACCAACCTGATCTCCTGGTTGCTGGACACTTTAATTCTCCTTCCCATTTCCCCACAGACCTTTCTGTGCTAGGTCTCTTCCATTGTCAGAGTGAGGCTAAACACAAATTGGAGGAACAGCATCTCATATTTCGCTTGGGCAGTTTACAGCCTAGTGGTATGAAAATTGATTTCTCCAACTTCAAGTAAACCTCTATCCCTCCCCCACCCAAGTCGCACTAGCTTCTCATTTTCACCCTACAAACTACTAGCAATGGCCTGTTTCCTTTATCATCGTTACTTTTTGCATATCTTTCAATCATTGTTCGTTATCTCTCCACATCATCATCTATATCTCTTGTTTCCCCTCTCCCTAACCGGTCTGAAGAAGGGTCTCGACCCAAAACGTCACCTATTCCTTTTCTCCAGAGATGCTGCCTGGCCCGCTGAGTTTCTCCAGCATTTTGTGTCTATCTAGTGTTAAATATCTGAACTTAGGCTGATTTTGCTGGTGATCAAGGGGATCAGCTACTGGGTAAAAGCTCGTTCCATACACACCACCACCTGTTTGTGTGAAAAAGTTTCCCCTCAGATTCCTGTAAATATCTATCCCCCTTCACCTTAAACCTATGCCCTCTAGTTCTTAATTCACCTACTCAGGGCAAGAGACTATGTGCATCTACACGATCTATTCCTCCCATCATTTTATAAACCTCCATAAGATCACCCCTCATCCTCCTGTACTCCAGGGAATTGAGTCTCAGCCTGCTCAACCTCTCCCTATAGCTCACACCCTCGTGTCCTGACAACATCCTTGTAAATCTTCTCTGCACCCTCTCCAACTTAATAACATCTTTCCTATACCATGGTGCCCAGAGCTGAACACAATACTCTAAATACGACCTTACCAGCGTCTTAGATAACTGCAACAAATATCCCAACTTCTATACTCAATACTCTGATGGATAAAAAGCTTATTTTACCACCCCAACTACCTGTCATGCCACCTTCAAGGAACTATGTACCTGCACTCTTAGATCCCTCTGCTCTACAACATTGCCCAGAGCCCTACCGTTCACTGTACCATGTTAGACTTTTCAAAATGCAATATCTCACATTTTCTGTATAAAATTCCATCAACCATTATTCAAAGGGTGAAACCGTTCTTCAGTCACTTCCTCGACGGAGAGGCGACTTTTTCCATGTCGCTTCTCCGCCTCCCCTCTCGCGTCCTAACGGCTTGGATTGGAGCGGCCTTTCCCAGAGTCGGGCCCAGAGCTTCAGCAGTGGGCGCAGTGGACTTTTCCATCGCAGAGTGGGGGCGAACCCATGCCGGGGGTCGCCAGAAAGGAGTGCTCGTTCGCTGGCCTGGTGACTTTGGCATCATGGGGCTGTGGACTGCGGAGCCCCATGATGCCATGGGCAGGGCCTGGACTTAGCATCCGGAGTCTGGGATCCCTTGCCTGGGATCGCCAGAGAAGAGCTCCGACCGCCGGCCTGCGGCCTATAACATCCTGAAGCCACGGTCTTCGTTAGGAAAGCGGCCGATTTGGGCACTCCAAGTGGCGGAGTGTGTTCAACTGTCCCGACGTCGCAGTTTCAATCATCCCGACGAGAGGGCCTGTACATCCGGCCACTCGTAGCGGCGACTATGGAGGGTTTATGGCCCCGACCGCGAATGAACAAAGGAGGACTGACTGCACTTTGTCGCCTTCCACCAACATGTAGCATGCTGTGGTGGATGTTTGTGTTAAATCCTATTATGTATTGTGTGTTCTTTTTTTCAGCTGTATCGCTGCTTGCAAATTCATTTCACTGTACCTTAGTTGGTGCATGTGACAAACAAATGTTTGACTTTGACTTTGACTTCAACCCATCTGGCCAACCGATCAAGTTCCTGCTGCAATTTTTGACAACCATCTTCACTATCTGAAATACCACTCACTTTTGTATCACCTGCAAATTTGCTAATCTTGCCATGTACATTCTCATCCAAATCATTGATATAGATAGCAAACAGTATCGAACCCTGAGGCGCACCACTAGTCACGGGCCTCCAGTCCGAGAAGCAACCTTCCACTATCACCCCCAGCTTCCTTCCATGAAGCCAATTTTCTATCCATTCAGCTAAATTTCCTTGGATCCAATGCGATCTAACCTTCCAGAGCAGCCTACCATTGTGGACTCATGCCAAATGTTTTGCTGAAATCAATATATACAGCATCTACAGCTCTGCCTTCATCAACCTTTTTGGTCACTTATTTCCAATAGTTTGCAAACCCTTCAAGAGATTTAGAACATTTATGGGGATGCAATGGAAAGTGGAATATGGTTCTATTTGAGCAGTAACTAATGCTAATTATTATATTTAAAAAAACCCCACTCATATTGGTCGTAATCATATTAAATTTTTATTTACAGACTGGCCATCATACTTCCATCACAGAACACTAAAAGATATCTTGCTAAGTCTGAAGAAGGGTCTCGATCCGAAACATCGCCCATTCCTACTCTTCAGAGATGCTGCCTCACCCGCTGAGTTACTCTAGCATTTTGTGCCTATCTTGCTAACTCATGGCAGGAATCCATCTTTTGTTCAGTTAATGATGTGCAAGTAACATGCACATTATCAGTAATCTGTAAGTGGAGGTGGCAGCAGTGATCAGTAAGTGTTGCCAGCATTAGTAAGCGGAGCATCTCTTAGTTGATGTGGAAGGAAGGATGCACAATTCGGTAAAAATCTTGCACAAACGACCCGTGAGGAAGTAGCACCGGCAATAAGTAGAATAACTTTAATCAGAAGGTCATGCCCACACCCTCGCTGAAAGTTCTGACAGCAATAACAAAGGCGGCTTTCACAGCCAAATGTCAAGACTAATTGGTATGTTCACACCACAGAGACATGTACTGTGCACTGCACGCTGTAACTAGCACAGCAGCAGCTACTCAGCCACCTGGATCCCTGGATAACCTGCTCAATTATCAACAATGTCTGCCTTTTCATCAGCTTTCCCATTACTGTTTTCTAACTACAAGAAATTTTATGCTGCCTGAGTGAAATTTGAAATGTTGAAATTTTGAAATCCCTCGGAAATGTTGAAGGGGTGAACGAAGAAAGTATAGCTGACAAAATTCCCCATAATGTTCAGTTCCGTTCAGTTTAGTTTATTGTCACGTGTACAGTGAAAAGCTTTTTTGTTGTCAGCAGAAAGACAATACTTTATTTTCTTTTTTATATATCACATTTAAAAACAACTCATGTTGACAAAAGTTCTGTGCATAGAAGAATTTGGGTTGCAATACAGCTATACAAATAAAAAGAAAGGCACAACACACTATAGAATTTAACATGAACGTCCCCCCACAGCGGAATCAACATTTTCTACTGTGAGGGAAGGCAATAAAAGTTCAGTCCTCTTCCTCTATGTTCACCCGTGGTCGGGGCATATTGAGGCCTCCGCAGTCGCCGCAGTCGCCGCAGCGGAGGCCTGATGTTTCAGGCCCTCTCGCTGGATGATGGAGCTCCGGCTTCGGAAGAACACTCTCAGTGGCTTGGAGTTCAGAATCGGCCGCTTTCTACAGGAGACCGCGGCTTCCGAAGTCTCCTGTAGGCCGAGCTGGGCGGAGCTCCAACACTGGCGACTACAGTGAAAGATTCCAGGCCTCCGCGAAGTTAAAGTCAGCGGCGCCCGCACTGAAGCTCCGCAACCACAGCTCCACGATGTTGGAGTCGCCATTCTCAGCATTCCGGAGCTTACCACACGGCAATCCACGGTAAGGCATCACCCGCTCAGCGATGGTACTTCAGCTCTGGCCAGTCTCCGGTAGGAAACTCCACTCCAGACCAGTTGTTAGGCCGCGAGGAGGAGGCGAAGATGTGGCTCAGAGGAAAGACGCATCTCCGACCAGGTAGGGACTGAGAAAAACAGTTTCGACCTCCCCCCCCCGCCCCCCACATAAAAAGACTTGAAGACCTCCAAAACAAAACTTTTTAACACACTAAAAATTAAAAAATGGTGAAAGGACGAACAGCTGCAGGCGGGGCAGCCATACTCAACGGCGCCACACTCCGATTATAATCAATCTATTTACAGTGGATAGATACATGATAAGGGAATAACATTTAAGGGCCTGTCCCACTTAAGTGTCCTTGGCACGCAAATTACGCGACCTCCTGATCGCGGTGAGGCGCATGGGCATTGTATGGCCATGCGGGGCCGGTCCCACTGAGAAGTGTTGAGGGGTTTGGAGTTGTGCACGACATTGCGCGGGGCTCCGAAATTTTTGTAGCAAACGAAATCTTCGCGCGCCAATGGCCTGTCGTGTAACTGACGGCCAAAGTGGGACAGGCCCAAGACCCTGGCGCGACGCAATGTCTCACCTCCAACAGCAGCAGAAGCAGGCAAACGATCGCCGAGCTCGGCCTGGGGCTCACGGCCGTTGCCGTCTGGATCTGCCCCCACTTCTACTCTTAGAGCAGAGCCAAGAAAATTAAAGATAGACACAAAATGCAGGAGTAACTCAGCGGGACCAGCAGCATCTCTGGAGAGAAGGAATGGGTGATGTTTCTGGTCAAGTCTGAAGAAGGGTCTCGACACGAAACATCATCCATTGCTTCCCTCCAGAGATGCTTCCGGTCCCGCTGAGTTACTCCAGCTTTGTGTCCATATTCAAATGACGTCACACGCTCCAGATGGCTGTGCGTACGCAATAAATCGCGTGCGACCTTCGCGAGACCGTCGCGGCTCAACTCGACAACGAGGTGGCGTAATTTGCATGCCAAGGACACGTAAGTGGGACGGGCCCTTTAGTGCAAAGTAAAGCGAGCAAAGTCAGGTCAAGGGACCGAGGGACATCAGAGGTAAATGCAAATGAATATCACTCCACTGAAAAAGGCTTTACCATCCACAGCGGAGGGTATTGAGGCACTGAAACTTCAGAATCAGAATCAGAATCAGAATGCTGTTTATTATCATTGAAACATAGGTTCAAACAAAATTACGTTCCTGCAGTTATAACAACAAAAAAAAAACACTGCAGTTATAACAAAAAAAAACAAAACACACAATTAACACAATTCCACACAAACATCCATCACAGTGAATCTCCAAACACCTCCTCACTGTGATGGAAGGCAAAAGTCTTATCTCTTCCCTGTTCTCTGTTCTTTATTCTTCTCCCGCAGTCGAGCAGTCAACCTGCTGCATCGAGCTGATCGAGGCTCTTGATGTTAGTGCCCCCGGTGGGCGATGGTAAGTCCCGCGGCCGTTTAAGCTGCTACGGGCGATGTAAGGCCCCGCTCCAGGTCAATTTAAATCCCTCAATTCGGGCGGGTGAAGTTTGCCGTTGCAGGAGCTCCGAAAAGCAGTCTCCCTCCCGATGTTACCGTCCACAGGGCCCGCAGCCAAAGCCTTCGAAGCTCCGAAGTTGGGTCGCACACAGCGCTCCGCACTCCAAAGTCGGCCAGCTCCACGATGGTGAGTCCGCAGACTCTGCGACTGGAGCCCCAGGTCGATTCCGGTTGGAGGCCGCCGGCTCCATGATGTTAGGCCCTAACGACAATGGAGACTCGACAAGGAAAAAGTCAGGTCCCCGTACAGGGACGAGATTAAAAAGTCCCCCCCTGCTCCCCCACGTATACACAGCTAAAAATAATATAAAACTAAAACCAAAACATACACCTAACAGGACAAAAAGAAAAAAAAGACAGACGGACTGCGGAGGCCGCTGCCGCGAGGCACCACCAACTTGTTCTTTAAGACTATATTATGTTGTTGGACAGGAAGGATGCAGAGAGTCCAGAAAGTGTTGCTTGTATCACGAGAGATGTAGTGTTCTGACGAAATTGTTCCACCCTCTTCCCTCCACTACCTGTAGCCAAGTTTGGATGTCAGTCACTAAGCCATCGTTATTGTTCATATGCAGTTTTTATAGCCCTGAACTCTGTAGGCAGTCATCAATAATTTGCGACAGAATGTTTTGCTGTGGTTTGCAACTTAGCCCGACATGATGTCATGCTGACACTGAACTCTGTTGGATCGTTTTTGCTCAAAGCGAGGTCTATGTGTGCTCTCGCCGGATCATGTTCACCAGAGTTTACTGCCGGTGTGGAGGTTGTAAGTGAGTGTGCAGGCCTTAGACTGTGTGTCCAGAACTTGTTTGTTGAAGTCAACCTTCATCCTTTAAGCCAGGACTGCACTGTGTGTTCATGAAGCAGGCCACACTCAGTGTGCTGAAGATAGACACAAAAAGCTGGAACGTTTCAGGTCGAGACCCTTCCTCAGTGTTGAGCTGCTGGATGTTTAGCAGGTGCATTCAACAGACTGCAATACTGACACCAATAACAAAGGTGACTTTTAAAGTCATGTGTCAAGACTAATTAGTATGTTCACACTAAAGACACATGTACTGTGCACAGCACGCTATAACAAACATGGAGGGTGGGGAGTGGGGTAGATAATAGGAGAAATGGGTGTGCAGGAAAGAGAGAGAGTGTTGAGAGATATTATTTGAAATTGGAAAATTCCATGTTCATACCACTGGGTTGTAAACTACTCCAGCAGAATATTAAGTGCTGTTCTTCCAGTTTGCATGTGGTCACACTCTGGCACGGGGTGAGGCCAAGAACAGAAAGGGCAATATGGGAATGGGAAAGGGAGTTCAAATGGGACCAACCAAGCAATCCAGCAGGGCCTGGTGGACTGAGTACAAGTGTAGAGTGAAATGGTTTCCTGGTGTACGCTTCATCTCGCTGATGTAAAGGAGGCCACATCAGAATCACCAAATGCAGTAGACGAGTTTTGAAGGGGTGCATGTGAAATTCTATCTCACCTGGAAGGGCTGCTGGAGTAACCTTGACTATGCCTCCTCCCGTCCTGCCATTTACAAGGACGCCATCCCTTACTCTCAATATCTCCATCTCTGCTGCATCCGCTCCCATGATAAGGCTTTCCACTCTTGGACACCTAAGATATCCTCTTTCTTCAGTAAACATGTTTTCCCACTGGCTGCTGTGGAGAAACCCCTCACACAGCTATTCTCTGTGTGTCGCAGTTTTGCTCTGACCACTTCTTTTTAGTTCAGTTCATTTCAGTTTAGGCTATTGTCACGGTCTACCGAGGTACAGTGAAAAGCTTTTTTGTTGTGTGCAAACCAGATGGCAGAACCACAATACATGATTACAATCGATCCATTTACAGTGTATAGATGCATGATAAGGAAAAAACATTTAGTGCATGGTAAAGCCAGTAAAGTCCAATCAAGGATAGTCTGAGGGTCATCAGAGAGAGATAGTAGTTCGGCACTGCTGTCTGGTTGTGGTTGGATGATTCAGTTGCCTGATAATAGCTGGGAAGAAACTGTCCCTGAATTTGGTGGTGTGCGTTTTCACACTTCTACACGTTTTGCCTGATGGGAGAGGGGAGAAGAGGGAGCGGCCAGGGTGCGACTTGTCCTTGATTATGCTGCTAGTTGCCGAGGCAGCATGACGTGTAAATGGAATCAATTGGAGGGAGGTTATTTTGTGCGATGGTCTGAACTGCGTCCACAAATCGCTGCAATTTCTTGCGGTCTTGGATGGAGCTGTTCCCAAACCAAGCTGTGATGCATCCTGATAAATTCTCCCCAGATGGACCAGAGATAGAGTTCCCATGGTGCACAGTTTTCACCCCACTAGCATCCACATCCAACACATGATTCTCCGTCACTCCTGCCACTTCAATGTGATCCCACCACCAGTCGCATTTTCCCATCCCCACCCCTCGCTGCCTTCTGCAGAGACTGCTACCACCGCAAATCCTTATTTCACTCATCTCTGCCCACCCAACCTGTCCCCTCTGTCAGGTATTTTCCCCTGCAACCACAGGAGATGTCGCAACTGTCCCTACACCTCCTCCCTCACCTCCATCCAGGGGCCTCAGCAGCTCTTCCAGGAAGATGAGACAGAGTTTCACATGCATCCCTTCAAACCACATCTACTGAATTCGATGCTGCTGATGTGGCCTTTATATCTGTGAGACCAAGCATAGACCAGGCGACCATTTTCCCGAACATCTACGTTAGTCTGCCAAGGCCTGCTGGATCTCCCAGTTGCTAATCATTTAATGCTGCTTCACATTCCCATACCGACCTTTCTGGCCTGGGTCTCATCCATTGCCAGAATGAAGCCACATGCAAACTTGAGAAATAGCACCTCATATTTTGCTTGGTTAACGTACAACCCAGTCAAGTCAAGTCAAGTCAAGTCAAGTTTTATTCGTCACTTGCACATAAAGTGGTATGAAAACTGAATTCTCCAATTACAAGTAATACGCCCTACTCTCTTTCCTGTGTCATTTCCATACTCATCCTAGTTCACCCTTCGGTGCTGGCTCGAAGGGCCGAATGGCCTACTCCTGCACCTATTGTCTATTGTCATAACTATTTCTCCCAACCCCCTGTCACCCTGCTCCTTTCCCCTCCTTTGTACACTCATCTCTCATCCCCATGTATATCATATCCCCTTTACCCCCCCTTTTACCTGCCCCCCAATCCCTCCCACCTGTATCCCTCACTCTGGCTTCACATTTCAGTCCCCTTCTCTCCTTATCTGACAATCTCATCCCCTTTTCACCTCTAGCCTTTGTCACTTACTTCACACATCTGCCAATTCTTTGGGAAGCCATTTGTTGGCACAACCATTGGTTGCAGGAGATGGGAAACCCACTTAATTGATTTACTGGATGTCCTGCACCCCTGGCTGTCGGCCTTGTAAATGCAAACACGTGACTTTCGGCGAGAGACAATGTGGCAAAAAAACACAGTCGTTAAGTTAAAAACATATTCCGTTCAATTTCTCTCTGACCTCCTCCCCTGACGTTTAAGGCCAGTCCAGGGGCTCAAAAGGACAAGTATTATTTATAAAGATGTTTTCTTAATGATGCAGTCTTTGCAACAGACAGAAGCTGATACTTTGACCTTCACATGACAGTCACTCAGCTAAGATACTGGAGGACACAGGAGGATAAATTTGAGTCAAGGCCTTGGGAATCATGGTGCCTGCTTCAATAGTAGACCTTGATTTCCTGCAGCTGTGTGGCAATTTTGTGCGCCTGCATTTTTGAACACCAGTTATGAGCAGCTTAGGCTAACTGTGCAGTTGCTTTGCTGGTCACGGCAGCAGAGGTGATTAGTAACAGGCAGAGACAGCCTGTATTGCTTGGTGGAAGCTTGCATCGTTTAAAGGGGAGGTTCTGGTGCTTAAATCTGAGGCGACAGAGAGGACAGTTGTGTGACAGGGAAGAAGGTTTTAAGAGATTGTTGTGGGGGGGGGGGGGGGGGGGGGGAGGAAAAGAAGAGATATACTTAAGTCGATTACATGCACTTTAGGAAGCAAGATGAGATGCAATGCCAGTGGTGAAAAGAATGAATATTTTACAGGGAGTAGCAAAAACAGAGGAGCAGTTGGCCTATTGGTGCATGGATCAAACGTTGGGTAGTGGAGCAAGTTTTCCCTTGTTCTACAAATGATATAAGAATATCCTGGTAACCGCAGGCTCTCAGTTTAACATCAGTTGTCGGTAAGATTTTAGAAAAATGAAACTAATCGGGGAAAAGACTAATTAGGAGAGTCATGGAATTATACAGTATGGAAATAGGCCATTTGGCCCTACTTGTTCCTGCCAACCATATTGCTTATCCTGAGAACATCCCATTTGCCTGCATTTGTCCTATATCTTTAAAAACCTTTTCTATCCATGAACCTGGCCAAATGTCTTTCAGTTGATGTAATTGTGCCTACCTCTATAATTTCCTCAGGCAGCTCATTCCACATACCCACTGTCATCTGTGCGCAAAATGTATCCCTCTCACCTAAGAGCCAGTTTGGATAAAATAAATGTCCCAATGACAACACTAGTGGTAAATGGTGAGCAAAAAACAAAGCGCTGGAGGAACTCAGTGGATTAGGCTGCATCTAATGCAAAGAATCCTGGAACACAGAAGCTGCCTGACTCGCTGAGTTCCTCTAGCACTTAACTTTTTGTTCATGATTCCAGCATCTGCATTTTATTGCACCTCTTGTGGTAAATTGTAATTTTTTCAGTGGTATTCCCCATGGAGGCACAAATGTGATGCTGAGCCTTTACAATCCAGTTGGTTTGGCTATAAATAGATTATTACATCCAATTCGGGTCAGCATATTTTAGGAAGAATGTGAAGGTCCTTGAAAGGGTGCAGAGGAGATTGACTAAAGTTCTTCGAGAATGATGGATTTTAACTATGAGGTGAGGTTGAGAAGATGGTCTTCTCTTTGGAGCACAGGAGGTTGATGGGAAATTTAATAGAGGCATATTAAAGATTAAGAGAGGTTTAGGTAAGAAGCTTTTCACACAAGCGGATGGAACAATAGGGGACAAAGATTCAAGGGATTCAAGGGAAAATAAGGAAGAACTTTTTTTTGCACAGCCATTAATAGCGCGATGCCTAATAAGATTGTAGATGTAGAGATGATCAATGATTTCATAAAGGGAATTGGAAAGGGACTTAAGGGAAACAAACTTGTGCTTCAGTGGGGATGGAGCATGGGAGTGGCAGAAATTGAATTGCTCTGTAGAGAGCCGGCACGGACCTAAAGCATCAAATGTCCTTCACCTGCATCACAATGGGTATGAAACCAGTTGTAGAGATGGCGTGAGTGGGGAATAGGGTTTTTACATGAAAAGTGAAAAGGAGGGAACAAGCTCAGATGAAGATATATATATCCAGAGCAGTAAGGGGTGAGACCTACATGTGTCATGGAGACGAGGATCATGATGGTACCATTTGCACAAGGTGGCTGGTGGAAAGTAGAGTCAGGGCAGGAGGCTTCCTTTAAGGGAAAGTATGGGCCATCTATGAACCAAAGATCAGCTATTCAAAATAAATGGTTTACTTAATACACTTAATTGCTTTTGTTTGTTCTGCTTATTTAGTTATAGTGAAACTGAGCCAGGTTTGTCATCTTGCAACCACAGTATAATGGGCTGACATGGTTATAATGGGCTGAGCTGAAATATCCAAAATAAAAACAAAAATTCTAGTAATGATGCAAAATGCATCAGACAGCTGCTGAGACCATTTTAATGAACAGTGTATGAAGGTATCCCTTTAAATTACTGTCGGGAGGCATAAACGCATTTCTGAGGATAGACACAAAATGCTAGAGTAACTCAGCGGGACAGGTAGTCTCTGGATAGAAGGAATGGGTGCTGTAACCCATTCCTTCTCTCCAGAGACGCTGTCTGTTCCGTTGAGTTACTTCAGCATTTTGAGTCTATCTTCGGTTTAAACCAGCATTTGCAGTTCCTTCCTACTCATTTCTGAGGAGTTTGAAATGGCAGTTCACACAAAGCAATTGACATCAGCCCATTTCCTCTGGAGATCCCACAGTTCCCATGGTGTCCTAGTTAACTTCGCAATGATTGAATACAGTTATATATGCTGGATGGGCATTCTCATCTGAGGAACATTGTGAATTTCAGTCAATTCATCGTTAACAAAGGCAACAAAGAAGCAGAATAACACGCTGGAAAATTGGAAAATTTGTCGATCAGCTTACTGCCCGACGGTCAGAACATTGAATTCTCCAATTTGAGGTGATCTCTAACATTACCCCCTCATCCCCTCCTTTCTCCCCCATATCTCCCTTTCTTTCCTGGCCCTCTCGTGTACCCAACCTACACTCTCCCCTCCGCCTCCCTCTGGCTTCACAATTTTCAATGCTTTTGTCTCACACTTTTCATCTCTGGCCTTTGTCCAACCACCTGCTCATCAAAACCCCTTGCCTGTATTCACCTATTACCTGCCACACTTTGTCCTGCCCATCCTCTCTTCCAGCTCCCCCCCCCCCCCCACCCCCACCCCCACCCTCCCCTCCCCCTTACCCCCACAATCAGTTAGAAGAACGGTCCGGGGCTGAAATTTTACCTATTCATGTTCTCCAGGGATGATGCATGACTCACTAAGTTACTCTAGCACTTTGTGTCTTTTTTTTGACAAACCAGCATCTGCAGGTTCTTCAGTTTTTCTTGTATATATATATATATATATATATGTATATCAGATTTAGTGTATTTCATCATACCTGCTTGGATTCATGTTGCGTTGGATAAGGCTGTGATCACACTGATGTTCTCCAACTTTTTTTCAATTATAAAGAATATTATGCACAAAAAACCCCGGGAACCGTAAAAAAGGGAGGCATTTAATAAAACTGTACTTCTCAAAAGTTTACATTTTGAACTTAGTATTTGTCCATTCACATGCAACCTCATCACATGCAATTCCGCTATTTTTGTTTCTTGCACGATAGTAGTGATTACACCACTAAAATACATAACATTCAGTAAAATGCTCAGTAATGTCCTGTTTCATGTAAGGTGCTGAGTAAATGCTGTCAGTTTAATAGATGAAGGGTATGGGTCAGATCCCTGTGATTTCCCAAGATGCACTCCCCCATTTGGCATCAGATCTCAGGGTTACCTCTTTATTCACAACATAATTGTCTCCAAACATTAACGAAAAAAGTAGTTTCTCAGGAACCATGGGGACAGTAAATGCCTTTCAGAAAATGTATGAATGTCATAAATTAGGCCAGTCCTGTTACCCCCAGGCTGCTGGAAGCCCGAGATACTAACCTGCTCTTGGTGGGAGGTGACTGCTGGCTTTGTGGGATATAATGTAACAATTCTACCTGGAAATTATATCGTGAATAAGTCCATTTACAGTACGCAAATTAACAAAGTTCCCCAATTACAAACATAGCAATCGCAGCAAAGAAGATTGGAAGAAAAACTGAGCATCGTGGTGGTGAAAGCCAACACAACAATTCTAATAATGAAAGAAAATCCTTAAAATACGCAGGAGCATTACTGAGGAGAAGAAAGTGATAGATCAGAACTTGGTGTCAAATCACAATGGTGCATGTTGTCACTAGTGAGTAAATCATTCGCCAGTTTACAACAGGTACATATCATCATGGGCTATTGAAGGATATTTGCTGCTTGACTTGTCAACTTGCCTTCCAACCCCACAACAATTTCTTGAAGTTGCTCATTTTAAAATAACTATAATGAACTATTATTGTTATGGCAGGTGCTTAATTGTAAGATTAATATTCCTGCAATGCAATTTAAACTCTTGGCCAAAAACAGAACAACTGAAGTTGTGGATTCTTATTCATGCAGGCATTAAACTATTGCTGGTTTGTAAAATGAAATCTTTTTTAGTTATTATATTCAATTATTTCTCCTTTCTCTGCCAATAAGCAATATTTCTTCACTTTTTTATTTTTCTTTCTGAAACTGATTGAACTTACCTTTATCCTTCTTTATCATTTCTTCAGGTACATTGGTTAAGAACATATACTGCTGACTTAGCAATCACCCAGGCAATGTATCAACCTCACAAACCCACTGTCAGCTCCAACCTCAGTAAATTGCAGCTGGGAGATTTCATAAAAAATATCATGGGGCATGCTACCCTGGCAGGTACTGCACCAATATGAGTTTTGGCTTCATCAGATATTTGTGAGGTGTTGCATGCAATTTAGAGGGTCTATTGTGTAAATTAATTGAGCTTAAATTTTGTTATCAGTGGTACTGACATTAAAGCTGTGACGGTTTCCCTATAGAATGGTATAAAATATATAGGAATGAGCTGAACCCATCTTCTGAGAACCTTTAACTGGATTATCAAAGAAGGCAAGACACCCCCATCATGGAAAGAGGCAATTATAACATTAATCCCCAAAGAGAACAAAGACAAGGAAAATTGTACCAACTACAGTCCGATATCAATTCTAAATGTGGACTATAAATTATATTCTTCAATTATCTCCAAACGATTTGAAAAGTTCATGCCAGATTTAATCGATGAAGACCAGACTGGTTTTATAATAGGCAGAAAAACACAGGACAGCATTAGAAGAACCCTACATATAATACACAAGATTCAAAAGGAAAGTACACATGCTGTCCTGATAAGTCTAGACGCGGAAAAGGCTTTGATAGGGTTAATTGGGAATTCTTATATCAAACACTAGAAAGATTTGGCTTTACCGAAGATTCAATTCTAGTTATTAAAGCAATTTACCAGCAACCTACTGCAAGAGTAAAGGTGAATGGGTCCTTAACTGAGAGATTTGTGTTAGGAAGAGGAACGAGGCAGGGATGTTGTCTTAGCCCTACCCTGTTTGTAATATATATTGAACCATTGGCTCAAGCGATTCGTCAAGATAGGGAATTGAGGGGAGTAACTATAAGAGACAGAGAGCATAAAATTGGCCTTTTTGCAGATGATGTAATGATGTATCTCACGGAAGTAAACACCTCATTTCCAAGGATGATGGAGATCATAGATAAATTTAATTTTTATGCAGAATATAAAGTGAATATTTCAAAAACTCAAATCCTCCTATTTAATTGTCCTCCTGCAGAAGAAATCAAACAAAATTATAATATTAAATGGGATTCAAAATCAATCAAAAACCTAGGGGTACATATAACAAAAAATATATCAATGTTGTATGGGGTCAATTATAATCACATCAACCAAAACATAAGAAAGCATATAGAAAGATGGTCCACCTACCCAATGGATTTTAGTAATAAGATAAATGTGGTGAAAATGAATATTTTGTCAAGGCTATTGTACTTGTTTCAATCTCTGCCAATAGAGGTACCATTAAAACAATTCACGGAATGGGATAAATTAATACCTTGTCAATTCTTCCCTTCCCTCCCGCTCCACTCCTTCCCCGGGCACTTTCCCTTGCAACCGCAAGAGATGCTACACTTGTCCCTTCACCTCCCCCATCCACTCCTTTCAGGGACCCAAGCAGTCATTCCAAGTCCGACAGAGGTTCACCTGCACCTCCTCCAACCTCATCTACTGCATCCGTTGCTCCAGATGCCAGCTGATCTACATCGGTGAGACCAAGCGGAGGCTGGGCGATCGTTTCGCCGAACACCTCCGCTCGGTCCGCAATAACCAACCCGACCTCCCGGTGGCTCAGCACTTCAACTCCCCCTCCCATTCCGTATCCAACCTCTTGGTCCTGGGCCTCCTCCACGGCCAGAGTGAGCAACACCGCAAGTTGGAGGAACAGCACCTCATATTCCGCTTGGGGAGTCTGCATCCTCTGGGCTTAAACATTGAATTTTCTCAATTCTGTTAACCCAGACTGCCCCCACCCCTCCCCACCTCTCACTCAGCCCTCGGGCCCTGACATTCCTTCTCCATCTCCCCCCCCCCCCCCCCGTCGCACTAGCTTCTCATTTTCACATCACAAACAGCTTACAATGGCCTGTTTCCCTTATCATCAATACTTTTTTGCATATCTTTAATTCATTGTTCTTTATCTCTCCACATCACTGTTTATATCTCTCGTTTCCCTGATCCCTGACCAGTCTGAAGAAGGGTCTCGACCCGAAACGTCGCCTATCTCCTTCGCCCCTTAGATGCTGCTGCACCCGCTGAGTTTCTCCAGCTTTTTGTGTAACCCTCGATTCTCCAGCATCTGCAGTTCCTTCTTTAATAAATTAATATCTAGATTTATTTGGGGAGGAAAGAAGGCCAGAATTCGATACACTACACTCCAGTTGCCAAAGGACAAAGGTTGAACGGTACTTCCAAATTTTAGGATATATTTCTATGCAGCCCAACTTCGACCACTAATTAATTGGTGTGAGGATAGCTATATAGCTGGGTGGAAAGAGATTGAGACATATATCCCTGAATTCCACATCCAAACACTTTTGGGAGAAAAAGCGCTTCCTGGACATATCAGGAGTATAATCGATCCAATAACGATATTTACTTTAGAAACCTGGTTCACTCTTACCAGACAACTTAAACTGAATAAACGACAAAAAGTTTTAAGATGGATAGCTTTGGATAATGAATTTAAACCAGGGATGTATGACTCGACATTTAAAGAGTGGATGAAGAATGGAATGACTGCATTTTGTACTGTTATTGAAAATGGAGACCTAAGAGGTTTTCAAGATTTGAAGGATAGATTTGCACTTCGGAACCAAGACTTGTTTAGATACCTCCAACTGAGAGATTATTACAATAAAAAGGTAAAAAGGGAGGCACTAGAAGAAAAGAATCCAGTGATAGAAGTGATAGTTAATGTCAATCATCGAAAAACATTAAGGATTATTTCTAAACTTTATCATAGTTTAATGGAATGTCAAGCTAAAACTACATTTTATGTAAAATTTAAGTGGGAAAAGGAATTGAACATCACAATCTCAGAAGAAGAATGGCATCATATGTGTGTAACACCACAGACATCCACTAATTCACAAAATTGGAGAGTATTGACCACATGCTGGAGGCAATGTGGTCAAACAGATGCAAATCATGCACATTTCTTCTGGAGTTGCCCAAAAATAGAACCATTTTGGGACAGAGTGAATTCAGAATTAACGGAGGTATTTGGATATACAGTCTGCAAGAAGTGTTCCATTTTATACCTGGGTAATATAAATACAGTGGTGCTGAAGGAAGACCATTACTTGGTTAAAATCCTACTCACAGCTGGCAGAAAGGCCATTACAAGAAACTGGCTTGCAGCGGACACACCCAGACTTAGACAATGGTTAGACATAGTACAGGAAATATTTGTCATGGAGAAAATGACATATTCTCTAAGAGTGAAAGAAGACGAGTTTAACAGAAAATGGGAAAAATGGATTAGATATAGAAATAAAGACATCAACACTGTATAATTTTATTGACAATAATGTAAGTTGTTGGAAAATGTTTTAATAAGAAAATAGTTCTGTATACTGCATCATTAATTGTAAACTGAACCCCCGTTATGCTGTTGTACGTTTCACTGTATTGTTGTATGTTTCGTTGTTATATTTGTGTTTTGTTTGTGTATACATAAAAGCAATAAAAACTAAAGTGGGAAAAAAAAATAAAGCTGGGTGCCCACATACATACAGCAATCCATGTGACATGCATCTTGATGTCAAATTTAAACTTTCATGAACTATAGCACCATTGTCAAGCAGTATAAGTCAGCAAGAAGAGGTGTAAAATCATTGAAAGATTCTCATAGAAAGTTAAATCCAATGTTCTAATGGGAACAAAACAAAGATTGCAACACACACACACACGATTAAATTGCAAGTTAAAATACTATAAACCTATTTTGAGAAAATCAAACATTATTCATATTATTACATTATTTTTAAATTTTTTACATGAAGCAAAACTGAAAATAATTCACCTGAGAGCATTGCACGCCATATGCCATGGAGGTAGCTCAGGAGTAATTATGGTTTGGTATGCCACTTAGAAACTCAATTACATCTCTGGTTTTCAAGTAAGAATATTTGTAGGAAAAGTTGTCCTTCGTTAATTAAAGATTTCTAATGAATTCTATCTATGAAGGGAGCACAGTGCATCCTTTGGGAAAACATAATATCATTGCCAATAACTTCTGGATTTGGGTGTTTAATTGTGTGACATCAGGCTCTTAGATATGCCATCAGTCTTGCAGAGTAATAATAAAAATGATCACACTTTATCCATCCTTATAAGTTAAAGGTGATTTTAATGTCAAGAATTTAGTGTGATGGATTTGCCAACCTTAGTGGAGATTGGTTGTTGACTTCCGCCTCCATAGACCAAGTTCATTTTTCTTTTTACTGTGTAGTTTATTCGGCAACATATCATAGAGTCATAGACTCATAGAGTGATACAATGTAGAACCAAGCCCTTTGGCCCAACTTGCCTGCATCGGCCAGAAATGGAAATACACGGGTATAATACTAAAGATACAATGAATAAAATCTCCTTATATGCAGATGGTGTATTAATATATATTACAAAGCCAGAAATTAGTATTCCAAATTTATTAAATCTAATAACTCAATTTTTCAGGATATAGAATTAATTGGAATAAAAGCGAAATCATGCCAATAACGGAACTCAATTTACATACACTACAACAATCCCCTTTTAAAATAGTTGAGGAAAATGTTAAATATTTAGGTATTTATGTAACTAAGACATATACTTCTTTATTTAAATCAAACTTCCCACATTTACTGAGTAAACTAAATAAGAATATTCAGTCTCGAAACACTCCCCATCTTAATGTTTGGTAGAATTAATGCTATAAAAATGATCTTTTTGCCGCAATTACTGTACTTATTTCAGTCAATCCAGATATATATCCCAAAATCTTTTTTTTTTTTAAAGTCGACTCCACTGTTACAAGTTTCATTTGGGATTATAAGAATCATAGAATAAGCAAAAAACATTATGTAAATCAAAGACTAGTAAGATTGAACGAGAACTTACCAGTTCGAAGGTTGATCTTTATTTCATGAGGAGTTGCGGTGAGGGATTTCGTGAAGAGCCCGCCGGCACGCATGCACGACATTCTTCAAAGTAGCGTTGGGGAATCACAGAAACAACAACAGAAATGATTTGGCATAATAAGATTAAAGAGACTCTAATTACCAGTTGAGTATGATCGAGGGTTGGGAGCGGAGGGCACGAAATCCCTCACCGCAACTCCTCATGAAATAAAGATCAACCTTCGAACTGGTAAGTTCTCGTTCAATCTTACTATTTCATTTCGGAGTCACGTGAGTGACTTCGTGAAGACTTCAAAGCTTCTGTGATTACACGCCCTGGACCACGTCCATGCTGACACACCACTAGCAAGGATGGATGGGAGTAAACAAGTTGATGAAACCAGGTTATACTGAAACACAAAGAATATTTATTAATACACAGCAAAATCCCCTTATTCGGGGACATCCCCACGTTCTTGCCCGGCGTTCAGCACGGCCTCCGCGAACTGTAGGGGAGCAGCAACAGGCTTATTATAGAACCGCTGGAACACAGCTTCATTCGCCCATCCTGCTGTGGCGAGAATATGGTCCATGGGCACCTCCATGACCCTCGCCGCCGACGTCGATGCAGCCCTGGTGGAGTGAGACTTGAACACATTAGTGTCAATACCTGACTTACCCAAGACGATCCGGAGCCACCTGGATATCGTCTGGACTGTCACTCGATGGTGAGGTCTTTTATGAGTGACAAGCAGGTATTGCTCCATTCCTCTGATGCTCCTCGTCACCTTGACGTAGTAACGGATATGAGTGGCTAAACATAGCCGAGCATCTGCGGGGTATGCCGGGAACTTCAGCTGCAGTCCTGTGCACCCAGGTCTATGCTGCTTTAGTAGCTCATCAATGAAAAAGACTACTTCTCCAGGGGTAGATGTCATCCTATCAATACGGAGTTTGTGGAGCGTCTGAACCCGCTGTGCTGAAGTCAGCACTAGTAACATCACCAGTTTCATGGTGAGTTTGTCCAGTTGTAACCCTTCCATGGGTGACCACGTCCTGAGCAGGGTAAGTACATCCCTGACATCCCAGGTGATGTGATAGCGTGGTGTAGGCGGATTCAAATTGAATATTCCCCGCATTAGTCTGGACACTAGCCTGTTTGATCCTACCTCGATGTTGAGGTAGAATGACAGCGCACTCCTGGCGCTGTTGATGGCACTGTAACTTAAGTGTTCATCGTGGTGCAACCCCGCGAGGAATTCCAGGACGTCGGCTATGGAGACATCATCATAGGCGATACGAGAGCGGCTGCAGTAGGCTTCCCACTTGGCGATGTGGGAGAGGTATCTTCGCCTGGTTGACTCTCGACATGATGCCCCAATGGTGTTCATGGTTCGGGTGGAGAGGCCATACTGCAACCATGGCCTGGTCAGAACCTGCAAGCCAGTAATTTTAAATAGGCATGGCAGGGGTGTGACTCCCCTGACACAGGGTGAGAAACCAATTGCGGGCAACCCTCTAAAGGGACCCAGGGTTGACTAATCATGTCAAAGACCACCGGATACCAAGGCTGTGTGGGCCAGTCGGGTATGATAAGAATGCCCCGAGCGGCATCCATCTTGATTTTTTGTAATACCCGACTGATGAGGCGAAACGGGGGGAATGCGTAGAAAAACCAACTCCCCCAGTCTAGCGAAAATGCATTCATCGCTAATGCCCCAGGATCTGGTTCCCATGAAACGTATGTTGGTACCTGATGGTTCAACCGTGACGCAAAGAGGTCAATATCCGGTTGACCAAATTTGGCTGTAATTTTGGCAAATATTTGAGGATGCAACATCCACTCAATATTATCGTTAAATTTGCGTGACCTGGTGTCTGCCACAGTATTAAGCCTACCTGGCAAATAGGTGGCTGAAATCCAAATATCCCGATCAATACACCAGAGCCAAATGGTATTAGCCAATTTGTCACATGAGACTGACCTGGTACCGCCCATATGGTTTAAATATGCCACCGCCGTGGTGTGGTCTATTTGGATACGGACATGAGCTCCACCGAGATTGGAACAATAACCCCGGAGTCCGTGAAATGCTGCAAGCAGCTCCAAATAGTTTATCCCTTGTGATAGCAACATGCTAGCTTCAAGGGTGTCCCACCTACCCCCACAACTAGAACAGCTGTCCGTAGCTCCCCAGCCTTGGGAGCTTGCGTCAGTTTGCAAATATACCACCGGATTGGGCACAATAATGGGTTTGAAGGACCTGCCAATATTGGACACCCACCATTGTAGCTCAATCTCAGCATTAGGAGGCAGCCGCATTGGTCTGTCGAAATGACCAGCGTTCTTTTTTAACGCGGCAATCTTGGCTCGTTGCAAATTTTGATAATGCAAAGGCCCGAATTGGGCTGCCGGAAGCAACGCTACGATTTTGCCAATCACCTTAGCTGTTTGCCGGATAGATGGTATCCTGGCGAATGCAAGATCCTGACATGCTTGGGTGACATCCTCAACCTTGTTAGTTGGTATGGTGGCCCTCATCCGATTGGAATCCACCGTGAAGCCCAGATAATCCATAACCTGGGACGGGTAGAACTTGGACTTGTCTGGATGGACAATAAACCCCAGCCGCTGAAATATCGTGACAGTGGCCGACACTGCCCTCTCAGCTGCCTCCAGGGTTTTGCCAATAATCAGGATATCATCCAAATAGGCCATTACAATATGTTGTTGTTTTCTTAATTGGGCCATAATAGGCTTGAGCAATTTAGTAAACAGCCTAGGGGTGGTTGTAAGCCCATTTGGCAAAGCCCTGTATTGCCAGAGCTGATCCATCCAAACAAATTTCAGAAACTTCCGGTGATGTTTCCGAATGGATACTGAATAGTATGCATCTTTTAAATCAATACATGCCATAAAGCAACCATGCGAAATCAGTGATTTGGCTGTCTCAAAAGTGTCCATTTTAAAATGGGTGTATGTTACAAAAGTATTCAGCTGGGTCAAGTCAATAATCACTCGACAACCTCCATCCTTTTTTGGTCTAGTAAAGATATTGGAGACAAATTCAATAGGTTCGTGCATAGTTTTCTCTATCACGCCTTTTTGTTCCAAACGAAAAATTTCAGCTGTGCCTGCTGCCTGTTCAACGGCAGACAGCGTAAACTTCCGTTTAGGCATATACTGGGATGGAGGAATGTCCCCGTGAATAAATTCAATAGTATGACCCCGAATATTCTGCAAAATAAACTCATCTGAAGTAACAGTCTCCCATGCCTCAGAAAAGAACCGGAGTCGCCCTCCAACATGTGATGTTAAAGGAACAGGAAAAAGAAAACCAGACCGCCTTACCTCCATGGTCACCGGCGGTCCTTGACATGTTTGGTTGGCCGCGGAGGTGCTGGGTTGGGTTGATGGTAGGGTGGCTTCATTTTCCACTGGGGTCGTTGTGGGCCTGACCCCAAAAAAGACCGCTGCTGCTGGCCCTGTTGATATCGGTGTGGTGTCGCAGCATATGGTCTGGCTGCTGAAGCGGCCGAGCCTCGCGGTCGAGCAGGTGGAGCTTTTGGCACTGACGGTCTGGGGGCGATCTGAGACCGCATGAGTCCCACCGTCTTGGCTACCTCGTCAAGCTCTTTGACTCTCTTCGGAAGGTCCTCTCCGAAGAGTTGTCGGGGCGGCGGTGGCGGTGGTGGTTTACACAACCCAGCGAACTTAGGGTTGATGGATGGACGGATGCTGTTTTTTCGGAAGGCATTCATTTCGTGTTGAGTGGCACACAAAAGTGCCAAAGCATCCTCCTGGTCCAACGAGAGATCACCACCATCGACCGACCGCGCAAAGGCGGTAATACCGGCCGTGAGGAGTTTTAAAATCCGCTGGAGCTTCAGCTCCTGATGGCGGATTGCCACGCCGATGTTGCCCCATATGGGCGTATTGACCACAGGCACATTTAGGGCATTGCAGTTGGAGGGAGGTTTGTGGCGATGAATAGCCTGCGAGAGGACTTCCTCCTGGAGCTGGTGGTTCGTAAGGAAGTCCACCGTGGCCGCCAGCTTGGGGTGAAGCGGAAGCCCAGTTGTGACCGGGGCAGCGAATTTTGCCGCTACATCCAGTAGATCTTCTGTCGGTGGCTCCGATATAGCTGGTGTAGGGTCAACAAATCCTTCTTCCTCCGGTAGTTCACTGACGATGGAGGCTGGTGAGACGGCCCTGTGCCTGTCGATGTTGGTGGACGCTTGCTGCTGTTGATTATGCAGCAGAAGCTCCAGTAGCCGCTCCATATGGTCAATACGCCCACCACCCTGAACACTCGAGTGGTCGGAGTCCTCCGGCTCAGAAAAATTGCCGGGGCTCCTGTCATCGGCCTCGTCGAGGTGATCTCGGTGCCGGTAGTTGTCGCTGCCGGCCGCCGAAGCGAAACTGCTCGATTCCCGCGCGGGAGAGGTGTTCAACCGCCTCCGTTTGGCGGGAGCGGAAGCCGTTGCCACAAAGCGCCCTGACGGCTGGGGGTCGGCTCCAGCAGAAGCATGGAGACCCGATGCCCGCGCGGGCTTGCCGGCTGTCCACATCGTGGACAATGCCGACGCATGGTCTCGTCCTCCCATCCATGGGGGACTCGGCGACCGAGGCGGGACCGTACCCAAGCCCCCCGTCCCGGCGGCGGGGTTTGGGAGTTGGGTAGCAGACCTCACAGACCCAGGTCCCGCCGTTGCACCAGACCGCAACTCGGCGGCAGGTGAAGCCTTAGCCCGTACCGGGTTAGGCTTACGGGCTCCTCCCCTGCCCTTCTTAGAAGGGCTAGCGGAGGGGGGTCGTGCAGCTGCACGAGACCCCTTCCCCGTGGTCGCCGCTGGCGACCTGAATGTGGCAGGGTCCACCTGTTCGGGTGGCACCCCGTTGTCGTCCTCCACGAACTCCTCCTCGGAGCTGTGGCGAGTCAGCGGGTCCCGACCTGCGGAAGCAGGAGGCATCGGTCTCCCCGCCTTTCTCCCGGCCCCAGGTGTAAACGATGATGAGGGCGCCGGGCTGGTCAGTCGACGACTCCGACCAGACATCGAAACTCCAATCCACGCCCTTACTGAGAGACAAACAGACAGCAAGGGCCAACCAACTTAAGGTTAGGTTAACTTACCTAAGCGGTCCCTTATGAAGGGCTGGCGGGGAGCGCACCCCACCGCCAGCTGTCGGCAGCAATGCTTTGCGACGATATGTCGCGCATGCGTGCCGGCGGGCTCTTCACGAAGTCACTCACGTGACTCCGAAATGAAATAATGGAGGTTTAGCTTTATCAAATTTTCTGTTTTATTTTTGGGCTCAGGATCAGATGAAAAGTTATACTTTATACTCTTCGAACCTATCTCCAATGATGTATTAATAGTAAATCATTCCATTCTTCTTTTTTTAATCTTGACATTTATGAATTTTTTTTCTCTCTCTTTTTTACTTTCTATCTATTTATTTAAAAAAATTATTAGAAGCAGAATGAATCCTCAACTGTTAATATTAATAATATATGATTGATGCACATGAAATGTTTTCACCATAATATGTGTTTGCTTCTAATAAAAATATATTAAAAAAAAAGTATTAGGTGTGATGGATTTGCCAACCTTAGTGGAGATTGGCTGTTGACTTCCGCCTCCATAGACCAAGTTCATTTGTCTTTTTACTGTGTAGTTTATTCTGCAACATATCATAGAGTCATAGACTCATAGAGTGATACAATGTAGAACCAAGCCCTTTGGCCCAACTTGCCTATATCGGCCAACATGTCCCATCTACACTAGTCCCACCTGCCAGCATTTGGTCTATATTCCTCCAAACCTATCCTATCCACATACCTGTCAAACTGGTTCTTAAATGTTGGGATAGTCCCAGCCTCAACTACCTCCTCTGCAGCTTGTTCCATACATCTACCACCCTTTGTGTGAAAACGTTTACCTCAAAATTCCAAATAAATATATTCCCTTTCAACTTAAACCTGTATCTTCTGGTCCTGGATTCACCTACTCTGGGCAAGAGTGCCATGTGTTCTCATACAGAAAACAATGAAACTGGATTCAATTTAGTCAGAGGGAGGTGAATCTGCGGAATTCAATGCCACAGAGGGCTGTGGCCAAATCAATGGATATTTTAAGGCAGAGATCGAAAGATTCTTGATTAGTACAGGTGTCAGGGGTTATGGGGAAAAGGCAGGGGAATGGTGTTATGAGGGAACGATAGGTCAGCCATGATTGAATGGTGATGTAGTTTTGATGGGCCGAATGGCCTTATTCTGCTTCTATCACTTATGAATTTATGAACACGATTAACCTGCAGATGAATTACAGCATCAACGTGCCCACCAATTGATCTTGTTGTTGTGTTGCTCCTCAGCTGGTAATTAGTTTGTTCTTTATATGGCTAAACACACAAGCCTGTGAAGTCAGGCCAGTCAGCCTTTTGTGTTTGCACCTCCATTGAATAAGGTAATGGCTGATTCACTCTTCACCTCAATTACACTTTCCCACTCTTTCCCCTGGACTAGCTTGTAGTCCAGAGGAAAGATTATCTTATAGGTTAAATGTCTGTCAATCTCTGTCTTGAATGTAACCAATGCATCTGCTTTTACAGCTTGACGATAGACACAAGATGCTGGAGTAACTCAGCAGGGCAGGCAGCATCTCTGGAGAGAAGGAATGGGTGAGGTTTTGGGTCGAGACCCTTCTTCAGACCTACTACCCATTCCTTCTCTCCAGAGATGTTGCCTGTCCTGCTGTTACTCTAGCAATTTCTGTCTATCTTCGGTTTAAACCAGCATCTGCTGTCTCTTCCTACATACTTTGTCTGCTTTTACATCTCTCTGCGGTAGAGAATTCTGAAATTCTTTGAAAGATTAAGTATCTTCTTATCTCCATGTGAAATGAGTGACATTATTATTTTTAAACCAAGCAAGTGCTGGATGACCCCGATTGGGGAAATATCCTCTCAGTAGCCTCTGTGTCAATCTTCCTCAGAATCATTCATGTTCCAGTAAGGTGACCTCCAGTAAGCAGAGACCCAACCTGTTCAACGTTTCTTCCTATGGCAGGAATCAGGCAAGTGAACCTTCTCTGTACTACCTTCAATGCAGGCACAACTTTCCTTAATTACGTGCAAAGATTTATGCAGTACTCGATGTGCTCTTATTGGAGATTTATAAATATGCATTAAATCTTCCCAACCATTACACCCTTAGCAATAAAGACCAGCAATCCATTAGCCTCCCTAATTAATTAATTGATGTCCCTGTATACTAATGTTTTGTGTTCCATATTCTAGGACTTCATCACTGTGTGACCAAGCACAAGGCCAACGCGAACAAAATCACCGATTGTACATATTGTTGTCGCCCAAATCTACAACAATGATGAAACAATATACTGGAAAGACAAAGGGAACCTTGTATCATTGTGTCAGGACAATAAACTAGCATGACAAAGTGAAAGAGTTGGTTCTCGACTCGAAACATCACCCATTCCTTCTCTCCAGACATCCCGCTGAGTTACTCCAGCTTTCTGTGTCTATCTGAAAGAGTTGGTTGTTGACCTAAGGAAGTGAGGGAAGCTGCTGTAGATTAGGTCAACAGGTTCAGGTTTCTAGGCATCCATATCACCAGCAACCTGTAGAAACAAAGAAATGCAGATGCAAGAAGTTGTTCTTTCAGTTCCCTTCACACTGATGCGGTGATGAAGAAAGCACAATAGTGATTTACTTCCTTTGGCATCTGACAAGATTCAGCATGTCCATGAGGATTCTTTTGCATTTTAGCCTGTTGCATCAACTGCTCTTGAACCTGCAAATAGTGCTGAACGTAGCTCAGACAATCATGGGCTTGCCTCTTCCTTCCATGCAGTCCATCTTTGCAGTGCGTTAAATCAGGAAGGCTGGAAGAATCATCAAGGATGTTTGTCACTTTGGCCAATCCCTATGCACTCTTCTACCTTCTGGGAGAAGATGGAGGAGATTGAAAGTTTGGGCGCCCAAACTGAAAAGCAACTTCTTCCCCCAATGTTATCAGGCTCTGGAACAATCACCTCTGTTACACCCCATTCCCAGAGGAGGTGCTATGTACTTTTAATTATAACTGTACCTCAATCAGTTATTTCTTTATTGTACTTTAATAGTATTTTGCACTACTTAGATTTTGCACTGCAATCTTGCACCATTCCACTGTTTTGCATTCGGCATATTTCTTATTGTATTTATGATTTCTGTATGTATACTGTTTACTGTGTGAGCTTCAAGTCAAAAAAAGTCTAAAGAGTTTATTGTCATGTGTCCCTGACAGGACAATGAAATTCTTTCTTTGCATAGCACAACAGAACATAGTAGGCATTGATTACAATTATATACGTAAATACACACATGAATGAATAAATTGATAAAGTGCAAATAATGGATGGAGGGGTATTAATGTTCAGAGTTTTGTCCGAGCGTGAACAAATGCGTGAACAAGAAATGTCATTATACCCTGGTGCCTAAGACAATAAACTAATCTAATCTAACCCTTTTGGATTAGGTTTTCTGCAGATTCATTCCACTTAAGTAATAATGGTAACTCAAATTTCACTGTACCTTAATTTATACGTGACAATAAACTAACCTTGAAACTTTGAAACCGTGAAACCTTAATTTGCCTTTTCATTCTTCCATTCAAACTAAATAACTTCACATTTTCCGACAATAACTGGCAATATCTTGCCCACTCATTTAACCTATCTATACATGTTCCGCTGCCCTCCTCATTACTATGCCACCCATATTTCATATCAGTAGCAACTTTGACTATGGTAGACTCAATCTCTTCATCCACATCATTTATGTATATTTTTATAAATAATTCATGTCTCGAAAGTTCCACACTGCGCCATCCCTAAACTGACCACTTTATCCAATTTAAATTAGTAGCAAACACAAAAGTCGGAGACAAAGTGTGTCAAAGAAATGCGTAATTATTTACCTGTGTTTCCAAGATTTAAATATATTTGAATGAAACAATCTGTGAATGAAGAACCAACAAACTTATGCTCGACTAGCCACTATGAAAACAATACTGTGTCAAATAAAATTACATTGGAATAGAAGACGCCCATAAGAATGGGTCTTCAATCAACACTGCAATTTAGTTTGAGATGTACACTGTAAATTGCAGGAGTCTTTTTGCCTGGAAAACTGACTCACCCTTCAATTTGTATTTTCTAACTATATCTTTGATAAAGGTTTTTTTACTTAATGACACTGCAGTAAGCTGAAAGGAAGACAGTGAAAATACAACTGCAGTGCTTTCCTGTAGCATCAGAAGAAAGACCTGCCACAGTGATGCAATCATGAAAATCAACATCTTTTAACAATCATATATGGGGAGTAGAGCACCTGAAAAGGTTTTCAATTTATTTATAGTCTTAAGCATTTACAATATTCGATACAAAATTCTCTGTGGCTATTTCTTTGTTCTTTTTATTTCCATTATACTATCTATTTAACTCATTTTAATCCAGTAATGTTACGTAAAGTACTTATTTTATACCAGAGTTGCAGTTCATCAATACTCATGAAACACTGATAGATTTGAGAGTCAACAAGGTCCATGCCGAAGATAACCCTAAGTTAAACTCCTCTCCTCTGTCTGTACGCGAACTACACCCCCTGCATGTACATGTGCTAATCTAAAAGCCTCTTAAATTCCACTCTCATATCTGCCTCCACCACAATCCCTTTCAGGGCATGCCAAATATTCACCAATCTGCGAAAAAACTTGTCCGGCACATCTCCTTTACACTTTGCCCCTATTACCTTAAATCTATACCCTCTCGTCCTTGACATTTCCAACCTGGCCAAAAGCATCTGTTGGTTTACACTATCGACGCCTTTCATAATTTTATATACTTCTATACTTTTATATGCTCTCCTCAATGTCTGACCGTCCAGAGAAAACAATTCAAGTTCGTTCAATCATTCCTGAAAGGTAATACTCTCTAATCCAGGAAGCATTGTGTTATACGTCTTCTGCAGAAGCCTCCCCAAAGCCTCCACATCTTTCCTGTAAAGGGGCATCCACAACTGCACTTGGTAATCCAAATGCAGGCTAACCAAAGTCCTATAGACCTGCATCATGACTCTTATATGAAATATGACTCAACCCTAACAATGAAAGTAATCATATCATATGCCTTCTTTCCCACTCTGTATAGCTGTGTTGCACTTTCAGGGAGTTGTGGATTTGGACATAAAAATCCCTTTGTACATCAATGCTGTTAAAGGTCTTGCTATTAACTATATTCTTATTATATTCTTACTGGTGCCATCTGCAAACTTACTGACGAACATTTAGTAAGTCTGAAGTCATCAGTCTGAAGAAGGGTCTCGACCCGAAACGTTGCCTATTCCTTCTCTCCATAGAATCTGCCTCACCCGCTGAGTTTCTCCAGCAGCATTTTTGTCTACTTTTCGATTTTTCCAGCATCTGCAGTTAGACAATAAACAATAGAAAATAGGTGCAGGAGTAGGCCATTCATATTTCTTAAACATTTACATCCCAGTCATTTATGCATATTACAAATAGATCTCCCTGCACAGATCTCTGCCTAACTCCACTGGTTATAGACCTCCAGCCAGAATAACACCCTTCAACCACAAACCTATAAGAAAGCCGGTTCTGAATCCAAATGACCATGTCACAGTGGAGCCCATGTATTTCAATCTTCTGAATCAGCCCACCATGAGGGACTTATCAAATGCCTTATCTGCCCTCACCAATCATCTTTGTCACCTCCTCAAAAATTCAAGTTGGTAAGAAATGCCCTCCTGCAGCCAACACCATGCTGACTGTCCCTAAGTAGCTCATAATCTTCACAATGCGAGTAAATCCTATCCTGAAGAAGCCTCACAAATAGCTTCCCAACCACTGATGTGAGGCTCATCGGCCTATAATTTCCTAGTATATCTCTGCTTACATTCTTAAACAAAAGAACCGCATTGGCTATTCTCCAGTTCTCTGGGACTTCACCCAATTTATAATAGATAACTTATAATAGATGTAGTTTACATTAAATACCTCAATGCTAGGAACAATCAATGATTTGAGGATGAAGTCCACTCCTACAAATTACGTTATTTATGGAACTCTCTTAATTTCCAGTTCAGTGGCAATTTTATTTTCTTCCTATTTTTATCCTGTGTGATCCAGTACAAACGTTAGATACAGGAACTGTTTTTTTTGTGCCTCTTTTGTACATACTGCATAGAAATAGCACACTATTTTTCTTTTAGATGAACCTTCACTTTTTCAGAGCTCCCCTTGAATTTCCTTATAATTTATGAGCCATGACTGGTCTCAATTTCATTTGCCAGTGGTCATCATTGGCCGGTGCAATTAGAACATGTGAAACTCCAGAACAGAGTAGGACGGAACTGCCGAAGCTGGTTTACACCGAAGATCGGCACAAAATGCTGGAGTAACTCAGTGGGACTGGGAGCATTTCTGGAGAGAAGGAATGGGTGATGTTTCTGGTCAAGTCTGAAGAAGGGTCTCGACCCGAAACGTCACCCATTCCTTCTCTCCAGAGATGCTGCCTGTCCCGCCGAGTTACTTCAGCATTTTGTGTCAAACTCCAGAACAGAACTGGTTGTGGCTGTGCTCATCTGGCCCAGGGTGGATGGTCTACCAACAGTCTTTGCTGATACTAGCACATGAAGGGGAATTAATTGGTTATGATATTAATAGGAGAATGGTTCCAGAACTTGGTACCTAAATAGCAGTCAGTAACTCTAGGCATAGATGGAAGAGAACATTTCCAGTGAATACTTAAGAATATTATCTAATCCTACAATTTTAATTAAGTGTGATTTGAATCTATTTTAAGGAGTTAAATGGAAGTTTTAAATGATTTATTCACATTCAATTTCAGTTTCAATTTTATCCATGTCAACAATTTGATTAAAGAATGGGTTTCAGAGGGAACCTCAGGGCTGTAGTCATTCCTTTACGCTTTTATCTATCAGAATATTCGCCTGGTGTTCATTTGTTTAAGGGGAATTTGTAATCTGCAATCTGTGTAATTTTTTGTTCAAAATGTTTTTGGTGTTGCGACATTTAAACCTTTAAAATGGCAGAAAATATAAATACATGTGAATTATTGTGTAAATCATTTCAACTTTTAAAGGGAATTATGCAAGGTATCAGCTCAGAGTCAATCTTTTTATCAGCGAGAAATTATAATGGAAATGTCTGAAGAAGGGTCCTGACCCAAAATGTCACCCATCACTGTTCTCCAGAGATGCTGCTTGACCTGCTGAGTTACTCCAGTGCTTTGTGACATTTTTATTTATAATGGGACCTTTGGAGTATATGGTATGTGTATCAGGCCTTCAGTTCTTATGTGAATTGGATGGAAATATTTGTCAGGGCAATATTTTTAAAATCTGGATGAGAGCAAAATAGTGCCCACTTAAAACAAAGGCAAACAACAACAGACAAAAACAATCTTACCAACTGAAACAGGTTCGGATACGGATGCCATCCTGCGCATCTTCTGACATCAAGTCGTATTTGATCAAATTAAGATTACAGAATCTCTTCAATTCTGCTGGTTTGGAGATCATAGAAAATTACAAATTCTGGTTTAGAAACCAAAGGGAAAGTGAGGCCATTAGTAGTTATATTGTGGTGTTGATGATTCCGTGGCACATTGTAATTTTAGCACATCCTGCACTGGGCATTTGGGAACATACTGTTTTACTGTATACCGTTTTAGCAGACAAGCAAATTGGATCTAAATAATCGCAGAATGCAAGAATTATAATTTGTGCATGCACAAAAATAGTCACACTGATGGAGATGACTGCTCAAAATGCCGAAGGAATTCAGGCTTGCGCAATGCTTATGCAAATAGCAGTAACAATAGCAGTAACAACAGTCCCAAATGTGCATCAACACTAATCCTGAGCAATGAGCGAAACTCTGGCATGAAAATCAAGAAATAAAACTCCCATTGTTGCAATATAAATCAGCAATCAGCAGTGGCTCATTGTGTGGGTTTAGCCTCACTGTGTCGGGCTAGACCCAGGATGACAAGCCCGAATAATGTCAGCTGTACATTTACAGCAAAATGGCAGCCGCAATGGAGATATTCTACAACAATGAAGGTGATTAACAGCGTGAAGAATGAACCTTAAGTAGCATATATGTCACTACTGACAATAATGGAAAATGCAATGATTTTAGAATTGAGATAAATGTTAATGACCATTATAATGATATGAACATCATTATAGCTGCTATCTGTTCGTTTATGGACCTCAAGAGTTTCAGCAAAGCACCATTAATGCAAAGCTTGGCTGTTCAGACTCTGGAGAATCACAAACAAAACTCAACAACGTCTGTACATCCATGCTTTAGGTTAATGGCACATGAAATTATTGATGTCCGTAAATGAACGAAGAGCAGCTTTAACAGAAACTGTGATGTGCAGTTTACCATGATGGTCAAACATTAAGCTACCAATCACAGCAGGTGATTACACCAACATACTGACTTCGTAAGGAAAAAGATGGCTGAAGGAACTAAAAGTGGATCGCAGGAATACATTCAGCGTGTGAGCATTCTGCAAACACTTTTAAATATGCTTCTAGGTCAATCTGGAAAAATCCATGTTCAAGGATTCAGATATCAATATAAAGGAGCAAAAGGCACAAGAATAGGAGGAGCTGAACTCAGTGGGTCAGACAGCATCTCTGGAGAAAAGGAATAGTTAGTGTTTTGGGTCGAGACCCTTCTTCAGACTGAGAATTAGGGAAGAGGGAAACTAGAGGTGCAAAAAGGTACAGAACAGATCAGGACCAGCACCGATGACCAAAGAGCCCACAATGGTTCATTGTTGGCTGTGGGGGCGGTGATAACGAAGGGATATGAACAGGAAAACTAGCGGGACGGCTAGGGTTGGGGAGGGACGGAGAGAGAAGGAATACAACATTTCCATTCTGTATCAGTCCAAGTCTATGACTCCCTGAATCAAGATCTTTACCAAGTTGTGCCTGTACACATTTGCACAATTAAAGGTAAATTAAAAATCCACACTATATAACAGTCAACACCTCCAAGTGCTTATATATTTATATTCCAAACCTCACCCAAATTAATTTTGGCCATTCAGTATAGATGCTAAATGGCCTTCAATACTGCTTATGCAACCAAGATGATGAATATTTTGATATCAACTTTCATGGCAGGAAATATCTCTGAGAACATGAAGAGGCAATCTGAAGACTTCATGAACATTCAGCTCCAGAAGACTAAAAGCAGATTTGTTTTAGAAAGAAATGTTTTACAACCTATGGAGATGGTTGAGACTACTATCAATTCTAGAAAACCCATCAATATTACAGAATGTTGATCTTTGTGAGAAGCAGTCCAATATCATGTCAGGATTTGTTAGACCTGGCATACAAATTAAAACTGCTGCATCAATTGTTGAAAAGGATTAACTGGAAAGTAAATAAAGGTATGGAAAGTAAAAACAGATGCTCACAAAACAAAAAAAAATTTTTTGTAGTTAATCCCACCTCGTGCAACATGGCATCACTTGTACACAGTAGCCCACTTGTGATATGTCTATTTATGGACAATTGTAAGTCATATGGTAAACAATAGCCATAAAAAATGGATTGCCTTTGTATCATGTACTTAAACAAAGAGCAAGAAGAACAGCATTCATATAGAGAAAAGGGTGCTGGCAGTTATATCTACAGAAGGTTCCCCAATCCTTGTTAGGTTGATAATTCACATTGGTCGCTGACCACAATAAGTCATTGTCCATTCTTGGACTATGTCCAGAATTTCCACAATGGTAACTTCACAAATGCATCCTTTCTTTATTGGATAATATCATTGGTCATATATCATCCAAACACAATTTTGGAGATGCATTATTAACATTGCCATTTGAAGATACTGATGCATGTACAGAAATGCAATTTTCACCATACAGATGGTAAGGACGACTTTCCTATAATAGTGGAGGGATAACAACATTATTGCAGTTGGATACAATATTAAAGAAAGAATCTGAATATATTTTCAGTGGATGGGCTTTTTCAGATATCAGTTTAGATGAGAATAAAATAAATACTATTATTTTATTCATGCAAGTTATTGGTTTCAGATCAGGTTTACCTTAAATAGAGTCATGGAGTAATATAAAGACAAAAAAATAGAAGAATTTCATTCAAAGATTTTTGTCATTGTTTTGGCAAAAGATTGTACCTTCCTCTATTCGCCTATCACTGACAAAGATTTGGAAGAAATGTAAGAACGTGTATACTTACTAAAACTGCAGATCACAACCACTGGGAACATCACACCAATTGTGGAAAGGGACCATGTGGTCAGATGGTAGCCATTGATGGAGATTATCCACATTATAGGAGTAGAATTAGGTCATTCGTCCTCAACTCCCAGAAGACGAAGGAAATCATCGTTGACTTTCAGAAGAACAGAGGGGGCAGACACACCCCCATCCATTTAAACGGGACTGAGGTGGAGCGGGTCTCCAACTACAAATTCCTCGGGGTACACATCTCGGAGGATCTGTCCTGGTCCCTCAACACCTCAAAGCTGATCAAAAAGGCACAGCAGCGCCTTTACTTTCTGAGGAGGCTCAAAAAAGCCCACCTGTCCCCCCAGATCCTGACGAACTTTTACCGCTGCACCATCGAAAGCATCCTGACCACCTGCTTTACGGAATGGTACAGCAGTTGCACCGTGGCAGACAGGAAGGCACTACAACGGGTGGTGAAAACCGCCCAGTACATCATCGGTGCCCCGCTCCCTGCCATGGATGCCCTCCACTGAAAACGGTGCCTGAAGCGGGCCGGGAAGATCATCAAGGACCCCTCACACCCTAACCATGGACTGTTTGCCCTCCTACCATCAGGGAGGCGGTACAGGAGCCTCAGGTCCCGCACCAGTAGGGCGATGAACAGCTTCTACAACTACACCATCAGACTGCTGAACTCGGAGTCCCGCTGATAGATTTGTCTGCACCCTGTATTTATTTTCCATATTGCTATCACTGCACTCTGTATTTATTTTTCTATATCGCTATCACTACGAACGACGCTAAACTGCATTTCGTTGTACCTACACTTGTATTTGTGTAATGACATTAAACTTGAATTGAATTGAATTGAATTGAATTCACGTCTACTCCGCCACTCAATCATAAATGATCTCTGCCTCCTAATCCCATTTTCCTGCCTTCTCCGCATAACTCGACACCCATTCTAATCAAGAAGTTGTCTATCTCTGCTTTAAAAATATCCAGTGATGGCCTCTACAGCCCTCTGTGGCAATGAGTTCCACAGATGAACTACCCTCTGACTAAAGAAGTTCCTCCTCACCTCTTTTCTAAAGGATCGCCCTTTAATTCTGAGAATTCTCACTATTGTGAGAAATAGATGGGCAGCCTCCTGGCATTGGACAGCAACTCAGAAATGACAGAGATAAAGTATAAACCAACACTAAATGCATTACGGAAAAACTCTGATCAGTTTTCCTGACATTCTTGTTGAGGAGATTGTATCAAATAATGGTCTACGATTTTATCATTTTAGTTTGAGCAGTTCATAAAATTAAAAGGCATTAAGTCTCTTCTTATCTCAGCATTGAAAATAAAGAAGCTGAGAGATTAGTAGGTACAGTGAAAGAGGAAATAAAGAAACAAATCATACAAGGTAGATCACATCTTACCATGAAGCATTAACATATCAAAATTTTCCTGAACTTTATTCATGTCTATCTGTGAAACAGATATCCTTGTGCAGAGGTGTTAATGTAAAGATGAGAGGTCATGCCTGCTTCTGGTCCCACCAAATTATGAAGGAAAAATAGTGGAAAGACTGGGCAACAAAACAAATATTGTGATACATCCTATGAAGGGAGAAAGGTTCAGGTTACTTGATACATGCCCACTAGATATGTCAGAACTTTTTACCCAGGGTGGAAAGGTCAACACTAGAAATCAAAGAGATTTACTAGAGATTTAATATGAGTGGAGCAAAGATTAAAGGATATATGTATTTCTCCTGTGCTACCTCTATCTCTCGTTCCCCTTTCGCCTGCCTCTCAGTCTGAAGTAGGGACTCGACCCAAAAAGCCGCGTGTTCATTTTCTTCAGAGTTGCTGCCTGACCCAGTGAGTTACTCCACTCACTGTAACTGAATACAGAGTTAGATTCATGGTAGGAAGCAGAGGGTGGTGGTGTAAGATTGTACTTCGGACTGGAGGCCTGCGAATAGTGATGTGCTTCAGGGATTGGTGCTGAGCCCATTACTGTTTGTCATCTCCATCAATTATTTGGATGAAAATGTGCAAGAGATGATGGGTAAGTTTGCATATGACTAATATAGGTGCCATTGTATACAATGAAGATGGTCAAGAATTAAGGGTGGCACAATGGCCTTACAATGCCAGAGACCTGACCATGTATAGGCCATGTATAGGCCATGTGTCAGTATCTTCAAATGGCAATGTTAATAATGCATCTCCAAAATTGTAGGTTAATTGGCTTCTGTAAATTGTCCCTAGGTGAAGGACAGAACTAGTTTATGGGTGGTCGTTGGTTGCACAGACTCGGTGGTCCGAAGGGCCTGTTTGCACGCTGTATCTCTAAACTAAACTGAACTAATTACAGCTCCAAGTGGGCCGAGAAATGGTTAATTCCAATTAATGTGGGTTGTTGTATTTTGGGGAAGGCAAAGCAGGGCAGGATCTTCACAGTGAACGATAGGGTCCTGTGGAATGTTGTAGAACAGAGGGTCCGAGGAGTGCAACTACATAGTTCCCTGCAAGTGGCATTGTAGGTAGATAGGGTGGTAAAGAAGACTTTTGGCACATTGGCCTGGGGACATTATGTTATAGTTGAACAAGATATTAGTGACACTGCACTTGGTGTATTGTGTTCAGTTTTGGTCACCCTGCTATAGGAAAGAAGCCATTGATCTGGAAAGAGTTCTGTGAAGATTTACAAGGCTGTTGCCAGGACTCGAGGGCCTTAGTTATAAGGAGAGGTTGGGCAGGCTAGCACTTTATTCCTCGGAGTGCAAGAGGCTGAGGGGTGATTTTATAAAGGTGAATAAAAGCGTAAGGGGAATAGATAGAGTGAATGCACAGAGTCCCAGGGTAGGGGAATCGAGAATGAGAGGGCATAGGTTTAATGTGAGAGAGGAAATATTTAATTGGAGCCTGACAAGCAACCTTTTCACACAGAGGGTGGTGAGTATATGAAATGAGTTGTCACAGGAGGTATTTGAGGCAGGTACATGGATAAAAACATGTCACAGTGTTCAAAAACATTTGGACAAGTACATGGATACGATAGGTTTAAAGAGATATGGGCCAAATACAGGCAGGTGGGAATAGTGTAGATGGAGATCTAGGTCAGCACGGGCAAGTAGGGCAGAAGGGCCTGTTTCCATGCTGTATGACCAGTTGTCCATTATGTCTAAAAGCTTTTCTAAAATATGGAAACCAGAATTGTATATAGTATTCAATTTGTCATCTGGTTAAGTTTTGAAGTCTGCTTTAAATGTCTATTCCTCAAGTGAACTTGCAACATGGCTAACTTTTTACTTGGCCATATTTCTATGTTACATATTTTAAGATATACAACTGAAAATACTATCACGTCAATAATTTAGGTTCCCTTACTGGTACAATGTCAGGTTACCATCATTTCTGAATTACATATTCACAACTTTTTGTTTCACATGAAAATCGCAGACTCTCGGAGTGTGGTGGTTGCATGGAATGTGTTGCCAGAGGCCATAGTTGAGCCAGGTGCACTAACGCCATTTAAATGAAATTTCCACAGGTACTTTGTTAGGAATATTTTTAGAGGGAAATGAGCCAAACATGGATAAATGGGACTAGCTGAGATGGGGTAGCTTGGTCGGCATGGGCATGTTGGGCCAAGGGACCTGGTTCCCTGCTGCACGACTCCATAACTCTATCTAGACTCATGTTAAAGACCTCTCTGAGTTCCCATGTGGTACTCTGTACACTCTGCTGTTTAAATCACTAGCAATCCACAAGGGCACAGGAACCTACACATATGATTGTGGTTGAAGGTGAAAGATCAAAAATATATGTGATATAAATAGTTTTATATTTTAAAATCTGTTATAATTAGAATTATAATTAGTTTCCATTTGTAGGGCAAGAGTGCTTAATCAGCTCCAGTTTGCCTTTGTAAATAATTGAAATTTAATTTCATCCTCAACAAAGTCTTAGCTATAGGGACTCTATAATGAGCTATAGGCTAGGACTTTATTCTAAATGTTCAGGATATTTTACAGTGAGACTAGTTCATAATGATCTCAACTTGATGTTAATTCAGATTATTTCATCGGATTCCACTTGGGCGCCACCTGTGGAGGAATGAAATTTTACCCAGAGCAACTTCCAGTTATACACCTAAAATGAAATAAGCAAAGAGATCCCAACATTATGATCAGCTTCATAATGCTGCCAAACATCATGAGTCTTGTTAGGTACAGCAGGTTCCTTGCGAATAACAAGACATTTATTTATTTATTTACTTCACAAATAATAAACTATAATATCGTGACTCCCATTTTAGCTTACCTTAGAAAGAATGATAGTTTAAAAGGTAATTACCCGGCTAATTCTTGGGATGAGAGACTTATCTCACCTAAAGAGGCGAAACAGGTTCCATATTCTTTGGTGTTTAGTAGAATAAAGGGTGATCTTCTTGAAACATATAAGATCCTGAGGGGAAAATTATGGGATAGTCGTTGAGATGTTTTCACTAGTGCGGGAATCCCAAATGAGATAAGGGGCCAATCATTTAAATTGTTTTTGAAAATTCTCCTTCCATAGAGTAGAAATCCCAGGGAGTTGCGGAGGGTGGATGATTAAAAGATCTTACAGATAGTTGTTTGTAAAATCGGGGGACTGAGGAATTTGGGGATCTGGCACAGAGGGGATCGGTCATGTTGATTTGGAATGGATTGAAGGCTCAGGTGGCTAACTCCTACTCATATTGCCTTATGTAAACCCTTACCAGTAATTCTCATACAAGGTTGGTAGTAAGATTCACTTAAGCCATTTGTGTTATGTCATTGGGTATAAGTAAATAATGTATATACTGGATATGGCAAATAGGAATCCTGCAATTGGATCTGAGCATCACTGACTAGGTCAGCATTTGTTGCCTGTGCCTAATGATTCATTGGAACCATTCTTTAAATCATTGAATGCATTAATTAAATACCTAAGATTTTCAGCTAATTTCTATTATATCAATAGGTCAATAATCGGAAAGAATTAAAAGATCACATACTTTAAATGTAGAGATTAGTTTTTGGTTGCTTCACAAACTCTGTTCTCTAGCCATCAGTCCCATTACACTCCCAGCTAAATCTTGGTATTCCAACCACTCCATCATACTTGCTCAACTGTCAAATTTTAGATAATTCATACTTGTGGAATCTCTATATCTGTTTGTTTCCACCACCATTAAATGGGTATTGCTTGGCTTATTTTTTGCTGAAACCCTCATCTTTCCCTTTGTTATTTCTAGACTCGGCCATTCCTATACATTCCTAACTAGTCTCTCTCATTCCAATTTCTGTAAGTACAGGGCCCCAAACTTTGCTGATGTGCAAACTCAAATCAAGTTCTGAGCACCCGTCAACTCGAAATGTTTTTAGACTTACACTGGCTCCTGTTTAAGCAACACCTCAATTAAAAAATGTAATTATTTCCATGTTCTCACCACGCCTTAAATCTATCTTTATGAGCCTCCAATGAGTATGTCAATTCCCTGAACTTTTTAAGTTGGTTTCTAATTAATTTCACTTGGCTGGTTATACTTATAAAATATGTCGTCACAAACACTGCATTTCCCACAGACCATTCCCACCTCCCCGAAACACATACATACGCACACATGCATACACACACACAAACACACACACGCACATGCACATACACAAAAACACACTATGAATGTTAAAATAACGAGTTTCTGATGACTATAGCTCTGGGATTTTTTAAGGAGATTGTTTAATTTGAAGCATAGACAATCCAAAGCATATTTTAGATTTTTTTAATTCATCAACACAACATTTTTGTTAAATCAACTCATGTACTATGAAACAAACATTAAGTGTTTCAAATAAGTCTCATTTTTAACCTAAAGAAATGTAAACTCAACATGTTAGGTAATATTTGTGGAAGAGAAACAGTTAATGTTTCAGCTCTGGGACACCTCATCAGAACTGAGAGAGACATCATTTAAAATGGGTAGTTGCGAAAGTGGTGGGGGGGGGGGGGGGGTGGGATTGATGGAACTAAGGGAATTTCTGCAATAGAGTGAATTAAGGGGTAGTTGAGTTCCTTTGACAGTGTAATGCAGTGCCAGTGCTATATCATGTGTGTAGTGTTGAATAGTCTGGCCTACGGGGACATGTCCAATAGGTCAGATGATACAAAGTAAGAAATAATATGCATGACAGGCAAAAACAGCCAGTCCTCATATTGACAGACAGGAAGAAAATGCAAGTTATGTAAAGCTGGATAATTCAATATTGTGTCTGGTAGACCGTGACATGCTCAGACGAAAGATGAGTGTTGCTCCTTGAACTTGTTTTGGGCCTTGTTGTAACCATGCAGAAGGTCACTGACAGAAAGGTCAGGGCGGAGTTGGATGGTGAAATAAATTGGCAGCTTCCAAAAGCTCAGGGTCACTTCTTGGACTGTGCTCGGGTGCCCTGCAAAGCGATCAGCTCGTCTGAAATTTGGTTTCTCCAATGTAGAGAACGCCACATTGTGTCAGAAAAGTGGCATCTAATGATTTTTGCAACAAATGGCAATCAAATCTTATATTCATTTATCAATAGTGCTATTTTCACCCATGGTCAGTCATGACCGAAGGGGGCCTACTACTATCATCACCGTTGATGATAACACCATTGTCCTCAATATCCTTTTCCCAAAGGATATTAAGGACAGGATACAATTTACCATTTATCACATTGATAAATGGTGTTCTGAACTCAATATCATCAAGGAAATGGGGAAGAGATTATGATTGCCCATAAACTTAACTGAACCAGCCATATAATATTGTGATGAAAGAACTGATCAGAAGCTGAGTATCCTGCAGTGAGTGACTTACTTCCTGACAGCCCATGACTTTTCCATTGTCCATAAGCTCAGATAAGGAGCTAATATATTACTCTCCAGATGCCTTGAGTGGAGTTCCATCGTCTCAAGATGGTTGACAGCATTGAGAACAAAGCAGCCCACTAAATTTGGCATTACATCAACCATCCTAAATGTTCAATCTCTTCAGAAGATTGAACATTTGAAGATTCCACCAGAAGATTGTGTATCATCTGCAAAATACAGTGCAGTTACCTTCTCAGGCTAATCCAACTCCACCTTAGAAGCATGGTCCTTACCACCAAGAAGGGGAAATATGATAGGTGTATGGAAACCCCGGCATCTTCAGATTCTGCTTCAAGTTACACATTATCCTGACAAGGAAATGTATTATTGGTCCTTCATCGATGTCGGGTGTAAATACTGGAGTTCTTTACCCAATAGCAATGTTCCTTCACCACAAGGACGTCAGTGGTCCAAGTTGATAACCATTGCCTTCTCAAGAGCAATTAGGGTTAGAAAGTAAAATGTTGGCCTTAAATGTGACATAGTGATTCCAAAAAATGATTTAAAAACACAAAGTGGCTGATGCTGATGTTGAACTGTTAGTTGTTCCCTGCACTCCATCAGATTAGAATATATGGTTGCTTTAAACTGAAAATATTGTGGGAAACCTTTAGGACGTTTGCACTAAATTGTATTGTGTTCCAGCAGGATATATGTGCAAGTTCTCCCTAATGTGTCGGTGAGGGAGTTGATGTTGATATAGGAGAATAAAATGGGATTTTGCGTGGGACGAACATAATGGATGCCTGATGATCAATGCACTCAGTGGACCAAAGCGCCTGTTTTCATTCAGTACGATTTTATGACTGTGTTCAAATTGAAAATAGTTTTAGCTGCCATTTGCACGATTGATTGAAATGGATCATGGTCCATTACAATGGAGTTGCATTAGGGAATAGTAACTCTGAATGATCCTCAATGCCTGGACCATTATAGGGAGGAGAAGCTGAGTGAAAGGGTACCTTCATTGTGATAGATTTTGCAATGAAGATGGTCTAATGACCCAATAGAACTTATTTCCAAATTAGTATTGTTTAATTCTGTTTTTGTCTGTCCAGGCAGCTGATTTTGTCTATCTGCTGAACAAGTGTCTACTTGGTGATAATAACCATGGTCCTGCCCGCAGACATGCATTTCAGTGCATTACTCATTTCTCTCATTATTGTGCTGGGCCAAAAGATTTTGCCATGATTAAGTCTTCAAACAAATATAATTTTTGATTACCTTTCACAGATGCATAATCCCATAGAGGTATTTTTACTTGTTAGCTAGGAGTAAGAATAAAAAGATGATTTTGCCTACCGCAAGTAATATTCATGAAATAATTTTGGATTCATCGTATATGTCCTTTTAGCTGCTCATTAAAAATTCAATGGCACTTGTTAAAGATCTTTTTCAACTGAGTCAATACAAGTAACAGTGGGCTAGCCAAAGATTCCCCTTCTGTTCAATAGTTCTTGCTGCATACAAATTAGCTGACATGTCTGACGATCCTACAATTGTGATTGCACTGCAAGAATGCTTGTTAAGTATTCAGGGGCATCTGAGAGTGTGAGAAGAGCTAAAGATTGGATACAAAAATTACAGGGCTTTTAGGAATAAGCAAAAGTGGGCTGAATCACAAAATGCTGCCATAGGCACAATAGGCCGTAAAATGATTGTGTTTCTTGCAAATCTCTCTGATTTCGTGATTATATGATGAAATTCTGTCCTTAGTTTTGGTCAATTTGTTTCCATGTGAGACAAAACATCCTCTCCTTTTTGAATCATTGTAACATCTTTGAAGCTATGTCGTTATTTTGTTTCTGTATTATGGATAAACAGACTCTGTTATTCGTCTAATGATCATCAGTTTTCCTCTGTCGGACATCTCTCTAAGATTTTCTGGATTTCCTAACAATATCGCATCTACCACTGATTCTGCAGGGCATAGCTTGGAAGATATCATTTCCCATTATCAATGTTGGTGTAGTCACTGTTATTTCTGTCTGGGTGTATCAAGCACCAACTAATTTCCAATCTGTTCTTCACTTCATTCAAATCTAACTTTGAAAGGTTCATATCTTGAAAGATCTCGTTACTCAGATTTGAAGGACGCCCTGAAGATAGGTTGTTAAAGTTGTTTCACCATTTCCATGGTATGATTTTGATTGATATTTGAATGTAGGAAGTTTCTATACAGCCTGGAGAAAACTGTTTTGAAAGAATGATGAGAGAGCCAGCCAGCTCTTCCAAGACAGCTCATAAAATTCTGGCTGAGACAGTGGACACTCAGAAAAAAAATCCTTCTGATTAAAAATAAAGATAGGATGAGAGGGGGAAAATAGGGTCAGAGCTGGTAGAACTGCTGCCTCACTGCGCCAGAGACCCATGTTCGATCCTCACCTCCAGTGCTGTCTGTAGCCATGACCAGCCATGATTGAATGGCAGAGTAGACCTGATGGGCCGAATGGCCTCATTCTGCTCCTATCACTTATGAACTTATTTCTTAATTGGGAAAAAACTTATATTGAAATTTTGGAAAGGTCCTACATCCCCCACAATTAAAATGGGTGGATTTGTAGGTTAATTGGCCTCTGAAAATTGCACTTAGTCTGTAGAGAATGGATGTGAAAGTGAGACAACATAGAAATAGTGTGAATAGGTTATCAATGGTTGGTGTGGACCCGGTGGGCTGAAGGCCTGTTTCAAGATTCAAGAGAGTTTATTGTCATGGGTCCCAGATTCTTGCTTAGCTTCAGCACAACAGAATATAGTAGGCATAAATAAATGCAGACCAGAACAGTGTGTCCTTATACAATTAAATATATATATACACACACGTAAATAGTGCAATAGGCCATTAAAGTTCAGATTTGTTTGAGTTGAGTTTAATAGTCTGATGGCTGTGGGGAAGAAGCTGTTCCTGAACCTGGATGTTGCAGATTTCAGGCTCCTGTACCTTCTACCTGAAGGCAGCGGAGAGATGAGTGTGTGGCCAGGATGGTGTGGGTCCTTGATGATCACCCTACTTTCTGTACCCAGTAAAATTCTCAACCGGGTCATCCTCAACCATCTTCAGGAAGCTGTAGACAAGAGGCTACGGAACCAGCAAGCAGGGTTCAGGAAGGATCGCTCATGCACAGACCACACAGCAACATTACGCATCATCATTGAGCAGTCTATTGAATGGAACATATCCCTGTACATCAACTTCATCGACTTCGAGAAAGTGTTTGACAGCTTAGACAGGACAACACTATGGCACCTAATGGGCCACTATGGAATTCCAACCAAGATCATAAACTTAATCAAGAACTCGTATGATGGAACCTCATGCATGCAGGCCAGCTCTCTCAGTGTCAGGACGGGCGTGAAGCAGGGATGTCTATTGTCACCATTCCTGTTCCTCCTGACAATTGACTGGATCATGATGGAAACAACGGAAGGGAAAATAAATGGAATTCAGTGGACAATGTGGGAGCAGCTAGATGATCATGACTTTGCTGACGACATTGCTCTCCTTTCACACACACAGATATAAATGCAGGAGAAGACGGACAGATTCTCACAAGCTGCAACAAAACTTGGTCTTACACCCAATACAGCAAAGATGAGGATCCACTCCAAAACCAGCCACCCTATCCTTATGCACAGCACTGTGCTAGAGGAGATAGAAGCATTTGCATACCTAGGCAGTGTTGTGGACATCACCGGAGGGGCAGAGGCAGACATAAAAAGTAGAATCAATAAGGCTAGGGTGGTGTTTAACATGCTCAGGAAGATCTGGAGCTCAAAACAAATCTCAATCAACACCAAAATACGCATCTTTAACTCAAATATGAAACAGGTGATCCTGTATGGATCAGAGACATGGGAAATAACAAAACACACTACAAACAGGCTGCAAACATTTATTAACACCTGCCTAGGAGAATACTTAACATCTGGTGGAGAGACAAAGTAAGCAATGTGGACCCATGGAAAAGAACAAGACAGGAGCCCATTGACTTACAAATTCGAAGGAGAAAATGGAGTTGGGTTGGACACACCCTCAGGAAACCTGCCACAAACATCACCCGGCAAGCCCTGAAATGGAACCCCCAAGGAAAAAGGAAAAGAGGTCGCCCCAGGAACAGCTGGAGAAGAGGTGTCCAGACAGAAATGACTGAGAGTGGCGAGGAGGAGGAGGAGGAGGAGGAGGAGGAGGAGGAGGAGGCAGAGAAGAACAAGAAGAGGATTTATGCTTTTCTTTATTCATAATTTTGTGTGGAAGGTGGCCTTGCTGAGAGATCACATCATGAATGAGTGAGCACACCATTTGATTTGTCCTTTTGCATATCTTTCATTCATTTGTTCCATGTGCCTTTTCATATCTCTCGTTTTCCCCCTCTACCCTGACCCTCAGTCTAAAGAAGGGTCTTAATCCAAAACGTCACCTGTCCCTTTTCTCCAGAGATGCTGCCTGACCCGCTGAGTTACTCCAGCTTTTTGTGTCTATAATACCTGACCTGCTGCCTTTGTCTTCTGACTTTGATATTTGCTCCAAAGTGAGAATGATTTGTGACTTGGGAAATGCACCTCACAGGCATCGCAGTGTCCATCTAATATCCACTCTTGTTCTGCATTGGAAGGAACTGCAGATGCTGGTTTAAACCAAAAATAGACACAAAATGCTGGTGTAACTCAGTGGAACAGGCAGCATCTGAAGAAGGGTGTCGACCCGAAATGTCACCCAAAGCTACTCAAAGTCAAATCAAAGTCAAAAGAGTTTATTGTCATGTGTCCATGACAGGACAATGAAATTCTTTCTTTGCTTAGCACAACAGAACATAGTAGGCATTGACTACAAAACAGATCAGTGTGTCCATATACCATTATATACGTAAATACACACATGAATGAATAAATTGATAAAGTGCAAATAAACAGATAAAGGGGTATTAATGTTCAGAGTTTTGTCCGAGCCAAGTTTAATAGCCTCATGGCTGTGGGGAAGTAGCTATTCCTGAACCTGGTCATTGCAGTCCTCAAGCTCCCATACTTTCTACCCGAAGGTAGCGGGGAGATGAGTGTGTGGCCAGGATGGTGTGGGTCCTTGATGATGCTGCCAGCCTTTTTTAGGCAGCGACTGTGATAGATCCCCTCGATGGAAGGGAGGTCAGAACCGATGATGGATTGGGCAGTGTTTACTACTTTTTGTAGTCTTTTCCTCTCCAGGGCGCTCAAGTTGCCGAACCAAGCCACGATGCAACCGGTCAGCATGCTCTCTACTGTGCACCGGTAGAAGTTAGAGAGAGTCCTCCTTGACAGGCCGACTCTCCGTAATCTTCTCAGGAAGTATGCTGATGAGCTTTCTTAATAATTGCATCTGTGTTCTCGGACCAGGAAAGATGTTCAGAGATGTGCACGGTCAGGAATTAGATGTTCTTGACCCTTTGAACCATCGACCCGTTGATATAAACAGGACCGTGGGTCCCCATCCTACTCCTTCCAAAGTCCACAATCAGTTCCTTGGTTTTGCTGGTGTTGTGGGCCAGGTTATTGTGCTGGCACCATATGGACAGTCACTCGATCTCTCTTCTATACTCTGACTCATCCCCATCAGTGATACGTCCCACAACAGTGGTGTCGTCAGCGAACCTGATGATGGAGTTCACACTATGACCAGCTACGCAGTCATGAGTACAGAGTGAGTACAGCAGGGGGCTGAGCACGCAGCCTTGAAGTGCTCCCGTGCTGATTGTTATCGAGTCTAACACATTACCACCAGTACGAACAGACTGTGGTCTGTGAATGAGGAAGTCGAGGATCCAATTGCAGAGGGATGCGCAGAGACCCAGTTCTGTGTGTTTGGTAACCAGCTTGGAGGGGATGATTGTGTTAAATGCCGAGGTGTAATCGATGAATAGCAGCCTGGCAAATGAGTTTTTGTTGTCCAAGTGGTCCAGAGCGGAGTGGAGGGCCAGTGAGATCGCATCCACCGTTGATCTGTTGTGGCGGTAAGCGAACTGCAGTGGGTCCAGGTTTTTGTTGAGGTAGGAGTTGGTTTTCGCCATGATCAACCTCTCGAAGCACTTCATCACCACAGGCGTTAGTGCCACTGGTCAATAGTCATTGAGGCATGTCACCTTGCTCTTCTTGGGCACTGGTATTATTGATGCCCTTTTGAAGCAGGTGGGAACCTCAGACTTCAGAAGTGACAGGTTGAAAATGTCCGTTAAAAACTCCAGCCAGTTGGTCTGCACTGCTTTTTAAAACACGATCAGGTATACCATCAGGTCCAGATGCTTTTCGACAGTTCACCCCTCTGAAGGATTTCCTGACGTCGGCCTCTGTGACTGAGACTGAAATACCATCACAGCGAATGGGGGCTCAAGAAGGCACATCAGTGTTCTCCCTATCAAAGCGTGCGTAAAACGCATTGAGCTCATCAGGGAGTGATGTATCGCCGACATTCGAGCTGTCTCCTGGTTTAGCCTTGTAGGAAGTGATTGCATTCAGGCCCCACCACAGCTGCCGAACATCTGTCTCTTCCTCCAGCTTGGAGCTGAAGTCCTTTAGGCCTTTTTAATGGCCTTACCAAGGTCGTATCTGGACTTTGTGTAGACCACTGTATCATCAGACATGAATGCCCGGTGTCTGGTCTTCAGAAGTATGCAGATCTCACAGTTCATCCAAGGTTTCTGATTGGGAAACACTCGGAAGGTTTTGGTGTGGATGCAGTCCTCCACACATTTCTTAATGAAGTCTGTAACGACTGTGGCGTATTTGTTCAAGTCCGTTGCCTAGTTCTTGAACATTGCAGAGTTGTTCCTCTGCCCCCCCCCCACCGACCAGCTCTGTAATGTCCTCACCTCTGAGTTGCTCGAGCATTTTGTGTCTATCCATCCTTGTTCTTCTGGGTGTTCGGCTTTCTCGAGGCTGGGTAAAAGAGCTTTGATCAATTGTTGCCCATTTTACACACACTGAACACACGAGCATTATATCATTGGTCAACTTAACTAAACATTTGCAGTAGTGATGGAGCTGGAACTGGACCAGGTTGTTTCTAGACAAACAATTTAAAGCTTCTTCCAGTGAAGGATCATTGTCTTACGCCACTAACATGAACGTCCCAGATTATAGAAAGGTTTTGTAGCTCAGAGTCTAGTCTCTACTTGTAAAATATGTTGCCTCCTATATACTTCCAGTTGCAATAATTAGGTGCTTGTTCATTTCATGTTTCATTAAGTTGCTTTCAAGCAATGATAATCCCCAGGTTTGTATGGGAGCTGGGGGAGGGGGCTAAATGTCGTAGAGATCAAAGACCATAGAGCGGAGGTAGAGACTCCCTCTGAAGGAGGAAATGGGGATTTCCCATTAGGCAGATATCTGCTGTGAAGGCACTGGTGAAGTGGTGATGCATATATCAGGCTTCATTTCAGCATGGCAACTAGGTTCAGGTTTGACACATGCTGCATTCTGCCACACCATCACGGGCAGAAGAGTCCAGGTATCGATCTGTTGCCAGAGTTACAAAATTGAAGTTGGATCTCAGTCAACACTTCTTATTAAATCTCAGTCTTCAGATTTTCTGGAGGGGGCCTAACATCTAGCAACCACAACTATGGCAGTTACAGTATAATGCGGATAAATGTGAGGTTATTCACTTTGGTGGCAAGAACAGGAAAGTAGACTATTATTTGAATGGTGGCCGATTAGGAAAAGGGGAGATACAACGAGACCTGGGTGTCGTGGTACACCAGTCATTGAAAGTAGGCATGCGGGTGCAGCAGGCAGTGAAGAAGCGAATGGTATGTTAACATTCATAGGAAAAGGATTTGAGTGTAGGAGCAGGGAGGTTCTACTGCAGTTGTACAGGGTCTTGGTGAGACCACACCTGGAGTATTGCGTACAGTTTTGGTCTCCTAATCTGAGGAAAGACATTCTTGCCATAGAGGGAGTACAGAGAAGGTTCACCAGTCTGATTCCTGGGATGTCAGGACTTTCATATGAAGAAAGACTGGGTAGACGTGGCAAGTACTCACTAGAATTTAGAAGATTGAGGAGGGATTCTTAGAGAAACTTACAAAATTCTTAAGGGGTTGGACAGGTGAGATGCAGGAAGATTGTTCCCTATGTTGGGGAAGTCCAGAACACGGGGTCACAGTTTAAGGATAAGGGGGAAGTCTTTTAGGACCGAGATGAGAAAAACATTTTTCACAAAGAGAGTGGTGAATCTCTGGAATTCTCTGTCACTGAAGGTAGTTGAGGCCAGTTCATTGGCTATATTTAAGAGCGAGTTAGATGTGGCTCTTGTGGCTAAGGGGATCAGGGGTATGGAGAGAAGGCAGGTACGGGATACTGAGTTGGATGATCAGCCATAATCATATTGAATGGCGGTGCAGGCTCGAAGGGCCGAATGGCCTACACCTGCACCAATTTTCTATGTTTCTATGTTTCTATGTTCCACATGGTAGGCTGCTCTGGAAGGTTAGATTGCATGGCATCCATGGAGAGATAGATTAATTGATAGCAAATTGGCTACATGGAAGGAAGCAGATGGTGATGGTGGAAGGTTGCTTCTCGGTTTCTATGTTTCTATAACACCGGATCTGACCCGTAACCCAAATTCATCCGGCCCTCAGGCGTATTTTTTTTTTCAATTCATTTTTGTGACTTGGGAACTGCAGCTAGCCCAGGGGCACGCAGGCAACCTGGACGCTACAGCCAGACCTGCCAGCTGACCTGGGCACGCAGGCAACCTGGGAACTGCAGGTCCTTTGGCTCATCATGTCCGTGCTGACCAGCAATCACCCCGTACACTAGCACCATCCAACCAAAGATAGACACAATATGCTGGAGTAACTAAGCGTGCCAGACAGCATCTCCGGAGGGAAAGAATGGGTGACATTTCAGGTCGAGACCCATCTTCAGGCTAGTGTCAGAAGAAGAGTCTCAACCCGAAACATCATCCATTCCTTCTCTCCAGAGATGCTGCCTGTCCTGCTGAGTTTCTCCAGCATTTTGTGTCTATCTTCATGCCAAACATGTAGGTATGTTACAAAACGTTCTTACCTTACAGTTCTGCCGCTCCCCGTGTGCGTAACTTTGGCGCCTTTCAGAGGGGGGCAGGTTTAAAGTGCCGTTTTTCCACAGACTGGGCAAATCGATCCATGTCCGGCGATTTTGTAGCTGAAGAAAAATCGCTCTGACATTTCATTCATGAAGGTATTTTTAAACTACGCTAGATTATTTATTAACTAGAGTAATTTAAAAATCATCTTCTAAAGCCGTGAGCGCCGACAACGGGAAGGATTTTACGTAGGGAAGAAAATAAAGTGCACAGTCTATTTTTACATTAAAACTTGGTTTTTAGGAAGGCTTTAATCACATTTTCATGTTGCGAAATGGGGACAAACAAAAAAGTATGAACCGGCAGTGTTTTTCATGCCGACTGCACCGCAAACCCCAACGTTCCAATCCACCGAGTTACACTAAAACCCACTCGCTAGTTGAATTAAATGGCCATTAATTTACGGGAATTAAACACTAAATTCCTTCCATTTGGCCTATAAATTCATGAAAATGAGATTTAAAAATCATGTTATATTGTGAATTATTGTGTGAATGTTATTTGGACACTTAGGCAATTTAAAAAAGTTTATCTTTTCTTAAGAAATGGATAGATGTTTAGATCTAGTAATTGAATTTTGTAATTAGCTACAATTAGGTAACTAATTATATGCTTTAATTTCAGGTCATCCAAGTACTATTGTTTCATATTTGTTTCAGAATGCTTCAATCTATAACAACTGAAAATTTCATTGAGTTCTCTTAATTTTTAAGAAAGTTATGGGCTTTTGACTGTTCTAGATCTCAGCTTCTGTGTTAAGTCAATGGAAAGGCAATGGGGAACAAGATGCTAATTTCTGAGTATGAAAATGGCCATAACCTTTTTAATACTGAAGATATAAAAGTGAATTAGGTGTCAAATTAAACTTCTTTTTATGCTTTATCTGATGGGATAAATTGCCGACTTGATTTTTTAAATCTCAAAATTTTGTAATATTGCTAAAACGTGATGCCAGGTTAAACTAATCTGTTCTGTCAGCATGTGATTTATATCCCTGCATCACATGCATTCTCCCACCAAAAGATACCAGAACAGAATTTAGCAATTTAGTAATTTCATCATCTCCAATTTCAATTTTCTGAAGTGGTCATGTGAAAATTATACACATTAAACATATTAACCTTAAATCAGTCTTAACTTTTCTGCCAATTGCATTAGCATTCACCAGTTGCATCAATGGGCATGAATTAGCCTGAACATTTGACATCCAAGTAAATTTCACTCCTTATTTCTTCTTTAAGCTTGAAAATGAAAGTTTCAATTTATCTCCACGTTGTTCATTTGCATTAAGCACTGTATATTTAAGTTCTTGCAATCAGGACGACTTTTTGGTTTCATATTTTCAAACATAATTCAATTGCTACGTATACAAAGAAACAGAAGATGCAAACCACCTTTACATAAAGATAAATATTAAGAAAATATACCCAAAATACAATATCAGAACAATTCGCTGCTGTATCTGGAAACCTGATCTAAGTAGAAGAACCTTTGAGATACAAATTTGTACTCAATTGCATCCATTAATGGTACATAATATATAATAAAACAAGATGGGAATGTGAAGCTGATTGGCATTAAGTATTACACACTGCTTTCGGAATTTAGGCTTTATGATTTCAATTAACCAGATTTGAAAAAAGTAGATTACACGCACAGTTGCTACCAAATTCGATATTTGGGATCACAATCCCAGGGAGAATTTTCACTCCTGTGTTCAATTGCAATCACCAGACAGCCCAGGCAGCATAGGTTTGTAACTTAAGAAGTGATCCCTTTGAAATGGAAAGTAAAACCTTCAGATGGAAAAGATCATTGTAAGAGCATTGGGAAATTCTGCACATATAATAGCTCAGGGCCATGTAAAATGTCTGAAGGGAAAATAAATAACATATGGAGCAAGAGATCAGATTAGATACCAGAAATGCTTATTGATTCAGCGGGAACAGAGATGAGGCTGTTTTCAAGTTGTTTACATGAAAAAAAGGTAAATAAAATGCACTATTTTAAAAAGTGAACTATTGGATATAAAATGACTAATTATATGTAAAAATCCTCGCAGCTATATATACTTGGAGTAACAATCGGTTGCTGTTTTAACAATTGGGTGATCCGGCAATAGACTCCCCCCCCCCCCCCCCCCCCAGGTATATATATGTTTGCTTAAAGCTGAGTCTATCGAAACCTGATCTACTGATTGACTTTGGCACTTCAGATTATATTGACTAGTTACTAAACTTCGGGAAATATATTTTGAAATATCTATCCAAATCAGACCCGCTCAAGTCAGTGGTGCATAGCCGACTGCTGCATGGATCCGTCATAATGGCCCGGTTCTCAAACATGCACACTGTATACTCAAAAACAGTGAAGTCAAACACCATGTTCAAACTAATTAAGTGAAGTTGAAAAATAAGGAGGTGTTTGGCACCGGCAGACGAGAAGAGAGGCTTGGAAGGAACTGTGGCATTGCCACTTCTGGATAAGGCTCCGGATTATTGCAGACACTCAGTTCTTTCAGCTGCCAGCCCAGTCCAACAATTTGGAACGTTTGCCCTTTGAACGAAGACCGCGGGGAACCTAAATGAGGAGTTCAGTTGGAGAACTAGTTAAGATCATAGTAAAATTTACTATCACTTAATCGGAGGGGGTGTCTTAAAAAAAAAGCTGAGTGTTGTCCAGCATTGTCTGGTCTTATTGCAAAGTTCACGTCTCCAGTTTCTAACATATCTTCAGGCTGTGCGGTGGCGTCGCCAGCGGGGAAGGGGATTAGTTGCGAGCTTGGGATTTATCTCCCTCTCGCTGGCTGGTTTCTTCGCGTTGCTGCTGTACGCTGTCGGAGGCTGCTGAGCTCGGACGCTGCGACGAGGCGAGTGTTCTCCGGCCGTGTGCGGTCTCTCTGCCTCACACTCATACACACACACACACACAGGCAGAGGCAGCTCCCGGTTCGTGTCACTAACCAGAACTGAGGGTCGGCACACTGCCCGCCCCCCCCCCCCCCCCCCAGCTCCGAGAGAGACCAGCGCCGGTCCGGGTGTGTTTAAATCTGTCGACTCAGACCGAATGTGTTGTGTTTGGCGCATTACGGAGCGGACAGGCGCCGGCAAAGGCTGGGGTTGTTCCAGTAGGTGTTCAGTACTGTAACCTGGCATGGAGTGGGGCGGCAGCCGCCGAGTGCTGGATCCCAAAAAGCGTTGTCACTTGATTTAGAGAGGACGGGAGAGTAAAGGGGACTGGAGTCACCATGTGCTGCGACTCGGCCGTGTCACTGAGGGACAGGAAGGCTGCACTCTGGCTCCTGATCTACATCATCATCGTGACCTCGCACAGTTCTCAACAAGTCCTCAGGATCGGTAAGTTTCTTCCAACTTGTATTCGTTGGCGGTGGTGACTTCCTGCGATCATTGCGCCCCTTGTCTGTGCTCGTAGAGCAGCTTTCGGCTAAACTTAAATGCTTGTTTTGTGTGTGTTGGTGGGACCTGTGTGTGTGTGTGTGGGTCGAAGCCCCGATAGCCGGGACCGAGAACACAGAAGCGCTGACTCGGTGCTCGAGTGTGGATTTTGGAAAGTTGGGATCAGAACAGTCGCTTTGACGAGATGTGTAGGAAGGAACCGCAGATGCTGGTTTAAACCAAAGAGACACACAAAGCTGGAGTAACTCAGCGGGACGGGCAGCATCTCTGGAGAGAAGGGATAGGAATAGGTCTCGTCCCGAATGGTCACCTATTCCTTTTTCACCAGAGATGCTGTCTGACCCGCTGAATTACTCCAGCATTTTGTGTCTACGATTTAAACCAGTTTCTACAGTTCTTTCCTAAACATGCTATCTGGCCCACTGAATTACTCCAGCATTTTGTGTCTATGTTCGCTTTGAAACTAGTCACAAAAATCCGACTGGATTTTATTTTTCGACTACATTCCTAAACCACATCCAGTTACTCCACGCAGAAGCCCAATACCAAGACGCCTGGAAACCTGAAATGCAAACAGAATATGTTCCCAGACTTGGGTTAGGCAGCATTCATGCAGAGAGGTGAAGTTTCAAGTCGGTGACATTCAAAGAGAACTGGCAACAACTGGGTTCAAGCCTTGTTCTGGCGAAACAATCATCAGACGGAAGCGTTGGTCGCCGTGGTCCCTCCCCGGCCGCTGCCTCTGCTGCCTGTGATTAATTCGAGCTACTTCATCCCATGAGAATGCAAATCGCGGTGGGGACATCTCACTAGAGAGAGCTCCCACTGTTTTTAGATGCATTGATCAAGGCTTGTTTCAGTTCCAACATTCAAGACTTCCACTATGAAAGCAGGCAAGGGCTGGCCGCGATTCAGAATAGTCTTGATTTATTTTTGTAAGGAGCGTGTTTCTGTCTGTGATGGTAGAATGTTGCTTTTTTGAGTGGTGAATGTGTGTATATATATATATATATCGCCGATCTGTGCATATATATATTTATGTGTACAGATCTGCGATATTCCACACGCCGTCGTTGTACTTAAGCCAGAACTTGGCGGGTTTATATTAGCAGGTGTGTTTTAGGAGCTGTGTTTGCCAAAAATTAAGAATTCGTACATGCGTACTAACGTGACCACACATTTCAATTAGGCAATTGAAACCGCAATATTCACTGCTCGAGCGACTCGTTCAGGTGGCAGCGGTATCTCTCTCCCCTTCACCTGTTACAAATATTGGCAACCTCCACTAAAGATCGTCGAGATTGTGTCTTCATTAAAACTCACTGGTTTTGTAATCCCCCGCCCCTGTTAGATATGCCATCTTCCCTGAACTGTGTTCGTAATCTAAAGCTGCGACCCATATGGCTCAGATTCGAATTCGACTTCGGACTCTCCTTTAGATCCTGGCTGATAACATGTTGAAAGCTTTCTCCGAGTGATTTAAGCTCTAGGTGTAATCTTCTTTCCCCAAATGCCTGATGTGACTAGAAACTCTTGATGTGACTACCAGCCTTCTAAGATTGTAATGAAACAAGAGCCCACACAGACAGACACACAGACAGACACACAGACAGGCACACACAGACAGGCACACACAGACAGGCACACACAGACAGGCACACACAGACACGCACACACAGACACGCACACACACAGACACATGCACACAGACACACACAGACACATGCACACACACAGACACGCACACAGACACAGACACAGACACACACACACAAACACGCATACCCTCATACACAGACACATAGACACGCACACACAAGCACGCACACAGACACGCACTCGCAGACACGCACTCGCAGACACATAGACACACACACACTGACAGACACGCCCGCACAGACACATACACACTGACAGACACAGACACGCACACGCAGCCACACACATACACACACACACAGCCAGATACCTAGACGGCACGCACACACACGCAGACAGAGACGCACACATACAAGCCACCAGGAAAATTGCTTCCATTCAATTCAAAGCGTTTACGATCCCTTAACCAATTATGTCGAGCACCCAGGCATTCAATTGAGACAATTCTGCTTTTCTCCGAGCTCGATTATGCAGCGCTTATTTAGTAATAAAGGTCAGGAACAATAACAGTTTTTGAGCGCCTCTTCACTGGAATGGAAAATGTCAAAGCGTTGAAGAGAAGCAGTGTGACCTTATCAAAATCAATACCGAGATTTCAATGAAGACTGTTGATCACTGCTTCAACTTCCAGTCTATGTAGTGGGTCTAACACTAATGTGAAACTGTAGAACTATTTTATTAATTTACATCAAAACTTTTTACAGAGTTAACAAATTGAAAGGATGTGATCTTTCTATTTACGAAGATAAACATACAAGTTATAGATGATACCTGAAAAGAAAGAGCTAAAATAGACCATTCCTGGATCAAATATAACTGCTTTGTTTTTAGGTTTGGAATTTTGAGTATTGCTGCCACTATTTTGATTTAAGATCTAAAAGTACATAAATTGCCAATCAAATCTACTTCCCATGGAAAGGTTGTCCATTAAAATCATATATTAGATTTATGAACCCATTCCTAGGTTTGTTTGCTTCTGATATTCTCACACCGACGTTCTGCTAGAGTGGCAGGTCCATTACATTACCTGTTTGATATTCAGGAGAGGGACATTATTAATGGTAGAATGGTTGGGTAGTCATGAGCTATCTGGCCCAGCTTTCGAAAAGAAGATAGTGATTTATAGTGTTGAATAAAGCCCTCTAAATTTGGATTGTTTATAAGAGAAACACCTCTGTACTATTAGCAGGGTGCATAGTAAACTGCCTGTTTCTTACCTGCCTGTAGAGATGCTGATCTCAGCAGAACTGTGCAGAGAAACCGTACCCAAGCATGATAGGCAGAATAAAAGTGACCTGCATTAGTCATCAACCCAGCAGATGGAGCTCCTGATATCAGCAGGACTTGGTAAGGTGGGGGTGGGGGGGTAATATGGTGGAGATGATTGCAGGTGTTTCCTCAGTTTTGGAGGAGAGGGGGTGAAGAGATATGTACATCTGGGGTAGGGACAGGAAAAGCTTTTTTTTTAAAAATCTTTATTTATTAGAGGTACCGTAAGTTACATCAGTGTACATCCCTTATATTGTATTACAGTCATTGTACCCCTTAATTTTTTTTTAAGGCTTTAGAAAAGAGAGAGAAATACCAGCAAAGAAAGTAGAAAAGTGAAAAAGAGATGTGAAAGTGCAAAAGCGTGTCATAGGGAAAGGAAACCCTTGAAGAGATAGAGACCGGAGATTAAGAGATAGACCCTGGAGAGGAAAAAAAAAGAAAAGGGGAAAGATAGAGAAAGAAAGAAGAAAATCCAGTTACTTTATTATAAACATCTCGCAAAAGGAAACTACCAACTCGACAGTTTTTCTTCCCCCTTTACCAAGACCCGACACCGGTACTTTTTTGAGGTATTCTTGCACCTTATCCTTGTAATAGATTTATAAATGCAGACCACGTCTTATAGAAACAGTCTGATTTTCCTGCTAGTCTCATATCTTCCAAGTGTAGTGTTTCGAACATAGTTGAAATCCACATATTAACTGTTGGTATAGGAGAATTTTTCCAGAATTGTAAGATGAGCTTTTTTCTAGTTATTAAGCCACATTCAAATAGAGTCTTTTGAAACACATTTAATTCAGGGCTATCTTGTGATATCCCAAAGATAATCCAGTCTGCTTTTGGAGTCAGTTTTATTTTAAATATGTTTGTGAAAATTTCAAAGATTTCAGTCCAAAATGTTTGATTTTTTGTACAAAAGACAAATTAGTGTGCTATATTAGCTTCTTGTCATTGACATTTATCACATATAGGTGAGACGTTGGGAAAAAGTTTACTTATTTTAGTTTTTGAATAGTATAATCTGTGTAAGATTTTAAATTGTATTAAGGTGTGTCTTACATTAATTGAACATTTAATAAATATTCTTCCCACCTTCCTTTGGGAATTTTTATACTTAATTATTTTTCCCAGTCTCTCCTGGTACCATCTGTTGTTGGTATTTCTGCATTTAGAGTAATATTATATATATATATATGATATTAGGTTTGCTGATTCTGCCTTTGTATTCATTACTTCTTCCAGTAAGTCTGGAGGCATATTGTGATAATCTTGTGCGTATTTTTTCAGATAGTCACAGATTTGGAAATATTTAAAATACTGATTGTTTCCCAAATTGTATTTTAGTTTTATTTGTTTAAATGATAATAGTTTTCCCAATTCATACACATCTCCGAAGATTTTAATTCCAGCTCTTTCCCATTGTATAAATGCTGTATCTATAGTTGAAGGTTTAAATGAGGGTTTTTTACCGATAGGAGATAAGAGAGATACATTTCTTAATTTTAAGTTGTGTTTTATTTGTTTCCAAATTCTAATTGTACTGTATATAATTGGATTATTGTTGTAATTTATATTATTCATTGATATTGGAGAGAGAGAGAGTTTTGCTCCAATATTATAAGGAGAGCAATCCTCTTTCTCCATAATTGTCCAATCCGGTTGCTGAGGAGAGTTATCCAGCAATTGGATAATTGCTGGATAAAGCCCTCTAAATTTGGATTGTTTGTAAGAGAAACACCTCTGTACTATTAGCAGGCTGCATAGTAAACTGCCTGTTTCTTACCTGCCTGTAGAGATGCTGATCTCAGCAGAACTGTGCAGAGAAACCGTACCCAAACATGATAGGCAGAATAAAAGTGACCTGCATTAGTCATCAACCCAGCAGATGGAGCTCCTGATATCAGCAGGACTTGGTAGGGTGGGTTACACAAAAAGCTGGGGAAACTCAGCGGGTGCAGCAGCATCTAAGGAGCGAAGGAGATAGGCGACGTTTCGGGTCGAGACCCTTCTTCAGACTAGCCAGTCTGAAGAAGGGTCTCGACCCGAAACGTCGCCTATCTCCTTCGCTCCTTAGATGCTGCTGCACCCGCTGAGTTTCTCCAGCTTTTTGTGTAACCCTCGATTTTTCAGCATCTGCAGTTCCTTCTCTAACACTTGGTAGGGTGGGGATGGGGGGGGGGGGTAATAGGGTGGAGATGATTGCTGGTGTTTCCTCAGTTTTGGAGGAGAGGGGGGTGAAGAGATAAGTACATCTGGGGTAGGGACAGGAAAAGCTGTCGTAATTTCTGAGCAAAAAATGCAAACGGGTAGCATCAGGCATTTGAGGTCTGCAGGCAGATCATCTTCCTATCTGTTCAGTTGCAGAACAACTGAAGATCAGGAGCAGGAACGAGACACGTGGGGGGGGGGGGGGGGGGTGGGGTTGCAGTGCACAGCGGAAGTAGCTGATCAGGGGCAATGTAATTTTACAGCTGGAATGAAGGGGGATAACTGTGGGAGCCACGGTCAATTCCGTAACAATGCTTCCATGGATAGGATCTGGTAGAGGACGGTTCTTTACTGAGATAACAAAGCGACTTGGTGGGATGCTGAGCAACAGAGCGACTGGAAGCCTAACTTTGGCAGGATAATCATGCTGGAGGCAGATTATGGGAGGAGAAAATAATGGAGGAAATAATCTTTCATAAATAAACTTTTAGATTCAGTTGGATGTTAATGAAATAACTTATTATCAAATCACAGCATTTGCTTCTCCAGTTTAGTATGGAAATTGAAATAATATTGCTTGCTATAATGACTACTGATATGGTCAATTTGCTATTTCAATAAAGTTCCTTTTTAATTCTAACCCTTTCACATTTTGACTGTAAAATGGAGCAAAAAATTAGATTCACCTTCTGTTATATTATTTCCCTTTTCATTTCTCATTTGCTTTTATTCCTACAGGCAATGGCAGATAGTCACGAATCAAAATTCTGGACAATGGCTCAGAATTCATACTGAATCTAATTATATTTCTATCATTCCTTTCTTGTGTTACTGCTCACCAGTGAAAGGCAGTTCAAGAAAGGACACACTGATTTCAGCAATAACATTTTATTCTACTAAAATGAAATATAATTCCCATTTAGATCTCCTCTGGGCCCATCTTTTATTTAACTTTACCACACACTTCTACCATTCATTCCATGAAAAAATATTTCCTATCTTCCACCTTCATCTGAAAGTTTCCTGAAAGCTTCTTTCATTGATAACAATATCCTATTCTGATGAAAGGCCAGATCTGAACATTTATCCCACAAATGTCTATAATGTACCACGTATTTCCAGAGTTTTCTGTTTTGAATTCAGATTTTCAGCAATGGCCATATTATGCAGCTTTTGGAGGAAATGTTACTTATTGAAACGTGTAGAATGAAGCTAAACATTTTTATCCGATTGGTATTTTGTAATTCTGCCATTTAAAGCTTTATTTCCTCCTAACCCTCCCATCTCGGTACCCCAGTCTCTCAATGTATAGGAAGGAACTGCAGATGCTGGTTTACACCAAAGAGACGCAAAATGCTGGAGTAACTCAGTGGGACAGGTCGCATCTCTGGAAAGAATGAATGGGTGAATGGAAATGTCACCCATTCCTTCTATCCAGAGATGCTGCCTGTCATAGAGTCACAGAGTCATAGAGTGATACAGTTTGGAAACAGGCCCTTCGGCCCAACTTGCCCACACCGATAACATGTTCCAGCTACACTCGTCCCATCTGCCTGCACTTGGTCCATATCCCTCCAAACCTGTATGATCCATGTACCTGTCTAACTGTTTCTTAAATGTTGGGATAGTCCCAGTCTCAACTACCTCTTCTGACAGCTTGTTCCACACACCCACCACCTCATGTGTGAAGTGTTACCCTGCAAATTTATATTAAATCTTTCCCCCTTCGCCTTGAACCTATGTCAGGGCTGCCAACATTGGGTGAGAGTTGAGAGTGAAAAATTGCGAGGGAGCGTAGCAAAGAGGGGGGGAGGGTGTGGGAGGGGGGGAGCTTTCCACGTTAGGGAGCTTTCACATTTTTCAGCTTGAAATTGTGCAATCTGGTGCATACTGTAGCGAGTCTTTTAACTTACACATTAATGCAACATTTATGCTTTAAATTGGATTAGGTATGAATAAGGTTAAGCTAAATTACATTCCTAATTACATTACACAATAGAGCAGGCTCTGATCAACAGGTGCAGCACATGAATGACTATATTCATGTCTGGAAATGAGATTATATTCATGCTGTTATGCATATATATAGAGAAAAAACACAAAGAAACAAGGCAAGATTCAGACTTCCATCGCTGTTCTGCACAAATAAATCAATCAAACTTAACCTTTTTAACTACAGAAAGAAGACGGAAATAATGCCACATATACAATCATATATGGTTCAATGAAATTAAGATATATATGTAAAATATATATATGGAAACAGGCACTTCCGCCCACCAAGTCCATACTGACCCGCAATCTATCATACACTAGTTCCATCCATCATGCCAGAGACAATTTACAGAAGCCAATTAACCTACAAACCTGCACTTCTTTCGGATATGGGAGAAGCCGTAATATCCAGAGAAAACCCATGTGGTAGTAAGGCGGCAACTCGACCGCTGTGCCACCCCATTAAATTATTTTTTTCTGTAATATATTTATTATGGTGTCGCGTGAATAAAGGTGAACACATGATTCTGATTTCTGTCCTTAGTTGGAGAACACACAACTCCAGTCATTGTGTTTTATGGCTGTTTTCCAACCTCTTCAGCCTGAAGGTCTCAACCCGAAACACCACCCATTCTTTCTCTCCAGCGATGCTGCCTGACCTTTTGAGTTTTTCTAGTTTTTAGTTTCTATCTTCAGTTTAAACCAGTTTCTGCAATTCCTTCCAACATTATTTGTTAAGCAAAACAGGTCCTATTCTCATAATATTATTCACCTCAACTAAGTTTTTTATTCACCTCCTTTACTGCAGAGAATACAATCCCAGTCATCAAATCTTTCTTCAAAATGAAAAGAAAATTACAGCTCTGCCAATATCATCATAAATCGCCCCAGGATCCTCTCCAGAGCAATTGCACCCTTTCTACAATGTGTCATAGTCTTACAGCATGGAAACAGGCCCTTCATCCAAACTTGTTCATGCAGATCAAGATGCCCCATCTAAACTAGTCCAGTCTATCTGCATATGGCCCATATCCCTTTAAACCTTGTGTGTGCCAGTGTGTCTGTGAGAGTGTGTCAGTGAAGCAGCGACAACATCCGGAGTGAGCGGAGACCTGGCGATGCCCGGGCAGCATTTCCCTTCCCTCCCCCCCCCCCCCCCCATGGGGAATACGGGCCGGCCCAGGTTCCTGTATTCAGTGACCGAGGGGTCGGGCATTGGAGTGGAGCCTTAGCCCGAGATTCATCCCCACGGCTTAGGAGGTGGCACCGATGCCCTCACACACCCGGTCCGCTCCTGGCTCCGGGCCAAGGTTAAAACTCCATGGGTGTGGACAGAGTGGCTGACGGACATAGAGCTGCCGGAGGTGAGGGTGGGAGGTGTGTGCCGTGCCTCGGGGTGGAAGGGGGAGAGGGGTTGGTGTTGGGACCACCGCCGTGTCTCACCTATCACACCATCTGCACGGGAGAAACTAAACTACTTTTTTTCCCCCCAAAGTCATCCCGCGGGCCGGTAGTTTGACAGCCCTGCTTGAAACCAATGCCCTCTAGTTCTTGAATCACATATCCCGGGAAAAAGACTATGCATTCACCTTATATTCCCCTCATGGTTTTTACTCGCCTCTAAAACAATTTTTGCTTTATTTTGAACATCTGGCACCTGCAGATTTTTGAGCGTGAGAAATTTGTGATCAATGTGAGTGTGTGAGAATTTTGTGAAATGCGTGAGTCCCATGCTCAATGCGTGAGAGTTGGCAGCCCTGCTATGTCCTCTGGTCCTCAATTCCCCAATGGGCAAGAGATTCTATGCATGTACCCAATCTATTCCTCACATGATTTTATATACCTCTATAAGATTACCCCTCATCCTCCTGCGCTCCAAGGAATAGAGACCCAGTCTACTCAACCTCTCCCTATAGCTCAGACCCACTAGTCCTGGCAACATCCTCGTAAATCTTCTCTGAACCCTTTCAAGCTTGACAATAACTTTCCCAGAACGTAACAGAATGGATAGCACCTGTAGTCTGTATCAAACCTGGGCGTCTGGTGCTGTGAGGCATCAACTCTGCCACTGCTTACTATGCCTCTATGCTTTCTAAATAATTCCATTCATTAGCATGCAATTTATTTGGTAATTGGTAAAAGCCTATTCTTTTCCTAACCTACTGATGTTTGACAAGCACCATCATCCTCAATTATATAGTACAAGTGTATACATTTTTTTAAAATCATTCCAGGATTGTGGGCATCATTGGTAGGATCAGCATCTAGTGTTTCTCCCTCATTGCCTTTGAGAAGGTGGTGGTGAATTATTGTCTTGTGCTGTTGCAGTCCATGCTATGTAGGACGGAACTACAGATGCTCAAAAGCACACAAAATGCTAGAATAACTCAGTGGGTCAGGCAACATCTCGCTGTCCTGCTGAATTACTCCAGCATTTTGTGTTGTGTGCCCTATTCTCTCAATTTGTCCATCTTTTTCTGTTTTTTCCAGTTTTTGCGTTCATTGTTAATCATAATGAATGTTAATTTCAATTTGTTCTTGCCCGCAAGGACAAAAACTGAAATCAAATCGAAACAGTGGACTAAAATGAGCTGTCTGCATACATTAGAGGGACAGAAGGATGAGAAGAAAGGAATATCTTCAAATGTTCTTAAAAAATGTTATTTTTTACAACCTGTTCTTGTGCATTTGAAAAAGGGAATTTAATCCATTTTAACACAAGGTAAACAAATTAGACCGAGTCAAATTAGGTTTGTGTAATTTTATTGATTGAATTATATTATATTGACATTGGGCATAAATGTAGTAGATTTTATGACTTAATTGTTGTAAATGGATATTGTGTCATTAAATTTGAATTTTTCAGATAAAATGTGTGTAAGAGATTTCAACAATAATTTTAAATAATTGGATTGTTTCACCTCCTTTCTCTTTCAAAAACCAGAGAATAGACCATGCATCAAGCTACTGTTTCACCAGCAAGGAACAATTAGAACTGAGTATTATTTCACTGCGCATTGAAGGCATAGGTAAACCATCAGTTCCAACTTTCCAGTAGTGGTTGGTTCTGACAGAATATTTTTCAAGACTACAAATCCCAACCTTTTGGAAGATTACAGTTTAGAAATGATTCTGTGCTATGCATGCAGGAAATAACATGAAGGTATTTTTAAGCTGATTATTTTGACACTGTAAATGGGGGATCAGTATGGGACTGTGAGGACGAGTAAAAATGGTTAGCAACTAGGAGACCAGGTAGGCCTTGGCAGACCGAGTGCAAGAGCCTAAGCTTGGTCTCGCCAATGTACAGGAGGCCACTTCAAGAACACAGGACAATTGTCTATCTATTAACCCGCTCCACCTCACAATCAGTCTGAAGAAGGTCCTGGCCTGAAGCGTCATCTATCCATGTTCTCCAGAAATGCTACCTGACCCGTTGAATTACTTCAGCACTTTGGAGTTTGTTTTTTCAGTAGGTGGTGCTAGGGAAAGACTACTGTCTCCGCTCTCCCTTTAGTTCCACAGCATGCTGCAACCTTTGCTTTGAAAAGTAATACGCGGTGTAACATTTGGAAATGCATGTCATTTCTGAAAGCTCTAATTCTGTGATGGTGTTCCATTTTAAAAACATGATTTTTAAAAAATTGTTAGTGTGACCTCAAGGGTTGACTTAATTTGCCATCCGTTGCCTTCTCATTTTGTCCTTTAAATATTATTCTCCTCTTACTTCTGAGAATTTATCTTGCTGTCACATGCAAACACAGCCTGGAATTTAAGTTTGTTCTAGTTCTAGTTAGTCAATTTCCACGAAGAGAACAAAGAAATTCACATTTTTATTCAAAATTACCTGTCACCAAGACCCATGCCCATGCTTTGTGCAACTATCAAATGTCATTTGAAGGAGAAGCCTGCTCAGAAAAATACCTTTGTACAATCAAATCGGTTGCATAGATGAATATTAATCTGAAAGCTTGCTTGTTTTAGTTCCTCATCAAATGCGTTTACTGGCAAAATCATCACGTCTTGCCTATCCTTTATTGCAGGTGGAGATGAGCAAACTGAAAGCTTCAGATGCTGTGGTGAAGGTAACTCCACAATGTGGTCAGGCAACATTGCATTGACTGACAACCAACAGTTCCACAGGGAACAGTGTATTGTCAGCAGATTGTGCACTGCAAATCTCCAAGTTCTGTATTAAATGGACCAGATGTGGAATTGGAGATGAGTTGGAAGTCCGGTCTTGACCTTGTGCTCTGTGATGGTTCTTGCAGCCATGCAGTGACCCTATGCATTCGACAGGCATTGACAAATCTGGAAAAGGGTTGGTGCAAGCAAGAACTTGTGCTCTTTCATTTTTACTTTATTTTAATGTCATAAGTTCATAAGTGATGAGAGCAGAATTAGGTGAACCCCATTCTTCTGCCGCCTTCTCCCCATAACCCCTGACACCCTTACTAAGTGAATACCTGTTAATCTCCACTTTAAAAACACCCTTTCCTATATCACTCTACTCTGGCTTTTCATTATACGGTAAGTTTCTATGAGATTCACCCTTCATCTTCCTAAATTCCTGCGAGTACAGGCCCAGAGCAGTCAAACACTCGTTATACGTTAACCCAGTCATCCTTGGGATCATTCTCGTAAACCTCCTCTGGACTCTCTCCAATGCCTGCACATCCCTTCTCAGATATGGTGCCTAAAACTGCTCACAATACTTCAAATGCAGTCTATCCAGTGCTTTATAAAGCCTCAGCATTACATCCCTGCTTTTATATTCTTAAATATTTGTATTATTTGGTTCACTTTATTATTGATTAAAATCTACACAATCATTTTATATCGAAGTCTCGTGATGAGACTACGTGAAGAACCCACCAGCCCGCATGCGCGTCAATACGTCGACGCATGGCGCGAGCTTAGGATGGGGATGAACGTCGGGTCTCCCCAGCGATACGGCTTTAAAAGCCAGGAGGTAAGTACGAGGAGAATGGTCGATTTTCAATGTTAGTTTAGGTTCCAGCATGGAGAAACCTAAAACCAAAGGAAAACGGGCAGCTGAAAAATCAGCGGCAGAAAACCGCGGTGACAGGAGAGGTCGGTGGCTGTCGGTATCTATCTCAAAGACGCTGGCAGACGCTGCACAACAACCTCCGCTTCTGCTCCAAAAAGGAAGCAGTTTGGCAACCCCGAGTTCGGGAAAGGCCAAGGTCAAATCGGCAAAAAATGTCCAAAAGGACAACTCTGGGCAGGAAGGCACTGTCCCAACATCCATGGAGGATGTCATTTGCCGGCTCTCAAAATGAGAAAATCTGATTGGGAGACTGGTGGAAGGAAATGTGCTCCATACACAGGAGGCACTGACGGGCAGCTGCAGTCAGATGCTTTTGGAAAGAACACCTGGTTCAAGGTTGCATTATAATATCTCCCGCTCAGAAGAGGGGAGCGTTGGAGATTATTACATGGATGACTCCGACTGTGGGGATATCGATAAGGAATTTGAATCCCCTGAACTAGTGGATGATTTGCTGCAGTTCAAGCCTAAGAAGGAGCTACCGGCTCTTGTGACAACATTTGCCCTCCCCTCGGGGATAGGAGAACTACTGGAGGAAGAACTGGCAAAGAGCATCAGCTAAATGAGAAAAACATGCAGGATACGGCTGGGAAATATGCCAGTCCTGATAACTGCCAGACTTTGGATGTTCCGAAAGTCAATGCCACCATTTGGGATAATCTAAATGGTAAAACAAAGTCAAAAGACTTAAAATTACAGCGAGTCCAAAGACAGCTTTCAAGAGGCATTACGGCTTTTGCAAGGTTGGTAGATGGAACTCAGCTGTCGGAAGTGCAGCAAGACACATTAGCACTTCTATGTAATATGCATTTAGAGCTTAATTGCGTTTGCAAAGATGCTATAAGGCCTGAGATAAATCCTAAATATGCTCATTTATGCAAGGCCAGTAACATACAGTCTGCAAAGTATCTCTTTGGAGAAGACATAAGTAAACAAGTTAAAGACTTGCAGTAGGAATTTAAGGCGGCTGCGGGTGTGGTAAAAACACCCTTTGTGGGTAAGGCTCCAGTCTACCAGCGGGCATATCATCCCTATATAGCTAGCGGCAGATAATCGATACTCTGAGGCTGGTTGGAGCACCAGGTCTACTCAATTCAGACTAAGCCAGAGGCCTTTTTTAGGCCGCATCGTGCCCACCATGGAGGAAGCGCACTCCACATATTCAGTCTCGTTCCCCAGCAGGCCACGATGCCGGAGCGAAAGGGAAGAGACAGAACAAAATCTAGGGTCAGCTGACTCGCCATTAGTGATCAACCGCCTATGGCTGTTGAGGTAGGTGAATGTTATTCCATCAGTCGCATGAGGTGTGCTGATAATACTCAAGTCGGAGGTAAATTGAGGCTATTCTTAAACAGCTGGGAACAGATAACCTCGGATCCTTTCATTCTACAAAGCATAAATGGTTACAAAATTGGGTTTCTGGCTGGCAAGTTTCCTCCACGACAAGACAAGCCAAGACCTCCGTATATACGGTCCAAAGAGGAAACTTTGGCTATCCAAGTGGAGATAGAGGTATTACACACCAGTCTGTCCATGAAAAAGAGGAATATATTTCTAACATCTTCTCAAGGGAGAAGAATGGAGGATGCCGTATCATTCTTGATTTGGCTAGTCTGAACACTTGTTTGGAGTATAACCACTTTGAGAAGGAAGATTTTCATTCAGCAAAACAGCTGATTACAGAGGATTGTTTTATGGCCTCTATAGATCTCAAAGATGCATACTACTCAGTTGCTATACATGAGAGTCACAGGAAATATCTGAAGTTTATCTGGCAAGGCCAGTTAGGGCAATTTAAGGCTTTACCTAATGGGTTGAGTTCAGCCCCTAGGCTATTTACTAAGATTCTTAAACCAGTGCTTGCCCTACTCAGATCTGAAGGGCATATTGTCATGGGGTTTATAGATGACATGCTCATTGTCAGGAAGACGTTATGGCTCACAGAGCTAGCTGTTTCATCAACCAAGGTACTTCTCGAAAAATTGGGTTTTGTTATTCATCCTGAAAAATCCAGGCTGGATCTATTACATATCTAGGGTTTGTCATCAGTTCGGCAGATATGTCTGTGACCCATCCTACGGATAGAAAACAGAATATTGTAGAGGCATGCACAGCTTTACTCAATAATGAGAAGCCTACTATACGGCAGGTTGCAAGGGTGATGGGCAAGATGGTAGCTGCCTTCCCAGCCACACGATATGGGCCCATGCATTATAGAAATCTGGATCGTGGGAAGGTTCGGGCTCTGATTGAATAAAGGGCATTTTGATAGATATATGAAGTTGACAACAGAGTCAACGTCAGAATTACGGTGGTGGATTGAGCACACACACGAGTATTCAGGGGTCATTCTACCGAGTAAACCCACAATTACATTACAAAGTGATGCTGGTGGACTAGGTTGCGGAGCAACTGACGCCAACTCTAGTTGTGGTGGTAGGTGGAATGAGGAAGAGTTACGACTTGGCCAGAAATATGGTATCAACTATTTGGAAATGTTAGCAGCATTCCATGCCTTAAAAACGTATTGTGGGAATGAACATGATATGCATGTCAGGCTACAATTGGATAATACTACAGCAGTATTGTATATAAATCATATGGGTGGTTGTAGGTCTCTATCATGTGATACACTAGCTAAGTCCATTTGGTCATGGTTTATAGATAGAAGTATATGGGTGTCAGCTGCTCACCTGCCAGATTGATATAATGTTGTAGCAGACACCAGGTCTAGAAAATTCAATGAACGGACAGAATGGATGTTAAATCAGGCAGTATTCAAGAAGATAATATATCGATATGGAACACCTAAGATTGATCTGTTTGCTTCAAGACTTAACAATCAAGTACCAAGATATGTAGCCTGGCAACCAGACCCAGAGGCAGAAGCAGTAGATGCGTTTTCTATGGGCTGGGGTGGGGAATATCATTTTACACTTTTCCTCCATTCAGCCTTACAAAAGATAAGATAAATGCTTGCAAAAGATAATTCAGGACGAGGCATCAGGAATTATAGTAGTACCAAATTGGCCTACTCAACCATGGTTTCCATTATTGAAAGGACTACTGAAGGAAGCTCCTATGGTTGCTCACAGACATGAACAATTGTTATTTCAGCCTGTCACTCGGGCACCTCATCCATTGCATGATTGCATTGATTTATTAATTTGCAGGATTTAAGGAGACCTTTTGAGCGAATAGAACTAACCAACAGGACAGTGATCACTGCAGCTTGGTGAGATGGCACACAAAGGCAGTATTCCACATACATAAAACAATGGAAAAAGTTTTGTGAGGAGGCACACCTGAAGTACTTTAAGGCAGAAGTAGCCGATGTTTTGGAATTTCTTTCAGTTTTATATTTTTTGAAACGTTTAAGTTATAGTAAACAAATAGTGTGGATAAAAACTTAGATAAAGCTTAAAACAGCATACAAAATCCAAACAGTTGAAATTGTATTATTTAACATTTGGTAAATGTTACTTAATCTATATTGCTAAAACTTAATTACTATAACTTAAACTCTGATCTTGACCACTTCCTGTTGTTCTGTATATTGATTTTAGAAAAAACGCTGCCACTTACGGCTGTGATTTTTGGCCATCTTACTCAGTCTCCCTTTGATGTGCAGAACAAGAGGATTTTTCCAATTCATGAAAAATAAAAGAGTTATTAATGTTTAAAAAATGTTGAGATTCTCTCTCCTGAAGGCCACGTCCCTTCCAGAGGGACTATAAAACCTGGAAGTGTTCAGTGCCTCAGTCAGTCTCTGCAAGATAGGGGAGCGAAAGAGTCATGTCTCTCAGTCTGAGCTGTGAATAACACTGAACACATGTCTACTAAACTGTGAATGCGGTTTTACTGACCTTGAGTGCCCTTAATGTGGTTTGAAAATGAAAATGTGGTTGGCTTGGAATAAAGCACAGCAAATGGCTGTTGGTGGTGGTTGGTTTGGGCAAATGATTACAAGTCTAAACTTGACAACTTCCTGTTTGCACTGTATATTGATTTTAGATAAAACGCTACAACTTATGGCTGCGATTTTTGACTATCTTACTCAGTCCCCCTCCGCTCATCAGGTGCAGAGGAGTCTTCCCATCAACGAAAAATAAGTATTATTAATGTTTAAAAAATGTTCAGAATCTCTCTCCTGTAAATCACGCCATGAAGGCCACGCCTTCGGTGGGAGGTGGGACGGATTATAAAACCCGGAAGTGTGGGTGTGGCTCAGTCTCTGCATGATGGGGGAGGGAGAGGTCATGACTCTGTCTTAGCTGAGAATCAACTGAACACACTGAATGTCTACTGACTGCGAGTGTGGTGTTTTGTGTGGTTTTATGGTGGCTGCACCCTGCTTGAAATGGTATGAAACTGCATTTGAATGTGGTGGCCTTGCACCCTGCATGAAATGGTAGGAAACTGCATTTGAATTTTGTAGCCTTGCACCCTGCATGAAATGGTAGGAAACTGCACTTGAATTCGGTTGCCTTGCACCCTGATTGAAATGGTATGAAACTGCACTTGAATTTGGTGGCCTTGCACCCTGCTTGAAGTGGTAGGAAACAGCACTTGAATTTTGTAGCCTTGTACCCTGCTTGAAGTGGTATGAAACTGCACTTGAATTTGGTGGCCTTGCACCCTGCTTGAAATGGAATTTCAAGGAATAGCTGTGAGTCAACTGCCAGCCCACCAGCCAGCACATCAGGCTTGAGTGACTGAGCTGTCGCCCCAAGAATCCATTTGGCCCACAATGTCCATACTAGCCCTCTGGAAACCAGTCCCTTCAGCCCACAACACCCATACTAGTGCTCCTGAAAACTGATTTTGATAAGCAAGTCAGCCAAGAACTTGTTGTGAGCAAGAACAGAACCATAGAGTTGAGCAGCATGGAAACCGATCCTTCTGGCAACTCATCCATGCTGACTAAGATGTGCATCGAAGCGAATCCCATTTGCCTGCTTTTGACCCATTAATCTTTCCTGTTCATGTACATATCCACATATCTTTGAAATGTTTCTATTATACCTGCCTCAGACAATTTCTATGGCAGACCATTCTGCATGTGCATCCCTCACTGTGTGACAATGTTACCCTTGGGTTCCTTTCCCCTCTTGCCTTAAACCTAGGTTCTCTGGATCTTGATTATAAAATCCTGGGAAGATGACTGTGCACTCACCCTATCCATGCCAGTCAGGCTTTTATATACCTCCATAAAATGACTCCCCAGTCTCCTATGCTCTCAGGAATAAAGAGCCTGCCCAACTCCTCCCTATAACTCAGTCCCTCGAGTCCTGGTAAAATCCTCATAATTTTTTTCTGCTCTCTTTCCAGCTTAATAGAATCCTTCCAATACCAATGAGGCCGAAATAAAACAAAGAGACAAGTGCGGTCTCACCAATTCCTTGCGCAACATCAACATAAAGTCCAAATTTCCATACTCAGTGCGTTGACTGGTGAAGGTCAGCGTGCCAAAAGATGCTTTGTGAACTGTGAATCACCATCAACTAGTTGTTGATTTGTATGCCTCTACGGTTGACTTTACTGATACACTATTTCACACTGGGACTACCCATAATTCATGGAATTTACATGACATTAAAGACCTAGTAAATTGGATTTAAGCATCTCGCCACTTGTTTTTAAACTTCTCATGTTATTAGACTGTAAAACAACAGACACTTGAATAGGATTTAATTTACCATTAGCTAAATGTTCATTTGCACACTTGGGTTTTTACCCTTTTCCAAAAAAATGTTTTTTAATGGGTAACAGAGCAGCTGGAACAATGGGTCAAACACTTAATCATGAAACAAAATGAATGAAATAGAGAGAGAGAATTTAGAAGTTGATAATGTAATTTTAAAACAATTTGCAACAGAATGATTGACAACAATAATCATTCACTTCTGGGTAAGAGAGGTTGTTTGCCTGTCATTAACAATTTTTAAGGTTTCTTGAATTTGCACATTAATTGTCCATTAAACACAATACAGAAATTTAACCATGATAATTATCAGCATGAGTATCTTTTGAATTATGTGAAATTTGTTAATTGTTCGTTAAATCCCAGGTACTCTTTGAAATTGATTCCCCATGGCATCCTATTCCAATATCTGTTGTTTTGCAGTCAACAACATAAGAAGTTTAAGAGTATCTGGCAAGATGCTTAAATCCAATTTACCATATCTTCAGTGATGGAAATGTTATGAATTTAAATAGTAAGATTAAACGAGAACTTACCAGTTTGAAGTTTGATCTTTATTTTATGAGGAGTTGCGATGAGGGACTACGTGAAGAACCCCGTACAGCCGTTGGTGGGTCAATCTCCAAAGCAGCGGAGTGAAATCACTGGTAACAATGACTGAAGTATAATGGTAAGATAACAAAGACTAGAACTACCAGATGAGATCTATGAGGGCTGGGAGCGGAGGGCACGTAGTCTCTCATCGCAACTCCTAATAAAATAAAGATCAAACTTCAAAGTGGTAAGTTCTCATTTAATCTTACTATTTTACTTCCGAGTCATGTGAGTGACTACGTGAAGACTTCAAAGCACTGTGATTTGACGCCGCAGACCCAAATCCGGCGTTCACACAGCATCGATTGACTCAAAAGTCGTTAACAATCAATAATGCATCAATAATAACATTTGTTAAATGAATAACAGTTTATTTACAAACAAAACCATAACAAACCCCTCTAACCCAGGGGGAAACTATAATAGAACTCAAAACAGAATCAACAAACACCCCCAGCCTTGAAGTCGGCTTGTGATAAAACCTTTCAAAGGTCAGCTCACTGGACCATCTTGCGGCCGCAAGGATATAGTCTATAGGCACGTCCATCGCCCTTGCCGCGGAAGTTGATGCCGCCCTGGTGGAATGAGATTTGAATTTATCAGTATCAATTCCAGCACTTCCCAGAACCTGCTTTAGCCACCTTGAGATTGTTTGTACTGACATCTTACTGTGTGTTTTTTTGTGGCTAATAAATAATGCAGACTCTGTTCCTCGTAGGGCTCTGGTGGCCTCAATGTAACAAGATAAATCTGAAACTACACACAGGCGATCATCTGTGGGGTATGCTGAAAACACAATCTTACATCCTGTCATGCCTATTCTACTATGTTTAAGCAAATCATAGACATAAAATATAATGGCATCTGCCGACACATGCTTTTGCAATGTTTGCACACGTTGGGCTGAAACCAACGCCATAAGCATGACCACCTTCATGGTTAATTTGGCTAGAGATAGGCTTGCAACAGGAGCCCATCGGCAAAGAAGCATAAGAACTTCACTCACATTCCAAATACTGGCATACCTGGGTTTAGGAGGATTAGAATTGAAAACTCCCTTCATAAATCGAGAAACTAACGGATGTGTCCCTACTGAATGTAACTCTGAATTCATGGGTAAATTAGAAGACAAAACACTTCTGGCTCTATTGATCGCACTATAACTAAATTTTTGATCAAAACAAGGAGTGGACAAAAACTCCATTACGTCTGTGATCCCTGCAGTTTGATATAAAATCTTCTGCTGTAGACAGAATTGCTCCCACTTCCTTATCGAGGTGATATACTGCTTCTGGGTACTATCCCTACAGGCCGACGTGAGAACATCCACAGTACGATCAGACAATCCTCTCTCCAGGTATGGCCTTCTTAAAATCTGCAAATTAACAGATCAATACGATCATGTAAAGGATGTTGATCCCCAGTTACTGGATTTACCAGTAGCTTTTTATGCTTGGGAATAATCATGTGAGGCTGACTAGCCATTTGTAATACGAGAGGAAACATGGTTGTGTAGGCCAATCCGGCACTACCAATACTCCTGAAGCGGAGTCCTGCTTGATCTTTTGCAAGCATCTACTGATGAACCAGAATGGAGGAAATCCATATACAAACATTCCACCCCAATGCAGCGAGAATGCATCCACCGCTGCTGCACCAGGATCTGGTTCCCATGAAACATATCTGGGCAACTGATGGTTTAATCTAGATGCAAACAAGTCAATATCTGGCATTCCATACTGAGCAATCACTTGATTAAATATGTCCTGATTTAACATCCATTCTATGTTATCATTGAACTGGTGTGACCTAGTGTCAGCTACAGTGTTGAATCTACCTGGCAAATATATTGCTGAAAGCCAGATATTTTGGTCAATGCACCAGCTCCAAATCTGATTAGCCAGTCTATCACACAACTGTGACTTGACTCCACCCATGTGGTTTACATATGTCACTGCTGTGGTGTTGACAATCTGAACCTGCACATGGAAGTCCCTCCTGGTAGAGCAATAAGCTTTAAGCCCATCCCAGGTTCCCAGCAACTCTAAATAATTGATCCCTCTTAATTGAAGAAGGGATGTCTCATCAGTTTTCCATCTGCCTCCACAACTGGAAGACATATATGTTGCATCCCAACCCAGGGCACTTACATCAGTCTGTAATATAATTGAAGGTGGTTCCACCAAAACCTTCCCAAAACTTTTTGAAACATTTACAATCCACCATTGTATGTCGGAAATTGCTCCAGCTGACAATTGCATAGGCCTGTCAAAATGGCCCACTTGTATTTTCAGTGCCTGTTCCTTTGATCGTTGTAATTGTTGATAATGCAGAGGACCATACTGAACAGCTGGAAAAGCAGCCACCAATTTACCAATTTACTGGCTACTTGTCTAATCGAAGGCCGTTGTTCTCTAAGGAGATTAACACAGTCCTCAATTAACTGTTGCAATTTGTCCCAAGGCAAAGTTACCAACATGTGATGTGAATTGATGGTACATCCCAAATAATCAATGATTTGAACTGGTGATAATTTGGATTTATCTGGATGAATGACGAACCCTAATTGTTCAAAATGGAATTTAACAATTGAAACAGATGACTCAGCTTCACATGAGTCTTTCCAACAATTAAAATATCATCTAAATAGGCCATTACCACATGCCCCTGAGCAATGCTAACACAGGTTTTAACAATTTAGTAAATAATCTAGGAGCTGAAGTTAATCCATTAGGCAGTGCTTTGAATTGCCACAACCGAGTCATCCAGATAAATTTCAAATACCTCCTATCATCACCATGAATAGACACCGAGTAATATGCATCCTTTAAATCAATGCTGGCCATATAACACCCCTTGGAAACAAGATGTTTGGCCGTGGAAAAAGCTTCCATTTTGGAATGTCTATAGCAAACAAATTTGTTCAAACTCGTCAAATCCAGGATAATTCTACATCCCCCAGTCTTTTTAGACCTTGGAAAAATACTTGACACAAACTGACAACTTTGATAGACTGACCTCAATTACCCCTTTCTTGTATAATGTTTTAATTTCTGCTTGTATGAGCATATTTTCTTCATCTGAAAATGTAAGTTTCCGACTTGGAACATGTTGATTAGGTGGACTCTCATTAGAGTAAAATTCAATTTTTACCCCTTCAATACTGTTAAGTATAAATTAATCTGATGTTAACTCCTGCCAACATGTGAGAAACCCCCAATTTGAACATCTATGTTACTTAATTCATTCTCTCTAAGAGGCATTTTTCTCACCTGCATACGTCCTTGCAGACCTTGTTGGCCTCGGCCCCTTGTAGGAAAAGGCATCTTCCCCTTCACACCAGTGGCAGCCTGCCAGTTCCGGCATTGCAGACCTGTATGGCTGGTTACTTCCCCTGCATCTGAACTGGTGCCCCGTCAGTAAGGATAAAACCTATATCCCTGTTTTCCAACTGGCTTAATGAGGACCATAGTTTTTGCATCCTCATGGCATTCTTTAACTCTCTCAGCGAGATCAACTCCAAATAACAGATTGGGTGGTGGTATGCTGGGCGGCTTGCACAAAGCTGCCAGATTGGGATTTATAACCGGCCTTATAGCTGCTCTTCTAATGTTATTAATTTCGAAAAACGCACTACAAAGGAGTCCCAGTGCATCCTGATGGGCTTCAGACATATGCCCTGTATCCATTATCTTCACAAAAGCCGTAAGCCCTGCCGAAAGTAATTTGAGCACCTTCTGAAACTTAATTTCCTGAGCCCTGGCTGACACCCCCAACTGTGTCCAAATCTGATGATTAACCATCGGCACCTTGAGTAAGCCACAATTTATAAGGGCTTCATATTTTTTGGCCGCCTAATCCATGGCCAACTCCTGTAGTTGGTGGGAGAGCATGTACTGTATTGCTGTAGCCAACTCTTCCCCAATCGGCTCTCCTGCCTCTCTAGGCACAGCAAACCATCCTGCAATATTAGGGATGATTTCTAATTGTACACCCTTATTGCTCTCTCCCACCACTGATTCGGTGTCAGCAAACTGCACCGTTTGAATTTCCTTCTCATAGGCAGGATATTCTGGCAGCCCTGTTAAAGGTGCTGCGAGCACAGGCTCTCCCATAGCCTGGCTTGGGCACCACTCCTCCTCACGGAGTTGGCCCCTGTCGAGCATTCTCCGCAATAGAATCTCGACTTGGGAGAGCCGTGAGCAAACGGTCTCTCCGGTAGAGGCTGGGTCAACGGGCCTAACTGACTTCCCAGTGGCATTACGCCCTACTGGCATGTCTACACTGCTCACAGGCAGTGGGTCCGCTATTGCTAGCTCTATAGCTGGCATCGGACTAGGTGTGCTAGACGGGCCTCCACTCACAATACTCTCCTGGTCATCGACCTTTCTCCCTCCGGAGTGCCTTGCCGCCACCTTTTTCACCTTCTGCAACATTACTAATGGAGCAACGCCAACCGCTGTTACAGAAAATGAAGACTGAAAAAAGTTTAAAACTTACCTCCAGTTTTAAACTTACCGCTTGGAGGAGCGCTGCTGTTCCAACCGGCCGACTGCACCAAAACGTCTGACGTAATGACGCACCAACGGCTGTACGGGGTTCTTCACGTATTCACTCACGTGACTCCAAAGTAAAATGGCATTATCCCTCAGCATTTGTAATAAACCTTTGCAACTAAACAAAGGAACAGCACTGAGGTTAGTATTGGTGATGATTGCTGGTGCACTTGGAATTCTAGGGTAGTGGTAATCAATCCCTTTTACTTTGACTTCTCAATTAATACTACTAACTATTCATTACAAGATTGAAAAAAATAGTAGTTGATTCAAGCCCCATCCAGAAACCTGATCACAAATATCTTCACTGATATTTCAATGTGGTATTCTGGAAATACTGCACTGTTAAATGTTGTTTTTCAGATTAGCTCTTAAATAAGACTCCATCTGCTCTCTCAAAATATTCTTGGCATTGGTTTTGTGATGAATATGTGTGCATGTGCATCTTCCTTCTAACCCAAATAATTCGGAACATTCAGCAAAAGAAGAGATGTGGTGTTACCTAAGTGCTAGAACCAAGTGCGGGCCCAGTGGACAACATCGTCGGGAGCTCGCAGGTCACAGGTTGGTGACCCGTTTTCTGCCTCACAACAGCTGCGTCCGCTGGACTGGAGGGCGGCAGCTTCGGCAGCTTTGACCGCCCCGGGCCGTGGAGTTGAACCGGCCCGTTCACGGAGCTGGATTCAGCCGCGGGACTGACTCACTTACCAACACCCGGCGGGGTCACAACATCGGAGGCCTGGATCGCCTCAGCGCAGAGGGAGAACAAGGAGGGAAGAGACAAAGACTAAGCCTTTTGCCTTCCATCATAGTGAGGTGTTTGGTGAACTCACTGTGGTGGATGTTAAATTTGTGTTTATTGTGTGTTTTTGTTGCTTTTAATATATGTATGACTGCAGGCATGAAATTTCATTCAGACCGAAAGGTCTGAATGACAATAAAGGTAATCTGATCTGATTTGGTGCAAATCTCTTATCATACTGCATGTATGTGCATGTCATTCTCATATGTCATGCATGTGCTACACAGCTTTTCACACTTAGTCACCTTCAATAAACAACTGGATAGTGGGCTTAATTTTCAGGGATCTCGAACTACTTGGGAGTTGGCACAGTGACGCAGTGGTAGGGCTGTTGCCTCACAGCGCCAGAGACTCGGGTTCGAACCTGACTACGGATTCAGTCAGTATGGGGTATGTACATATTCCCTGCATGGGTTTACTCTGGGAGCTCCGGTTTCCCCCTACATTCCAAAGACCTGCAGCTATGTAAGTTAATTGGCTTCTGTAAACTGTCCCTAATGTTCAGGTATCGATATAACCTATGGGATGCAGGATATCACAAAACTTGTGTACCGGTGATTAATGTTTGGCAGGACTCGGTGGGTCAAAGGGCCCATTTCCATGCTGTATCACTGATAAGAAAAGGAGTTTGTATTCTATTTATGTCTTGGTCACAAGAAGATTTCCTAATTCAGTAGAATCTTACGTCACGTTTTGAATATGGTCATGACCATGTAATTTTACGTTTAAAAAAAAAAATTCCTTGCAATTATTCAGTGATTTGTTTTTAATGCATATATGCAATTTTATATCCAATTTTATAGTAACCAATGTTTATCTTTTGAAAAGATCTCATTGCCATGACAAACTATCTAAAGATGGTCTTCATTTACTTAGTTTTGCAAGCTCAATTATGTAGTTATCCACCGGTTCTTCAAGATATCTCATTAAGCCGCCTAAAAACTGAAAGTCTGACTATTTTCTTTACACTCGTGTTACCAGAATGTTCACAATGAAATTTGTCCAAAATTGAAGTTGAGTTAATCTCAATATGACAACTCTGCCCTCCCACTCCCTTAAATGCTGTATTGTTCTGTTTACAGTTCATAGTGTTGATGGTATGTCCTTCTATGTGTTGGCATTTCAGATTAATTAAAAAAAAAAGATTTTCATATACTTGTTTTAGAAAATCAGCTTTTGCCCTTTCAGTTATTTCATTGTTATAACTGGAAAATCCATAATTTCCAGATTCTGGAAATCTGGAAATCCTAAGGAACTGCAGATACTAGTTTAAAGCAAAGATAGACACAAAATGCTGGAGTAACTCAGCGGTACAGGCAGCTTTTCTGGAGTGAAGGAATGGGTGACGTTTCGGGTCAAGTCTGAAGAAGGGTCTCGACCCGAAATGTCACCTATTCCTTCTCTCCAGAGATGCTGCCTGTCCCGCAGAGTTACTCCAGGTAGCAACAGGACAAACAGAGATAAAATGTAGTCGGAGACAGTAAGACTGGTCAGAGAACTGGGAAGGGGGGGGGGGAGGGAGGGGCTGGGCTTCAACTACCCCAACAATCTTTTCAGGTTAGGCAGAGGTTCGCTTGCACCTCCTCCAACCTCATCTACTGTATCCTCTGTTCCAGGTGTGGACTCCTATGTATTGGTGAGATTATGAGCTGCCTCAGCGATCATTTCACTGAACACTTCAGCTCATGTCCGCCTAAACCTACCTGATCTACCGGTTGCTAAACACTTTAACTCCCCCTCCCTGATCTTTCTGTCCTGGGCCTCCTCCTGTGTCAGTGTGATGTCCAGCTCAAATTGGAGGAACAGCACCTCATATTTCGCTTGGGCTGTTTACACCCCAGTGGTATGAACATTGATCTCTCTAACTTCGTAACACTTCCCAGTTCTCCAATCAGTCTTACTGTCTCCAACTATATTTTATCTCTGTTTGCGTTGTTGTTACCTTCTCCCAGCTAACAATGATCTATTCTATTTTCCTTGATCTCCATTCCCTCTGACCTGTTTTCTCACCTCAGACTTCCTTATCTATGTATGTCCCTCTCCCATGATATCAGTCTGAAGAAGAGTCTTGACCCAAAACTTCACCCATTCCCTCTGTCCAAAGATGCTGCCTGTCCCGCTGAGTCACTCCAGCTTTTGTGTTTATGTTAGTATAATATTGTTCCATGCCTAAGAAAGACAAGTTCTGCGATGTTTGCTTCTGTCTTCTCAATTCCATTTATTTTTATATTTTGTTAGTTGCCAACCATTTGCATCTACGTTTAGCCCAAGATCAACTACTACTTTCTGCATGAATACACACTTCTTTTGATCTTCACATTGTGTTTGTGTAGGCATCTGAACACTTCCATTATTTAAAGATTTTCTTCTTCAGTACCTGTGACTATTGGTGTGTCATAATGATTTCACAGACAATGATCTGTATCTTGTGATACCTTGCCCATGCTAACTTGAAAGATGTTCACCAGCATTTTCATCAGAAGATAGTTTTGCGTAAACCTTTGCGTGTATTGGTTGTCAAATATTGCTGACGCTCGTACGGATTCAAATGAGTTTCTGCATGTGATGGATCAAGCTTGTAGAAAAGTTTGCTTCTGAAAACTTTACAGATACAGTAGATCGTGCGAAATTATGATCCTGTGAAACTCCTCCTGAACTCACCATGGCCCCATTCCCAAACTACCTTTGAACTCCAGGTTCCCTGGAAAAATTATATAATGCAATATCTAAAAAAAGAAGTGAATTATAAGTGTGTTAAAGGTAGACAAAAAGCTGGAGAAACTAGTGGGTGAGACGGCATCTATGGAGCATCTAGAAGTGCGTTAAGGTATTTGTAGGAGCAGTGTACATTAGTCTGGAAAACGTGCTAATCTGGCAAATAATCATGAGATTATTGGAGTTTTATTGTACTTCCCAATAGAGTGACTAAACTTCATTTTTGAAGCATCCCTGGGGAACATTCTTTGTTCATCAGCGTGGCACAAGCAATTAAATCAGCTACAACCATTTATAGTTCCATGACACATTTCATCTAGACCAAAGTCTTATAAAATTAATCTAACCATATTTTCACATTCATATCCTCTTCTGCGGTGGTAATCAGGAAAATGTATTATTCGATACTTTGTGCATAATCAAGTAATGTGTTGCTGTGATATCAATTAACTGGTTATCTGACCATTATTTGTCTTGAACCTATTCTGTTTTCTACTTTGCTTCTGGTGCTGAACTTGCCCCCTCAGGCTTATTGCTGTGTAAGCGACCATTTTATATAAAAATCATGTGACAAGAAATACTCAAATTCACTAGCTTGGCTTGGACATGCCTGCTGAGAATATGCACCCTTCTGATAGTTAAGACATTTTAAATTTTAAATTGACATGCATACAGATGGATGGCTTCCATTATGTCTGTGGAAGCAGCTCATGTCCATTTTGGCAATGTACTTCAAAACTCTAACGTTCACCTTGATCGAATTTGCACAAAAATTTTACAATGTTACCATCATATATATTACAATTTGGCACCCAAGTTTTAACATTAACCTGGAGACACAAGAGGATGCAGATGCTGGAATCTGAAGCAACAATCTGCTGGAGGAACTCAACATGTCAAGCAACATCCACAGATGAAACTTGAACCATCGAGATTCTTCAGATTATTTTGTTGCTAATATTAACTTCTAGATAAAGTTATATTGATTGTGCTAACTGATTACATGACAGACAGACTTCTCATGCAGCCCATGGACCAAGAAGGAGCAGAAATTGGACTGCCTGATAAAGTCCTTCAATAAGATGTTATATTTCATTAGGACATCATGTTGCAGCTGTATATGACTCGGTGAACTGCACCTGGAGTATTGTAAGCACATTTGGTCACCTAGCTATAGTCAGGATGTAATTAAACTGGAGAAGGTGCAGGATAGATTAATAACAATGTTGCGTGGATTGATGGTTTGAGTTTGAGGAGAGATTGGATAGGCTTGGACTATTTTCCTTGGAGCAATGGAGGTGCAGGGTGATCTTACAAAGGTTGATAACATCATGAGGGACATAGATAAGGTGGATGGTCACAGTCTTTTTCCCAGGATAGGAGAATCTCTAACTAGAAGACGTAGATTTATGGTGAGAGAAGAAAACCTACTGCCCCAGAAAAGCAGCTTCCATAAATGAAGATTTTCGCCACCTCCAACGTGATCCCACCACTTGCCACATCTTCTCATCTCCTCCCCTGTCTGCTTTCCGCAGAGACCACTCCCTCTGTAACTCCCTGCTCAATTCGTCCCTTCCCAACCGAACCACCCCCTCTCCGGACACTTTCTCTTGCAACAGCAAGAGATGCTACACTTGTCGCTTTACCTCCCCCCCCTGACTTAATTCAAGGACCCAAGCAGTCTGTCCAGGTGCGGCAGAGGTTCACCTGCACCTCCTCCAACCTCATCTATTGCATCTGCTGCTCTAGATGTCGGTTGCTCTACATCGGTGAGACCAAGCGTAGGCTTGGCGATCGCTTCGCCGAACACCTCCGCTTGGTTCGCAATAACCAACCTGATCTCCCGGTGGCTCAGAACTTCAACTCCCCCTCCCATTCCGAATCCGACCTTTCTGCCCTGGGCCTCCTCCATGGCCAGAGTGAGGACCACCGTAAATTGGAGGAGCAGCACCTCATATTTCGCTTGGGCAGTTTGCACCCCAGCGGTATGAACATTGACCTCGCATTTCAGCTAGTCCTTACTTTCTGCTCCCCTTCTCAGCCCTCCCTCAGCCCTTTGCTCCACCTCTTCCTTTCTTCCTACCCCCCCCCCCCCCCCCCCCCCCAGGCTCATATCAGTCTGAAGAAGGGTTTCAACCCAAAACATTGCCTATTTCCTTCGCTCTATAGATGCTGCCTCACTCGCTGAGTTTCTCCAGCATTTTGGTCTATCATAAATGAAGACTTGCCCCACTCTGGTCAATCCTCCTTCTACCTGCTCCCCTCCAGCAGAAGGTATAGAAGCATAAAAGGTGCACCACTAGACTCAGGAACAGATTCTTCCCCTCTATTATCAGGCTTCTAAATCATCTATAAGCTAGGGTACTGTCCAATTCACCTCTACCCCACAGTTGACATTGGACTTCGTCTATGGAACTGATGTGCTACTACATATATTCTGCACTCGGTATCTTTCCCTTTGTTTTATCTATTGTAATTGAGTTAGCCTTGATTGTATTTATTGTGGTACATTTGTTGTATTTGGATAGCATGAAAAACAAAGCTTTTCACTGTACTTTGCGTACATGACCATAATAAACCTAAACCTACAAGTCAAGAGGAACTGAGGGACAGGATTTTCCACACAGTGGTATTGGATTTATGGAATGACCTGCCATTAGATGTAGTAGAGGTGGTTACATTTACAACATTAAACATATATTTGGAGAGGTTTAGAAGGAGGGCATCCTGGTCAGGCAAATGCATTTCTAGCATTTTTAACTCTTTCTTGTCTTGAAAACGAGGACTTTTGATTCCTAGTTCCAAATGTAACTCTCCATGATCTCTGATGCTTTAGAACTGAAACAATCCAATGCCACTGATACTACTTCATTACAGAAAATCTTTTTTTTCTTTGCAAAATGTGAAAGGATTTGCAAATGGAACATATGTTTTGAGACGCGGATAATGCGCTTATGTATGGTGTTTTTTTCCCCCAGACATGTATCACTATTAACTGTTACCATCAATTTCCACTGGGTTATCTGCATAAAGGAATTTTCCATGCACTTTTTCTGTGAACTGAACCTCAGTCTGTACCTGAGGCTCCAATCTGATTAGTTTGAGTCTCGGTGGCATTTAGACCTGTTCTCGCTCGTACAGTTAATGGGCCTGTCCCACTTAGGCGATTTGTTTGGCTACTGGCGGCGACTGTCATAATCGTAGCAGGTCGCCAACAAAACTGCGGCTGGAGCCCCTACGACAATGTCCACAACAATCTACCACCTAGTCGACGTCCAGCTAAGACAAGCTACCGACAACCGGTGACCCATTAGGACGCCCACCTACGACCAAACCTACGACAACCTACGTCAACCCCAACAAGCTAGGAGACAATTCAGTCGCTGGTACCTGTCGCCTGTTGACGGAGGTAGTCGCCAATGGAAATCACTGAACTCAGTACCAGCGACAACTTGCGTCATCCTAGCGATAACCTACGACAGCACCTACGTTTGGAGAAGTCAAGCTACGCTCATTGGCGTAGAGCCAACTGTTGCTGACTGTCGCCGAAAAGTTTTAAACATTTCAAAATCCAGCGGCGACCAGAAAAACACTACAATTCTGTGGGCGGCTGAGGAGACTACTCACGACTATACAGCCGACACCCCGGCGACCATGTGGCGACAGCCTAGTTATCGCCTAAGTGGGACGGGGCATAAGTCATTTTTATTTAAGGACCATTTTGCACTGTTGCATTTCTCCTATGCTTTTTAGCTGATTACCCTTATTTCTTGCAACACAATATCAACCTGGCGTGCACAATCAAATTAGATCAAATAGAACAAGTTGTCCTACAACTTTTGGCTGTGCATGCCATACGCAAGAAGAAGAGTATTTACTCTTGATTTTGACTGATTTCAGCACAAGGTTGAAGTTAGAATAAGTGGTTGCAGGCTTCCAGGCTCACTCCAAAATCTCTTAGCTCACATTTGTTAACAGAGATGTTACCTCATTTTTGTTGATCATTTGTTCTTGTCACCAACTTGTTAGTTCCTCTTGACATCTTAAACATGAACAATGCAGTGTCTGCAAAGAAATATCAATGTAAATGGAGGATTGCCAGAACATGTGCAACTGGTTTATTTAGTTCTATACTACATAGCACATACGTGTAAATGATACGTATATGTCATGCTTTCATGTGCACCACAGCTTTGAGGAATGGAGGGTTATCCTGGTGTCCAGTATTTATTACTTTATTCATCATAGCTAAAGCAATAGATTACCTGGTTATTATCACCTTGGGCTGTTTATGGGAGTGTTCTGTGTGCAGATTGATTACTGCAATTGCTTCAACAGTGATTGTATTTCAAATGCATCACTGGCTGACGAGCACTTTCAGATATCCTAAAAGCAACGCGAAAGACATTCATATAAATACCAGTTTTCTTTCATGCTTTTAACTACACATTCAGCGAAAGGCAAGTTGCTGCTGCACAGCTGCCATTTGCCAATTATCACTTGTATGAGGAAGGATCTCCAGGAGAGTGGCATGTTTCACTGAGATGGAGGCTGTGCCCTTGGTTTAAGGCAGCACTCCCGCAATAAAGGCTGATGAGCTTGAATCTCTGGAATAAACTGGTTCCTGGTTTATTCGGAGGTAGAATTGTTGCTACTGGAGCACAAATTGGGACTTTGAATAATTGTGCCCGGCTCCAATATTAAAGGAAATCATAGGACTGATAAATCACTACGTCTCCTATGGAGCAAAAATATTTAGCTTTCCATCACATACGAGTTGCGATGAAACATTCCTCATTTGCTTAGTTTGGTGCAGTTTCCTAAACTCTGGGAAAATCAACATGTTGAACGGGTATTTCAAAATTAGAAATACTGATATGAATCACCTCTGTTGCACAGATTGAAGCGGCTTAAAAATAAATCCTTGCCTTCACCTTCTCGAGTGCTATTGGGATGAGAAATAAGCGTCGCCTACTTCCAAAGAATTAACCAAAATAAGCCTCATCTAACCAATTATTTTAATTACTTGATTGTAATATACCCATACCATAATAAGGGCATTTTATTAATTCATGAAAGGAGTTATTCACATAGATATGTATCCAAAATCTCAACCGTTTCTGTGCATGTCTTGTTATTTAGTTATCTTTTCAATTATCCTATTTCACTTGGGTGTGGGGGTCAAGGAAAGAGCATTCATGTCGCGGCCCTGTTTCCACCAATCTTTCCACCACCACGCACTAGAAGCACAAGAAGCACAAGACAGACACCATTGTATGCAGATGCCGAGAAGTGTGTTCAGCTCTGGCTGAACAACTTCTAATCTTGCGTGTGGACTTGGTAAGAAGAAGACTTGCGTGTGGATAGGGTTTTAAATTTGTTGCTTGCTGATCTATTAAAGAGGTGAGTGTTTAGTCAGACGTTGGTTGCTTCATTTCAGAATTCTTTTATTTTCCTGACGTGGTGCTAGCTCTGCGAGTTGGTACAGCATTCGTCTCCGAGTGAGAAGCTTTGTAGGTTCAAATCTTGCTGGTTGGACTTCACCACATAAATCTAGGCTGATGCTAGAGGAATATAGCTCGGGAGCGCTGCACCATTAAGGGGAGTGTTTGATGGATCAGACCAAGTATCTGTTGTGTTTTGTGAACATGCCACTTCTCCTGAGTGCCCAGGCTTATATTAGTCCAACAGTCAATGTTTTAAAAGTCATTGCTTTCTAGTGCATGGGAACACTTTCTCTACAAATTGCCTACTACATTGACAATACAACATTACATAATTTAAACTATATTTAAAAGTAATGACATTTAAACAGTACATCGCAGTTTTAAAACTTGGGGGGATATCCAGACCTTTATTTTTCTTTGTCTGAAGCCTACTTTGAATTATGTTGTTTTTATCATGTTCACTATTATGGTATGATAGCCTCAAATTTACTGTTGGTATAAAGAGCTTTTATTGGCTATCATTCAAAAAACAGCAGTAAAGTTCCCAAATATAGCAGAGTACACACTTTCCAGTCGATCAGTCAGTACTGGCTACAAGGCGGAAAATATCAGAACTGCATTATGCAATATTCATTTAACTTTGGTCATGCTTCATAATTTAGAAGTTAATATTCCATGCAAAGAGAAAAGATAAGGCTTAAGAAATCCACAAATGTCCACATTGTGCTTAACTGTTAAGATTTATGGGGTACCCATTGAAAATGAACTTGCAAGTGAGAATTGAAGGACAAGGAGCAGAATTGTTGTTGGAAAAAGCTCAGTGAGATGAATTATTTAATGAAAAATGTAAACCAGACAAATTTCCTAACGATAACAAAAGCAGTGGATTTTGTTTTTTTGTTAATTTGCATTACAAATGTCTTAATCTTGCCTACGGGTATTGGAATAGAATCATATCATTTCAATACAAAGGATGGAATCCCTATTTATGAAGAGAATGAAAATGTTATTTTATCGTAATTGAACGCTATCCATAGAAGCAGATGTTGCAGCGTGTTGTAGTCATATGTAACCTTCATAGTTAAAATTGCAGAGCTTGAGAAAAAAGTGAATATGTTCTTAATAAATTATGGCAGTGTTAGAAAATGGACGGACGTTGAAATATATAATTCATTCAAAAATGGTGCTTTATATTCAGCCGAGTGATGAATTTCTACTTTTAATCTGTCCAATTACTCTAATAATTTCAGCTATATGCACAGATCATGTTCCCTTACTACAGCACAGGAACAGACCCTTCAGTGCATGATGTCTGGCTGACCTTGCTGCCAAATTAAACAATCCTCATTCACCTGCACATGATTTGTTTCCCTGCATTCCATGGATGTGGAGAGGATGTTTCCACTAGTGGGAGTGTCTAGGACCAGAGTCTAGGACTCAAGTTCAAGTCCAAGTTAGCTCAAGTTCAAGTTACATTTATTGTCCCATGCACCAATTGGACAGTGAGATTTGAGTTACTCGAGCCTTAGAATTAAAGGACGTTCTTTTAGGAAGGAGATGAAGAGAAATTCCTTTAGTCAGAGAGCGGTGAATCTGTGGTATTCTTTGCCATAGAAAGCTGTAGAGGCCAAGTCAGTGGATACATTTACTACTGAGATAGAGTTTTGATTAGTACAGGTGACAGAGGTTATGGGGAGACAGCAGGAGAATGGGGTTAGGAGGGAGAGATAGATCGTTTCCAGGTGTACAGCAGAGAGCATATTGACTGGTAGCATCATGGCCTGGTTCCGCAACTCGAACATCCAGGAGTGAAAAAAGACCGCAAAAAGTGGAGAATACTGCCCAGTCCTTCACGGGTTCTGACCTATCCACCATCGAAGAGATTTACAGGTGTTGCTGCCTCAAAAAGGCAGCCAGCATCATCAGAGACCCACACCACCCTGGCCACACATTCAATTCGCTCCTGCCATCGGGAAGAAGATGTAGGAGCTTGTGAAGTCCAGGTTCAGGAATAGCTATGACCTACAAATAAGCTCTGAACTACATAGACTTGGTGGGATTGGTTTTGTCTTTTTTTTCTCTCATTATATTGTTTACAGAGTACTATGTCTGTATATTCTGTTGTGCTTCTGCAAGTAAGAATATAATTGTTCTATCTGGGACATATGACAACGGACTTGACTGTTGCCTTCTTGTTCTGATGATCAGTCAGGTCACCGTTTCTACACTGTGCAGTTTTGAGAAAACGAAGATGTTGTTACTCATTTTGCTTCAAAAAATGCCATTAAGATCTCTGTTAATTATTTCCATACCACTCAAAATAATGGATGTGTCAAATATATTTCTGAATTCATTCCTTGAATCTAACCTTTATGCAATGGCTTGTGAAGGTGTCAATGGGGCCGACAAATCTTTAAGATTTGTCAGTCCTTGTTATTGAAAACATATTCAGTACAATCACTTTTGTGAAGGAAAGGGAAATGTCATAGGTCTGCAGTGAATTGATCCGCTGGGGTTAAAGTAAAAATGAAAAGCTGCTGAAAAGACTGAGTAGATCAACGAGAACAGGCTGTGTTAATGTGCCACCATTGACGTAATAAAATATCTCCAGGTGCCTTTTGTGAATGTTATCAAACCAAATTTGACACTGAGTCACACAGGAGAAGGCAGGAGAATGGGGTTGAGAAGGAAAAGTAGATCAGCCATCATTGAATGGCAGAGTAGACTCAATGGGCTGTACAGCCTAATACTGCTCCCATGTTTTATGGCCCTACGGAGATAACCAGAAATGTAACTGGGAATGGAAGCTTTGTGGGGTGTCTTAGAGGAGAAGATGGGATAGGGAGAGGCGGAGCAGAAAGGCCCAGAAAAGGTATCGCAGAGTCAAACAGCCGAAGGCATGACGAACAGACATGGGAATACATGCTAAAATCACAACCTGGATGCAAGAACAGAGACAAAAAATAAATGCTGATGGGGAAATCTGAAATGTATGGAACAAGATATTTGACGAGGTAGTTGAGACAGGTACCTTTCACACAGGGTGGTGGGTACATGGAAGCTGACAGAGGAGGTAGTTGACGCAGGTACCATAACAGCATTTAAAACATTCTTGGACAAGTATGCGGATAGGAAAGGTTTAGAGGCATAAGGGCCAAATGGGACTAGTTTAGATGGGACTAGTTTAGATGGTTGGCATGAATGAGCTGGGCCAAAGGGCCTGTTTCTGTGCTGTATGACTATGACTAAACAGAGTTGTTTTAAATCCATATTTTAAAAATGTGAAAAATTCTCATTATCAACTCCCTGAAGAACGTCGTCACCTGCTAATATAACTTTTTTCCCCAACCCGATACCCAAAGAGTCTTGCGCTTAGATATGAGTGGTGTCGATCTGATAAATTGTCAACCAGAAATGTATTCTGATTCTCTCTTTGTGAATTCTGCTGCACTTGTGAAAGAATTCCTGAATTTTCTGTTATTGCTTGAACTAAAATCAGGGATGATCAAAAGGTCAGAATTATAGTGAGGCAGGAAGGAGGGGATTTAGTGCAGAGGAATAAAGGAGAGTTCAGTGATATGGTGGAAGCAACAGTATATCAGTAAATTATGATGCAACCTCTACCTATAGCTTGCACTCAGCACAAACACAAATTCTTCATATGTTCATACGATCATAAGTGATACAAGCAGAATTAGGCCATTTCGCCAATCAAGTCTACTCTGCCATTCAATCATGGCTGATCTATCTAACTTTTAACCTAATTTTCCTGCCTTCTCCCCATAAACCTTGACACCCATACTAATCAAGAATCAATCTCTGCCTTAAAGATATCCACTGATGGCTTCCATAGCCTTCCATGTCAATGAATTCCACAGATTCACCATCCTCTGACTAAAGAAATTCCTCCTCATCTCCTTCGTAAAGTAACGTCTTTTAATTCTTTGGCTATAACCTCTGGTTTTAGACTCTCCCGCAAGTGGAAACATCCTTTCTACCACCAATCTATCCAGGCCTTTTGATTCTCAAACTGATTCTGGTAGTCTCTGATATTTAGGTGCAAAGTTCATTTGGCAGTATTGTAGTTTCAGACTATTACTAGGTATATTACAAAACTTACCTTGAGCGGCGCTGCAGTTCTGCCACTCCCCGTGTGCGTGACTTTGGCGCCTTTCAGAAGGGGGACGGGTTTAAAGTGCCGTTTTTCTCCAGACAGTTCAAATCGATCCATATCAGGGGATTTCGTTGCTGAAGAGAAATTGCTCCGACATTTGTTTTATGAAGGTATTTTTAAACTACGCTAGATCATTTATTAGCAAGAGTAATTTAAAAATCATCTTCTAAAGCCGTGAACACCGACGGGAAGTATTTTACGTAGGGAATAAAAGAAGGTACACAGTTTAATTTTACATTAAAAAGTGCTTCTTAGGAAGCCTTTAATCAAATTTTCATGTTGCGAAAAGGGGACAAAAAATATATACGAACTGGCAGAATTTTTCCTGCCGACTGTGGGTTAAATTCACCACAAACCGCAACGTTCCAATCCACTGCATTCCACTAAAACCTACTCGCAAGTTGATTTAAATGGCCATTAATTTATGGGAATTAAACACTAAATTCCTTCCATTTGGCCCATAAATTCATGAAAAGGAGATTTAAAAATCATGTTATATTGTGAATTATTGTGTGAATGTTATTTGGACACTTGGGCAATTTAAAAATGTTTATCTTTTCTTAAGAAATGGATAGATGTTTAGATCTAGTAATTGAATTTTATAATTAGCTACAATTAGGTAACTAACTAATTATATGCTTTAATTTCAGGTCATCAAAGTAAGATTGTTGCATATTTGTTTCAGAATGCTTCAATCTATAATAACTGAACATTCCATTGAGTTCTCTTAATTTTTAAGAAAGTTATGGGCTTTTGACTGTCCTAGATCACAGCTTTTGAGTTAAGGCAATGGAAAGGCAATGGGGAACAAGATGCTCATTTCCGAGTATGAAAATGGCCATAACTTTTTTAATACTGAACATATGAAAGTGAATTGGGTGTCAAATTAAACTTCTTTTTATGCTTTATCTGATTGGATAAATTGCAGACGATTTTTTAAATCGCAAAATTTTGTAACATTGCTACTATTACAGTTCACATTCTGCTTAATGTTTAATTCATTAGTGTACCATTAATATTTGGTTATTCAAGGCTTGGATGATGCATGCTATGACCCGCTTTTATCTTTGGCCAAAGAAAATCAATCGGCAATCCATGGCATAACATGGAAGATTGTCACAAATGCTGGAGTAACTCAGTCGGTCAGGCAGCATCTCTGGAGAAAAGGAATAGGTGACAGTTCAGGTTGAGACCCTTCTTCAATAAATGCTTTTTGCCAAATACCAAAATTCCAAAGCCAGAGCTTTTTTTAAAATCTAAAATTTCCAGAAAAAAGTGTATTTCTTTTTTACAACTTAAATTCTTAATGATTACTGTATATACAAACAGTATTCAAATTTAGTTCTGGATGTTGCAGCCGTCTGTGATATATTCCCAAATCCTTGGGTCCAGAATGTCTCTATTCAGCCTGTGGCTGAATTTAGTTGCCTGTCATTTCAGTTCTCCATCCTGCTTCTATACTGATGGTGAA